>OX235271.1:184218519-185551809 GCA_944472155.2 Trichobilharzia szidati | reverse complement strand
GTTAGTCAATGCACAAAAGAAGTTGAACACGTGCATTATAGTTACGTAATTAGATGAGTAATTCAATGAATGAATTGTGGATATGATAGAGAAGATTTGTAGCTCAGGTGGATGATTTTGATGTGGTTGTGTTCACTGAGCTGGATAGTTAATTTGAGAAGCTTTCATCACCCTACTAGGTGACATCTTCAGCGTATACTTCATTTTGAATTGAAGTGAGCTTTTAGATTTCTCCACAAGTTTATTAATCATCTCTCCTGGTGACCTTCAACGTCGTGACTGGTTGTTTTTGTGTGTTTTCACACCTTCCAGGTGACTTGTATTGTCACTCATTGTTTCTTTGACTTGAACTTTGACACTTTGTGTGTGACCGATAGGAATATCGGTTGGTAAATTTTGTCTATCTCGATGTGTCTATTGATTGATGATTCACTGGAATGCCAAGCTTCTAAAAATCCTCTAGCATTCTTGTTGTTTCCTCTGTCTAATATTTGAACGCTGGTTGTCCCAGTCGAATTGATATCCATGGTTGTCTGTATGTAGTGATATGAGGGAGTGGACGTCTTAGTGAAGCGAACAACGACAGGGGAATTAGAAACTGAAGTCTATAGAAAATCAACTCACACAGACCAAATCCTGAATTACAACAGCAACATTCCAATAGCACACAAGCTGAATTGCATACAAACACTATTCAAGCGAGCCAGGACTCATTGCAGCACTCCCACCTCAAGGAAAATTGAAGAAAAATATCTCATGGACGTCTTCCAAAAGAATGGATATCCACGGAATTTCATCAAAAGACATATACCCCCAAGCCAACCTATCAAACCAAAAGCCCCCAAGGAAAGCACAAAGAAAATCGCCTTATCATATATAAAGGACATCTCAGAAATCACTCTTCAAACCTTTAGGAATGGACGTCGTACACAAACCAACAAAGTTACTTCACTCAATTCTATGTCAAGCAAAAGACTCAACAGCGAAGTAAGATAAAACCAACATCATCTACAAAATAGATTGTATCAACTGCGAAAAACACTACATTGGCCAAAGTGGAAGTCCCCTTCGTCTTCGTATCCACGAACATAAGCTAGCTGTCAAAAGACATGACATCCACTCTCTCGCTTATATCTCTACATACAGACAACCACGGACATCAATTCGATTGGGACGATGTTCAAATATTAGACAGAGGAAACAACAAGAATGCTAGAGAACTTTTAGAAGCTTGGCATTCCAGTGAATCATCAATCAATAGACACATCGAGATAGACAAAATTTACCAACCGATAAGAAAGAAACGTCACACACAAAGGGTCAAAGTTCAAGTCAAAGAAACAATGAGTGACAGTACAAGTAAGCTAGAAGGTGTGGAAACACACAAAAACAACCAATCACGTCCAAAGTTACCCACCAGTAGAGATGATTAATAAACTCGTGGAGAAAACTAAAAGCTCACTTCAAATTGAAGTATTGGCTGAAGATGTCACCTAGTAGGGTGATGAAAGCTTCACAAATTAACTATCCAGCTCAGAGAACACAACCATATCAAAAAAAGATTGAGTTGTGATTAGAACGCACATAGAAACGAAGGAAACATCACCTAAAGTTGAGCCACAAAATGATTCCTGCTCTCAAAATTCAAAATCTGATGATATTCCGGCTAACAAAACAGAAAGAATCACAAGATCAGGCAGACGAGTACATTGGCCACAAAGATTTGTACAGACAATTTATTTCTAAGTCATTCTCATACTTCCTTATTACTGTACTATTTTCACTGTATGTAAGATATAAATCTATTCTGTAACTCTTTACAATAACAACCTCATTATTATTCTAATAATCTTTCTGGTTTTATTGTTACATTTTGTACAACTTTCTAAACATTTTGGTTCGTTTCAAAGTTGTTAGCATTTTCGAAAATGTACAGTTATATTAGCAAACCTTAGAAAACTTAAAATTCTCAATTCGGTTTTCATATCAGAAACTCTTAAATATTTTTTGTGTCTTTATAATTTACAATAATATTCCGAATACAGCTAAACTTCATTTACCTGCATTCTACGGAGGGGCTATTGTAGTGACCTATTTTATTACTCATCATCGTAGTATACTTTCACTATGTAACTGGACTTTGGTTTGTTTATCAATATAAAGATTGCGTGTTATTAATTGATACTTTTGTACTCGCTCAACTTTTGAATTTTGATTGCTGCGATAATACACGTTCGTACTCCTTCTCAAGTGCCTTTTGATTTACGTTGTGGATGTCGAGTAATCACAACGTCGGGACACAATAATAAACGCGAAGAAGTGCTAGGATATACGTGTACGCTAGTTTGATCAAATAGAGCACCACAACAAGTTTTCTCTTGTATGCATAGATCCGGTTGCTTTACCTGAATAGTTTAAACCTCAGAAATGCAAAGGAGACGAAAGTGTGTCGCCTTTGACAGATGGTTCTTCACTCTGTAGATTACCTGGAAGGAGGAGGCTTTTGTTGAGATGGAATGACCAGTGGTAACAAGGTGTTCAGTGATTGCAGTCCTTATAGAGCCACTACTACCTTTTTGTGGCCGTGAGGCTCCACACCAACAGGTAACTGATATATGCACATAGAAGTAGCCAGATGCGAGATCTTGTAATTAATGCTTCTGGAGATCAGTGGGTGACTGGAGAATACTACTTTTAGCATTGCTGTGAAGAATGTTATTCTCAAAGATGCTGAAATTCTTGTCTTGAGGACATTGCAAGCTAGGTCTCCCTTGAAATCCAGGTTTATGTAAAATATCTTTTTCGGAACAAGTGATGTTTCGTTCCTCTGAACCTTTGTTTTGATATTCTTGTTGTTGAATCTTGGTGGGTAATCTCTTTCGGGTGAAGGCGTCTTTCAGAAGATTCACTTCTAATTTCAGGGTGTCAGGACTGCAGATGCGTCGGATCCGAGTGGCAAGGTATTTAATCAGACTCTGATTCCGCTCAATAGGTACCCAACTGTTAAAGCTTGTTAATTGACCATTCCAAGTAGGTTTTCTATGGACTGACCTTCTTAAAATTCCGTCGGGTCTTCTTGTTAATTTCACATCAAGCAAGAGGATTTTAGACTCGTTTTCCATTTCTAAAGTGGATTTTGTTGCTGGATGGCAGTTGTTGTATATTTGTAGCAGTTGATTAGGGTCGTAGCTATTGTCGCAAATTATGAAAATGTCATCTACGTGCTTTTTACATAGTTGTAGATCGTCAATGGACAACTTTAATGGACTGTTCTCAAGGCTAGCAATGAAGCAGTCTGCTAGTAATGAACCAAGTGAGATCGCATCGCAATTCATTCCTTAAGTCTGTAGATGGTGTCACTGGAAGTGAACTGTACATTTAGAGTAAACCTCAGCAGCAGTCCTTTCAAACATGTTATTGGTATTACAGCGTTCAACTGGTATTCATCTATATATTTACATATAAAACAGACAGTTTCTGTGAGTGAGACATTGGTGACAAGTGATTCAGTGTCTAAAGGTAGCACACTTTTATTAGCAACATTCATATTTTGTATGCAGGCGATGAACTGGAAAGTGTGACGAAGCGAATACGTGCATAGATATCTCCTTACAGGTTCTTGTCTGACAAACCTATATATATATATATGCATACATATAACTGCAATTGTACAGCTAGGGAAATGAATACTCCGAAAAGACACTCTCCTTGCTGAACTACGTGTTTTATTTCCATTGAAATATCTTTTATCGATGCCTTCTCTTGAGGTGTCCAATAAGGTTCAAATTAATGAACAGGCAAAAGAAACCTAGCCTGCCAAGTTTTGCTGAGGCAATCACCATCAAAATGGCAAAGATGAAATCTCTGCATTGAAAAAGTGACAGTAGTGAATCTTGTGCTGCTCTTGCGACTAAACTTAAAAAAGCAAGCAATACAGTTTTTATTACTTCATGCATAATTCTACATCTCCTGTTCTGCTTAGATTATTTAATTGTTTCATCTGAACGTCACTCTTCTCACTTCTCTTTTTCTATTTGATATAACCACGCTTACTCTTGTTGTTCAAGCTACTGTATTGATATATATTTTTCCACTTAAACTGTGTTCTCACCGAAAAAATTAATGGATCTCTTTCCATTTTTTTTCAAGAATGTTCGTGTGGTTATCCTATAAATAAGCAACCCTTTTATCCGTTAATGATTTTTTGGAAAACAGCTAGTGGTGGTCAAACCAAAACTTGGGATCAGTCAATGAAATCGTCGAAAATTAGTTTGGGCAGTGTAGAGAGGTGTAGACTGCTTGATTGGTTGAGGTTCTTAGGATTCTGTGAACCAGTGGCTGAAAATGATTGATTATTCGGCTGAAAATCATTTTCAGGGACGCAGGTGCATTCACTCTTTTTGAAATGCCGTGTCCATTAAAACCCTATTGTCTTCCCATGTTACTTAACATTCTTTCTTATCTCTTTCGTCTGCCTCATCTGCCTTCTTTTGTGTGATGCAATGGAGTGTAGGAATTTGAATTATTGCACTCCTGTGTTAACTTCTACATTTTTATTATTATTATTCCCTTGCGTTCCGGGTGGAACATAGGGCTTCAACAAAACATCTCCATATTTTCCTATCTTCTTCTGTACTCTTCAGCTAAGTCCACGATTGACCAAACTCTCTCATCTCTCCCTCACACGATCTCCTCCATGTCACCCTAAGACGACCCACTTGTTGCTTCCCATTTGGATTACACTCGAGGGCCTCGCATGTGATGTCATTCAGCGGCCTCTTTAATGTATGCTCGATCTATCTCCACTTTCTCCTACACATTTGTTGAGCAATCGCTTCTTGGTTGGTTTTTTCCCATAGTTTCTTGTTGCTTATTCTTTCCGGTCATTTGATCTTTTGTATGGAACGAAGGCAGCTGTCAGCAGTCAGTCTTATTAAATTGACAACTTAAATCATTCCGGACCTATGTCACTTATAGTTCCTACCAATTATTCTTTGTCATCGAGTAAAACATATGTTCAGATCTTGTATGTAATTTATATCTTTGTATTAATCAGCTTGTAGCCAGGTGGGAAAAAACCGTGAAATAATAAAGCATGATCTCATATTACCCTGGTACATTTGTCATTCTTGCTTTGTTCAAATTTACTTACACACACTGAATTCAGTGCAGAAATCTGCTACACTCAGTCTAAGGAACAACACGATGCGGATTTTCGACACTAATGTCAATTCACCCAAGTACACTTCTTTGTGGTTCAGAGAATTATCGCACCATACTTTCATCGACCTCTGCCTTCGATCTATTCTGAAGATCAATCATATGAAGGGCCAGAAAATATAAGAAACAAGGAATTCTGGGAATAAAATCAGCCAAGAACCTATTGCTCAGCAAATATGCAGAAAGAAATGGAGATGGGGACTTGAACATACATTGAAGGAACCATTCAGTTACATCACAAACCCGAATGGGAAACAACAAGTCTGGCATGAGTTGGCAGGGGGAGGTGGGATAGCATGGAGGAGATCATGTGAGAAGTTGAAAGCCTGTTAGCAATCCTGGAGACAGATACAGAGGGCTGCAGAAAACAGGATGACATAGCGTCATGCTCTACTCGGAACTCAAAGCAATAATGATTGTAATAGGGGCAGGCTGACGGAAACTATATTCTATTGCAGGGTATTTAAAACCGTAGTGCCGAAATTCGTAACTCTAAATGATCCAGGTCAGGAATGGACTAAAAGTTTTTAAGCATCACTTTGGATTACAATAGCCAGCTACCAGTATACATGAAAACACTTAGCTCTCTGTTCACTCTCGTTTTTATAATGAATATCCAGTCTACTAAACTTAGTTAGGTGGACAGAAGTATTTTTACTTCAACAAAATGAATGCTGGATTATTCGATAAACCAACTGATTAAAATTACTAAAGATACTTCAATGTCCAAAAGTTATTTCATTAAGAGTAAGCATGATAAATATATATGGGATCGATAAATACGGTTCAATAAATCTAATCCATTATCATGCTTGTCCATAAAGTCGCCTTTCTTATCAGTGTGGTATGCTCATATAATTTTCCTTGTAAATGTTTGGTTTTGGATTCCAAATCAATCCTCAAAATACCTAGTATAATAAATGGGTTCATATTTCTTAGAGTTTCTTATCATTTCTTACCCATTTATTAGGCGTACGGCGAGTTGGTCGTCCAAGGGTGATTTGGAGGAGGTCATGTGAAGATGAGATGAAAGCATGTGGGCAGAACTGAAGCCAGGTGAAAACCTTAGGAGAGAACCGAACGCAATAGAGACGTGCAGCTGAAGCCCTATGTTTCTCTAGGAATTAAAGGAAATAATAATAATATTAGGCGTACTGATTAAAGTATTCGCATAAAAAATTTTGTCCAAACACCCCTTACCTACATCACTCAGAGAACCATTGGAAATCACCAGGGGAGTACTGGAAAGCTGTCTTGTCCTCTAGTGCTCAGGACTTTTCAGCAGTAAGCGCTCAGTGGAGTTCGAACACAGGACCTTTTGACTACAAGTTCAGGTCGCAGACAATTCAGCAACTGGGAGCCGATACATTGGCCGTCCCATGTATCCTAACTTCTACCAGTTTGCGATTTCAGCGTGACTAACACCAGCGAATATCACCGGTGAGTATTTGTCCTTACTCCCAACAGGATGGATGGACCCCACTTGTCATGACCTTTCACTAGTGGACGAAACTTAATCTGATACTCATTAGTGACTAGCCATAGGACGAAGTCGACTGGAGTTCTAGTGAGATGTCGTGACAAGTGAGGACCTTCAGGTTGAGAGTGAGAAAAAATACTCGCCAATGGCATTCTCTGGTGTCAGTCACGCTAAAATCGCGAACTGGTAGAAGCTGGAATTCATGGATTGGCCATTGCATAGGGTTTCGCTGGCTAAATGGTCTACGAGCTCGAATTGCAACCGGAACGTACTGTGTTTTCGAGCTTCTGAAAACTTTCAAACTAGAAAAAAAACAATTGTCCAGTACTCCGTGGCTTTCCAATGGTCTTCTTTCTTATTGGTTTCAGCTCATAATTGTGCTTGAAACAATTCGAATCCCCACAGAATAAAATCTCTTGTATAATAATATAACTGTTTGCTTTAAACACACTTCTCATAGAAAAACAATATCACCTGTATCAAAAAAAGTTGATTTCTCTTTTCAAATTGTTCAGCAGTCTACCTGTTTAGTCTTACAAAGTGACAACTCAAAGGTTAATAATAATTCTTGAAATCCTGACTTGTAAAAACTCTAAACTGCAGAGAAAAAATTTCCATCCAGTACTTCTCATTACTCAATAATTCCCTGATTTCAAGTTTACTGGTCACGGACTGATGTAATTTAGAGAACCATTGAAAACCAGGGAGTATTGGACAGTTGTTTCGTCCTGGTCTGGGACTCTTCATCAGTGCGTGCCCACCACCAGGATTCAAACCCAGGACCTTTTAGATGCAAGGCTAGCTGGTAGACCATTCAGCCACTGGGATCCAGTCTACTAGCACAGAAAAAAAAGTTATTCAGTACTTCCTGGTTTCCAGTGGCTCTCCATCTAATATTGATCTGTGTTAAAACTTGAAATATATACTTGCTGTCACTCAATACAATAGTATTGAAAGATCAATTCAATTCCCATCCTTTAATCAAGTCAACCTGTCCAGGATCACCCTAGCGTTGTTGCAACCCAATTATCCATGCCTAACGTGTCTATCCCCCCTTGTTTAATGAACTGTGTGTGTTTCGTTTAGTCCGGTCCGTTTAGTCAGACAGTTGAACTCATGGCACAATCAGAGTATTTTTGTGAACTGTTATTTTGCTGACCTATGTATTACTTTGTACTATTCTGTCGAGTTTATCTTATTTATTGATTGGTTAAGTAGCCAATTAAATTCTATCTTTGTGCCTATGCTTTGTCTATCTCATACTAGGGTTCATTTTTCTGCTGACTGCTTACCTGAACGGTCGTGTCTGATCCGGCTAGTTCGTGATTTTGGCTTTAACGTTATTCCGCTCTGATAGCGGTTCCTTGCTTTCTGTTAAGCATTGTGTATTGTACTCTTGAAACCGTTAAGGTTTGTTGTATTTATATTAATTGATTTGTTTATTAATAGTACCGTAGAAACAGTGACCGGCTTCTTGTTTGTTCTGGACCGGGATAGCCTTTATCTACGCGTGACTTAATTTCAAGCGATATTGCGCTTACAAGTATAGTTTGAAAATGTAGATTCTAAAGTCTGATCCTTAAATCGGTGTGAAAGAAAACTCGTTCAATAAGTACATTTACGCAGAAAATTCTTCAGGTCTATTGTGCGGCAGATGGTTCTCTGTATATGTGTAGACATAAATTTCTACTGTTTACGTATGTGTGGTAGTTTTTTTTACTCTTTCGAACTTTGCTTGAAGACGGTAACTGATTGCATTTAGACACAAGCGCACAAACTTTGGTGGCAAAATTACTAACCGAGTGCATAAAATCCATCTTGTATACAAGTGGTAGTTGTTATGGGCCTGTCACTAATTGACATGATGACGTTGACAGCTGACATGACTGAGTCAACTAATGCGTGGGTATATTATTGATGACACAATGAACAACTCAACTAATATGCTTCGTGGTACCTTCTACTCCATTAAGCTGAGCCACGTGAATATCAAAAGACAAACACTGGCCCTGTGACTGTTAGGATACAATTTTTAAATAGAAATAACGACACGTCATATTTAAATATTTTTTATCACATAAAAATTGGCCCAGGGCAGTAGAAATGCATTGTTCTGATTGATTGGCAATTCGGCTAAGGTAGGAGAAAATAAATATTCTCACTGGATTTCATCATGAGCTGACATCAGTTAGAAAACCATTGGAAAACCTGGGAGTACTGGACAGCTGTTTCGTCAGCCTGGTTTTGGACTCTTCAGCGGTACGCACCAGCCGAGGTTCGAACCCAGGACATTCCGCTTACAAGGTGATCTCGACCAGCCCATGAATTCTAACTTCTGCCGATTCACGACATAGCACGACCACTGAATTAGCAGAAGTTAGAATTCATGGGCTGGTCGAGATCACCTTGTAAGCGGAATGTCCTGGGTTCGAACCTCGGCTGGTGCGTACCGTTGAAGAGTCCAAAACCAGGCTGACGAAATAGCTGTCCAGTACTCCCAGGTTTTCCAATAGTTTTCTAACCAGTGTCAGCTCATTATGAAATCCTGTAACTAATCAAATCCCTACAAACCAACACTTAAATATTCTCACTGTTTCGTTATCTGACCAAGACCAGAGTGAGAAGAAAGTGATGAAACTCTACAGTCATCCTCTCATAAGACGAATCACATGATGAGTCATAAGATGATTACTAATTTAAGCTGATTCCTATCACCTCCCCCCTCACACACCGTAAGAAGTGTCGACCTTTCTTTTTGGATCTATTGGGAAAGGCTTTGTTACTCTTCCTCGTCTAGTTGACCTTCGAGTGATAGTGGATAGGGTGGGATCTGCGTCGCGAGTTTCTGGCTGTGGAAGATTAAATATATCCACTAATACTTCCCTTCTTGTTATCGCATCTGTCTGACGAATCTAGTATGCGATTTGTGTGTGTGACACATATTTGTACTTCTACAATCACTTTGTATAAAACTTTTCTTTTCTGCCCCCATCATTTGTCTCCGAGTCCTTTTTGGAGGTGAATAGCGAAAATCACGTACATACAGAATGGAACTGAAAGTTGGTGGAATATAGCGAATAATAAATAAATATCATATAGTTTGTTTGTGAGGATTAAATTTGTTTCTACGAGGTGATCACGGATTGATATCAGTTAGAGAACCATTGGAAAACCACCCTGGAGGATTATTTGACTGCTGTTTCACCCTAGTTTGGGAGTCACTGACGGTACGCACCTACTGGGGACCCGTTTGAAAGAAGAAAGAATGAACATATTTGCTGAATAATACAAGCTCGTTATATTTCGTGGATTAACTTGCACTGAGTACATCCTTTTTCACAGTGACTTCGAATGATAGATGGAAATCACAAGCTTTCAAGGGTTGATTTGTAGGGATTTGATTTGGTTTTCGAATTTGACCACGTATTGATATCAGTTAGAGAACCATTGAAAACCAGTTGGGAGTATTGGAAAGCTGTTTCGTCCTGGTTTGGGAGTCATCGACAGTGCGCAACCACTGGGGATCCAAATCTATAGCCCATGAACTGGTAGAAGTTAGAATTCATGGGCTAGCGAGTGAATCCGGTCCCAGTGGCTGAATGGTATATGAGTTAGCTTGCCTTGTAACCGGAAGGTCCTTGGTTCGAACCTCGGTGGGTGCGTACTGCCAGTGATTCCCAAACTAGGGAGAAACAGCAGTCGAATAATCCTCTGGTGGTTTTCTAATGGTTCTCTAAATGATATCAATCCGTGATTAACTCGTAAAAATAAATAAATAATATCGGTAATACTAATTTTGCTTATAATTTTCTGTTTATTCGTTGCCTAAAAAAGTGTATAAATTCCTTCCTGATATTTGTCTTCTCACACAAAACCTGTGCTAACTATGCTATGCTTGAGTTATTTTATTTTACAGTACGAGCACAAAATTCTTATGAAATCTCTTCTGTTTTTAGCTGAAGAGGCTCAATATATAAAGGAAGTTTAGCACCAGACAGTCTAGCAATTAGGATCTACGGCTTTCACCTAGGCGGTGCGGGTTCGACTCCCAGCGTGGGAGCGCTTAACCTCACCTAGCTTACTAGCTTGCTAGTTTTCTAGCCGGTCTCAAGTCTAGATGAAGAGGGGGGTTCGGGCATGGGGCTATCGACCCTACCCCACAAAACCAATCAAATTGCTACAGAAACTTCAGCGCACAATAAAAATGTTAAATGTTCCATATCTCTGGTTTTAGGGATGAGTCATTCCTATTGCACATGTTGGTCGTAGACTCAATGAACAAGAATTCAGTAATCAACCTGTCTCTATCTCCACCTACCTATAGTACATTTTAGAATTTTAACCCTCTCCCACTCTATCGTGTGGTTGCGTGTTAATGCATGCAGTGCTATTGCTGAGCTTTTTTCTAAATTACTTATCTTTTCGGGGTCAACCATTCTTACCTTAGCTAAATTCTTATGTTCTGACAATTTGACTACCCCCGATCTATTAGTTTGACTTCTGTAGTTGACCTCACAGTGATTGCAAGGTATTTTGCAAATTATATTATTTTGTCTAATTTGGTCAACCGACAGGGTCCTTTAACCTACAGATTTTGTCCTACCTGAGTGAGTTTGTAGGTTGAAATACCACCCTAATTCCTGTTTTATTGAGAATCCTACGTATGACCTCAGATGTCCCCTCCTTATATGGTGTAACTGTAGATGCCCTGTATTCTCTCTTATTTATGTTATCATTATAAGTTTCCCCACTATTTTTTTTTGTTTGCTTTAGATCTTTTCCGATCTTCCTAATTAATTTTATAGGATAGTTATTTGACACCAACGCTTCTTCTATCTGTTTCATTTCATCATTCTTTTCTTGTACTACTTGGTGCTAATGCTCGATGAATCCTTGTTCATCGAGTCTACACCCAACACGTGCAATAGGAATGACTCATCACTCATACCGAAAAATATGGAAAATACTACTACCAATCAAATCAAGCGATGGAAAATAATGGAATTTTACAAACTAAGATGGAAAGTTGTGTGGCTGGTGTCTTGATATGATTATGAGTGGCAATAAATTGTGCTCGAAACGTGGTCATCCGTAAATATGACTGTATAACACTGTGTGATTTTATCAAAATAAACTTTACCCATAATGGAATGATGTCACATAAACCAACAAAGTTGGCACAAGAGGCTGGTAGCGGAAACATAACTTCAAGTAAACACAGTGAATACAGTGGTGTTGTAAACATAGTTTCTAAAATCATATTTTGTAAAATCCACCTATGTCTGAATGACCTTTGGAAATGGTTAACGAGTTAGGTCTGGCACGTTTCAGGTTGACATTTAACATTCTGTCTAGAACCTAATGTCTTACTCTGTAATAGAGTATACGTGTACTAAAGCACACAATACTACTTGTTTTTTTAAATTATTTGGTGGTGACATTTCACTGCCTTAATGAAAATGTTCTTTTCAATTCATTAATAAACTCCATCCAGACACTAATGAAAACAAAATACGTAGTTCAGTAGTGAGTGTCTGTTTGGCGTACAATCGCAATTATATATATATATATATATATAATTCTTGTTTGTGTGTGTACATTAGGTTTTTCAGACAAGAGTAGAGATTAGATGGTGTTTCTGTTCACGTCATCAAAATATTTCTATAAATGTGGTGAATAGTCAAGTTGTAACTAGGCGGGGGTGAAGATTAGTAAGATGGCAGCCGTGATGAGTTGTCAAGACAAAAGAAACAATTTTTGATGTTAGTCAATGCACAAAAGAATTTGAACACGTGCATTATGGTTACGTAATTAGATGAGTAATTCAATGAATGAGTTGTGGATATGATAGAGAAGATTTGTAGCTCAGGTGGATGATTTTCATGTGGTTGTGTTCTCTGAGCTGGATAGTTAATTTGCGAAGCTTTCATCACCCCCTACTAAGCGACATCTTCAGCGCATACTTCAATTTGAGTTGAAGTGAGCTTTTAGATTTCTCCACGAGTTTATTAATCATCTCTCCTGGTGACCTTCAACGTCGTGATTGGTTGTTTTTGTGTGTTTTCACACCTTCTAGGTTACTTGTATTGAAACTGATTGTTTCTTTGACTTGAACTTTGACCCTTTGTGTGTGAGATTTCCTTCTTATCGGTTGGTAAATTTTGTCTATCTCGATGTGTCTATTGATTGATGATTCACTGGAATGCCAAGCTTCTAAAAATTCTCTAGCATTCTTGTTGTTTCCTCTGTCTAATATTTGAACGTTGGTTGTCCCAGTCGAATTGATGTCCGTGGTTGTCTGTATGTAGTGATATGAGGGAGTGGATATCATGTCTTTTGACAGCTAGCTTATGTTCGTGGATACGAAGACGAAGAGGACGTCCACTTTGGCCAATGTAGTGTTTTTCGCACTTGATACAATCTATTTTGTAGATGATGTTGGTTTTATCTTCCTTCGCTGTTGAGTCTTTTGGTTGACATAGAATTGAGTGAAGTGACTTTGTTGGTTTGTGTACGACGTCAATTCCTAAAGGTTTGAAGAGTCTTGTAGTGATTTCTGAGATGTCCTTTATATATGGTAAGACGACTTTCTTTGCGCTTTCCTTGGGGGCTTTTGATTTGATAGGTTGGCTTGGGGGTATATGTCTTTTGATGAAATTCCGTGGATATTCATTCTTTTGGAAGACGTCCATGAGATATTTTTCTTCAATTTTCCTTGAGGTGGGAGTGCTGCAATGAGTCCTGGCTCGCTTGAATAGTGTTTGTATGCAATTCCTCTTGTGTGCTATTGGATTGTTGCTGTTGTAATTCAGTATTTGGTCTGTGTGAGTTGATTTTCTATAGACTTGAGTTTCTAATTCCCCTGTCGTTGTTCGCTTCACTAAGACGTCCACTCCTTCATATCACTACATACAGACAACCACGGACATCAATTCGACTGGGACAACCAACGTTCAAATATTAGACAGAGGAAACACCAAGAATGCTAGAGAATTTTTAGAAGCCTGGTATTCCAGTGAATCATCAATCAATAGACACATCGAGATAGACAAAATTTACCAACCGATAAGAAAGAAACGTCACACACAAAGGGTCGAAGTTCAAGTCAAAGAAACAATGAGTGACAGTACAAGTAAGCTAGAAGGTGTGGAAACACACAAAAACAACCAATCACGACGTTGAAGGTCACCAGGAGAGATGATTAATAAACTCGTGGAGAAATCTAAAAGCTCACTTCAACTCAAATTGAAGTATGCGCTGAAGATGTCGCTTAGTAGGGGGTGATGAAAGCTTCGCAAATTAACTATCCAGCTCAGAGAACACAAACACATCAACGAAAGAATGAGTTGTGATTGGAACGCACATAGAAACGAAAGAAACTTCACCTAAAGTTGAGCCACAAAATGATTCCTGCTCTCAGAATTCAAAATCTGGTGATATTCCGGCTAACAAAACAGAAAGAATCACAAGATCGGGCAGATGAGTACACTGGCCACAAAGATTTGTACAGACAATCTATTTCTAAGTCATTTCCATACTTCCCTATTACTGTGCTATTAACTGTATGTAAGATATAAATCTATTCTGTAACTCTTTACAATAACAACCTCATTATTATTCTAATAATCTTTCTGGTTTTATTGTTACATTTTGAGCAACTTTCTAAACATTTCGGTTCGTTTCAAAGTTGTTAGCATTTTCGAATATATACAGTTATATTAGCAAACCTTAGAAAACTTAAAATTCTCAATTCGGTTTTCATACCAAAAATTCTTATATAATTTTTGTGTCCTTTCAATTTACAATAACATTCCGAATACAGCTAAACTTCATTTACCTGCATTCTACGGAGGGGCTATTGTAGTGACCCATTTTATTACTCATCATAGTAGTATACTTTCACTATGCAATTGGACTTTGATTTGTTTATCACTCTAGAGATTGCGTGTTAACAATTGATACTTTTGTACTCGCTCAACTTTTGAATTTTGATTATTGTGATAATACACGATCGTATTCCTTTGCAAGTGCCTTTTGGTTTACGTTGTGGATGTCGAGTAGTCACAGCGTTGGGACACAATAATACACGCGAAGATGTACTAGGATATACGTGTACGCTAGTTTGATCAAAGAGAGCACCACAACAAGTTTTCTCTTGTATGCATAGATGCGGTTGCTTTACCTGAATAGCTTAAACCTCAGAAATGCAAAGGAGACGAAAGCTTATTGCCTTTGACAAGTGGTCCTTCACTCTGTAGATTATCTGGAAGGCGAGGGCTTTTGTTGAGATGGAATGACCGGTGGTGATAAGGTGTTCAATGATTGCAATCCTTATAGAGCCACTACTACTTTTTTCTGGCCATGAGGCTCCATACCAGCAGGTAACTGACATGTGCACATAGAAGTAGCCAGGTGCGTGATCTTGTAATTACTGCTTCTGGAGATCAGTGGGTGACTGGAGAACACTACTTTTAGCATTGCTGTGAAGAATGTTCTTTTCAAAGATGCTGAAATTCTTCTCTTGAGGATATCACAAGCTAGGTTTCCCTTGAAATCCGTATTCATGTAAAGTATTTCTTTTAGCAACAAGTGATGTTTCGTTCCTCTGACCCTTTGGTTTGATGTTCTTGTCGATGAATCTTGGTGAGTATGTATTTCAGGTGAAGGCTTTTTTCAGAAGATCCATTTCTAAGTCCAGGATGTCTGGACCGCAGATGCCTTGGATTCGAGTGGCAAGTGATTTAATTAGGTTTCGTACAACAGGCTCCAAACTGTAGAAACTTGTTAGTTGATCGTTCGAAGTAGCCTTTCTATGGGCTAACCTTCTTAAATTTCCGTCGGGTCGCCTTGTTAGTTGCATATCAAGAAAGGGAATTTTCGATTCACATTCCATTTCTAGAGTGAGTTTTATTGCCGGATGACAGTTGTTGAATATTTTTTAGCAACTGCCTTTGGTCGTAACTCTTGTGTCAAACGGTGGAAATATCACCTGCGTATCATTTGTACTGTTGTAAATCGTGAGTGGACGACTTAGGCGGGGGGGGGGGCGGTCGTTCTCAAGGCTAGCCATAAAGCAGTCTACTGATAATGCACCTAAGGGAGATCCCTTTGCAATGCCATCATTTTGTCTGTAGATGGTGTCATTGAAAGTAGATTGCACATCTAGAGTACACCTCAACAGCAGTCCTTTCAGACATGATGTTGGTATTCTAGTGTTGCGCAGGTTGTCATCTATGTATTAACACATAAAACAGACAGTTTCTGTCAGGGGGACAGCTGGGTGAATGAATACGCCAAAAAGACACTCCTTTGCTGAACTACGTGTTTTGTTTTCATTAAAATATCTTTTATCGAAGCCTTATCTTGAGGTGTCCAATAAAGTTTAATTTAATCAACAGGGCAAAGAAACTTAGCCTGCCAATTTTCTCTGAGGCGGTCCCTATCAAAATGTTAAAGACCAAATCTCTGTATTCAAAAAGAGACAGTAGTTAATCTTGGGGCTAAACTTACATTATGCATTCTTCTGTATCTCCTGTTCTGTTCAGAATATTTAATTGTTTCGTCTGAACGTCACTCTCCTCACTTTTCTTTTGCTATTTTATAAAAATACGCTTACTCTTGTTACACAACCCATTGTTACTCTTTAATATACATGTCTTCTACTTAAACTTTGTTCTCACCGAGAAATCTTTGAGCTCTTTCCACTTTTTTCAAGAATGTTCGTGTGGTTATTCTATAAATAGTCAACCATTTTATCTGATTGGTTGAAATATTTCATCATGAGCTGACGTCAGTTAGAGAACCTTTGGAAAACCTGGGAGTACTGGAAAACTGTTTCGTCCCAGTTTGGGAATCTTCATCGGTGCGTGCTGCCGATGATTCATAAACTAGGACGAAACGGCTGCCCAGTACTCCCTACTGGTTTTCCAAAGGTTCTCTGACTGATGTCAGCTCATGATGAAATCCTCCAACTAATCAAACAAAACTCCCTACAAAACCATTTTATCTATTAATGATTTTTTGCAAAGGAGCTAGCGTTAGTCAACCCAAAACTTGTGATTAGACCATGAATTCCTCGACAGTTAGTTTGAGTGATGTAGGCAGGTGTAGACTACTTGGCTGGTCGAGGTTCTCAGGATTCTAAGAACCAGTGGCTGGAAATGATTGGTGATTCGGCTGAAAATCGTTCTCAGTGACACAGGTGCATTCATCCTTTGTGACTTGCCATGTCCATTAAGACCCTGCTGTCTTTCCATGTTAATTACCATTCTTTCGTATCTTTTTTATCTCCCTCATTTGCCTTCCTTTGTGTGATCCAACGGAGTGTATGAAGTTAAACCGGTACAGTTCTGTGTAAATTTCTACACTAAGAGTAGTCAGTCGTTCAGTCTTAAGAATTTTACAACTTTCATTATTCCGGACCTATGTCACTTATTATTATTGTTTCCTTTAATTCCTAGAGGAACATAGGGCTTCAGCTGCACGTCTCCATTGCGTTCGGTTTTCTGCTAGAGTTTTCACCTGGCTCGAAGTCTGGCCACACGCTTTCAGCTCCTCTTCACATGACCTCCTCCAAGTCACCCTTGGAAGACCAACTCGCCGCTTCCCTTTCGGGTTTTCACTCGAGGGCTTGCCTGGTGATGTTGTAACAACAGAAGATAAGGGCCAGGCAACAGATTGCTTATTAAGGAAAATCAACAAATATTTATAGATATTGATGTACATTACTATAGATTATTGTTAGTAGAAAATACAGTCTTTTGATTGGTTGTTTCTCACAGGAAGTTAACCTTGCATCTCTTTGTGGCTGTGTCAGATCATCCATATGCTAACTGTACCCGCCTACGCAAAGCCTTTGTTCTAACTTTCTCACCACCAATATTGGGGACATAAACATTGACGTCAATTACTGTCAACTAACTTTAGCTAGCAGCCAGCTCTCACCACAATGTCACTTGATTTTTTCCTCAGAGTATGGCGAATCCATCTCCATTTCTTCCTGCCTATTCGCTTCACAATCGGTTCCTGGATGGTTCCCTCCCAGAGATCTCTGTTGCTGATCTTTTCTGGCGACGACAACAATAATAATATCGCAGTCAAGTACAGTTAACCAAAATGATACCAAAATCATAGACTCACTGACTTGAGCCAACTTGAACATGTAAATCCATCAATATATACAATTATAGATATTAGTTAGTGTTAAACAAGCACAGAGTGGCAAGTAGATAGTTAAAGGTATTCTTGATCAACAGTATTATACCCTAAGATTCAGTGTTTCAAAGGTAAATAATTGCAATAGATTTTTGCACTTATAGTTCCTACCAATAATTCTTTGTCATCGTGTAAAACATATGCTCAAATCTTGTATGTAATTTATATCTTTGTATTAATCAGCTTGTAGCCAGGTGAGAAAAAAACCGTGAAATAATAAAGCATGAGCTCATATTATCCTGGTACATTTGTCGTTCTTGCTTTGTTCAAGTTCACTAACACACACTGACTTCCGTATAGAAATCTGCTACACTCACTCTCAGGAACAAGACGCGGATTTTCAACACTAATGTCAATTCACCCACTACACTTCTTTGTGGTTCAGAGAATTAGCACATCATACTTTCATCGACCTCTGCCTTCGATCTATTCTGAAGATCATATGAAGGGCCAGAAAATATAAGCAACAAGGAATTCTGGGAATAAAATCAGCCAAGAACCTATTGCTCAGCAAATATGCAGAAAGAAATGGAGATGTGGGAACTGGACATTCACTGAGGGGACCATTCAGTTACATCACAAACCCGAATGGGAAACGACGAGTCGGGCATGAGTTTACAGGGGGTGGGTGGGATAGCATGGAGGAGATCATGTGAGAAGTTGAAAGCCCGTGAGCATTCCTGGAGAAAGATACAGAGGGCTGCTGAAAACAGGATGATATAGCGTCATGCTGATGAAGTCCTATTGTTCTACTCGGAACTCAAAGCAATAATGATTGTAATAGGGGTAAACTGACGGAAACTATATTCTATTGCAGGGCATATTTAAAACCGTAGTGCCAAAATTTGTAACTCTAAATCATCCAGGTCAGGAATGGACTAAAAGGTTTTAAACATCACTTTGGATTACACTAGCCAGTCACCACCAAATTGCATGAAAACACTTAGCTCTCTGTTCACTCTTATTTTTATAATGAATATCCAGTCAGCTGAACCTAGTTATATGGACAGAAGTATTTGTTACTTCAAAAAAACGAATGCTGGATTATTCTATAAACCGACTGATTAAAAATGACCAAAGATACTTCAGTGTCCAAAAGTTATTTCATTCAGAGTAAGCATGATAAATATATATGGGATCGATAAATACGGTTCAATAAATCTAATCCATAAACTATACTTGTCCATAAAGTCGCCTTTCCTATCAGTGTGGCATGCTCATATAATTTTCCTTGTATATGATGGGTTTTGGATTCCAAATCAATCCTTAAAATATTTATTATAATAAATAGGTTCATATTTCTTAGAGTTTCTTATCATTTCTTACCCAGTTATTAGGCGTACGGCGAGTTGGTCGTCCAAGGGTGACTTGGAGGAGGTCATGTGAAGATGAGATGAAAGCATGTGGGCAGAACTGAAGCCAGGTGGAAACTTTAGCAGAGAACCAAACGTAATGGAGACATGCAGCTGAAGCCCTATGTTTCTCTAGGAATTAAAGGAAATAATAATAATATTAGGCGTACCGACCAAAGTATTCGCATAAAAATATTTTATCCAAACACCCCTTACCTACATCATTTAGAGAACCATTGGAAACCACCAGGGGAGTACTGCGCAGCTGTCTTGTCCCCTAGTGCTGAGGACTTTTCAGCAGTAAGCGCCCAATGGCGTTCGAACACAGGACCTTTTGACTACAAGTCCAGGTCGCAGACAATTCAGCAACTGGGAGCCGATACAATGGCCGGCCCATAAATCCTAACGTCTACCAGTTCGTAATTTCAGCTTGACCACCAGCGAATATCACCGGCGAGTATTTGTCCTTACTCCCGACAGGATGGATGGACCCCACTTGTCATGACCTCTCACTAGTGAGTGAAACTTAATCTGTCACTCACTGGAGACTGGCTACAGGACTAAGTTGACTGGAGTTCTAGTGAGATGTCGTGGCAAGTGAGGACCATCAAGTCGAGAGTGAGAACAGATACTCGCCAATGACATTCTCTCGTGCCATTCGCGCTAAAATCATGAACTAGTAGAAGTTGGAATTCATTGATCGGCCATTGCATAGGGTTTCGTTGGCTAAATGGTCTACGAGCTCGACTTGCAACCGGAAGGTACTGTGTTTTCGAGCTTCTGATAACTTCCAAAACAACCGTCCAGTAATCCACGGTTTTCCAATGGTCTTCTAATTGGTGGTACAGTGGTTAGGACTCTCACCGACCATGCACATGGTCCGAGGTTCGAGCCCCTGCCGGCGCACACCCGATATCTATGGTCGGTCTGCAAAATTTGGGCTACCGATATCGCATGCTGAAAATTCCATACTTGTACTGAAAATACGGTGTGGCATCAAGCTGTAACCAAAATAAAAAATAATAAATAACTGTACTTGAAACAAATCGAATCCCCACAGACTATATCTCTTGTATAATTATATGAATGTTTGCTTTAAACACACTTCTTATAGAAAAACAATATCACCTGTAACAAAGTTGATTTCCCGTTTCAAATTGTTCAGCAGTCTACCTGTTTAGTCTTACAAACTGAAAACTCAGAGGTTAATAATTCTTGGAATCTTGATTTGTAAAAACTCCAAAATGCAACGAAAAATTTCCATCCAGTGCTTCTCATTACTCAATAATTCCCTAACCTAACCTTGTTTACTGATTTCAAGTTTACTGATCACGGACTGATGCAGTTTAGAGAACCATTGAAATCCATGGAGTATTGGATAGTTGTTTCGTCCTAGTCTGGGATTCTTCATCAGTACGCACCCACCACCAGGATTCAAACCCAGGACCTTTTGGATGCAAGGCTAGCTGGTAGACCAGTCAGCTACTAGGACCTGACCTAACAGCCCAGGACAAAATAGGTATCCAGTACTTTCTAGTTTCCAATGGCTCTCCATCTGATATCGATATGTGGTCAAAATTGAAATATAAAATTGAAAATTTTAATTCTGAAGTCGGATCCTTAAGTCGGTGTGAAAGAAAACTCCTTCGACAAACACATTTACGCAGAATATTCTCCAGGTCTATTGTGTGGCAAATGGTTCTCTGTATATGTGTAGACTTGAATTTCTACTGTTAACGTATAATAATAATAATAATTTGCTTTATTCTAGAAACAGTACTAGTGGTACAGTGTGGAATTTTCAGCACATATCTACAATATCGCATCTAATTTAATCAAACATTTAAAAGGGGTATTTCAAAAAAAAAATAAATATAAAGACAACAACAGCAAAAAAACACAAAAAACACAAAAAAATTGCGAAAAAATACCAAGAAGTAGAAAGAAAAATAAACAGCATAATAAATAATATCTCAGTATTGGGTAGTGGAAGCTATGATATGATTATGCATGGTGAACAGTAAAGCTATAGCCATACAAGAAGTTATGAAATGATATTTAAGAATGTTTATCGCCAAGATGGTCAGTTAATTTGGTTGAAACAACACTAAACAATCATAAAATAACATT
The DNA here is from genome assembly GCA_944472155.2 of Trichobilharzia szidati. NCBI lineage: Eukaryota > Metazoa > Platyhelminthes > Trematoda > Strigeidida > Schistosomatidae > Trichobilharzia > Trichobilharzia szidati. Next base: position 185,530,413 of record OX235271.1, on the reverse strand, counting down.
TCAGGGTTGTTGTTTTGTTTCTTATAGTCAGGTCTAATGCAGTGTTTGTAGCGGTATTGTGAGTAATCCTGCATAATAGAAAATTTTAAGATGGTGATAATGGCGTTCACAACCAATGATTACATGATGGTTAATGAGAGGACAATTTTGTAATACTCATAGTGCTAATATAGTCGGAACCAGTAGATACACAAAAGAAGGAATACAGTAAAGTACAAAAAGTAAGCCAATGTTAATAATTTTGGGTAGCTAAGTATGTTTGTGGAAGGAGTTCACTATAGAATACAAAATAAGAGAGAAATAAAAGAGCCTAAAATTATGTTGTTAATAACAAAGCAAGTCATAGGTTTCACGCTTAACATTGTCTCTGTCGCTTAGAACAGAGACAGACGTATGTGTGGTAGTTTTTTTTCTTTTTTCGAACTTTACCTAAAGACGGTAACTGATTGCATTTAGATACAAACGAATACACTGGTGGCAAAATTACTAATCGAGTGCATAAAATCCATCTTGCATACTAGTAGTTGTTGTTATGGGCCTGTCGCTAATTGACATGATGACGTTGACAGCTGACATGACTGAGTCAACTAATGCGTGGGTGTATTAATAATGACGCAATGAACAACTCAACTGATATGGTCCATGGTACCATCTACTCCACTGAGCTTAGCCACGTGAATATCAAAAGACAAACACTGGCCTTGTAACTGTTAGGATACAATTTTTAAATAGAAAAACAACACGTCACATTAAAATCGGCACAGGGCAGTAGAAATGGATTGTTCTGATTGATTGGCGATTCGGCTAAGGTAGGAGAAAATAAATATTCCCACTGGATTTCATCATGAGGTGACATTGGTTAGAGAACCATTGGAAAACCACCAGGGGATTATTCAACTGCTGTTTCACCCTAGTTTGGGAATCACTCGCAGTACGCACCCACTGGGGTTCGAACCAAGGACCTTCCGGTTACAAGGCAAGCTGGCCATTGGATCGGGTTTCAGTGGCTTAATGGTCTACGAGGTCGCTTGTCTTGTAACCAGAAGGTCCTGCGTTTGAACACCGGTAGATGCACACTGCTGAAGAGTCCCAAACTAGGCTGGTGAAACAGCTGTTCAGTACTCCCTACAGATCTTTCAATAGTTCTCTAACCAATGTCAGCTCATGATGAAACCCTGTAACCAGTCAAATCCCTGCAAACCAACATTTAAATATTCTCATTGTTTCGTTATCTGATCAAGACCAAAGTGAGAAGAAAGTGATGAAACTTTACAGTCATCCTGTCATACGGTGAGTCACATGATGAGTCATAAGATGGTTACTAATTTAAGCTGATTCCTATCACACACAAACCACACCGTAGAAAGTGTAGAACTTTCGTATTGGAACTATTTGGAAAGGTTTTGTTATTCTTCTTTGTTTAGTTGCCCTTCGAGTGATAGTGGTTAGGGTGTCATCTGTGTCGCGAGTTTCTGGCTGTGGAAAACTAAATGTATCCACTAATACATCTAACGTGAAATTTTCTTTCTTGTTATCGTATCTGTCTGACGAATCTTGCATATGATTTGTATGTCTGACACATATTTATCCTTCTACAATCACTTTGTATAAAACTTTTCTTTTCTGACCCACTATTCGTCTCCGAGTCTTTGTTGGAGGTGAATAGCGAAAATCACGTACACACAGAATGGAACTGAAAGTTGGTGGAATATAGCGAATAATAAATAAATATCATATAAAAGAAAAGAAGGCGTTCAGCGAAGAGACTCTTTTCGGCGAATTCATTCACTGAGCTGTACAATCGCATATTTATACAATTTTGTTTGTGTGTGTGTACATTAGATTTATAAAGTTTAGATAATTATGTAATATAAATAAGTATTATTTGGCTTGGAGACAAACGTTAAGATAGAAAAGAAAATAGAATTGATTAAGTGAATTGGATGACGTAATGCAGTTGAGTAGAATTCAGAGTAGGTCAGGTTGGCAACAGTGTTAATGAGTGGTGGTTAAAATTAAATAAGGGTGGGGTTAGAGAATAATACAGTTGAAAATAAGTAAGTTAATCGGATGACGTAACATAGTTGACTAGAAATTGGACGTGGGTCAAGTTAGCAACATTGTTAATGAGGGTAGAGATTACAAAAGGGTGGGGTAGAGAATAATATAAATGAAGATGTGAAATAATAAAATGCAAAAGACAAAATAATACAATTAGTAAGACTGAAATTAGGAAAGATTACGTCCATTGTAGATTTATTGAATGAACGAATTTCTTTTGTATGTATCATATAGTTGGTTTGTGAGGATTAGATTTGTTTTTACGAGTTGATCACGAATTGATATCAATTAGAGAACCACCCTGGAGGATTATTCGACCTCTGTTTCATCCTAGTTTGGGAGTAATCGACAGTACACACCGACTGGCGACCCGAATCTATGGCCCATGAATTGGTAGAAGTTAGAATTCATGGGCTAGCCGCTGAATAGGGTTCCAGTGGCTGAATGGTATACGAGCTAGCTTGCCTTGTAACCGGAAGGTCCTGGGTTCGAACCCCGAGGGGAAGGTACTGCCAGTAATTCCCAAACTAGGGTGAAACAGCAGTCGAATAATCCTCCGGGGTGGTTTTCCAATGGTTCTCTAAATGATATCAAACCGTGATTAACTCGTAAAAATAAATAAATAAATAAGTTATATAGGTAATACTAATTCGGCTTATAATTTTCTGTTTACTTGTTGCCTTAAAAAGTGTATAAATTCCTTTCTGACATTTGTCTTCCTACACAAAACCTGTGCTAACTATGGTACGGTTGGGTTTTTATACTTTACAGTAGGAGCACATAATTCTTATGAAATCTCTCCTGTTTTCAGCTGAAGAGACTCATTATATAAAGGAAGTTTAGTACCAGACAATCTAGCAATTAGGATTTCTAGCTTTCACCTAGGCGGTGCGGGTTTGACTCCCAGCGTGTGAGCGCTCAACCTTGCCTAGTTTATTAGCCGGTCTCAAGTCCGGATAAAGAGGGAGGGTTGGGCATGGGGCTAATGACCCTACCCCACAAAACCAATCACATTGCTTCGGAAACTTCAACACACAATAAAAATATTAGGAATACAAAAAATATTTTTCAAAATAACAAACTTATTTTCCTCTGGAATTGGAGAGGCGAAATGACACAGCAGGTTGGTGAAAGCTTTCGGTACGCCAGTCAGCCTGCCGATTTGTCTTCTCTCGATGAAAGCAACAATAAGAATGAGGACGTGGAATGTACGTACAATAGACGAAGTCAGTTGGAAAGGCTTCCCAGGTAGCCAAAGAAATGAGAAGGTATGGTATGGAAGGGCTGGGAATCTGCAAGACCAGATGGAATGGATGTGGACTGTCAAAATTGTCAACTCCCTATCTGAAAAATGTGTGGAATAAAAGCGTCAATTCTTTTTCATCAAAGGGGGAAAATCGACTAAAGGGGACAGTAATAGCACCAGACAAGATGACTTTTGCTAACTACTTACAAGAATTAAAATGCCGATCACAATAACAACATCATTTGGTTGAGTCAATGACTGACAATTAAACCTGCTTATAACCTTCAAAGAAATTCAAGGAAGAACAAGTGGGAACAATAATGAAGAATGCTTAGAATATATACAGTAGTAAATTGTAAGAGAAGAAAGAGATTGAGCTAAGTCAAAAGTTTTCAACTTGCTTATGTAATAAGTCAAACAAATTTGTTTGTTTAGAAATAAACTAGACATGAGACGACGAACAGAGATTGGAAGAGAAATTAATACCAAGACAGATAATCTTCGATTTATTTCCTACCACAGTGCCGTTAATACTGGCAGTCTGATGAGACGGAATCAGTCCATGCAAGTCTTGTTCACAACTGATATGAAAATTAACAGTCTGACATTTAGAGGAGGCACAGTGTAAAATCATTTGTTAACGTCACATAGGAAACTGTTCTTATCAGGACATTCTAAATCAGAAATAACTGGAACGGATATTATGAAATCATTGGTATATTTAATGAAGTTGGCTTTAACAGAATATGATAATTCGTTGAAAAAGTAATGGAGAATGTACCGCACTTTGAGAAACATCCGTTTCAGTTAGAAACAGATGGAGTCCCTCTCCCTATTAAAAACAGTGGGCAGTAGGCAACCATCTTGTGACTGATAAGACCCACCATACAACAGTATATCATCCGGTCACACAAATCGTTTGATTTCTTTCGATAGAGAAAGAAAGATCAGATTTGCAGTATAAAATGATGCTATCATTCTATTTCACAGGTTCTCATCAGCCAACTGCAAACTACCTGAAATTACAATGGGCATAAGTAATAACATTTCATACTTCAATGTTTGAAAGGTAATAGAGAAAACATTACAAGATGAACGCATCCGGAATATAAGTATTACAATTTTTAGTTCAAGTCACCATCAATTTATATACCATCAAACTATGAAAAAGAATAGCGGAGTGAGAGAAGACAGAAAACAGAAAAATCAAATAAACAGTGTTAGCTTGTTCGTCAACATGGCAACTCAGGAAGGTTAAAGTTCATCAAATTGAAAACTTGTTTAGTGAGCTCAGATCACTAGTGTGTATGACTAATCAGTGTAATGAAAGTAACACGGTTATCAAGGGATTGAGAGACTGACTACACTCTCTTTCTGTGTGCATAAGTTTGGTCTGAGACGTTTGATCGCAATTGCTTCAGCAAATCGTAGTAGATTCGCTGTCCTTTGTATGCTTGATATTTTGAAGGATTTGGAAATCTCGACAAAATGACCCGTATTCACATGGTGGGTGTCTGGTAATTGCACTTTGTAAATATTTGCTTCCTTTTAAGCATAAGTTTCTCGGAATATGCTCTGAAAACCGGATAGATAACAGATTTTATACGTTACACGCACCTGAACATTATATGTGTAATCTGTCAAATTTACAAATAAGCAAAATTGAAGTAGAAGAGTCATCTTCAGGATTCAAGTTTCACGACCCCAAGAAGCACATAAACCGTATAGATACAGAAACGCAGTTTGAATACTTATACCATCATTTTTCTGACCTGCAACCTGTGGACGAAGACAAAAGAGGATGGCTAAAATCCAAACTGGTTGATATAGCCAACCAATACCGCATATATCACCATCCGAAAAACAGAAAATGCTTACTGAGGAGCATAGAGTGGCACTAAGGAGACTATGTGAAGATGATGACACTGTCATGTTTAGACTCGATAAATGCCCTGAGATTGTTATAATGAATAAAACTGATTATGTACATAAAAAGTTGACAATTCTTAACGACCTGAAAAATTTAGGTTGGACAAAACTAAGAGGGATGCAACGACGTCATTCGTAAATAAAGTGAATAAATGCGTCAAAGAACTACTCATCAAGAAACTGTTTGACAACAAAACTTACAACGAACTCAGGTCAAAAGGCGGACGACTCCCATTTATGTACGGTCTACCAAAAATCCATAAGTCCAATGTGCCCTTAAGACCCATTCATTCAATGATAAACTCACCGTGCCACAAACTAGCTTGATGGCTAACTGATTCACTGAAGCTAATTCAACAGAAATTTGCGAATCACAGCTTGGATGACACCTTCCAATTTTCTAAAGAAGTCGACCATGTTGATATATCCAATAAACTAATGGTATCATACGACGTGACTGTCTTATTTACAAATGTACCAGTGATGGAAACAATAGATATCATTTGTAAACAAACAGATCTATTGCCATTACCGGAGTCAGAGATGAAGCGCCTACTAATTCTTTGGACAAAAGACATCCGATTTAGATTCAATAACCAATTCTGGCAAGAACCTGACGGGGTCACCATGGGTTAACATCTAGGACCTGTTCTAACTGACATCTACATGGGTTATCTCGAACGGACGCGTCTGAGTGACGCTAACAATGAAACAACACACTATCGTCGGTAAGTCAATGATACGTTCGCTGTTTGTAAGGATATGAGTCAGGCATCCTTATTATGTAACTGCCTTAATGAGATCCACCCAAACATTAAATTCACCGTAGAATATGAACACAACGATGAGTTCAATTTCCTGAACATAAATGTAAAAAGAAGAAACAATGGAACAGTTGAAAAGTCTATCTACAGAGAAGAAACCTAGACTGGAAAATATCTTCACTACAACAGCTCCCACCCTATAAGCTATAAGCGGGGATTAGTGAGGACACTGTACGACAGGGCTAGGAAGTTATGTTCGCCCAACAAGATAGAAGAAGAATTAAGCTTTGTTGAAAAAGGCCTTAAGGAGAACGGGTATCCAAAAGGATTTATCCTAAAGCACAGCAAAGAAAGAGATGAGAAAGAGAAGTATCCAACAGTTGAAAAGAAGAAAGTATTCATTTGCCTCCCATACAAAGGAGAAACAGTATCGCAAAAGATTGAAAAAAGGATGAAAGGAGCAATCAAGAGATGCTTCCCTGCAGCCAATCTAGTGACACTAAACTTTTGATTTATCTTATCGTGGAGTTGCTATGTGGATCTATCATTTCTCATGCATATTGTGGTATAGCGTGTGATCAATTCATCGTCTTTTGTCTCACCTTTGTCTTTCTCTGATTGTCAACCAATGAGAATAATGATTTCCAGCCAATAAGAACAATCCATTCTAAACGTTTCAACCCAAATTTACTTAGGTAAAGAAAATGTATAAATATCACATTTTGTTTCCTAATAAATGTACAATACAATATCTTACAGTCACAGGTCACCCTTTGTCTTTTGATATTTGCGTGACTCAGTGAACCGGAAGGTACAACGGACAAACAGACGTATTAGCGTACCAGTCGAGTTTATTGCCGTTATGATAATAAACTGGTGTAGACATAACAGTGACCCAGGGCTCAGTGTCTTCTGAAGTTAGCCCAACTAGCTAAAGTGCTCTGGGAGTAGAATCAAAAGCAGCAAGTGTAGCTGAAAATGGGGGGCCGAGCAAACTCTAGCCAGGAAACAATATTATACTGCAGTAGAACAGCAGCATCTAAACAGCCTCTATTGAATTCGTAATCAAATTGCTTTAACGTCACTGAAAGATTTTAATAAGGGTTTAAGAACAAGCAAGAGCAGTTTCTCCACAGTTTTCGAAAGTGGAAATATGATGGCGATTGGCCTAAACTTCTTAAACTGAGGTGAGGTATATGCTACTGATAAGATCTAGCAGTAGTATATAAAGTGATGGTCATCGATACACGAAAATATCACGTGGCGGGTAGACAGATTTGACGTCAAAGAGAGCAAATGATAAATCAATATTGCAGCAGAACATAGAAGTCACGAAAAGAAGACAAAGAAACACAGTGCAAAGGGAAGAAGTAGCACAAGATGGAAGCTCTGTGCGAATAACGATTAAAATGTCTGATTTCCCAAAAACTGGAACATATGCAATATATGAACAGCAACAAGTTGGCAAAAGAAGCATCTATAGAAGATAGGACTTACTTCAGGTGAAGGTAGATAAAACACATGTAGGTGATGAAGATTCCTGGCCAACAGCAACAGTAACAACAGCAGACAACAATCAGCCAGCACTATTGACAGAAATCCTTTACCTACCTACCTACCAGGGAATCATCGTTTCAACTACAGGCGGACGAAACTGATGAGGATATCATCAAAGGGAGGATAAGGAAAGCAAGGCAAGCTTTCGTTTCTCTCAAGTCTGTGTGCAGATCGACAGCACTCAGCATGAAAATGAAAATAAGATTCGGATTTTCAACTCTAATATGAATTCAGTGTTACTTACTATACGGATCAGAGACTTGGCGCCGCGTTGCCTAACGAAGGGCACTTTGAACAAACTGCAGACCTTCATCATTAGCTGTCTTTGCTCACTACTCAAGACCAGATGGCCGTCAAGAAAAGATTAGCAGCAGGGATCTCTGGGAGTGAACCTACGCAGTAGGAACCAATTGTGCAACAAATCTGCAGGAAGAAATGCAGGTGGATTGGCCATACTCTGAGAAAACAAATCATCAAATGACATCACACGCCAGGCCATCGTTCGAGCGGAACCCAAACGGGAAGCGGCGAGTCGGTCGTCAGTGTGAGGGTAACATGGAGGAGGTGATGTGAAAAGGAGATGAAAGCATGTGGGCAGACGTAGAACCAGGTGAAAACATTGAGCAGAGAACCGAACGCAATGGAGACGTACGCTGTTGAAGTCCTATGTTCCTCTAGGAAACAAAGGAAACAATATAAGTGTATACAAAATTACAAGTGAACACGCTGTTACCAAGTCTCTTGGCCTCTCATGTTACACTGGTACAATCAGGCCACATGTAATGTATCCTGACGAAATAACGTATCAAATGCTTGATACTGCATATCTGCAAACTTTTGAAGTAAAATACAAAATAACTGTACCGTTTCAATCCGTTGCTATGGTGATTTAATGACAAGTTATATTGTTTTTTTTGTATACTTTTTAAATAAAATTTTACATTAAAACACTTTTCTAATGTACATAATATCGGCAGCATAAAGCACATGAACTGCGCGTTACACATTTACTGCCCTTTTATCAGAAACTGTCACCTGATACTGTTTGATATCTACGCATTGTTGTAATCGACTGATTAAAGGAGCCAGTAAAGTCAAAAGTTTATACTAGTGAATTTTCATGAAATATTCTAATACCCACCGGATAAAGCGGGTGACGCCAATTTTGAAATAAAGGAATATGTCATAGGAATAATCGCCACAGGATATTTATGAAGTAATCAGTTCATTCATTTTAGATTGCAGTAGATTGATTACACTTCTTATGATTCTATTAAATTCAAGAATAAAAATATTTAGTATAGTATAAAAAGAGGGTAGTAGTAGTAGTAGTAATTAGCACACTGTTTTATTATAGTCAAATAATAGTCTGAAATTTGAGTGTGTTTGTGCACCTCACAGACTGTCTAATCTATCTATCTATCTATCTATCTATCTATCTATCTATCTATCTATCTATCTATCTATCTATCTATCTATCTATCTATCTATCTATCTATCTATCTATCTATCTATCTATCTATCTATCTATCTATCTATCTATCTATCTATCTATCTATCTATCTATCTATCTATCTATCTATCTATCTATCTATCTATCTATCTATCTATCTATCTATCTATCTATCTATCTATCTATCTATCTATCTATCTATCTATCTATCTATCTATCTATCTATCTATCTATCTATCTATCATTATTTGTAGTATTATCACTGTTTCATAGTAAGCATGTATATGCATACCTTATTTTGTTACAAAACACATAAATATAGTAATATATACATATATATATATTATGTAATAGGAACATTTTCTGTAGGCGCAAAAACTCACGTGGTGTTGGTGGTTTAGGCATTTGTAAAAACGAAAAGAAAAACAAGAGAGGTCTGTTGTAATTATACCGTGTATTATACATAGTATGACTGATTTGAAAAAAAGAGGTATTATATAGCTTGTAAGGTTAATCAATTATTGCGTAAAAAGTTGTATTGCAGGGATTAAGTATTGTATTAATTAGTTAGGGTGAGTGTTGTTATAATTGTCATAATAATACTGAATTTGGTTCCGTACCTATTTTAGGCTTCAGTACATAACATTTATACGGTTGTTGTTTTCATACAATCGGTTGCCTTTATTCGTTTGAATAAAGGAAAGAATGAACATGTTTGCTGTATAATACAAGCTTGATATAAGATTTCAAGGGTTAATTTGTGGGGATTTGATTTGGTTTTCGAGTTTGACCACGTATTAATATCAGTTAGAGAACCATTCGAAAACCACCATAGGATTATTATTTGACTGCTGCTTCATCCTAGTTTGGGAATCATTGGCAGTACGCACCCACTGGGTTTTGAACCAAGGACCTTCCGGTTACAAGGCAAGCTAGCTCATATACCATTTAGCCACTGGGACCCGATTCAATGGCTAGTCCATGAATTCTAACTTCTACGAATTAATGGGCCATAGATACAGGTTCCCAGTGGGTGCGAAGTGCCGATGATTGCCAAACTAGTATGAAACAGCAGCTGTCCAGTACTCCCTGGTTTTCCAATGGTTCTCTAACTGATATCAATCCATGGTTAAATTAGAAAGTATAAGCAACATAATTCTAAAAATGATGTAGGAAGATGAATTATTCGTGCGTCGGCAGCACAGCGGTAGAATGCACGCCAACCACACATGTGGTCGGGGTTTCGACCCTCGGACGACGCACTTCTTTACGTCGGTAAGTCAGTAATAAGAATGGTAGAGAGGGAAGGTTGAGCATAAGGCTAGCGACCTCATCCCGTAAAAATAAACACCACTCCTACCGAAACTTCAAGCCTCTAGCTTGAGGCCCTATGTTCCGCTAGGGACGTAAATGAATATAATAATTATAATAATAATAATAGACGAATTACTCAGTGGTAAAAGTGTAACTTTTAATGGTATAATAAGACAAGAGTGGGGGGATTTAGTTTAAATTTCGCTAAGTATTCGAAAATGCAATTGCATGACACATCTTATTGACACGGAACATACAGTAGAAATTAATCGAGCTTTCATAATAATCAATACACAAAGAAAACCATGGTTACTTCGGTCTGCAGAAGTCATTGCTATCGAAAGACTTCAGCCTAACCTCTGTATACAGAAAGATAATGTAATTAATGTCCCATTACCTTGGTGACTGTGATTGTTTTATCCATTTGCTTTAGTATTCTCTTGTTCTGTTGTTTAACATTCCACTTAATTTTGATTTTCATTTACTGAGTTGAACTCAATGAATTGTTTGTTTTTATGTCATAAATTTACTTTGCTGTTTCACTCCCACCCTCTTGAACTTTCCATTATGAATGCACAAACTCAATCTGTTGTTGTTCAGTCTTGTATTTTGTCTCTAGCTCATCCTTGTTTCCAAGTGAAATCTGAAGTCTACCCTACCACACTCTCGTCTAATTATGCTTTAAATAGTTAGTCTTTTAACACTGAATAATCTGTCTACTTACATCATCTTTGGAGTTATTTTGCTGATATTTTTTATGTGCAGCTCGATGTCATGGTAAAAAAAAACTATGTTCAGAAATTTTGTAACTTCTAATTGATTTTGTTCAGGATATAGGCAATTGGAGAGGATCCATGAAATAAGATGAGTCCATATAATCCTGCAAAATATGTTTGTTCTTTCTTTGTTCGAAATACCGCTGATTAATCAAACACTATCTTCACACTGATGAAGATTGACTCAGAAGACTAAGATATATTACTTCAGGCTGCAGAAGGGTAGTATTGGTTGTATAAGGAGTGCTATAGTCGAACACTTTTGGAACATTGCTCATTCCATTTCAACAAACATCTCCACTTTCAAAGTAATCTACAAAGTGAAAAACAACCTATCAAAGGCAATAGGCTTTCGTCTCCTTTGTATTACTGAAGCCTTAGCCATTCAGATAGAAAAACTCGAGTTGTGCATGCGAAAGAGAATTATTCAACCACTTCTATCGTCATGACAACAACCTTGTTGATTTCTACTGACTTGATTTTTGTTTGTTTGATTGTTTTTCGAACTCTTTATAACTCTTGTGTTTCTCTAGAACTCTTACCTAATTCCACATTTTCTTTCCTTTCTATTTGCATTCTGACTACAACTCATTAATGTTAAATTATTCTTCTTATTACATAGCTATAATACACTAATTCAACTCCTCTTATGCTCTGACTAATCTTAGCAACTATGATTGTGACAACTCATGACTTTTGTAATGAAGAGAGAATTGTATGTAAATGCGACTGTACATCGAAAGAGGGGAATGAATTCATAGAAAAGAGCTTCTTCTCTGAACTCTGTGTTTTTTGTTTTCTTTAACGTCTGGATGGGGATTATTTATGAATTATGTAGATATTTCGCATGACAAATAATGACACTAGCAACATAAAATGTAGAAAAAACTATGTTTTGACTGGTTAGGGTGCACAAATAAAACTCCAACATCATGACCTTTATTCAGTGCTAGGGTAAAATTTCTGGTTTGTAGACCACTTGGGAAACATTGGATCGTAGTACCTTTCTTCCTGTCCTAACAAAGTAGATTTATAAGTAATAGTGAAACAGTAAGTATTTAAAAAAGAACATGCGATACACACTCGTAATGTTCCAGTTAATGCGTCATACGCATGAAGGCACTGTTTAACTCGTATAATGACTTGGTATGTAATCCATATTAATTTGGATTTAGCCCTCGTCTCATTGTTCCCTTTCAAAACCCTTACTTAACAAATGTTCTCACTCTCTTAATCTTCTGAACATAGTTCTTGTTTCAAAGAGCTTGTAACTTTTAGTGGTTATCACTTCTGAGAGATTTTATATTTTATTATTGTTGCCTTCTTTTCCAAGTGAAACATTGGTATTCAACAGCATATCTCTGCTTTGTTGTGTTTTCTGCAGTCCTCCCATGACTATCTATTAGCTTTGATCCCCTCCTTACATGATCTCCCCTATGTCACCTTCCTACCCACTGCCAACCCATTGTCTCCTGTTTCGGATCCGCTGGAGGGATGGCCTAGTGCGTGATATCACCCAATGGTCTCCTCAGCATTTGTCTAGTTTATCTACATTTTCTCCTACATGTTTGTCAAGCAAAAGCCTCTTTGTTGGTTCGTTCTAAGAGTTTCGCGCTCCCGATTCTCCCTGACCTACCATCTGATCTTTAGTATGGCTCCAGCGAATGCAACTGCAGTCGTCTGTTGAAAATACTTACCTTGAAGCGGAGTGAAAGTTCTTGACTCATATGGAAGAAATGATTGGCTTAACATGGGTTTTGAAAATCCGAATTTAGTTGTTTACACTGAGTACAGTGCAGAAGATTTTCGAACTGATTTCAGAGTGATGAAAGCCTGTCTTCCCTTTTTGATTCTGACTGGGTGTGACATTCTCATCTGTGTTGTTACTTGTAGTTGAAACGAAGGTGCCTAGATAAGTGAAGGAGGTGACCTGTTTGAAATTTCTGCCGCCGATAAGGATTGGTGCTTGTTTTTGTTGATTGTTGTTGTTTTCGGTTGGCCGGTCAGTTGGTAGTCTTCATCAGCTCCGTCTTCTTCATATTTACTTCAGGTCTTGACTCCTCTGCCTGCTTCTTCTATCAGCTTGCTGGTTTTCGTCTGTAAGTCTTCGAGGTTTTGTGGTATCAGACATTAAACATATGCAAAATCCAGAACTTCTAGAGTCTTCTAATTGGTAAAAACGTATTCCTGTCTTTTCGCTCCCCACGTGCGGTGTTCCATGGAATCCAATCCACTACAACCAGGAATATCGTCAGTGATAGTATGGAGCTTACTTTTACTCCTGTCTTCACTTCAAGAGTTTCGGTGAATTTTGCACTGTGGATCACTTGAAATACAGCATTGTCATATATCTGTTTAAATTACGCAACTTACTATTTTGCTTGATGTCTAAACTCACATATTTCGTTATTGACCTTAATGAACAACTGACTTTATAGTCCATTCCTTGACGTCTCGCAACACTATGCATCGGTGGCACAGCGGTTAAAATTCTCGCTGACCATGCACACGGTCCGACCTGCTAAATTTGGGCTACCGATATCACATGCTGTTATTTCGTACTTGTACCAAAATATTGTGTGGAATCAAGCTATAATAAATATTTTGAAAATATATTAACTGTACAGCATTGATGTGGAGCTGAGAAAGGAATATTATTTGCTGACCGATGACCGGAGTTCTAGCCAGAGGTTGTAACCGGCGGGGTGCACCAAGTCAGGTAAGAAGTCAGCTACTCGACTTTAACAATGGCTGACGGTGGCGCTACACATATCGCGAATTGGCACAAGCTGCAGCCCATGGGCCATTGTGTCGGTCCCAGTAGATAAATGGTCGATGCATTTGCCTTGCGGCCGGTAAGTCTTGGGTCCGAACCCCCTGTGGGTGCGTACTGCTTTCCGAGTGAGACATAGGCCTTCAAGATGTTTTGATGTTTCGGTAACGGTAGTGTTGTTTTTCCAGGGTGAGATCATGCCGACCCTTCCGTCTTTTTCAGGTTAGCAAAACGGGTGACGTTTAGGAATGCACCGGTCAAGCGTCGAGCTCGAACTGCTTGTGAAGCTAGTGAATATTCCATCAGTGAACTACTAACACACAGGAAAAGAATTCTGTACGAACTTACACTCTATTACACTCTACACGTTGATGAAATTTTTATTCAAATTATTTTCAAAAGCTATCAGGTGACATTTTTCGCAAAACAAGGAACTAACTGATTTATTATTCATTTTAAAACAAAGGAATGAATGGATTTCTATTTATCCAAAAGGGTAGGCAGGTGTGGTTTAAATAATAATAAAAATAATAATTTGCTTTATTCCAAAACAGTAATTATGATACAGTGTGAAATTGTCAGCATTTGCTGCAGTATTGCATTTAATTTACTCAACAACAATCAAACATCACGTGGTATAAGTCAACAAAAGTGATAGCACACCATCTGTGTCACATGGAACAAGGGCGAGCCAAATAGGATATCGTTGAGTTTGTATACTCAGTTGTGCTATCGAGCATATTATCTTTTATAATGATTTCTAGACCTATTTGATGATATTTAAGGCGAGGAGAGTTGTGAACAGAGAGGGTTCTGAGAGTCAGACCATATGGATTTTGACCAATTCTCACATGAGTTCAGATGTCTATTGACTACAATAGTAAGGAGTTGACTTAGTAGTGGTACACCACTTGTCCTACTGACAATCTTTAATACCCTTCTCAGTATAACACAGTCTCTTTTGAGTAGCCCAGGGAAGACTAAGCGGAGGGAGGGGGAGACAATGAAGAAGAATAGTTAAGGTGTAAGAGTTAACAAATTGTAAAAGTAGGGGTTGAGTGATACCTACTTGATTATCTTAGCTCTTTAAAGTAGCAGGTTAGAAGGAACATTTTTTTAGAATTCAACAAGATGTAGGATAACTAAGAAAGGTCAGAGGATAGAATTATTCCAAGGCATTTAATGCTTGACTGGGTTTCTATTTCAGTGTCCTCTACGCTACAAGCATCTTTTGAATGTTAATTTATGTGTGAACCTTGGGCACTGTGGCAGTAAGTAACTCCATATTAGTTTGTTTGTTAGATGTATCACACAGTGAAACAGTATTATTTACTGGATGACACAGTTTCGAACAAAATTTATTGTTCATAATCATTTCATCGATTTTTAATCACACAACTTCAAAACTTGAGTTTTATAGTTTTCTTTGTTCTCTCCTATTTGTCGTTGTAGGGGTAGTAGAATTTTCCAGATGTCCACCTGGACAGGTGTTGAATCATTCCTATTACATGTATTTGCAGTTGATTCGATAAGCAAAGCTTCTGTTATCAGTCTCTCCCTCCACCCTGTTGTTACACTAGATTTTAGAACTATCATCCTATCCCATCCTATTGTATGGTTGTGTATAATTGCATGTAGTGAGTGGTAGAGCTGAACTATTCTCTAGATTTCTTATCTTATTTGGGTCAAGCAATCTAGATTTTGCTAGGTTTTTATATTCGGCCAGTCTGACTGCTCCTATTCTACTACTTTGACCTATGTATTTGACGCGACAATCATTGCAGGCAGGGTATCAGATAAACTAAATTGTTTTGTTTTAAAGGCTACACAGGATTGATCCTTTAACCGACAAAGCTTGTTTCTAATTGAGTTTGTGGGTTTGAATGCCACATCTTTTGAATGAACAAGTTCTTGTAGATCACGTTTACGCCTAGAGGTGAAGTTAGCTTCCGGACATTTAGAAGGATTTAAAATTACGAAGAGGGAATCAAGAAACGAAAGAAGCAACCAGAGAAGACAGGAGTTCAAGTGAACCTGTAGTAGGGGGAACTGATGAAGACAGCCATTGAACAACAAAAGCACAAACGGAAGAAATTTGATATAGATCAAATCCTTCACTTATTTATGCAGAATCGTTTCAACTACAGATATCTATGTCAAAACCAGAATCAAAACAGGCGAGAGAGACATTCATCATCTGACCTCAGTAGGGAAGGTAAAGTTATTCAGTCTCTGAGAAAATGATTTTTCGGATAACTTTGAATGAGTGACCTAGGTTAAATATGTGTCCAATTAGGTACAAAAATATAAGAAATACAGGAGAGATTCCAAAATACTATTTTCTTGATGACAAGGAGTAAGTGATATGAACTACAAGTAACATAAATTTGAAATTTTCTGAATTGATAAAAGGAGTGTTTATTTATGGGGTAATTGTTTAACCAAAGGCGACAAAGTTCCAGTATTTTCCGGTGAGAACAAAGCTCCACTAGGAAGAGTATATCAATACAGTAGGTCACTTAACAACAGAAAACATGTTCTTAGAAAGAAGGCGAAACATGAGTGAGGTAAGTGACATGGAGAAGACACAATAGAATTATTTAGACAGAAAAGGAGATGTACAAGATTGCGTTACGTAATAAAAATGGCATAACTTCATTTCGTGAGTCTAGTCACCAATGCAGCACAAGGTCTACCACTGTCTCGTTTTAAGTATACATATTTAGTTAGCAACATTTTGATAGTGAATGCCACAACAAAACTTGACAGACTAAGGTTCTTTGGTCCACCTGATTATATTTAACGCCTTCAGAGTGTATATAGGACGAGCAGAGTGCAGTAGATGGGGCACAAACACACCTTTTAACGTCTGTGACATATTCAATTTAAATATATGGCTTCAAATCATAGCCATCTTCTGTTGCTAACATGTATAAGACATTCCTACTAGGAGAAAACACAAAACATCAGTCTAAATCCTTTGCGTGTTGTCGTGACTTGATGGATAAGCTGGTTTATACTTTTCTCGTTTTCTACTCCAACATAATTATCTGTGGTCTAATCATCAAGTTGTATATAATGAAACAAGCCATACTGTTAAATTAACTGTAGTATTTAAATTTAAATGTTAGATTTCGTTACGAACCATCATCAGTTAGGGGAAACATTGAAAACCAGCGAGAAATAGACATCTATTTCGTCCCATCTTTAGACTCTTCACAGTGCAAACCTACAACCTCACCAACAGGAATTAAACCATTGTCCTTCAAATTGATAGACTACACTCGCTGACCATTAAACCAATTGAGTCATTATGTTACACATGAATGTGGTATTCACAGGTGACCTTCCTACCAGCACATTAAACAAGAAAATGTTAAAAGCATTGAAAAGAACATTCTGTGCTTCTAAATCAGGATTGGTATTCTCCTACCGTCCAGTGTTCGCCAAACACTCTACAGATAAACTATCACATTTAACTACTTTTATTTCTATCTACATATTTATTTACCTCCAATGAGCGAGATATATAAATGGTTCTATGGGTGTTTCATCTAAAAGGGTGAAAGAACATTATCCCACTTGGCTACAGAAAGATCACAATGCATTAAAATACATTTCGTTGATGAAGTACGATTTACTTGAAGAATACTAATGCTTTTGAATGATAGCTACTACGAAAGCGTTAAAGCATCACTCTACTCCAGGCTCACAATTACTAATCAATACTCCTTCTCTTGTATTCGCCTAATAACCAACATGTGTTCATGAATTTTGACCAATCGAATTCTTCTCTTTTTCTAAACGTTTGTTGTTCACAGTTGAAACTTTGATGGTTTACCTTGACGTAAATAGGCCATTAAGAGACTCTTGAGTGTTGTAGCAACCAGAGGGAATTGTAAGTGAAATTTGTGTGAAAATTACAGTTCTTTTTGTAGAGTAAATAAGGTCAATTCAACTTGATTTAATTCATTCTAAGTGATGATAAAAAACAACAACTGACTGTTTACTTAAATTTCATTTGATTCGTAATGCTAAAACAACACTTTCTCACTACACGTCTTGTGCATACAAATGAGTATTCTGTTTCACTGTTCAAAAAGGGTTTCAAGGTCAATTTAATCACATAGAAACATTGGTTACACAAAAATATACGAAATCAGAGGTTACCGGATGGCGATTACGTCCGACTTTGAAACCCCTCCTTCCATGGATGAAACTGAAAGCCTTCAGACTGTGAGGTAAACACGTTATTATATTCTAAAAATCACGGAAGTTCACAACTTACCCTCCTCACCTTCCATTGGAACACTGTGAAGGACAGGTCTCACTTAAGACTGGGAATCTAGGGAGAAACTGGTGGATTAGAATTTAGTTTCTTAGATTTTTATGTTCTCTTCATAATGGGATCATGAGTCCTACTTTAGTCCAATGGAGATATATAGATTCGCGATAAAATATTCACTTTTATACGCTGCCTGATTTGATCGCTTTGCTTTGATTATAGAGTTTTTACCGGTTAACTTAGTTGCTTTAAACCTCTATCTACTAAACAGTTAGTCTTCAATAACATCGATTAGGCAAGGAATACCAAATTCTTAGCATAAAATGATGTCATCATTCTATTCCACAGGTTCTCTCTCCTCAGCAGCTACTGCTCAAAATTACCTGAAATTGCAATGGTTATAAAAATGTGACAGTAAAATACTTCAATGTCTGAATGATATAAATAAAATTAACGCATCCGAAATGTGAGCATTCCAATTTTTAGTTTAAATTACTATCAGTTTATTTGCTTTCAAAGTATAAAAGGAGGATGTGAGGTGAAGAAGACAGAAAAAGAATGTAATCTGATAATTTCACGTGGTAACTCAAGAAGTTTATAGTTCATAAGATTGAAATCTTGCTCAGTGAGCTGAAATCACAAATATGGATGACAAACCAAATTTATTGAAATGGAGTTACCAAGGCAGTGAGAGATTGATTACACTCTCTTTCTGTATGCATAAGTTTGGTTTGAAACGTTTGATTGGGATTGCTTCAGAAAATTGTTGCAAATTTTCTGTCCTTTGTATGCATTAAAAATTTTGAAGGATTTGGAAGTTTCAACGAAATGACCCGTATCCACCACAAGGTAATCTGGTAACTTCACTTTGCGAATGGCTGCTTCCCTTTAGTCATAAATTTGTAGGGATATACACAGAAAATTGAATAGAAGCCATTCTTACCATGCTTCCACTGTATTTGCTCCCGCAAGTGCATGTAAATTTATAAACGCAGTTGGAATTGGCATCAGCAAGAAACTTATTTGGTATAGATCGACTGATAGAGCATCTGGTGATGTATAGTTTTACGAGCTTAGCTACAAGGAAGCATCGTTTTATTGTTCCATTCATTCTCTTGTCAATCTTTTGTGACACTGTTTCTCTTTTGAATGGAATACAAATAACCACTTTCTTCTTTTCAACAGATGGATTTTTCAGGATTTCATCATGAGCTTACATTGCTTAGAGAACCATTGGAAAACCTGGATGCAATGGACAGCTGTTTCGTTAGCCTAGTTTGGGACTCTTCAGCAGTACGCACCCATCGGGGTTCGAACCCAGGACCTTCTGGTTACAAGGCGAGCTCGTAGACCATTAAGCTCCTGGGACCCAACCCAATGGCCCATGAATTGGAACTTCTGCCAATTCACGACATAGCATGACCTCTAGCCAATGTCCAGTACTCCCAGGTTTTCCAATGGTTATCTAACCAATGTCAGCTCATAATGAGATCCTGTAACCAATCAGTCAAATCCCCACAAACCAACACTTGAATACTATGGATGTTTCATTTTCTAGTCTTTTTTCTTTACTACACTTCAGGATAAATCCCATTTGGATATCCATTTTCCCTTAGGCGTATCTCAACAAAGACTAACTCATCTCCAGCTTGGTTGGTTGAGCATAACTTCCTGGTTCCGTTTTAGAATTTCCTCACCAATCCACACTCATAGCCGACTAGACAGAAGCTGTTATAGTAACTGAACATATTGTTTAGTGCAGGTTTCTTTTCTATAGATGGACTTTTTGATCATACCATCGTTTCTTATTCTGCTTACCTCAAGATTCATGAAATTCAACTCATCGTGATGCTCGTATTCCATGGTCAATTTATTGTTTGGGTGGATCTCATTGAGACGGTCAGATAATACAAATCTGTGATTCATGTCGTTACAAACAACAAACATATCATCCACATACCGGCGATAGCCTAAAAATCCATATTGGGTCAAATGAAAAAGAGAAGACGTTCAGCGAAGGGACTCTTTTCGCCGGCGAATTCATTCACATATCTGTACAATCGCATTCATACTTATTTGTGTTTGAGGTTTGTCAAGTTTCGATAATTGATCAGGTAATACAAGAATGATCTTATATAGAAACAAAGTTAATCAGACAGCATCTAAAGTAAGATTGAGTTAGTAAATTAGTTAGATGACGTAATATAATTGACTAAAATGTTTCAACTTAGATCAGTGTAGCAATAGAGGTAAGTAATTACAGGTAGAGACTAAGTAGAAGTGGGGTAGAGAATAATGCCATTTAAATTAGAAGTGAAATTGAGCAAATAATTTGGATGATGTAACATAAATGACTAGAACTTGGGCGTTGGTCAAGTCAGTAACAGTGGTAGTGACGTGTGGAAATTAAATCGGGTGGGGTAGAGAACAGGAAGTTGAAAATAAAAAATATTACAATTGAGAAGACAAAATAATACTAATGGAGAGACAGAAAAAAAAAGATTAGGTAGAATTTACTAATCTGGTAGCAAAATAGATTACGTCCATTGTAAATGTAGTGATTGAACAAACTTCATCTGTATGCAGAGTTCAGGACTTAGAAAGTGAATCGCCATTGCTTCTGCAGTTTGAAGAAGTCTGATTCGTACACTTTTAGGAAGACTAATTCGTATTCTGTAGACGACTTTGAAGTTTGTTTGGGGTGTAGCTTGGTGTCCGGAATCCATCAGATGTTCTAAGATGGAGCTGTGGGGGGCATCGTTTTTCTCCTTTGTAAAACCATGCTGGTAAGTGTTCGGTGATACGTTTTGGAAATCGAACGCTGAGTACGGCCGACATACCTGGCTCCACATGAGCAGGTAAATTGATCAATACACATTGATGAGGCCAGCAGCGGTAGCTTATCCTTCACGTTCACATGAATCATAGGTTTTGTGGAGAAGGTTAGTCGTAGTTCAGCTGCGAAGAAGGTCTTCTTAAGTGGCGACAATTAGCGATAATTTGTTAGTTAGTTCGAGATGACTCACGAAGATAATGTCAAGGACAGTTCAGAGTGGTGAACCCCATCAATTTGCCGGCAAACCTAGTCCTTAAATTTGAACTGGATGTCTTTATTTCGGAGTAGTGATAACAGATGTGTTTGTTTGTATACAGATGATGTCAATTGTTCTCATCACTGGTGCATTGATAAATAAAGTAGTCCCATCGTATGACACCAGAAGTTTATTTGATATGTCGACATAGTCCACTTCTCTGGAATGTTGGTCTTTCTTTCCTTATCGAAATGTATCAGGGGAACCAAGTTCATGAAATATTCACAAACTCTACATTACAGCAATGATGGAAATATCTGCTACTGAGTTCGTGTTACCTCAGCATATAATTCATGATTCACCTAGACTATCTTTTATGTCCTCCAAAGTCGATTTTTATCTGAAATTGAAAATAGGTTAACTATTTCACTAAAAGTAATCTGTCCAGTCGAATAAAAATTGTTTAGAAATATTATTCTGGAAATTTGTCTTTTAAGTAGGAATTTAAAAATCAATCAATACACGATACAGACAACAGACTTCTTATTTTATCAATGCACTAAATTAAAGTTAAAAATGTTGACATTATTTGTCTGGAAACAGTCAAGACGAGAATCTGTCAAACTAAACAAATTTACGAGAACTATTTGACGAAACCCCCATCCCCTCGCAGGTCAGACACACCACCTTTGTTTAATACTGTTATGATTTACTAGAATCGATGCAATTCTAGTGAATACGAAGATAAAGAGACCAGTGTGGGTTTTGTCCAGTATTGAATTCATTAAAAGAGTTATCTAAACTGAAACGCATCCATGAAATTCAAATGAATATTTCTCCGGTAACTAATAATCTACTTCATTCATTTGCCTTTAATTTACTTGTAATCGTAGAAGACGAGAGTTGGTAAAGGAATGTTTATTTGGAATTTCGTATCTTTGTATAACGAAATTATGTACAGCTTATCTTCAACGCACCATTTGCTTAAATCTCCCTTGTTGTGCTACTTCTCAGCTTCCATCAAATTGTGCTTCTCTATGTTCCTTTCACGTCTTCCATGTATCTGCGCATCGCTGTATTAATATGCCTTCTCTGATATCAAATCCATCTGCCTACCGTTTGTTGTTTTTACACCGATGAACTTCTTTCTATATACTGCTCATGAATCTTATCAGTAGTACACGCCACATTCCTCCTTGTATCAAACAGTTTAGAGCGGAGCTGCTCCGTCCTTCTTAGTTCTACCCCTTCCTGTTACACCTTGGTCCCGGCTTCCTTATCTCACTGTATCTGTTTCTGCAGATGGCTGATGTTAGCTCTTATCTGCTTATTTCATCTTTTGGTGGTATAAACGTGACAACGTCTCTCGGTGAAAGTGTTTGGTTCTTCCTACTTCGGAAGGAGTTCCTGTGAACCTGGCTCACATCTAACCACTTACTTCCTTTATCTACACTTTAACTGATCACCGACCTCAAACGTTATGCATTCCAACTTTTCTCCCTGTTCTGATTTCGCGGCGTCTTCCTTTTGTTTACGCTTCACATTGCTGACGGCTTCTTGCCGTTCAGTTTGCAGCCACGTCTTGTTCTACTCCTGATGGAGGAATCAGGATGTGCTGTGTATTAGTAGTCGTGGTTTCCTCGCAGACACCACCTGAAATGTTGACCTCTTTGTTTTTTCGTGTGTGGAAGTATGATTTGCAATTAGAATTGATGGATGCTTAATGTCCCAGTTACCTCCCTTTCAGGAGGCCAACCACTCCCACAGTGTACGGTTATTTATCTCTGTGAGACCATTCGTTTGTGGATGATTTGGTGTTGTTCTGATCTTCTTGATACCCAGCTGCTGCAAACGGGAAGTGAATTCTTCACTTTACAAACAAGGGCCCTGATCTGTCAATATCGTCTTTGGTACACCCTGGTATGCAACGATGTGTTGAACTACTGCGTCAGTCACGGTTTTCGCGCTTTAATCAGGGATCACGACGGCCTCTACCCACCGTGTGGCGTGTTCCGTGATCACCAAGACGTATTGATTTGCACTGGACGTCTGTCGAGACGGAGTCATCACATCTACAGACCACAAGTCACCTACTGCCGTAAGTGGAATTGACTGCAGAGGAGGTTGTATACACCAATCTTCTTTCATCAACTGGCACTGCGAACATCCAAGTACATATTTTGGCACATCTCTCCTCATGCCTGTCCAGTACATGCTTTGTCTCAAGAGATCGGTTGTTCTGGCTACTCCTGTATGTGCTAGATGGTGACATTTTTTTATCATCTCTTGGCGTACAGACTGAAGTATTACAGCCAAGCAGCTTCCATCGTTCTCAGGTGAAATCAGAGTGTAGTGACCCATTTTATTGCTCATTATCGTAGTAAACTTTCACTATGTAATTGGACTTTGATTTGTTTATCACCCTAAAGATTGCATGTTAACAATTGATACACTGTACTCGCTCAACTTTTGAATTTTGATTACGGCGCGAATACACGTTCATACTCCTTCTCAAGTGCCTTTTGATTTACCTTGTGGGACAAAATAATAAATGCGAAGAAATACTAGGATATGCATGTACGCTAGTTTGGTCAAATAGAGCACCACAACAAGAGTTACAAACGCGTTCACTCTTAAATGATCCCTATATCTGAGTGGCATAATTAGATCCTTACTAGCCATAGGTTGGTTCACTTCCATTGCATTTGCGATCACCTGCATCACATATTTACTTCCCCTGTAAGCAAGACTGTTTCAGTTTAGGTAGTTTGATGTTTGAACATGGACTGATACTTTCTAGTCCTGATTGTATGTATCATATTCTGGTCGATCTACTTTTCTTCGATCCTACTAGCCAGAGAATCAATTTCATTTCTTTACAACTCACTGGAACAAAAGATGATAGAATGTATGTCAATCGATAAGACGATTTTATAGGATGCTGAATGACAAGTAAACTAATTAGTAATAATAGAGAAGGTTTGTAGCTCAGGTGGATGATTTTGATTTAGTCGTGTTCTCAAAGCTAGTTGATTTAAGTAAGAGGCTTTCTTTGTAATCCTAGGCAACATCTTCAGGTGGATGACAATGAAATCATACAATTCTTTAATGTCACAGCATTATACACTTCAACTGGAACAGAACTAGCAAAAGAATCTACGCAACAACTATTCTACAGTGACGAACACATAAAAATGCAATGCTTAACTCGGATGCAACAAACAGAATCATGTCTTACAACATATTTGCAATTCAATGATCACATATGCGAATAGATAAAAGGAACACCAATGTGGTCACGCGTATATCAGGACTAATAGCTGAAGCTGTTATGAAAAGATGAGAATTGTTGGCCCTACCCATAATTCAACCAAAAATCTAGATGTGTTTTGGTGATAATTAAAAAAAATCAATTGGTAATACACGCAAAAATACTCAACAACTTATCCGAAGACATTAAATTCACCACGAGAGAAGAAGAATCAGACAACAGAATTCCCTTCTTAGATGCCTGAATTACGAGAACAAACACAGAAAATTAAAAAACGCAAGTATATAGAAAATCAGCAGACATATAGATCAAATACTCAACTATTGTAGCAACGACCTACTGGGTCACAAAACAAACTGTGTGTAGACATTTTCTAAGAGAGTTCAAAGACTTTTTGATGTGGTTGTAGGGCTCTCTGAGCTTGATAGTTAATTTGCGAAGCTTTCATCACCCTACTAGGCGACATCTTCAGCGCCTACTTCAATTTGAGTTGAAGTGAGCTTTTAGATTTCTCCACAAGTTTATTAATCATCTCTCCTGGTGATCTTAGACGTGATTGGTTGTTTTTGTGTGAAAACACACAAATTAACTATCCGGCTCAGAGAACACAACCACATCAGAATCATCCACCTCAGCTTCAAATCTTTTCCATCATATCTAGAGTTCAAAGACTGTAGTACTGCAATGTAGAACTCCAGTGTTCAAGAGAATAGAATGGAAACTTCTACTAGCTGCCTTCAAGAAGAGTGAATACCTATCGAATTTCATCAGAAAATGTTGAGACTCAAATCGAAATGCCACCAAGAAAACATCCTGAAAACTAGAAGAAAATTCATCACTCTACCACATATATGAAGGTTATCTCTGAAATAATGGCTAGAATACTAAAACCATTTGTTGAAACAAACATAGCACACAAGCCAACACAATTAATTACTTCATTCACTATTGTTCAGATCGAAGGATCTAACAGCAAGTGGAGGCAAGATCCATACGATTTACTAAATAAATTGCATAAACTGCACTAAACACCTCAGTGGTCCAGTGGGTGTCCACTTCGATTCATTATCCAAGAACATAAATTATCTGTGAAAAGACACGATATATATATATATTCTTTCATGTCAATGTATGCGGATAAATACAGACAGCAATTTGATGATTGGGGGAATGTTGAAATTGTAAATACGGGAAACACTAAAATTGCAATCAGGGAATTTCTAGAAGCCTGGTTGATACTCAGATGAACCAGTGATTAACAAACACTATACTGTAGATCAAATTTACCAAATAAACAAAAGTAAATCGTATGACAAGAAAGTTCAAATTCCAGGTGGATCCATGCAAATTAACAACCAATCACAATAATGGTTGTCAAGAGATACATCTATGTCATCATTCATGAGGAAATCAAACAAGTGCTGAAGATTTCTTATAGAAGGACAGCGGAAGTTTCAGAAATAAATTAAAGTACTTGGTTTTCGAGTAATCTCTTGTTTGCATCTAACTGGTTTCTACATTGATGACGGATCAAGATCAGTTCGGGAATCATTGAAATGCAGGAAATACTGGACATCTGTTTTGTCCATGCTTGGGATTCATCATCAGTAGGAAGGCACACATAGCCTCATCTGGGATCGAATCTATCAGTTTTTTAGCTAACGAGGTGATCCTGCTGACCATTCAGCTACTGGGAAGGAATTTCATGGCTCATGAATTCTAATTTCTGTCCAACCACTCACGGTTTGCAGCGCCCAAATAAGCCGATTACTTCAGTGATGGTTCCTCCCCACATCCGACCTGGTGGACGCCGCTGTTCATGATTTCTAACTAGAACTCCAGTCAACTCTGTTCAGCAGTCAGTCAGTCACTAGTTAGCACCATGCTAATTTTCAAATGTTAGTTCGTAGGGATTTGATAGGTTCTCAATTCTGATAGGTGATAGAATTTTATGGACCAATAGATTTCTTCCCAAAAGCTGAATGGTCAAAGAGCTCGCCTCGTAACTTGAAGATCATGAGTACAGTCCTTGATGGAGCTGTGGTTGCGGACAGAAGAACAGTCTCAGACTAGAACGAGACATCTGTCCAGTACTTGCTGCTTACAAAAGATTCTACAACTAATAACAGTCAGCGATCAATCTGCAAACCAGTCAAATCCCTACAAATTAACACTCGAAAAATTAAGTAGTTTAAGTGTCTTCCAGCACACCATAAAGCCATGTTGACAGTGACTATACATTCCATCATATTTTGTTCCAACTAGATATGCCGAAATGAAATTCATTCTCCGGCAAGTAGGATAGAAATGAAAATAAATCGATAGGAATACAGTGAATTAGTAAGCTATTATTATTATTATTATTATTGTTCCCTTGGGTTCCTAGTGGAGCATAGGGCTTCAACTGCACGTCTCCACTTGCTTCTGTCTTCTGCTGTATTTTTCACTTGCATCCATGTTATTCCATACTGTTTCATCTCCTCCTCACACGATCTCCTCCATGTCACCCTTGGACGTCCAACTCGCCGCTTCCCTTTCGGGTTCCACTCGAGCACTGGCCTGACGTGCGATGTCACTCAACGGCCTCCTCAGCGAGTGTCCAATCCATCTCCACACTCTCCTGCATATTTGTTGGGCGATTGGTTCCTGTTTCGTTTGTTCCCATAGCTTCTTGTTTGTGATTCTTTCCGGCCATCTAATCTTCAGTATGGAGCGAAGACAGTTGTTGATAAAGGTGCGCAACCTGTTGAAAATATTCTTGGTTACCCGCCAAGTTTCTGATCCGTAAAGCAAAATTGACTTGACGTTTGTATTGAAAATCCGAATTTTGTTGTTGATGGTGAGTGACGAAGATTTCCAGATTAGTTTCAGGTTGATGAATGTGTTTCTCGCCTTCCTGATTCTCGATTTGACATCCTCGTCCGTTCCTCCTCCTGTAGTTGAGACAATGCTCCCTAGATAAGTTAGTGGAAGAAGTAACCTCTTTCAAATCCCTCCCAATGATGGTGTTTGGCGCTAGATGTTGCTGCTGCTGTTGTTGATTGGTTATTTTCATAACCTCCGTCTTGTCTACGTTCACCTGCAGTCCTGTCTTTGCTGCCAGCCTCTTCGACCAGTTTGTCGGTTTTCGCTTGTAAGTCTTCGATTTTGTGTGACATCAAACACAAATCATCCACGCGCGGAATCCAGGTCTTCTAGATTCTTCACGTCGGTCCAGGATATTCCTGTCTTCTCATATGCCACTGTCTGACGCATAATCCAGTCCACCACAATTAGGAATATCATTGGTGATAATAAGCACCCTTGTCTGACTCCTGTGTTTACTCCAAACGCCTCGCTGAGATTTCTGTTGTGGATCACTTGACATGTGCCGTTGTCGTACAGCTGTTGAATAAGGTTTATGAATATTTGGGGTACGCCTTAGTACTCGAGTAGTTTCTCAAATTACTTCGCGGTCAACGCTGTCGAAGGCCTTCTCAAAGTCTATGAAGTTGAGGTAGAGATTTGATTGCCATTCCATGCTTTGTTCTGTGATGATGATGCGTAGAGTTGCAATTTGGTCAGAACATGATTTGCCTTTCCTGAATCCAGCTTGTTCTGGTCGGAGTTCAGTATCGAGTGCGTCCTTTATTCTCTCCAGGATGATGCGACTCAGGATTTTACTTGGCGTCGACAGGAGCATGATTCCTCGCCAGTTCTTGCAGAGTCCCAGGTCGCCCTTCGTTGGTAGTTTCACCAGGTAACCTTTCCTCCAGTCAGTAGGCACCTTTCCCTCCTTCCAGATCTTTTGCAATAATGGAGTCAGCATATCTGCCGTCGTTTCTGGGTCCGCTTTCAGTGCTTCAGGGGGTATTCCATCTGGTCCAGCTGCTTTTCCAGCTTTCAGAACCTTGATTGCATTCATGACTTCAGTTTTCGTTGGAGGATTGGTGTCCACTTGCAGTTGTGTACGTGCTGTTGTTGGTATTACTGGACGGGTTGTAGGTGGTGGTCGGTTCAAGAGTCCTTTGAAGTGGTCCGCCCATTGTTTAATCTGTCTTTCTTCTTTGGTAATTGGGTTCCCTTGGCTGTCTTTTATAGGTTTCACTTGTGTTGATCTCTTCCCGGATAGAGACTTGGTTATCTGATATAGTGTCCTCAGGTCCCTTTTGCCTGCTGCCTTCTCAGCTTCAGTAGCCAGGTTGTCGTAGAATTGTCTTTTGTCCTTCCTGGCACTCTTCTTCACTTCTTCGTCCAGTGCTGTGTAAGTTGAGTTCAGCGTCTCTTTCTCTTGTCCATCTTTGCATTGAATCATTTTTTTTCACCCTTCTTCTCTCCTCTATTAGCTTCCAACTGTCCGTTGAGAGCCATTCCTTGTCTTGTTTCTTCTTTCTTCCTAAAACCGTTGAACACGTTTCTTTAAAAATCACTTTCAAAAAGTTCCAATGGTCTTCCACGCATGATTCCTCAGTGATGCCACGTAGTGTTTCCTGCTTTGCTCTGACAGTTGCAGTGAAAGTGTCCTTTGTGGTTGTGTCTTTCAGTTTTTGAGTGTTGAACTTGCATTGTGGCCTATCCCCAGGTATCCTTGAGGCTTTCAGCTTCACCTTGAATGTCCCTTGTACTAGGTGGTGGTCTGAACCCACATCTGCTCCTCTCCTCGATCTTGTGTCCAGTAGGCTCCGTCTCCACTTCCTTGAGATTGAAATGAAGTCTATCTGGTTTTTGGTGTGTCCATCTGGTGAGATCCATGTCGCTTTGTGTATATCCCTGTGTTTGAACACACTACTACCAATCATTAAATCATTGAAGGCGCAGAAGTCTGAGAAGAGTTCACCATTTTCGTTCATTTCACCGAGGGCCTCGCGACCCATGGTGAGTTCTCTTCCTGTATTGTCTCCTCCCAGTTTCGCATTCATGTCGCCCATCAGGATTTTGATATCGCTCTTTGGGACGTTGTCCATTACTGTTTGTAGTTGACTGTAGAAATCCTCCTTCTTCTCATGTTCTGAGGCGTTTGTAGGCGCGTAGCACTGAATGATTGTAACCTTTTTTCCTTTTGAGTTGAACCTGGCTGTCATTATCCTGGAGGAGATTGGTTCCCACTGCATGAGAGCTTTGGCCGCTGTTGGTGACATCATGATGGCTACTCCCTCGGTGTGCTCGTGATCGTCCTCTGGGTGACCGGAGTAGATTATTGTCTCTCCAGTTGGTAGTTCGCACCTTCCGCATCCGTTCCATCTGCTCTCGCAGATTCCCAACACTTCTATTTTATATCTCCTCATTTCTGCGGCTACCTGAGCAGCCTTCCCAGCTTCGTACATTGTACGAATATTCCACGTCCCCATCCTTATTTTTGCTTTCATCGAAAGAAGGCACATCGGCTGACTGGCTTCCCGAAGGCTTTCACCAGCCCGCGTCATTTCACTTCCCCGATTCCAGCGAGAAATAAGGTCACTATTTGTAATTTTAGAATTTTGAATATATTTGTGCGTTGAAGTTTTATTAGCAGTTTGGTTAAGTTTTGGGGGTGGAGTTGCTAGCACCACGCCCCAACCCTCCCTCTTTATCCGGGCTTGGAACCGGCTAGAATACTAGTGAACTAGTAATCTAGGCGAGGTTAGTGGATAATAATGATCCATGCAAATTAACAACCAATCACAATAATGGTTGTCAAGAGATACATCTATGTCATCATTCATGAGGAAATCAAACAAGTGCTGAAGATTTCTTATAGAAGGACAGCGGAAGTTTCAGAAATAAATTAAAGTACTTGGTTTTCGAGTAATCTCTTGTTTGCATCTAACTGGTTTCTACATTGATGACGGATCAAGATCAGTTCGGGAATCATTGAAATGCAGGAAATACTAGATAGCTGTTTTGTCCACGGTTGAGATTCATCATCAGTAGGCAGGCATACATAGCCTCATCTGGGATCGAATCTATCAGTTTCAGATAACGAGATGATCCCGCTGACCGACCATTCAGCTACTGGGAAGGAATTTCATGGCTCATGAATTCTCATTTCTGTCAATCCACTCACGGTTTGAAGCGCTAAAACAAGCCAATAACTTCAGTGCTGGTTTTTCCCCATACCCGACTTGGTGGAGCCTGCTGTCCACCATTTCTCAGTAGAACTCCAGTCAACTCTGTCCAGCAGTCAGTCAGTCACTGGTTAGCATCATGCTAATTTTCAAGTGTTAGTTTGTAGGTATTTGATTGGGTCTCACTTCTGATAGGTGGTACAATTTTACGGGCCATTAGCTTTCTTCCCAGCAGCTAAATGGTCAACGAGCTCGCCTCATAACCTGAAGATCATGAGTACAATCCTTGATGGAGTTGTGGTCGCCGACTAGAACGAAACATCCATCCATTACTTCCTGCTTTCCAAAAATTCTCCAACTAATAACAGTCAGTGATCTATCTGCAAACCAGTCAAAATCCCTACTAAATAACACTCGAAAACCAAGTAGTTTAGTTGTCTTTCAGCACATTATAAAGCCATCTTGACAGTGGTTGTACATTCCATCATCTTCTGTTCCAACGAGATTTAGAGAAATAAAATTCATTCTCCGGCAAGTAGGATAGAAATGAAAATAAATCGATAGGAATACAGTACATTGCTAAGCTAAAGGACAGAGATTATAAACACTTTCAAATAGCCTTACTATAACAGGAATCAGAAAAATAGTGTACCTTGAGTCTTAAGCAATGAAAGGCGGATCAAATGAAAGTAGTCAGGTGTCTTAAGTCATGGGAGTAAAGTGCAAGACCAAATATGGGGTTTTAAAGCAGAAAAGACAAGAAGGAAGGTTTGTCTTTTGAAATGTGAGTGACCTGAAATAATGAAAACAAAATCTTAGTTAAACATGACATCCGTTTTAATGAGAATGGTTAATTCAATGGACTCCTGAGTTTCATGATTATGCTAGGGTTTTTTCAGGAAATAAATACACAGAAGTCTTTTTTTACTATTCGGAATTTTGTTAGTATGCTATACTAAATTAATTTAGGCGTCATTTTCAGTGCTGTTTGTTCATGAAAATCTGTAACACCTTAGCAGTAAGAATTCACCATCATATCACTCAAAGAACTATAAGTTAGTAGTAAGAAATACGTGTCAGGTGTTCTATCTATCATAGTTTTTAAGCCTGAAATCGAGTGATCAAGTGGCCAAATCAATTTCGAAAGCACTTGGACAGGACAATATACACATTTTCACAGCTTCGTTCCTATCAATTACAAAAGAAATTTAGTGAAGACCCTCAGCCATAGAGTTAGAGCTATATGCTCAGAGGAAGCAATTAAAGATAAATTAAGCATTGTATATGATACTTTGATCGAAAATGGTTATCCTGACAAATTTATCAAGAAACACATGACAAAGAAAGCGGAACAGGACTACTCACTATACGCAAACAAGAAGCCACTTTATATAAGACTACAATTCATGGGCGATATACCAAGCGAGATAATTACGAAGAAATTAAGAAAATCATTTCAAAGAATTTTTAATGCTGGTGAACTACGCGTCTTATTCTCTACACGACCGATGGTGATTCCTTGACTGAAAGATGAAGTACCTAGACTAGCCACTTCATATTGTATGTATCAATTCAACTGCGCTTCTGGAGCGAGTTGTATCGGCCGTTCCTCTAGGAACTTGATTTTTCGTGCTCACTCGAGAACATCTCCCACTATGGCTAAGTAAAGGTGTAGTTAAACCCATCATCAACAGCTCGATATTAGACCATATGGTGCAAACAGATCACAAAGCCAGCGTAGAGGAATCCTTCTCTATAATCTACAGGGTGCCTAAGAAATTTCTAAGATCATCGAAGCACCGCATGCTCCAAACAGCTGAGACTATTGCAATTCGCCTCAAACAACCAGTGCTCTGTGTTCAAAAGAAACAAGTCGAGCCGTTTCCACTGCACTGGCCCTCAGTAGAAACTATAAACTCATGAATTTGTAATATTATCTTTCCTAATTTCTCTGACATTCAGCGTATTTTATGTTGATGCTATTGAGCTGTAATCTATCAATATTATTGATTCGATGTTATTTAAACATTAATGTTGTTCATAAGACAAATTCATTCATTCATTATAATGTATATGTAATTGTAGAACCTGATGATAAATTTATCGAAAAGAGTACTCTTCGTTCCATGTCCATTCTTTTGAAAATTTTAATGGGCATTTTTAATTAATTTAAGATTCCACTATATTAAAAAAACCAGCATAAAGAACGAATTTCAAATTTTCAGTTGATTGTTTGTTCTATTAGGGTCAGAAATGTAGCGAACGCATCAGGGAAAACATTTCCAACAGCCTTCCACCGAATATCACCAACAGATGCTTTCTCTGGCTTCATAATAAAGATCAGATGGCTGGTTAGAAAGAATCGGCAACAAGAAACTCTGGGGACAAACCAATCAAGAACTTACTGCTCAACACGTCATTCCAAAGCAAATGGAGATGGATCGGACATGCGCTTAGGAGACCACTGGATGACATCGCGCACCAAGCCTTCTCCTTAGTGGAACTCGAATGGTAATCAGAAAGTTGAACATGTGTCTTAGGGTGATATGGAGGAGACCATATGAAGAGGAAAAGATAAAAATTCATGGGGATTCGTACTGCCAGCTGAAAAGGATTGCAGAGAATATGACAAAGTGGAGAATCCCTATGTTCCAGTCAAAACCGAAGGAAATAATAATAACAGAACGTCAGCAAGAACGTCAACCAGCTAAGAATACAAGATAAATATAGAGCAGATGTATACAAGTACTCGCCATAACGCTATGCATACAAGTTTGTCGCCTAATCTCCTCTAACAGTTGTCTTCTCACATTATGTTAATTTCTTGGAAGATATTTTATCTAACCTTCTTTCTACATAAGGAACTCAAGACAGTTTGGTACCACCTAGCCCCTACATTTACAGTTCTCTAATTCCTGTTTTCCACCTATTGTTCGTCATCGCTCCAACCTAATCTTTTTTTGGGCTAGTTAAGAAAGACTTTGTTGCACTGCGAAGGCTACTGAAAGTTATCGGTAGGTAGGGTGAGAGAAATGACACTAAACCAACTGGTTAATACTGTCACAGATGGACACTTAAACTTACCTTGTC
Organism: Trichobilharzia szidati; assembly: GCA_944472155.2. Taxonomy (NCBI): domain Eukaryota; kingdom Metazoa; phylum Platyhelminthes; class Trematoda; order Strigeidida; family Schistosomatidae; genus Trichobilharzia; species Trichobilharzia szidati. The sequence continues at coordinate 185,496,839 of OX235271.1, read as the reverse complement.
CGACTCTGAGCATCTTCTGTATATACAACTCTCCCCATGCATATCATCAGATAGCACTAGAAGCAACTATAGGAGACTGCATGCTCGGACGATCAAGCATCGAAACTCTACGATACCTTCTTTAGCACGTATTCTATGTGAAGAGAAATGTGTTAGGCATGAAACTGCTAAGTGACTGCGAAACACCATGTAGACGATCGTTTTTATTCTTTCTTTCATTATGATATGGTTATTAATATTTTCAATCGAATTTTTATTTGATATTCTCACTGAATAATGTTATCTATGTAAATGCCCGTTTGATTACTTCCCCACTGTTCTATGTAATGTAAAGAAAGAATGAGATGCAATACTGTAACACATTGAAAACTCCAGATTATATTAGATGTACTGTAGTGTTTGGAATAAAGCTGCGATAATAATTATTATTACCCATAGTAACTGTCATTTCTCGAAAACTCTAATATTTGTTATTAATAGCACTATCAAACAATCGTTATTTTGATTTTCGGTCAGACACCTGTTCTGATCATAATACATTCATAATTATATAAATATTTACATAACTATGAACTACTTCAAATTTGTGCGTATCACTCACATAGTGGACATATGTATATTTCCTGCTGTTCCGTAAACTTTCAATAATACTTGAATGTCGAATCTACTAGGCTACATTGGAATACCGCATATTCCCTCCCTACCCCACCTCCCCCATAAATACATCATAAATCACTCAATATTTGAAACAGGATTTCCGTTTGAAGTCTTCAGAAGTAATCAATAGAATAGCTTTACTAGTCGACCATTCCTGTTCAATAACCTGAAGGATAAGATCCCGCTGTTGACCAACTCTATGTGTGTTTATCAATTCACCTGCTCGTGTGGAGCTAGGTATATTGGTCGTTCGACTCGAGTTTTGTCCAAGAGGGTGCAAGAACACTATCCTGCATGGTTACGAAAAGGTGGAAGTGGAGCAATAAGAAGCGCGATCATTGAATATCTGGTCGATAATGATCACTCTATGTCTATAGCCTCCGCTTTGAAGTCATTTACTAGGCAAAGAGTAATTCACCCAAATCCCTATGTACCCAACTTATCTGTATTGTTGAAACCATCTTTGGCAATCGAAACATAAAAGCCAGATCTCTGTATACAGAAAATGTTCGTTCAACCCCTCCAACTTTCATGGTCTTAATCCCTCCATGTTAAAGTATGATAATCCCTACTCATATCTTGGTTCTACCAATTTTTCATTTTTTTCATTTTGTCTATTCAATTTGTATACTCTTCCTTATTAAGTCAATTGTTACTATTACTACTCTCACTTTGAACTGTCCCCGGTATTATTTCACTTGTTCCACTTGTCATTCTAAATCAATTCTGTTTCGCAACGTTAAATTCTATGTTATTTAATTTCACACAGTGTTACATAACGTTTTTATTTTATTCGATTTGCCTACTGATCCTATAATTTTACATCTCTTCCATGACCTATACATCCTATGTATTATTCTGTATATGACATTAATTTTTTCGCCACTTGACATTTAACTATGATTATAATCACAAACATTTTAGTTTTAATTGCATTTCTTACGTTATTATTATTATTATTTTATGCATTCACACCTATGATTCAATTCCCTAAGCGGATATAACTTCTTAAGAAAAAACCCATATATATATACGATTGTACAGCTTGATGATAAATTCGTTGAAAAGAGTCTCTTCGCTGAATCATTTGTTTTGATTTTCTAAGTCAATAGATTTTTCCAGTTCAATAAATTGCAATATACCGAAGAAACGTTGCTGTATGTAAAAGGAAGTCTCCCAAGTCACACATTATCAAATGGAGAGATAACCGTTATTTACTCACAACAATTTGATCGATAATAATGTGAATTTTACTTATTAGTTCAATCCTTTTTGTATTTAAAAAAAACTTTATTCCTTTACATTCCCGGTGGAGCATCGTGCTTCAAGCTAGAGCTTTGAAGTTTCAATAGTAGTGGTTTTATTTGTACTGGGTGAGGTTAGGAATTCCACGCCCAGCCTTATCCTTTTTACCGGGATTACTATCAGCTTAAAGAGGTTGAGAAGTGCGTCAGCCGGTGACCGACCGCAGACCGTATGTGTGACTGGTGAGCGTTTCACCAGTTAACCACCAACGCACTTAGTTCAGTCCTAGTCCCAAAATAATGTGGAGACACACACACATGAAGAAGCTGGACTACCAATGCACTGCAATTTAATCAGGAGTGAGGATGCGCTTTTCAACGTAAACTTCGTTACAAGTAGACACCAGTCAGAGAATCCTCGTTCTCTAACTCATGTCACCCTGTGACAAAACATACAATGAAGTCAAATAAATCCCTACAGCCTGTAACGACCGAAATTGACTCGTGTTTTGAAGGCAGGAAACTGATCTCTGTCCAGCTGAGAAACTTCCATGAGGCATGTAGAGACACAAAATGCTCCAAAGACAGCGAAAAGATGATCATTCGTCAATAAATCGATGTGGTTCTGTTCAACAATTTTAACACCGATAACTCAAAATTGCTTCACGAGTACCACTAGGCAGCTATACAGACGAAGAGACTTTCTGAGTGCATAAAACACGTAATTCCAATCAAGTGGAATATTCCTAACGAAGTATGATTGAAATCCTGTCCACAAGATTCACACATCAACGATTCTTGCAGATAGTTCAAAGGTAGAACGACCTTGAATCAATCAAAGAAAATCGACGTATTATAACAACGCATTATCAACGGAATCCTTCGAAGTGAGGACAGGAGTACGACAAGCTGGCTGCCTACTATCGCCAATGATTCTCCTGATTGCTGTAGACTGGATAATGCGACGGACAGCAGGCAATGAGGAAACAGGCATAAAATGGATTCAAACAAAAAACTTAAAATATCTGGACTTCGCCGATGATATATGTCTCATTTCCCACAAACTGGAAGATATGCAAGATATGAAAAGCAGCAAGTTGGCAGAAGAAGCATCAAAGATAGGACTTCAGGTGAACATAGATAAAACAGAGGTAATGAAGATTCCTGGACAAGAACAACAACAACAGACAATGATCAGCATAAATGGGAGAAACCTGAAAGAAACAACGTCTTTTACCTACCTGGGAAGCATCGTTTCAATTACAGGCGAATGGACCTGACAAGGATATCAAAGCAAGAATCGGAAAAGCAAGACAAGCTTTCACTACTCTCAAGTCTGTGGGGAGATCAACAGCAATCAGCATCAAAAATAAGATCCGGATTTTCAACTCCAATGTGAAGTCAGTCAGTGCTACTATACGGATCAGAGACTTGGACTGCGCGTCATAAAGAGCACCTCAAACAAACTACAGACCTTCATTAACAGTTGTCTTCGCTCAATACTCAAGATCAGATGGCCGGCCAGAAAAGATCAGCAATAGTGAGGGATCTCTGGGAGCTAACCAACCAAGAACCGATTGTGAAACAAATAGGCAGGAAGAAATGGAGGTGGATCGGTCATTCTCTGAGGAAACCATCAAGTGACATCACTAGACAAGCAATTGCTCGAGTGGAACCCGAAAGGGAAGCGACGAGTTGGTCGTCAGTGCAAGAGTGACTTGGAGGAGGTCATGTGAAGAGGAGATGAAAGCATGTGGGCAGACTTGGAGCCAGGTGAAAACGTTGGCGGAGAATCGAACGCAATGGAGAAGCACGGCTGAAGCCATATGTTCCTCTAGGAATTATCAACGTATCGCACAACCTCAAAGACAAAAGCATTAAAATTAGCGATCAAACAGGAAGGAAGACAAAAGAAAGCGATCAAGATATCAGATGATGTGTAAATGTCAGAACAATGCAGTGATATACAGTCTAGGAGAAGGAGGGGATATTAATTACAAAGTCAGTTGAAACAACTAAATAAGCACAAATATAGTGATTACATCGTTGATGAGGGATTTTACCAAAAAACAATTCTTGCGTCACACAACCGAACACTTAAACATAAAGTTTTCGACGGAGCGTTGATTCAAAATGAAATAAATTTATTTCATCTGCTCATTTTTATTTATCTCACCTAAGAATTCTAATGTAATCCATTACTCATCGGCTTTTCGACTACTACGTTACATTTACATAGTTACCTAAAACTCTTATTTTTGTAGAATATCTTGCCAAAAAGTTGCAAAAAACTATTGCAATTATTTGCCTTTGAAACACTGAATCTTTGGATATAATATTGTATATCAATTATACCTATAACTATCTATTTGCCACTCTGTGCTTGTTTAACACTAACTAATACCTATAATTGTATATATATTGGTGGATTTACATGTTCAAGTTGGCTCAAGTCAGTGAGTCTATGATTTTGGTATCATTTTGGTTAACTGTAATTGACTGTAATATTATTATTGTTGTTGTCGCTTGTTACCCTTCTTGTTGTGAATTATTTTCCCGCACTGGTGTTGTTCTGCTTGTTTTATTCCCTGTTTTCCTGGTTTTAAGGGGAGCAACCCACAAGGTCGCTTCTCTATAAACTATAATTTAATGTAACAACCCACTTCTCAGGTGTGAGGCTACCAACCCCACCCTGTAAACAAAGTTGCTACAGAAAATTCAGCACGATGAATCTCCTTGAGCCAAAAGAAAAAGTCTGCGTGGGGACATGGAATGTCCGCACCATGTACGAGATTGGCAAAGCTGCCCAGATCACAAACGAAATGAAAAGATATGGAATTCAAGTACTGGGAATATGTGAAAGCAGATGGAACGGGAATGGACTCACCAAACTGTCAACGGGTGAGTCAGTGATCTACTCCGGTCACCCAGATGATAACCACTCGCACACCGAGGGCGTGGCTATCATGATGTCACCAACGGCAACGAAGGCCCTGATGCAATGGGAGGCGATCTCGCCAAGGATAATGACGGCCAGATTCAACCCCAAAGGAAAGAAAGTGTCACTTATACAATGCTATGCTATACTCTGAGGAAACCATCAAGTGACATCACTAGACAAGCCATTTCTCGAGTGGAACCCGGAAGGGAAATCGGCGAGTTGGTCGTCAGTGCGAGGGTGACTTGGAGGAGGTGATGTGAAGAGTAGATGAAAGCATGTGGGTAGACTTGGAGCCAGTTGAAAACTCTAGCAGAGAACCGAACGCAATGGAGACGCACAGCTGAAGCCCTATATTCCTATAGGAATTAAAGGAAACAATAATAATATAATAATCATCACTCATCATAGGCTTGCTAATTCAATTTTAAAAATAGATGCATCACTGATAACTGAGATACCTATATAGAACGTTATTCACTACAGTGAATTCAAAATCGATTCTGTCACCCTGTAGAATGTGAAATATTCACCTATATAGACAGGAATCATATTGAAAATTTAGAAAAGGTAGTCACACAAAAGATGTCTCCAGACATCACAGATAGACACATGTAATGACTTTGATTATAATCATTATCATTCATATTTTAGTGTTACTCGAAATAAACTTCAGTGTCATTCCACGTGGAATATAAAAACAAATTGAAATAGTGACTGAACAGTACTATGAAATGCATGTGAACAAATATATCCATCTGGCCTTGTTGACTGAGTGCCGACGTCGCCTATTTTACAGATTTGTTTTATCTCGCTACCCTGTCATGAAATGATCAAAATATTCGTGTGAATTCATTTCTATCGCATCCTGTTGAGATAAACAAATGAGTATATTGTAATATTTGTGTATTCAAATATACTACTGAATACTGGTGAGTTTTTATTTTCAAGGATGAAAAACTTGTTCATTGAAAGTCAGTTGTCATTGCATTTTACTGTGTACACTATGGGAATATTGAAAAAAATAAAAGACAAACAAAGCATAATAGTTTAAAATTTGTTAAAAGTGAGACATTGTTTATACTTTTATTGGAATTACAGGATTATTCATATTGAAAATCTAGTCTTCGCTAAGTATATTCGTATTCGACGCATATTCTGTCTAAAAGAGGGTTCGAGAACACTATTCCGTATGGCTGCAGAAAGGCAGTACTGGCTCTACAAGGAGAGTGATAATCGAACACCTTGTCAACCAACACTGGTCATTCCATCCTAACAACAAACATTACCTCCTTCAAAGTAATCTACAAAGAGTGAAGAACAACCTGCTAAAGGTAATATGCTTACGTCTCCACCCAATATTGTTGAAGCTCTGAACATAAAGACAGAGAAACCTAAGCTATGCATATAAGAGAAAATTATTCAACCACTTCTACTATCATGGATTTGACACTCGCTGAGAAGGCCGTTGAGTGACATCGCGCGTCAGGCCCTCGAAAGGAACCCGAAAGGGAAGCGGCGAGTGGGACGTCCGAGGGTGACATGGAGGAGATCGTGTGAACAGGAACTGAAACAGTATGGATTAACATGGATGCAAGTGAAAAGTACAGCAGAAGACAGAAGCAACTGGAGACGTGTAGTTGACACCCTATGTTCCAGTAGGAACCCAAGGGGACAATAATAATAATATAATAATACTTCTACTATCATGGGATAACCTCATTCACTTCGAATAACTTGACTTTTGTTTGTTTCTTTGTTTGTTTTTATAACTCCTTATCACCATTGTATTTCTCTAGAACTCGTACACAATTCCATCTATTCCTTCATGTCTATGTGCATCGTGACTACAACTCATTCATTAAGTTATCCATCTAATTCTTCACTTGAATACACTCATTCAACTCCTCTTATGCATTGACTAATACTAACAATAACTATGATTATGACAACTCACCACATTTATTACTACCCTCTATCACACAGAAAATTGTATGTGTATGTGATTGTGCAGCTGAGGAGGGGAATTAACTCGTCAAAACGTGCCTCTTTTCTGCTTTGCCCAAATACCTAGCCAGACATCAGGTGGTCAGTACTGATTTAGCTATCTGGGATCAGTAAACAGACAACATCGCCGATGACCTTACTCCCAAATTGAGCGGAATGACCATCCAGTGTTTGAATCACCTCGATGATCTGTCTAGCAAGTACTAGTAGTTGATATGAGTGAGTGGTATACAACCACTCATCCCATTCAATCATCAATACATAGTTTAATGCAAATGTTATGCTTAGCAATACGTCTCATATACAACCTGTTTTCAGAGTTTCTCCTCATACATGCTGTGAAGGAATGTGAACATTGAACGTTGGTTCAGTGACCTTGGTCGCCATTGGCGGGCAATTCGAAGGCGCAAATGCTTCAATGGTGTGCAAGTTGGAAGAAGACGAAAGAATACGAATAAAAGTACATTGCATTCCTTGTAAAACATTTGTTTATAAATTCTGTACGATAACGAATTAAACTGCCGAACAATACAATTTTTATTGGTCCTTGTGTTTTGGAGTTAAAGTCGATAATCGTACCTAGTAATTATCGATTCGGAGTATCTTCGCAAATAACAGTAACTTAGGGTAAATTACTTGGTACATGCCAAGCCACGCAAACATGAGTGAAGTGTTTCAGTTATCTTCAGTGAATGCCTTATGGTAGTTTGCCTCTACTTAGTTATAGTATGGCTGTGAAGCTATCAATTAATTTGCACAGAATGAGGAGAATAACTTGGACGATTATGCACAATAGTGTATTAATTGTAACAGATGTATTCAGGTGTAAAATTGATTCGAAAATTTATTAAGGTTAGGCGTCCTGTTTAAAACCTGGGCTAACAAATCATTCCATTAACATCTTGCTTATCTTTTCTTAGTCTACTGAAATCTGACCACGAATGGTATTGTCTACTCCCACAAGTAATTCAAAACAACGTGGATGGCAATCTATTCCAATAGATGAGATAACTGTCACTGAGATTTTCAGTACAATCACTGTCACTGCCTAAGAAATAAAACCAACTATTCGAAACTCTTCAATTGTTCATCTATCAATATATTCTTGGTTCAAAAAATGTAGTCACGCAATTTTCCTAATTGGCTTCCAACCAAATGTTGTGCATTTCTCGAAGGAGGGAGGCAAAGAAGAAACATCACATGAGGAATTGGCTTTCCCTTCATGTCAGACAGCGATGTGTCTCACGATTTACTGTCAGTCGTGGTATTAATTGAAGTTCGTGGATGAAGAGATACTATTATGCATTGACTTTGAGAGCATCGTGGAAACTTTGGAGTTCACTTTGTGAGCGATCTAATTTCTAATACAACTTCACCTAAAGATTCAGTACAAAGAAAGCTATTTCGCAATAATTTCCACTGAAAATTCTGTACATTGTATAAACACTCTTCAGAATAAAGCTGTAATAATAATAATTATTAAATAATATAACATCTGGACTATAATAAGTAGTCTGCTATGCGACACGAAATGCATGATCAATTGTTGGAAACATAACTATACAAGGTACACGTAATTTCTATGGGATACTATATCAAGGGATCGGTTCAAACTGTTCAAATGCACATACACACGTAGAAATCAAGTCGATAAATTCAATTCAGTCAAATTATACCGACACAGAATTTAATGTTTTAAACAAACAAAGTGAAATGTGAATTTTGGATTCCACATCAATGTCATTCATCGTATACGATCGAAAAGAGTTCAGATAGCTTAAAGATGACAAACTTTGAATTATCATTTCAACAAGGAATACCAAAAGGTATTGATTGGGAAACACGAGTGAATATGATTAAATGTGCAGCATATTATTATCATTACTATTCCCTTGGCTTCCGAGTGGAACATACGGTTCCAACAGCATATCTCCATTTTGTCTTATTCTCTGCGATCCTCTTTAGCTGGCTACACAACTGTAAAGAAAACTTCACCTCCTCCATGTCATCTTCGAAAAAATGCTCATTCAGGTTCCACTCGAGGATTTATTTGATGAGCGATAACACCCACCTGTATCCTTATCGTGTGTCAGATCCATCTCGTTTTTCTTCCTCATATTTGTTGAGCCATACGGGGGAAGAATTAGTGAGAAGTATCAAAACTTGAACATTTTTGTCCGATGTAATTCCTCCAGAATCCATATTTGAAAATATATACAAAGTCAGAGTGATGGGTAGAAAAAAAGCTTTCATTCTACAAATTCAATTATTGAACCTGCTTTCGTAAAAAGGTAATAGTCCAGTCAATGATTTCGTCATCAGTGCAAATCCGTCACTATCTGTCTCTGTCTGGTTTTAGCATAAGTAAATAGTTCATTCATTAAAACATAGACAACATGCTTGGTTTTCCGCCCCCGCCCATCCATTCTTTTCTCAAATCTATCCGAAATCACCTCATCATATTTGTAATAATTTGTCACGTTATCAGATTTAACTTTCGTTATGCTACTTACTATATTTATGTAACATTATGTCATTTCCTTCCGAATTCAGGCAGAACATTTTGTTGTATTTAATAAAAATAACAGCTTTATTCTGAAAAGTGATACATTGCTGTGTGACCTGAAACCCAAGCCAGTCCCTTTTGATTCTTCTTATTTGTCTCCTTCGAGAAATCCACAACGTCTGGTTGAAAACCAGCTTTTTGAAGAACGTTCACGAGTACATTTTGAGAACTGAAAACTTAACTGAATTACTAAAGAATGTAGGTAGGTAGTTAGTTTTGCTCCTCACGGAGTGGCAGCTTGTAATAGAAATCTCAGAAACAGTTAACTCATGTATTGGGATACATTGTCAGCCACGATGGTGATTTTTCACCAGCTTAGAAGAAAGTTGCGAATTAGCAGATCGCAGAAATTTTAAATATTCACGAGAGTAGAAAATACAATTAGAGGCCTCCTTGGTTGTCCAAGCGTCAAGCGGATCGCCGTGGATATCATATAATTGGTGAAATTCCATCTTGCTGCTATATGTTATGTTTCTAAACAAGTGGGAGTGTGGTGGCTACGCAATTCTTTTTTAGAATGATATCGTTGAAAGTAGGGTATTTTAAATGAAGCATTTCTCATAGTCTTTCCCATATTATACTGTCATCCAAGATTTTATTAAAGCATTATTACTCAGCATGGAAAATAAGATCCGGATTTTCACCTCCAATGTAAAGTCAGTAAGTGCTACTATACGGATCAGAGACTTGCACTGCGCCTCATAAAGAGCATCTCAAACAAACTACAGACCTTCATTAATAGTTGTCTTCGCTCAATACTCAAGATCAGATGGCCAGCCAGGAAAGATCAGCAACAGAGATCTCTGGGAGCAAACCAACCAGGAACCGATTGTGCAACAAATAGGCAGGAAGAAATGGAGATGGATTGGCCATACTCTGAGACAACAAACCATCAAGTGACATCACTAGACAAGCCATCACTCGATTGGAACCCGAAAGGGAAGCGGCGAGTTGGTCGTCAGTACAAGGGTGACTTGGAGGAGGTGGTGTGAAGAGAAGATGAAAGCATGTGGGCAGACTTGGAGCCAGGTGAAAACTCTAGCAGAGAACCGAACGCAATGGAGACGCATGGCTGAAGCCCTATGTTCCTCTAGGAATTAAAAGAAATAATAATAAATAATAATTATTATTATCCAGGCTGCATTAATAGTGGACATTATTTCTTAAGTGTTCTTCGATGACTATATCAACTAAATGAATTCGTTTCAAGCTTGACCACAGACTGATATCATTTGAAGAACAACTGAAAATCAGGGAGTATTGGTCAGCTCTCTCGTTACACTTCGCGACTTACGGGCAGTACGCATTCACCGGAGTTCGAACATGGCACCTTCGTGTTACAAATCATGCTCCTTTAGCAATCAACCACTGAGATGCAATTCAATGACCAATGAATTCTAACTTCTAATAGAAGTGGAACGTGAGCATTCAACAGCATATCTACATTTGGTCATGTACTCTGCAGTCCATGATTGCCCATAAGCTGTCATCTACTCACACGATCTTCTACATATAACACATATAACTCAAACGCTCAACTCGTCGTTTCTCATTTAGATTACACGGGAGAGATGACCTGAAACGCGATATTATTCAACGATCTCCTCAGCATGTGTACAATCAATGTCCTTCTCCTTAGGCATATTTTTTGAAAGATAGGTTCTTCCTTGCTTTGGTATCGATCTGCATCACCAACGTGAACCTGTTTTGAAGTACTAGAAATGAAGAGAAAAATTAATGGTCAAATAGACAACAAACTGGTGGTTTGATATTCTACGTGATAAGTTGAAAATCACTGCTATTAAAAGAGAAACATGCTGGTTGAATGTCCTCTGAAAAATTGTGAAGAATATAAGAGAAAAAGCGCTTAGTAAACTTAGTAAACTGAAGGAGCATGTACGAGTGGTAATGGTGAACAATTAACTAAAATTAGAAACAAACAAGTAGGAAAATGCTTAAGATCATGGTAGATCAAGAGAGCGGACAAAACCTTTCGGCAGACAGAGTTCGTGGTTCGCGGTTATATATTGATGAATTGCTAGCAACTCATTCATACGCAGGTGCTAAAACTGGCTCTATCTCTTCTTGGAATAATTCTTTTCTGAGTATATCTGTAAATAATAAGTTCGAGACCTGCTTTTGACTTTGAATTTATCACTTTTTCAACTATCTCATGTTGTAATACTTACATTATTAAATATTTGTAGAGAACACGCTGTTCATGTATTTTGTGGACTCTCCCATTTCAGCGTGTGCAAATATATTTTTGATTATGCTAATAAAGAGTTTTGCATGCCCAAAATTTAATTTCGTGTTTTGCTTAATATGAATGTTATGTGGTATGCAGATATACAACACACACACGAGAATGTTCTGTGACTGATGTAACATCCCTCCTTCAACAATGTGACAAGAAATGGAAATTTCTAATAAATAACTGCTATCGAATTGCATGAATGTATGTCATCAAGACATCCCATGATAGAATAGATAAAGCAGATCAGTTGAATGGATGAGTGTGTTTGTTAACATTCACTCTGAATAAACATTTCAATATCGTTATCTTTTACAATGCGACGTCAGCATGTGTTTCCTACTAAATTAACATATATCTACTAATTCAAAGAGAGAGAGTGTGTATCATATTATTATTATTCCGTTGTGTTCTGAGTGGAAAACAGGGACCCAGCAGAACATCTCTTTTTCATCCTCTTCTCTGTTGTCCTATTTGACTGCTTACACAATCCTCCATAAGCTCTCATTTTCTCCTCACACAATCAGCATCATTTCACGTTAACACACACACCCAACTCATCGTTTTCCACTCCCATTCCACTTAAGTGATGACCTGGTGCACGATGTCATTCAACGACCTCCTCAGCATGTGTCTTATCCATTTCAATTTTCTTCGGAATATTTCTTGAGTAATCAGACCATGGTCGGTTCCTTCTTACAGTTTCTGGCAATCTTGTCTTCAGTATTAAGACTGCGAAAGGAACTGTTGATGAAAGTCTCTAACCTATAGTTGGAAGTACTTCACGTGAATCTAAGGCCAACAAGTGTTTCACCCATGTAGATCACCATCACTCGCAATCGAGAAAGCGAGCATATATTACGAATAAAACTATATACTACTGATTGACTGAGATGAGTAGTTGTATGTCACTTACTCACATCAACCAGTTGATTACTCGAATTCTACTGGTAAGCATATCACATGATAAGATCCGAATAATTTAAGTTTAGGTCAAGCTCGCAGACTATTGAGACACTGTAGCCTGATTCAGTGGCCCACCAATTCCAACTCCTACCAGTTCGTGATATATACATATGTATATGTACTGCAACCACCTTGTAAGCAGAAGGTTCTGGGTTCGGACACCCGTAAATGGACACCGATGAAGATTTACAAACTGTGATGAAACAGCTATTCAGTAATCCATAGTGGTTTTCAATGTTTCTCTTACTCATATCAATCAATCATCTCTCTTGAAACAAATGAAATCCCTATCAAGCAACCCTTAACAATTTCTAGTTTTGTCAGCAGAGTGTATGAGTGTCTGGTCATTTTCTGTTCTCCAAAGCTTTGATGCTTGTAATTCAGGCATTCATAAATCGATTTATACATCACTGTTAGTTTCTTCACTCATTTCCGAAATAGTAATGAAGACAACTTCGAGAGTATTTCTCGGAGAATAACAATAACATCCACAAGATGAACGGAATGGTGGGTATTTATCACGCTTCATGGTTTCGTATTTGCAAATATATATCTCTAATCAGCAACATTAGTGTTAGCCTGACGCATGTGATAGCAGAAAGCGTTGCACATCTTCTTCAGTTATTAAATCTAATTAACTTAATTGAAATGATTTATAACACAAGCAAACGAACAATCTCAAGTACGAAAATGAAGGTATCGAGTGTGAAATACACCTGTGTATAATGAATTACTATTATCATTATTTTTGTTGCTGTAATTAAAAGGATGTATCCTTGTTTAAATCATACTGTGCTGCATTTAAGTGTTTATTATTCCAGACTTATTTCTAACTTGAATAATAACGTATATTGAACGGTGGATTGTTGTAAACACGATAACTTCATTAATTATTATTCTTACACCCAGTTTGAAATTAAGGAATGACGTATCGCTTTACCTGGAGTAAGGTACATTAATATTTGAACTGTAAACCATCTACACAGTCCTTCGAAGTGAAGACAGGAAAAAAAACTGGCTGGCTGCTTACTATCTGCAATGATTTTCCTGTATGCGGTAGACTGGATTATGCGACAGACAGCGTCGAGCAGCGAGGAAACAGGCATAAAATGAACCCACAAAAAAAACTTGTAGGATCTGGATTTTGCCGATGATATATGTCTGATTTCCCACAAACTGGAATATATGCAAGCTATGAAAAGCAACAAGTTGGTAGAAGAAGCATCAAAGATAGGATACCATTCAGGTGAACATAAAGAAAACAGAGGTGATGAAGATTCCTGGCCAACACCAACAGCAGTAGCAACAAAAACAGACAGCAATCAGCATAAATTAGAGTAATCTGAAAAAAAGCAACCTCCTTCACCTCCCTACCTGGGAAGCATCTTTTGAACGACAGGCGGGCGGGACTGATGAGGATATCAAAGCAGTGAGGATCGGGAAAGCAAGACAAGCTTTCATTATTCTCAAGTCTGTGTGGAGGTCAACAGCACTCAGCACGAAAAATGAGATCCGGATTTTCAACTCCAATATGAAGTCAGTGCTACTATACGGATCAGAGACTTGGTGCATCACGCAGGGTACTTCGAACAAATTACAGACCTTCATCGACAGCTGTCTTCGCTCAATACTACTCAAGATCAAATGACCGACCAGAAAAGATCAGCAACAATGAGGAATCTCTTGCAATCAGCGAACCAACCCAACAGGAACCAACTTTGCAACAAATATGGAGGAATAAATCGGGGTGGATTGGCCATATTCTGAGAAAACAAACCATCAGGTGACATCAAACGCCGAGCTCTCTCTCTCGACTGGAACCCGAATGGGAAGCGGCGAGTTGGTCGTCAGTGAGAGGGTAACATGGAGGAGGTGATGCGAAGAGGAGATGAAAGCATGTGGGCAGACGTGGAGCCAGGTGAAAACGTTGTCGGAGAATCGAACGCAATGGAGACGTGCGCTGTTGAAGTCCTATGTTCCTATAGGAAGTAAAGGAAACAAATAATAATCATAAACCATCTACACAGTGCTCGAATTTATGAAACCGGATTGTTCATCCCATTGAAATGTTCTCATTAATTGCATGATATACATACACGGAATATGGTCATTTGTTGTATGAGTCATACATCACGTTAAATGTTAACAGCTATGATTTTTCATTCGCCCCTCACTCCTTATATTTAATTCACGAAAAATATCCACCATGACATGGAAATAACAACAGGCACTTCAGTGAAGAGTCTCTTTTCACAGAATGCATTCAATTAGCTGTACTATCGCCATTATACAGAATTATTGCTTTACATGTGTGTGTATGTGTGTACATTAGGTTTTTCAGGCAACAGTGCAAATTGGCTTTGGTTATTGCTTATGTCGTCGAATTATTTCAAAGGTGTGATGAATAGTCAGAGTTGTAACTAGAAGACTAGGTGTTTGAGGATTACATAATACGAGAGTATTCAGAAACAAGTGGATGTTAATGAAAGAGCATGGAGACAAATATCAGAATAATTTATGTAGTTGGTGAGAAGAATAAATAGAGTTTTAGTTAAGAAATTGATGATGCTAAATGTCATGATGTTTGTGCGTCGGTAGCACAGCGTTTAGGACCCTCGCTGACCATGCACATGGTCCGGGGTTCCATCCCCAGCCGACGCACACCTGATATCTATGGTCGGCCTGCAAAATTTGAGCTACCGATATCATATGCTGAAAATTCCATACTTGTACCAAAAATATTGTGTGGTTTCAAGCTATAATCAAAAATTAAATTAAATACGAAAAATGCACAAAATAGTAATTATAACAAAATATCGATAATAGTTGAACTTGGAGCCATACCCAAGGTAACAGGGGAGATTGGGAAGTTTCTTCCTTGTACATAAATCAGCGTTTCCAATCCGAATCGTTAAGTCCTCGTAATGCAAAACATATTACGAAAACAAACCCACTATTTCAAAAGGCTTCTTTTGACTTTGTAGATAACTTCCAAAGAATTCGCCCTGCATACTAACTGACCAGTGTTGAACACACATTCAACTATAACATTCATCATCAATCCACTGTTACCCTTTTGTAACAAAACAGGATAATGCTGTTTGATTCTTTCAGATAAAACATGCATCGGGCGACTGGTATATCTCACCCCACATGAGCAAGTAAATGGGTAGATACACATATTAGTGGTCAGATGTCGTACTTCATACTTAGAGTTACTGGAGAACATTGGAGGACAGAAGAATACTGATGTAGAAGCTAAGAGTGTTATTTACAGACTCCAAGATGGAGTAGGCATAGTGTACGTTGAAATCAAATATCGACATCTGTTTTCTGTACAAAAGATGGGTTGATGATACTTTTATCATTCGTGACAATAAATATGAGCTAAATACTTTATTACAAGTTTTTAATAGTTGCCATCCAGTAGTCAAATTTATAATCCAAGTAGAAACCAGACAACCGATCTCCTTTCTGGACGTTCGATTAGCAAAGAAGGTTGAAGGAACATTGAACAGATCAGTGTACGGAAAGTCTACTTAGAGCGGCCAGTTGATTGACTTATGCAGTTGAGTATCCATAAATCTCAAGCAAAACCTGTTAATATAACGTCACAACAACATTCGAAGAATGTGAGTCGCCGAGTTGGTAGGTGAAGAGAACATACCTTTCGGGAAGACACTAATTGAAGATGACTCCTCCACACGAAAATGTCAAATGCCCTGAAGTGAACAGTCTGTGGTTCTACATCAGGACTGGTATTCTCTTTCCGTCCAATAATCTCCAATTGTTCCAAAGACACACAATTGCACTTGATCACTTGTATGTGTATCTATTGATTCAACTGCTTCTGTTGAGCGAGATATATAAATGGTTCTATGGGTGTTTCATCTGAAAGGTTGAAAGAACATTATCCTGCATGGCTACAGAAAGGTCCCAATGCATCAAAATTCCTTTCATTGATGAGACACACATCACTTGAAGAATGTTAATGCTTTTGAATGATAGGTACTACCAAAGCGTTAAAACATCAGTTTACTCCGGTCTCACAATCACTAATCAATACTCTTTGTCTTGTATTCGCCTAATACTAACATGTGCTCGTGAATTTCGACCAATCAAATTCTTCTCTTTTTCTAAACGTTTGTTGTTCACAGTTAAAACTTTGAAGGTTAACCTTAACGTTAATAAGCCATTAAGAGACTTTTGAGTGTTGTAGCAACAAGAGGGAATTGTAAGTGAAATTTGTGTGAAAATTACAGTTTTATGTAGAGATGAATAAGGTCAATTTTAGCTTGATTTAATACATTCTAAGCGATGATAAAAAACAACAACTGACTGTTTACTTAAATTTCATTTGATTCGTAATGCTAAAACAACACTTTCTCACTACACGTCTTGTGCATACAAATGAGCATTCTGTTTCACTGTTCAAAAGAGGTTTCAAGATCAATTTAATCACATAGAAACATTGGTTACAGAAATATACGAAATCAGAGGTCAACGGATGACGGTTTCATCTGACTTTGAAATCCCTCCTTCCAAGGATGAAATTGAGTGCCTTCAGCTTATGAGGTAAGCACATTATTGAATTCTGAATCAGGTAAGTTCACAAGTGAGCCTCCTCACATTCCAATCGAATACTGTGAATGAAGAGCCTCACTCACATCTTTATGCAGTAGACGTGTAATTTGGAGTGTTGAAAATCGATCGACAAAACTAGGAGATTGAAATTTAGTCCCTTAGAATTTTATGTTCTCTCCGTAATTGGATCAAGAATCCTCACCAGCGAAGTATGCTACTTTTTTGTCTAACTGAGATAGATATATTCGTGATAAAAATTTACACCTTTGTACACTGTCTGATTCGAACCGTTCACTTCGATAGTAGATTTTCTAAACAGTCAACGTAGTTGCTTTAATCCACTATCTCCTAAACAATAAGTATTCACAAACATCGATTAAGAAAGAAAGACCGAATTCTCAGCATAAAATGATATCATCATTCTATTCCATATCAGCTGCTGCTGTAGACAAGCTGACATTAATATTCAAGTATTGGTTTGCAGTGATTTGGTTGATTGGTTACAGGATTTCATCATGAGCTGACATTGGTTAGAGAACCATTGGAAAGCCTGTGAGTACTGGACAGCTGTTTCGTCCTAGTCTGTGGCTCTTCAGCGGTACGCACCCACCGGCTTTCGAACCCAGGACCTTCTGGTTACAAGGCGATCTCGTATACCATTAAGCCACTGGAACCCGATCCAATGGTTCTCTAACCAATGTCAGCTCATGATGAAATCTTGTACCTAACCTTACATTAAATTGGTTATAGAGTGTAACAGTAATGTACTTCGATGTCTGAGTGGTAGTAAAGAAAACACTAACCCAATACAATTTTTAGTTTACGTTACCATCATTTATATGCTAGGCGGAGAGAAAAGTAGGGTGGAGGAGAAGAAGACAGAAGACAGAAAAATCAAATGAACAGTGTAAGTTCATACACCAACTCAGGTAGGTTATAGTTGATTAGATTGAATACTCGCTCAGTGACCTGTAAACCTTGATATGCATGACTAATGAATGTAATCCAAATGTGTGCAGTTACCAAGGCGGTGAGAGATTGATTACATACTCCATTTCTGCATGTATGCGATTGATTTGAAAAACGCCTGATCGCAACTGCTTCAACAAATTGTAGTAAATTTTCTGTGTTCTTTATGTTTAGCATTGTGAAGGATACGGGAGTCTCGTACGACACCAGAAGTTTATTTGATATACCGACATGGTCTTCTTCTCTGAAATGTTAGTCTTTCTTTCCCTATCGAAATTTATCAGGGGAACCAAGTGTGTGAAATATTCACAAACTCTACATTACAGAAATGCTGAAAATATCTGCTAATGAGTTTACATTACCTCAGTATAGTTTGGAAGCTCGATTAATGATGGTTCACCTAGACTATCTTTTATATTCTCCAAGGTCTGTTTTTATCTGGTATTGGAAAAGGGTCAACTATAACAATGGTATGATTACTCGAATCAAAGTGGCTTACAAATATTATTCTGGAAATTTGTCTTGTAAGTAGGAATTTAAAAATCAATCAATACACGATACAGACAACAGACTTCTTATTTTTTTTTCTATGCACTGAATAAAAGTTAAAAATGTTGACATTATTTGTCTGGAAACAGTCAAGACGAGAATCTGTCAAACTAAACAAACTTAATAGAACTATTTGACGAAACCCCCATCCCCCCACGGGTCATGCACACCACCTTTGTTTAATACTGTTATGATTTACTGGAATCGACGCAATTCTAGTGAATACGAAGATAAAGACAACAGTGTGGGTTTTGTCTACATCTAACTCATGCATGAAATTCAAATGAATATTTCTCACGTAACTCTTCTTCATTCATTTTCTTTGAATATACTTGCTCTCCTTGCAAATAAGACTGTTTCAGCTTAAGCAGTCTAAAGTTTAATGGCCAGCTGATATCAGTTATAGAGCCGTTAAAAGTCAAAAAGTACTAAACAGCTGTTCCCATCTGTTTTAGGAATCATCAAAAGTATTCAACCACCAACAGGCTTCGAACCCAGAACCTTCCGATTACAAGTCAAACTTGTAGGCCATTCACACACTGTTCCACAAATTCCAACTTCTTCCAGTTCGTGATTTTAACGTAACTGGCGACAGCTCATGCGATTGATGAGTATTTATCTTTACTCTCGTCATCGTGAAACTCACTGGTCACGAAGTCTCTCACTATAACTTCAGTCAACTTTGTCGTGCAGTCAGCAGTCACTAGTTAGCATCAGATTAATTCTCAAGTGTTGGCCTACTGGAACTTGATTCGGTCTTGCTTCAGTCAGAAGTTAGAATTCATCAACAGTTGAATTCCTTTCCCGTGACTGCATGCTCCAAGAGCTCAGCGCGTAAGCTGAAGAACATAGGTTCAAATACTTCATAAATTTGTCGTTGCGGATTTATGAAGAGTCTAAAACTAGGATGAAACATCTGTCGAGTACTTTCCGGTTTCCAACGATTCTCTAGCTAATATCAATCCGTGATCAACCTCCAAGCCAGTCAAATCCCTACAAACTAACACTGATAGACTAAGTAGTTCAGCTGACTTTCAGCACACCATACAGTCGTCCTATCGATAGCTATACATTCTATCAACTTTTGTTTCAACGAGATGAGAATAAATACAATACATTCCCTGACAAGTGGGATAGAAATGAAAATAAATCAATAAGAATGCAGTGTATTAGTTAAGCTGAAAGACAGAGAGTAGTAGCACTTTCAGATAGCCTTACTGAAAATAAATCAGAAAAAACACCACCTTGAATCTTGAGCAAAGAAAGACGGATC
This sequence comes from Trichobilharzia szidati, assembly GCA_944472155.2. NCBI lineage: Eukaryota > Metazoa > Platyhelminthes > Trematoda > Strigeidida > Schistosomatidae > Trichobilharzia > Trichobilharzia szidati. The sequence continues at coordinate 185,476,832 of OX235271.1, read as the reverse complement.
AAAAAAGTATTCAGGATATCTGAAATAGTGTAAGTGAAGTGCAAAATGAAACATGAGGTTTTAAGCAGAAAAGACAAAAAGGAAGGTTTGTCTTTTGAAAGGTGAGTGGTCTGATATAGGGAGGAAAACTAAGATAAACAAGATTTCCGTTGTACTGAGAATGGTTAATTCAACAAACTCCTGAGTCTCGTGATTATTTTTAATTTGCTAGAGAAAAGGGATACATAAAAGTCCTGTTATTTTTCGGAAATCGGTGAGCCTGTGATCCTGAATTACTTCAGGCGTTGTCTTCAGTGCTGTTTCTTCATAAAAATCTGTAACACTTCAGCGGTGGGTATTCATCCAACACATTACTGACATAAAGAACCTTAAGTGAGTAGTAAGAAATAACTGTCGGTTGTTTTTTTACCATAGATTTTAAGCCTGAAACAGAATGATCAAGTGGTTAGATCATTATCTGGAGGGATTTTAGATTCCTCTTCACTAGATGAAGTACTACTCAAAATAAAGAAAAAATCCAGATTTTCAATACCAATGCTGAATCAGCCAGTCCTTCCATATGAGTCGAAAACTCAGTGAACGCATCACTAAGAGCAGTGCCAACAGAATACTGCAGAACTTCATAAATAGTTGCCACCTTTGCTGGTTCCATACTGAAGATTAGATGGCAGCTCAGAAAGAATCGTTATTCAGAAAATGTAGGAACTAACAAATAAAGAACTCACCGCTCCAAAATTATGAGGGAGGAAACGGAGATGGATTGGACATATGCTGAGGCGTCCACTGAGTGACATCGTGCACCAGGCCAGCAGCTGAATGGAAGGTGAGCTGGAAACGATGAGGTTGACATCTGAGGGTGACATGGAGTATATGAAAAACTATCGGCAATCGTGAGGGCAGTTAAAGTGCACCACAGATGACAGGAAAAAGTGGAAATATTCAGATGAAGAATTATGTTCCACTCGGAACCCAAGACAATAATAATAACAAATAAACCAATGAACTGCTATAATGACTTATGAACGACAACCAGTTAAGCATGCAAGATAATTAGTAACTGGATGGATATAGGTCCCTGCCGTCATGCTGTGCATACAAGTTTGTTACTAATTACCATTACCAGTAGTCTTCCCAAATTATTTTAGTTTCTACAAGCATATTTCATCTAACCTTTCACTTAAGAAAACTAGGACAATCTGGTACCACCTAGCCTCTACATCTACACTTCGCTAATTCTTTTATTCCACCTATGCGTCTTTATTGCTCTAACCTAATATTTTCTAGGCTAGTTAAGAAAGACTTTGTTACGCTGCTAAGGATACTGAAAGGTGTGAGCAGGGCGAGAGAAATGTCACTAAACCAACTGGTTAGTGAAGTTGCAGGTGGCCGCTTGAACTCAAGCAAGGAATTGGCGACTAGTTTCTTGTCTGACTCTTAGCATCCTTCCTGTTCTCCACACTCTCCTTACATCTATCTCATCAGGTTGGACTAGATGAATCTATAGAAGACTCTATAATCGAACGACTTAGTATAAAAGCTATACGTTACTTTCTTTAGAACGTATTCTTTGCGATGAGAAAATGTTAGGAAAGAAATGTCTAACTGACTGCGATATTCTGAGTAAACAACCGTTTTTATTCTTTCTTTCATTAATATACTGTTGGCAATATTTCTACTTAGATTCTAATTTTATATTCACATTTCCATTGGACAATATTATCAATGAAAATGCCCATTTAATTATTTCCCCGCTGCGCTATGCAGTGTAATGAAGACGTTCATCACTGTATAAGCATTTCTAGAAGTATGTATCACTCTATCACAAAGGCAATGAATACTAGATACACATATATTTTTCCTATCCGTAAAATTTCAATAATACCCGAATGTTGCATCTAGTATGCTACATCAAAAGACCTCACATACCCACCCCTGAACACACAGCGTGGTTCACTCAAAGCTTAACATAGAATGTCTTCCTTAAGTATTCAGAAGAAATCAACAGATTCTATAGTTCAATAAATTGCAGAATACAGAATAACTTGATGTATATGGCTGAAGACAATATATGATTTATGAAGTCGCCAATGTCACGCGATATCAAATGGGAAGATCACTGTTATCAATCCATAATAAATCAATAGGTGACAGTGTATTTTATACTGGTTAGTTCAATACTACTTCCACATTATTGTGAAGACATGGAAGTCATACTGCGACAGCAAGAATTATTCCCCATGGGAATATTTTAACAACGACAGGACATACAGCTTCTGATAAAGCTATTTTACAAGATCAGTAACTACCAGGTCCAATGTGTGGGAAGTTGTTTTATTGGTTAACATTGTACTGATGAAATGTGAGTGGCGCTATCTTCCACTTGCGTCATAGGATGTATGGCTTGATAGGCTGTTCCAAAAGCAACGCTTATTGTAGCAGCATGTCTTCACCCAATGACATATTTTGACATAAAATTATTAATCAAATCAATTTCCATGAGGTATTTATTTCAATAGCTCTTGTTTATCTTTAGGGGGTAAATTTCGTATGATAGTCATATTGTAGCTACTAAAACCAACTCGTCTTCAAATGAAATCGGGAATCCAATCTCTGCGTTCTATTGCATAATTATCGGAAACTTCCTTGATAAACACACCCGCACGCACAGTCACAAAACCATTCAAAGATAGCAAAGAGACGACTATTCTTGAACAATTTTGTGATTCTCTTGAACAGTAATAACATCACAGACCCAAAGTTACCTCAATAGTGCCATTAGGCAACTATACAAACAAGATAAATTTCTATGTACAAAACGAGTACTTAGATTCAAGTGGAATATTCCCAACAAGTTTGGATAAAAATCTCTGTCTACAAGAATCACACAACAACGCTATCCTCAGACAATCCAAGGTCAGAATCACCTTCATTCACTCAAACAAAATCACATCGTTAGAAAAAACACATTATGAATATATAATCACACAACTACAAAGAGAAGCATTAGAATTAGAGACTAAACAGTGACAAATACAAATAATAAAGATCAAGTTATCAGATAAGTAGGAAACGAGAAGACAGGGATATCCTGGACCGACGTGAAGAACCTAGAAGACCTGGATTTCGCGCGTGGATGACTTATGTCTGATGTCACACAAAATCGAAGACTTACAAGCGAAAACCGACAAACTGGTCGAAGAAGCAGCCGGTGAAGACAGGACTCCAGGTGAACATAGACAAGACGGAGGTTATGAAAATAACCAACCAACCAACCAACCAACAACAACAACAACAGCAACATCCAGCACCAATCACCATCAACGGGAGGGATTTGAAAGAGGTTACTTCATTCACTTCACTTATCTAGGGAGCATTGTCTCAACTACAGGAGGAACGGACGAGGATGTCAAATCGAGCGAGAATCGGGAAGGCGAGAAACACATTCATCACCACCTGAAACCAATCTGGAAATCTTCGTCACTCAACTCAGCATCAACAACAAAATTCGGATTTTCAATACAAACGACGTCAAGTCAGTCAGTTCTTCTATACGGATCAGAAACTTGGCCAGTGTGTCACAAAGAATATTTCCAACAGCCTGTTGCAGACCTTTATCAACAACTAACTGTCTTCGCTGGCTGTATACTGAAGATCAGATGGCCGGAAAGAATCACCAACAAGAAACTGTGGGAACAAACAAAACAAGAACCAATCGCCCAACAAATATGCAGGAGAAAGTGGAGATGGATTGGACACTCGGTGAGCTGAGGAGGCCATTGGGTGACATCGCCGGTCAGGCCATAGCTCGAGTGGAACCCGAAAGGGAAACGGCGAGTGGGACGTCCAAGGGTGACATGGAGGAGATCGTGTGAAGAGGAGGGAAAAGTACAGCAGAAGACAGAAGCAAGTGGAGACGTGTAGTTGAAGCCCTATGTTCCACTAGGAACCCAAGGGAACAACAGTAATAATAATATCAGATAATATGCAAATGTCAGAACAATGCAGTGATATACACTGTAGGAGAAGGAGGGGATCCTAATTGCAAAATTGGTTGAAACATCTAAATAATCATCAATATTGTAATTAGATGGATGGTTGAGGAGGGATTCGCCAAACAATCATTCCGTTACACAACCTAACACTTAAACCTACACCTTTCGATTGAATGTTGGTTCAAAATCAAACTGATGTATTTCGTTTGTTCATTTACCTTAGAGTTCTAAAGTAATTGATCATTCATCGTGAGCGTGTGAATAAAATCTAAGATACATTCACAATGTGATGGCATTATTGATAAAGGTAATAATATCATGGAACTTTATTTATTTATTTTTATAATAATACAGGCATTATTGATAACAATAACAATTGCGTAGAACGTTACCGACTATAGTGAATTCAAAATAGATTCTGTCACCCTGTAGAATGTGAAATATTCACCTATATATACACAGTAATCATACTGAACATTTTGAATAAATAGTCACACACAATAAATGTATCCAGACATAGACATATGTTGTAATGATTTTGATCATTATCACTGTTATTACTATTCCAGTGTTACTCGAAATGAAATTCAACGTCATTTCACCTGGAATATGAGACGAATAGAACTCGTGACTGCACAGCACTGTGAAATACATAAAAACAAATGGACTTGTTGAATGAGTGCCGATATCGCATACTTTGCAGAACTATTTTATCTTGTTATTCTATCATGAAATGATCAAAATATTCGTGTGAATAATTCCTATGGGATCTTGTTGATGTAAACAGATGCGTGTATTGTAATATTTGTGTTCAAATTCTAGCTTACTCACTCACTCACTCACTTTCAATCTATTTCCACGTGATGCTGTTGAATGCTGTCAGCCTTTGTTATTAAGGCCGACCAATGTTTCCACTGGAGGTCAGTTGTCATTGTAGTTTACTGTGTTCACTATGGGAATATTGAAAAAAATTAAAGGCAACGAAGCATAATAGTTTAAAATTTGTTCATAGTGTGATATTATTTATACTTTCACTGGAATTTAATATATCTGGTCTTGGCTAAGGAATATTCATCATTCGACGCATATTCTGTCTAACAGAGGGTTCGAGAACACTATTCCTTATGGCTGAAGAAAGACAATACTGGCTCTATAAGGAGTGAGATAATCGAACACCTTTTCGATACTGTCTATCTTTTGTCAAAAAGATCATTATTTTTTTACGAATTGATCACGGACTGATATCAGTTAGAGAACCATTGTAAACCAGGGAGTAATGGACAGCTGTTTCATACTAGTACGTGGGAATCATCGCCTGTACGCAACCACTGGGATTCGAACCTAGGACCTTTCGGTTACAAGGCGAGCTCGTATATCATTCAGCCACTGGGACCCAATTCAATGGCTCATGAATTCTAACTTCTACGCGTTAAATCACGAATCGGTATATAATGATAATAATTATTATTAAAGAATACAACATCTGGAGGGTAATAAGTGGTATGCTATGCGATACGAAATGCATGATCAATGTGTGGAAACATCAAACAAGTCACACTGAATTTGAATGGAAGACTGTATCAAGGAATCGATACAAACAGTCCACACAGAGACACACACACACACAGAAATGAAGTCGATAAATTCAGTCAAATTATACTAACATAGGTGAATGTGAATTTTGGATTCCACAACACTAGCTACTGTCATTCACAGTATACGATCGAATACAGCTCAGATAGCTTAAAGATGACAATATTTTTAAATTGTCATTTCAATTTAATTCACGCTGAATTACTGATGCATAACACAATGAATGCCAAAAGGAATTAATTTTGCTTTTAGGTTTCACAAGTAAAAAGAAATAATAGAATTGTATCACGTGTAACATGTATCGGATTTCTTATCCAGATGAAAGAAGAAAAAGAAGAGGAAAGCCGACTGATTAATTACAGTAATTATGATTTGTTTTATTACAAAAAAACAGTACTTATGATACAGTGTGGAATTTTCACCGCCTGGTAGAGTATTGCATCTTGTTTACTCAAAAGTAACAATAATAAAATCACTACACTGTATAACTGAACCAAAATTGATAATAACAACACTTTTGTGTCATTATCAGTAACACAATTAATACAAAAATGCACAAAAAGTATAAAATGATAATATTACTAAGTGGAATGATAGTTGGAATAGTAAATTACAAACAAGCAAAGGTGAAAGTCCTATTTACAGAGAGAGGTGGACGTCCCACGCCTAACACTTTCTCTATCACATAGAACACGGATAGACCAAACAGGGTATGGTTGTGTGAGTCTATAATCTTCTATAATGACTTTTAGTCCTGTCTGATGAGACTCAAGCGGATAGTTGTGAGTAGAGAGGGTGCTGAGTGTCGTACATTATGGATTTAGACCATTTTACGCATGATTTCAGGTATCTGTCGATTACTGTATCAATGAGCTAACTTACCCGCACACCACTTGTTCTATTGACAAGCTTTATTACCCTACGAAATATGACATTGTCGTTTTTGAATAGCTCATGAGAGACTAAAGGAGCACGATAAAGCATAGGATTACATACCAAACTACTCCACAATTGGAGGTTATATCCCTCTTCTACTTATCCTCCTTTCCTTTCAAATTCCTCACCTCAAAATGTGTTTCATGTATATTGAGAATCTCCTACTCTTCTTATCGAACAATATCCCGTTTGCAAAATTTTCTACTTTTAATGCTAATGATATTAATGACCCAATGTTTTCGGATTACGAAGGACTATTTACTAGGTTTTGAAATTCATTCACTATTTTTCTTCACATATATTTCAATATGTTTTGTTGACAGCTCAAATTAACGATTGACCTTCAAAGACAATTATGTGACCTTTGAAGTGAAGTTACAAGGAGAATATTCTTTGCTAACCTACGTCTGACTTAATTTAAATCGCATGAGTGGTACTCATACTTTACATAGGAATAGGTGACTGGATGTAAAAGTATAGTAATGAGTTCTAATGAAAGGTTTGCATAGTATTTTCACTCTGGTAACTGAAACAGTCGGTAGAGTACCTCAAAGTGCTCAAATCCGTTTTAAATATTCATAACTCACCTTCAGAAAGGCATAGATCAAGGCTCCGTCTATTTTGTGGTTGTCATGAGACAAAGGCATATTCAGTCCTGAAATGCTGAATATCCTCTCTGATATTCCGTCACACGACTAATCGTCATATTGAAGGAGTTCATCATCATCATCTTCAATAGGGGTTTCTGACAACTAACTTTAGGATGCCACAAATTCATCGGAAATTCTTCGTACTTAACAAAAGAGTTAAGAAGAGTGGTAGTAAAATCAAAGGAAATTCTACGACACACCGTGAAAACCAATTCCATGTGCTGCACTTACACAACAAAGTTATGCAGTTTCCTCTGCTGATCAATTTTGAAAATTTCAGCCTTTCTTCTGAATGGCAGTCAACTCGCTCCTGTTTTACTTCTTTATATGAACATATTTTCTGTTGTTACGTAACTCACTGCATTGATATACCCCTGCTGGTTGAACTTTGTTCTCACCGACAAATGTTTGAATTTTGTCGCTTTCCTTCAAGAGAATTCATCTGATTACCCTATAAATAGTCAATTCTTCCAACTCCAAGTAATTTTTTCACTAATTCGATAATTCCCATTTTATCATTAAGAACATAATGTTCAGCTAAGAGACTCTTTTCAGTGGGTTTATCATCAAGATATACAGTCGTGTATATGTTTTTTTAAAGAAATTATATCCGGTGAGGGAATTGGATCGAAGGTGTGAATGCATAAAATAATAATATTAGTATGAAATGCAATTAAAATATTTGTGATAATAGTGATAGTTAAATGTCAAGTAGCAAAAAATTAATGTCATATACAGGATAATACATAATGTGTACAGATGTTGGAAAGGGGTGTATAATTATAGGGTTAATAGGCCAATATAAAACGTTATATAAAACGGTGTGAAATTTGATAAGGCAGAATCCAGCATTGTGAAAACATTTTTGGATTTAGAATGACAAATAGGACAAGTTGAAACGATTCAAAGTGAGAATAATAATCGTAGTAATAAGGGAAAGGTACACAGAATAACTAAATAAGTAAAATAAATAAATGTCTATCCCTTTACGGCCAAGGCAGAAGAAGCGATTGTACATACTTCTTTTGTACACAAAGTTCTGGGTTAAATTCATGAATGGCCAAGGCCTCCACTGTCTTTAGAAGTTCATAGCGAAGAATACTTGTTTAGTTAGCATGGATTCGGTAGATGATCATAAAATAATAGTCAGGCTTGGTAGAGTGACAGGATTCTATAAGGTCTTCTAAAATAGAGCTTCGTATACTCTTCCTTTCTCCCTTGTAAAACCATCCTGGAATATGATCTCGTATCCATGTGGAAAGCGTTCTCTGGCTACGGCCAGGTGAACTGATAGACACACATGGAGGCAGACAGATGGAGGAGATTATCTTTTGGTAGTAATCATGAGACAAAGGCATATTCAGTACTGAAATTGTGAATGTCCTCTCTGATATCCAGAGTTACGTAATTGATTTTCACACTTAAGGAGTTTATCATCATCAACTTATATGCGTTTCTGACATCCAACTTCAGGATGTCACCAAATAATCGCAAAATTCTTTCTCACTGAACGTAAGAGTAAAGAAGAGTGCTAGTAGAATCAAAAGGAAATTCTACGATGCACCATGGAAACCAAATCTATGCATTCAAAAAGACAGTAAGTAGTCAACCTTGTGCTGTATTGATTACTAAACTTACAAAACAAGGTGATGCAGTTATTTCATTCAGTCAGATTAAAAAGTTTTGCCGTTTCTTGTGAACGGTATTAGACTCACTCCTGTTTAGCTTTTTTATAAAAACGTATTTTCCGTTGTTACATCACACATTGCATTGATATATCCTTGCTAGTTAAACTTTGTTCTCACCGACAAATGTCTGAACTTTGTCGCTTTCTTTCAAGAGTATTCATGTGATTACTCTATAAATAGTCAATCCTTCCAACTCTTAATAATTTTACAACGTACACAATTGCGGACCTGAGTAGCATATGGTTCCTATCAGTTACTCCTAGTATTTGTGTATTGTTCAGGTGACAGTCAGCAGAGAAGAATACTGTAAAAAATAATGAAAATTGAGCTCATATTGCCCTGGTGGTACATTTGTCTTACCTGCTTTGTTGAAGTCTACTGATGAGAAGAAGAAAAATAACTGCATGAACTTTAGAAATGATGTTTGCTATCCTGAAAATTATCTGTCATGTTAGGGTGAATAATATTTTACCGTATCATGGAGGCGAAATACGACGGATGGTTCATTTAAAATATCCTACTTTCAACGATGTCATTCTAAAATCAGAACACTCCAACGTGCTTACAAACATAACAGATAACAACAAGATGGGCTTTCTTTGACAATATTCTATTCAAAACACTACAACAACAAATAATGCTTGACGTAGTAGGGAACTGACGTAATGTTACGTAATATTATTATTATTGTTTCCTTCAATTCCTAGAGGAACATAGGGTTTCAGCTGCGCGTCTCCACTGCGTTCTGTTCTCTGCTAGTGTTTTCACCTGGCTCCAAGTCTGCCCACACTTCCTGCCTATTTGTTTCACAATCGGTTCCTGGTTGGTTGGCTCCCAGGATCCCTCACTATTGCTGATCTTTTCTGACCGGTCATCTGATCTTGAGTATTAAGCGAAGGCAGCTGTTGATGAAGGTGTGTAGTTTGTTTATGACGCACCAAGTCTCTGATCCGTATAGTAGCATTGACTGACTTCACATTGGAGTTGAAAATCCGGATCTTATTTTTGATGCTGAGTGCTGTTGACCTCCACACAGACTTGAGAGTAGTGAAAACGTGTCTTGCTTTTCCGATTCTTGCTTTGACATTCTCATCAGTTCCGTTTGCCTGTCATTGAAACGATGCTTCCCAGGTAATTAAAAGAGGTTGTTTCTTTCAGGTTCCTCCCATTTATACTGATTGTTGTCAGTTGTTGTTGTTGCTGCTGTTGGTGTTGCCCAGGAATCTTCATCACCTCTGTTTTATCTATGTTCACCTGAAGTCCTATCTTTGATGCTTCTGCTGCCAACTTATTGCTTTTCGCTTGCATATCTTCCAGTTTGTGGGAAGTCAGACATACATCATTGGCGAAGTTTAGACCCTCCAAGTTTTTTGTGTGTGTCCATTTTATGCCTGTTTCCTCATTGCCCGCTGTTTGTCGCATTATCCAATCTACTGCAATCAGGAATATCATTGGCGATAGCGGGCAGCCAGCTGTCCTCGTCTTACTTCTGTCCTCACTTCGAAGGATTCCGTAAGTTTCCCGTTGTGGATTACTTGGAATGCAGCATTGTCGTACAGCTGTTGGATGAGATGTATAATTGTCGGTGGCACCCCGTAGTAGCAAAGTAGTTGCCAAATCACCTCTCGATAGACGCTGTCGAAGGCCTTTTCAAAGTCGATGAAGTTGGGATAGAGAAGTGACTGCCATTCCAAGCTTTGTTCAATGATGATCCGTAATGTGGCGATCTGAACAGTGCATGACTTGTTTCTCCTGAACCCAGCCTGTTCCGGTCGAATTTTCTCATCCAGGGCATATTTGATTCTCTCCAGGATGATGCGGCTTAATATTTTGCTTGGGATGGACAGGAGCATAATTCCGCGCCAGTTCTTGCATTGACTTCAGTCTCCTTTCTTTGGTAGTTTGAATAAGTATTCTTTCTTCCGATCCTCAAGTACTTCGCCTTCTTTCCACACCTTCTTCAGTAGTGGCGTCATCAAGTCCGATGTTGTCTCTGGGTCCATTTTCAATGCTTCTGCTGGGATTTCATCTGGTCCTGCTGCTTTTCTAGATTTTAGCATCTTGATTGCCTTCAGGACTTCTGATTTCGTCGGGCGGTTGGTGTTCACTGGTAGCTTTGTTTCCGTTGTTGGTATTGTTGGGCGCGTTGTAGGTGGTGGTCGATTTAGGAATCTTTTGAAATGTTCAGCCAGTTACGTAATATACTAGATAGAATAAGGAAAGTCGGATTCGATAAGGTGACAAATTATTACAAATATGGAGTTATTTTGGTTGGATTCGAAGAGAATGATGGGGCATGGGTGGGGAGAAAACAAAGCAAGTATGTCTGTGTTATGAGTGGAAATCGTGAATTATTTACGTATGCTAAAACTAGACAGACAGAGAGACAGAGAGTGACGAGTTTACAATGATGACAAATTGAATGACTGAACTAGGTTTCTTTTTATGCATACAGGTTCAATGATTGAATTTGTGGGTTGGAAGATTTCTACCCATTGGTTTAACTTTGTAGATAATTTTAAAGGTAGATTCTGGAGGAGTAACATCTGATGAGTATTGATGCTTCGCCTTCCAGAATACACGAGGCAATATCGCCTCTGAAATCAAGCTTTATAAACAATTTTACTTCTCAGAATTGTGAGGTTTATCTAAGTCTTTTTCTTGATTTCAACAGTTTTTCTTGATGAAAATCGGTTTCTCATGAATATGTGTCAGCTGATCGTGGGTTTGTATTGCCTATCCAGTAGAAACAACTGTTGACTGCCTACTAGCCAGTTATCAGAACTTTCTGATCCTGAAACAACTACTGTCAATGTTGGTGAACATTGAATAGTTTGTTTATTGGAACTGGTCTCCATCAGCGCGTGACAAGAAGGCTGTCATTGCTAAATCGTGCACTAATTGACAAAAAGATTGGAGAAATACGATCAGAAGTATTCTTTCGTGCCATATTATCGTTTATTTACAGACTTTGGCACTGATTAACCCCTGTAAGTCGCTTGAAGAATGAATCATAGTGTTGCCCAACTGTTTTCTGTTGTTCTGTGTCGGTTACAGTGCATGGTGCTCTGCTTATTAAGCTTAGTCTTCTGAAACCAGCAACAGATGCAGAATCTCTGAGATCTCTATATTTCACAACCAGCTTGTTAAGTATCTAATTTGGTGAGATGTTTCATTGGTGGAAGATGTGCGTCAGTCATCTACAATCTTGAATACAATTGATTTATAGCTAACTACCGACTCATCCATTCAATTATTGTTCCTGTATGCAAAAGAGAAAGCTAGTTCGGTCATTCATTTCGTCATAATTGTAAACTCGTCACTCTCTGTTTCTCTGTCTGTCTGTCTGTCTGGTTTTAGCATACGTAAATAATTCATGATTTCCACTCATAACACAGATAAACATGCTTTGTTTCTCCCGTATTCTCTTCACACCTCTCCAAAATAACTCCACATTTGTAACAATTTGTCACCTTATCAAATTTCACTTTCCTTATTCTATTTAGTATACTGTCTAACATTACGTGAATTCCCTCCTACTTCAGGCATAATTTCTTGCTGTTTTTGTAATTGTTTGAGTAGTATATTATTGATGAAATCCTCCTATCTTACTTATTCTTACACTTTTTTTTCTTTCCTTCACTTTCTCCAGTGGAACATAGGGCTTCAAGCTAGTGGCTTGAAGATTCTGTAGCAGTGTTTATTTTACAGGATGGGATTGCTAGCCTCATGCCCAACCTTTCCTCTTCACTAGATTTTTTATTTCTGGCTTAGCGAGGTAAAGGAATGCGTCGGCCGGGGTTCGAACCCCTAACCATGTGCATGGCCGGCGAGCGTCCTAACCACTATGCCACTGACGCACCTATTCTTACACTAAGATCCACAAAACTGAATTCACTGTCTTCTTTATATTCTATGGGAAATTTAAGGTTTGTGTGAGCCTTACCTCTGTAATCAAATTGTTGATATGTATGATTCATATTGTTACAAACAACAAACACATTATCGACTTATCGTCAATTATAGGATATTTCATGGAGTACAGTAGTTAACAGTGTCTCTTAGAAAAAACTCATGAATATATCGGCTAGAACAGGTCGCACAAGTGAACCCATCAATTTGTTGGTAAATTTCAACTGAACTTTGTTAAGTATGTCAATGATCTGATCGTTCCTATACCGGTGGTTACTTCTCAGTCAGACTGTTTCAAAATGAATAACTTTTCATCAGAAATTAGTCAGTGGTCCTTATCAAATTTTCTTAAGCTTAACCCCTCTTAAAATCAGTTGGTTAATTTCACTTTCAGAACGTGCACTGGTTCGTTTGCACGGTTCCACTATCATAGACAGCACTGAAGTGGAAATTTAATCGAATGTTAAATACCTTGGACTGTTCTTTTACGTCTGATCTTTCCTGGTCTTCCCACTTATGTTAGTTTCCAGAAAGATACTTCGCTTGACGTTCTACGTAAGGAAGTTGAGACAATCTGATATCAGTTTGTCAATTCTTGTACTCTACCTGTTCTTCTTTGTTACTCCCCCCTTAATCTTTTCTGGGCTACTTAAAACTTTGCTACATTCTAAAGAGCAGTAAAAGCCGTCAGCAGGGTGAGTTGCTTGTTGCTAAATCAACTGGTCAATAGTGTTGTAGAAAGACATATGGACTTCTGCAAGACAATAGCAAATATTATCTTGTCAGACTCCATATTTGTAACGAAAGTACTGCTTGGAATGAATCTACTATGATTATTATTATTAGTAAAACATTTAGTGCAACAAATCAGTAATTCCTTCATCACACACAGTTCCGGGTAGTGGTAGGAGGTCTGCTTGTGGACAATTTATGCCAATCGTCTACATAATTGGTATACTTGTAAATAAAGTGGTCGTATCATACGAGATTTCATTCATTATTTTATCTGATATGTCGACATGGTCTACTTCTCAGGATGATTTTAATCACATCTTCTTAACTGTCGACTGGAATTATTATTATTATTGTTTCCTTTAATTCCTAGAGGAACATAGAGATTCAGCCGCGCGTCTCCATTGCGTTCGGTTCTCTGCTAGAGTTTTCACCTGGCTCCAAGTCTGCCCACATGCTTTCATCGACTCTTCACATGACCGCCTCCAAGTCACCCTTGCCTTGACGACCGACTCGTCGCTTCCCATTCGGGTTCCACTCGAGCAATGGCTTGTCTAGTGATGTCACTTGATGGCTACCTTAGAGTATGGCCAATCCAATCCACCTCCATTTCTTCCTGCTTATTTGTTTCACAATCGGTTCCTGGTTGGTTTGCTCGAACAGGTCTTTATTGCTGATCCTTTCTGGCCAACTGATCTTGAGTAGTATTGAGCCAAGATAACTGTTAATGAAGGTGTGTAGTTTGTTTGAGATGCTCTTCATGACGCGCGGTGCAAGTCTCTGATCCATCCGTATAGTAGCACTGACTTCACATTGGAGTTAAAAATCCGGATCTTATTTTCATTTTGATGCTGAGTGCTGTTGACCTCCACACAGACTTGAGAGTAGTGAAAGGTTGTCTTGCTTTCCTGATCCTCGCTGCTTTGATATCCTCGTCAGTTCCGCCTGTAGTTGAGACGATGCTTCCCAGGTAGGTAGGTGAAGGAGGTTGTTTCTTTCAGGTTCCTCCCATTTATGCTGATCCTTGTCTGTTGTTGCTGTTCTTGTCCAGGAATCTTCATCACCTCTGTCGTCTCTATGTTCAGCTGAAGTCCTATCTTTGATGCTTTTTCTGCCAACTTGTTGCTTTTCATATCTTGCATATCTTCCAGTTTGTGGGAAATCAGACATATATCATCGGCGAAGTCCAGATCCTCCAAGTTTTTTTGTGTGAGTCCATTTTATGCCTGTTTCCTCATTGCCCACTGTCTGTCGCATTATCCAATCTACTGCAATCAGGAAAATCATTGGCGATAGTAGGCAGCCTTGTCTTACTCCTGTCCTCACTTCGAAGGATTCCGTAAGTTTCCCGTTGTGGATTACTTGGAATGCAGCATTGTCCTACAGCTGTTGGATGAGATGTATAATTGTCGGTGGCACCCCGTAGTAGCGAAGTAGTTGCCAAATCACCTCTCGACCGACGCTGTCGAAGGCCTTTTCAAAGTCGATGAAGTTGAGATAGAGAGGTGACTGCCATTCCAAGCTTTGTTCAATGATGATCCGTAATGTGGCAATTTGACCAATGCACGACTTGTTTCTCCTGAATCCAGCCTGTTCCGGTCTAAGTTTTTCATTCAGGGCTTGTTTACTTCTCTTCAGGATGATGCGGCTTAGTATTTTGCTTGTGATAGACAGGAAACGTATTTCGAATGAGGAATCAGTTATCGAATAATTGTTCAAGGTAACTGCCACAAGAAGAACATGGAAGACGATTCTGTTACTATCAAAACTGACTTGTTGTAGTCTGAACTCAAGAAACTGACCGCTTCCTTCAGTTAAGCACACTCACAAAAACAAAGAGATGACGGTGATTCGCGGCTAGGACTGTGCGGTTCTACTCATCAATAATAGTTAATATCACAAACCCTGGATTACCCCAAGAAAGTAGACAGGCGGCTTTGCAGTCAAGTGGACATTCTAGAACAAAATAAGTCAATCGAAAATCAACTGTAAGAAGTACCTGAGAATCAAGTAGAATATTCCCAACAATGTGGGATCAAAACCTCTATCAACAAGAATCACACACCAGAGCTATTCAAAGACAGTTCAATGTTAGAACCACCTTGATTCACTCAAACAAAATCGTATTCATAAAACAAAACACTGTCATTACGCAACTACAAGGAGAAGCGTTAAAATAAGAGATTAAACAGGAACAAAGACAAATAGTCATCAGATGACATGCAAATATCGGGAAAATGCAGCGATATACAGAGTAGGAGAAAAACGAGGATAGTGATTACAAAGTTAGTTGAAAAATCAAAAATAAGTAACAATATTGTGATTGAATCGTTGACAAGAGATTTTCTAAACAATTATTACTCTGTTACGGATCAGAGAACACAATGTCCTCTATCGATCAAGTCAGCTCCCGAGCCTCTGAAATCGTATTCATATTTGCCAAAACCGCATACCAGTGTGTTAATGAGTAACAGGGAGTGAGTGTGCTTGTCGCATAATTGATACAATTACTTAGAAGTGGTTTCCAGAGATACAGAGAAATTAATAATCTGGTACACAACATAGCTAACGGTTTGAAATTTGATTCGGTGAAAATCATTGTAATTAGATAAGCATGGTAGGTGAACGTCCCCCGGAAGTGTTGAAATGTGTGGGGGAAAGAGACAGCGAGAATAAAAGCCCAGTAAAATGCACAAAAGGAGCATGCACGAGTGATAATGGTGAATTACTTAATAGAATTAGAAAAAAACAAGTGAGAAAATGCTCAAGACCATGGTGGAATAAGAGACCGAACAAAACCTGTCGGCACACACAGTTCATGACTATACTAATGAATCTCTAGCATTTCATTTACATGCAGGTGCCAGAAATGGCTACATCACCTCTTGGAATAATTCATCACTTAGCATATCTGTAAGGTATAAGTTTGAGACCTGCTTATCACTTCGAATTCATCATTTTTTTCAACTACCTCATGTCGTACTACTTACTTTATTAAATATTTGTAGAGAATGCACAGTTCATGTATTTTGTGCACTCGCCTATTTCAGCGTGTACAAATACATTTGGTTATGCTAATAAGGAGTATTGCATCCCAGAAATTTTATTTCGCGTTTTTCCTTTATGTGAATGTTACATGGTATGCAGATACACCACACACACACACGCACAAGAGAATGTTCTCTGACTGATGTAACACCCCTCCTTCAACAATATGACAAGAAATGGAAATTACTAATAAATAACTGCTATGCAACTGCATGAATGTATGTCATCAAGACATCCCATGATAGAGTGGATAAAGCAGATCAGTTGAATGGATGATTGTGTTTGTTAACGCCTAATTTGACTGAACCTTTGAATATCGTAATCTTTTACAATGTGACATCAACATATGGTTCCTACAAATGAGAATAAAATTAACATATATCTAAATATTCAAAGGGAGAGAGAGAGATTGTATCATATTATTATTATTATTTCCTCGTTTTCAGAGTTCAACGCAGGGCGTCAACAACAGTTCTCCATTCTAACCTGTTCTCTACAATCTTATTTAGTTTGCTCCATGACTGGCCATAGGCTTCTGTCTCGTCCCCACACTATCCCCTCCTTTTCACCATCGGATACACACCAACTGGTTGTTTCCCATTTGAGTGATTTCCTGGATCGCGATATCATCCAGCGGATTCCTCAGCGTGTATTCAATTCATCTCCATTTTCGTCGTCAAATTTGTTAGGTAATCCGTTCTTGATTGGTTAGTTACCAGAATTTCTGACCACCTGATTTCAGTATCACTCAAAGGTAGCTGCTGATGATAGTCTTAGTCGGCCTGTTGGAAATGCTTTTCGTGACACACAGGGTAAGTTTCTGACCAATGTAGAACAATTGACTTAACATCGGTGGTGAAAATTTGAATTTTGTTGTTTATGGTGAGTGGAGAACATTTTCACACTGATGAACATGTGCCTTGCCTTTCCGATCGTCATCGATGTCATCTGTAGTTGAGAAGATGCTTATTGGCCATATAAGTGAATGAAGTAACCTCTATCAAATTTCTTTCTTTGACAGTGATTGGCGCTTGTTGTTGTTACTTTCGATGATTGGTTGGTTGGTCGGTTATCTTCATCAACTCCGCCTTCTCTAAGTCCACTTGATCAAGTTATACAATGAAATAAACATCAGAGGAAGCAAGACTGTGAGTCAAATCGGTGACAACAAGTTTGGTGGTTTTCAATATAGATTAGAATCAGCTGGAAAAGTTCCAAGCAACTGCACAGAACACTTGATAGCAGTTCTGTCTTAGTTTCAAACTTATCATTACTGTATATTGATAAAGCTTGAAGTGGATGGACTGATCCAATTTCTTCTAATTAGAATCTACGTTTAGCGAAATAGCAAAATAGTACTTTGGTTATTCAAATTATTAAATTATGATACTTTTATTTATTTCCTAGAGGAACATAGGGCTTCAGCCGCGCGTCTCCATTGCGTTCGGTTCTCTGCTAGAATCTTCACCTGGCTCCAAGTCTGCCTACACACTTTCATCTCCTCTTCACATGACCTCCTCCAAGTCACCCTTGCACTGACGAACAACTCGCCGCTTCCCTTTCGGGTTACACTCGAAAAACAGCCCGACGTGTGATGTCACTTGATGGATTGTTTCCTCAGAGTATGGCCAATCCATCTCCATTTCTTCCTGCCTATTGTTTCACAATCGGTTCCTGCTGGGTTGGTTCGCTCATTGCCAGAGATCCCTGTTGCTGATATTTTCTGACCGGCCATCTGATATTGAGTATTGAGCAAAGACAACTGTTAATGAAGGTTTGTAGTTTGTTTGAGATGCTCTTCATGACGCGCAGTGCAAGTCTCTGATCCGTACAGTCAGTAGCAGTGACTTCACATTGGAGTTGAAAATCCGGATCTTATTTTCATTTTGATGCTGAGTGCTGTTGACCTCCACACAGACTTGAGAGTAGTGAAAGGTTGTCTTGCTTTCCTGATCCTCGCTGCTTTGATATCCTCGTCAGTTCCGCCTGTAGTTGAGACGATGCTTCCCAGGTAGGTAGGTGAAGGAGGTTGTTTCTTTCAGGTTCCTCCCATTTATCCTGATTGCTGTCTGTTGTTGCTGTTCTTGTCCAGGAATCTTCATCACCTCTGTTTTCTCTATGTTCACCTGAACTAATTCCTGTCTTTGATGCTTCTTCTGCCAACTTGTTGATTTTAATTTGCATATCTTCCAGTTTGTGAGAAGCCAGACATATATCATCGGCAAAGTCCAGATCCTCCAAGTTTTTTGTGTGGGTCAATTTTATGCCTGTTTCCTCGCTGCTCGCTCTCTGTTACATTATCCAGTCTATCACAATCAGGAAAATCATTGGCGATAGTAGGCAGCCAGCTTGTCTTACTCCTGTCTTCACTTCGAAGGGTTCCGTAAGTTTCCCGTTGTGGATTACTTATCATGCAGCATTGGTTATTCAAAAGGAATAGTATATTCTAGGGTTTCATCAGGTGTAAACAGATAAGATCTAAGTAGCTAGAAAGACAATACTTGAAGAATGAAAAGTAACGAACTGCAGGGCAATAGGCAATGATATTTCACCGATCGCCTTCAGTCACATCAACCCAAAAAGAAGAAAAAGATCAGAATCCACTGTACAATATTTTGCTCATATGTGTTTTCGTTTTGGAAAACTTGTTTACACCTATATGCTTGTGCATACTAAACGCCATAATCACTGAAATTTATGGATAGCCTCTACCATTTGACCTCTGCCTTGGATAACGATGGTCTTTCATTTGACCATCTAAATTGAAGCTGAAATGACACAGTCAAATGGACAATGATGTGTTAAAGTGCCTACCAGATAGGAAGTAAATTTTGAATGGAATTCAAAGAAAATAAAAGAAGTGGGATAATCATAGAATCTACAATTCTCCATTTTATTAGGATTCTCATAGGAACAATATTTCACTGTAAACTAAAATTATAAAACGGTAAAAAGAAATTGTGGCGTCACTGATGATATATTGGAATCAATTAGTGTGAATAACAACTGAGCTATATGAAGCTTTATCAACCAAAAGATTATGTCCCGTAAAAATGTGTGTGTCATACTCTGTCATACTTCGTAGAACTTTGAAGACCAGCTGTCAGTAGGGCGAGTGAAATCCCATTGGGCCATATCGTTGACATCGTCATTGATAGGCACTTGATGCCATGCAACAAATTTTCTAAAGGGATTTCGTCAGACTGTGAGCATTCACTTTACCAGCAGCTCCAACCTTGTGTCTCCTCAGGTAAAACAAGAAGTCTATTCAGAAGACTTCATGCACGTACGTCTAAGTATAAAAATTCCACTATACCATATTTGGCACGTACTTTATGTGATGAAAATAGTGTCAGGCAGGAACTAACTAACCTTCTTAGCACCACTAAATAAACCTTTTCCTCCACGTTTACAACATCAACCTTTATTGTTATTGTTCTTCTTATATTTACAATCCTCTCAATATTTTGTTTTTCTTTATTTTTTTCATAAGTGTGGACATAATTTAAGCTTTGTTATAACTGTCAATTTTGTATTTCCCCTCACCATGCTGCTATATCAACAGAACATTAGATTCAATGATCTATAACATGCTAAAGTTTCCAAACTGAATCGACAATACTGTTTGAAACAAACTCACTGTTATTATTATTATTATATTTAATAATCTCAATTCGTGCTTCAAACATTTTTGACTTTATATTGTAAATTCGGACAAATTTCTCTGGTTAATTTTGTTTTAATTCTTATTTTATTTATATTTTGAGTAAATCAGATACAATATGGTGACAAATGCTGAGAGTTCTATTCTGTATTATAAGTACTGTTTTTGGAATAAAGTAGATTATCATTATTATTATTATGGATTGATATCAGTTAGACAACTATTGAAAACCAGGGAGTCCTAGTGCTTGGGACTCACTGGCAGTAAAGTACGCACTGGAGTTTGAACACAGAACCTTCCGAATACATGTCAAACTCGTAGACAATTCAACCACTGGGTCTCCATCCAATGGCCAGTGCATGCTATGGAGAATAAAATATATTGAGGCTGAAAGTTATACAAAAGGAATTAATTGCAAGGAATCTGAGATGATGATGATGAAAATGAACGTGACCTTCTTTCAAAAGTACTAATTGATCACATTGACTTTTACTTGAAGAACAATATGTTTACTCCTGGAGATATAAGGAATAATTCTACCAGCAGATAAACATTATTCTGAAGCATCAAAGACATGCATACATCGTTTTACGCAGTTCTCTGCTTCATCTAAACAATAAGAACATTTCCTAAGTGTTCTGAAGAATTTTTCCTTATTAGGTTCATACAAGCTACCAGTGATGCAATGGTCCAAATGAGCAAATGTAGTCGACATTGAATCCCGTGGCGAATTCACTCAACTCCACATTGCACCCGCATAGTGGAGATATCTGATTCCTTTATGCAAAGGTAGCGAACTCATCTGCGTTGCTAAATTTTGACCTACATATCCGAAAGAGGTTTATCGAAATTTATGATAAATTGAAATAAAGGTAATCTCAACTTCCTGAGATGGTTATTACTCACCTTTTGCTTGTTCATGTTGTAAATAACACTAAAACACACACGAATCATCAATGATTATCATGATGATTATCAGTCCCGATGCATTTCATTTCACACTCAATGCATTATTTCTTATTACAGATACTCCCTTTGTAACGACAGAAGATAAGGGCCAGGCAACAGATCGTTTATTGGGAAAATGGAAAGTTATTTATAGATTTTTGTGTGCTTTATTATTGGCTTTATTGTTGGTGGAGAAGCAACCTCTTTCTTGCTGAAGGTTATTCAGTTATGCCTTTGTTGACGTTTCTTAGAAAGTTAAGCCATGTATCCGCGAATCGTATTTGCACACGTTAAGTCTGCTGTGATTGGTTGGTGAATTCCTCAAGGTTAAGCTTTGCTACTGTTTTTTCTTATGACCCCATTTTGGGTAGTAAACATTGACGTAGATTTGGCTCGCAGACAGCTTTCACTATACCGTTATCCAATCTTATTTCACTTCTATTATTGATGAAATCTGACTCCTCATATTCGCCTATCTGACTTACATCCATTGACATTCACTTCATATCTTAGTGAACAGTTTTCATTTAAGTGGATAAATGTATGTTAGTTGAGATTTGGGTTGTAATCAACGCATCTACATACCGTGTTTCGACACCTTCAGACTATCCATTAAACGAGCAAAGTGAAGTAGATAGTGCGCAAACGCACTGTTTAATATCTGTAATACTGACTGGTAAAAGACACTCCCCTATTTGGAAGAAAATATAGTTCTCATTCATTTTATCATGTCTGTATGGAGGAGCTTGCTTATGCCTTTTCCTTTTCACTACTATACAATTATCTGGGATCTTAATCACCAAAAATTGTATATAATAAACCATTTTATTCGGTGAACTCAACTGAAACATTTAACTACTCTTGTTAGGTTTCGTCAAAAACCAAAGTCAGTTAGAGATCGCTGGAAATCATGGAGTGCTTGATAGTTGTTTGATCCCATTTTGGAACTCATCATCGGTGTCAACGCACGACCTCACCAACTGGAATCGAATTCGTGAACTTCTTGCTAGGACAGCAAGATACTTGATCATTTAGACACTTGGGTTTGAATCCAATGACCCGTGAATTCTAACACTGTCAAATCGTGATATAACGCTACCCCCACAAATGCCTTCGACGAGCGTCCACTTCACTTTGACATGGTGGGGCCAAACAGTCGCAGATCCTCATCACAACTTCAGGACATCCAACCAAACAGACGCCATCAATCAGCTGGAGACCAGTATTTATATTACAGGATTTGTGAGGATTTTCGGATTTATTTAATTTCAATCGGTGTTAAATTCATTCAAATCCTCATAAATCCCATTAACAAGAGAAATAAAATAGTATGCACCCACCGGAGCTCAAACCTAGGACATTCTGGTTACAAGGCGAGCTCGTAGACCAACCAATCAAACAAAATCCCCACAACAAACAATAATTGAAAATTGATCTGATGCTCACTAGTGATTGGCCCTATTCAGGCAGTTACCTGGACTTCTGGTGAGAAGCCGTGGCCAGTAGGATACAGAAGGTTGAAGGTGATGCAGTAACTCATCGAAGAAGACATTGCGAAGAGGTCACACTATATCATGAATTGAGAGAAGTCGGAATTCGTGGGCTGGCCGTTGGATAGGTTCCCAGTGACTTAATGGTCTACGAGCTCTCTAGCCTTGCAACCAGAGGGTCCAGGGTTTGAACCTCGTCGGTGGAAGCGTACTGGTGAAGAGTCCCAAACTAAGCTGACAAAACAGCTGGCTGTTCAGTACTTGCAGCTGGTTTCCCAATGGTTCTCTAACTGATGTCAGCTCATGATGAAATCCTCTAACCAATCAGAACTAAAATACTTAAAGCAGGACAAATTGAGTATTTGATAGACTGGTAGCAGGTGATTTTTAAGTTTTACCATCTTATCACTATTACCCGGATGAGTAGCATAAAAATAACCAACGCTCTACAAATTGCTTTTGTAACAGACTAGCCAAATGTCACTAAGCAGACATTTTCGTCTATGAAGCTGTAAAGATACAACAATTTCTACTCTCATTCAGCTTACGACTCAAAAGTGCTGAAAACCAAACATTTGCATGCCTAATTTTCAGAAAACAGCTGTTTAAAAGGTTGATTAATTTCTTTTTCCTTCACGTTCCCAGTGGAACATAGAGCTTCAAGCTAGTGGCTTGAAGTTTCTGTAGCAATGTTTATTTTACAGGATGGGGTTGCTAGCCTCATGCCCAACCTTTCCTCTTCGCCAGCTTTAGATCTGGCTTAGCGAGATAAAGGAGTGCGTTGGCCAGGGGCCAAACCCCGGACCATGTGCATGGTCGGCGAGTGCCCTTACCGCTATGCCACCGACGCCGATTGATTAATGAACAAAGAATATTCTAGTATTGGTTTGTAGGGATTTGATTGATTGGTTATAGGATTTGAACACCAGTAGAGTGCAACATGTTGAATGTGAGGACAAATACTCGCTATGTCGTGATTTGGCAGAAGTTAGAATTCATGGGCCATTGAATCAGGTCCAGAAGGTCCTGCGTTCGAACCCCGGATGAAACAGCTGTCCAGTACTCTTAGGTTTTCCAATGGTTTACTGACCAATGTCAACTCGTGATGAAATCTGGTAACCAAAAGAATATTCTTCTGGATAAATTCATCATCAGGTTCTACATTTACATGAAAATGATCAGTAAAGAAATGATGTAGTCAACAACGTCATTGTTGTTTTGAATTACATTGAATCAGTGGTATCGACAGGTGATTTCATTTCAAAACATCAGTAAGAAACAGATTAATATAACATTAATATAAATTATTATATATGTTTCTTTTAATCCATTACGTTCCCAGTGGGACGTAGGGTTTCAAGCTAGAGGCTTGAAATTCCGGTAATGGTGGTGTTAAATTTTACGGGATTGAGTTGCTAGCCTTATACCCAACTTTCCCTCCTTAACAACTTTATTACTGGCCTAGCGGGGTAAAGGAGTGCGTCGGTGACCGGGGATCGGATCCCGGAACATAAGCGTAGCTGGCGAGAACTCTACAGCTGTCCCACTGACTCACTATACATATATGTTAAACATTAATATAACACTAAACTGGCTGAATATCAGATAAATAAAGGGAAGCGCCAAACGGAATTTTTTTATTTTATTTTTGGTTACAGCTTGATGCCACACCGTATCTTCAGTACAAGTATGGAATTTTCAGCATGGATATCGGTATCCCAAATTTTGCAGGCCGACCATAAATATCGGGTGTGTGTCGGCAGGGGGTCGAACCCCGAACCATGTGCGTGGTCGGCGGGAGTCCTAACCACTGTGCCACCGACGCACATGTATGTAGGTCCGACAGCAGGCCAAGGTAGCAATAATGGCTGGCTGGACCTACTTCTTACAAACACAGGGCTCCTGTTGATTTAAGCGAATTGCAATCGCCACTTCTGTTTGCAGTGTTTGGTATCTAGAGGACCTTGGTAATTTATTCGATACCCAATAGATGATAAAGAAAGACACTTCAATGCTAGCTGGTTAGCTACTTTGTGGCCTGTTTAAACGACATGAACCCATATAGAACTGTTGACGGTTTTAACAACACCTTTATTTAACCAAACTGACAAGTGTTCTCGAGATCAAAACATCATCTTCCTGGAGCAATGGCTAATACAACCACGAAAGACCGGTAGATTATGAACACTTAAAACAGAAGAGACAACTGAAATTCGCTTAATTCAATCGGATGCCTGAGTGCGCAGGAAATTGCTCCAGATAGCAGCTAATGCCACCCTGGCCTTCTGTTCAACCCAAAGATTCATAAATTCTGTATTACTTCCCTTAATTTATCTCATATTCAGTCAGTTTCGTGTTTTACTGATGCATATTATCTCTCTCATAGTGATGCTTTTGAAACGTAATCTGTCGAGACTGTTGATTTAATGTAAATTAAAACATTTTAACTGATTAAAACTTCCCATTTAAATTTTCAAAAGAATGGTTACTGAACAAAAAATACTCTTTTCGATAACTTTATCATCATCAGGTTCTACAGTTATATATACATAATAGTGAATGAATGAATTATTGTTATTAACAACATTATTGTTGTTTAAATAACATAGAGTCAATAATAATAACAATGATATCAATGGATTACAGTTCAATAGCATCAACAACATAACAATACACTGAATATCAGAAAAATTAGGAAAAATAATAACAAAACACAATTCATGAATTTATAGTCTCCACTGATGCCGGCCAGGTCAGTAGTAGCGGCTGGCTGTACTTACTTCTTTTGTACACAAAGCACTGGGTGTTTCACGTGAATCGTGATAGCCTCTGCTGCTTGGAGTATGCGATTTCTGGATGATTTTGGTAAAGGAGGATTCGTGAATGCTGGTTTTGTGGCCGGTATGGACCAAGTGTTCTAATATCGAACTGTTGATGCTTCTCACTATACCTTTATTTAACCACATAGGTGGATGTTCCCAAGCGAACACGAAAAATCAAGTTTCTAGAGCAACGGCCAATATAACTCTCTCCACAGGCGCAGTTGATTTGGTAAATACAATTAAAAGTGGCTAGTCTAGGTACTTCATCTTTCAATCGAGGAATCGCCAGCATTAAAAGTTCTTTGAACTGATTTCCTTAATTTATTCGTAATTATTTCTCTAGGTATACCGCCCTTGAATTGCAGTCGCATGTACGAATAGTGAATAGTCCTTTCAACTTTCGTAGTCATATGTTTCCTGATGAATTTGTCTGGTATTCATGGGCTGCTCATTGCATCAGGTCCCAGTGGTTGAATGGTCTACGAGCTCACCTTTTAAACTGAGTGTCTTAGGTGCGACTCCTGGTGGGATCGTGGATGCATACTCAAGAGGAGTCTCAAACAAGGACGAAACAGCCATCTAGCAGTACTTCCTGGCTTTCAACGGTCCTCTGAATCAAATCAGCCTCAAATATCCAGACAATATAAGAATAATGTGGGAGACCGGCCAGGTTAGTAGTAGGGGCTGGCTGGACTTGTTTATTTTGCACACAGAGCACTGGTTGTTTCACGTGAATCGCCATAGCCTCTGCTGTTTGGAGCATGCGGTACCTCGATGCTTTTGGAAATTTATTTGGCACCCGGTAGATAAAAGAGAAGGATTCTTCAACGCTGTCTGGCTTTGTGGCCGGTCGTTTTGAACTAGGTGGTCTAATATCCAACTGTTGATGGTTTCTACCACACCTTTAAATCAGGATTGCTGTTGTCAACAAGAATATTCCGTTGATTATTATTCACATATAAATGTAGAATCTGATGACGAATTTATCTATGAGAAATATTCTCTGTTTATTGATTAGTCGTCAATGAATTAAAATTCTGTAACTGATGGTTATCATTTATTCGTCCACAGGCCACCCACATCAAGTTCATCTATCTCAGATTGCTACAGATAATCTGCACATAAACATTCTTTTTCATTTTCAAATCATTTGTTAATCAATTTCAAAATGAAGTAGGGATTGATTTCGGTCGACAGAAATATAAGAAGTATATCTGATTAAGTAATGAAGATTCCTGGTCAACAACAACAGAGAAAAATCAGCATAAATGGGAGAAATCTGAATGAAGCAACCTCCCTCACCTACCTAACTACCTGGGAAGCATCGTTTCAACTACAAGCGGACGGAACTGATGAGGATATCAAAGCAGCGAGGATCGGGAAAGCAAGGCAAGCTTTCACTACTCTCAAGTCTGTGTGGAGGTCAACAGCACTCAGCATCATAAATAAGATCCGGGTTTTCAACTCCAATGTGAAGTCAGTCACTGCTACTATACGGATCAGAGACTTGCACTACGCGTCATAAAGAGCATCTCAAACAAACTACACACCTTCATCAGCAGTTATCTTGGCTCAATACTGCTCAAGATCAGATGGCCGGTCAGAAAAGATCAGCAACAGAGAGGGATCTCTGGGAGCGAACCAACCAGGAACCGATTGTGCAACAAATAGGCAGAAAGAAATGGAGATGGATTGGCTATACTCTAAGGAAACCAGCAAGTGACATCACCAGACTAGCCCTCGAGTGGAACCCAAATGAGAAGCGGTGAGTTGGTCGTCAGTGCGAGGGTGACTTGGAAGAGATCATATGAAGAGGAGATGAAAGCATGTGGTCAGACTTGGAGCCAGGTGAAGACTCTAGCAGAGAACAGAATGCAGTGGAGACGCGCGGCTGAAGCCCTATGTTCCTCTAGGAATTAAAGGAAACAATAGTAATAATATCTGAATAAATTTAGCCGTTTATATCTAACAAATTTTGGAAGCTTGTTGATTCTCAACATCAAATTCATATTTATTCTGCTTGACTTTTGGTTTTAATCCTTTTTCATTGTCGTGTCCGATATCAGATAACCTCAATAACAAAAATTTGGAAAACTTATAATTCCCATTGACTCATATAAAAGAAAAGATGGTCAACGAAGAGTTACTCTTTTCGGAGAATGATACTGCCGAAAATATTTGGAAGTATGTAAATGAGAATAATTCCTCACCAAGTACACTGTGAAGACAAATAATCGACAATAACATTGGCTGGATCGCCATATTGTTTGAACTGGACTCTGTGAACATGAAAACAATGCTCTAACCCTATATTTTATGTATAATAAATTCTGAGACGTGAAACCAGAACATAGTATTCAGGTTGAATAGAGAGGTTCACTCATTCCTGTCATTCCTGAAAGCTTTCACCTCTTGTCGTTTTTATTATTGGCAAGCAAACAAAACGAATGCACGATACATCATGCAAACATTGTGTGGAAATCCGGATGGACGATCATTCCAGTATTTCATTATAATTCATTTCAAAAGTTATCCATCCTTCTACGCAGTATGATTTTATTGTATTCAGCGTAAACGTTGAGTATTCAGAGTATCAGATATCATCCATCCCTCACAATCATGATAGGTACCTAAGATTAATTTAATTAGTAACACAACTGACTCAGTTTGATTTCTCTACTCTCCATGACTAACATTACTCATATTTAAGTAGAAAATGCTCATTCTTCAAAACACTTTACCAATTCAACTGCGATTGTAGAGCGAGTTATATCAGCCGTTGCTCTAGGAACTTGATTTTTCGTGCTAACTCGAGAACATCTCCCACTATGGATAAGTAAAGGTGCAGTGAAAACCATTAAAAGTTCGATATTGGACCATCTATTGCAAACTGGCCACATAGCCAGCGTGGAAGAATCCTTCTCTATAATCTACCGGGTGCCTAATAAATTGCCAAAAACATCGAAGCACCGCATACTCCAAATAGAAGAGGCTACTGCAATTCGCTTCAAACAACCAGTGCTTTGTGTGCAAAAGAAACACGTTCAGCCAGCCACTAATACTCCCCTGGTCGGCATTCAGTAGAGACTATAAATTCATGAATTTGTATTATTATCTTCCTTAAATCTTATGACATTCAGTTTATTGTTATGTTGATGCTACTGAACTGCAATCTGTTCATATTATCGATTCGATGTTATTTAAACAACATCAATGTTGTTAATAGCACCAATTTGTTCATTCACTTTTATGTATATAAAACTGTAGAGCCTGGTGGTGAAGATATCAAAAAGAGTATTCTTTGTTCAGTATCCATTCTTTTGAAAAATTGAAAGGTTAATTGATATTGTGTGTAATGGAATAATTGTTTGGAAAATCCTCTCATTAACGATCTATTTACAAGCATACTGATGCTTATTTGCATGTTCCAAGTAACTATGTAATCATGATCCCCGTTTTTCTCCTAGACCGTATATATCAGTGTTCTGATATTTGCATATCATATGTTGACTTGATCCTGATTATTTGTCTTTGTCTCTGTTTAATCTCTGATTTTAATGATTCTCTTTGTGGTTGTGTGTTGATACTGATGTTCTACGACGTTATGCTATTTTAATGAATGAAGGTAATTCCGATCTCGGACTGTCTTCCGGAATTGTCTGGTGTGTGTGATTCTCGCTGACAAACGATTTGATCCCACATCTTGTTTGAAATATTCTACTTGATTCTCAGATACTCGTTAAAAGTGGATTTCGGTTAACTAATTTTTGTCCTACGGTACTTGTTTTGTGCTTAGAAGCTTACCTTGTCTGTAAAGCTGCCTAACGGCACCTTTGAGATAATTTTAAGATTTTCATGTTTATTATTGTTGAGTACAACCACACAGTTCTATTCAACAGTAGCAGTCCTTTTGCAATCTTTGGAGTATTTGTCAGTTTGCAAGTCTCAAGGAAGTTTTGGTCAGCTATGCAGTAGGACACAGAGATCGGCTTCCTGAGTTCAAACGACAACGAGTCAGCTTTGATTGTTACAATGTAAGACTGCTTCAATTACATAAGAGTGCCTATCAACAGGTACATTAAGGCATCTGAATAAGTTATGCGGCTACGATATTAAAGAAATATTATTGATTCCCAAGACACTGACATTTCCATTTCTTTTAGTAGAATGTGAATGTTCCAGTTAATTTTCTATTCTCTTAAGCTTTGATTCTTTTAATTCAAGCATTCATAAATCGATTTATACATCATTGTTAGTTTCTTTGCTTCTTTCTGAAGTGGCAATCAACAGAAAGTCAAAGAGATATTCTCGGAGAATAACAATAACATCCACAAGATAATAATAATTTGCTTTATTCCAAAAACAGTACTAATGATACAACAAGGAATTTTCAGCATTCAGTACATTATTGCATCTAATTTACTCAAAAACGACAACAACAAAAAAAATAGATAACCGGAATAATTAATACATAATAATGATAACAAAACGTTTTTATAGGAGCTATGTAGCAATTACAGTATAGGATAAGGAGAAAAATATAAAATTATAGTAATAATAGTAATAACAACTAAAATAAAAATAGCAAAGTTATAATTAAACGATAGAAAGGGTGACACCATAGAATTACAGAAAGATGAACAATGAAAGGGTCGATTCACTATGCTAATTACATAGTAACTTATATGTTTCACGTCTAACAGTGTCTTCATCACATAAAATACGGGCTAAATACGGTATTGTAGAATTTTTGTACTTAGTGGTACGAGCATATAATTTCTTATATTGACTTCTCGTTCTACCTGATGAGATACAAGGGGATAGTTGTGAATAAAGAGGGTGTAGAGGGTCTGGCAGTACGGCCTTTGCCCAATTTGTACAGGAATTTACGTGTCTCTCGACTATGGTATTGGCGAGATCACGCAGTGGCAAACCACAAGCTCTACTTACAGCATTTAATACCCTTCGTTATATGATATAGTCCTTTTTGAGAAGCCCAGGAAACATTAATGGAGAGCAGTAGAGTACAAGAGGTAAAATACTGGAGCTTAAAAATTGCAGAACTAAAGGTTGGTTGATACCTGATTGTCTTAACTTTTTAATGTAGAAGGTAAGACGAAACATTTTCTTAGAGATTGATAAGACGTGAGATGACCATGAAAGGTCAGAGGAAAGAACTAATCCAAGGTATTTAATGCTTGACTTGGTTTCAATTTCAGTGCCATATATGCTACAGGCATCATGGGAACTAACTAGTTCATGTATGTCACGTCGATGCTTGAAAGTAAAGTTAACTGCCTGACATTTGGAAGGATTTAACATAAGACCATTTGACCTAGACCACTTGCTGATGTCCAACAGAAAGCTATTAAGTTTGGAGCAGTCAGACTCGGAAGTGATAGGCAGTGATACAGTCAGATCATCAGCATATTTGACAAAGTTAGTTTCGTTTAAATGAGGCAGGTCGTGTAGAAAGAAAGAAAAAAGAAAAGGAGAGAGGACGGCACCTTGAGGAACACCGGCTTTTGTAAGCAAAGCAGAATAAGATTTGCCATTATATGCAGTATACTGCATTCTATCGGAAAAATAAGAATGCAACCAACTCTTAGCCCAGGATCCTGTGTGCGTCAACGAAACCTTACTTAATAAAAGGCCCCTAGGTACAGAGTCAAAAGCAGATGTGTAGCCTAGGAAAGCACCACGAACATATTTGACACCTTTGTCTAAACAAGAAACAACATTATGATATAAGACAACCTCAGCATCCAAGATACTTCTACCATGTTTGTATGCAAATTGTTTAGGATCATTAAAAGGTTTCCAATGAAGGTTCAAGACGAAGTAAAAGTAATTTTTCCATCAATTTTTAAAAAGGAGAAGTAATTGTAATAGGCCTAAATTTAATATCAGTACCAGAAGATTGTTTTGGTATAGGGAATGGTGGATATTTATCACGCTTCATGGTTTCGTTTTTCCAAATATTTCTCTAATCAGCAACATTAGTGTTAGCCTGATGCATGTGATAGCAGCAAGTGTTGTACATCCTCTCCAATTATTAAATCTACTTAACTTAATTGAAATGATTTATAACACAAGTAAACGAACAATCTCAAGTATGCAAATAAAGTTATCGAGTGTGAAATACACCTGTGTATAATGAATTACTATTATCATTATTATTGTTGCTGCAATTAAAAGGATATATCCTTGTTTAAATCATACTGTGCTGTATTTAATTGTTTCTTATTCTTGATTTATTTCTAACTTGAACAACAACGTATATTGAACGGTGGATTGTTGTAAACACGATCATGATTACAGTCAGTCTGAAATTTAGGAATGAAATTTCGATATGCATGTAGTAAAGATATGCATGAACAGAGGTTTATTGATATTCTAAATGTAAACCATTTACACAGTGTTTAACTTTATGAAACTGAATTGTTGACTACTTTGAAAAAATTTGCATTAGTTGTGTAATACACTGACGCGTAATGTAATCATTTCGCGTGTGAGCCAACCGGTATGATTCCCCGTTTGTACCTCATTCCTGATGGTATACGTCATCAAGGAGAATCGATCTTCGGGGGGCTTAAATTTACATAAAGGACAAGATGAGAAGTGTGTACATTATATAGTCATGTTTTTCATCTCTTTATATCCTATGTGGAATATAGGGGCTTCAAGTATTGGCATTTCTGGAGTGTCAGTGTTGTTTTTTTAGCCTCATGCCCAATCTTACCGACTTGTCAGGCTTACTATAGCGGTCAGGTTAGGCTTAAAAGTGACACTATTCGAGAATGGTTATCCACCACGCTTTATAGATAAACACATAAAGCTGAAAATCAATAAAGAACAAGCCTTCTCTGTGCCGAAGAAGATATTACACATGAATGTGGCTATCAAAGTTGACCTTCTGGTCGACATCCTAACGAGAAGAATATCTAACGACCTAAAACGAGCATTACATGCTGCTACATTACAAGCCGCCCATTGTTCTTCAACAACTCTAAAGATACGCTATCGCAATTGACCACTTCTGTGTGTATCTACCAATTTACTGGCTCGTGAGGAGTGAGATATATAGGTCGTTCGATGCGTGTTTTATCAAAAAGAGTAAAAGAACATTATCCCGCTTGGTTAAGAAAAAGTAACAATGGATCAATAAAGAGTGCTATAGCTGAACACACAGTCAACACTGGTCACTCAATATGTACGGATAATTCATTCAAAGTCATATACAAGGTCAAAAGAAGCCTCCTGAAAACGGTAAACTTCCGTATACTTTACGTTGCCGAGACCTTAGCGATCCGGATAAAAAACCCTGATTTATGTACACAGAAGTAACTCCTCCACCCTCTCCTTCTATCTTGGGTATCATTCCAAGTTCTACTATTTTGTGAATATTGTTTTGGGGATTACTTTTCGAACTTTTTTGAACTTTTGTATGACTTCTTAGTAACATCTTTCTCTTAACCAACCCTTTATTTACTCCTTCTGCCTATTACATAACTTATTTTGGACAACTGTCTCCATGCTTTTTCACTTACGTCCAATTTTTCTGGGTGTCTTTCATATTACGCAACCCTTGTCAACACTTACCAGTCTTCATCCGCTCCCCTTAGTCACAATTTGATTATTCAACACATTTTTGAAACATTTTGATTACGTAAACAATTATCCTAACAAAGTTTATTTTATTTTTGTTTGATAATCATAATGTACGCACACATACAAAATAATTGTATATAAATGTGATTGTACAGCTAAGTGAATGAATTAGTCGAAAAAAGACTCTTCGGTGAACTTTTTGTTCTTATATTCATGACTGGATGGGTATTTTCCATGAATTAAAAGTGAGTCAGCCGGGAATAGAGCGCGGATCACGTCCTATTGAGAAAACTACTCCTGAACTACTGACGCATGGTACATTCCAGTACACCATTATGCTCGGCAGACTTAACAAAATTTATGCACATAAAACTGATCATGAAATCTCAGGTTTTCATTAACAAAAAAAATCTTATGCATAACGGATTTATACTCTACTACGGCGTCCCAGTTTTATACTTATATCAATAATTCCATGTTCGATCCGAAATGAAAACATTGGGAAAGCTTACGGAGTTTATTATTACATGGTTGGGGGCGATCGTCAAGAAGAATCCCACCTAGGTTTCGTACTTCCTGACGCTCATCAGTCAGTCAGCAAAGCGTATCTGAAACCCTGAGATTTGAACCCGTGTGACCGAGTGCTGCAGTTAGATACGTTATCATTAAGCTGAAGAGTCCCAACATGCACGAAACTAAGGTCTAAGGTTTACTGCTGATCGGCCCCAACCATCAAATAACAACAATTCTGAGTATACTGTGATGTCGAGCCACCCACCATGCTGGGCACATTGGAAACCTGACTGATAGAATTCAGTCTGCACGAAAAAAGGGACTAGACGCATAACATAAATTACTAACTAGTGTCCAATCAAAGTTTACCCAATTCACTAGCCTGGAAAAGGAACAAGGTGTGGGCATGAGACTAGCAACTTCATCCCACAATAAAAGCATCACCATATCAACTTCAAAAGCTTGAAGGCCAATGTTACTAACAGAAGGCAAGGAATGAAAACAATACAAGACACTAGGATGTTATGCAACATAGTTTTAACAGACAACAAAAGACCCTATATGGTGCCCAAGAGATCTACACAAGCTGTCAGACAGACAAAGATAGGTGGATAAGTTCAGAAAGTATTCAGAGTGGCTTCTTCTTCATACTGGAATCTCAGCTTGTTAATGTCCCAGTGTCATCACATACATCATGAATGAATAAATGAAATAACTCATTTGTACCTGAAAAATGATATCGTGATCTTTAACTATTGCTACTAGCAACTGAGTCGACAGGAGAAGGATATATTTTTACTGGAATTTACCAAGGGGAGATGTCTTTAGCTCATTGGTTAATTTGCCTCCGATGACTCCACTGGGGATCATACCCCATGACCTTCAGGCGCTAAGAATCGCAAATTGATAGAAGTTTCAATTTATGATTCATTTGATTCTGTTCAGTAGCTGAACGAGCTCTCCACGTAACCCAACAGTCCTGGATTGGATCCCCGATAGGGTTACAGGTACTTACTGTGAAGAGTCCCAAACTAGGATGAAACAGCCTTCCAGTACTAACTGGTTTTCAGTGGTTCTCTAACTGATATCAATCTGTGATCATACTTGAAAACTTTATAAGTGGTTAAATCTACCGTACTGGTTGGAGGCACTTCGAGCTAACTCATTGTTTGGCTCAATTCTAGAGATATCCTCAATATTATCGGTGGCAGTGTGGTTAGGACTCTCGCCGACCATGCACATGGTCAGGGGTTCGATCCCCTGTTGGCGCACACCTGATTTCTATAGTCGGCCTGCAAAATTTGGGCTATCGATATCACATGCTGAAAATTCCATACCTGTACCAAAAAATACGATGTGGAATCAAGTTGTAATCAGAAAAATAATAATTTGCTTTATTCCAAAACAGTACTTGCGAATTCTCAGCAATTTACAACAGTATTGCATCCAGTTAGTACATTAACCTTTAATAAAATTCTACATAGATTAAGGATGATCTCAGTTCATTATGACAACAACATATTGGCATGTCGGTAGCAAAGCCAAAATTGAACAGAGTGTTTGAAGGTGTTAGAAAAGTAGATACTAGCATATTTCCTGGCATAAGCGGAAAAAAAGGTCGAGATATACAGAGTGTGAAAGAACGCAAAAGAATGTTTTAAATAGAGTTTGTAAGGAAGAAAGAAACAAAGCAGCATATAACAGAAAAGAGAGAGAGAGAAAAGGAAAAGAAAGAAAGAAAACGTTGTTCCTATAAATGATGTGACTGCTTGTATTAAAAGTGGTAAGACTTAGTACTCAGTTTTATGACAAAATATGATTGACCCATTCGTATAAGTTGTCTAGATATGTAAACCAACCCATGCTAAGAGTTAGCAGTAAAGAGCAGAGTATATTTAGTAAGTCAGGACACTGGAAACACTTACAGACAACCTTGTGAAGTGCAACTTGAACCTTGTTAAAATCTGACCTCTTAACGCCTTAACAGTGCACTTCAAATATAATTATAAAGTGGAGTAGCCATTTTAACTACCAGTTAGTTGTATACAGAAATTATGAGTGTTTACGAATCCTGTGTGCACACCTTCTTGCTCACTTCAAACTATTTATAGAATAATTAGACAAGAGTGGAGTGGCGTTCAGATTTAGCTTGGAAACAAGGATAAACTAGAGATAAAAAATACACGACTGAACAATAAGAGGGTGGGAGAGAATAGTGACGTAAAATTATGATGTAAACAAACAATTAGGTAAATTTGACAACATAATATTCAGTTCAGCTCAGTCAGTGAAAATTAAAATTAAGTGGAATGTTACTCAGCAGAAGAAGACACAAAAGCTCAATTATCAGGAGGAGTGAGAGACTAGTCATGTTTTCCTTCCATATACAGAGGGTGAGTCGAAGTGGCTTTTGATAGCAGTGGCTTCTGAGAACCGAAATAACCATAGTTTTCTTTATGTATTGATTATTTTGGTAACCTGACTAATTTCCACTGTATGTCCCATGTCAATCAGATGTCTGGCGATTGAACTTGAAAACACTTTGTTGCTTTTCTCAAGTAAACTTTTAAGGATTTATAAAACACAAAATAATTGAGCAAAGAATATCCTTTTCGATGAATTCCTCTTCTGGCTCTACTATTATATATTTGCTTATATACATAGAATATTCTAGATTAGTAGTCAATAACAATATTAGTGTCTTTTTAAATAATATCGATTTGTAAAGTAAGATCATTGGAATTACAGTTCATTAAAGAAAATAATAATTATTTACTTTATTCCAAAAACAGTACTTGTGATACAGAATGGAATTTTCAGCATTAATCACAATATCTTGCATCTAATTTCCTCAAATTATAAATAAAATTAATCAAAAAAAACATGCAGCATATAAAATGGGAATAATAATAAGGACAGTAGCTAAGGTAATGATAATAATACAAGTGAAAATTGCCGTGGGCTTGTTTCACACAGTATTGTCGATGCGGTATAGAAATCTTAGCATGTTTAAAAATATTAAATATAATATTCTCTTTACATGATATGGTGAGGGGAAAAAACAAAGATTACAGCAGTCATAGAGATAAATTGGTGTTTGCAGTTATGAAAGTAAAAACAAAGAAGCAACAGGATCATAAATATAGTAGAAATCATAAAAGTAAAACTTGAAGGTATATAAGGATGGATGGAGGAAGTTGTTTATTTACTAGATGAAAAAAGGTTAGTTAATTCTTGCCTGACACTATTTTCATCACATAAAATACGTGCCAAGTATGAGATCACAGAAATTTTATACTTAAACGTGCGACCATACAGTTGTCTGAAGTTACTTCTTGTTGTAGTTGAGGAGATCCAAGGTTAAAGCTGAGGGTAAAGTGGATGCTCCAAGTCAGAAAAAATCCCTTTAGCAAATTTATTGCGGGAAGTCAAGATGCTTAAATTATAAAAATAATAATAATAAAGACATAGTAGCGAATAGAATA
This sequence comes from Trichobilharzia szidati, assembly GCA_944472155.2. Classification (NCBI taxonomy): domain Eukaryota; kingdom Metazoa; phylum Platyhelminthes; class Trematoda; order Strigeidida; family Schistosomatidae; genus Trichobilharzia; species Trichobilharzia szidati. The sequence continues at coordinate 185,439,748 of OX235271.1, read as the reverse complement.
TCAACTAAAATTAGGAAAATTCCACAAATATTCAGGATCATTCAAACCTGGATGGCCAAGGTAAGGATAATGTCTGAATTAACTTCTTTACAAATCGATATCATTTAAAAAACTAATATTGTTATTGACCACTAATCTAGAGTATTCTATGTATATAAACATATATGCACATTATTGTAGAGCCAGAAGAGGAATTTATCGAAAAGGATATTCTTTGCTCAATTATTTTTTGTTTTATAGATGTCTGAATGAATATTTTAAGGATATGTTTAAAAAATCTAGTAGACACTGTCCTGAATCCTTCTTCTATATATTTGATGCAGCAATTGTAGATGACCGATAAATGCAGCTGGAGATGACATGAACAGGATACTTGTCCACTTTTGGCTGAGTTAATGAGGATAATGAGCTAGACAGATAAAAACTGGTTTCTTTTAAACTATTTCCGGTTTTCGTCTAGGTGTTTTTTGCAGTTCCATATTTTGATATGAACTTTCGGGGATAGCCATTCTCGACAAAGTTCTTTTCGACAAATACAAGTTCTTCCTCAGTCTTATTGTTCGAACATAACCTCCTACCTGTGCTGAAGAGCGCTCTCACGGGGTCTCCATTTGTAGCCGATTGGGTAAAAGCAAGGATAATCCAAGTAGTGACCAGTTCAAGTTCCTTTCCCGTAGACGGACTTCTTTGTTGTCCCATCATTTCTTGTTTTTACTTTGAGATCTTAATTGTTTTTTCTATATTCTAATTTTACTTGACTATTCACTGTCAACCTTGGGAGAACAGAAATCAGGGCATAACCATCCATTTTCTGAACATGCAACAAAAAGCCTAAGTCCCGAGGGAGCAAATGCTTAAAATAATGCCACTGCCAGACATCTCATCAATACGGGCCGTGACAAAATAATTTAGTTCTCATAAACTTTTTCCGAAGCAATCGCTATCAAACGCTGGAAACCCAATCTATGTGTTCAGAAAGAAAAGTTATTAGTCTTTCCTTGTCGTCACCCTGGTAACTGGATGTCTTTTAACTCTGTCTTTCATTTTATTACCTCCGCCTTTAACAACTCTCCTTCTGATATATAGTGTATTTCAGATTGTGTCTTGTTTCTATGACTCGGGTTGAACTCACCACATTGCTTCTCAGTATATTAGTTACTCATCACCTCACTCACTTCTTTTTCTCTTGAATGCAAGCCTTTAATTTTTGTTTAAACTTGAACTCTCTGGTTACAAACTATATACGTGTAATTTCTGAGCACTGTTCATTTCGTTGGATTCTCCTATCACATCCGAAATCACATAGCATTTGCAAGTATGTTAAAATTGTTCTGTACATAAACTTACTGATTTCTATAGGCTGTGTATATAGGCAGCTGATGAGAAAAATCGAAGAAATAAATGATGATAGTATCTTATTCTGCACAAACTGTCGTTCTTGCTTCATTCAAACTTCTGTTAGGCTAAGACGCAGGTGATATTATCATTACTTAGCTAGCTAGCAAGCAAGCATCAAACAGATATGACGTGGAAGAGGGGTTTCAGATAACTAAGAATAACTTCTAAATATCTTCAATTAAAATCTTTGTACTTAGAGTCTAAGTAAATGAATATGAGTTGAATTTCTTTTTGATATAAAGATAAAACTTAGGCACTGTGGTAGAGTATAACTCCATTATGGATAATATTTTATTTTGATAAAATCACACAGTGTTGTACAGTTATATTTACTGATGACCACGTTTCGAGCACAAATTATTGCTGCTCGTATTTAAATCAAGGTAATCACACAACTTTCTTGCTTCATTTATATACATCAGTAAAATTGTCTAGACATATGAATAAAATCAATGTAAGATAAAGTATATTCGGAAATAATATTAGTGTTATCAATAAAATACAATCAGACGGGAAATAGGATGTTTACATAGTAAAATAAATAATTAAATTGTTAGGATGGTATAATGTGAATTGAAATGCATTTTAACATTATTTATTATGCTCTGATTTGACTGGTGGTGATAATATCTTAGGTATCTCTGGTATTTACGTTGAATCGTTTCTGTTGCATGTGTTGGGTGTAGACTCACTGAACCAGGATTCAGGAATGAATCTCTCTCTCTCCACCTACCTATATTAATTCTTAGAATTTTGACCCTATCCCACCCTGCTGTGTGGTTGTGTGTTAATGCATGCAGTGCGATTGCTGAGTTTTTTTCTAAATTACTTGTCTTCGAGGGATCAATTATTCTAACCTTAGCTAAATTCTTATGTTCTGATAATCTGACTACCCCTGATCTACTAGTCTGACCTATGTAGTTGACTTCAGAGTCATTGCAGGGTATTTTGTAAATTATACTATTTTGTTTAAGTGGGTCAACCTGCAGGGTATTTCAGCCTACAGAGCTTGTCTCTGAGTGACTTTGTAGGTTTGAATGCCACTCTAATTCCTGCTTTATTAAGAATCCTACGTAGGGTCTCAGATGTCCCCTCCTTATATGGTAGAACTGTAGATGCCTTATATTCTATCTTATTTATGTTATCATTATTAGTTTCACAATTATTTTTATTTTGATTCTGACCTTTTCTGATCTTCCTGATGGATTTTATAGGATAGTTATTTTCATACCAGTGCCCCTTCTATCTGTTTCATTTCATCATTTAGGTTTTTAGTTCTACTATTTAGTGCTACTGCTCGGTTTGTGCGACACTTAACTAAGCCAGCCTTTACAGACAACACACGGATGAGATGAAGTGAAGTTTAAATATCTATCAGAATGCGTTGGCTTTCTATAAACACTACTGTGCAGTTTACCTTCTTCTATTCGTTTTATTTTACAATCTAACATCGTGACTAATTCTCCTTGTTCATTTTCCGATTCAAATGTGAATTTTATTCCCTCTACTAGTGAGTTTATATGCGTCAAGAAGCTAAAGATATGTTCTGTTTTCAATACTGTGTGTGAAAGTGTCATCCACATATCTCCACCATATTTTTGGAGTAGGATTAAATATATTACTAGCAGTATTCCCCCAGATGCCCATAAACAGATCTGCTGCGATAGCTTCAAATGAAGCAAGAACCTTGTGTGAGTAGTGCTCTGATATGATTATGAGCAGAAATAATAAATCGTGCGCGAAACGTTGTCATCAGTTAATATTACTGTATAACAACACTGTGTGACTTTATCAAGATAAAATTTTATCCATAATGGAGTGAATCTCTTTTTGTACACAAATAATCTTTATTTAGAATCTATTGATATCATCATCATCAAAGAAACTAAACGTTATTAGTTCGCCTACTTCACATTCGATTGAAGTGACTGAAGGGAATCAGAAAACAAAAAAGAAGAGCAGAGAAACGCTTCTCACTACATTTTATGTTCAGACATTTGATGAACATATATATCCCACAAAGATCAATAAACTAACTAGTCTATCCTATTTCCTTTTATGTGTTGTTGCAATAATTGTAAATACTTCCTTCCCCTTCCTTATCTAAGCTAAATGAGTATACTCAAGAGAATAAATAACTCAATTGATGATTGCTTTTATTTTTTTGTTTTCACTCATTCTAAATTTCGACAGTTGATGAAGTAACACATTTCCGACAAGTGGAAATTTGTCACAAATTAAGGGACAAAAAGTTAGGCAACACACGCTAAAACAGATAAAACTATTGAAATAATAATAGAGAAGATTTGTAGCTCAGGTTGATGATTTGTAATTAATAGTGTTCTCTGAGCTGGTTAGTTTAGTTGTGGAGCTTTCGTCTTCCCCCTTCTGGACAACATCCTCTTTCAGCGCAATTTTTAGCATAAAGTGAAATGATTTAAATTTCTTCATGAGTGATAGAATTGCGTCTTCTGGTGACCAACCATCTTTACATATGTATTGATCATTTCCTATTGACTTGGGATTTGAAATTTCTTGTCACGTGATTTACTTTCTATTAGTTGGTAGATTTGGTCTATATTAACGTGCTTGTTAATCGCATATTCGTTTGAGTACCAGGCTTCTAGGAATTCCTCTGTCTAAGATTTCGACATTATCCCAATCAAACTGATGTCTATAATTATCTACATACATTGATATGAAAGAATATATATATCATGTCTTTTCACAGCTGATTTGTGTTCCTGGATTCTGATTCGAAGGGGACGCCCACTTTGGCCGATATAATGCCTTCCCCTTTGTTACAGAATCCAGGATCATAAATCAGCTGTGAAAAGACATGATATATACATATTCTTTCATATCAATGCATATAGATAATTATGGACATCAGTTCGACTGGTATATTGTCGAAATTTTAGACAGAGGAAACACCAAAAGTGCCAGGGAATTCCTAGAAGCCTGGTACTCGATTAACAAACATATTAATATAGACGAAATTTACCAAGTAAATCATGTGACCAGAAAGTTTCAAATCCAAGTCAATAGAAAATGATCAATACATATGTAAAGATGGTGGGTCACCAGAAGACGCAATTCTATCACTCATGGAAAACTAAAGTCAGTTCACTTTCTGCTAAAATTTGCGCTGAAGGGGTATGTTGTCCAGAAGGGGGACGACGAAAGCTCCACAACTAAACTAACCAGCTCAGAGAACACTATTAATTGCAGATAAAACTATTATCTTTATATAGACATGCTATCACAGAAATGAATCCCACTTCGTAATCTGATAAAAAAATTGTATGTGTAGAGTAAACTTGATAAATATATTTATATATGTGTAAAACTTGGGGACTGTGGTAGTATGTAATTTCATAATAATTTGTTTATTAGATATATAACACAGTGAAACAGCATTACTTACTGCATGATGACGAGGTTTTGAACACAATCAAACAAAATCCCTACAAAACCAATACTTGAAGATTAATCTGGTACTCACTAGCAAATGGCCCTATTCAGACAAGTAGTTACCTGGACTTCTGGTGGGAAGCCATGACCAGGACGGTACAGCAGGTTGAAGATGAGGCAGCAACTCATCGAAGAAGAACACTGCGAAATGGTTGCGTTATGTTGTGAATCGGCAGAAGTTAGAATTCATGGGTTGGCCGTTCGATCGGGTCCTAGTGGCCTAATGGTCTACGAGCTCCCTAGCCCTGTAACCAGAAGGTTCTGGGTTCGAACCCCAGTGGGTGGGTGCGTACTGACGAAGAGCCCCAAACTATGTTGATGAAACAGCTGCCCAGTATTCCTGGGTTTTCCAACGCTTCTGTAACCGATGTCAGTTCATGATGAAATCATCCAACCAATCAAACAAAATCCCTACAAAATTAATATTTGACAATTTATTATTGTTCATAATCATATTAATTATAACCACACAACGTCGAAACTTTCGTTTTATAGTATTCTTTATTCTTTCCTATTTGTCGTTGTTGTAGGCGTAGTAGAATTTTCCAGATGTCTGGGTGAAAATATGTTGAATAATTGCTGATTCGATAAATAAAGCTTCCCTTATCAATCTCTCCCTCCACCCTGTTGTTATATTAGATTTTAAAACTGTCATCTTATCCCATCCAGCCTGTTGTATGGTTGTGTGTAATTGCATGTTGTCCTATCCTATTCTTATCTTATTCGGGTCAACTAATCTAGATTTTGCTAGGTTTTAATGTTCTGCTAGTCTGACGGTTGGGGGGGAGCAGTCAGACTGGGAGAGATTGATATCGGAAGCTTTATTTATCGAACCAACTGCAAACACATGTAATAGGAATTATTCAACGGATTTTCACCCAGACATTTGGAAAATTCTACTACACCTATTACAACGACAAATAGGAAAGAATAAAGAATACCATAAAACGAAAGTTTCGAAGTTGTGTGGTTATAACTGATGTAATTTTGAACATTAAATTCTGTTCGCAACTTTGTAATCCACCAGTATATGATGCTGTTTCACTGTGTGATATATCTAATAAACAAATTCATATGAAAAATCGATAATTGTTTGAGAAGTATTACTGATGAGACCGCATGCTTTGGCCAACTTCTACTTCTCGAGAAAGTTGGCAGTCTGTCACCTGAGTCTATCGAGGTTTTACAGGTCAATTCTTTCTAAAGCCATTCACACAACACATAAGTTCTTCCACCTTCACGTACGTGCAAAGCAAGATTACTCTTCCCTCTATGTATGCGTCACCACATTCACACACACACTTAAATTGATATAAAGTATGGGCAACGTTGTCATTTTCGATAATTATAAGCAGAGCTGAATAGAAAGTTCTACGGATGACAGAACTAAATCTCTGTCTTAGATTCCTGTTTTTTTATTTCCGCATTGCAAGTTGATTTCAAGTAGCCATCATTTCTTTGCAATGATAAACACTGTAGACTTTGAAACTAACTGACCTCTACATGGGTTAAAAAAACCAACTCCAAAGGATATCCGCTTTCGACAAGTGTATCCGTCAGTATTTCTTGTCATTACACTTATAGCATCACCTGTACAAACAGGCTGAATCCTCTTGAATAAGCAATCCTTCTCTATAATCTACCGGGTGCCTAATAAACTGCCAAAATCATCGAAGCACCGCAGGCTCCAAACAGCAGAGGCTATTGCAATTCACGTGAAACAACCAGTGCTATGTGTTCAAAAGAAGCAAGTCCAGCCCCTACTACTACCCTGGCGGGCCTTCAGTAGAGACTAGAAATTCATGAGTTTGTAATATTATCTTTCCTAATTTTTCTGACATTCAGCGTATTGTTATGTTATGTTGATGCTATTGAACTGTAATCTATCAATATTATTGATTCGATGTTATTTAAGCATTAATGTTTTTAATAGTACTAATTCGTTCATTCACTATTATGTCCATATAACTGTAGAGCTTGGTGGTGAATTTATTAAAAAGAGTACTCTTTCTTCATTATTCATTCTTTTGAAAATTAACCAATTCTGTCTAACATTGTAAAGGACATAAACTGTGAAAATTGAAATACTACCCTGTTCAAGTAGGCTTTCCATAAATCGATCATCTTATCGAAGCATCCACTCTACAAGTCAGAAGTATGTTTAGGAATGTCAGCTGGTTCCAACTTTTGTTCTTCATATAAAAAAACTTCAGTGATTTTGTAAAGAGTTTAGTCTATCTGATAGACGAGTTGCATTTCTATGCTTATTGCCTGTTACAATAATATCATCAGCGTATCTCCTATGGGAAGGCACTTTGGCGATCAAATCACCAAACACATTTTCAATGCAATACATGTACACATATTAGGTAACAAAGGTCCCAGTGGACTCCGCATAGTAGTGCCATTCACTTGACAAAAGTGAAATGATTGGATGGAGGATTTCATCATGAGCTGACATCAGTTAGAGAACCACTGGAAAACCTGCAGGGAGTACTGCACAACCAGCTGTTTTGTCAGCCTAGTTTGGGACTCTTCAGCAGTGCCCACTCACCAACAGGGTTCGAACCCAGGACCTTCAGGTTACACGCCTAGAGAGCTCGTAGACCATTCAGCAGTCACTGGGACCCGATCCAACGGCCAGCCCATGAATTCTAACTTCTGCCAATTCACGACATAGCGCGACCATTTCGCAATGTCTTCTTCGATGAGTTACTGCCTCATCTTCAACCTGCTGTACTTGAAAACTGAAACGAACATTATTAGTTCATAAAATAATGATAAATCTGTCAAATATGTTCGAGGAATGCCACTACTACTACACCCTTGGGCTCCAGCTGGAACACACGGCTTCAGCAACACATCTTCACTCTCATCTATTCCTTGCAGTCATCTTCAGCTAGCGGCTCTCATCTCCTCTTCACATGATCGCTTCCATTTTACTCTCGGACGCTAAACTCGCCATTTTCTCTTCACGTACCACTCAAAGCCCTGCACTGTCTGTCTCTGATCCATTTTCTTCGTAACATTTGTTGAGCACAAAGTTTTAGATTGCTTCATTCTTAGAGTTTCTTGTTTCTAATTCTTTCTGGTGAGACAGCCATCTAACCTTCACTATGGAGCCAGCGAAGACGGCTGTTGATAAAGTTCTAATGCCTGATAGAAATTTTTTCGTGACGCGTTCGGCCTGATTCTACCCACATACAAGAACTGACTAACTGACTTAAAATTGGTGTTGAAAACCCGAATTTTGTTGTTTACACTGGGCGGAGGAGAATTCAAAAATGATTTCAGAGTAATGAAGGTCTAACTCGTCTTTGTCATCCTGGCTGGATTTGACATCCTCATGTTGTTGATACAGAAAACTAAAACACCTAACGGAATCCATCAACTCTGCTATCCAATTCCTAGAGAAAATCAGAGGCATCCAAATAGACGAACAAGAGATAATGATATCCTTCGACGTCACAGCATTGTATACCTCAATCGGACAAAAACTAGCAAAAGAAACCATGGAGCAATTACTTAACAACGACGAACAGCTTCCACAAAAATCAAAAATGCAACACACAAGTTGAATGGAATGCATAAACCTATGTCTAACAACGTACTTCCATTTCAACGGCCAAATATATGAACAAGTCAAAGGAACACCTATGGGATCGCCAATATCAGGTTTGATTGCAGAAGCAGTGATGCAAAGGCTCGAGAACATAATTCTACCAAAGATCAAACCCAAGATTTGGATACGTTACGTAGACGACACATTTGTAATTATCAAAAGAAACGAGTTAGATAAAGCTCACAACCTGATAAACAACGTCTTCAACAACATCAAATTCACAAGAGAAGAGGAATCAGAAAACCAAATCCCATTTTTGGACGTCTTAGTCAAGCGAACAACCACAGGACAATTAGAAACTCAAGTCTATAGAAAATCAATTCACACAGACCAAATCCTGAATTACAACAGCAACAATCCAATAGCACACAAGAGGAATTGCAAACAAACACTATTCAAAAGGGCCAGGACTCATTGCAACACTCCCACCTCAAGGAAAAATGACATCCCCATCTTTGTCGACTACCTGCAATTGGAACAATGCTTCCTAGATAAGTAAAGGAAGTGATTAGTACTTGGTTGGTTGGTCGGTTATCTTCATCACCTCCGTCTTCTCTGTGTTCACTTGAAGTCCTGTCTTCGACCTCTGACTCTTCCGCCAACTTGTTGCTTTTCGCCTGCAAGTCTCTTAGTTTGTATGACATTAGACATAAATCGTCCGCCAAGTCAAGATCTTCTAGAGTCTTCTTATCGTCATTCGGTTTAGACTCGATGAACAAAAATTCAGTAATCAACCTCTCTCTCCACCTACCCATATTACTTTTTAGAATTTTAACCCTCTCCCACCCTATTGTGTGGTTGTGTGTTAATGCATGCAGTGCAATAGTTGAGCTTTTTTCTAAATTACTTATCTTCGCCGGTTGGGTCAATCATTCTAACCTTAGCTAAATTCTTATGTTCCGACAAGCTGACTACCCCCGATCTACTAGTTTGACCTACATAGTTGACCTGACAGTCATTGCAGGATACTTTGTAAATTGTATTGTTTTGTTTATTTGAGTTCACCGGGTCCTTTAGCCTACAGAGCTTGTCCCTCAGTGAGTTTGTAGGTTTGAATGCCACCTTAATTCCTGCTTAACTGAGAATCCTACGTAGGGTATCAGATGTTCCCTCCTCATGTGTTAGAACTGTAGATGCGTTATATATTTTATCTTATTTATGTTATCATTATTAGTTGCACAATTATTTTTATTTTGCCTTTGACATTTTCGATCTTCCTAATGAATTTTATAGGATAGTTATTCGATACCAACGCTTCTTCTATCTGTTTTATTTCATCGTTTAGGTCTTTTCTTGTGCTACTCAGTGCTAGTGCTCGGTTTGTTAGACACCTAACTAAGCCAGCCTTCACAGACAACAGATGAGATCAATTAAAGTCTAAATATCTTTTAGAATGCGTCGGTTTTCTATAAACACTAGTGTGTAGTTCACCTTCTTCTATTCGTTTTATTTTACAATCTAACATAGCTAATTCTCCTTGTTCATTTTCCGATTCAAATGTGAATTTTATTCCCTCTACTAGTGAGTTTATATGCGTCAAGAAGCTAGAGATATGTTCTGTTTTTAACACTGTGTGTGAAAGTGTCATCCACATTTCTCCACCATATTTTTGGAGTAGGATTAAATGTATTAAGAGCCATATTTTCCCAAATGTCCATAAATATATCTGCTACTATAGGGGATATTGCTGATTCCATTGCTACACCTTCTGTTTTTCTATGTATTTAATTTTGGAATTTGAAGATAGTAGATGTGAGACAGAATAACTGAATTCCAATAATAATTTCTTCAATGGGCAGCTTTGTCCTGTGAATGAGTTCAGGATCTGCAGTTAGTTCTTTTTTAACTGCTTCTACGGCGGGCATATTGATTGCTATATTAGTATAAAGACTAGTTATATCAAAACTAACCATTGTTTCATCATTTTCTAGTTGAATGTCATTTAGTTTATTTTTCATCTCATATGAATTAGTTAGTTAGTCTAGAGTTTGAACGATTTCTAATGGGGCATTAAATTAGAGCTAAGTGTTTTGATAATTCATAAGTAGGGGTATTCCTTAGGTCTACTATTGGTCGTATTGGGTAACCTGGCTCATGTACTTAAATAGTACCATACATTCTGCTAGCATTATTAATTATGCTAGTCTTCTTATCAGTCAGTGGAGCGTATTCCTGTCTTCTCGCTCCCAAACACGGTCGTCAGCATAATCCAGTCCACTGAAATTAGCAATATCACTGGTGATAATAGGCAGGTAGTTTTGTCTTATTCGTTGTAGGAATAAAGAATATATAATTTGCTGCTTACACCTATCGTCTTTAAGTTAAACATTTTGAAGTGTAACAACTACTACAGGAGGTCAATCGCGAGGCCGAATAGCTCACTGGTAACGTCTCTGACTGCAGCACTGCACTGGGTGACGCAGGATCGAATCTCAGAAGGGACATGAGTTCCTTCAAGGTTGCAGATACGCCTTGTTGACTGGTGAGTGCCAACTAGCACGAAACCTAGGTCAAGCAAGGTTTCCTGTGGCCGATTGCCTCCAACCATCTAATAACTGATCACTTAGTTTAACAATAAGAAATTACTGCTTACTACTAACTCGTAATAAGTAGAACGATGGTTAATGAATGATTTTACATCGACGCGAACTTTCTCCTTATGAATGGATTGACTGTCAACAACAACAACAACAACCAAAGAAAGACAAAAGCTGTGCGAATCAATTCTGTGTATTTTCTACAAGGCAAGTTTAATCAAACAAAACATTCTTTTTCTTTCTGACACAAAAAAAAAAACAATTAAGGAAAGAATTTTGGCTTTTTCAGTGCATAATCCCAAGGGACTCCAGTTCTTTTATGATACGGTTCGTATATATCATTCGGATAATATTTCGGTTTACGCCATTGTTCATTAAGCATATTATCTAACAGGAAGGATGTTGCACGATTAGTCAAGACGTGTTCAGAGCGTCGAGCTCTTTCAGCTTCACTTCGCCTGTAAAATATATAGAATGAATTTATTTAGAGAGAATGAATAAGGCACATCAGAAAACTTGTTGCACACTCTCTAAATCTAATGAATAGTGGTAGGAAACCAGTATACGGGTACAGTGAATACTGACCATATAGAAGAAGTCTATATGACAATTATACAATGTAATTTACCACAACGTATCACTCAAATCATAGAATAAACAAAAGTAGTTCTTGGATTGTAAAACAATTCTAAACACAATTCATTTTCAGTGGTGAAGTAGAATACGGTGTAGACTAAGTAAGGTATACTACAGTAGTAAATATTTTTCTTATATCCAGAAACGTTTACAGTATTTTGGAAGACTACAAGTTAACAAACTTTTCAACACCCTCTGTAATAATCACAAAGCTCGAGCTGCTTTCGCTAACTTATACCATCTCTGGCGTAGGCGTGACATCCGACTATCAACCAAGAGACGTGTGTACTGCTCATCAGTTCGCTCCATCCTTCTCTATGGCTCCGAAACATGGCCAATATGAGTTGAAAACATGAAAAGGTTGTCTGTTTTTGATCATAGATGTTTACGATCTCTTTCTCACGTTAGGTGGTATAATAAATTAAGTAATGTTAGCGTTAGGTGTAGAAAGTTGGGCAAAGAGGGAAAATCAATCGAAGAGGCTATGAAGTTACATAGATTGAGATGGCTAGGTCACGTGCTGCGCAGGCCTAACCATCGCCTCCCCCACCCCGACGGGCATTACTAGCTGATATAGGTGCAGGTTGGAAAAGAGTAAGTGGTGGCCAAACAAAAACATGGCCTCATCAATCCATGAAAACCTTGACAGTTAAACTGAGTCAGGTAGGTAGGGAGATGCAGACTTCCGGGTTGGGGCCCTCGGGACTCTAAGAATCAATGGCTGGAGACAATAGGTGACATGGCTCAAAATCGTTGTCAATGGCTTACGCAGATGTATTCAGTCTCTGTAATCTTTCATATTCCTTTCTACCATTACTCATTCTGTTTCACTCTTACACTTGTCAAAACTCTATTGATTCTCTTCACTCATCTTCTTGTCTACCTTTGTGTGCTATTTGGAACGTGGCAACTCGAACTGGTGCACTTCTCAGCTGTTCGCGCAGTCCACCTTTATGCCTGTCACTGAGATATGACCATTGAAAGTGAAGGACATGAAAAGTCTGGCTAGCTGTCTTTGATCATAGGTGCCTGTCTATCTATCTTTCTCCCGTGTTAAGTGGTATAATAGGGTTAGCAACATTATGGTTAGGCATTGAGTGGTTGCGAAGTTACACCGATTGAGATGGTTAGGACATGTGTTACGCATGCATGTCTAGCCATTGCCTTCCTTGACCAATGGGCAATGTTAGCTGACTGATATGGGATCAGGTTGGAAAAGAGCCACTGGTGGTCAAACCAAAACATGGCTTCATCAGTCAATGAAGTCTACAACAGTTAGTTTAAGCCAGCCAGCCACGTAGGAAGGTGAAGACTGCTGTCTGGTTGGGGTCCTCGGGATGGTAAGAACCAATGAAGGCTGGAGACAATTGGTGATATGACTCGAAATCGTTCTCAGTGGTGGACACAGATGCATTCACTGTTTGTGATTTTTAATATTCAATAAGATTCTATTTTTCTTCCTTATTACTACTCTTTTTACCTCACATTTCTGTTTATCATCTCTCTCTCTCTTTACTCTCCTCTCTTGGTTTGTGTGCTACATGGAGGGAGTGTGACAACTGGAACTGCAGCAGCACATCGGTGCAAAGTTCTACGTTGAAAGTAGTCAGTCAGTCAGTCATACTTACCGGTGTCCAACAACTGCGACATTTCTTGACCTGAAGGCGACATCCAACTCTATCGACCGCGAGGTGCTGTGGCAATGTCTGGCTATGAACGCAGTGCCGAGAAAGTATATCGCAGCGATCAAAACACTCCACTCTAACTCATGCAACCGTGTAAGAGCTTATGAAGAATTGTCTTCTAAAGTGATGACAAACAGTGCCGTCCATCAGGTATGCTCATTTCCTCCATTTTCGTTTGATTTCATCATAGATGTGCTACTGGAATTTACCCTAAATGAATTCAGCGACTCAGAGATTGACTTGTTACCGGGGAATAACCTGGTTGACTTAGAATATGCAGATGATACAGTGGAAACCTTCGAATCTTTGGCATGCCATTCGCATAAGGAATGAAGTGGTACAGCGTATTGACCACTTCACTTATTTAGGAAGTTGCATCAGCCCCGACGGACTAATTGCTGAAAAAATCTCAGCACGAATACAAAAGGCTAGAGTGTAGCAATCACTGACTTACGCAATCTGTGGCGTAGACGTGCTACCCAGCGGGCTATCCACCAAAGGACATGAGTACCGCGTAGAAGTTTGCTTCGTCCTCCTTTATTACTGTGAGATATGGCTAATAAAAGTGGAGGACATGATTTTTATCGGTCTTTTGAACCTCTTTCTTTTCTCGCTTTTGTCTTCCTTTGTGTGGTGCATGCATGGAGTGTGGCAACTGAAACTGCTGCATTTCTGTGCAAAGCTCTACTTTGAAACCGATCAGTCAATTAGGTTCCAGCTGTCAGTTGACCGTAAGTAAGAACTACCATACAGTTTCATACTTTGACGAAACAGCTGTTAAGCGTCTTCTGGTTTTCAACGAATAAAAAAATCCCACGAAACTAATTAACTAGTACTACGATTATTAGGTTTTCTATTAAGCGCCTTACTATTCTGCCAGTGAATTGTATTCTAGTGTCTTAAATTCCTAAAAACATTTATCAGTTTTTGATACACTAACAGCTTATACACATTACAAAAAAAGAGACTCACCTATACAAATGTTTAGCACGACCAGTTCGTGCATGAATAAACGCACCCCAACGTAAGCGTTTGAATCGATCAATGACATCTTGATTCGGAGGATTATAATCACCAGTTTCTGAGTAGTATTTCTTCACCTCTTCACTTCTTCGATATCGACGAGGTGTTTGGAAAAGACACTGGTGATCACTAAAATGAGAAATTAAAATTGGTTACAAAATAAAACTGTAACGAAAATATATATATATATACGTAAGTTTCATACACTTGGTTCCACTGATAAATTTCGATAGAGAAACAAAGACCATGAAGAAAGAATGAAGAAAAGATAATCCAGTGAGGAAAATTACCTTTACCGACGAGATCACCTTCAGAGGCTGTGCAGTCGTATTTATATTTACCAAAAGTGTACAGCAGTCTATTATTGATATAACTACTCAGAAGTGGCTTTAGAAGTAAAAGAAGAAAAGCGCACACTTTCCAAACGCATCTCTGAACATTATCTAGCATGGTTAGCAAAAAGACAATGCAAGACAGTTATTGGCTCAACTCTCGAGCACTTGGTGAATTCAAGGCACGCAGCTCCCACCAGAGTCGTCTTTCAAGATTATCTACAAAGTGAGACCAAATGGTACAAAGGGAGCCAGGTTTCGGCATTTGTGTATGGTTGAGGCGTTGGGAATTCGTCAAATCAACCTCAAACTCTTTATACAGAAAATGTTTGTCCAGTCTCCTATTCTGCCATAGTCTTAGCCTCTTCATTAGTTGTTGCTTGTAAATTTTGAATTTTTAACGATTACTTTGCTTCTACTTTAACAATTAATTCCCTATTATCACTCTCATATGCTCCTTTTGTATATTTTCACACCCTCTTCACACTTGTTAAATTGACATTCAACTACTCTTATTATCACTCAATAGCAATTTCAACCTGGCCAAATTTCTATCTTTGTACCATTGAGCATTACGTGATTTCTAACTTTTATTTTTTACTTTTGAAGTCACTTCTGAGTAATTATATCAATTATGTCACCTCCCTCTCTATTACTCAATAATGGACTACTATACATTTTTGGTAAATATAAATACGACTGTACAGCCTGTGAAGATGATTTCGTCGATAACGAAAATTTTCATCGCTGAATTATCTTTTATTTTCTTCATGACTCAATGGGTATTTTCGGTGAAATAAAGACCAAATTTCCAGAATAAAATGATATCCTTCTATCTCACAGGTTCTCATCAGCTGGACAAGTATCCTGCTGATTTCATCTCCAACTACGTTGATAAATATACATGCAGTTGCTGGAGTAAGAAGGGTTTCTATCAGTGATTTCCAAGCATATCCCAGGAAAGGTATGCCTAAAAAGAAGTAAATATTCGCAATGTGCAGTTACAAGACACCTTGTGGTGGATACGGGTCATTTTGTCAAGATTTTCAAATCCTTCAAAATATTAAACATATACAGAGACAACAAATTTACTATGATTTGCTGAAGCGACTGCAGTTAGACGTTTGAAAGCAAAATAATGCACACAGAAAGAAAGTGTAATCAATCTCTCTCACTGCCATGGTAACTGCATGCATTTTGATTACATCCATTAGTCATCCATATTAGTGATTTCAAGTCACTGAGCAAGTTTTCAATTCTATGAACTATAACCTTCTTGAGTTGCTATATGAACTTACAAGCTAACAGTGTTCATTAGATTTCTCTGTTTTCTGTCCCGCCGCCGGTCTCTCTTCCCCCTTCTTTTCTATTTTGAAAGCACATAAATTGATGGTAACTTAAACTAAAAATTGTAATGCATATATATTTCGGCTGCGTTAATTTTATAGTGTTTTCTCTACTACCACTCAGACATCGAAGTATATCATTGTCACTTTCTATAACCACTTTAATTTCAGGTAGTTTACAGCAGCAGCTGATGAGGAGAACCTGTGGAATAGGGTGAATTCGGTCTTTCATTCTATACAGAAGTATGTAAGTGTTTCTGTATGAAGTTACAACTCATTTTATATGAACAACAAGGGTGACACAGGCATTACTTCAGGAGTATTTAAGCTGATATACCTCACAGATGTCGTATACAAAAAAACATAGACTTAAGACTAAACAACCCGGCGAAGAAACTAATAGAGTTGATAAAGATAATTAAGATCTAGATGAAGGTAAAATATGAATACATTTACGCAGAAACGATCCGTTATGATGAACCACATTGTCTAACAACAATCGACTTCAGTTACTTTATATTTTTTGTTTCTAAAATCAGCCGAGGCGACATAAGTTCTCATTAGTTGTGTGATAGGTGGAATAAGGAACTTCCTTTACGAGTTGTAGTCTGAAATAACTACCTAATGACTCACCATGTAGCCATGAGTCCCTGGGTTCGAACCCCGACGGGTGCAAATTACTGAAAAGTCCTTAACTAAGAAAACGAAACAGATGTCCAGTAGTCTCCGATTTTAAGGGTCAGTGGTTTATTGGGAGAATACTCACCAACCACACTGCGCGAGGTGTGAGGTCCGATTCGCAAACGATGCCGCACTCCTAGACCTTATTAAGCCTGTAGTAAGAACAGTAAAGAGGAAAGTGAGGTTGAAAGTGAGGTTAGCAACCCCAACACATAAGAATAAAACCACTGCTATAGGAATTTCAACACTGAAGCTTAGAGTCGTATGTTCCACTTGGAACGCAAAGGAATAAAATATGACTACCTAAACTCTCATTGGATTGTTTATCGTTCTATACAAAATATCAGTCATAAAATCATATAACTATTTAACCGGAAACTCTACACCTTAAATACCCTTGTGAGCACTAGAACTGTTTTTCAAGTGTGCATGGATTTTCGTATCGACTTACTCATCATTAGACTTGCAATGCTAAAGAAAATGAAGAACCTGCCATGCCATTACACTATGGATCATTCTGAAATATTAACTACAGTTTCCTGACTAAATGCTAAAAACCAGAACTAGAAATGTGACCAGAACTTCAATATCCAAAGCTTTACAATGTATGTTATTATTATTGTTATCATTATTGGAGGAAACACCTTTAACTGGGAGACCTTAAGATATGCATATAAACAAAGCTGACGGTGTTTCATCATTGAGTATTATTCACCAATCGATGAGAAATTACAAAAATAATAAAACAGACTGTACAACTGCATTCAGTTTTTACACAACTTTACGATAATTTATTTCTCAGCTGCAAAATTTACTATTTACAGTAGTACTTTAGAAAAATACTAAATTTTATCAACAACAAAAAAAAGACGTCAGACACGAAAATTTGAATCTTTAAGCATTTCCCTTTCCAATGACAGCATAAAATGTAACAATGGAATGCATGTACCTATGAAAAACATGAAACAACACATAACTAACAAAAATTGAGTCAGCTATTCGGTATTCAAGAGTTAGTTTGTAAGGATTTGATTTGTTTTAGGTTTGATCATGTAGTGATATTAGTTAGAGAACTACTGAAAACCAGGGAGTACAAGACAGCTGTTTCGTCCTTGTCTGGAACTCCTCAGAAGTTGCCAAACATCGAGATTCAAAACCAGGACTTTCCGGTTACCAGTCAAGAATGTGGACCATTCAGCTACTGGGACTCAATCCAACAGCCATTTCATGAATTCCAGCTTCTACAAATTCATGAATTATAGAGTGACCACCAGCCAGTGTTATCAATGAGTATTTGCCCTCACACGGCCGATCTAGTGGACCTTAATGACCACGGCTTCCCATTAGAAAGAGCTCGAGAAAAATTCATTCTGCAGCCAGTCACTAGTGGGTATCAGATTAATTTTCAAGAGTTACTTTCTTGGGATTTCAGTTGGATCCTAGCTGAGCAGTCTACCGGCTTGACTTCGTTAGAAACTATGGTGGTTGTGTACTACTGAAGAGTCGCAAACCAGGACGAAACAGATGTCCAGTACTCTCTGGTTTTCAGTGGTTCTCTAAATGATATCGATCCATGGTCACCCGGAGCTATTGAGATTTTACTATGAGAACATCTTTAGCTTATTCTTTCAAACAAAACCACACGGATAGTGCTCATCTTACATCAAATAGCAGAGTTCAAAATGCAAGTGAGTGTTATACATGAATACGTCCACCAATAGTTTGACTTTAAACCGCCAAAAAGTTATCAGTTATCCTTTGAAACGAAATAAATGCAGAAAAACAATATGAAAACACTATGTGGACTAACGTAAAAAAAAACAGTACTCACCTTTTGGATTGAAGAATATTAGTATTGACAAAATGACTCAACATTACCGGTAATGAAGTTGAAAAAGATCCTATTGGAGATCTTATTGACATATATGAATGTTTAAAAAGCGATGATAGTGAAGACATCATAACCGCCATATCTATAATTCAAAAAAAGGAGAGGGTATATGATAGTAATAAGGTAGCCAGTATAACTATCAAAACTTTAGCAAAAGGGAAAGACGATATCACGACTATCCAATGTGCATAAATTCTGCAAATACCTTTTACGAACGATGAGGATCAAAATACACGCACACATCAGTTCACAAAATGTGAAAATCCCAGCTGGGTTTTTTTTAGAACTAATCAATCGTATAATTCATTAACTTCAATTGTACACTGCAACCTACTCGTCCTATTTCAGTTATATTACAACAACAACAACCACACGTTTTTGTGCGTCGGTGGTTCGGTGGTAGAACATTGGCCAGCCAAGCAAATGATCCAGGGTTGGATTCCTGGCCGACGCACTCCTTAACCTCGCTTCACGGGTTTTATTCTTTATTGTTCCCTTGGGTTCCTAGTGGAACATAGGGCTTCAACTGCACGCCTCCACTTGCTTCTGTCTTCTGCTGTACTTTTCACCTGCATCCATGTTAGTCCATACTGTCTCAACTCCTCTTCACACGATCTCCTCCATGTCACCCTAGCATTGACGTCCCACTCGCCGCTTCCCTTTCGAGTTCAACTCGAGCACTGGCCTGACGCGCGATGTCACCCAACGGCCTCCTCAGCTCAGCGAGTGTCCAATCCATCTCCACTTTTTCCTGCATATTTGTTGGGCGATTGGTTGTTGTTTTGCTTTTTCCCATAGTTTCTTGTTGATGATTCTTTCCGGCCATCTGATCTTGAGTATAGAACGAAGACCGTTGTTGATAAAGGTGTGCAACAGGCTCTTGGAAATATTCTTTGTGATACACTGGCCAAGTTTCTGATCCGTATAGAAGAAGTGACTGACTTGACGTTTGTATTGAAAATCCGAATTTTGTTGTTGATGCTGAGTTGAGTGACGAAGATTTCCAGATTGGTTTCAGGTTGATGATGAATGTGTTTCTCGCCTTCCCGATTCTCGCTGGATTTGACATCCTCGTCCGTTCCTCCTGTAGTTGAGACAATGCTCCCTAGATAAGTGAATGAAGTAACACGAAAAAAAGAGGGAAAGTTGGGAGTGAGGCTACCAACCTCACCCCGTAAAAATAAACATCACTGCTACTGAAACTTCAAAGCTCTAGCTTGAAACCCTATGTTCCACTGGGAACTCAAAGGAATAGAAATAAAACAACACGTTTTTGTGGTAGTTAGATAAAGCTGACATATCAAAAAAACACGAATCACATGAGAATAACTTCTGTATAATTGAACAATTCAAGTCATCAAATCTATTTAAACATTGGATAACTGCTGGACAGGATTCTCCATATAAAAAACAACTTTATGTCAACAACAACAACAACACCAAAGAAAATAACTGTTTGATCTTCCTTCAGCTTATCTCAACATACAAAAGTGAATTGGCTTTTCAACAATACTGATAATTCGATTGCCTCATCTAATAAGATGAAGTGGTTTATTCTTTTATCAAGAACATCTTTTAAAAAAATGGCTAATCAGTGGGCGAAACCGACTGATACATCGCCTAAAGACAAGAGGAATATAATCAAACAACACAATTGTTCTATGATTCCATTCGCCATTGTTAAGTAAAAAGTACTGTACGATAAGCGAATGTAATATTGCCATTATTGATTAAGAGCACAGATTATCACTATTCTACAACAGTATGATCGTGTCACTTTCATTACACGTCAAAATCAATCATCATCAACGCCGACTAACTAACCTCTAAACACTCCAGTTCCACGTGATAAGTAAGAACATGATAATACCCTCGAAAGAATTCCTACTGAAAAAGTATACTGTCTTACAATATAAAGTTAAAAAGGATAAAGGTATTAGACAGTAGAATCGCATTAAACTAATCGAAGGATAATGCGTTACGGCACAGTTCATGTTTCCAACTACAAGGAGCGGTGTATGAACAGGATATAGATGCACAGTGCACTAGCACACCTCAAGGTTTCCCTCTAGTTTATACTACATCCATCCATCCATACATATATATAATTCACTCAAGAACACGAAGATTCAAAACAACATCTTCACTTTGTCGGGTTCTCTGAAGTCCTCTTTAGCTGGCCTAACAACTACCCATAAGCTCTCTCATCTCCTATTAAGACGATCTCCATGACACTTTCGGAGACATAGCGAACTTTCAGTTTCCCATTCCGGTTCCACTAGAGCTATGGCCTGGCGCTCAGTCTCACCCAACGGTTTTCTCAGTGTGTTTCCTATCCATCTCCATTTTCTTCACCATATTTGTTGAACAATATGTCCTTGATTCGTTCGTTCCCAGAGTTTCTTGTCGCTAATTCTTTGTGACTGGCCATTTGATCTTCACTATGCAGCCAGCGAAGGTAGCTGTTGATTTAAGTCTACAGTAGTCTAATGCTTTTCGTGACGTGTTCGCCAAGTTTCTGACCCATATAGAAGAACTGAATGACTTGTAACAGCAGAAGGTAAGACACGGAAGCAAAGGTATATTTCATTAGTCATAACCCCGTTTATATATCTACAGTTTTATAT
Organism: Trichobilharzia szidati; assembly: GCA_944472155.2. Taxonomy (NCBI): domain Eukaryota; kingdom Metazoa; phylum Platyhelminthes; class Trematoda; order Strigeidida; family Schistosomatidae; genus Trichobilharzia; species Trichobilharzia szidati. The sequence continues at coordinate 185,418,496 of OX235271.1, read as the reverse complement.
TCGTTAACCAATCAATCACTGAGCGTGTGATTTTGGTTTACATGAAACGACGTGAAATGGAAGGTTTAAATACATATACATTAATTATTCTGTTGCTAATACCGTATTGAACTGTCGGAATATGTGAGAATAATAATATTCCGTTGGAAAACATTCTCTGTATCACACCACCACAGACTGACTTAACATTGATGTTGAAAATACGAATCGTGTTGTTTATGCTGACTGAGTGCAGTACAGAAGATTCCGAAACTGATTTCAGAGTGATGAAGGTGTGCCTTGCCTTTTCAATTCTGGCTGATTTTAACATCCTTATCTGTGCTGCCACCTGGAATTGAAACGATGGTGCCTAGTCAGATAAGTGAATGAAGTGACCTCTTTCAAATTTATTCCGTTGATAGTGATTGGTGTTGTTGTTGTTGGCTGGCTGGCTAGTTGGTTATCTTCATCTTCTCCATTCTCCTTAAGTTCACTTGAACTCCTGTCTTCACTCGGGGCCTCTTCTGCCAACTTTTTAGTTTTCGCCCGTAAGTCATCGAACAAATATGACATTAAACATAAGTCATCCGCGAAATCCAATCCACCACCGCCTCTAGAGAAAACAGAGGTGATGAAGATTCCTGGACAACACCAACAACAGCAACAACACATAACACACAACAATCAGCATCAATGGGAGGAACCTGAAAGAAACAACCTCTTTTACCTGCCTGGGAAGCATCGTTTCAACTGCAGGCGAACGGAACTGACGAGGATATCAAAGCGAGAATCGGAAAAGCAAGACAAGCTTTCACTACTCTCAAGTCTGTGTGGAGGTCAACAACTCTCAGCATCAAAAATAAGATCCGGATTTTCAACTCCAATGTGAAGTCAGTCAGCTACTCACTATACGGATCAGAGACTTGCACTGCGCGTCATAAAGAGCACCTCAAACAAACTACACACCTTCATTAACAGTTGTCTTCGCTCAATACCACTCAAGATCAGATGGCCGGCCAGAAAAGATCAGCAACAGGGATCTCTGGGAGCGAACCAACACAGCAGGAACCGATTGTGCGACAAATAAGCAGGAAGAAATGGAGATGGATTGGCTGGCCATACTCTGAGGAAACCATCAAGTGACATCACTAGACAAGCCATTGCTCGAGTGGAACCCGAAAGGGAAGCGGCGAGTTGGTCGTCAGTGCAAGGGTGACTTGGAGGAGGTCATGTGAAGAGGAGATGAAAGCATGTGGGCAGACTTGGAGCCAGGTGAAAACTCTAGCAGAGAACCGAACGTAATGGAGACGCACGGCTGAAGCCCTATGTTCCTCTAGGAATTAAAGGAAACAATAATAATATAATAACCGCCATCACCACGAGGAATATCATCAGTTACGGTAAGGGCCACCTTGTCTTACTCATGTCATCACTTCAAAACAAACTTCGCTGACTTTTCTATCAGTAGATCACTTGACACATGTGAGACTGTCATATACAGCCACCTCTTGAATGACGTTCATATATATATCAAAAAATAACAAACAAATTGCATAAAAACAACACAATTTTGTATCGATTATATACACACATATTGACAACCATTCTTTTCACCAACAAACGAAAAAAAAACTTTGTAATAATACTCAAAAGACAAAAACAGAAAGAAAAAAAAACTTTTATTTGTAATCAAGTAGGGTTTTTTTCCTTTCCTTTTCTTCGACATTATAAAAGTACATTAATAGAAAAAAAATCAATATACAACTACTACTACTACACCCCAAAGTTACTAGAAAAGAAAAACGACAATTGATATCATCAATACGAAAGGTTAATATATTAATGCCAAATTAACCTCAATACAAAATAGAAAATAAACAAATAAAATAAAACAACAAAGATGAGATCAAATTTTTTTTTTTTTTTAAAAAAAGTATATCACTAATCATTCGTGCAAAATAGAGATCAAAAGGTTTTTTTGGAGAGAGAGAAGAAAAGCCAGCGAGTGCAAAGATATATACTGTGAGTAGACCAAGAAAAATCAATCACAGAGTAGTAGTAGTAGTAGTAGCAGTCGTAATGGTATTCATTAAAAAAGAATTCAATGTCACAAGAAAGGTAATAAAACAACAACAGCAGTTTTCATTAGTTTCAAATATCAGATTGGATGCCGCCCACAAGGTGATCGCGGGGTGGAGGGTGGCAAACACAATGGATAAATTGATAAAATTGAGCACAATACTGCATTCATTCACCCATCTAACACCCCATACCCCGCCTAGCACACAAGTCTCAACAAAGTGGAAGGTATTCTCTGTTACGTGACAACGAAACACAGCCAATTATCCTGTTTATCAGTATGTTAAACAGTCGCATCATACTATAATCATCGGTACTCAATCCATGACACAGAGGGGAAAGAGAGAGAAACAGAGAGTATATGTATGTACAACAATATTAATAATATTAATAATAATACTAACGATAGGTTCAAAATAAATCAATAAAGCAAAAAAAGGTAAAGATTGTCTAGAACGAACCACAAAAAGATCCAAAAAGAAACCCGATCACACACTAAATAATAATAATAATATGACGATATGTATGTTACAAAGTAGCTTGTAATTAGGAAAAAGAAAATAATTTTTAAAAAAGTTGAAAAAACCGCTAAGAAAAATTATTCACAACATATATATGTATATCTATGATATGTGTTGTTTACTGCGTTTATCCGCCCAATTCTATGGGGTAATACTTCGATGGTAGGAGAGAGAGAGAAGAGAAGCACTTAAAATACTAACAGCAGATTGTCATTGTTCTACACGCCCACGCACACGCCCACACATGAACTTGTAGATCCGTTTAGATTCCAGGATAGTTTGGCATCAATGAAGGATCTAGAGCACGATACTGATGATGCATATCACGTGCACTATTGTTCAAATCAATTTGTTTAGCCATTTCAGTGAGTTGATGACGAAATCTATGCAGGATAAATAATAGAGAAGAAGAAGAAAAAGAAGAAAAACAGATCAAAAATAAAACATTGAAAATTCAAATTATGAATGTTAATTTAAACAATAGACAGTAAGCTACCGTTTAAGATGGAATATACAATGATGTAACGTAAAATGACCCAATGTCTAATCTCCTTGTTGGAGGATTTCATCATGAGCTGACATCAGTTAGAGAACCATTGGAAAACCAACAGGGAGTACTGGACAGCTGTTTCGTCAGCCTAGTTTGGGACTCTGCTTCATCAGTACGCACCCACCGTCAGCGTTCGAACTCAGGACCTTCTGGTTACAAGGCTAGAGAGCTCGTATACCATTAAGCCACTGGGAAAGAAGTTAGAATTCATGGGTCATTGGATCGGGTGATCAAGTGACTTCAAGTGAACATAGGGAAGGCGGAGGTGAGAAAGATAACCAACCAAAAACAGTAAGCACCAATTACTGTCAACGAGAGAAATTTGATAGTGGTCACTTCATTCACTCATCTAGTTGGGGGCACCATCGTTTCCAGCTACAGGCGACAGCACAGATGAGGATGCCAAAGCCAGAATGAGAAAGCCCAGACAGACAGAAATTCATCACTCATCATAAACAACAAAGTTCGGATTTCCAACACCAACAAACAGCTGTCTTCCTTAACTCCATAATCAAGATCAGATGACCTGTTGGAAAGAATCAGCGACAAGAAACTCTGGGAACGAACCAATCAAAAAGCTATTGCTTAAGAAATATGTGGAAGAGAATGGAGACGAATTGGACATACAGGCTGAGAAGACCGTTGGGTAAAATCTCGTGTCAGACACTCGAGTGAAATGTGAATGGGAAACGACGAGTTGGGTATCTCTCCGAGATTGACATCATGGAGGAAGTCATGTGAGGAGGAGATTAGAGCTTGTGGGTAATCGTGAGTCCAGCTGAAGAGGAAGGCAGAGAACAGAATGAAATGGCTCTGTACTGTTTGAAGCCTTATACTTCACTTGTTGCGCAAAGGGATGCCAATGAAACAGTTTCGTCAAGCAACATTTACAAACGATGTCATTAACAGCAGAATGTAGGTGCAGTTAGCTGATACAGTCCACGAGAAGTAAGACGAATTGTTTTATGTTATATCAAAGAAAACATAATTGAAAATTTTAAAAATCGCTTGATTCTAAGATACTTATTGATCATATTTTAGATTACTTACTCTAAGGGTGAGGGGGGCGGGAAGAGAGACAGAGAGAGAGAGAGATCATGACCGATTTCTAAGGTCATTAGTAGATTCATTCAAGTTTTAAAAGCTACACTTTGCATACATTTAATAGAAACAGCCACCATAAACATGAGTTCTTTCAACTTGCATGTAACAAAAACAAATGCATGTGTACAGGATGTATGCATGTGTGTGTGAGTACAAACCATTACCTCACCCTTTGTTATGACGGAGAGAGAGAGAAAGAAAAGAATGTTGGAAAGACAAAGGTAGCCAAGAGAACAGTTACTTTTATATAGTTAAGTGAAAATCATAGAGAATTACAAAGATTGCTTAGATCATCAAATCACATTCTACTGACCTTATTACAATGACAATGAAAAGTTACAATTGTCATTAATTTGTCTCAGTAGTTCAAATTTAATACCAACTTATAAAAGTTGGTAGAATGCTAATAAGGCAATGTAGGTGTAGTGGATACACAGATTATTTGACAATTAGCTGTTAACTTTTTTGGGATTACAGATGATCCGATCAAAAGCACCTGTTTTTTTTCTACTTCTGTTTCACTTAAACATAAACATGTCTGCTAGTACGGGGGCCTAGTGGACTGACCATAGCTACACCATATATTTGACGGTAAAGGGTATTATTGAATTGAAAGCTTACAACCATGGTGCACATTTGTAGTAGACGTTTACATTCCGGTACTGGTAGAGGAAGCTGTTCGGAATAATGGGAAATAATTTGACAGTTTCATGAATTGGAATCCTTGAGAATAAGGAGGCTACATCAAATGACAGCATGAACTTATTGGAAACGTTCGTGTTGTTCAGATTTTTGATAAAATAGAATTAGTCTGATGCTCGCTAATGACTGGCTACAAGAAAAGGTTGTTTGGAGTTCTACTGAGCAGTCGTGACTGGTGGAGTCCATCACGTTGGGCGTGTAAGGACCAATACTCACCTGTGATGATATTGGCGGAAGTGTAGAAATTGGAAGTCATAACTGGCAATTGGATCAGTTCGCAGTGGCTGAATGGTCTACGAGATCTCTAGCCTTGTAACCGGAAAGTCCTAGTTTCGCACCCCGGTGAGTGTGTACTGTCAAAGAGTCGCAAACTAGGACGAAACAGCTATCTAGTACTGCCTGCTTTTCCGAAGGTACTCTAACTGATACCACGTCGTGGTCAAACTTGAAACGAAGTAGAATGAGTCTTTAACGGTATATACGGATAGTCGTTGACGAATAGACTCCAACATCTCTGCAAGCCGACGAACAACTTCATGATGAGGTGATTTGCTTATAGAAAGTACAAGTCTCATGGGGACATCTTGCTTGTGTATTTTTAGCAGACCATAAACTTATGGCATACGAGACCCTCGAGGTTTTAAGTCATTGTAAGTACTGTTATCAATTAATGTCCTTTTAAGGAGCTCTCTGAATAAATTTGTAGTGCGCTTCTCAATCGAATCAATTGAATCTTTGTTTGACTTTTCCACTTTAAATGTCAGAGGGTCATTGACAATGGATACATAATCTTTAGTTAGAGAACCATCGAAAACCGCCAAAGAGTACTTGACAGTTGTTTCGTCTTACTTTGAGACTCTTCATCAGTACGCACTCACCGGTGATCGAACCCAGAACATTACGGTCACAAGTTAAGCTCGTAGACCACTCAGCCATTGCGACCCAATCCAACTGCCAGGGCATGAAATCCAACTTCTACCAATTCATGATTTTACCGCGACCGAACCGAACCGTTCGAACCGAAGACATCCTGGCTATAAGGTAAGGTCTTAGATCATAATCTTCTGCTTTAATCCTCCCCTCATTTTTGCTTTAACATAATTCAGTTTGTTTCTATGACTTGACTTGAACTCACACCACACTATTACGCAACTGACTAGTTAGTTATTCTCAACTGTCCCCCCCCCCCATTGTCTTGACTATGCAAGTCAATTTTTAATGTATCCCACCATTAATTTTGCATGTTTGCATGGTGTTCAAAAACTTATGACTACTGTTTATTAATTTTATGACTCTGTTAACCAAAACTCATGTACCTACCCCCTTGGAAGTATGCTTAAAAAATTTTCTGAACACATGCATAATTAACTTTCACGTTGTACGCAGCTGAAGAGAAACCAACGAAATAAATGATGGATTCATCTTATTCTGCACAAAAATTTGTTTTTACCAAAAATATATATAACAGTTCTTTTTGTTCAGCGAAGAAATTCCTTTTCAACGACTTCATTTTCAAGCTGTAGGGTCAGTCGTATTTATATTACAGAAAAAGTTATTAAGTGGCACTAAATAATTGCTCAGTTAATATACATATATATATATATATATATGTGATAAGAATAACGATAATTAAAATTTTATAGAGGGTAGAGTTGAAGTGGATAAATTACAAAATTATTAAAGAATGTTTTATAAGTGAATTGAAATCAAAAATGTTTTAAAAATGTCAAGTGTTGTCTAAAAATTTTTAAAATTAGGAGTACGATTACGGTAAGAATGAAGATGTGAAGTGAAGTGGGAAGAATTCAAGTGGTAAAATAAAATAAAGTAAAAACTAGAAAGAACATTACTATGACCAAGGTAAAGAAAGGGGTTTGACAAAACGTTTTTGAACACATAATTTAGGTTTCTGTTCATGTATAGCTAAAGCTTCAGGGCTATGCATAAGTGAAGAAAACGTAAACTTTTGGAGCAATTCGATTTTGCCATGTAGATAACTTTGAAAGATGAATCACGTGGGGCTAAATGACCAGACTCTAACAGGTGATCACAAATAGATGACTTCGCAGTTCTACGTTAGCCTTTAATTAACCAAACCGGATAGTGTTCAGCTACACGTTTTCGGAGAGCACGCTTACAACGTCCAATATACAATCAGCTCCACAGGAGCAGGTGAAAGAGTAAATGCACATAGATGTAGACATAAGCGGTAATCTATCCTTGACGCATTGTCTAATCATATTTCGGCTGGTAAAAACTAGTTGCAAGTCAGCTGCAGGAGAAGTGCGTTTAATACATTTAGATAAACAATGTTTGATCAATTCAGAAATGGTGTCACCTTTGAATGCCAGACTCATAAACAGTTTCTTCTTTGGTACTGTGATATGTCTAGGAGCGGATTCTTTCTTGATGTTACGTTCAATAAACCTTGTAGGATATCCATTGTAAAGGAAATTTGATCGAAGGTTATCTAGTTCTCTACCGATTGTCTCTATAGAGCAGATTTAACGAATTCTGGAGCATAAGGAATGAATAAGATTTCTCTTTCTCCCTAAAGGTACCCCCAACTGTTGAAGTTAGTGTACTACTGCCCTGTGAATGTTGGCTTTCGATAAATCGACCTTAACAGCGTTCCATTCTCTCTTCTATCTAGCTTAACGTAACGTCAAGGAAGTGAAACGAGGAATTCGACTCTTCTTCGACCATGAAAAGCAATGATAGGTGAGAACCATTAAATATTCCAAGAAGTTCGGCAGTTGAAGAGTTTTCCTCATAGACATAAACACACTCTCGATGGTTTCCTTTAGTGGGCCGTTCTCTAAGCTCGCCATGAAGACATCCGCTAAGAGCGGTCCTAAAAGAGACCCCATGGCGACTCCATCCCTTTGATTGTAGATGACTTCATTAAATCTAAATTGCACATTCAGTGTGCATCTCTCAATAATAGTTGTTGTTTCAGATATTCAGTTGGTAAGCCGATGTTCATGATGCTATTTAAATCAATATACTCGCATAGACAGAGCAGATAGTGTCTACTAGTGGTACATTTCTGGGAGAGAGAAAAAGGGAAAGGGGGGGGAAACAGCCAAAAACACACAACACATATTATTCTACACTAAAAAATTAACTTACTGTTCTAATAGAATAACTGCCTTCTTTTGAAATATAAAATCTGATTCAAATTGTCCCAGTACTGATTGTTGAACACGACTCCCCAGTCTAGTGTATAGGACAGTTTCTACTGTCATTTGACGATTAGGCAATGCAGCTAGAACATGTTCTAAGCCTTGTACACTTGAAAAGCTGAATACACTGCCTTGTGGATTAGAAAGTGAACCATCGGCTAAATTCAAAAAAAAGAAGAAAAAGTAAAACGAAAACAAGAGAATGTAATGCAGAATCAACTATCTAATATCATCAAATCAATGTGCACCACCATGATGGCGAGCTACCTAGCATGGTGGCCACATTGCAAACATGACTGATAGAATTCAGTCTGCACCAAAGATAGGACTAGACACATTACACTAGTTACTGATTAGTGTCAAATCAAAAATATCCACTACAGGATGTCAATCGCGAGGCCGAATAGCTCACTGGTAACGTCTCTAACTGCAGCTCTCACTGGGTGACGCGGGTTCGAATCTCAGAAGGGATATGAGTTCCTTCAAGGAGGTTGCAGATACGCCTTGCTGACTGGTGAGTGCCAACTAGCACGAAACCTAGGTCAAGCAAGGCTTCCTGTGGCCGATTGCCTCCAACTATCTAATATCATCAGAATCCACTTCAATTATTAATGACCATCTCAAATATAATGCGTCGGTGGCACAGTGGTAGAATGCTCGCCAACCACGCCATATGTGGTCCGGGGTTCGATCCCAAGCCACCGACTCACTCCTTTACCTCGCTAAGCCAGTAATAAAACTGGTAAAGAGGGAAGGTTGGGTATGAGGCTAACGACCCTATCCCGCAAAAATCAACACCACTGCTACCCAAACTCCAAGTCTCTAGTTTGAAGTAGCCCTGTGTTCCACTAGGAACGTACAGGAATGAAAAAAGTCTCAAATATACCTATTGATCAATAAATTTTAACTCATAATAGAAGATTAATTTAGATATTACATAGCTGACATTTTGACATGTAGGAAATCAAAGCAAGTGATTCCGCGAACTTGGAATTCAAAGGCAACTTAGATGCTGGCATTCTTAAAAGAAAGATGTCAAAGTCTCTGAAAAGGACATTCGCTGTAGCGTCATTGAGAAAATAGCCTTTACCAGTCGACCATTACTGTTTAATAAGCTGAAGGACAAGATCCTGCAGTTGACCATTTCTGTGTGCGTTTATCAATATATCTGCTTGTGTAGTACTAGGCATATCGGCTGTTCGAGCCGGGTTTTGTCTGCATGGTTACGAAGAGGTGGAAGTGGAGCTATAAGAAGCTCAATTACTGAACATCTGGTCGATACTGGTCGCACCCTATCTCTAAAGCCTCATCCTTCCCTTAAAGTTATCTATAGAGCAAAAAATAACTTCCCCAAATCATTACGTATCCGACTTAGCTGTATTACCGAAGCATCAGTATTCAAAATAGAAAGGCCAGACCTCTGTATATAGAGCTTATGACGAGTTGTCATCTCAAGTGGCGACAACTAATGGTGTCCGTCAGGGATGCCCACTATCCCCATTCCTATTCAATGTCAGCATAGATGTACCAATGGACTTAACCCTAACTCACTTCAGAGACGTAGGGATTGACTTGTTACCAGGGAATAATCTCGTTGACTTAGAATATGCAGATGATATAGTCCTCCCTCTCAAGTGAAGACGCTGACAAAATGCAAAGTCTTCTGAACACCTTGAGCTGCGAATGTTTGGCATACGATTCGCTCCACCCAAATGTAATATGCTGCTACAGCACTGAATGGACTACACTGACCCCTAGTTTAGAAATAGGGAATGAAGTGGTAGAGCACATTGACCGCCTCACTTACTCGGGAAGTTGCATCAGCCAACGCCAACGGGTTGATCGCTGACGAAATCTCAGAACGGATACAGAAGGCTCATTTTGCATATGCCAGTTGACGCCGTCTCTGACGTCGATGTGATATCCGGCTATCGACCAAAGGACGTGTGTACTGCTAAGCACTCCGCTTCGTCCTCCTCTATGGCTTTGAGCGAGACCTGGTCATTGAGAGTAGAAGATATTAAAAGCCTAGCTAGCTGTCTTTGATCACAAGTGTCTGCGTTCTGTCTCCCATGTTAAGTGGTATAATAGAGCGAGCAATAATGAGGTTAGATGTCGAGTGAGAGAAGAAATCAATAGACGAGGTTGTGAAGTTACATCAATTGAGATGGTTAGGACATGTGTTACGTATGCCTAGTCATCGCCTTCCTCGACAATGGGCAATGTTAGCTGATATAGGGTCAGGCTGGAAAAGAGCCACTGGTGGTCAAACCAAAACATGGCTTCATCAGTCAATGAAATCCATAACAGTCAGTTTAAGCCAGTCACTGAGGGAGGTGTAGACTCCCAGACTGGTTGGGGTCCTCAGGACGGTAAAAGCCAATGAAGGCTGGAGACAATTGGTGATATGTCTCAAAATCGTTCTCAATGGCCAGTGCAGATGCATCCACTCCTTATGACTTAAAATATCCAATAAAAGTCTATTGCTCTTCCATATTACTATTGTTTTTGTCTGATATCTCTGTTTCCTGCCTTTATTTTGCATTTCTTCTACTTTCTTCTCTTGCTTTGTGTGCTACATGGAGTGTGGCGACTTGAACTGCTCCACATCGGTGCAAGGTTCTATGTTGAAACCAGTCAGTCTGTATATAAAAGAAGTTCGTTCACACTTTCCAACTCTTAGAGACTTAATCCATCTGTGGTAAAGTATGATAAACCCTATTCATACTTTGGCTCGACTTATTTTTCATTCTGTTTATTCACTTTGTACACCCTTCGGTTATTATGTCGGATTGTTACTATTATTATTCTTACTTGGAACTGTTTTCGGTATTATTTTGTTATTTTAAATATAGAATTTTGTTTGGCAGTGTTAAATTCTATGTTATTGAATTTCACCTCATGTTATGTAACATTTTTATTTGCCTACTAATTGTATAGTCTTACACCCCCCTCCAAAATCTATACACCCTAGGAACTATTCTTTGTATGATATTATTTGTTTTACAACTTGATATTTAAGTATGATTATATATGTCACGAATTGGCAGAAGTTGGAATTCATGAGTTGGCCCTCTGGAATACAAACGTAAATTGGCTAGATGTTTATTTCACCGGGCTGGAGTCATTTGTTCAAATAAAACACTAAAGGAGAAACTCAGTGATATTAGTGATCTACTAAGCAGAAACGGATATCCGACAAAAATTTTGAATAAACACATGAACTTAGCAAGTGAACAGTCCAGAGTGCCCACAGTTCCGGAAAAAATCAGTGTTCCTAAAAATGCGATTCACGGGAGATGTTAATATAGTGAGATTGTATCACAAAGTCTGAGAAAAGCGTTCAAATGGACTTTCAATGCACCTAAATTATGCTGTTAATTCACTGCGTCGGTGGCACAGTGGTTAGGACTCTCGCCGACCATGCACATGGTCGGGGGTTCGAACCCCTGCCGGCGCACACCCGATATCTATGGTCGGCCTGAATTTGGGCTACCGATATCCATGCTGAAAATTCCACACATGTACTGAAAATACGGTGTGGAATCAAGCTGTAAATCAAAATTTAAAAAAATAAAAATAAATAAATAGTCAACCAATAATTAGTTCAAGAAATAAGGACAAACTGCTCTGTTTCGCCTCTTTAAAGTGTATTCACTAGTTTAACTGATCGTGTGGAGCTAGTGAAACTGGACGTATGATCAGGTAAGTTTATCGCCAAACTAATGAACACCTCCCATCTTTGTTTGGTAAAGGTCTGAATACAGCTATACGCAGCTCAATACTAGCTCATCTCATCGAGACTGGAATCTAACAAAGCTTTAAAAGTTATTTATCTTATTTCAACCAATCTCTTTCATGGTCTGCGAATACGAGTTTTACATGCAGCAGAGGTAATCTGAATCCATTTGAGCATGCCAAATCTTTGTGCTCAAAAGAAATTTGTGCAGCCCCTTTCTTTGCCATGGCTAAATACACTATACATATATGTGGGAAGCCGTGACCAGTAGGATGCAGCAGGTTGAAGGTCAGGTAGTAACGTATCGAAGAAGACATTGCGAAGTGGTTGCGCTATGTCGTGAATTTGCATAAGTTGGAATTCATGGGCTGGCCGTTGGATCGGGTCCCAGTGGCTTAATGGTCTACGAGCTCGCTCGTCTTGTAACTAGAAGGTCTAGGGTTCGAACCCCTATGATGAATGCGTACTGATGAAGCAGAGTCCCTGACTAGGACGAAACAGCTGTCCAATACTCCCTGCAGGTTTTCCAATGGTTCTCTAACTGATATCAGCTCAACCAATCAAACAAAACCCCTACAAAACCAATACTTGAAAATAATAATAATACTAAAATTACTCACAAACAACTTACAAAATGTATTTCTATCCAATGGAGGTGGACCAAATAAACTGAGAGGATATTGTGCCGGGAATCCATACTCATCAAACATTGGCAATCGAAGCGCTGAACCAGCGACGATGATATCAAGGTATAGAATACCCATTAAAAATCTCACGACTTCATCAACACTAGTTAAGCCGAATACTTCTTCTGTATTATTATTATTATCATTTGAATGATGATAACCTACTCTTGAATTTGAACGAAGCTGTAAAGGTAAAACAAACAAACAAAAAGAAGGTAGGTAAATGTTCTTCTTCTACAAAAAATAACTGAACAAATCAGATATCATTCTCACATGAATACATACACCGGTTAGTAAACAAAATGAAGCACATCAAAATGTGTGTTCACCTCATGCTCAATGTACAATAAATAAAACTACTACTGTATTATTATTATTATATTATTGTTCCCTTGTGTTCCTTGTGGAACATAGGGCTTCAACTGCACGTCTCCACTTCCTTCTGTCTTCTGCTGTACTTTTCAGCTGCATCCATGTTAATCCATACTGTTTCAACTCCTCTTCACACAATCTCCTCCACGTCACCCTTCGACGTCCCACTCGCCGCTTCCCTTTCAGTGGGTTCCACTCAAGCTATGGCCTGACGTGCGATGTCACCCAACGGCCTCCTCAGCTCAGCGAGTGTCCAATTCATCTCCACTTTCTCCTGCTTATTTGTTGAGCGATTGGTTCTTGTTTTGTTTCTTCCCATAGTTTCTTGTTGGTGATTCTTTCCGGCCATCTGATCTTCCGTATACAGCCAGCGAAGACAGTTGCTGATAAAGGTGTGCAACAGGCTGTTGCAAATATTCTTTGTGACCCGCTGGCCAAGTTTCTGATCCGTCCGTATAGAAGAACTGACTGACTTGACGTCGTCTGTATTGAAAATCGGAATTTTGTTGTTGATGCTGAGTTGAGTGACGAAGATTTCCAGATTGGTTTCAGGTTGATGAATGTGTTTCTCGCCTTCCCGATTCTCGCTCGATTTGACATCATCGTCCGTTCCTCCTGTAATTGAGACAATGCTCCCTAGATAAGTGAATGAAGTAACCTCTTTCAAATCCCTCCCGTTGATGGTGATTGGCGCTGGATGTTGCCGTTGTAGTTGTTGTTGTTGGTTGGTTATTTTCATAACCCCCGTCTTGTCTATGCTCACCTGGAGTCCTGTCATTGCTGCCAGCCTCTTCGACCATTTTGTCGGTTTTTGCTTGTAAGTCTTCGATTTTGTGTGACATCGAACATATATCATCCACGCGCGAAATCTAGGTCTTCTAGGTTCTTCACGTCGGTCCAGGATATCCCTGTCTTCCCATTTTCCACTGTCTGACGCATAATCCAGTCTACTAGCACACCTAGGAATATCACTGGTGATAATAAGCACCCTTGTCTGACTCCTGTGTTTATTCCAAACGCCTCACTGAGTTTTCCGTTGTGGATCAATTGACACGTGCCCCTGTCATACAGCTACTGAACTCCAGGCAACTCCATCCTATAGCCAGCCACTAGCTGAATGATCTACGAACTTATCTTGTAACCGGACGATCCTAGGTTCAAACCCCAGAGGGTGCGTACTGTCGATGAGCCCGAAACTGGGACGAAACAACTGCCCAGTATTCTTAGGATTTTCAATCATTCTCTAACTGATATCAATACGTGAACGAACTTGAAACTTATAAATATCTCATGCCTATTAGAATTCTTATATATCTGATCTCTTTCTCATTAGACCTCCTCCTTGTCACTACCCTAGGACGACCCACTCGTCGCCTCCTATTCGGATTCCACTCAAGGGCTTGGCGCGCGATGTCATTCAATGGTCTCCTCAATGTATGCCCAATCCATCTCCATCTTCTACATATTTGTTGAGGGATCGGTTCTCACATGTTGGTTTGTTCCCACAGTTTCTTGTTACTTATTCTTCCTGGCCATTTGATCTTCAGTATGGAGCCAGGGAAGGTGGCAGCTGTTGATAAAAGTCTGCAACAGGCTGTTGGAAATCCTTTTCGTGACACGCAGTGCAAGTTTCTGACCCGTATAGAAGCACTGACCGACTTGACATTGGTGTTGAAAATCCGAATCTTGTTCCTTATGTTGAGTGTAGAAGATTTCCAAACTGGTTTCAGGTTGATGAAGGCGTATCTTGCCTTTCCGATTCTGGCTACATTTGACATCTTCATCAGTTCCGCTGGCTTGTAGTTGAAACGATGTTTCCTAGATAAGTGAAGGAGGTAACCTCTGTTAAATCTCTCCTTTTGATGATGATTTGTGCTGGTTTTTGTTGCTATTGGCTATCGCCTGTAAGTGTTCGAGTCTATGTGACATTGGACTGATACTGTCGAAGCAGGATTTCCAGATCTTATGGAGTCTTATTATCCGTTATTCAGCGTATTCCTGACTCCTCGCTCCCCACAGTCTGATGCATAACCCAGTCCACCACAATTAAGAATATCATGATGATAGGCAGCCAAATTGTTTTACTCCTGTATTCACCCCACTTCGAACGCCTCGCTGAGTTTTCCGTTGTGGATCAGCTGACACGTGCCACTGTTATATAGCTAGCTATTGAATGAGGTTGATAAACACTTGAAGTACGCCATAGTGTTGAAGTAATTCCCAAATTACTTCTCAGTCAACGCTTTCGAAAGCTTTTTCGAAGTTGATGAAGTTGACGTAGAGTGAGATTTGACTGCCATTCTATGCTTTGTTTCGTAATGATGATGATGCGTAGAGTTGCAATTTGATCGGCACATGATTCACCTTTCCTGAATCCAGCTTGTTCGGGGTGGTGGGGCGGAGTTCTGAATCTAGTGCATCTTTTATTCTCTCCAGGATGATACGACTTAGTATTTTATTTGGTATTTACAAGAACATTATTCCGCGCCAGTCAGCTCTTGCAGAGTGAGGTGTAAGTCGCCCTTCTTTGGCAACTTAACAAGGTAGCCACCTTTTCTTCCAACTGGTAGGTACTTTTCCTTCCTTCCAAACCTTTTGTGATAATGGCATGAAAAAAATGCCACAGTTTCTGGGTCCATTTCCAGTGCTTCAGGGTGGAGAAATTCCGTCTGGTCCTGCTGCCTTTCTGGACTTTAGTAGCTTGATCGCGTCCAAGATTTTCGCTTTAGCTGGGGGACCGGTGTCCACTGGCAGTTCTGAGAGTGCTGCTGGTGGTGGTGTATTTCTGGGCGTGTTGCAGATGACGGTCGATTCAAGAATCCTTTAAAGTGATCAGCCCATTCTTTTATTTGTTTCTCCTCCTTGGAAATCGGGTTCCCTTGAGCATCTTCTATTGGTTTCATCATCTGGGTGGATCTCTTCCCGGATAGAAACCTGGTTATTTGATATAATGTTCTGGGGTCCCTTTTACCTGAGGCCGGCCTCCCGTTCTGCTTCCAGTTAAGAAATAACACAGTATAAAAACGAAGCTTGTACAAGAAAGTACCTTCTCCTGCGAATAATGTGTCACTACTTTCTTCTACTTTATAAAATATCCTAAAATTATTCTCACCTTTTACTGGAATAAGAAGTCAAGAATACGCTGAACCGATAAGAAAACTATAGATCTGTGGGGATATGAGGCATAAAAACTTGGCTCACCAAATAATGTTGTGGTAAGAGCTGTCCGCAAGCCAAAATTGTAGACAACAATTTACGTCAATGTTTACCTCCCGAATCGGGGTCATGAGAAAAAAGCAATAACAAAGCTTAACCTTGAAGAACTCAGTAGCCAATCACACCAGACTTAACGTGTGCAAATACGATTCGCAGATATTCGACCAAACTGTCTAAGAAACGGCCACAAAGAGATGACAGAATAACCCTCAGCAAGGAAACAACTAATCAGAAGACGTTGCTTCTCTGTCAACAATAACGAATAATAATGTCCATCCAGCATAATAGATTAACCAGGTGGATATCACACAAAATAACACAAAGATGGGACCATTCCATTAACGACTTTATATTTGTAACAGAGAATAGGCAGGCACCACACCGAATAACCAAAAAAGATATACACGTATAAGAATTCACATGCACACTAGATAAGAAAGATACTCACTTTAACTGAACTACCAGGAACTCCAACTAAACCCAAACCACCTTCCTCCATTGGACAGGCGATTTCATGTCTCCAAGATTGTAATTCATTGTCGTGTATTATTTGTTCAGCCCCTTCAGCTTCAATTTTTAGAAAAGAAAAAAAAGTAACATCAAATAAAAGTGAGAATTAAGGCTGATTTCAGTGAACGCGGTAGGCGACAATACCATATTGAAAACACCGGTGGTTCTCACCCGATCACCGAAGTTCAAGTAACGCTGGGCCCGGTTAGTACCTACATGGCTGGCCGGTTGCGGATACCGGGCAGTTTTCCAACTTTTGTGCTGGTGATTCTGCAGCAGAACACTCGGCAACCATGGGAGGGGTACGGGATTCGATTCCCAGGTGACACACTCCTAAATCTCGCTAAGCTGGTAGTGAGGGAGGTGTAAACTGCTTGGTTGGTTGTTGTCCTCGGAATTCTAAGAACTAATGGCTGGAGACAATTGGTGATATGGCTCGAAATCGTTGTCAGTAGTGTCGATTCATTCACTCTCCATGACCGTGTATATCCACTAAACCCTACTGTTTTTCCATGTTACTATTCTTTTCCTTTCACATTCCTGACTATTATTGTTCTTTCGGATCTCCTTTGTTCTCTCTTTTGTCTTTCTTTGTGTGGTACATGGAGTGTGGTAACTCAAACTGTAGCACTTCTGTGCAAAGTCTGACTGACTGACTGTAGTAGGTAAGTAAGATGATCAAGGTGATGCGGGTAAAGGAGAATGATGCTCAGGAAGGCTTCGTATGCTCTTGGAAGTGTGTGGGTCGTTGTTAATTCCCGGCTGCCCACATCGTGGAAGTTGATTGATTCTTCGAGTGCCTTAAATAGAAGGAGGGTTAGAGTTGCGTGACAGCAGAGCCTGGGGGACAACTACCTGAGGCCGGTCACACACAGCCTGTATGAACTGGTTTCTTGGATTGGTTCCGTATTAGTAAATTTACCGCCAGTTACGGACCGCCGTAGGGTAAGCCGGTATGTATAATTGTTGGGGTCGACCTTTTCTAACACTTTCTCTCCATAGTGGAGAGATAGAGACAGCATAGTTGGAATGCTGGTCATCTGAGGGAAACACCTCACTGCTGCTACATCCCTGTTCCCCAGCAGTACGACTTCGCCCACAGACCC
This sequence comes from Trichobilharzia szidati, assembly GCA_944472155.2. Lineage (NCBI taxonomy): Eukaryota > Metazoa > Platyhelminthes > Trematoda > Strigeidida > Schistosomatidae > Trichobilharzia > Trichobilharzia szidati. Next base: position 185,400,747 of record OX235271.1, on the reverse strand, counting down.
CAAGCATAGTGAAGAAAAATTCTTACGCTATGCCGGTAACTTCTTTCAGTCTAATCGCTGTCCTAACAACCTTCCTGGCATGGTAGGACCTGCAGGAACAATAGTTCCAGCCAGTGTAGCTTGTTGATGGGACATTGCGATATGCAAGCCCGACAACCACTTCAAGGTAGCAACTTTCGGTCGGGTCTGTGCAAAGTCCTGTGTTTTGACCAGTTAGTTAGAAGCTAGTAGCTCTAGCCCATACAAACAAACAATACCACATCAATAATCACTGGCTGACCACAGAATAAATAAACAAAAATGAACTACCACCAGTAAACAATATGAAACTTACGATAAAATAGGCGAACATAACTAGATACAAACTGTTCCAATGTATGATATATTAGTAAGGCGTCTTCACGATATGGATAATTGCCTAGGCCATTGGGATCGTACACCTGAAATATATATATTTGCATTTTAAAAATATTACAAAGCACAAGTGGCTGAAAAGTTTCGTGAACTTGAAAAAAAGAAGTAACAACAATAAATGTAGCAGATTAAAACAAAACAGACCCAATTTGTTTTGTTGATATCCTATTGACTACTTAAAATGAGGGTAATAGAAGTAGGTTTCATAAATATTACTGTACTGACGGAAGAAAATCTAGTAAGGAAGACAACTTACTACGAAAAGTAGCAGTCAAACTGCTGAAACAATCAGAATAGACATAAATATCTAACCTAATAATAATATGTGTGTTTAGTAGGTTGTGAACGTCCCCATAAACGACCTGGGTGAGAGGACGTCGATTCCTCCCCCCCCCCGAATGCTGCCGTATGACCACGTGTTTATAGCCTATGTAGGGTAAGACTTATTTCACTGCCTTTAAGCGACGCGAGTGTTCCCCACAAAAAAGAGGGCAAATGAGAACGTTTGGCAGTTTTCAACCGGACTGGTGGAGATACGAAACCCTGATTCTAAACGTATGAGTGTATATCGTCTGCAGAATCTGAAAGGAACGAATGCCATATGAAATTGTTTGAATTACCGCCAGTCATGCGACCGCAACTCCTGACGCTGCTCTACTGGCTCATAGATCGAATTTCAAGTCAAAGGCTTGGGGAGTGGCTTCTTAAGACAACCACCTGCTTCGGTCTGTTTGCTCGGGTAGTATCCCAGCCTTCAAATAAACTAAGAAAATTTGTGTAACGTATCTTTTGGTGACCATAATGTAGGAAGTTTGTATTTTAATATTAATAATAATAATAATACTGTGAAATTTTCAATAGTTGGTTTGTAAGGATTAGATTTCTTTTTACGAGTTGATCACGGATTGTTATCAGTTAGAGAACCATTGAAAACCAGGGAGTACTGGACTAGTGTTTCATTCCAGTTTGGGGCCCATTGTCAGTACGAACCCAGGAATTTCCAGATCACAAAGCAAGCTCGTAGACTATTCGCCCACTGGGACACACGGTCGAATGACTCATGAATTCCAGCTCCTACAAATTCGTGATTTTAGCGTGACCAACCACCAGTCAAAGTCACTGGCGAGTATTTGTTCTCACTGCCGACCAGATGGACTTTACTGGTCACGACTTCTAACTAAAACTCAAGATAACTTCGTTCTGCAGCCAGTTACTAACGAGCATCACATTAATTTTAATGAATACTCGCCGATAACATTAGTTGGTAGTCAGTCGCGCTTAAATCACGACTTGATAGAAGTTACAATACATGAACTGACCATTGGATCGGGTCCTAGTGGCTGAATGGTAACCGGAAAGTCCTAGCTTCGAACCATGGTCGGTGGGTGCGTACTGCTGAAGAGCCCTGAGCCCTAAGACGAAACAGCTGTCCAGTACTCCCTGGAGGTTTTCAATGTTTCTCTAACTGATATCAATCCGTGATCAAACTTGAAATTCCAAACTGCCCTTTAGATAAAGTAACTTGATTAATCAACACTATCACATCATCAACATCAATTGAAGTAAGTTTCATATGACGAAATAACAGTGTAGGGAAAACAACAGCATAATACTAAATAGTGTTATGAGATAAATGATATAAAATTCATTGAATGTAAGTTATATTTACCCCTCTAGACTCCAATTCACGATAGATATTTGCATTAACATCGAAACGCCATTTCTTAAATGCTCGTCTTAATAACTGTTTAATACCTTTGCGTGATAGCTGTATGTTACGCGATATCCAACCATTTTCAAAGGTCCATTCTTTTAATTTCCTTCAAAATTAAGAGAAATATATATATTTACGTATACTGATGATATGTAATCATACAAATAAAGAATAATACTATTAATAATAATTTAATTTATTGCAAAACAATACTTAGGATGCCACCATAAATTACATATAAGAGAAGATAAAAGAAGCATTTATTTCACTAATTACATAATAACTTATAAGTTTCACGCTTAAAACTTCCTCTATTATATAGAACGTAGGCCAAATAGATTATCGTTGAATTTTCGTACTTACTTCTGCGAGCACTTAATCTCCTATGCTGACTTCTAATCCTACTTGATGAGATGGAAGGTGAGAGGTGGGTCAATAGAGGGGGTGGTTCTGAGAGCCAGACAATATGGATTTAGCCCATTTCTCGCATGAATTCAAGTGTCTGTCGACTACAGGTAGTAAACTAGCTGACTTAGTGGAACACCACTTACTCTGCTGATAACCTTTAATACTCTTCTATATACGATATAGTCTTTTTGAGTAGCCCAGGAAAACCTAAGGGGTGCGATAAAGAATAATAGTAATAGTAATAATAATAATAATGATAAGCGCAAAGAGGAGCAATCAAATATATGTGAGGTTTTCAAGTATTGGTTTTGTAGGAATATTTTTGTTTGGTTGTTTGGAGGTGGGTGCGTACTGATGAAGCAGAGCCCCAAACTAGGCTGACGAAACAGCTGTCCAGTACTCCTTGCAGGTTTTCCAGTGGTTCTCTCTAACTGATGCCAGCACATGATGAAATCCTCTAACCAATATGTGAAGTTTATTTAAACATCAAGCATGGATTATATTGCTTAATACATAAGCTTGTAACAGACCATCAGATTGCTGTTATGTGATATGCAAATGCGTTTCAATTGTTCTACGAGTTGATCACGGATTGATGTCAGTTAGAGAACCATTGAAAACCAGCACTGGGGTACTGGACAGCTGTTTTATCCTAGTTTGGGAATCATCGGTAGTACGCACCCACCACTAGGGTTCGAACCCAGGACCTTCAGGTTACAAGGCAAGCTCGTATACCATTCAGCCACTGGGACCCAATTCAATGGCCAACCCATGAATTCTTACTTCTACCAATTCGTGATTTAGCGCGACCCCAACCATTGTCGTTGGCGGGAGATCCATCCACACACGTGACATCTAATTGAACCTCACTGGTCACGACTTCTCACTAGAACTCCAGGAAACTCCATCCTGTAGCAAGTCACTAGCGAGCGTTTTAATTGTGTTTAAGAATTAGGATGCACCTGCAGAAATATTCTTACTTCTGACTCGAGATCTGAACTCCGCCGACGAGAAGATCTACAGGCAAGAACCAACAAGTTGGTGGGAGAAGAAGAAGCAAAGACAAGACTTCAAATGAACATAAAGAAGACGGAGGTGATGGAAACAACCAACAACAACAACAGCAACAAGCACTCATCACTATCGACGGAAAAATTTCAAAGAGGACACTTTCCTCACTTATCTGGTCAGGCAGCCTCGTTTCAGTGACAGGCTGCACAGATGAGGATGTCAAAACCAGAAATGGAAGGGTAAGACAGACCTTCGTCATTCTGAAATCAGTTTGAAATCTAATGCACTGCACTCAGCATAAAAATCAAAAGAATCCGGATTTTCAACACCAACGTCAAGTCAGATATTCAATTCTTCTATATGATTCACAAGCCTGGTGAACTTGTCACAAGAAGCATTCCCAACTAGTGGTCTTAGATTTATATCAACAGCTGCCCACTTTGCTACCTCAATACACAACATTAAATGACTGATCAGAAAGAATAAGCAACAATAAACTCTGGAAACAAACCCTCCAACAACGTATTGCTCAACAAATATCCCGAAAGAAATGGAGACAGATCGGACAAACACTAAGGAAACCGTTGGGTGACGCGGAGCACTAGACAAACCCTTGAGTGGAACCCAAATTGGAAGCGACGAGTTGGGTATGTGTCCAAGAGTGACATGGAAGAGATCGTGTGAGGAGGAGATAAAGATTTAAAGGCGATGGTGGGGCCAACTGAAGAGGACTTCGGGGAACAGGACGAAATGGAGGTGTGTTATTGAAGCCCTACGTTTCATTCGGAACCAAATGGAATGATAGTAATAAACGTAGCCATAAGTACACTAGAGGGGACGGGTAAGAGAATGACTTCCATTTATTTTCTGAAAATACAATGAAGCTAAGCTTCCGAGGAAGCAAGCATTTGAATGATGCAATCATTAGATACATCGTGGATGAACTTGTGACAAGATGACTCTGGGTTCAATCCCTGCTGGGTTCATTGGTGAGCGCTGTGAAGAACCCAAAACTAGGACGAAACAGCTGTTCAGTGCTCGTTGGTTTCCAATGACTGATACCGTCTCGTGATGAAATCATTACTGAAACTGTTCAATGTGTACCAAATGCTGAAATTAACACACTCCATAGGAGCAAACGGACATTTATTCATACAAAAAAGTAAGTGTGGGTAATCTTATGCCGTATTGGTAACTTTTTTCTATTTTTCGTTTTACTCATTTGTTTACTCATTCCACCTGACTGAGTTGATTTCAATCTTGAGAATTTCACCTTTTTTTCCTGATATGTTACGCAATCTCAGGCTAATATAAGTTATTGTACTCCTGAATCTCTTCTTTCCCTACTTAATTCTCGAAAATGCAATATAAATAAAGAGGAAGTGATTCGAGTTAAAAATTTTAATTCTAACATTTCTTGAGCTATTATTTCAACCTCCATTTTATTCATTTATGCATATATCTCATTTCTCTTGTATTGTTTTATGAAACAAACTGACACCACACTGAAGTAGATTGGTGAATGGTGGGTGATTACCGATGGAATCAAAAAGGAGACGCATTTCGTCCTATTTCGGACTCGCCATCTGGATGTACTTGCATTCCCCAATGAGACTCGAATCAGGCGCGCCGCCCATCGTTTCAAACACCAAAGGGTTACCCACCAGACCACTTAAGCCACGAGAACCACCTCTTCTGTAGTGGATGTCAGTTATTACTTGTTTTTCAATTCAATTTTGATTTTCCAGTTGATTGAGCTGGACCGAAATGTTCGACCTCTGTTGACATATCGGCTCCCAGGGTGGATGCTTCGACGATGGTCGAGGATTATAAATAATAACTGATTTCTGTTGCACAAGAGGTGGTTCCCGTGGCCCAAGTGGTCTAGTGGATAACTCCTTGGTGTTTGAAACGATGGATATTGGGCAATGCAAGTACATCCAGTTGACGAGTCCAAAATAGGAGGAAATTTGCATCCTGGATCCCACTGCTAGTCACCACTCACAGCATTACTTCGACTTAGTCATCAGACATTCTGGAAGTGTCCGAAATAGGAACCAACATATCAACTGAGGCCGAGTATTTTGGTCCGAAATTGAATTAAAATAAAATGACACCATATTGTGTCACAAATCTGATTTGTCCTACTTCTTTAACCTTATTTATCAAAGGGAATCATCTATACCAAACTTTAATTCTTCAAAAGCACTGCGCATATAATTACCTTGTTACCGGCAATATACTACGAAAATGTGGTGCAACTAAATGGTAAATTGGATGTGATTGTGACATATTACGTCGTAGTGAAACATAAACTGACTCCAATATTAAATGAGTTAGCAAACGGCCAACAATCATATGATGACATGCATCGGCCAGATTCACCCATAATTTTGCTTGTAACCAAATTGAAGCTGGATCAGTTGGAAGGATAATCTGAAATCAAAAGAAAAATGAACACCACGATTATATGGGCATAGTCAGCTTTTTTTGAAGTGGCACTACTTGTTTTATCTGGTGGGTATTAGGAGCAAAATTTACCAGCATGAAAATTTAGTAATATACGTTTAGTTACAGGATTTCATGATGAACTGATATCAGTTAGAGAACCATTAGAAAACCACCAGAGAGTACTGCACAGCTGTTTCCTCCTAGTTTGGGAATCTTCAGCAATACGTGCCCACCGACTGTGACTCGAACGCAGGACCTTCCGGTTACAGGCGAGCTTACAGACCATTCAGCCACCGGGACCCGACCCAATGATCCAATGGTGAAGAGTCCCAAACTAGGACGAAACGGCTGTCCAGTACTCCCTGCAGGTTTTCCAATGGTTCCCTAACCGATGTCAGCTCATGATGAAACCATGTAACCCGTCAATCAAATTCCTACAAACCAATACTTGAATATACGTTTAACTTTTGAACTTACTGCCCCTTTAATCAATTACATTGCGCAGCTATATAAATTTGGAAACTACAAGAATGAACAGCAACAATTTTGAGACATAAAGTTAAAAAGTGCTTAGACAAAATGGAAAAAGACAAAGAGGAAGACAGACATCTAGAGGTGTTAATATTTAGCCCAATGATAATGGGAATGAAAGGGACAACGTCTGAACGTATTCTTTCTTTCCACAGAGTGCTCTAACTGAGTCAATCTGATTGTTGATTATATGTAGAAAACGTGGACGGACTGTACGTGGTATACAGAGCTAAAGGCATCCATAGGAGGGAATTAAGCCTTTAGAGATTTAATTTTTCTCTTTTTGAACAAGGTTGGTAAATGATTACAAATCCGTCGATGAACCTGCGTAATCGCATGCCTTATGTAACTTGATCTTAAAAACGGTATATACATAGGGGGGAGCTTAGAATAGGCAAGTGGTCTTTCAGTTTAAAGGTGAACAGTCGACATCTACCGAAGGAGATAAACAAATGTCTGCTGAGAATATTCACTTTATTGTTCTGGTTAGACGCTGGGATAAAACCTCCACATCTCCCTTAAAAGTGTAGGTGCATTAAGGACATCATAAGTGACAGTCCGATTGTGGTGAGAGCTGTCTGCAAGCCAAAATTGTAGACAACAATTTACGTCAATATTTACGTCCCGAATCGGGATCATGAGAAAAATCAATAACAAAGCTTAACCTTCGTAAAACTCACCAACCAATCACATCAGACTTAACGTGGGCAAATACGATTCGCAGATATATGGCTAAACTTCCTAAGAAAGGTCACGAGCAGTACAGAATAACGTTGAGCGAGAAAGCAACCAATCAGAAGACGTTGTTTCTCTGCTAACAATAACGCTAGTAATAATGTACATAAAATGTACAAATATCTCTTGATTTTCTCAATAAACGATCTGTTGCCTGGCCCCTATCTTTTGTCGTTACACCATAACTGCCAATATACAGATAGGTAGACAGCCTCACAGACCCTGTCAAAATAGGACCTTAATATCTCTTAAAAAAGTTCACAGGGAGATACTGAGACACAAAGCACAATGACAAATAACACGGTATATGAGTAAGAAAAATATGGATGATGCCTTCATCCTTTGTCTAAATGACTTGAACAGGAACGCAATAATATCTCAACTCAACGAAATGTATTCAGCTATCAAACTCACGTTTGAATAAGAATCTTCAAGTAAAATTTCCTTTTGTAGACGTCCTACTAGCGAGAAGACCAGGTGGTAGACGTGATTCGGAAAATGAAAGATGATGTGTGTAGGTTAACCACCTCTTATTGCATCTATCAATTCGACAGCTCCTGTGCAGCCAGTTATAGTGATTGTCACTCTAGGAACCTGATTTTTTGTGCACGGGAACACCTACCAGTATGGCTAAATAAAAGTGATGTTAAAATCATCAACAGTTCGACATTAGGTCTCCTCGTCCAAGCAAGCCCCATACGACTAGCAGCAGAGAAGACTCTTCCTCTGTTATCTGTCAGGTATCGAATAAATTACCAAAGGCTTCTAGATATCGAACACTTTAAAGAGAAGAGGCCACTGCAATTTGCTTCAATCAACCAGAAGTCTGTATGCAGGAGAAACAGGTCCAGCCAGCTCTAATAGCTACCCTGGTTTGTTGTCCAACCTACTTCCCTCAATTTATCTCATATTCAGTCAGTTTAGTGTTATATGTGATGCATATTATCTCTCTCTCTTACTGACGCTTCTTAAAATGTCGGTCGGTTTTCGACATAGAACTTTGCACATATGTGCGGCAGTTCAAGTCGCCACACTCCATGTACCACACAAAGCAAGAAAGAGAAGAAAGTAGGAGAAATGCATAATATAGACAGTAAACAAAGGTGTGAGACAAAGGAATAGTAATAACGAAGAACGATATAGTTTCATTGGAAATCATAAGTCACAAGGAGTGGATGCATCTGCGCCAGCCATTGAGAATGATTTTGAGCCATGTCACCAATCGTTTCCAACCATTGTGTTTTACTGTCCCGAGGACCCCAACCAGGAAGTCTACATCTCCCTACGTGGCTGGCTTAAACTAACTGTTGTGGATTTCATTGACTGGTGCCATGTTTTCGTTTGACCGCCGCTAGCTCTTTTCCAGCCTGACCCTATATCAGCTAGCATTGCCTATCGGTCGAGGAAGGCGATGACTAGGCATACGTAACACATGTCCTAACCATCTCAGTCGATGTAATTTCACAGCCTCGTCGACTGATTTCCCTTCCTTACCTAGCACTCATCCGAAGCCTAACCTCAATATTGCTCACCTTATTATACCACTTCACGTGGGAGATAGAACGCAGACACCTATGATCGAACACAGATAATCTTTTCATGTCTTCTGCTCTCAATGGCCAGGTCTCACAGCTAGCCATAAAGGAGGACGGAGCGGACTTTTGAGCAGTACACACGCCCTTTGGTCGATAGTCGGATGTCACGTCTACGCCAGAGACGGCGTAAACTGGCATATACGAAACTAGCCCTCTGTATTCGTGCTGAGATTTTGACAGAGATCAACCCGTTGGGGCTGATGGTACTTCCCAAGTAAGTGAAGTGGTCAACGTGCTCTACCACTTCACTTCCTATTTCTAATCTAGGGGTCAGTGAAGTCCAATCCTGCAGCATCATCTTACATTTTACAGGGGCGAATTGCATGCCAAACATACGAAGATTCTCAAAGTGTAATCCAATGACACTACTGATTCAATGTAATATGAAACAGCATCAATGTTGTTAAGATCAATATTTCTTTAATTATTACTGTCATATATAAGCGTAGAACCTGATGGCGAATACAAGCTACGTACAAGGAAATTACTTACCGCACTGGTATCATTCGAATTACGATCCAACTGAATTGCAATCGGTTTCAATTGTCTTTTCTCTGTATAAAAGAAAATAGCCAAAGGTGCACACAATTCTCGACCACGTTTACAACTCAGCCCTTCCATTATGTGAAAATCAAGTATGTACAAACGATTAGCCGACACCATTTGACGCAGTGTCCAACCTTCCAGATGAGGCTTCAACCAGTTTGCGGCTAGCTGGAAACTACAAAAAAAAAGTTGACAAGAAGAAGAAAGCAGATATAAGTAGAAAAGAAGAAAACTCCGTGTATGTACGCGTATTCATGCATCACCACCTACGAGAGTTTGTGAAAACAACACAACACTCTAGGACTATCGACATATACAATTATTGAAAGAGTAATAGGTAACGTAAATATATCATCCATTTGTAACGGGAGAAGGAAGTAGAATTGGGAACAGACCTTTAATAAGGAAAAACACATCATATTTATACACTTTTAGTCGCATTAAAGTTCGGTTAAGTCAGAGGAGAATAATAAATTGCTCTGATTGGCTGACACCTGGCCCGGTCCAAGGTTAAACAAGGCTGTCCAATGAGGTTATTCCGGCGAAGTTCAACTATTGCGTTCCAGGAGTGCGAACGCTCCAATGACCTTGAACGCATACTAATCGTTGGCTAACAGCATCTGTCATTATCATAAATGAAATATCAACGCTATTCACCAATTAAGCGGCAAATTTCACTCAGATCACGTTTCTAAGTACTGTTTGGACAATTTGTTAATAGCTCGTTAGGGTTAGGATTAGGGTTAAGGTAAGTATAGAGGTTAGGGTTAGGATCAGGGTCATAATTAGGATTAGAGTTAGGTTAACGGCTAGGATAAGGATTGTAATTAGGGTTAGGGTCAGGATTAAGGTTCGGATTATGACTAGGGATAGATTTAGAGTTGATGTCATTTATTTTTATTTGTATTATTATCCACATTTTCTTGATAAGTGGTCATCTGTCCTCTTACTGCGAACCATGGTAATTCAATCGAGGGTTTTCGGGGAAGACTGCACATGAGGATAAGAGAGAAAAACGATTCACAAAAACAGCTCATCTTCAGTCAACTCGGTGAATACATGTAGAAAAACTAGTCTAAATTAGTAACCGATACTCCTCATTATAATTGGGACGTGCTTTTAAGTCATTTCAGAGAAAGACACCCTGTTTAATGTGTTTTCACGCATCTTCTTGTAAATATACGTCAATTTTGTGCAAAAGTTCCTCATTTTTATGATTGGTCAGCTCAAGGTCACTCGTGCGGTCGCATCCTTGGGACGCTATTGTTGAACTTTGCCATTATTTTATGTCCACAAAACTCCTACCTCTGCAACCATTGATTTTAATATTGATTTTAGTTTTGGCTGTTTCCTGTCAATCTGTATCACGTCACACAACATTGACTTATTTCACAATTTTCTAAAGTTTGGTTTGTAAGGGTTTGTTATGTTTTTACGAGTTGATCACGGACTGATATCAGTTAAGCTTTGAACAGTTGAAATGTTTGGTCATCTGTCTAAGCCTTCATTGTAAGTAATACACCTCCGTGAAAAGAATAAACATGAATTAATGGTGGATAAGTTTAGAAAATATCCGTCGGTGGCTTTGCGATAGAACACTCGCCAATCGCACTTGTGGTCCAGAATTCGACCCCGGCCGACGCACCCCCTTACCTCGTTAAGCTGGTAATAAGACCAGTTAAGAGGGAAGGTTGGGCATGTGGCTAACAACCTCATCCCGTAAAAGTAAGCACTGCTACCGAAACTTTAAAGCTCTAACTTGAAGCCCTATGTTCCACTGGGAACGTAAAGGAATCTTTATTTTAAAGTTTTGAAAATGAGCATCATTCTATTTGCGATTATTTCTCCATATCAATTTGGCATATACTTGTTTTATTAACGATACTACTTTTAAGTAGTTCAAATATAATCCCAAAAAAACCTTTATATGTAATTCCTCTTTACTTCGGTCTGCGTGTTAACACCTGTTAAAAGAACATTTCTAAATATAACCTACTTCCATACATATACTAGGTAGTGAGTTTATTCTTCGATCCCAGGAAGTAAAAATTACATCATCAGAAGTTTGAAAATATATATACATATTTTAAAGTATTTCATGTGTGAAAAGTGTCAACCTTCCAAAGAGAATAATCGATAAAGTTATAGACACGTGGATCTTATCGACTAATTATTCTTGTTGCACAGAAGTATAGTTGAAGTCAAAAGTGGTTCTCCAAAGATATCACCCATTTAAAAAATTATTAATCTCGCGTACATGTTAACGAGAAATCTGACTGACTGACTGGTTTCAACGTAGCGTAACGACAGAAGACAAAGGCCAGGCAATAGATGGTTTATTGAGAAAATCAAGAGGTATTTATAAATTTTTATGTGCATTATTGTTAGCAGAGAAGCAACCTCTTCTGATTGGTTCTTTCCTTGCTGAAGGTTATTGTGTTATTTCTTTTCGGCCGTTTCTCAAATAATAAAACCATATATCTGTGAATCATATATTCACACTTTAATTCCGCTGTGATTCGCTGGTGATTTTCTCAGGGTTAAGCTTTATTATAGTTTTTCTCATGACCCTGATTCGGGACGTGAACATTGACGTGGATTTCATCATGAGCTGACATTGGTTGGAGAACCATTGGAAAACTAGGGAGTACTGGACAGCTGTCTAGCCTTAGTTTGGGACTCTGGTGGTCGCTCTATTTCGTGAATTGGCAGAAGTTAGAATTCATGGGCCATTGGATAGGGTCCCGGGGGCTTAATGGTCTACGAGCTCGCCTTGTAACCAGAGGATCCTGGGTTTGAACCCCAGTGGGTGCGTACTACTGAAGAGTCCCAAACTAGGACGAAACAGCTGTCCAGTACTCCCAGGTTTTCCAATGGTTCTCTAGCTAATGTCAGCTCATGATGAAATCCTGGAACCAATCAATCAAATCCCTACAAATCAACACTTGAATACTGACGTAAATTGTTGTTTACAATTTTGGCTTGCAGACATCTCTCACTACAATAGGACTTATCACAGAAGTGCTAAAGTTCAAATCACCACAATCCATGTACCACACAAAGGAAGACAAAAGAGAGAAGAAGAAAAGAGATTCGGGACAACAATATTAAACACAAATGTGAAGGGAAAAGAATAGTAACATGAAAAAACAACAAGGCTCAATAAATACATGAGGTGACAGGGTGAATGTATCTGTGCCACTGAGAACGATTTTGACCGATTGTCTCCAGCCATCGGTTGTTATCCTCCTGAAGACCCCGATCAGGAAGCCTACGTCTCCTCGTATGGTTGAAACTGACTGTTAAGGATTTTATGCACTGATTCCAAATTCTAGTTTGACCACCAACTAGCTCTTTTCCAACCTTGATCCTATGTCAGCTAGCATTGTCCGTCGAGGAGAGTGAGACCTGGATCTTCAAGATGTTATGATACAATTCTCAGTAAGACAAAAATGAAAAAGTTGTACCTATCAATTACATCTGACTAGTGACAAGTACTCGACCAACGATCACATGATCCTACTTTTCTATCTCGAAACTATGCAGTCAAAATTATTTGTTTTTTTTATTATAACTTGATTCCACACAGTATTTTGGTACAAGTATGGAATTTTCAGCATTTGATATCAGTAGCCCAAATTTAGTGGGTCGACCATTGATATCATGCGTGCGTCTGCCGGGGATTGAATCCCGGACCAAGTGCATGGTTGGCGAGTGTCCGAACAATAAATCATGTTTGAAACATCATCTAGTAAACAATAATACTGTGGCATGACAGATCTGGTTGTAGTCATAAGGAGGTGATGTATGAATGGTTCCTTGTCTTCTCTTTTATCGACTGAAACTTCCTGTACATTATACAATCCCATTGTGATCTGTATGATAAGCAGCTTCGTTGTTAAGTAAAAAATCTGTGTATTAGAATGAGTGAGGCTGTGTAAAAAGGCTAACAAATGTAACTCATCTATCTAGACCTAACTAAGTAATTGAAATGAAACTAACAATTTGAAACATTCTACTTATTAAAAAAAATCCCATGTACAAGTAAGTGAAGCACACTTCCCATCCACCTCATAAAAAAACAAAAAAAATAAATAAAATCACTATGTAAATGGGATGAAATTACAAGATAAATGCATAAAAGAGAGAGAGGAAACATTTTTTACATGCCTTTTTGGTAATGTACGGCATAATTGAATAGTGTAAGGATTACATCCACGAATACGTTGTGCACCAAAGCAGATATCATTCATCATCCAAAACTGTAAACTCTAATTAACAATAAAAAAGAATTTGAAGGTAATTAGAAATAGATGTGTAAGAGATAAGAATAATAGATCGTTCTGATTGGTTGACAATTGGCTCAAGGTTAAATAAATTAGCCAATCGGGTTATTTCCTGTCCTCAACGTATATTAAATCCAAATTTGAGGAAGGAAAACACTTCTACCTACCTCTGCAGACAGCTACTAACTTAAAATGTTGATTTCAGTTTTGGCCGCTTCCTATCAGTCAGCATTACGCTACAGATGTACACAATAAATGTTTGAAAAAAATAACACCCCCTCTCCAAAAAACATTAAGATTACTAGGTTTTGAGTATATACATACGGAAAACCAATGTATTTTACAAGTTTTAGGAGGGAAATAAAATAAAACTTTGAGCAAAGCTTAACTGCAGATTAGTACACTCATATAAAAAATTATCCAAATCAGAATTCTTTCGAGAAGTAATAAACAACCATAACGATACTTTAGCTACCTGATACGAATATCAATATCCTTTTATTAACTGCAGAAGTTCACTTATTCAAATAAAAGTTTGTAAAGTGTTATTCAAAGTTAAAATTCACATAGTGATAGATAACATTCCTCCTAATGTCATTCGATATTTGGTTGATAGACATTCAAAGTAAAACCCTTGAAAATTAAACTGACGATCACTAGTGACTGGCTACAAAATGGAGTTGCCTGGAATTCTAGTGGGAAGTCCTGAAAAGTGGGATCCGCCAGGTCGGGAGTGAGGACAAATACTCACCGATGACATTAGCTGATGGTCGGTTACGCTACAATCATGAATTGGTGTAAGTTAGAATTCATCGGCTGGCTATTGAGTCAGGTCCCAGTAGCTCAATGGTCTACGAGCTTGTTCGTCTCGTAACCGGAAGGTACTGGGTTCGAACCCGCCGTGTGCATACTGATGATGACTCCTAAGCACTAAGACGAAACAGCTGTCCAGTACTACCTATTGGTTTTCAGTGGTTCTCTAACTGGTACCAATTCGTGGTCAAACTTCAAAACAAATGGAATCCCTACAAACTAACTCCTGAAAATATCATCAAAGACATCAAAATAAAGGTTATCTATCTATCTACCCTACACCCTGATATCCAATAAAACTCATAATGTTGTGCTACATGTGACAATCACCAAAATGTGCTCAACAGTCGAAACATTCACTGTAAATTTTTATAAAATATTGGTCTTTCTATCCAAATAAAACACAAGTCCTCTTAAATTGTCGTCTTTGAAAGAAAAGTGTTGTTTCATCCCAGCGTAATTTGTAAACAGCACGATACAGGGACAGAATGATCTCATGTTATGCAGCAGGTAACTGCATCTACACTTTAATCAGTGTACTTCAATGGTCATGATTTCGCGCCGGAACCTCGGAAAATGCATGATTACTAAGCAGTGTTAACATTCAATTTAATAACTCCTGTTAATTTTTTCAGGAACCTATATGTCAAGTCTTCTTCTTATCTAACCTTCAGATGCTTGTTTTCATATACAAACTGTTGACACTATGACTGACAGTCTCTTATGTTCGAACAAAATACTGAGTCGCTGAATCTGCACACAACTAAAAAACAACTTACCACAGGTTCAGTGATATTATATTTCTTATAGAAATTCCCAAGCGTATCAAGAGAACTCCACGGTTGTTCACTCGTATATTCTTCAGCCAGACCAGTACGCTCAATGACTTCAAGAACCAAAGGTTCAATATCCCACTACAAAAACTATTAAACAGGTTCACAAGTATTGTGCTTACCCTAGTATCCGATGAGAATAACTCTGAAGACGGGATCTCTTGTAACTAGTAACAAAATGTATGATTAGTTTCTCTAAATTAGCTCACCTCAACAGGTAGACCTTTAGCACGTTGAAAGAAGGTGAAGAATTGCATACGCCTACTAACTTCCTCTTCTCTCAACTCCATAAATGGTTCATACTGAGGAATCCAAGCTTCACAGTCGTGTACAACATATTGATGATCAGGACTGATCCATTGATGAACAGGAAAGAAGAAATACTTCCATTCAGCAGTCATACCAAACCTTCTATCCCGGATAATCACTCTATCCAGAAACCAAGCAGGCGGAGGAAACGACTGAGTTGTACACCAAAATTCAATATGATGCAATCGTTTGAACACCTATAGTGTTTACAACAGTTGCCTAGATACCAATAATGACCTACTTTTAAACGACTCCAAGACTGTAAATCTATTGTAAACTTTGCTTGTGTATAGTCGATGTCATTTTGAAAAATATTATCCAGTGTAATTGTCGGTGACTGATTCCCACAGTGGTCAAACATAACCATATTGACTCCAGGACCAAGTTCATCACCACTGTAATCACCGCTGACAACACACACCTCGAATGCTATTTTAGTAGATGTCCCTCCCATAGGTGTAAATGCAATCCTTTATAGCATACCGAAATACTTTTGGAAAAACCTATAAAATGAGTGAAAAAGTAATTACTTCTATTTGTCTTTACTATGAGAAAAAGATGAACGATAGTTAATGAGTGAGAATTCGTTCAATTACTTCAATGAAAAATCTTACCATAAAGATTAGCGATTTACATCACCTTCCTCTGAATAAATTACCACTGGTGTTACTTAGCAACCACCTACAATAAGTTGTAATGGTCTAGAAGTCAAACTGAATTCAAACTCAAACTTACAGTGATGAAGTGAGGTTTAAATGTGACCTACTTAATGAGTAAAATGCGTACTTTGACAGATCTATACAACGTCTTCTGATTGATGACCATTCGCTATTATCTTAAGCATATTTAGTTACCTATGCCATTCAGTAGAAAATATCGCGTAAACTGTCAGTATTTTTGTGCTACTACAATGTTGAATAGTTGGAGGAAATCGACAGAAAACCATGAGCCTATGTTTCCTGCTGGCAATATGTATATGCAATGTCAGGAATGAGAATTCAAGCAATCTTAAAACGGTGTTAGGAGCACGTCATAACTCTTGGTCTCAGGGTGGAAAAGACTTAGCTAGTGGTGGTCAAACCAAAACATGGCTTCATCAGTCAATGAAATCCACAACAGTTAGTTTAAGCCAGTCACGTAGGAAGGTGTAGACTACCAGACTGGTTGGGGTCCTCGGGACGGTAAAATCCCAATGAAGGCTGGAGGTAATTGATGATATGGCTGAAAATCATTCTCAATGGCTGGCGCAGATGCATCCACTCCTTGTGATTTATAATATCCAATAAAACTATATTGTTCTTCGACATTACTATTTTTTGCCTTATATCTGTGTTTACTGTTTCTGGTTTGCATTTCTTTTTACTTTCTTCTCTGGCTTTGTGCGCTGAGTGAAGTGTGGCGACGGAACTTCTGCACATCGGTGCAAAGTTCTATGTTGAAACCAGTCAGTCAGTCTTGGTCTCAAGCCCTTGATTTTCAAAAGACACAACTGAACTTCATGCAAAATCTACTAACAGTACCATGATACAAATGTAGGTACGCTATTAGAAAACAGCTGTGCTAGGACCACGTGACTGTTGGAAATCGAAAGCAAACATTTATGTAATTTGTATGAAATTTATGATGATCACGTTTTAAAGATGCAAGAGACTAAATTGTCAACCAATGAGATTACAGGAGGAGTCCACATGACACAAATGTGTTCAACTTTGTTTGATTCATATTAAGTGTACGGAAAACTTTTTGAAGTGCTTTTTTGAAGAACTAGATCCAATAAATCAAGTACACAATTTACTAAAATACCATTTATATTCATCCACTTCAACTAGTCTCAATATAATACTAGATATTTTAAGTGTTGTATGTTATATTTGCGTTAGTCATGGGTCTTAATGGATAATGCGATAGACAGAGGGCAGCGAGGAAACAGGTATAAAATGGACCCACACAAAAATCTTGGAGGATTTGGACTTCGCCGATGATATATATCTGATTTCCCGCAATCTGGAAGACTTGCAAGTGAAAAGCAACAAGTTGGCAGAAGAAGCATCCAGAGAAGATAGGCCTTCCTTCAGATGCATATAGAGAAACTAGAGGTGATGAAGACTCCTGGCCAACAGCAACAGCCACAGCAACAACAACAGACAAAAGTCAGCCAGCATAAATGGGAGGAATCTGTAAGAAGCAGCCTCCTTCACCTACCTACCTGGGAAGCATCGTTCCAACAACAGGCGGACGGAACTAATGAGGATATCAAAGCGAGAATCGGGAAAGTAAGGCAAGCTTTCATTACTCTCAAGTCTGTGTGGAGGTCAAAAGCACTCAGCAGGAACCAATCGTGCAACAAATATGCAGGAAAAAATGGAGGTGGATTGGCCATACTCTGAGAAAACAAACCATCAAGTGACATCACACGACAGGCTATCGCTAGAGTGGAACCCTAATGGGAAGTGGCGAGTTGGTGGTCGGTGCGAGGGTGACATGTAGGAGGTGATGTGAAGAGGAGATGAAAGCATGTGGGCAGACGTGAAGGCAGGTGAAAACGTTGACAGAGAACCGAACGCAATGGAGACGTGCGGTTGAAGCCCTATGTTCCTCTATGAACTAAAGAAAACAATAATAATATAATGGGTCTTAATCCATCCTTTTTTACTTTTGAAAAAGTTGTTACAGTCAATCAGATTAGATTTATCAAGATAATGAGGTTGGTGTGAAATTTTGATTTAGCTTAATTACCTGTTCTTATTCCTGTTATTTGATGAGTGGATTTTAGCCGTCTTATTTATTTGATATTTCTACATTTACTTTTACAATATTCAGTATTTTTTATACTTTTCTTTTTGGAGAGATTGTTCTGCATTAGTCATTAAATCTCTTGAATCCTCTTTCAGCTAACTGATTTCCTATAATCCAACCCACCAAAGTGTAATGATAATTTCTTTTCAAAACATAAAATTGTAAGTATTGATTTCGTTAGCTTAATGCCTTACCTTTCTATTTGAATCTTCAATCAGATCAATTATTGCAGACAACATTAATTAGCCAATATTTTGAACTTATGACTTGATGGGACTAATTATTATGTAAAGTTTTAAAACTACTTGTTTTAGGCGCTAGAAAGCTGATGTGGCTTACAGACTAATACTCGCATTTTAAGGTAAATTGGATTCCATTCAGTGAACAATTTTACTGGGGTTCCTGAGCGATTGAGAGCGACTTTCAACAGTCTCCAGCCACCGATCCTAAGAGTTTCGAATGTCTGAACCAGTCTTCATACTTCTACGTGACCCAAACCAACAGTCAAAGACTCCTTGGGATGATACCACGTTTTGATGTGACTACCCCTAACTCTTTTTCAACCTAATCCTATTTCATCTCACTGGAAAATCACATAAAGCAAGAGAAGAGACCAAAGAGATACTCAAAAGAGAGATAATAAACAGAAGTGTAAGGGTAAAAGAAGAGTAATGTGGAAGAACAGTAGATTTTTATTGGATATGATAAACCACAAAGAGTGAATGCATCTGCGCCAGCCATTGAGAACGGTTTTGAGCCATATCACCGATTGTTTCCAGCCGCCATTGGTTCTTGTCATTCAGAGGACCCTAACCAGGAAGTCTACACCTCCCTACGTCGCTAGCTTAAAGTGACTGTTGTGGATTTCATTGGTTGATGAAGTCATGTTTTAGTTTGACCATCACTAGCTCTTTTTCAACCCGATCCTAAGTCATCTAACATTATCCATCGAGAAAGGCGATGGCTGGTGATGCGTAACACATATCCTAACCATCTCATGTAAAATTACTCGATGAGGAGGCTTATAGTTTGATTTGTATAACACATTTCAGTTATTCACAAACTCAGTCGTCCATGCTGAAGCAGTGGGAATCCAACCTGGGGCCCAATAGTTGATCGCCAAGTCAAGCATATTTGTGTTCTTTCAGAAATGCCCCCTTCAGTGTCATAGATAGACACTGACGCCAATAAAATGAAGGACTAAGCAAAACTAAAAGTGAATCTCGATTATCAGAGATTACAAATAGTGAAGTGCAACATCCTGGCTTCAAGCTACGGTACCTGTAGTCTAAACACAGTTTTAACATGAAGCTCACACTGTAATAGACGAACTGTATGTAAGTACTACTATTATAAACTAATGGAACTAGCGCTCGTGTTTTTTCACTAATACAGTGCTGGTACAATGCCACATGATCCTTTTAAAGCAGTACATTTTTCCCTCTTATTTCGTGAACCTGGATAAATTTTCGATTATCTAGGTGACGATAACTAGAGTCAATGATGAAATTAAGAAACAGATTCTGAAAGTATACTGGTGGTAAGGAAAACCCATAGATCACAATACATAGAAGCTAAAGAAACAAACCAAAAACACTTATAACTTTTACAAATGCAAGTATTTGTAAATAAGTATAAATCAACTGATAAGTCCATCACACTTTTAATGAGCGACACCTGGGCCATGCAAAACATGAGAAGAATAAACTAATGTGCTACTACCAAGTGAGCAACAACGAATACATTCTGGGCAGCCACGGAAAATTTTGGACGCAACTCGGGATGTAGGACATGTTTAACCGAAGTTGTTAATGCGTTTCACTGCGCCAAAATATTTTGGAAACTGACTGTATTTATATGGTATCTTATGATTCCTATGTGATATATATACTATCTCCCTAATTTTAAAAGAAATAAGTTCAAAACTTTCGAAGTAACAGAAACAAACGTACAAATCTCAAGTACTGCCCAAAGCGTTCGCAGCGCACGCGAGGATTTCGGTGGTCAGGTGTAGTCACATAGACGTATCAAAATACACACAAGATTGACTTGATGGTACATTTTCTACATAAATGACTTTGCATTCATACGTTTGAAGTGCATTATTTCACCACCTCTTTTAATTGTTAGATTATCTTAAGCCGACTCAATCACACTATTATTCGGGTATTTTATTTTTGGACTAATTTAAAACAAATAATAAGAACCTTATATAGTGCCACTTAACAATATATAACCGTGAAAATGCATAAAAACCATCCGGAAAGCACTCAGATGCATCATAAACAGGTATTAGTATCATACTATATAATTCGCACCTGTATCTTGGTGTTTATACAATTATTACGTTCTGCTTTATTGAATAAAATAAAGCGAAACAAAGTAACGAAATTAGAACGACTAATAATCGGAAGGTACACCCACTAAGGTGAAATATTTAAAAGTGCGACAACCTTAGCACTAAACAGTACAGTGAATTTGAAGAATGATAACCTAGAAAACTCTGAAATCTCAAAACGAATAAGCTCACGGTCAGATTGTATTAAAATCGAAAATCCGTTCATATTTAACTGTTTTAATACATAAATCAGTGCGTGCAACTAGTTGGAGAAAATTCACAAATTTCAAATTTTTGTTCGGTTGTATGAATTGTGGAGCTTATATTAATCTTCTGCTTACTCCCTTGAATAGTGAGTCTACTTAAGGCTCGTACACCATTTCTTTGTGGATTTGGTTCCGAGGGTTAACGACTCAATCCCCCATAGCGACGCTGCACTTCCTTGCCTTGTGTTCTCTACGACCGTTAGCTTATTTGATCTAATGAGAAAGAAGGGAGATTCTGGGTAATATTCGTGGTCATTCCCTAAGACTTCTCATA
Organism: Trichobilharzia szidati; assembly: GCA_944472155.2. NCBI lineage: Eukaryota > Metazoa > Platyhelminthes > Trematoda > Strigeidida > Schistosomatidae > Trichobilharzia > Trichobilharzia szidati. Next base: position 185,379,427 of record OX235271.1, on the reverse strand, counting down.
TCATGATAAGACTCAGTCTTAAAAGTTGAAGATGAAAACTCCACGTCTCGAGTAATAATATACTGAATGAGGTATCCCAAATATTTGCAGAATAGTAGAGGCTGCAATGTAAATCAAAGCTGAAACTTTATTTGGAAACACTGAAAATAAGCTGAGATACCTGAAACGTCCATCAAATCAAAAAGCGTTAATGAAATGCATTTGTGAGTAATAACCATTTAATGAATCACAGCCCTGAAGAATTGTGATGGCGTCACTTAATTTCAGATTCTGCAGGCTGAGTTTTTAGCATCGTGCTTGAGGGCCCAGCAGTAGCCAACAACGCCTATCACAGAACAATAGCACGGACTTTTCTGATCCATAGGTTGAAGCTTGTGATGCTGCAGCATGCCAAGTAGACTGATAGTTGAGAATCTTAACGTACTGAATTACAGACTTTGTGACCTGCAGTAATCACTCTTCAAGCATAAAGTTCAGTCGCTCACTCAGGAAAACCTATGATAAATAAATAAATAAATAAATAAATAAATTTATTCTCATAGTACAGTACATGAGGGACGCCAGTTTACAGGCATCATCAAATTGTTACAGAAATAGAACCATATAATTTAATCACAATTTACAGCCAGTAGCAAGATATGCTTTACATGTTCGATAGAGATTATACATACACTTGATAAATGTTAATTCCAGTAGTATAAAACAGCCTTTTCACTTATATATAATCATTTCTGTGCAAAGTTGGAAAAATCTGCTAGATTGTCAGTGAGTGCAACACAACAGGAAATACAGGAGTATTGTCTTCGCATTAACAAAAAAACCAGGTCTTTGGTGGATGGATTATAAGTGCCTGGGAAAAAAATAAAGCTTGAAGTAAATATTCATACATAACTTTGTTGTGTGCAGAGTCCTCGAATTATAGTTCATTGATGTGTTATTTTGAAATCAGTGATGTGTTTATCTCATTTGATCTGCAATGTCATTGTTGGGAGTAAGTACATAAGCTTCGGACGCATTAATTAATGGATTTCTACTGATTACGGGTATTTTCTTAGCGTTAGGAAGGTTTATGAGTTTCAGCTGTTCCGACAGGAGTTGAGAATATTAACTGCTCAGCAACATTATGGGTATAAGTTCATCACATTATCTAAGGAAAGGTGGGTTGCAGTTGGTGAGGGATATATGGTACCCAACGAGCGTTCATCTGTCCTTGTGATGTTGTGGTGAGTTATACCTTTTTCATGTTGTCGGTTTATGTCCATTTTATTCCACTTATTGTGTTGGGTAGTAGTTTTACAAACGAGATTTGTTGTCTGTTTGAGGATACGTATGTTAACCGTTAATGTTTTATCTAGAATTATAAATATAGGCAAAAAACAACAGGTGTAGTATTTAAGCTTATACATTAAATGGACCTATAATTTCGGAGGCTCTCAGATAGGAACTAGAACTAATATCGTTTGCAAACTCTTGTAGTTTGTCATTAAGCACCTTTTTGAAGGAGGCCAATGTACTTGCTTGACGCTTCTCTAACATATGCTTTATGAATTGACTGCAACAATATTCGCGAACTTACTTGGCGTCAAAAGCTGTCTACGCCACTATTTACACTTCCAAACATGTACTTTTCTTATATCCATGGTTTCTAATGCTAAGAAAGTGTCATGGGGTTCATTTCGAGTGCATGGTTATCAATAAATTAATCCCTGAATGTTTTTTAATGACCAAATGTTCTATCCTTTTCAAAATCTGATTTTTTCTTCGTAGTACCCTAATCCTATTTGTTCGGTCGTATTTTTTCGGCATTTCCTCATTGCTCATCGAAACTAGTGCCCACAGTCCAGGATGCCTCATCTAAGCTGTAGATAAAAATAAAATTTTCAACTGAATACTGCCGTCTTTAAACGTCTTATTTAATGAGCCCATATGCAGATAATCAGTGCACTCATTACATGAAACTAAATTCTGAAAACTGGCCGCTGTAATTTGGGTAATGATTCTTGTCACGTATCTCTGTAGATTTGATTTCCTAGACTTTTAATCTGTGTTAATAGCATGGTCGAAAAAGAAAATAACTTCATGATTTGGCATACGGAAAATAAATTTCTGTCTTCGTTAATAATATACTATCCTGTTACTCCAATACACTGCATTTATCGATTGTCTTTCTCAAAGGAAAGTGGATTATCTTCCAGACATAGTTTGGCTACTCGCATGATTTTGAATTCGTCTTCAGTTGGTTTCAACTAGGTATGACGCTAACGATTGATGTGCAGCTATCAGTCCTGCTAGACCTGAGCGCTAGCCACACTACCTGCTGACTATTTGGCCTATCCCACCTAGCCTGGTGGCCATGCTGCTCTTAAACCGCCCCAGCTAACAAAGGAATACAACACTTACGCCGCTGCTGAAAGGTGTTTTTACTGATGATGATTTGAAGACAATGTACACGTAGATAATCACACCATGACGAAAATGCCGACCTATTGCCCCTCCGAAATTATACTGACCACCACGTCTTTCACCCCAGACGGAGAAACAGATTGATCGTTGAGAGTGAGATATCACAGATTCATTCGAGTTGACGAACTTATTTGATCCTCTAAAATCTCTACCCACGTACACTACTGCCACCTTATTATGCATTATAACACTTCAACCTATGATTTAAATGCCTGTTAACAGTCAGCGATATCAAAATTCGAAAATCTTACTATGTAGCATATTCGTCTGACTATCTACGTCCTCCCCAACTAAATATATGCTCAGTGACTCACCGTTAGGATATTCCTTTATGGAGTTATGTTGGTGTGATACAGACAATATGTTACAACAAAATATTATTCTCACATTAGGAATCATTGAATTTGTTGGTGTTTACGTCTGAATACTATTCCCACAGTTCAATACTGCATTAGTAACAGAATACTATTTGTATTCGAACATTATATTTCACGCCGTTTAATGTAATCCGAAATCACATGCTCGGTTATTGATTAAAGAATATAAACTGCATAGATATAAATAACGGTTTGATCATTTGAAAATGTACATTGGCTTCTGTGTCTTGCTTTCTGTTGTTACAGAGTGTCAAAGAATACAGGCAACTCGGCTGAACGCCGGCTATTTCACCTTCAATGATCAGTCTGTTTTGAAAAAATGGAGAAGACTTCCAGCGCAAGTGTATGATTTCGGTTTAGCTGTGTTCCAGAAGGACAATAAAGGCTCTGCAATTAAATCAACCAGCTAAAAAGACACAACTAAACCGAGATAAGTTTGTTTATCTGTGCTTACTGAATCACATTGCAGACAGCTGGACTTTCATTGCACAAGGGCGTGGTCTCTGTGCCTCGGTGGGATTGTGCATCCCTATATTCTCTTCACATAATCGCTGATAGAGACATCCTTGAGCAGCCGTATACATTTTATTCTCACTTCACCAATTCGAGATATCGAAGACAGCCTGACTACCAAGCTGAGTAGGCAAAAGCATGGGCAAGGAGAAGATGTAGAAGGATAGATGACTGCACGAAATCAACAGCGTCTTTTTTCTAGTTGAACCTCGAAGTCATCCATGCAGCCTAACTAAGTGGCTTCCTAGAAACATAGCTTACTTTATTCAGTCCTTTTAACTTCTTTCGAATCTGTATTCTTATTATTTAACTTATTATTCATGTACGGGGTTCTAATTGGAAGTTGAGCACTCAGCACAACTCATGAATTATATTCACCATAAGTACTTTGGCAGGATTTACGGCTACCCACCGGCTTTCATTTTCACGATTAATGGCCCAAGCATATCCCTTGATGTCTATGGGCTCCGTCAGAGCCTGCTGTTTTCCTAGCTGACTTCCACTATAGCATTCAAGACTTCTGCCTTCAGAGAAGTGCTGTCGATTGTCTTCATTTCCATCTGCATGTAGTATTTCTGGACAAGCTGCAGGTGGTAATCGACTAAAGGGTCCTTAGAAGTGATAAGCTCGTCGCTTCCCTTGTTTATTTTGGTGACTGGCTTTCTCATCATCTGCAGTCGAGCGCATGCGAATAAGAGGAATAGAATAGGGCCAAGAACGCTACCTTGTATTACACCACTAGTTATCAGCTTTGGTTAAGACAGCTGGTGGTTGATTTTCACTAACTGCTCTCTTTCTGTGGGAAAAGAATTTAAAAGAAAAGGCGTTCAGCGAAGAGACTCTTTTCGGCGAATTCATTCACTGAGCTGTACAATCGCATATTTATACAATTTTGTTTGTGTGTGTGTACATTAGATTTATAAAGTTTAGATAATTATGTAATATAAGTATTTTTTGGCTTGGAGACAAACGTCAAGATGGAAAATGAAATAGAATTGATTAAGTGAATTGGATGACGTAATACAGTAGAGTAGAATTCAGATTAGGTCAGGTTGGCAACAGTGTCAATGAGTGGTGTTTAAAATCAAATAAGGGTAGGGATTAGAGAATAATACAGTTGAAAATAAGTAAGTTAAGAATTCGTCCAAATGAGAGGCTTTCCAGTTGTTCCGTGGGATTATGTTTTGTTAGGAGTCTGATTTGTGGGACTTTTTCAAAGGCTTTGCTGACGTGGAGAAATAATGCTGCAACTGAATGCCCATCATCCATGCATTGTGTAATGCAGTCAAAATAATCTAAATGACAGGTAATCCCCTACCTCCTACTTTAGGAACCACATTAGGATGGAGATAGTAAGCCATTTGAGAGCAAGTACATATACCTCGCGGTACGTTCGAATTTGGTGACACTTTTGCACATGTTTTCCCTGATATTCACTTTTCAGTTCTGCTATATTATCACAAATAATAATGGGCAAAACTCTAACAAGCGTATTCTTAGGAACTCTAGTAATTTAGAAAATAGCCTAGGCTTATCTAGTAACGCATCATCACCCCTAAAATCATCTATAATTAGTAGTTCACCCAATACAAATAGTTCCAACATAACGCTAACCCCTGTAATACAGGTGGAAGATATCCTGTCAACAAAGGCAGAGATTACTAACTTAGTCTCCATCATAAACGACATGCAGCTACAAATAAATGACCTTAGGACGAAACTAAATCTACTTGACCCGGTACCAGAAACAATCTTCCATCTTAAAAAGGAACTGGGAGATCTCACTTTCCTAAAACTGTTTAAATTGAAGACTAAGCCAACCGATGCTGAAATGGAGCATGCTAAGGAGCTAGAGAACGCTATGGACTATCTGTCGAGCGAAGTTGTTAAGAGACTTGCTTCTAAACAGAACGCCATAGTGTACAACATACCTGACAATGAGCCCATAAAGTCGGTTCAGCACTCCTTGTTAAGGGCTGCAAACCTCTTAAGTACACCCTGTCAGTGTATTAGACTAAATAAAAAAGAGCTAAACCACACATGTCCCATACTTTTCAGGTTTGACAGCTGTATAATAACAGAACAATTTAGGAAATCTGGGGATACTTTGGCTTCCAGTGCGAAATTCAAAAATGTTAAAATAGTTTCGGACAAAACTCCCAACCAACGACAAGTAGTTAAAAATACCTTAGATACGAAGTCAATTATACCACAAATCATGAATAGCATCAGTGCCGAAGTATCGAAGGACACTGAAGCACAAAGCGACACTTGCATTGTACTAGGTGAACTAGCGACACGCGAAGGTGAAGGGAAACCCAAAAAGGGCAGTAACACTGGAATGAGTCTCGAAGTTCGTGAGAACACTCCTAGGAAAGCTACCGACCCCGCACATGAGGTAGACATTGATGCTTCCGCTACAGATAACCTACAAATATCGGCAGATAACACTGCACCCAGGACCAAGCAAGGTGATCTCCCTGTAAAAGCTGAAAAGAAGTCCCCTAAAACCAAGGTCTTTCCACAGGCGTCTACATATGTCCCTTGTGACAAGCCCAACAAGCATGTAAGCCTAAAAAAGAGCTATGCACGCATTACGGCAGGACCCATAAAGGAGACGGAACACGAGAGTGGAAGTGCTCTTCGTCGAACTAAGAGTAGTAGACAAACTGTGGATGACAGACTATACGAGGTCAAAACTAACAGCAAAAATAGCTCTGTCCACGCAAAATCACACTCTAGCAGACACGCAAGAGGAGCCGAGCTGATTAAACAGCAGAGTGAGACTCACAATTTCCGTAGTAGCCTAGATTGTAATATGCGTATAGGCTCATATAACGTGAGAACGGGACCCAGAATAAATAATCAAAACACATGGGCTACTAGACGGGATACCACTAGGTACCATATAGACGGAAATGCATACTCGAACCCTCGTAGTAGCTATGTAAAGCCCCATCGGCATAACGAGTATAGATTGACTCACCGTCCTTCTATGTACCTGCACGAAATGAGTCCACAAATGTGCAACTGCGAAAGACTTAGCACGCGCTACCCTCGAAACAACCTAGAAACAGGTTATTTCGGCCCTGTAAATAACAATCTGAATAGTGAAACAGATTATCTAATGTCAAGGAATGATTCCAGATACCCACGTAATGAGGCCAGAAACCAATATATGTAACAGGATTATTTTCGGTTGCAGCAAACAGTAGCCCTCTTGCAGCACAGTTTGTTCAGGGAATAGTAGACACACTGACAATGTCTCATCTGAGAATCCCTCCGAACATAACATAGGCAACCAGGAGTTAAGGATAGTAACAAGAAAACCCGCTAATTACCCTCCCAACAAAACTGGTTTTCTAAAAATTATGCTCTTAAATGCTCGATCTCTCCTTAACAAAATAACTTCCCTTCGCAGCTTGGTATACATGGAACGGCCAACACATATAGCCCGGTACGTTCGAACCAGGTGACGCTTTTTGCACGTGTTTTCGTTTATATTCATTTATTGCTTACTGTTGATTGGTCTTTAATAACGATGGGCCGAAATTCTAAAAAGAGTGTTCGTGTGAACACCAGTAATTTAGAAAATAGCACCAGCTCGTCTAATGACACATTACCACCCCTTATTATTAGTAGTTCACCCAACATAAAAGACTCGAACATAACTCTGACCCCTGTAATACAGGTGGAAGATGTTCTGTCTGAAAAAGTAGAGCTCTCTTACTTAACATGCATTATTAAAGAGATGCAGCTACAGATAGATGAATTAAAAACGAAATTAAGTTCATTTGAATGTATACCCGAAACTATCTCACTTATGAAAAAGGAACTGCAGGATCCTACAATCCTAAAGCTTTTTAATATGACCTCTAGAATGACGCCTACTGACTCAGAAAATGCGGAGTTAGAAAACGCCATTGACTTTCTATCCAGCGGAGTTGTTAAAAGGCTGGCTTCGAAACAAAACGCTATAGTGTATAATGTACCAGATAGCGAGCCCATTAAGTCGGTCCAGCACACATTGCTGAAGGCTGCAAATCTCTTGAGTGCACCTTGTCAGTGCATTCGCCTAAGTAAAAAAGACCTAAAGCATCCCTGTCCTATACTCTTTAGGTTCGACAGCTACATAATAGCTGAACGATTTAAGAAGGCCGAAGATCTTCTGGCTACTGCCACTAAATTCAAGACTATTACTGTTCATTCATGTATAGTAGCACACGCATAGAGGACAAATTGAAAGTCGAGGGAGTGCAGAGGTACTTCACATTAAAATTACTCGGGACTGAATATGGTGCGAACTACTCCACTAGATGTGACACCCTAGGACTAGAAACACTATGGCTAAGACGCCTGAGACTAAACTTAACACTTTACTATAAGCTTCTAAACCACTTAGTTTTTACCTCTACTAATGGCACTCGACTTTCAGATGACAATGGCTACAAACTAAGACACACTAAGGGTACAGTAGCTGTCGAACAATGTAAAACAGCCACCAGGCAAAAGTTTTACTTGATTAGGTATGCACAGATATGGAATAAACTGCCAATGGAAATGCGTCAAGCAAGTACATTGGCCTCCTTCAAAAAGGTGCTTAATGACAAACTACAAGAGTTTGCAAACGATAGTAGTTCTAGTTCCTATCTGAGAGCCTCCGAAATTATAGGTCCATTTAATGTATAAGCTTAAATACTACACCTGTTGTTTTTTGCCTATATTTATAATTCTAGCTAAAACATTAGCGGTTAAGATACGTACCCTCAAACAGACAAGAAATTTCGTCTGTAAAACTACTACCCAACACAATAAGTGGAATAAAATGGACATAAACCGACAACATGGAAAAGGTATAACTCACCACAACATCACATGGACAGATGTACGCTCATTGGGCACCATATATCCCTCACCAACTGCAACCCACCTTTCCTTAAATAATGTGATGAACTTATATCCATAATGTCGCTGAGCAGTTAATATTCTCAACTCCTGTCGGAACAGCTGAAATTCACAAACCTTCCTCACGCTAAGAAAATACCCACAAGCAGTAGAAATCCATTAATTAATGCGTCTGAAGCTTATGTACTTACTCCCAACAATGACATTGAAGATCAAATGAGATAAACACATCACTGATTTCAAAATAACACATCAATGAACTATAATTCGAGGACCCTGCACACAACAAAGTTATGTATGAATATTTACTTCAAGCATTATTTTTTTCCCAGGCACTTATAATCCATCCACCAAAGACCTGGTTTTTTTGTTAATGCGAAGACAATACTCCTGTATTTCCTGTTGCGTTGCACTCACTGACAATCTAGCAGATTTTTCCAACTTTGCACAGAAATGATTGTATATAAGTGAAAAGGCTGTTTTATACTACTGGGATTAACATTTATCAAGTGTATGTATAATCTCTATCGAACATGTAAAGCATATCTTGCTACTGCCTGTAAATTGTGATTGAATTATATGGTTCTATTTCTGTAACAATTTGATGATGCCTGTAAACTGGCGTCCCTCATGTACTGTATTATGAGAATAAATTTATTTATTTATCCTGGTAACCGAAACTTGGCTAACTAATGATATACCTGACACAAAGCTGATAATTGATAACTATGACATCCACAGGAATGATAGAGTGGACAAAAGAGGAGGCGGGTGTCTAATATATGCTTCTAAATCTACTGACCCCAATACTTTTACAAACCTAACTATCGACAAACTCCCAGAATCTAAGTGGATAAGCATCCACACGAATGAAAATAAAATTCTAGTGGGATGTATATACAGAGCCCCCAGCAGCCCTAAAACGACTGATACGGTTATCGCAGAAATTCCAGAGCATGTGCCTACTCTGGAATTCGACTACAAAATAATTTGTGGCGTTTTTAACCTCCTCGGGGTGAACTGGGATACCTGCACTGGGCCTAGGATCTATGACGAGCTCCTAGAAGCTATAGATGTAGGAGGATGGAAGCAGTGCGTACGCCTCCCAACACGACATAATAATATTCTCGACTTAGTCCTCTGCCACAAAATAGAGCCGATCTCGATAGAGGTGGGGGATAAACCGGACAACAGTGATCTCAACATACTGTACTGCACCCTACCTCTTCGACTAATAACTAAACACACACCTAAAAATTTCCCGGTTCACTATCAATATAGGGACTATAGAAATGCCGACTGGGAATTCCTACCAACGCTCTTGAGAAGCTCTAACTGCGATGAATACTTTACCAATGATAACTTAGAAGTAACACTTGATACCTTCTACAAGACGGTCAGTTCGGTAAGAGATACAATCGCACCCCTAAAGTCTGCCTTAAGGACACTAACTCTTTTCATAGACCGCAAAACGCGATTAAAACTAAGGAAACTGAAAAGGCAATTTTATTTATATAAAGAATTCAGTGCACTACACCAGATACATGAAACATTTAAAAATCTTGAGGAGAGACATAAAATGAAGGCACAACTCGAGGAAAATAAAGCCCTAGGGGGCACCTCTAAAACTCAGGAACTCTGCAAGATCTTGCAAAAACGACTAAACAAGGGTAAAGAAAATAATGTCGGCCACTTGGAGCATGAAGGTATAATTTATGATGATCCCCAGATTATTTGTGAACTCCTAAACCAATGGTTCTCTAATAACACCAAAGCGCATCCGTCTCCAATCCTCGATATAACCTGCAAAAATAACTACGAGTTGGGTGAAATCAACTTTAATATACAAAATATAGCATCAGCGGTAAAGACATTAAAAGCTAACGGTAGTTGTGGGACAGATGATATACCATCTATCATATACAAAAACGGTGGCTCGCATATGATAGTACTATTACTTAGAATATTCACCCTCTCACTAGTGACTGGGACCTACCCTGAAACTTGGAAAAACACGTACATACTACCTAAGCATAAAGGAGGGGCCAGAACTACTGCATGTAATTATAGGCCTATCAATATAACACCTGTCATATCACGGATCATGGAGAAAGTAATCAAAGATCAAATGTCAGACTACTTTCTAAAACACAAACTCATCAACCAGTCACAACACGGATTCCTTAAAAAAAGATCCTGCGTCACTTGCCATATAGACTTTTTCAGCGAAGTCACTTATAGAAGAGATAGGAGAGAACTAGTAACTATCCTCTATTTCGATATCAGGAAAGCCTTCGACAGAGTCCCACATAGTCTGTTAGTCAGCAGGCTATGCTCACTAGGGATACGCAACCCCCTCCACAACTGGATAAAATCATTTCTCAGTGACAGAAATCAAACAACAAAAATTGGCTCGATGACCTCCAGGCCTAGGCCGATTAGCAGTGGTGTCACCCAGGGGAGTGTTTTGGGACCCCTTCTTTTCATTATATACATAAATAGTATATGTGAGTGCTTTAGTATAGGCAAGCCAATACTGTATGCAGATGACTTAAAGGTGACATATACCTGCACAAACACAGATATCGGTACAACTATGAACTCCATACATGAAGAATTAACAAAAATGGATATATGGTGTGCCACCTGGAGACTTGAGTTTAATGTCGAAAAGTGTGGCTGGTTCTGCATAGGCTGTCCCAGCCTAGAACTCGACCTAGCAATTCAGGGCCACAAAATCCCTAGACTCAAATCTGTGCTAGACCTAGGACTGGTATATTCACACAATCTATCATTTTCTGAACATATCTCGAAACAAGTATCGAAAACCTTAGACACACTAAAGGTACGGTGGCTATAGAACAATGTAAAACAGCCACCAGGCAAAAATTTTTCATGATTATGGAACAAACTACCTGAGGAAATGCGACTAGCAAGCTCACTGGTGTCCCTTGAAAAAGCTCTTAATGACACACTAAGTGGGTTTGCAAGTGATACCAGTGCTCATTCCCATGTAAGAGCTTCAGAAATTATAGGCCCATTTAATATATGAACTTAGAGACTACACCTGTTGTTTCTTTTGCCTTTATCTATAATTTCAGACAAACAAGCAGCAGTCATGAAAATAACACCCATACACATTAGATCGAATTATGTCTACCTGATACAAAGCGTGCATAATTAACATACGAATGGAATATGAGAAAACAAGGTCGAGAATTACCACAACATCACATGGAAGGATATAAGCTACTTGGAAATCATTTATAATCCACCAACTGATCTCCTTTCCAAAAGGAATGCGGCGATATTTTATCCACAGTGATGAGGAAATACATAAATCCACAGTTCCCGTTGTATACACTCAGTGGAGATTGCAGCCAACAAAGTAATGCATTTAAAGCATATGCATACTTCCCATCATCATGGCGGCACTTCGGAATATGTCAAAATCGCAGAGTAATCAAACCCAACACGCGATGCAATTAACTGAATCCGAAAGGCAAACCAGTTGTAGTACGTATTTGAATATTCATCCATATGTCCATCATGATGATAAATCCAAATCACTACCTATACAGCGTCAATAAATCTGGATATCTATGAAATGACGAAAATATGCGGATAGCTGCATTTCAGATCCCAATGACTCATTCGATAGCAAAATTCTGCTCCTGCATGCCTCTTTCGACATTTTTGTATGGATTGGTTCGCATTTACTCAGGTTCCAGGCCGAAAAGAATAAAAAATTCACCAGTTGCTGAATTATGATTACTTCTCTGGATGTTTAACTGGATAATAACTGCTGTGGTGAGCCTTTTGCAGATTATATTGCTTAAAACATAGTTTATGGTAAACTAATGAACGTTTTATAAGCCATTTTTATACTTTTGTGATTAGCCCACCATATCGACCGAATGATTCAGATTCAGATTCAGTTGATAAGGATAGAAGGCTCTTGTGGCCTGTGTTAATCCTTGCAAAATATATCTCTGCAGAGATCTAACTTCTCTTTGAAAGCGTTCACCGATGGAGCTGTTACTACTGAATCAGGTTAGGAGTTCCAGTCGTTGACCACTCTGTGAGAGAATCTAAATTCTGCACGTATTTTAATCGTCCTTGGTTTGAGCACCTTTTTGCGGTGACCCCGTAAATGTATCCTAGAAGGAGAGAAAAGTTTAGAAAGGTCAGTTCCTAAATCACCCTTAAGTATACGGTATGCTAAAATTAAGTCACCTCTCTTCCTTCGGTATGATAACAACATATATATATTTATTTACTCCTGTTTACGCAGGAACATACCAGTTGTACAGGCATGGATAAGTTATTATGTAAATTACACATGTTTCGATGTATGTTGAATTTACAGTTTGTTTCTTCTTTCTGACATTAAAGTCAGTCGGAACAGTCTGCAAAATAGTCTGTCTGTGTAACACATAAAGAGATATAGAAATATTGTCTTCGCATTAACAAAAAACCGAGACTTCAGATGAATGTAATACAAATATCTGGGAAAAATAAAGCTTGAAGTCAATTCTCCTATAAAACTTTGTTGTGAACAGCATCCGTGAGATAAAGTTTATTGATGTATTTATTCCATTTTTTCATCAGTCTAATCGTAGTTTTATAATAGGAAAGAAATTTGATCTTTGATACGAAAATTAGATAAGGTCATGTTAGATTGTTTTACTGCATCAAATGGGGCCGAGGTCAATTCTAGAACTATCCATTTGCGCCATTTGCGTCAGCATGGCAGACTGTACATGTAAGTTGAGTAATTCATTGTAAACTGCTTGAAAACCAGTTGTTTCTTTATATCAGATCAAAAATACTCCTTGTACAGCATGTTAACCAGCGTTTTCAAGTGGTTGCATCGGATCGTTCACAGAATTTGAGTTTGAATTTACTTAAATGGTCATTTCAGTTTAGATGTTGGGTTGTTCGACCTCGACCAGGAGGTATATAGAAGATTACGCTCAGCAGGGAGATAAAGTATGTAAATATGGAAAGAACATTATTATTTTATGTATATATAAATGTTTATAAATGTATATCATTGTATAGTAAACACTACCCATAATCTAGTTGTTTTTCATGTATTTTTGCGAAGTCTTAAGGTTTATTTATTGTCATAATATTTAGTAATGAGTCTAGGCGTTATAGTGTTCTAATAGCTGATGCGTTTTAGAAATAAGTAGTGCAGTGTGATTGGCATAGTCATTTGGATGAAACAGTTTATATAGCAAGCGTTTGAAGGTTATAATAGAGTGACAGGTCCTTATTTCTAGGGGTAAACTGTTCCAGACCTTAGAGTACATGACTGTGAAGAAGTTTGCACGGAGTGCTGTCTTACAGTTTTTCCTAGATATTGTGCACGTTTGGTTACGGAGGTTGTAAGAGCCTTCCAGTGAGAACTGTATCTCCTTACTGTCTGAGAATGATATTTTATGCAATATTTTAAAGAAAAATGTTAGGTTAATGCTCACTCGTCTCATCCAGAGTGGGTCGATACCTAGAGTTATACACCTTGATGTGTAGTCCTTTTCGCAGTCAAATCCTAGTAGTTTAGACGTGAAGTATCGTTGGACACTTTCTATTTTAAGTTTGTCACTTACGCGAGTGCTGCTGAGAATAAATGGACAATATTCAAGTAGTGGTCTGACACAAGTTTTATATAATAATAGTTTCGCCTCGTAGCTGTGGAAATTCCTGAGTATGCATCCTAAGAGCATCCTCGATTTACGCGTCTGTGTCGCCACTTGCTCAGAAAATGTCAAGTCACTAGAGTACCTGAGTCCTAGGTCAGCAACACTTTGGAGTTTAGGCAAGTCGAGAGATTCAAGTGCCAGTTTAATATTTATTGAGGGTGCACCGAGACAGATCCAACCACATTTTTTAAGGTTGAATTTTAGGTTCCATGTGGAGGACCATGCAGTTACTCGACCTAGTTCTTCCTGAGCAGCTTTCTGAAAGTACCCTAAGTCATCACAGTGGAATGTGTAAGCTACTTTAAGATCATCTGCAAAGATGAATGGTTTGCCAAGTGAGAAACAGCTGCATATGTCGTTGACATATAGAGTGAATAGGAGGGGGCCTAAGACTCTACCTTGAAGTGACTGGACTAGGTTTAGAGTTTACAGAACCCAGTCTAACTACTTGGGACCTATTATTAAGGAATGATTCAATCCATCCTAATAATGGGTTACGTATTCCTAAGGATTTCAGCTTATTTGTTAGAATTAAATGGTCAACGCGGTCAAAGGCCTTGGAGATGTCAAAGTAGATGACTAGTACTAGTTGTTGTTTGTCTCGGCTGCTAGTTATATAGTTAAAGAAGTCAAGGTGACATGTCATGCATGATCTGGATTTTAGGAATCCATGTTGGTTTGGACTTAGAATATTGCAGCTGAGCATATGTTTGAGGATATCATCTTTAACTATTCTTTCAATGATTCTAGATACTATGGGTGTAATATTGATTGGCCTATAGTTGTTGACTTCAGTTTTTGATCCGGATTTGTGTTTGGGTACTATAAATGTCGTTTTCCATTTATCTGGATAGGTTTGGCTTTCTAGGGACATTGTAAAAATCTTAAGTAATAAAACGGAAATGTCAGAACCACTGTGTTTATAAAGATACGATGGTATACCATCAAAACCAGCGCTACTGGAGCTTTTAAGAGTATTAATGGCTTGGTTAATATTAGAATAAGTGAAATGAACTGTGCTGATTTGTTTCAGCGTTGAAGAAGAAGGGAGTTCTATTGTAGATTGTAAACCGAGAAGTGGACTTGTATGCTTAAGGTAGTTAGCTGCAAACGTCTCATTAAACAGTTCACACATGTCTGCATGGTTGCTGTATAGTTTACCCTTGCTTATAAGGAGAGAAATTTTATGGCTTTGGCGATTCATTCGTTTTGTAGCGGTAAATAATTCCCCAAAATTATTAACCACAGCAATCATCACTCAACATTGGATGCTGACCACCACTGTTTAAGTCGACTTGTTTAGCTGAAGGCTTACGGTCAAGCATCCCCGCCATTTGGTGCTCCGTCGTGTCACGTGCGTGCACGATTACTAGCTAGCTAAGCATTCACCTCTACCCGCGATTTTGTCCCGAAATATAATACGTACTTTGGACGACAAAATCTGGTCTTTTGCTTTACCATTTGGTACTCGAAGAACGAACACTATAGAAGTTGTTGGTATAAGATCTTGCGTTAGCATAATCCGTACAACTCGCGAACGTCGATACCTACAGCCCCCACCAAACTGGTGAGCCCAACCACGAACTACATCTTCAATTCACACGCAGATAAACCCGGTGAGTTCGTTCCTTTTTGTGTTTATTCTTGTACTATATTGTTATCGGCATACTTTTCGTCATGAGTGATCCTAGCCCCAAGATTCGCTCAACCGCCAAAACAATCCAGCTAGTACCATATTGGCCAGATAATGCTGAAACGTGGTTTCAGATTGCTGAGTCTGATTTTTGTGAACATGGCATAACTGATCAACGTTCACAGTTCCTTGCAGTTATTCACGCCCTACCGCGGGAATTCAGCAGGTGCGTAACTCTGCAGATGTCGGTAAGTAACTCGTACGAGTTGCTCAAAGCATCCATCCTCAAGAGAAACGTTCTCACAGATCGACAACGTCTGGATGAGTTATTTCGTAACATCGAGTTAGGAGATCAGTCAGCCGTGAGCATGCTGGCAAGAATGAAAGAGATCATTGGCCAAAGTCAGTTCGACGAAGGACTGTTTAGAGAACTATTTTTATCCAAACTGCCACAATCAGTTCAGACTGTACTTGTGACACTTCAGGGTGTTCTCATAGATGATTTAGCTGTCTCTGCAGATAGAATTCTAGAGATAACGAAACGGCCAGTTATCGAAGTATACTCTGTTACCGAACAGACTTCGAAGAAAGATTCTGCAATGATAGAGTTAATCAACTCCGTCCAGCAGATGCTTAGGTCAAACAAGCCTAGCAATTCCCCCTATCGTCGTTCTAAATCCCCTCAACGGCAAAACTCACGTGGTCGTTCTATGTCCAACCCACGCTCTCTTAAAAATCCTGACTGATACTGGTATCACAACACCTATGGCCAGGAAGCCAAATTTTGTCGGAAACCTTGTGATTTTGGCAAAGCCTCCAAATCTGTGGGAAACTATCCCGCCTGCACGCGTTAGCGGCAACCGTCGCCGGTGGCACTAGCCGCTTACTTTACATCCATGATGTAATGAGCAAGACTAGATATCTAGTCGACACAGGCGCCGAAGTCAGCGTCCTTCCTGCTACAGCAGCAGATCGACAGAAGGATCCAAACTTCAACCTACAGGCTGCAAATGGAAAACCAATTGCAACCTTTGATCGGAAATACGTCTATCTGAACGTAGGTTTACGCAAACCTATTCAGTGGATTTTCCTAATCGCTGACGTCACAATGCCCATCATTGGCACGGACCTACTAAATCATCATGATTTGCTCGTAGACGCCCGCCGTAAACGACTAATTGACAACACTACTAGTTTGTCTATCAAAGGCATAACTTACGTAGGCCCCAGCTTGTCAATCGTTAAGATGAAAGCAATCCTCGATCCAACTTCTTAACAGAATTGATGTCGAAACCCAGTTCGAAGGTTTATACCATCAACTGTCTGAATTAAAACCAGTGGATGAGGAAAAACAAGGTTGGTTTAAATCTCGACTTGTCGACATTGCTAATCAATATATCATATCACCGAATCCAAAATCTGCAGTTTTGTCGAAAGATCACCAAATAGCATTGAAAAACTTAATGAAGAATGAGTCTATTGTCATTCTCCGACCTGACAAAGGATCAGGTGTTGTGATAATGGATAAAGATAATTACGTGGAAAAAGTGGAATTAGTTCTGAATGACTCATCAACATTTAGAACTGATCCATCGAAGAAAGATCAAACCGAATCGATAGAAAGACGGATTACAAATAAGCTAAGAGAACTTTTGAAGAAGAAGTTGATTGACAACAACATATATAACGAACTGAAGCCTAAGGGATCCAGATTGCCTTACCTGTACGGCTTACCAAAGATGCATAAGCCTGGCATTCCTATGAGACCAATATTATCTATGATTAATTCGCCATATCACAAAGTAGCTAGGTGGCTAGCAGAAATGTTAGAACCTATCCGTTTGAAATTAGCAGTCTATAGCCTGAAAGACACCTTCCAATTCGCTAAACAATTAGAGAATGTAAGCATCTCAAATAAATTTATGGTGTCCTTCGACGTGTCTTCACTGTTTACAAAAATTCCATTAGAAGAAACAATACAAATTATATGTCAACATGCCGAACTTCTTCCTCTACCCAAGAACGAACTCAAACAACTTTTACTTATGTGCACCAAAGACGTACAGTTCCTGTTTAACAACATTCTGTACCGCCAAATTGACGGAGTCGCCATGGGAAGCCCCCTGGGTCCGATTCTGGCAGACATTTTTATGGGTAGCCTGGAACAAACAAGGCTGAATTCCGCAATCAGTCAGACCGATTTCTATACCAGGTATGTCGACGACACTTTCGTTATTTGTAATTCTTTCGATGATGCATCTCAAGTACTAAAAGTCTTGAACAGCGCCCATCCTAATATTAAGTTTACAATGGAGCATGAAAAAGAGGAGAAGTTCCACTTTCTTGACCTGGGTATCCAACGAGATATAGACGGCAAAATCATAAGATATATACACAGAAAAGAGACCTGGAGGGCGGTTTATCTTAAATTCAAAAGTTTCTGCCCTATAAGTTACAAAAAAGGATTGGTGAGAACATTATTTGATCGTGTAAGGAAGCTGTGTTCAGAAGAAAAGATTGAGGAAGAGCTATCCATTGTGGAGAAATGCCTACGCGACAATGGTTACCCACAAAAGTTCATTGACAAGTATGGGAGACGTCATGTTGAAAAAGTGAAAATCAGCACAGTAGAGAAAAAGCCTATCTTTCTGCAGCTGGCATTCAAAGGTGATGATACTGCCAGTAGAATAAGATTCAGACTGAACGCTGCCCTGAAAAGAACATATCCAGCCGCCAAGCTTGTATGTGTTTATCAAACAACTAGTTGTTTGAGACAATCAAAAGTGGACAAATACCCACCTCATGTTACCTCTAACTGTGTTTACCAATTTACATGTACGTGCCAAAGCACCTACATCGGAAGAACAGAGAGAAGGGTTATTGTCCGCATTTCTGAACACATACCAAAGAACCTGAGACTGAAAGGTCCACAAGTATTAAACAGTGCAGTTGCGCGTCATCTATTAGACACTGGTCATAATGTAGACAACTTGAAGTCATTCAAAATAATCAACAAGCAAAAGAAACCTAACTTGCTACGCTTTGCTGAAGCAATTGCTATCAGACGACTTAAACCAAATCTATGTACTCAGAAAGAGACGGTGGTGAATCTTGCACTGCCTTGGTGAAAAAAAGTATATACAACAGCTTGTTTGTTTTTGTTTCCAAGCCTAATTGCCTAATTATTCTATAAATATTTATAAACTGTCAAATATTGATCACAATTCATTTGAATTATTCTATAAATAGTCAGTTGTTTGTAACTAGTTAAATCATTCCGGACTAATGTTACTTCTACTTCATACCAATTACTCCATGTGATCGTGGAAAATTATGTTCAAATCTTCAATGTAATGTAATTTATATTTTTCATTGTTCAGGTTGTAGCCAGTTGAGAAGAATCCTCGAAATAATAAAAGATGAGCTCACGTTATCCTGGTACAATAGTTGTTCTTGCTTTGTTCAAGTTTATTAATGGGAAGAATTGCATGAAGTTTCTCAACCGATTGTTGACAAATATCCGGAACTCAATTGCCCATCTAACGATCTCCCGTGCATAACCAGCAATGTTATGCACCACATCATGACCTCAGGACAGCCCGTGACATCTAAAGCATGACGACTGGCCCCTGACAAACTGAGAATTGCCAGAAACGAATTCGATCATATGCTCACCCTTGGCATCATTCGGCCATCGAATAGTCCATGGGCATCCCCGTTGCATATGGTACCGAAAAAGGATAGCATTGATTGGCGACCCACTGGTGATTACCGGCGAGTGAACGCCAAAACAACCCCTGATTGCTACCCTTTGCCTCACATACACGACTTGACGGCAACGTTATCTGGAGCATCTATATTCTCCAAAATCGACTTGGTTAAAGCATATAACCGAATCCCGATGGCAACGGAAGATATTCCGAAAATGGCTATCATTACGCCTTTCGGACTTTTCGAATTTCTACGAATGCCATTCGGCCTCCGGAATGCGGCCCAAACACTCCAACGCTTCATCGATGAAGTATTTCGCGGTCTCGACTTTGTATACGCATACTTAGAAGACTGCCTCATTGCCAGTCCAGATAAGGAAACTCACCTTAGACACTTGGACTTGGCATTCGAAAGGTTACGCCAACATGGTGTTACCATCAATATCCAAAAGTGTCAAATAGGCGTTGACTCACTCGATTTTCTGGATCACACTATTGACTGTCAGGGCATTCGCCCACTGGCTACTTCGGTCGATCACTCTAAGAAAACGCGTTCTGGACGTCACGTTAGATTCCCAGAATACCTTCACACCTATTTCACATAACTGAGTGACACATCAATTTTTTTATGTTGCGTCATTTAACACAAGTAAATGATATTTTTCCTATAACCGTACATAAAATTAAGTTAGATGTATATTTTTTCCCGATATTTTGAACTTTACATTATTTTACTGTATAGTAGATGCATGTCATTTTTTTGGTAAAAAAACGCTTATTTGGTACATTTTTCTTGACAAGGTTCTCAGCATTCTTGTTTTCTTTTCCAGGTGCAACGGGCACTGGACAGGAAACAAACGAAGCACGGGATCCAACGAACAACATTGAGGAAGCTATGTACAAACACCCTACTAGCATAGGCAGACAGACCAGCAGGCTCTCCATCAAGCCGCTCGGAAGATTTTTTCACCCATCAGGGAACCATCGAGATTTTTTACTTCCGGCTGGTCATGTTTTAGGGTCCTCACAAACCCACTAGGGGGGGAGTGAGCTGTAGCGGTAAATAATTCCCCAAAATTATTAACCACAGCAATCATCACTCAACATTGGATGCTGACCACCACTGTTTAAGTCGACTTGTTTAGCTGAAGGCTTACGGTCAAGCATCCCCGCCATTTGGTGCTCCGTCGTGTCACGTGCGTGCACGATTACTAGCTAGCTAAGCATTCACCTCTACCCGCGATTTTGTCCCGAAATATAATACGTACTTTGGACGACAAAATCTGGTCTTTTGCTTTACCATTTGGTACTCGAAGAACGAACACTATAGAAGTTGTTGGTATAAGATCTTGCGTTAGTATAATCCGTACAACTCGCGAACGTCGATACCTACAGCCCCCTAAAGTTTCTTTAGGATTGCTGTGAGAGCACCTACTCTGGTGGTGCTGGCTAGTGCGGTGCATTCTTCATTTCTCATACGCAAGTTATGAGCTTGCGAGATGGAGCTAAGAGTACTAAGTATTGACCCTAGTGTACTAAAGTCGTGTCGCCTAAAGTAACTTGTTGACAGTCTTTTCAGTTTCCTACGATCCTTTGGCTTTATGAATGACTTTCTATGTGGGGAAAACTTTAATGTTTGAAGTGGGATGACAGCATCTAAGCATGTGTTGGAGTTATAGTAAAAGATGTCTAGAGCTTTCGAGAGGCTATCAGTATAGAAGTACTCACTCCATTCTGAGTATCTTAGCATTGATTTTACTAGAGTCCAGTCTGCCTTACTGTAGTTCCTGTAAGTTATTTGTTGTGAAGTAGGGGTATGGGTTGCATTGCTACTTGACGGAAGTGGCAGTGCACACAGCACTGTTTTGTGGTCACTCCTTGAAAACTGAGAACCTACTAGGGTAGAAATGGGACTTATATTGTGGCAGAAGATTAAGTCTAGTACGTTATTACCTCTTGTTGGGGTTGTGACAGTCTGTTTCCAGCCAAGTATATCCAGTGTGCCTAAGAACTTATCAAGTTTAGTTGGACCTGTGGGTATTTCCCAGTTGATTTCTGGTAAGTTACCACAACTCTTAAGCTTACTAATACTCCCGGCCCAGATGGAATGTCTTCTGTCCTCTTAAAAAAGGGTGGAAATGACATGAATCTACTTCTCCTCAAGATATTTTCAACTTCGATAAGGAGTGGAACATATCCAAATAGCTGGAAGAAATCTTACGTTGTACCCATTCACAAAACCGGGCCTATAGCGGACATAGATAATTACCGCCCCATCAACATTACTTCCGTAGTTTCACGTGTGATGGAAAAGATTATAAAGAAGCAAATTGTTCAGTTTTTGCTCTCGAATGACTTAATATCCGCCTTCCAATACGGTTTCCTAAATAGAAGATCGTGCATTACTTGCCAATTAGATTATTTCGACCACATTACTGAGTGTGTAGACAAAGGTCGTTCAGCAGCAACATTATTTCTAGACGTTAGGAAAGCTTTTGACAAGGTCCCACATAAGAGACTCATATTGAAACTCCTATCTTATGGAATAAGTGGAAGGCTACTTGAATGGATAACTTCTTTTCTTACAGGAAGAGAACAGTTAGTTAAAGTCAACCATCACTTATCAGCATCCAAACCGATAACCAGCGGCGTGATACAAGGTAGTGTTCTTGGCCCTACCCTATTCATTGTATTCATAAATGATATTGTTTCTATGATCAAGTATGGCAAGCCATACCTCTTTGCAGACGACCTCAAAGTTGTCTATGATTTCGACTATAATGATATGAATATTGTTAGTAAAATCCAAGAAGACCTAAATAGTCTATGTAATTGGAGTGAAAAGTGGCAGTTAATGTTCAATCCAGCTAAATCTGGGATAACATACTTCGGACGTTGGAAACCTAGCATGTGTCTATACATGTACGGTGACCTTGTCTCAAACACGAACACAGTCACAGATCTCGGGGTAACATACTCAGATCTTACCTTTACTGAACATGCAAATAAGGTGGTATCTGATTGTAAACGTCTAACCGGCTTTGTGCTACGCAACTTTTACACCCCAGAAGCCAGATTAGCCATATATAAGATATGCATTCGCCCCAAACTTGAATACTGTGCCCACTTATACAGTAGCTTTAAATCAGCAGACAGAAAAAAAGTTGAAAGTGTCCAAAGATTCCTCACGAAACGCATATTAGGTTATGATCAGCAAATAGAATACCTTGACAGATGTATTCGACTGGACTTAGAACCCTTATGGTTAAGGAGAGTGAAGTGCAATTTATTTCTCTTATTCAAAGTTATAAGAAAGCACTGTAACAGTAACTCGTCTATAACCTGGGCTAATCCTAAATCGTATGGACTACGCAACCATAACCGCCTTCTCAAGGTTAACACCCATAAGCTCACCACTAGAGCTAACTTCTTCACCATTAAATATTGCAAACTTTGGAACCAACTACCCTCTGAGATTAGATCCTGTGAAAGGCCTGACAGTTTCAAAGGGAGCCTAGAAAAACATATTAACATGTCCACCCTAGCCCTTCTAAATGATCTCAACTGCTGGTAGAGTGGTGAAACCATGACATTTCAATATTTAACTACAGACAGTACACTAGTTCCTAGACTAACCTAATAATACTTAGTAATTATGCATGTTCAATACTTGAAATTAGATTATCATTAAAATACTTAAAATGATTACTTACGCAGCAAATGTTCTCTTAGTTTATCACTCTTATTTCCCTTATAACATTCAGTTTTTGAGCCTAATGTATTCTTTGATAATACGAACTATAACACTGATTACACTCTTATTATACATAGATTGATTTACTTTACGGCTACCTGTAAGACTCACTAACTTTCTGTAGTATTGTTAACCAAATGCTGAAATTTTGTTGGTTCTGCTAATATCTTTTTATAATATATGTAGACAGGTTACTTTGCAATGTCAAATGTTTACTATATATAAAACTGTCATGATAATTTAGTACACTTGGTCCTGCCAACCGACCTTACCTTCAGTTCATACTACCTATATTGAACCCTAACTACATTGTTCTGCTGAATCTTGCTCCACTATTCACAAAACCTATTCTTTTCACTCTTTAAGGGTTAAACATCTTATAAACTAATCTGTTCATTAGGACGCATGCATACATATATAATATGTTCATAAAGATGTACGCGGGGACCTATTGGAAGCACTCATTAAGAAAGCTAGGGAGATGGAATATGGGGTACGAACATGTCTGGTACCAAGCAATATATTTGCGGTAACCATAATAATCATAGTCTCAGAGCCTAACATCAAAAAAGGTGGGAGGGTGGAGTTAGCTGATCAGTAGATATGGTGGGGGTCACTAAGGTGAATCGCCCCATTCTGCAGGAACAGCATTAAAAAATTTGAAGGCTCGAGATATTTCTGATTTTTATGAGGGCTTAAATCTTTATCTTGAAAAAGATAACAATGAACGCCTTGACAGATCATGCTTCTACCTTTAAATATATACCATTCACCCAGCCTATTGTTGAGATGCGACCATGTGGGATCTGCTCAGATTTATGGGGCATCTTATAAATTAACTTGCTGTCTATCGTCAGATCTTTTCATACCACTCCACAATGTCTTATCTCATTTATTTTCTGACAACGTCTTTAATTGATCCTCATTTTACTCCATTAAACTTAACATCTTATAGCTCTTCATTACTTATTATACTCCTACTCTCTGAAGGGTACGGTTGTGCACTAAATGCACAAAAAGGTATAAAATAAAAACAACTGGCATGAGGATAATTGCATTAAAACCAAAAGTGGATATCATGATAGTTTGTGATATATCTGTAGCATTATACATTGCAAATGAATGTTGTTACACTAGGGCGTTTCCTTTATTAATGCATTTATTAATGATACTTGCACTTACCTATTTCATTACAATTTAATGATTCACCTCAGCACTTTAATTTTTCTAAAACAGATTCCAATCCCTTGTAAAAGCTGTACTTACCTCAATATTGGTTGGTTATCGTATGCCTACAACCACGGGATGAAAACGGAACGAAGTCGATTTTCCCGCTCAACCTGGAGGACAACTGCACAATTCAATAACTATACGGCCTAATTCAGAAAATGAGTGTATTATATGTATCGAATATTTAACAGTTGAAATACGATTAACTTGTAGACAATCTACGATTTGATATTTTATCATACTTGATCGTGCCTGTAAAAATGGCATGCATTTTCATGTAAATTTGTAAATTTATATGAAATACATTATTATTATTATAAGTTAAAGTCTCCACATAGGATCTTATGATCGTAGTGGAGGGTGGATAATTGTTCTAGAGTATTAATAAGTTGGGTCTCGTAATTACTAAAGGTGCCAGGTGCTCTGTAGGTGCATACAATTAATACTATTGCGTTATTTAAGTGTAAGTTAACCCATAAAGTCTCAGGCATGTTAAGTGTACTACTTTCTAGCTGTGATACAGTAAGTACATTCAGAAAGTACATGAGACAACCCCCTCCCTTACCACCTTCCCTGTCACACCGAAAGTGTGTGTAGTTATCTAAGCTTATCTCTTCATCCAGTATGTTAGAATTACACCAGGATTCAGTGATGACAATTATAGGGGGTTTGTATATTACTGTGAGTGCTCTGAGCATTGGCAGTTTATTTAGAACAGATCTAGCATTTATGAGGATCAGGTAAAGATGAGATTTGAAATAGCATTTGAAGTACTTAAGTTCGTTAATCAGCCCCGAATGTGGTTCAGCACCCAGTAGTACTGTTTGACATGACGACCCTATGTTAAGAGGGGTTTCAGCATCATGCTCACCTATGTCTATCGAGTTGGTGTGTGCTGTTTTCGGTGAAGAATTGAGCGTTGGAGTACTGGATGTGCTATAGGCTAAGGCATTTTTATTTTTAGTTAAGCTAGAAGTGGGGGTAGGGGCCTTTATTTGACCTAAACTTGTGCATGTACCAAGTGTGCTTAGTGGATGCGGGTGAACTAGACTGTTCCTATATTCATGCAAAGGGGGAGCCAGCACTAGCGGCTTAGGAGTGTTAGCATCCCTACCAGCTGTTTTTTCAACGCTGACAGGGACGCAGGGGATAAAAAATTATTGGAACCTTGTGAAGTCCATGGTTTATTATTCCACCTATTGTTAGGTACTAGTGGTGTCCTTGTAAGGGTTTCGTGTGTACTGCTTTGTGGGTTAGTTCCCAGCAGACTTGTACCGTATATCCGATCAAAATTTATTTGTGTGCCATACTGTGAATGCCCTGAGTTGTTGGTGGTCGAGTTCTGACTATTGTCACTTGTACTCTTGAGGGTGGCATTGTTTTGGCGTTGGTTATCAGTGTGGGCCATGGTGATATTTCGCACGTTTTGGGTGCCAATACTATTGACCGTGGGAGATGTGGGCTTATTTATACTGCCATTGTTGTTGTTGGCATGATTTGGGGTCATATTCTCCTTTCTTTTACCAATGGACTTATGGACAGGGGAGGATAGGGCCAACTTTCGTGGGATTTTGACTTTTTTCCGGGATTATTTGGTGACATGTCTATATCTACGGTGATAGGCGGTATAGTTTTATTGGCTATTTGATTACAATTTAGTGGCCTTTCGGTTGGTGTCGCTCTCTGAGAAGATAATTCTGTGTGGTTAGAGAGGGGTGGTGCGGTGGATTCTACGGTGTCTCTCAAAGGGTTGGGTATAATTGCTGCTTGCAATGTCCTATTGTTTATTCCACAATTAGACTCAGTGTGATAATTATATACGCGCCTTTCTATGACGGTCTTGTCCACCGCAACCTTTATTAGTTTGTAATTTCTGGCTTGCGATAGGGTGTGTTGGGAGTGGATGAATTTTCTGGCCTCTGCCGGTGTTTCGAACTGAAAACGAATAGGACAACACTTGTCATGTTGACTCTTCTTCAGCCTGTAGCACTTAGTCTTGGAGTTGGGCATTTTCGCCTCACTAAGTAAGATGCGCTGTACCTTTTTTAGTGCCTCATTGTCCGGCACGTTGTAGACAATAGCATTTAGTTTAGCATCGAGTCGTTTTGTTACTTCTGTAGTAACAAAGTTAATGAGGTTATCCACCTTAGATACTGATTCCGTGTCAAGTTTGTTAAGGTCTACAGTTCTCATGAGGATAGTTAAAGGTGTCAGTTCACAGACCTGCGATCTGATATCACTGATCTGATCTGATAATTTGGATATTTTGGTATTGGTTTCAGAAATTCCTGGATTTACTGACTTGTTTTTTATTTCCCTTAACTCGGCCTTAAGTTCTCCTATAGACAACTTTAGGAGTTCTATTTCAAAAGATAGTTCTGGAACAGAGCTTGAAGGCTGGAGCTTTTCCATAAGTACATAAGGTGAAGGGAGGGTTTCTGTATGAGCAGAGAGTACTGAATTTTTGGGAGTAGTGCTAATACTAGCTGTCAGTGCAGTTTTATCCTCAGTTTCAGCTCGACGCTTACGACATACAAGTGGGTTATGTGGCTCACTATAACCATTTGTAGGGAATTTGTTGCTTGATGTAGCAATCAACGACTTAAGATTAGTCATCAGATTTACAGGGGATTGAGTTCGTTGCTTTTTACTTTGGTTAACCATAACTATTTGCTATTAGAGTTATTAGTTATAGGTATAGAGGTAGTAGAGTACTTGTGCAAGTATTACAACAAGATAAATTTTATGTAACGAATCACGCAAAAATGTAACGCAAACGTTGGACGTACCGCGTGTGTATATGCGGAAAGAGATTTAGATGCTCCATCCTCTTATCATAAGGAAGGTGTGAGATACCACTAACTAGTTTCGTTCCTACTCTCTGTACTCTTTCCAGGATATATGCCTCCTTTTTGAAGCATGGACCCGCCGCTTGTACGCAGCATTGTAGATGAGGCCTGACATATGTTGCGCAGAGTATTTGGAACATGCCCTCATCTAATCGTTTGAAAGTCCTACGGAGTGCCCATAGCATTCGAAAAGCCTTAGCTGCGGCTGCATTGCAATTTGCAGTTGTTTTCAAATCATTGCTGACAATGATTCCTAGGTCCTTCTGTTCGTTAACATCAGGTAGTTCTGTGTCCCCTGGGGAGTACGACGTATAAGACTTCTGACCTAAGTGCATTACTGCGCTTTTCCTAGAATTCATTTCCAAACTCCACAGGTTCGACCACTCAGCTAATTTATCTAGATCAGTTTGTAGGGCCGACCTATCCTCGCTATTGTTTACAGTTTTCCATATCTTAATGTCGTCTGCAAATAACAATGAAGATGAAGTAAGAATCCCTGGTAGCTCATTAACGTATAATAGGAATAGCAAGGGGCCTAATACAGTTCCCTGAGGCACTCCACTGGATACTGCTTTCCACCCTGATAGTACACCGTTAACTCTAACCTTCTGCCTTCTATCCATTAGGTAATCCCTAAACCACTCACATAGGCATTGGTCTAGTCCGAAACCTTTAAGTTTACTAAGGAGACCTAAGTGGGATACTTTGTCGAATGCCTTGCTAAGATCAATAAAAACCACGTCCAACAGAAGGTTTTTATCTCTGGCCTCGACCCAATCTTCCCTAGCTAACAGTAAGTTTGTCAAGCAGGATCGTCCTGGTCGGAATCCATGCTGTTCAACTGCCAGTAAGCCATGTGTTTCAACATAAGCTAATAGCTGATCCCTTATAATAGTTTCCATTACCTTTACTATAATGCATGTCAGACTTACCGGCCTGTAGTTAGATACCAATTGCCTGTCCCCCTCTTTGAATATAGGGCTTATAATGGCATCCTTCCAGTCCCTGGGTAGCTTAGCCTGGGTCAGTGACATTTGGAAAATCTCCGCAAGCGGAATATATATTATATCCGCCAAGGAAATTAACAATTTAGGGTGAAGTCCATCAGGCCCAGGTGATTTATCTGGCTTCAGTTTAGACAGTAGTTTGAGGACTTTTGTGTGCTCTACCACAATTGAGGGCATCCGAGTGGCGATGGCAGTGACCTCGCCATATCCCTGGGTTGTACTATCAGACGAGAAGACGTCACAGAAGTATTCAGAGAGGTTTTCAGCCTTTCCTTCGTCTGACTCAGCCGTTTTTCCACTAATGCTTATGAGTGACGGTATACCATTGCTAGTTTTAGTCCTACGTTTAACATACGAGAAGAGCCTTTTTGGGTAGTGAACACTATCTAGTACAAGCCGTCTCTCATATTTTTATACGACTCTTGTTAATCGCATACTTACAGAGATTTCGAATTTTGCGGTAGTCTTTCTGGAAATTTTCCCTTCCTGTCATAATAAATTGGTCCCATAAGTTCTTTCGCCGTCTTAATAGCCTCCTTATTTCACTAGTAATCCAAGGTGGCTTGTGCGATAGCTTTCGAGGAGTGTACCAAGGTATAAAAGGTGAAGTGACACAATCTAGTGTATTTCTAAATCCTACCCAAGCTTCCTCGACAGTCCGACTTGTATCTACTGACCAGTCAACTAAAGTTGCTGCGTTCCGGATTCCTTGTATACCCGCTTTCCAAATGTTTGGACGAGCGGATTTTGACCTGTGTATGAGAGAATGAATCTTAAACGTAAAAGCAATGACTATGTGGTCACTGCTGCCAAGCGGTGGAAGGCACCTAGTGTCACCAACATCCTCCTTCTGGTGTGTTAATACCAAGTCTAGAGTAGATGGATCATGTTCCGGGTGATACCGTGTTGGTGCATGCATATGTTGCACGAGTGCACATTCAAGCGCTGTCAATGTGAACTCGCTATTGAAACAGGTATACAAACTAGTGGAGTTTAATTCCCCCCAGTTAATGTGTGGAGCATTAAAGTCGCCAACAACCAGACACCTATTTCTACTACCCCACGCCCTCAAGTGATTTAGAACGAAGTCATCAGCTTGGCTAGCAGGACTTCTGTAAATAACTCCGATCGTTAAAGTGCCTTTGCTCAGATTATTAACGCAACTTGCTGCCTCACTGGTGCCGCTGTCATGAGCTTCTGACAACGTTGACCTAACCCCTATGTCATCGCGGATGTATAGAGCAACCCTGCCACCTTTCCGACTACTTACTCTATCTGCTCGTATACAGATGTACCCAGGTATGAGTGGAGGTAAGTCTACACCCACTAACAACCATGTCTCAGTGATAGCAATCACATCAGGTTGTAGTCTTTCAGATAACTCTCCTAATTCGGCGAGCTTATTCCTAATACTACACGCGTTCGTATAGCACACCGAGACACCTACGTGTTCATCCGGCTTATGAAGAGAGGTCTTGGCAGCATCGGTTTCCGAGACCTCACCACCCGAAAACCCAATATCTTGAGGTCTTTCTCACCTTTCTTTAGCCTGGCCACGGCTTCTCTTCTTTTGATTCTATCTTCTAAAGGCCAATCAGGCCTTATTTTTAAACTTTTATCTTTAATTTTGAACGCGTTGTTGAGGATGGTGCTTTTCTCTGTTTCATTCCCTAAAACTATCTTAAGTAGTCGTCGAGAAGTTTCCGTAGCATCAGGGTTTCGTTTTCCGATCCTGATGGCTTTTCTTGCGTGAACCCCAATTGTTTTTTCGGAAAGTATTTCCCGGATTATGGAGCTAACCGCCTTCAGATCATCTGCATGTCGGGCAGCTGGATCTGTGTTCTTAGATTCCTCCAAATTCCAGATGATAACACTGTAACTAGAGTCCGTGGGTATCTGAGTTTGGCTGGTATTAACAGCCGTCGAGACCTTGTTGGTGAACTCGGTTGCTGTTTCTTTCCTTCGTTTATTTTGCTTCTTACCTGGCGGCACCAACCAAGTAGAGTCAGTTTCTTCCACTTTGTTTTCACCACGACTAGAGGCCATTCGTGCACTAGACACGCTGCGCTTTGGGGTGGCCATTTCACAGGCTGGTGTTGCCATGCTGGCACTGCTTGCCCTTTTAGATTTCCTTTGACGTTTGCGCTTTGTCGCAACAGACATTTGAGCACTCTGTGCCTCTTTTGCCTCCTGGGCTACAGGTGGCGATACACCTTCAGTTTTAAAATTATGTAACGCAACACTCAGTTGTTACGCTCATGTTCAACAAAATCAAACAATAATTGTGCCTAGGATTATGCCATATAAACTGTTTTAACTTATGCAGAGTGTACTTACGGTCAATTTTTCATTATCTTCCCTTGTATATATATTTTGTGTTAGTGAAAAATTTTAAACATGTTTACTCCATGTGTGCATTATTATGATATTGATGATGCCTGTCAACTGGAGCCCCTCAAGTGCATAAAGTGGGAATATATTATTGTTAGACGCATTTTATTGTTTTATGAGGGAATTGACTTCAAGCTTTATTTATTTTCCCAAGTATATGTAATCCATCAAACGCATACTTAGTTTTTTTTGTTAATGCGAAGTCAGTATCTCTATATTTGTTGGTGTGTTACATTGAATCACCAGTTATCCGATTTTCCCCACAAACTAAAGATAAAATGACCACAACCATGTCACTTAACCGTAATCCATGTAATTTAAATATGTAACTTAAATAATTCTTATCCATTCCTATACAACTTGTGCGTCCTATATTTGCACGAATAAATATGTACCTTATTATATTATCATTACTAACTATGCTTACTAATCGTATGTGTAATTTATCGAATTGATGATGCCTGTAAACTGGCGTCCCTCATGTAAAAAAATGAGAATATACTATTATTATTTGAATCTTTACTATCTTTTCCATTACACGTGAAACTACAGACGTGATGTTGATGGGGCTGTAGTTATTGAAACCAGCTATACGCCCCTATTTATGAATGGGTACAAAATAAGACCTCTTCCAGCAGGTAAGGTATGTCCCATCGCTTAGTGAATTTGAGTATAACTTGAGTAGGAGTAAATTCATGTCATTACAACGGTCTTTCAGTAGAATGGAAGATATACTGTCTAAACAGGGGAGTTACTAAGCCTAAGATTTGCGATAGCTTCATCGATCTCTTGTGTGGTGAAAGGTGTGTCACCTAGACATTTGTCTGATGTATGTGGGAAATCCACGGCCTGATCGTTCTCCAAGGTATGTAGTCTGGCGAAGGACCTGCTAAACAGTTCACACTTGACGTCGGCATTCCCGTAAGCAATATTGTCTAAGTACATTATTTTTGGATAGGCTGTTTTGGAGTTTGTTAACCTACTTTTGAAAAGTTTGGCTATTTCTCCTGGGTTATGCGGTCGCTGAATGGCCCACATTTCTTTTTTTCTGAGGCTTATATACTTTAACTCTTGAATTCTAATGAAAAGAGACGTAATAGAAATTCATGATGATAAGTCACGATATCCGTAGCATTTTACTGAGTGCTTCCGTAGACTTCTCCTCAACGATGTTGGAATATAATCGCTTTGGGGGAATTTGAAGCTAAGAATTTTCTCAGGTGCAATGACGTCATGAATTGAGTTAATATTCTGATAAAAGTTGTTAATAATTGCCTCCAAGGGCTCGTTCGAAAAGTACGAGTCCCAATAAGAGCATGTTATCAGATGCTGATGCAAGTTCCAGTCGGCATGTGTTCACAATCTCATAGGTGTCTGGTCAGCTTCACCTCTGCGTTTTGTTTCAGGAAAGATGTTAAAAGAACACACTAATATTTTATGGTCACTACCTGGAAATTCATGTCCCACATGTACTGTAGATGGTGTTTTGTCGTTCTTGAAAATAAGCTCCAAGATCTAGTGGGTGAATTTATGTGTTGTGTCCACCCTTCTGTGATGATGGAATTCAGGAGATTATCACACCTTTGGGGTCCTCGGAGTGAAGACCATGATACTTCTGGCATGTTGAAATCACCTCCGATAATTTTAAAACTGAAGGGAAGATTGGCTGTAACATCAAAAATATTGCGGAGCATATTATCATATTCCCTGCTGGATGAAGGGGGTTGGTACACACAACGCACAAGTATAGATTTGCTTCTGACAAATTTATTTCGACCCAGATAGAGTCATTGAGTAGTGACAGAATTGGGTTAATGAACTGGGCTGCACACATGGAATTTTCACAGTAAACTAGTGATTCACCCTACGGCTTGTCTCTCTGTCCTGTCAAAAAGGTGGTAATTGTCCATTATTAGGCTGTCATTGGAGATTTAACTTGTGCACAAAGCTTCAATGATCATAATCAATGGCGGTCTGAGTACAGAAGCTAGTGTACTCAGTGCTGAGTGTTTGTTTAGAACTGATCTAATATTTGCGAGGACAACAGATTACACTGGCTATATGGTTTCAGTTTGCTGACAACATCCTGATAAAATACCCCGCGACTGCCCTCTGCATACATGTTTTTAGACTCACTAACCACCATCTGTGAATCATAGAAATACTTTAGGCGGGTTTGTGAGGCGGCATTCAAGGGTTATTTGTCGTTTGGATAGGGTATGCAATGAGACACCTGTGGGACAATTACATATTGGTATTTTAGAGATATTAGTATCCGCGTTTGGTGCCGAGATTATGTCAGCTACCTCTGGGAAATATGCCTTGTCCTAGCTGTAGACTGTTCGCTATGCCAGCATGGAACTGATTGGATATCATGCGTGTTTCTGTTAACTGACGCTGGTGAATATCCTGCCCGTAACGGCTAGTAGAGACAGTGTTATTGCGAAAGGTGCACTCGATGTGAGCCTTCGGTAATTTGTTGCTAGAATAGGAATGAAGTATTGGTATCTGTTTAGGGTAGTTACCAGACTATGAAGAGTTTTGTACAGACATCGGCACATGCCCCCACTAAATACATAAGATGCATGAATGGGTTCTGTGGGTTTATTTGGCTTTCTGAATGTAGTCTGTAGCCTATGTTTAGGGGATTTTCTATAAATTTCAGTTGACAGGACATTTAAAGGGGGCTAGCTAACCACGAGTTTGAGTAGTGGATAAGCAGAATAATACTGACTACCTCGCTGTATTGTTTGTCTAGAATTTAATTGGCCTTACACCTGAAACCAATTACGCCTACCTCTAGGAGATTTGTCTACCATAACTGGCTGTCTTTTAGAAAGATGGCTTAGAGGAGCTTGCGTATCTACCACAACGATAAGCTTTCGTGTTCTGGGTTCAGAATTTAATTTATTTACTTCACTATCTTCTTTCTTGTGTTTAACTGGTTGATGGTGACTAACAGGCAGCCAGCACATACTATAAAGGGTTTCTGTTGCTTAGACTCTTCTGGCGCTTTAGTTTTCCTAATGGAAATGGGACGTTTGTCATAATGCCTAGAGGACTTGCTAACATGGATAGCTACATTGGACTGGTACTTCACAGTGGGTGGATTGTCGGACTGAAGAGTAACTGACTTATAAGGAGATGAGTGGAACATGAGTGGGACGGGTTCTGATGTTTCCTGGCTCTTGATGTATGTGTCAGTGTACAAACGATGTATTTCAACATTATGATTGGTGCCTTAAAAATGCATCAGATAAACACGGAACATGCCTTCAATTATGAGGTCATCCACCGTCCAAATAACAAGAGTGCAATGGCTGAACACAAAGTGGCTCACAGTTTATGAGGATTTGCGACCAAACAAAAATCCACAGCAGTCCAATGAA
Source organism: Trichobilharzia szidati (assembly GCA_944472155.2). Taxonomy (NCBI): domain Eukaryota; kingdom Metazoa; phylum Platyhelminthes; class Trematoda; order Strigeidida; family Schistosomatidae; genus Trichobilharzia; species Trichobilharzia szidati. Next base: position 185,345,498 of record OX235271.1, on the reverse strand, counting down.
CCATAAACGGTCTGATTCACGGTATATAAAGTACACCTTTAGTATCCGAAGATGCAATGTCAGAATTAACGAACGTTTAATGAAAAAGAGAGGGCCATTTACTTCATGTTTCGCAGCCAGTTGGTGGTGTTGTGCCTTAAACTTTTCTCGTTACGTAAAATGTGTGCTAAATGAGTACTGTGGAGCTTTTGCACTTAGCTGTCCAGGGGTATCCTCTTCTAATGTTGTTTCTAGTCCTACCTAGTGGGATAGATGTAAGGAGAGTTGTGTGTAGAGGGGATGATCAGGTACTGACCAATCTCTTTCATGAGCCTAAGTGTTTATCTATAGCATTGTATGCAACTCACAGTTTGACAAAGTCCTCCTTAGTAGTCCAGGAAAGGTTGAGGGGAAGCAAATAAAAAGAAACAGTAGAATACAAGAATTAACAATTTGTTGCGGTAGAGACTGACTGAGCGATACCGGATTGTATTAGCTTCTTTACATAGAAGGAGTTGAACGAAATTTCTTCCTAGAAACTAACATGGTGTATGAAGACTGAGAGAGATAAAAAATACACTGTCTAGGATATTTAACACCCAGCTTAGATTCAACTTCACTGTCATCTATGATACTTGAACTATGCGAACAGACCAGTTAATGTAAACTGTGCTTGCGTGTCTGAAAGTGAAAATAACAACCTGACATGTGGAGACATTTAGCACAAGACCGTTTAACAAGGTTCACTGACTAGTTTCTAGTAAAAGGTAATTCATTTGGGAGCGATCGGGGTGATGAGTTACCGGCATGGAAACAGTCAGACCACCTGGATTCCGTTAAATAGTTCCCACATATTTCATGAGGTTTTGTACGATACAAAATTTTGGCTGTAGATAATATTTTACCTCTGTATTTCTGCTTTAATTGAAATGTTCAGTCTCTTTACCCCAAGACTGTCTTTCACATTGTATAACCTCTCTTTCTCTAGGTGAAGCTTTTTGGGCTGAGACGATTGGAAGAGCTCAGATTTTATGAAGTGTCAATGTGGTTGAAGAATGAACGATCAATTCATGGTTGTTTACTCAAAACCAACTCCATATTTTGGAGGGAGTCACCTATTCTGAAGCCATGGTTCTATCGCACGCTGTTCGTCAGAAGACGGAGAAATACTATCAGAAGTATTATTGTGATTAATTGTTATGACATTTATTCTTAGACTTTGTGTATAATAACCTTATGGTTGGTTCCATATTGGTGCAAGAATAAAGGATTCTCGAGTCACCAATCTGTGTTCTGTTTTTTCGCGTTGGTTATTGCACACTGTTGCTGAAGGTCTTCTAAGGACAGCGTTAAGTCCAGTGTAGTTAGACCTGAACATTGACAGGAAGATTGTTCTTTTTGGGCAACAACCATCAAGGTAGAGCTTGGGATTATATGCTACGTTTGTGACTTTGTCATTCATAAATTGTTCAATAAATAAGTCCCAGTTGTATTGTCTGGCGTGCTCCTTAGATTCTGAATATTGTCCTGAGGGTAACATATGTGCTGAGGTTTCTAAGCAAGGTGCAAAAAAGGCCTTTTGTACAGCTTTCTCTATATTTTAAGCAGTGTGCGTATGATATACAGATCCGAATTTACCAGTGAGGTTCGTTTCCGAGCTTCATATATCCCTAAGTCATTTGTGAACGTCAAACCAAGAATACTGTCTAGTCGAGTTAGGAAGTTGACAGTATTTCCATGACTTAATGATGCTAGGAAAATGTACTTACAAGAAATGAAGTCTCCAGTGAATACTGAAATGGAGTTGCCGGGGTAGATGGCAGCAAAGGAAATAAATTCATCAACGAATGATAATAATTCTGACTGACTACATCCAGGTGCAGTGAAAATTTTAGAAATATATGTAGTTGCATTTAGACAGGTGCTTCAGTTAACACTTAACAGTGAGGCAGTCAATCTGAAACACAGTGTTAGAAGTACAGCCCTGAGAATCGGTAAAGATTGCAAAGGCTCCGCCGCAATTCTTAGAACTAAACCGGTCTTGTCTAAATAGCCTGAAAGCATTCAGACGGACTAAATTATCATCATATATGTCATGGTGAAATGGAAGGAGACGAAAGACTTGATAATATTTGTTAGGAATTTGTTATCTCTATATGTCCAAATTATGTATATCTTATCTTCAGCGCACAATTTGCACAGATCTTCGTGTTGTGCTACTCTTGGCCTTCATATTGTGTCTTTGTGTTCATTTTACGTCTCCCATGAATCTCAACAATGTTGTTTCATTTGCTTTCTCTCACATCAGATCTATCTCCCTGCTGTTTGATGTTTTTATGACAATGAACATCTCTGTAAATATGTACTACTGATAAATCTTATCATTAACACACACCAGAGTTATAATCCCTGCATTGTAGTATACAGTGGAGAATAGGAGAGATTGCAGAGAGTTGTTTTCGCATGGTTGGGGGCGACTAATTGTACTGAGAATCTCATGGACAGTCATTTGATGTAGTGGAATACATTTTGAAGCACGCTGCCACCGAAAGTGGTGCTTTCCCAAGTTTTCGTGGAAATTTGCAAATCCTCAGGTTTTAATCATTTTGAGTGTTTGCGAGTATAAACAGTATGATCGGAGGTCATCTTTAAATAGGTTAATAGTTTAAGACAAGCTTAACACGAAAAATTAGATGCAATATAATGATGAATGCATGTTTTGGTTGCCTAAGATATATGCTGGCCGCCAACTTGGTAAATATACCGATCCCATTCCTGACGGGCATTATGTAGCTCCCACTAAAATTTCCTCAAATGTTATTACTTATTGCTCTGTTTAGCGACTTACATTATTCAGGTATAAGGATCTGCCCCTGTGAAATCTCTAGATTTTCCAGGAGATAGCTATCAAATCTGATGACATACATTTTAAGGTAGAACATACTGAGGATAGGTTCTAGGTTACTAATATAAGGCTTAAGTGACTTATAGATCATGCTGGCGATAAATGCTAGAGATTGTCAGGTGCTTTCAAAAAATATGTAGCAGGTGTATAGTAAGTTCAAGAGGTCACACTCCACTCTAGCTTCAGACAGATGATGTAGAATTAGTTCTCGATGTTTGGATGTTTGGCAGCAGACATGTTTTGGAAACTCAAAGTTTTGGTTTCAGACTTGTGAAGACGGCTGCTTTGTTGCTTTCACAGAATGATCTGTGAACTTTGATTATTGGAATCATATAAATGTATATAAGTGTGGGAATTCAGTTCAAGGTCGTCACGTTTGTTTTCGTTTGACAATATTTTTAGGTACGGTTTGTTCACACTGTTATGATGCATATATTTTACCTCACCATATGCTCGAAACAAAAGAAATATATCTAAATTATGACTGTAGGTAATCATTTGTTTATTAGCATTTCTTATGTACCCCACTAAATAAAAGTTTTCGACCATTAGGGGAAATGACAGCGTCCTAACGCCTATTTTAAAATGTGTGCATTCATCTGCCTCAAAATCCCACATTCATCACCAAATTACTCCTCAGGCATGAGCTGTATTTACTCTGCAAATAGTAGCAACGGGACATTCTGTAGTCCAGTATATCCACATAATTGCTCTAGTCACTCGACACATTATGGGGTAAATGACGACAATTATTTTAAATATACCATCAAGAGTCTAGTTGCAAGAAAAACTTGCGTATGTCTTTGCCATTTCAGTGGAAAAAAATACACAGACATGACAATAGTTATTATAGTGATCACGAAACACTTGAGTGTTTGCTCTGAAACAGAATATACTAAGCTGGTAGCGAATTATGCCTTATGGCATATTTTGGGGTTATTGGACACAAGTTTACTGATTGCACTTCAAAAAGAGAAGTTAGAAAATCTTCCCTTTAATTTTATAAGTTTCATTCCAGTGCAATCTACCTTCGATTTTCTATAGGCGCTTCGTCCAAGAAAACTTAACGCTCGACTTCAGTACTTTGAATTGTGCCTAGAGAAATGCATCATTATTAGACCTTAGACTAATGAGCTACTGTCGATCTCTTATATTCTAATTCGGTAGATGTGAGAAACTCATATTTAGTCAGTGGTAATCGTCAGTCTTCCCATAAAAGGTTGATCTTGGGAATTTAGGTCTTACTTTTATCAGGTATTCCGTTCAACCGCAACTGAGGGTTGTTGGCCAGGTATTAAAAACCGCTGTCGGAGATACCTACATTGGTTAATTATAGTCCATCAACATTTGCTCTTACTTTAAATTTAATTCATTGTTATTAGTCATCATACGATTTCCTCGTTTATTCTTAGGACTGTTGTATGTTGGTAATGATTTTACCAACGGTGATCAATTTGTCTTTCCCGACTATATGAGAGTTGAAAGCTGTCGATAGACAGATGGTGAACTAAAGTTGTCAATTATTACACAGTTTTACATTTAGATCCTTTTTAAAAGCCCTCTTTTACTATTAAATTATTTCATAATTCTTGTAGTCACTGAGATAATACTTAGATACCCAGACGAATGCAAACAGTTGTTTAGAGTAACCAAACCCTAAGCCTCTGATCCGAAGCCTGATTCAAAAGGAAGTATAGCAACATCACTGACCGTGTTCCTGTGACTGTCGGTGAGTGATGGAGGTTGATGCGTTGTTTGTTTCCCTCGGACTGTGGGGCTCTTCTTTTCTCATTTCCAACCCTTCACTATCCCCTTAATGACCTTCAAGCATTTCTTGTGGGATAGAGAGTGATTTTACTAGGTTAGCATCACCATTTTGGATGTAGTCCGAGTGTTCATATGACTCTAGAAGTGCAGATATCTTCGTTTCCCGACAACATGTAACAGTGATGATACTGCGAAAAAGTCAATATCGCTGTGCTTGAAATGCACATAGTGTTGTGCTTCGATTGATAGTTTGCTGTCTCAAACTTTTCACATAATAATAATTTGCTTTATTCCAGAAACAGTACTAGTGGTACAGTGTGGAATTTTCAGCACATATCTACAGTATTTGCATCTAATTTTACAGACATTTAAAATAAGTATTAAACAAACAAAAAAATAAATCTGAAGACACCAACAGCAAAAAAAACAGGATAAACACATAATTATAAATGCGAAAAAGTACAAAAGTCTACCAAAGTCTGATGCAGTGTTTGTGGTGGTAGTGTGAGTAATCCTGAATAATACAAAATTTTTTAAGGTGGTGACTATGGCGTTCACAACCAATGATTGTCAGTTTAATATTGCCGAAAAGTATAGAAAAATAAGAAAAAACAGCCACAAAACTAATATTACATGATGGCTAATGACAGGACAATTTTGTAATACTCATAGTGCTAATAGAGTCGGAACCAGTGGATACACAATAGAAGGAATATAGTAAAGTACAAAAAAGGAAGCCAATGTTAGTATTTTAGGTAGCTAAGTATGTTTGAGAAGGAGTTCACTAAAGAATACAAAATAAGAGAGAAATAAAAGAGCCTAAAATTATGTCGTTAATAACAGAGCAAGTCATAAGTTTCACACTTAACATTGTCTCTGTCGCTTAGAACACGGGCCAAGTATAGTATCGTTGAGTTCCTGTACTTGGTTGTACGAGCATAGATTATTTTATACTGATTTCTGGTTTTACTTGATGAGATACAAGGCGAGAGTTGGGAATAGAGGGGGTGTTGGGGGTCGGAGAGTATGGTTTTTGACCATTTTTCGTATGTATTCAGATGCCTATCAACTAAAGTAGTGAGATGTAGGTAGTAAAGTAAGATGGTTCAACATCAGTATTTATTGAAATACTTTTAAAAAGCAGTGTTTTCATTTCAAACTGACCAAATTCTAGTTAGCTCGCTCTTTGAAAATAGTTTGATGTATCGTAGTTGAGTAATATTTACCCACATGATAAGGATTTTGAATGGCTGTTCTGTTTATATTCAAAACCCAAATTTAACAATGCTCAAAAAGCATGACAAATTAACCACTTAATTCTTATCGCAGCTCATGTATGCTGATTTCGTAAAATAAAGCTTTCTAAACATAAAAAAATAGTGAATATTTTAAAATATAACTTGTCAGATAGACTTTCCGACACTGTTGCTGTTTCTAACATTCATAGTTTCTTCCTATATTTTTATTTTTATATTCTATGTGGTTCACTTCCGGGTGTCCTTACTGTACCATCTCCTATTGACCATGCACGTGCATGTCATAAGTACGTTTTGTATTTTTTCTTTTCGATGTTTATACAAGAATTTATGTAAATAGCATTTTATTTTTTTTCAGGTAGTTCTTTGGTGTTTCATGGCGAACAATTTTATCCTAACCTGTAATTACTACCACGTATAGTCCGTTACACTATGTACAGAAGGTTGATTTTAAAATGCAATTATCCCGGAATTCGCTTTCAACAGTATTGCTTTCGGCAATCGTCCAATTTTCCCAAGCAATCGTCTACTTACAATGAGGCCAATATATTGATGATTCATCGGGATCTTCAGAAGCTTTTGTTCAACTGTCAGAAATATGAATATCCAAAAGCTTCATCTGAAATACTCCAAGAATTCAATCGTTTAGGGATTGATATATCCGCCACGAAGTGTGATAAAAAACCGCTTTATTTTAATCTCCCTGAATTGAATGGGAACAATATTAAAGATCATCTAGATTCCGTTGCTAAGGAACTTGCTCATCCATACATAAAACTGTTGGAGAGTTTTAGTTCCCCACCAGAACTACCCAAAACTTGGGAATCTACTGCTGGATGGACAAAGTATGCAAATTAAAAAATGTAATATTATTATATCAAAGATATGTTGACGATAAAGCATACCCTGTAGAAGCACCTCATGAAGATGCTGTTATCTTCGATATCGAAGTTCTTGTTAAAGAAGGACATGCCCCGACCATGGCAGTGGCTCTCACACCAGAAGGATGGTAGTTTGTAAATAATCAACTTTTAAGTTTCTAGGTATTCCTGGACGTCTAAACGTCTTTCATGCCATGATAAGCCTCTTGGAAATGACGTTTTCGATTCTCTAATCCCTATATATGGTTCAAAAGATAAAAATACTTCCAAGTGTATAGTCGGACATTTTGTCAGTTATGATCGAGCTAGAATATCAGAGGAGTACCTGTTAGATGTATGTATGTTTAATTGCTAATTTTTAATCTACTAGGCAACAGGAATTCGTTTTGTGGATACTCTTTCTCTTCATGTTGCTGTATCGGGTTTGACAAGTACTCAAAGATTCTTAAAAACATCTGCTGATAAACACCTTTTTAACAATAAAACATGGCAGGAGTACATGGGAAAACGAGCTGACAGTCAGACTTTGGATTCGAAACCAGATACAGAAGCATTCGTTATGGTTAGTATAAAAATGTTCTCCGTCTCTGTGTTCCGCTACCGCACGTGTTTTTTCATATTCTGTTGTGTGTATATTTTGATTGATAACTTGATTTCGATTTCTGTTACAATTTCACTCTTCAGACTTTAAAAAGTAGCGTTTATGGAGTATATGGTACCACGAATGAACCGTATAAGTAGCCCATTATATACTTACGGCATGCAGCTTAATTGGACAGTGTGTATTGATGTTTGAAACCAGTTTCATAAGGCATCAGTGCTAATTGAATATATGAAACTTGGGCACTGTGGTACAGTATAACTCCATTATGGATAGGATTTTATTTTGATAAATCACACAGTGTTATACAGTAATATTAACTGATGACCACGTTTTGAGCACAAACTATTGCTCATAATCATATCAAGTTACACAACTTTCTTACTTCGTTAATAAAATTCCATTATTTTCCATAGCTTGACTTGATTGGTAGTATTATCTTCCATATCTCTGTTATTTGCACTGAGTCATTTCTGTTGCATGTGTTGGGTTTAGAGTCAATGAACCAGGATTCAGTAATCAATCTCTTTCTCCACCTACATATATTACTTCTTAGAGTTTTAACCCTCTCCCACCCTATTGTGTGATAAACACATTAACACACAATCACACAATAGGGTGGGAGAGGGTTAAAACTCTAAGAAGTAATATATGTAGGTGGAGAGAGAGATTGATTACTGAATCCTAGTTCATCGAATAATCTACACCCAACACATGCAACAGAGATGACTCAATGCGAATACCAGCGATATTTATGGAGGATATTATTACCACCGGTCAGTCAAATCAGAAGAGTATAATAAATAATCTTAAAATTCTATTTCAATTCACATGCATTATAACATCCTAACAAGTTACTTATTTTGACTATTAAAACACTCGTCTTATTTCCCATCTGATTGTAATTGATCAATAACACTCATTGTTATTTCTGAATGTACCTTATCCCATGATGAATTTTATTCAAATATCTAATCAATTCCACTCATGGACATAAATGAAGGAAAAAGTTGTGTGAGTAACTTGATATGATTATGAGCAATAGTTAGTGCTCGAAACGTGGTCATCAATTAATATTACTGTATAACACTGTGTGACTTATCAGAATAAAATCTTATCCATAGTGAATATGTGAAGCCCACCTAAATACCTAATCTGCGTTCCTTTGCCCCATGGCTAAGGTGTAAATTCATATAGAGTGTGGCTTTACAAAGTGGAACGATAGTAACATTCATAACTTTAGCCTTAAATGGCATAATATTAGTTTCATTTGGACTAAGTCTTTTTTCGTTACTAGGCTTTAGATATTTATGAAACCTAATTTCAAGACTACAATCACCAAATTTCGCATTTGATAAGCACTTGCGAGTGGCTTTCATAGGAGGAACTGGTGAATCAATTCAAAACTAAGTAGTGTTTAATTGGGAAAAGTTGGGAAAGAGGAAAATACTAAGTAAAATACTCTGGTGGGATCCAAAAGAAATTTCGTCTTCATGATAAAATATAATCATGGTGGACTTTTATTTTTCCACTTCTTAATCCACCAAAATTCACCAATTGGTTACTTTTTTGTTTATGAATAATCCCCATCCAGACTTTAATGAAAACAAAACACATAGTTCAGCGAATTCATTTCCTCCTTTAGTCGTACAATCGCATTTACGTACAATTCTTTTCTCATGAAAAACAGTAGTAACGAAAGTGATGAGTTGTCACAAACATAGCCGTTAATACTAGTCAGGAATCGAATAAGTGTACGATGAATAATTTCAGAAATGAGTTGTAATCAGAATGCATATAAAACCAAGGGAAATATGGAATTATGTAGGAATTCTAAAGAAATGCCACAGGTATACGGAGTCAGAAAAACAAACAACCAAAAAGAGAGTTAGTAGAAGTCAACAAGGTTGTTACCAAGACGGTATAAGTGGTTGAATAATTTTCTCTTCTATGCATAATTCCGGTTTCTCTATCTGAATGTCTAAGGCTTCAGCAATGCAAAGAAGACGAAAGTGTGCGTTGCCTTTGGCGTTTGTTGAGACAGAATAATCGATGTCGACAAAGCGTTCAATTATCAGACTCCTTATAAATCCACTACTGTCTTTTTGAAACCATGCAGGATAGTGTTCTTGAACACTTTTAGACAAGATATGCGTCTAACGACCAATATACGCTGCTCCACAAGAACAGGTGAACTGATATATGCACATAGAAGTGATCAGAATCGAGATCTTGTCCTTAGGGCTTCTGCAGACCGATTGACGACTGGAGAACACTTCTCTTAGCGTTGGTGCGGAAAATGTTTTTCCTAAGGATGATGAAATTCTTCTTTCAATGGTATCGCAGGTTAAGTCTCTCTGGAAACCTAGGTCCACGTAAAGTTTCTTTTTTTGGAACACTTTGGAACAAAACAGAAAATTATCCAACTATTTCTACTTTCATGGTAACAACCTTGTTGAATTCTACCAACTTCATTTTTATTTATTTGTTTGTTTGTTTTCCTGACTCCTTATGACTCTGACATTTCTTTCATTTTTATGTGAATCGTGATTACAACTCATTCATTAAATCATTGATCTTATTACGTAACTCTGACACACTTATTCAGTTCGTCTTATGCATTGACTCACATTAAAAACTGTTTGCGATAAATCATCACTTTTGTTACTACTGTCTTTCATGCAATAAAATCATACAGCTACAGCGGGAAATGAATTTGCTGAAAAGAGTCTCTTCGCTGACCTACGTGTTTTGTTTCCACTTCTTTTTGTTACATTTAATATTTCCCTATATGCCTAAATTTTTCTGTCACCTGCGCCTTACTGTACATTTGTGTACACCTATTTAGACTTCGAAACTATAACAATTCCCAATTTTAAAAAAGAATGAAATTTATCCTTGTGAACAATTTGATGGTTGATTTAAATGCTAATGTGTTTATTTTTTGCTTTAAGGATCTCGAATGGCTTTCAGAAACTAGTTTAAACAGTCTGGGTGATATTTATCGTTTGTATTGTAAAAAAGAACCTCCACAGAATAAAGAATTGAGATCAGTTTTTGAATCAGGCACAATTGAAGATGTTCATTCAAATTTTCAGGTAATCAATATCGCACTTTTATTATCATCACTTATATTTTTGCTCTATATAGTTTTTAATGTCTAATCCTTCCCCTAGTGTTATTACGGAAACGTCTCTTTAAAAGTTAGCCTATAACATAACAAACTAATCGTTTAGTTTTTTATGCAGATGTAAATTTAATGGATGCATTTAATTAGTTGGACAAATCTTTCATGCTTTACACAATCTTGACATAATATTTTGTTTTTGCTCCATATGAGGGTTTTCTCATATCGGTTAGATTTCTTCCTTTTCTTCCAGTGTGCATATTAATGATAAAGCTTCTGGTTAATCAGTATTAGAATTATTATTATTTGGAATCCCTTCACATTGGGTTTGCGGACTGTTAGTGCAGAATTACGGCTTCTTAATGTTGGGGACCATATCTTCATATTATACTGACTTGATATCTTTTAAAATAAGTTGAAAAACGTGTGTATTGGTTTTGGAGACGCGGTTGTTGGATTTTCCTACGTTGAGCGAAATTCTCGAACAATCAGCTCAGTCCAATCTGGTCGCCAGGGTAGTCCTAAAATTAATATAGTTGTTCCCCAGGCCTCTCAAAGCCTCAGCATCAACCTTTGGCTCCACTCCCCTTGATCCTACCTCAAACGTCCATCGTCCCAGCTACTCACGCAATACCAATCAATGCCCAAAGATGGGACCACCATCATCTTACTAGCATTGTGGTGCTTGGCATTTCATCAAATCTTGTCCGTATAAGCAACAATGATATCATTACTACACTAATGTTGGACACAAAGATGGTTTTAACCAGCAACATTCACAACGGCCATCCTCTACAAGTAGCCACAGTCGCCGTTCTCAATCAGCACCCGCCCGTCAAAGATTCGTCACTGTTCGAACTCTACGTCCACCGGATGGTGCTACGCCTATTTCTCAACTAAAGAGCCTGAGCCAGGTGTTTCATTACCACAATTTGATACCAAACTCTCTCGTCTCAAACAATAAGTTCTCAAGCGCTCCAAAGCTCACGGTCTGATGGGGGGCAGGAGGGCACAAATACTCCAAACCTTCCAGTAAACAACAGACCACTCCGTCGACGTCAGTCAACCAGATGCAGGAAAACAGACGATGCGGTTCCAGGTTAACCCCGTTAAGTATCCTTACCAAATGGAGAGCTGATGTGGTGGTCGATATCCTGTCTGGAAATAAACCAGTCAGAATCCGGCTCACTTAAAATAACGCCCAATATTTCATTGATCATAATTACAGACTAATTACCATATCCCTGGTGATGTTTTGAATTATGCTTTAATGGTTAAATATACCGTTACTTCTCGTCTCGTCTTCTGTGCTCTTTCGCTTAAGTTGCTGGCTGAGAGATCAGTTAGCCCTATGGTATATGCTGTTGGCATAATTAAGCGGTATTCATCCCTATTGTATTGTGAAACATAACAGTTGGAGGAATGAATTATTTTAAAGACGGAAATGGATGGGTTATTCTTTTTTTATTCCTTTACGTTCCGATTGGAACATATTGGCTTCAAGCTTTGAGCTTTGAAGTTGCAGTAGCGTGGCTGTGTTGTTTCTAGCCTCACGCCAAGTCTACCCTTCTTATCGGGCTTACCACAAGCTAAGCGAAGTCTAGTAGTGCGTCGGCGGTGCAGGGCGGCACCCACCCCCGCACCACGTGATGTGTGGTGGGTGTTGGGCAATCTATCACTGAGCCACCGATATTTTATGTATTTTCTTTGTGATGAAACTTACCACCCTACCCATGTCCCCCCCCCAACAGACTATTGGGGCTTCACTAACTGTTCTAGATTAGACTGTAGAATTAATTCTACTTTTTGAGCTCTAATTGACACATTTTGATTCACGGTGTAAAGTCTGTACTTAAAGATTCTTGAAATCCCAAGAAAAATTATCTTTTCGTCCTAGTTTGGGACTCTTCATCAGTATACACCCGCCGCCAAGGTTCAAATCCAGGACCTTCTGGTTACAAGGCGAGCGAGCTTGTAGACCATTGAGCCACTGGAACCCCATCCAATGGCCAGCCCATGAATTCTAACTTCTGCCAATTCATGACATACTTGAAAACTAATCTGATGCTCACTAGCGACTGGTGGTGGTTGCGTGCTGCTGAAGAGTCCCAAACTATGACGAAACAGCTGTCCAGTACTCCCAGGTTTTCCTGTGGTTCTCTTACTGATGTCAGCTCATGATGAAATCCTCCATCTAATCAATGAAAATCCCTACAAAACCAATACTTGAAAAATTATTGTCTCACTGAGGAGTAAAAAGTGTCATGGATCAGTAACAAAGAGTTCATCTAACTTACTTCAAATCTTCAGTTGTCCACTGTCTGGATATTGCCAGAATAGGAAGTGTACACTAGTTTTCTAACTCCTGATGAAATTAAAAAGGATGTTGTTTGTGCATTATTTAATTGGTAGGAAACATTAAAATCATCTAATTTATTTCCACTAAAACTTACAGATAGCAGTTATTAAACTCAAATTGTTCACTCCAGAGTGAGTTGATTCCGTTATCTTGGTTACTGAAAATAACTACGTTTCACTTTTGTTATACTTTGCGTTTATGTGTGTGCGTGTGTGCGTTTGTGTTTATAATGAATACTGTTCGAATGCTTTTACAGTTAGCTAGCAGACTCGATTAGTATATTCTCATGATTGAAAAATGAGTTACTCTGTCCTAATAAGTCCCTTTATTTCTTAGAATTATAACTTGATCATACTGCGTTGAGAGCTGTCTGCAAGCCAAAATTGTAGACAACAATTTACGTCAATGTTCACGTCCCGAATCAGGGTCATGCGCAAAAACAATAACAAAGCTCAACCCTGAGGAACTCACCAACCAATCACAGCAGATTTAATGTGTGCAAATACGATTCGCAGATATGTGGCTTAACTTTCTAAGAAACGGCCATAAAGAGATAACAGAATAACCTTCAGCAAGAAAACAACCAATCAGAAGAGGTTGCTTCTCCGCTAACAATAACGCTAATAATAATGCACATAAAAATCTATAAATATCTCTTGATTTTCTCAATAAACGATCTTCTGTCGTTACAATATATTAAAATTTATAGTGTTGTAGCGATATTATCATGTCTATTTTCCATTTTTATTTAATTCATTCATGTCTGGATAATTGTGTGTATTGATTTTGATCAAAAGTAGGGCGAATTTTTAAACAAGATGTATACTTTGATTGGACGCTAACTGGTGTCATGCGTATCTAGTCCTTTGTTTGCTGCATACTGAATTCTATCAGTCAAGTGGCTCGCCATCATGGTACACTCAGCATTGTTGTTATTGGATGGTTGAAGGCAATCGGCAGGAAGGTTTCGTGCTTGTTGGTACTTGTCAGCAAGCCGTATCTGATGCAGCCCTACAAAATGGAGGATGCCAGTTTCTGACTGTAGCACTCACTAGGTGATACGGGTTTGAATCTCAGAAGAGACATGAGTTCCGCCAGTATTGCAGATACGCCTTGCTGACTGGTGAGTGCCAACTAACAAGAAACGTAGGTCAAGCAAGGCTTCCTGTGGCTGATTGCCTCCAAACATTTAATATCATCAAATCATTGTTATCTGTTGGATATATGTGCATTATTCAAACTGCAATGTATATTTAACGATTATTTAAAAAGACCTCTCGACATCTAAACGCTTATTCAGATTGTTTCTCCCCTGTGATGTCTGATGATTACAATTGCCTTTCTCTTTTTAGAGTCTATTCAAATACTGTGCAACAGATGTACTGATGACCTATGAAATATTGAAGGTTTTATGGCCTATTTTTAAAGAAAGGTAAGCTGACTCACAATATCATATAGTTGATTAAAATCATACAATATGACATCCAATGCTTTATCACTTCACCCGAGCAGTTATCCAGAAATCGAGTGATTTAAGCTGATTCAGCTGCTCTGACCTGAGTTAAACCGGATTAGGTCTAAAACGAGGGGAACAGTCGTCCGGCGGTTAGATCACTTCGATAATCTTGTTAGCAAACACTACTGATTGATGTGTGAGTAGTATCCAACTACTCATATCAGTCAATCAGTAGTATGCAGCATCATAATAAAAAATTTAGCTGGTTTTTTTCTTTCTTCATTGAGTCAGTCAGTGATATTACTACATACGTTGCTAATTGTTACTTATTTTGTCACGAAATTGAATATACTAGTTAGCAGGTAACACTGCGAGTGCGTTGGTGGCGCAGCGGTTAGGATGCTCGCCGACCATGCACATGGTCCGGTGTTCGATCCCCGGCTGACACTCTCCTTTACCTCGCTAAGCCAGTAATAAGACTCGTAAAGAGGGAAGGTTGGGCATGAGGTTAGCAACCCCATCCTGTAAAAATAAACACCACTGCTACCGAAAATTCAAGCTTGAAGCCCAAGGACGGGTTTACTGCTCACCAGTCCGCTCCGTCCTTCTTTACGGCTGTGAGACCTGGCCATTGAGAGTGGAAGACATGAAAAGCCTGGCTACCTGTCTTTCATCATAGCTGCCTGCGCTCTATCTTCCGTGTGAAATGGTATAATAAGGTGAGCAATATTGAGGTTAGGCGTCGAGTGCTAGGTAAGGAGGGGAAATCAAACGACATGGCTGTGAAGCTACATCGACTGAGATGGTTAGGACATGTGTTACGTATACCTAGTCATCGCCTTCCTCGACCAACAGGCAATGTTAGCTGACATAAGGTCAGGCTGGAAAAGAGTTAGCTAGCGGTGGTCAAACCAAAATATGGCTTCATCAGTCAATGAAATCCACAACAGTTAGTCTAAGCTACGTAGGAAGGTGTAGACTTCCTGGTTTGGGTCCTCGGGACGGTAAAAACCAACGGTTGGAAACAATAGGTGACATGGCTCCTCCATGTCACCTTCCGACGCCCAGCTCATCTTTTCCCACTTGAGTTCCACTGGAGCGATGGACTGGGGTGTGATGTCGTCTGAAAGTTTCCTCAGCATGTGCCCAATCCATTCCGATTTTCTTCTACATATTTGTTGAGCAGTAGGTTCTTGATTGGTTCGTTTGTTTCTAGAGTTCCTTGTTGGCAATTTTTTCTAACAGGCCATTTGATCTTCAGCATCGTTCTAAGGTAGCTGCTGATGAAAGTCTGCAGTGACCTATCCGAAATGCTTTTAATGGCGCGCAGTGAAAGTTTCTGACCCACATAAAAGAAGTGAGTCACTCAACAGTGGTGCCAAAAACCTGAATTTTGTTGTTTGTGATAAGTTTAAAAGATTTCCAAACTAATTTCGGAGTGTTAAGTGCTTGCCTTGCCTTTCGGATCCTTGTCTGTTTTGACATCCTCATCTCTGCTGTGGCCTGTAGTTGAAACGATGCTACCTAGATAAGTACAGGATGTGACCTCTTTCAGATATCTTCCGTTGATAGTGATCGGTGCTGGTTGCTGTTGTTGGTTGACTAATTATCTTCATTACCTTTGTCCGCTCTTTGTTCACTTGAAGTCCTGTCTTCGCTGCCTGCCATTTTTCGCCTGCAGGTCTTTGAGTTTGTGTGACAACAGACACAAATCTTCAGCGAAGTCCAGATCTTCTAGAGTCTTCTTATTGGCCAAACGTATTCCTATCTTCTCGCTTCTCACGTACTGTATGCCGCATTGTCCAGTCCTCTACTGTTAGGACTATCACCGATAATGGCAGGCTGCCTTGTCCTACTCCTATATTCACTTCAAACTCCTAGCTGAGTTTTCCATCGTGGATCATCTGACACGTGGCATTGCCACAAAGCTGTTATATCTGGTTGGCGTTGCAATTTGATAAGCTCATCCATCTTGTTCCTGGTGGAGTTCTGCATCCAAAGCAATTTTGGCTCTCACTAGGATGACGGGACTAATATTTTGCTTGACTTGGACATTAGCATGATTTGGCGCCAGTTCTTGCAAAGACCCAAGTAGCCCTTCTTTGGTAGTTTGACAATGTAGCATGCTAGAAAAATTAGAGTGATGTAAATAAGTAGGGATAAATAGAGAACCATAAGATGCAAAATGCCACAAAGTTAGGTAACTTAAAGCCTATAAGGTAACATACGCTCACTGTATGGAATCTAGGTCTATTTTCTTAACCCTAAATATTTCGGAAATCACTGTAGTGAGTTTACTTGCGTTTGACTTGAGTGGTATTCACGTGCCAGGCCCTCGTGTGGAACCCGAGTGGGAAACGACGAGTTGGGAGTATGTACGAGGGTAGCATGGAGTAGATTATGTCAAGGGGAAATAAGAGTTTATGAGGAACCATAAAGCCAGCTTTCTTAATAAGGCAGCAGAGAACAGAGAGGAGTGTAGATGTGCTTTTGTGGCTCTGTGTTGCACTCAGAATCGACGGGATAAACAGTAATAAGTTGTGGTGCTATAGTCTCGAAAGATTCCGGATCGAATTAAAGCTGTGCTACTTGTTGTCTCCGCACTAGATGTAGTGTTAGACAAGGAGAGTAAATCCACTGCTGCGCAGTAGTAAACCTATACTAAATAAGCGGTTGGGACGTGTTATGCATATCGAGCTACTACAGCCCTACTCGAGAGGCGATAATGATTAAGTGAAATGCAGCTGAACAGAAGTCAGAGATATCCAGACGGAATTATGATTCCAGTCCATGAATTCTGTCTGACTGTTACTGTGAACCTTCTAGATAGGTGCAGGCTACCTGAATAGGGTCCTTAAGATATATATATGCAAACCAAGTTCACTTTTAACAGTTTGAAAAAATTTGGGCATTAGGTATATGATATTCATTATAATAAAGGTTTTTGTATTTCCCAATGAATGAAAAACAAAACGATATTGTTTTGTTCTATGTCCTACCTGAATAATGATAAAGTGCTAGATTTACCTTTCATTTTTATCAAGGATACAAGAAGCCACCGGTGTGTAGTAATGTGACATCAACTGGTATTTCTGCTGAATATAGGCTGCGCTTAGTTCTTCAGGAGTTGTAATGATATATTCTTATTCAAATCAGTATTCAACAAGCGGAATTTGAAATTGTAACTTCAGCAATTCATTGAAGGTGCTCATTAACAATGTGCGTCGGTGGCACAGCGGTTAGGACTCTCGCCGATCATGCACATGGTCCGGAGTTCGATCCTCTGCCGACGCACTCCTGATATATATAGTCGGCTTGCAAAATTTAGGCTACTGATATCACATGCTGAAAATTCTATACCTGTACGAAAAATACGACGTGGAATCAAGCTGTAATCAAAAAAGAAAATTAAATTAAATGACTAATTAATGAACATAGAATATTCGATAAATTTGTCTTCAGGTTCTACATTTATGTGACCATAATAATTAGAGAAATATTGTTAATAACAAGACCAATGCTGTTTTAAATTACATTGTATTATGCTTCTCTTAATTCCTAGAGGAACATAGGGCTTCAGCCGCACGTCTCCATTGCGTTCGGCTCTCTGCTAACGTTTTCACCTGGCTTCACGTCTGTCCACATGCTTTCATCTTTTCTTCACTTGACCCCCTGCATGTCACCCTAGCACTCACGACCAACTCGCCGCTTGCCGTTAGGGTTCCACTCGAGTAATGGCCTGGAGTGTGATGTCACTTGACGGTTTGTTTTCTCAGAGTATGGTTAATCCACCTCCATTTCTTCCTGCATATTTGTTGCACAATCGGTTCCTGCTGGGTTGGTTCACTCATTGTCAGAGATCCCTGTTGCTGATCTTTCCTGGACATCTGATCTTGAACGAAGTACTGAGCGAAGACAACTGTTGATGAAGGTTTGTAGTTTGTTTGAAGTGCCTTTCGTGACGCACCAAGTCTCTGATCCGTATGATAAGTAGCACTGACTTCAGATTGGATTTGAAAATACGGATCTTATTTTTCATGCTGAGTAGTGCTGTTGACCTCCACACAGACTTGAGAGAAATGAAAGCTTGACTTGCTTTCTCGATCTTTGTTTTTATATCCTCGTCAGTTCCGCCTGTAGTTGAAACGATGCTTCCAAGCTAGGTAGGTAAAAGAGGCTTCTTCTTTTAGATTCCTCTCATTTATGCTAATTATTGTCTGTTGCTGTTGGCCAGGAATCTTCATCACCTCTGTTTTCTCAATGTTCACCTGAAGGAAGTCCTATCTTCTCTGGATGCTTCTTCTGTCTCCAACTTGTTGCTTTTCACTTGCATATCTTCTTCCTGGAAATTACATTGAATCAATCAGTAGTATCTACAGATTACCTTTAAAAAACACCAGTTTATAGAGAGATAATATGCATCACATATGACACTAAACTGACTAAATATCAGATAAATTAAGGGAAGTAACACACAAAATTTTTGAATTTATAGGTTTCACAACAGACCACGGTGACAGATCTCCGGTTGAATTCGGCGAATTATAATGACCTCTGTTATTTGGAGTGTTCGGTATCTAGAGGCCTTTGGTAATTTTATTAGTTACCCGATACATGATAAAGTAAGACTCTTCAATGCTAGGTGGTAGCTTTGTGGCCAGTATGGACAATGTGATCTTATATAGAACTGTTGATGGTTTTACCAACACCTTTATTGAACCACACTGGCAGGTGTTCCTATGGACTTAAAATTAAATTCCTAGAGCAACGACCAGTTGGTAATCAAAGGAGTAAATCGACTTACCGTAGTTCTTAATTAGTGTTAATGTTTAGATCTGGTAAGCTGCTCAACTAGTATTGTAACAACAGAAGACAAGGGCCAGGCAACAGATCGTTTATTAAGGAAAATCAACACATATTTGTAGATTTTAATGTACATTATTGTAGATTATTGTTAGTAGAAAATACAGTCTTTTGATTGGTTGTTTCTCACAGAAAGTTAACCTTGCATCTCTTTGTGGCTGTGTCAGATCATCCATATGCTAACTGTATCCGCCTACGCAAAGCCTTTGTGTAACGACAGAAGGCAAGAGTCAGGCAACAGATCATTTATTAAGGAAATCAACGCATATTTATATATTTTCATGTACATTACTATGGATATTGAAGCAAACAAACACAGTCTTCCGATTGGTTGTTTCTCACGTAAAGTTAATCTTTCATCTATTTGTGACTGTTTCTTGAATGTCAAATCCTCTATATGTGAACTGCATCCGCCTACGCAAAGTCTGCTGTGGTCGGTTTTGAATCAATCTTTGTTCACATTTTCTCATGACAAATCTTGGGAACGTAAATATTGACGTAAATTACTGTCTACCAATTTGGCTAGTAGACAGCTCTCACCACAGTATGACACATGATAGGTGGTGATCTGGAAATCGTTGGCTTATGTACGTTTATTATTTGAAGCATCCTCATATTCACACGACTGAATATTCTTACCATTCAAAGCTATTTTCTAAATAATGAATTTTTAACTGAAGACTATTCCATATTATCCTTCATTTCACTCTTTTTTTGTGTGTAGATTTCCACATCCAGCCAGTTTTTATGGATTATTAGAGATAGGCAGTATGTACCTACCAATTAATGATAATTGGTTGAAATTTCAAAAGACCGCTGATCATGCCTATGAAGAAAATATTTCCAGACAGAAAAAATTGTTAATGCAGCTGGCTGACCAAGCATTAGCTAAATACTCTGGTGATTCCAGTGAAGGGTAAGTTTTGCGTGTTATATAAAACTAATTTTTTTATTTTATTTTTTTGGTTAGACGGTTACCTGAAGTATGGTTGTGGTGGTGGTCAGTTAGGTGTGTATACATACAGAAATTATCAAGTGTTGGTTTGCAGGGATTTGACGGATTGGTTAAAGGGGTTGATCACAAGCTGACATCAGTTAGAGAACCACCGGGACATCTTGGAGTCCTAGGTGAAGACTCTTCAGCAGTACACACCTACCACCGGCGGGGTTCGAACCCAGGACCTTGCGGTTACGAGGCGAGCTCGTAGGCCATTCATTCGCCCACCAGGGCCACCCGACCCAATGATCCGTGAATTTCAACTTCTGCCGATTCGTAACCCAACCACAAGCCAATGTGTCATAGGCGAGTAACCGTCCTCTTGTCTGACTTGGTGGAACTCCCTGGTTACGAGTTCTCACTAGAATCCCAGGTAACTGACTTCCTGTATAGGGCCATTCGCTAGTGTGCATCAGACTAATTATCAAGGGTCGGTTTAGGCTAAGTATATATGATGAATTGGCAGAAGTTTGAATCCATGGACCATTGGGTCGGGTCCCGGTGGATGAATGGTCTATGAGCTCGCCTGGTAACCTTAGGGTCCTGGTTTCGAACTCCGTACTACTGAAGAGTCCCAAATTAGGACGGAACAGCTGTCCAGTACCCCCAGGTTTCTCAATGGTTCTTGATCAATCCTGTAACATACAGAAGGGCAAAATAAGCTTGTGTCAATTTTATGTACTCACAATTTATCTCATTAGTCTATCAGTCTGATGTGTGCCCGAAACTTATCTCATAAGTCTGTTAGATAAAAACAAATCAGGTGTTGCCGTATGATAGCCATTAACCAATCAGAATCCAGCATGAAGTTAACGCCCACTATTCGAGCCTTGTAACTAGATCAATATATATGCCATATATTTTTGTACTCCTAGTCACTTTTCTTCTCACATGTGTCGGGAATACACGTTTCGAACCCTGCTGTGTGAATCTTCTGAATTTTTCTAGTTCAGGTCAGGGAATAATTGACCAGGAAGTTATCAAAGTGTTCATATCGTCAGTTAGCATTCGTACTCGCACTCATCGACATTATTGCAGTTAAACTGGTATTCTAACAAACGAGAGGGTAAACATAAAGAATACTTACCATGGAGTGCGGACGCACCAATCACCTTGAACTCACACCATTCTTCGAATTACAGAATATGCCATGTATTAAAGAAGATATTTTACCATGGCGTAACTGAAAAGTACCTCCCAATTACAGTGAAGAGCATCTGTTTTCAATTTCCATAGCTATCAAAACGGTCTCATCTAATATGAACAACGAAACTCTCTCCCCCCTCCATTTATTTATATACAAGAAAAATAAAGATAAGGATAATAATAGTAACAATAAAACACCCCAATCCTATTTCTCACCCTAACTCTAATGTGCTATGAGCCCATTATTCAAACAGTACTCAAAAACGAGACCATGCTAAAACTGCACCCCCACATTCGTGCACAGCATCATACTGACGCTATAATAGCGCATCAGATTCTGTAATCCAACGAGTGACAAGTGTGTTTAAGGTCACTGGTGCGTTAACACTCCGTGGTTGCTATTTTTAGTAGGTCGGCAGATGAGAGAAATACCAGCTCGATTTGACTTAGAGGAGGAGTGAACGCATAAGTGAGCGCATAGAATTACCCTGTTATCATACGAACTATTAAAAGATATAATCTTTTCAAATATTCTTTTTAGGATTCTTTCTAATTAAGTGGACAAAATTTAAATGTTAGGCGAAAAACTTCATTACTGGAAAACAGAACACGTTATGACTCATTTAGTTGTATCGCTTCACAAGGGGTAAATATCGAGATAACCGCTTTTTGTAGCATGGTCGTATACACCACAGATCGACAGTTAGTAGTTGGAAGCCGTCCACACCACCCAATAGTGCTTGCTAACTGGATATTATGT
This sequence comes from Trichobilharzia szidati, assembly GCA_944472155.2. Lineage (NCBI taxonomy): Eukaryota > Metazoa > Platyhelminthes > Trematoda > Strigeidida > Schistosomatidae > Trichobilharzia > Trichobilharzia szidati. Next base: position 185,323,401 of record OX235271.1, on the reverse strand, counting down.
TTTGACAGTCGTTTTTAGTTGCCAAAAGAAACCATGGTAGTTGTTCACTTATAACTGCGTAATTTGAAAATGAAAAATTTGATAACCGCTGCTTAGATGAGATATACAATTAGTGTTCATTTCGTGTTTCCCAGCGAGTTTTACATGTAGACATATGGTGTCTCAACAATATCCCTTACTAGATTCATTACTGGTAAATTTTCTCCCCCGTAAGTGTAGAAAGTTGTTATGTGGCGGATGCTACTGACGAGATTTATATCAGTAGTATGTAGACGCAGATTGATAAGAAATAGCTAAAATCGAAAAAGTGCGTACTCCTGAAGAGTCCCAAACTAGACTGGCGAAACAGCTGTCCAGTACTCCCTGCAGGTTTTCCAATGGTTCTCCAATTGATGTCAGCTCATGATGAAACCTTCCAACCAAGATTAAAAACAATATTTTAATTCATTGGCTATAGAAGTAAAAGTGTTTATTTCTCAAATCTGGATTTAGTTTACGTTGTGGCCAGGAAATATTCTCAAGGTTTAACCTTAAGAAAGTCAACAACCAATCAGAACAGTTTGTTATCTGCTGACCTAGCTGACCATAAACGCGGTTAAATTGTGTAAATATGGTGTGTTTTTCCTCAATAAGAAAGTCTGTTGCAAAGTCTCTTGTCTCTTTCGTTACACTCTGACTAAGTTAATTCATGGGAAATACTCATGATAAACTCGTTTCGTGCAGTGCTAATGGTGGGATACAGAACTTTTACATAACATATGTAATCAATTCTTTCGATCATTCCTGTTTTAAGTTACTGTTTAAACAAACCATTTTTGTCAGTCAATAAATTAAGCGTTCTAAAGTGTTGCTTTTCAGGGTGTAACAACAGTAGACAAAGGCTAGGCAACAGATTGTTTATTGAGAAAATCAAGAGACATTTATAGATTTTTATGTACATTATTGTCAGCGAAGCAGCAACTTCTTCTGATTGGCTGTTTTCTTGTCGAAGGTTATTCTGTGTTACTTGTGTCAGTTTTGCAGAAAGTGGAGCCATATATCTGCCAATCATATCCACCCACGCAAAGTCTGCTGTGATTGGTTGTTGAGTTCTTCAAGGTTAAGCTTTGTTATTGTATTTTTTCTCATGAGTCTGATCTCTGAAGTAAACATTGACGTAAATTATTGTCTACAAGTTTGGCTTGTTCGCAGCCAGCTCTCACCAGAAGGGATTTGATTGATTATAATTTTGATCACGAATTGACTTCATTTAGTGAACCACTGAGAACCATAGTGTACTGCACACATCCGCTTCGTCCGACTTAGGGTCTCTTCATCCTTGCGCATCCATAGCACCACCAGGGGTCTTCAGTTTACAAGGCGAACTGGTATACCATGCAGCCACTAGGCCCATCAATTCTAACTTCTGCCAGTTCGCAATGTAGCATGAACGCCAACCAATGTCATTGGTGAGTATCTGTTGTCACGCCCAACTGAGTGGACCTCGCTGATCACGACTAGGTGATATACAAGTTTTCCTTTTAACCTGAAGGTCCTGGGTTCGACCCCTACTGGAGGCACTAGTGTATACTGATGAAGAGTCTCAAGCGAGGACGAAGCAACTGTCCAGTACTCCCTAATTTAACAGCGGCCCACTAAATGAAGTAAATTTGTGATGATAATAATAAGATTATTAATACTAGCACACTATTTTGTTGTTGTTGTTTTTATACAAGGTACAAAAACGATCCGTGGTTATGGGATTTGGATTGGTCGAAACCAAAAATTAAATGTGTTAGTTTATCAGTTTTATTTGTTTAAAAGATCTAGTCGTATTACTGTTTCCCCAAGAAAAGAAAACTAAACATTGTCTAAAGGCATCTTCTATCACTTTCGGTATCTATAGGCTGGAAAAGTGATCTTTGTTAGAATGTTGCTTCAGATAATATTGATTACTACACAATATTTTAAGATTACCGTGTGACGTTCCCTCGAGGAGTTAGGCTTCTAAGCGGTGGGCTGACTGAGAGACAGGAACGAATGTCAGTCGGGTTCACAGAATTAAATTATTGGGTTTTTTTAAAGAATTATTCTTATTTTCTCGCTCCCACAAACAGTCTTCGGTATGATCCAGTCCACCACAACTAGGAATATCATCTGTGATAATAGGCATCCAGCTTGTTTTACTCCCGCATTTACTTCGAACGCCTCGCTGAGTTTCCCGTTGTGGATCACCTGACACGTGGCATTGTCATATAGCCAGCTGTTGAATGAGGTTGATAAAGATTTGGGGCACTGCATGCCATAGTGTTGAAGTAGTTTCCAAATTACTTCTCAGTCAACGCTGTCTGGTGAAGGCCTTTTCGAAGTCGATGAAGTTGAGGTAGAGAGAGGTTTGACTTTCATTCGATACTCTGTTCGACGATGATGCGTAGAGTTGCAATTTGATCAACACATGATTTGCGTTTCCTGAATCTAGCAGTGGCTAAATGCTATGCATATTAATAAGGGTGTTAGAGACACTAAGGTGTATTAAGGGTTATTTGAAAACTACGTCATTTTACAACTCTGCATTAACAGCTCCATACTTCTGGAGTTATATTTCTCACTTGACAGTCTAAAAACCCACTAAGTATGTAACGACAGAAGACAAGGGCCAGGCAACTGATCCTTTATTGAGGAAATCAATAGATTTTTATGTGCATTATTAGTCGTTATTGTTGGTAGAGATGTAACGTCTTCTGATTGGTTGTTTTACTCCTGAAGGTTATTCTGTCATCTCTTCGTTTCCGTTCCTTAGACAGTCCAGTAATATATCTGCGAATCTTATCCGCCTACGCTAGGTCTGCCATGATTGGTTGTTGCGTTCTTCAAGGTTAAGCTTTGTTCTTGTTTTTTCTCATGACCCCGATTCTGGGCATAAACATTGACGTAAATTGTTGCCTACCAATTTCGGCTAGCAGACAGCTCTCACCACAAGTATACTAAATACCTCGGGTTGAATTCTCTCTCTCTCTCTAACAATGTAAATTATGTTAAATTGAACCTAATTGCGGTTATTAGAAGCTAGACATTTTCTATATCTTCATATAATTATCAACGTAGAGGTGTCGTTGAATAAGACGTGTCAACCAACCACCAACTGATGTATTGCTCGTACTGAGTTGTCACCTTTCACAAACAATGTTTTAACTGAAGTAACATTAGACTGAGGAAAAAAAATACCAGAAACAACCCAAGCAATATACATATATATATATACATAACAGTGTGCCAGAAAGAGTTTAAGTTACCTATTCATCGTCCGCTGTTAAATCGCTATCTGACTTGTTTGCAAGCTCATCAACCTTAAAAGGACTGGTTACTGGCAAAATCTCAGTCAGCATGGGTGCAAAAATCTCGTTTAGTGCTTACCAAGCTGCATAATCTTTACTTCGGGAGTTATAGTTCATCTATTCATCAATAGATGTGTGTACTGTACAGCGGTTCCCTCCATCTCCTACTTTATGCCTGCACAATATGGTAGCTGAATGTAGAAGATATGAAAAGGTTAGCAGCTTTTAACTGTACATGTCTGAGTGTATGTTTTGCATAACACTATATAAGGGAGTCATCGGTGGATTGGGCTCTTGAATGTACTATACATGTAGCTGCTTCTTACCTTCTCTCTCTCTCTCGGTGTTCACTACATTAGAGTTAGAATAAGGAAATCTCCACATGAAACCGTCCGCTGCTGTATATAATCAGGAGGTGGGTTAGTATACTGATGCTAATAGTAAATTAAAGCCATTAAGAGTTTTCGGCTTTTATATCCTAGAGAGAATCGATATTTTTTCAAGAATTTATGGGGATCTGCTTTGTCTCAAGTTTGATCACAGACTGATGCCAGTTAGAGAACCATTGAAAACCGCCAGGGAATGCTGGACACCTGTTTCATCCCTGTTTGGAGTTCATCGGCTTGCCTTCTAACTGAAAGGTCCTGGGCTCGAACCCCACTGGTGGGTGCGTACTGCCGATGAGTCCCAAGCAGCAGGACGAAACAGCTGTCCTGTACTCCATGGTGGTTTGCAATGGTTCTTTAACAGGTATCAGTCGATTTTTGTATACCACTTCGTCGTTGTTGTTTATTGCATACAGTTTTATTCCAGTGGGTTATTTTTGTTGACAGTCGTTTTTCTCTACCTTGGATTTTAGAAAACTGAAGTTGACAAAAGATTGTCGTGTCTCCCTAAGTAAGTAGTGATCAGTAATTAATTATCCCGTTTACAAAGTTGCCTTTTTTATATTATATATATATGTATATCTCGTGACCCAAGTGGTCTAGTGGATAACGCTTTGGCGTTTGAAACTATGGGCACTGGGTTCGAGCCTCCGTGGTGGGAACATCATCACTCACTGCGGAATGCAGGTACATCCAGTGGACGAGTCCCGAATAAGACGAAATGTGCATCCTGGTGGATTCCACTGCTAGTCACCATAAACCAGTTATCCTCTATATAAATTACTACCTGTTATATTCAACTAGTGGTATCGATAGCTCAAGTACTATATAGATACATTCCTTCGCGTTACAAAAGTGGAACATAGGACTTCAAGCTGTTAGCCTTGAAGTTTCAGGAGCAGTGGTTTCATTTTTACGGGGTGGCGTTGCTAGCCTCAAGTCTAAAATTCCCTCTTTTCCACGCTTATCACCGGCTATGTGGGGTGTAGGAGTGCACCGGTCGAGGTCGACCCCCCGAACGACATGCGTAGTTGGCGAGCATTCTACTGCTGCATAACCTACGCTTTCCCTCTATACCCGAATTAATGCAACAGTGTTACAAGAGAGATTGAACGATACATTTTAGGTGTAGGAATAATACTAGGGTGAAAATACTCTGTAAAGTTTAACCAATTTGATAAATTGTTTAAAAATGGTTTACATAGCAGAGTTCAAACGTGCGTGAACTAGGTCATAAACCATAAGTTATTTTTCTCATCCTCTATCTCATTGTTTCAGTTATTTTCATAATATAAGAAACATTGTATTCGTTTGTACACTTTCAAGATGTACTTATAGATAATATTATAGGTATTGTATAAGTTGAGGGAGTTATAATTTTATCTGTACAATTATAACAATAATATATTAGGGACTAAATTAAATAATGTCTTACAAATATTAACCGTTAAGTCATTATTTTAAGTTTCACTCCATAAGCATAGATTATTGTTGATAGATGGTTGAAGGCAGTCGGTCACAGGAAGCCTTACTTGCCCTAGCTATCGTGCTTGTTGGCACTCACCAGCCACTAAACAAGGCGTATCTGCAATATTTGAGGAACAACTCATGTCCCTTCTGAGATTCGAACCCGTGTGACCCAGCGGCTGCTGAAGTCAGAGACGTTACCAGTGGGCTGCTATTTGGACTCGCTATTTAACTGTTTTAGGACTCGATTAGATACTTTGATTGAAGACTAGTTAAAAAGTAACTAAAGTCAAGTCTCTGGCTGTAGCACTGGGTGACCCAGGTTCGAATTTCAGAGGGTAGGGACATGAGTTGTTCCTTCAAGGTTGTAGATACGCCTTGCTGACTGACTGGTGAGTGTCAACAAGCACGAAACCTAGGTCAAGCAAGGCTTCCTGTGGCTGATTGCCTCCAACCATTCAATAACAACAATTCTGAGTGCACCGTGATGGTGAGTCACCACCTAGCATAGTGGTCACATTGCAAACTTGATTTGATAGAATTCAGTCTGCAGTAAATAAATGACTAGATGCATGACACTAGTTAGTTTCCAATGAAAGTGTAGATTAGTGCGTAGCTGTCATCCTTTTAGGAACATTGGGTTCGAATATCCAGGCACTCCCTTCAACTGTCATATATTAACCATCAAAGTATCTTTTTTATTGATTATAGGGATTATCAAAAGAATGGTTACTGAACAAAGAATACGCTTTTCGACTACTTCATCATCAGGCTCGCCAGTTATATATACACATTATGGCGAATGAATGAATTAGTGTTATGAACAACATTAATGCTGTTTATATAACATCGAATCAATAATATTGATAGATTACAGCATCAACATAAAATAAACTGAATGTCACAAGAATCATGAAAGATAATAGTACAAATTCATGAATTTATATTCTCTACTGAAGGCCATGGCAGTAGTGTTGGCTGCCTGGACTTGCTTCTTCTGGACACAGAGCACTGGTTGTTTGAGTCGAATTGCAATAGCCTCTGGTGTTTGGAGCATGCAGTACTTCGATGATTTTAGCAATTTATTAGCCACCCGGTAGATGACAGAGAAGGATTCTTCCACACTGGCTTTATGGCTGGTTTGCACCAGATGGTCCAATATCGAACTGCTGATTGTTATTACTACACCTTTACTTAGCCATACTGGGAGATGTTCTTGAGTGAGCACGAAAAATCAAGTTCCTAGAGCAACCGCCAATATAACTCGCTCCACAAGTGCAGTTGAATTAGTAGATACAATTGGAGGGGTTAGTCTAGGTACTTCATCTTTCAGTCGAGGTAGCACCGTCGGTCGTGTAGAGTATAAGACGTGTAGTTCGCCAGCATTAAAAGTTCTTTGAACTGATTTTCTTAATTTCCTCGTAATTATCTCACTTGGTATTATCCTAGTGGGTAGATTATGTCTCTGAACACCCGCGTAGCCTGGTTGGTTGACTATTTATTGATTAGTATGTTCATATGAATAGTTCTAAGAGCACAATGACGTATCGTTCACTTAGTGTAATGATATTAAACCGTGTGGTATGTATACATTTCTCTGAATAGTATGAAATTAAGAGGTTTTCACTTTCTGTTAAAATCTTCTAGGATGCATCTCAGGTTAATACTGTTATTACTGAGTGTTAGTGTTTTTTAACTAGAATTTACGCCTCCAGACACAACATTCTAACCAACTGGTCACTTGAGAATATCCCCTACACTGAGATAGACACGAAAAACAGATTTAACTGCGAAAACAACGGCAACAGCGACAACGTATATTAGGGTATATATACATAGCAACGATCAAAACCAACTCGTTGCAGTCTAAACACAATGAACCAATCCTTGCTCTCCGAAACTTCCCTGAGAAAAACACAGCCATGAAACGCTCCAAAGATGGCAAAAAGACGGTTCTCCACCGTATAATCTATATGGTTGTACTCAACAACAATGATAACTTCAAAAACTCAAAATTACCTGAATAGTGCCGTTAGGCAGGCAGCTATACAGATAGTGTGTAGATTTCTAAGCACAAAGCAAGCACTGTCGGACAAAATGAGTTAACCAAAATTCAACTGTAAGATCTACCTTACCCTAGAGTCGAGTAGAATATTCCGAACAAAGTGGGATCAAAAACTGTGTCCATTAGAAACACACACCAGTGCTTCCCGCAGACAGTCCAAGGTTAGACTGACCTCGAACTGTAACGATAGAAGACAAGGGCCAGGCAACAGATCCTTTATTGAGAAAATCAACAGATATCTATAGATTTTTATGTATATTATTATTAGCGTTATTGTTAGCAGAGAAGCAACGTCTGCTGATTGGTTGTTTTCCTGCTGAAGGTTATTCTGTCATCTCTTTGTTGACGCTTCTTAGACAGTCCGATGATATATCTGCGAATTGTATCCGCCCACTCTAAGTCTGCCATGATTGGTTGTTGCGTTCTTCAAGGTTAAGCTTTGTTCTTGTCTTTTCTCATGACTCCGATTTGGGACTTTAACATTGACGTAAATTGTTGTCTACCAGTTTTGGCTAGCAGACAGCTCTCACCACAGAACTACTCAAATAAAATCACACATCGCAAAACAACACATCATTAATGTGTCGTACAGCCTCAACAAGATGCATCAACCATAAATCTCAGTATTTAGAAAATTAAAACAAGATTTTATCTGAACGTTTCGGTGTGTAAGCTACAGAAAGTACATATATTACAGTGAACTCACCTTTCAGAGTAGATCTATGATCTGGATAGTTACAGTCTTTATTAGAAGACAACATGTAGTTCATTTCTTGTAGTTGTCGTTTCCAGTGATTTACCACTTTACAGATTATAATTGTGATGAATTTCTCTGTCAGTTATTTTATTCCGATTATTTCCCGTATTCATTTGTTTGTGTGTATACCCCCATTTTATTCATCAGATGGTATAGAGAGTTGATCCCTAAACCAGTAAAAGAAAATCTCGACGCTGGACCAGCGCTATTAACTGCTCAAATGCGTATAGCACCAAAACTTCTACGACTTTGTTGGCAAGGCTTACCATTACATTATGATCAAGTGAGATATTGCCCTGTTATAATTTGTTGGTATAATTCTTTATTAAATGTATTCTATTAGCCCACTCTCTGTAAGTAAAACTGTTCAGATGACTGAAAATGTTTAGCATGTGTTATTTACCTACGGATGCTTTTAGTACTTCAAGTGATTTGAGAACTGTCTCCGGAAAAATTCGTTTAAATTGTGCGATAAATTATTATATTACTTAGCATATTTATATATTTCTATGTATAAGTCTGAGGCTTGGCGCGTCACGAAGAGCACCTCGAACAAACTACAGACTTTCATCAACAGCTGTCTTCGCTCAATACTTCTCAAGATCAGATGGCCGGCCAGAAAAGGTTGGCAACAGAGATCTCTGGCAATGAGCGAACCAACCCAGCAGGAACCGATTGTGCAACAAATATGCAGGAAGAAATGGAGGTGGATTGGCCATACTCTGTAAGAAAACCATCAGGTGACATCTCACGCAGGCCGTCGCTCGAGTAAAACCCGAATGGGAAGCGGCGAGTTAGTCGTCAGTGCGAGGGTGACATGGAGTAGGTCATGTGAAGAGAAGATGGAAGCATGTGGGCAGATGTGGAGCCAGGCAGAGAACCTAACGCAATGGAGACGTGCGGTTGAAGTCCTATGTTCCTCTAGGAACTAAAGGAAACAATAATAATAATGTAAAAGTTTACCAGATTTGCCTGAGTCAGTTTGTAGGGGTTTTAATCACCCCCGCTTTCATAGTTATCAATATGCTGTTAGGTGTCAATGATTTCTTTTTAGCTGTTTCACTAGCTTTTTCAACGGTCCTGTGAGATTAGTCCCGAGTATTCAGCTGGAAATAATCTAGTAAATAAACCCTCCAAAAAGGTCGGGAGGGGTGGGTTATGGACTAAAATCCACTAACTTCATTTCAAAAAATAGGGTAACTCCCCTGAATAAGTTCGGGGGATTGTGACTAGCCAGTGAGGTCCAGGATGCACATTTTCCCCTATTTAGAGCTCGTTACAATCTCCAGTGAGTGAGTGATGGCGTTTCTCCTGAGGCTCGAACCGAGTACCCTTTTTTCAGACTACTTAGGCCACAAGAGCCATCTTTCTTGTACAAAGGGCTTCAGTTATTTCTTCTTTTGAGTCAATTTTGATTTGACCGAAATGTTTCACCTCTGTTGACATGTCGGTTCTTGGTGCGGATGCTTCGATGATGTTCGAAATAAGAAGAAATGAGCATCCTGTGTGGTGAGAGCTGTCTGCTAGCCAAAATTGGTAGACAGCAATTTACGTCAATGTTTACGTTCTAAATCTTGGTCGTGAGAAAAAAACAAGAACAAAGACAACCAATCAACAACTAATCACAGCCGACTTTGTGTGGGCGGATACGATTCGCAGATATATAGTCTGACATTCAAAGAAATGGCCACAAAGAGATGACAGAGTAATGTTCAGTGAGGAAACAACCAATCAGAAGACGCTGTTTCTTTGCTAATAATAACGAATAATAATGTGCATAAAAATCTATAAATATCTGTTGATTTTCTTAATAACGACCTGTTGCATGGCTCTCGTCTTCTGTCGTTGCACTTGGATTACACTGTTTGTCACCATCCGCCAAATTACTTTGTTAATCCTCGGATAATGTTGAAACGTCCTTACTAGGACCCTATTTGCCAAAAGAGAAGGAACGTTTTGATCCAATCAATCAACGAGGAAATCAAAATTGACTTAAAACAGATAACAGATATCTAATCAACCGCAGAAGTACAGAGCGATTTATCAGTTGATGCATTATTGGCACAATTGGGTTCCAGTGTATCCATGAAAATTGATGTTTAAAACCAAATTGGTAATCTGGATTCCAGGAATGCATTGAAATCTAGTGAGGGCATTATTTGTGCAGAACATGGAGAAATGATCAGTCTAGGTGCAGAGATTTTCACTCCAGTTTCTCCTATCTCAGAGGAGTAGGAAGAATTCTCTCTAGTTCCCCCCGTACTTTACATATTGCTGAAAATGCTTCTGGCGATATTTTGAATTCATTTGGTGAAATTTCGTGTGATGCTGAAATTCATTTCAAAGGATTTTAAAGATGATTTATGTCATCTTACCAGTCATCATGATTTGGATCTTTTCGACATTGGTTCTATTGAAAAACCATCCCTTTGGGAAATAAATAAAAACAGGAGAGTGCTCAGATTCAGACAATATGGATTTAGTCCATTTCTCTCATGAGCTCAGAAGTCTGACAACTACAATAGTAACGAACTGGCCTATGATCACACCACTTCAATTTGAAGTATGCGCTGAAGATTTTGCTTAGTGGGGCAATGGAAGCTTCGCAAATAGACTATCGAGCTCAGAAAACACAACTACATCAAAAAGGTTTTTAATTGGGAAGCTTCAGATCGGGATGTAACTGGTAACGAGCCAGTCAGATCATCAACGTATTTAACGAAGTTGATTTCTTCCCGAAGACTCAAATCGTGTAAGAAGAAAGTAAAAAAGAAAATGAAAAAGAACAACGCCTTGAGGGACACCAGCTTCAGTAAGCAAGGCAGAGGAAGATTTGCATTTACATATCCCTTTGCATTTACTATCCCTTTGGCAGGTAAGTAAAAAATAGAGTGCTGAAAGTCAGAAAATGAAGATTTAGTCCATTTCTCTCATGACTCCAGATGTCTGCCGACTACAATGCTAACAAACTGATTTATTGGCACACCACTTGCCTTGCTGACAATCTTTAATACCGTTCGAAATACGACATAGTCCTTTTTGGGTAGCCAAGGAAAGACTGAGCAGGTGGGAGGCAATAAAGAACTATAGGTAAGATGCAAGAGTTAGTAAATTGTAAAAGTAAGGGTTGAGTGATACCTGATTATCTTAACTTCCTAATATAGAAGGTTACATGAAATATTTTCCTAGAAATCGACAAGATATGGGATGACCAAGAAATGTCAGAGGATAGATCTATTCCAAGGTATTTAATACTTGACTTAGTTTCTATTTCAGTGCCCTCTATGCTATAAGCACCTTGTGAATGAACCAGTTCGTGTTGATGACGTTTATGCATGAAGGTGAAGTTAACTATCTGACACTTGGAGGGATTTAACTTAAGACCATTTAGCTTTGACCACTGGCTTATGTCCGACGAAAAGGTATTCTGTTCAAAAAACAGTCAGATTGGGACGTAACTGACTACGATACAGTCAGATCATTAATGTGTTTAACGAAGTTGACTTCATCCGAACGAGGCAATTTGTGTAAGAAAGAGAGAAGACTCTCGCCGACCATGCACACGGTCCGGGGTTCGATCCCCTGCCGACGCACACCCGATATCAATTGGTCGGTCTGTAAAATTTGGGATATCGATATCACATTCTGAAAATTCCATACTTGTATCAAAAATACTGTGTGGTTTCAAGCTATAATAAAAAAATAAAAAAGAGGAGGAAAGAGAACAGCATCTTGAGGGGCACACCAGCTTCAGTAAGCAAGGCAGAGGAAGATTTGCATTTACATACAGTAAACTGCATTCCATCAGAGAAATGAGAATGCAACCAATTAACGGCTGAGAACTCGATTTGTGTCAAACAAGGTTTATTTAACAAAAAACATCTGGGAATGATACAGAGTCAAAGTGGATCTAGGGCATAACCTACAATTTTGCAAGGCATAATTATGTACACATTTTCTCAGTAGCGTTGCATATTACTTTCACTTTCATAAGCTTTCAGTATGTCAAATGAGTGAGTAATCACACTGAAATTTAAAATCCTTAAAACTATCCTCTTTTTTTAAATTTTGTTAGGTATTAAAATGGGGTGTTTTAGTGCCTGGACGCGTTCCACAACCATACGGTGATCCACGGTATTTCAATGAATCACCTACTGAATCAACAAAATCAGATGAAAGTAATTCCTCGAATTCTGAACTATGTCAGTATACCTCACTGATCCGTCCAGTTATTCCTGTTGTTAAATCAGCTGCAGCTGGTGATGAAACACTTGATTTTCCTTATGGGTTAGTTGATTTTGATTGAATAATTTAATAATTCTTATTGTAACACATTAAGAACACAATATTTAGTGACGAGACTGCTTTCAAAGAATGTATTATCAGGGTGTACGGTCTTATGTATATTTTGAGTTTGACCACGGATTGATAACACTGAAAAGTAGGGAGTACTGGACAGTTGTTTTGTCCTAGTTTGGGACTCATCTGTAATGCGTCGGTGGCACAGCGGTTAGGATACTCGCCGACCATGCACATGGTCTGGGGTTCGAACCCCGGCCGACGCACATCCGATATCAATGGTCGGCCTGCAAAATTAGGGCTACCGATATCACATGCCGAAAATTTCATACTTGCATTATAAATACTATATGGAGCCAAGCTGTAATAAAATACTCACCCATCGGGTTTCGAACACAGAACCTATCGGTTATAAGGCAACTCGTAGACCAGTAAGACCCGATTCAATGACCAGTCCATGAATTCCAACTTCTACTAATTCGTGATTTTAGCACAACCGACTGACCACCAGCCCATGTCATCCCTGGCAAGTATTTGTGCTCACTCCAGACCGGAGTTTTTAAGAAACTACATCCCGTGAGGAAGTGTGAACAAAGGTGTTTTTTTGATTGCACACTAGTCAGTAACTAGTGTAATGTGTCTAGTCCTATCTTCGGTGCAGACTGAATTCTATCAGTCATGTTTGCAATGTGGCCACCATGCTACGTGGCTCGCCATTACGGTGCACTGTGAATTGTTGGTATTAGATAGTTGGAGGCAATCGGCAGGAAGCCTTGGACCTAGGTTTCGTGCTAGTTGGCACTCACCATTCAGCAAGGCGTATCTACAACCTTGAAGGGACTGATGTCCTTTCTGAGATTCGAACCCGCGTCACCCAGTGCTGCAGTCAGAGACGTTACCACTGAGCACGAAACCTAGGTCCAAGGCTTCCTGCCGATTGCCTCCAACTATCTAATACCAACAATTCACAGTGCACCGTAATGGCGAGCCACGTAGCATGGTGGCCACATTGCAAACATGACTGATAGAATTCAGTCTGCACCGAAGATAGGACTAGACACATTACACTAGTTACTGACTAGTGTGCGATCAAAAATATCCAATACAGTCCTACAGGAGGTCAATCGCGAGGCCGAATAGCTCAGTGGCAACGTCTCTGACTGCAGCTCTCACTGGGTGACGCAGGTTCGAATCTCAGAAGGGACATGAGTTCCTTCAAGGTTGCAGATACGCCTTGCTGACTGGTGAGTACCAAGTAGCACGAAATCTAGGTCAGGCAGGGCTTCCTGTGGCCAATTGCCTCCAACCATCTAATGCAAACAAAGGTGTGAATACCAAAAATAACAGTAATATGAAAAAGGTTTAAAATGTCTGTGGTTATAACCATGATTCAATTCCAAGTAATAAAACAAATAATGTCATGAGGAGAATAGTACATAGAATGTATAGATCTCGGAAAAGGGATAGAAAATTAACAGAATTGATAGGTGATTGAAAGATTACGTAACATGGCCAGAAGGTTAATAAGATAGAATTTAACATTGCAAAGTAATAGCGGAAACTGTTCAAAGTGGGATTAATAATAATTATTATAATAATAACCACAGTAATAAAGGGGAAGGTATATAGATTGAGTAAACAAAATGAAAAATAAATAAACAAAAGTTTATCCCTCTACGACCGTAGTAGAAATAGAGACTGACACAGTTGATATAAGAGTAAAACTTGGGCACTGTGATAGAGTATAATTCCATTGTGGATAAAATTTATTTTGATGAAGTCTCATAGCGTTATACGGCATTATTTACTGATGATGTTTCGAGCATAATTGATTGCTGCTCATAATCATATCAAGGTATTCACACAACTTTCTAACTTCGTTTATATAATTCCATTATTTTTCATCTCTCGATTTAATTGGTAGTAGTATTTTCCATATTTGCGGTATCAGTGATGAGTTTGGTGTTTGTTGTAGGTTCTATGAACAAAGATTCAGTAATCAACCTCTGTATCCCTCTACCTACCTATATTACTTTTTAGAATTTTCACTCTATCCCACCCTATTATTTCGTTGTGTGTTAGTGCATGCAGTGCAATTGCTTATCCTCATGGGGTCAACCATTCTTACCTTAGCTAAATTCTCATGTTCCGACAATCTGATTACCCCCAATCTACTAGTTAGACCTATGTTATTGACTTAACTGACAGTGATTGCAAGATATTTTGTAAATTATATCACTTTCTCTAATTGGGTCCACCGGGTGCTTTAGCCTACAGAGCTTGTCTCTGAGTGAATTTTTAGATTTGAATCCCACCCTAATTCCTGCTTTATTAAGAATCCTACTAAGTAAAGTCTCAGATGTCCCCCTCCTTATGTGGTAAAACTGTAGACACCTTATATTCTCTCTTATTAATGTTATTATTATTAGTAGTGGTAGTTTTACTACTCCCTGTAAAATGTAAGATGCTGCTACAGGACTGGACTACGTCAACCCCTACCTTAGTGATAGGGAGTGAAGTGATGGAGCATGTTGACCGCTTCACCCATTTGGGAAGTTGTATCAGCACCAACGGACTGATTGGCGACGAAATCTCAGCACGGATCCAAAAAGCTCGAGCTGCTTTCGCTAAATTACGCCATCTCTGGCGTAGGCCTGACATCCGGCTATCAACCAAGGGATGTGTGAACTGCTCAGAAGTTCGCTCCGTCCTTCTCTATAGCTCTGAAACATGGCCAATACGAGTTGAAGACATGAAAAGGTTGACTGTTTTTGATCATAGATGTCTACGATCTCTTTCTCACCTTAGGTGGTATAATAAGGTAAGTAATGTTGACGTTAGGCGTAGAGTGTTGGGCAAAGAGGGAAAATCAATCGACGAGGCTATAAAGTTACATAGATAGAGATGGCTAGGTCACGTGCTGCGCATATCTAGCCATCGCCTCCCCCGACGGGCATTGCTAGCTGATATAGGTGCAGGTTGGAAAAGAGTAAGTGGTGGCCAAACAAAAACATGGCCTCATCAATCCATGAAACCCTTGACAGTTAAACTGAGTCAGGTAGGAAGGGAGATTCAGACTCCTTCCGGGTTGGGGCCCGCCCTCGGGACTCTAAGAATCAATGGCTGGAGACACTAGGTGACATGGCTCAAAATCGTTGTCAATGGCTTACGCAGATGTATTCAGTCCCTGTAATCTTTCATATTCCTTTCTACCATTACTCATTGTGTTTCACTCTTATACTTGTCAAAACTCTATTGATTCTCTTCACTCATCTTCTCGTCTAAATTTGTGTGGTATTTGGAACGTGGCACTTCGGTGTCAAGTTCTATGTTGAATCCAGACAGACAATTTTACTACTATTTTTACTTTGGTTTCGATCTTTTCTGATCTTTCTAATGAATTTTAAGGAACAGTTATTTAACACCACCCAGTTATTCTTCTGTCTGTTTCATTTCATCATTTAGGTTTTTTTTTGATGTACTACTCAGTAGAGTTATTACTCGGTTTGTTAGACATTTAACTAAGCCTGCCTTTACAGATAGATAACAGATGAGATGAATTAAGGTCTAAATATCTATTAGCAGAATGCTTTGGCTTTTCATAAATGCTAGTGTTACTCTGTATGACACTGTGAGACTTTATGAAATAGGTTTCCTACATAATGGAACTGTACATACTCCTTTTGTATACAAAGGTCTGGCTTGAATTCATAAATAGTCAAGACCTTAAGATGTGTGGATTGGAAAAAACTGTGGCAAATTAATTGAGATGAATTCGGTAGATAATCTTTAAACCTTCGTCTGGATTGACGGAGTGACATAAGTCGATCAAGTTTACTAAAATACACCTTCTCAGACCCTTTCTTTCACCTTTGTTAAACCATGCTAGAATGTTCTCTCGTATCCCATCCCTCACTGGATATATTTTCTTAAAAAGCCTATGTATATACGATTGTACAGCTTGATAATACATTCGTTGAAAAGGGTCTCTTCTCTGAATATTGTGTTCTTAATAATTTCTTTTTATCTAAAAGTATTGTATATTAACGTATTTTCCATAGTAACAACACTAAACTCAGAAACGAATCTTCGTCCCTTGCGAATTTTGACAATTAGTCATCCCTGTAATCTTTAAGGATTACTGACCATTTAACTAGTATGATAAGGCAGTCTGGGACTGAAGTTCCAATTTTTTTGATACTCACCGGTAAATATTCTATTCTCCGTTTTGTTGGTCACGAATAGCATCTTCAACAGGCTACCTTCGCTGGCTCCATTCTAAAGATCATTTGGCCGACTGTAATCATCAACAAGAAACACTGGTAATGAACCAACCAACAACCTATTTTGAAGAAAATGGAGATGGATAGATAGGATGCGCTCTGAAGAAACCATTGGGTAACATCGCGCTGCAGACCATCGCTCGAGTGGAATCCGAATGGAGAACGACGAGTTGGGCATCCGAAGGGTGACATGGAGGAGGTCGTATAAGGAAGAGATGAGACCTTTTTGGTAATCGTACGGTCAGCTGAAGAGGACTGCAGGGAACAGGACAAAATGAGGATGTGCTGTTGAAGCCTTATGTTCCACTTGGAACCCAAGGGAATAATTGTAATGTAATATAGGATCTACATCAGAATTCGTTCCGATATTTTTATATGGTTGTACCTCATATCAATCAAGCTTTTAATGTATATTTCTCTTTTTACGTAGTGCTTATTTAACCTACTGGTTAGCTGATGTAAAGCGTCGTCTACTAGCAGATTTTCAAGTGGCTCCGCCAACTTCATCGGATACAACAATGTCAGAAAATTTAGCTACTGCCTATTGTCAACGAATAAGACCTGATCAACGAGATGCTAGTCTTCTGGATGAATTCAAGCGTAGTGTTGAAATTATGCCTTTGGAAAGAGAAGAACGCCTGCGTCTGTCATCAACAATCAATGCTATTCGCAAGCTAGGTGAAAAACAAGCTATGGATTATAAATCAGCTAGATTTAATAATAATAATAATCAGGTAACTCGATAATAATTATTGTTTGTTACAGGATTTCATCATGAGCTGACATTGGTTAGAGAACCATTGGAAAACCTGCAGGGAGTACTGGACAGCTATTTCGTCCTAGTTTAGGACTCTTCATCAGTACTCACCCACACTGCGGGGTTCGTACCCAGGACCTTCCGGTTACAGGGTGAGCTCGTATACCATTTAGCCACTGGGACCCGATCCAATGTCCAGTCCATGAATTCTAACTTCTGCCAATTCACGATATAGCGCAACCGCTAGCCAATGTCATCGTTGGTGAGTATTTGTCCTCACACCCGACCTGCTGCACCCTACTGGTCCAGTACTCCTTGCAGGTTTTCCAATGGTTCTCTAACCAATGTCAGCTCATGATGAAATCCTGTAACCAATCAACCAAATCCCTACAAACCAATACTTGAAATTATTATTTGTCTTTTGTTGTTGGAAAAAATCGGGTTTTAACTCGACAAAATTTTATTTGTAATTGAAGATATATGACATGACAGCCAATCGGTACACCGAATGCATATCCACTGATAGGTAACATGTCTGGTTGTAGCGGTGTGTGCCCAGTATTGTAATCAGGAGGGTGTAGACTTCCAGACTGGTTAGGGTCCTCGAGACGGTAAACACCAATGGCGGCTGCAGACAATCGGTGATATGGCTGTAAATCGTTCTCAATGGCTGGCACAGATGCATCGACTCCTTGTGACCTACAATATCCAATAAAACCATATTGTTCTTCGATATTACTATTATTTTTAGATAAAGCAGTAAGAAGACGTAATTTGTCTGAATCGTGCAATGTGTATTTGTGCAACACATTTCGAACAATCTGATCACACACGGACTTGTCATAGAAATAAACATGAAATTAATAAAGAGTTAAGAGGTGAGAAAATAGACTTAGGTCAAGTTAAAAGGACATATTGAAGGTCAAAATAGCAATGAAGACCACTAAACCAAATAGCAGAGGTAATAGTACATCTGCTATGGTATCAAAACAAAGTTTACCAAGGAAGATTTCGTGTGATGACGAATTGTTTTTGAACGCATAAAGGTGGTTTAAACATCCTAATTGCCAGCTAGGGGTTCCACAAACTTTAGGATACGCCCCAAACACGTTTTATGGGTAGGTTTAAAAGATGTGTAAACGTCAATTTTATGTCCTGTCTCTATAATGTGTTTGGCAGTAGAGGAGCTAGATCTCCTGTTCTTACCATTAATGGGTTCTGATGATTTTATGTGTTTCTGGAGCCATTTAGGAATGTGCTCTGAAGCCAGCCCTTACTTGCAGAGATCGATGAGTCCTCCCTATGTATATGTGTCCACACGTACATTCAAATTGGTAAATACAGTGGGATGTGACATCATTTTTCGCATTTTCAAAGGGCTTGGATGGATATATTGGCTTCACATTCTCAATTATTATGATATTAGCTGCACAAAAGTTTTTTAACCACAGCAGCGTTCAATCTTTGTATAGTTATCGAGCTGCTATAATCACCCATATAGGGTAGCTTGATGTACACGTGTCTTTCTTAGTGGCAAGTTGGAGAGTGGGTGTCTTGGTGTTCTGACTACTCCATATCTCCAGATGAACCAGAGTTTGTGACAACTTTATTTCTTCATCATCAAATGTGTCTTCAGTGCATATTCGTTGGATTCTACTGAAAAGGCACCTTACTAAGGTTCTTTTCTACCGAACAGGGCAGAAACTGTGGTAATTAAGATTATTATTTTTCCCTCACATCTCTGTTTACTATCTCTGTTTCGCATTTGTTTTTACTTTCTTCTTTTGCTTTGTGTGCTAATTGGAGGGAGTGTGGCGACTCGAACTGCTGCACATCGATCGGTGCAAAGTTCTATGTTGAAACCAGTCAGTCAGTATTGTAATCTTTAAAACACCTTCAATGACCTCGAATTCACATTATATAAACATCTTACTAACAGTTGCTAGAAAGCAACCAAGTGGTGATGTTTCACTCTTCGGCAGCGAAAGCTTCTAGTCTATTTAATCCTTTATTTATTTACAAAGGACCTTGTATTGATTAGTTTCTGGAGTTCAATCAAGTTGACGTTAGTGTTACTAAATCAGTACCAGCTAGACTTCCATATGTGCGTCGATGGCACAGTGGTTAGGACTCTCGCCGACCATGCACACGGTCCGAGGTTCGAGCCCCTGCCGGCGCACACCCGATATCTATGGTCGGCCTGTGAAATTTGGGCTACCGATATCCATGCTGAAAATGCCATACATGTACTGAAAATACGGTGTGGCATCAAGCTGTAACCAAAATTTAAAAAATGTCGCAAGGCCTCCATCTTTCGTCGGTTTTGTACGCCAAAACCTTGATAGATGCTAGGGTTGCTTTTTCTCTCGTGATCCACTAATTAAAAGTCAATTGTTTCAATAAATAAATGGCAAAGTTCCTAGATTACATACTCCATCTGCCAAAGTCTATGATGCTATGGATTTACTAAGTGTCAGCGAAACGACACTCGAAATAATAATAAATTGTTATCCGCATTCTCAAGATTCATGCATTTGTTGAAGAACTTTGTTTTACCACCATAAAACGGAACAACAACAAGTTATATCTCATTATTTCTTAGTTTTCAAGATTTCTTCATGCATACTGGTTCGCTCCGTCCTCAATTATGACTGGTCATTGAAAGTGGAAGTTATGAAAATACTAGCTGTTATTGATTATAGGTGTCTGCGTTCTATCTCCCATGTTAGGTGGTAGAATAAGGTGAGTAATACTGAGGTTAGGCGTCGGTTGTTAGGTAAGGAGGGGAAGTCAATCGATGATTTTACGAAGCTACATCTACTGAGATGGCTAGGATATGTGTTACGCATTCCTCTGCTCCAGCGACGAGCGATTCTAGTTGGCATAGGATTAAGTTGGAAAAGAGCTAGTGGTGTGGTGAGAGCGGTCGGCAAGCGAAAATTGTAGACAACACCATTTATGCCAATGTTCACGTCCCGAATCAGGGACATGAGAGAAACAATAACAAAGCTTAACCTTGAGAAAATCACCAGCCGATCACAGTGAAGTTAAAGTGTGGAAATATGATTCATAGATATATGGCTTGATTTTCTGAGAAACGACCACAAAGAGATAACAGAATAATCTTCAGCAAGGAAAGAACCAATCAGAAGAGGTTGCTTCTCTGTTGACAATAACGCTAATAATAATGCACATATAAATTGATAAATACCTCTTGATTTTCTCAATAAACGATCTGTTGCCTGGCCTTTGTCTTCTGTCGTTACAATGGTTGGTAGTCAAACGAAAACTTGGAATCACTTTAAGAAATTTTCGACAGTTAGTTTGATCCAGCAACGTTAAAAGTGTAAACTGTTTGATTGCTTGGGGTCTTCAAAACGCTAAGAACCAGTGGCTGAAGATAATTGGGTCTCAATGGGGAAGATGCATTCACTCTTTGTGGCCCTCTGTATCCATCAAAAACTATTGTTTCTCCGTGTTAGTATTCTTTCTCCCTCCCATTTATTCTTCGTACTGTTCTTCTGAATCCTTCTTTGCTCTCTCTTGCCTTCCTTTGTGTGGTACATGGAGTGTGGCAAGTTGAACTGCTGCCCTTCTGTGCCAAGCTCCATGTTGAAACCAGTCTGTCAGTCAGTCATGCATGCATGCATGCTCAGATTCCATGGATAAGTGTATCTCAATGACACAAAATCACTTACATGGTATCACTTTCTTTCATTCACTCTACAGAATGAAATTCGCGTTAACAGTAGTTTTGAAGATAGTTGATGTTTATTGTATTAGCCCTGTATGTTCAGGACAATAAATCGATAGTTTCTGTTGCTTATTCACTTGTTCAATGGTTAATAGCAGTGAGATAGTCTGTTTCTATGCTTCTTGTTTGAAATACCAATAATCACTGTTAGAATTCTTCAGACTTAAGTTAGAAAATAATACTAGTAGCGAGTGGGTGGTAATCGATTATTGACTCTTTTAAAACTGACTTTTAGTGAATAGCATTTAGAGCCTATTTTATCATCCATAGTCTTCCTTCAAATGACTCTCTTGAAATCAACTTACTTAAACGTGTTCTACATTCTATACTTGTGAGAATAATCCGTTCGAGTGTCTAACCTCTATCTAGTTGTTTCTATCATAGACAGAGTTTTATTGTTGACTGAGCAAGCACAGTAAGTGTTTTGAGGTGTATGTGATGGCTGTTTTCATTGTGTAAATTGCTTTTTGTTCGCAACTGTACACCTCTGATTAGCTTCGCCGCGAACGAGCTAAACGACCGTCCGATGTTTGGATCACCTCGATCTGGCTGATTAGCAAGCACCCCTACTAGTTGACTGACTGACTGGTTTCAACATAGAACTTTGCACCAATGTGCAGCAGTTCAAGTCCCCACACTCCTTGCAATTAGTACACAAAGCAAGAGAAGAAAGTAAAGTATTCAAAACAGAGACAGTAAACAGAGGTGTGAGGCAAAAGGAATAGTAATATCGAAGAAGAACAATATAGTTTCATTGGGATTATAAGTCACAAGGAGTCGATGCATCTGCGCCAGCCATTGAGAACGATTTTGAGCCATATCACCAATTGTCTCCAATCACCACCATTGGTGTTTGCCATCCCGAGGACCCCAACCAGGAAGTCTACACCTTACTACGTGACTGACTGGCTTAAAATAACTGTTCTGGATTTCATTGACTGATGAAGCCATGTTTTGGTTTGTCCGTCACAAGCTCTTTTCCAACCTGATCCTATATCTTTCAGCTCATATTGCTCATCGAGGAAGGTGATGGCTAGCAATGCATACGTAACGCATGTCTTAACCATCTCAGTCGATGTAGCTTCATAACCTCGTTGATTGGTTTCCCCGCCTTACCTAGCGCTCGACGCCTGACCTCAATATTACTCACCCTATTATACCACTCCACATGGGAAATAGAACGCAGGTAGGCACCTATGATCAAAGACAGCTAGCCAGGTTTTTCATGTCCTCCAGTCTCAATGGCCAGGTCTCACAGGCATAAAGAAAGACGGAGCGGAATGCTGTTGAGCAGTACACACGTCCTTTGGTCGACAGCCAGTTGGA
Organism: Trichobilharzia szidati; assembly: GCA_944472155.2. Classification (NCBI taxonomy): domain Eukaryota; kingdom Metazoa; phylum Platyhelminthes; class Trematoda; order Strigeidida; family Schistosomatidae; genus Trichobilharzia; species Trichobilharzia szidati. The sequence goes on along the minus strand of OX235271.1, from coordinate 185,300,993 downwards.
TATCACGTCTACTTTAGAGACGTTGTAAACTGGCATATGTGAAACGAGCCTTCTGTATAAGTGCTGAGATTTCGTCAGCCCTACTAGTTGATATCAGTGGTATACAACTACTCATCTCAATCAATCAGTAGTATATAGTTTTATTTGTAATATTTATTCACTGGATACCAAGTGAAAACTAATTTGTATTACATCTACCTTTTTAATTTCAGAATCACAATGAACCGGTGTATGAAAAACTTGGTGAATTACAGGTTATTTCTCATTATTTTTTTATGAATTTTTTATACGATATCTTTTTCTACGTGGAAATGTTATATAATAATTAAAAAGGAGCAGATTTAATTTTTTTTGACATTCTTAACCATATTAAAGTTCGGCTAGTTCCCCAGGAGAATCAATCGTTCTGATTGGTTGACAACTGGCACAAGGTGAAATAAGCTGTCCAATGAGATTATTTCATGTCCACAACGTAAACTAAATCCAGATTTGAAAAATAAACAATTCTAACCTAGCAGCCATTGATTTGTATATGTTGATTTCAGTTTTTTTGGCCACTTTTTATCAATCTGCTTGACACCTCAGTAGTAATCAAAATAATCATGATACTTGTACGAATTTCGGTCGATTTGTTGACAAAATTATTGAAGAAAGAATGGTATATGAGAATAGATGTGGTTGATAAGATGCTGAGGAAGACAGCAAGATTCGATCTTCGAAATATTTTTAGGATAATGTATTATAAAACAGGTGGAAAAGAAATTAACGAGTGTTCTCTTTATGAAAGAAATGAATAAATCGTATTCGGTCTTCCTAAAGTAAGACTGGACGAAAGGCTGTTCGAACTTATTCTGAAGGCAAATTGTAGGTTAGTTTATTCAAATTACCTCGAACTGCATTAAAAAGAAAATTTAGTGGAGCCAGATTACTCGTCTATAAATGCTCTGTTCACACTAGGTTACCAATAGCAACCAACCTTTTATTTATCACTTCTTTTATGACGGAAGAAGATTTTCAGTTAAAAGTTTTCTAATTTGACTAGTTCCGGTTGTATAGGATTAGTGGAATTTCAAGTTTGAGCACGGATTGATATTGGTTAGAGAACCATTGAAAACCGTCAGGGATTACTGGACAGCTGTCTCTTCCCAGTGCTTGGGACTCATCGCCTACAAGGCAACCCTGTAGGCAATTCAACCACTGAAAGTCGACTCAATGGCCCATAAATTCTAACCTCTACCAATTTGTGATTTTAGAATTTATGCGCCGTTGGATTGGGTCCCAGTAGCTGAATGGTCTAAGAGCTTGCCGTTTAACCGGAAAGTTCTGAGCTCGAACCCTGGCGTTGGTTGCGTCCCAAGCACTTGGATGAGACAGCTGTCCAGTACTCCTTGGCGGTTCTGAATGGTTCTGTAACTGATATCAATCCATGATCAAAGGTGAATACAAAGTACCACAAAGTATTTTGCATAATATCAGGGGTTCAGCGGTAGAATGCTCGCTAACCACGCCCGTGGTCCGTGTTTCGGTCCTTGGCCAGCGCATTGGTAAACTTCTTTTAGTCCGGTAAAGAGGGAAGGTTTGGTGTGAGGTTAATAACTCCACTCCGTAAAAGAAAACACCACTGCTACTGAAGCTACTTTTTCAGTTCAAGTTAAAAATTGTTAGAGATTTTGGTGGCAAAGATTCTCTCACAAAATAGTCAAATTTAATTTTGCCTTTCTCTAGTTGCTATATTCTCTTGTATAGTAAATAGTACTCAAGATATATTTTTCCTATATTTTCCCATTAATCATGTAAACAAACAGGCTCAAGGTTCTGCTTTTTGGTTGAATACAAATCGATTCGATCAACATTCCACAAATTATCCATCGAAGTATCGACGTCGTACTGCTGTCAAATATGCAGTAGATACTGTCAATCCTGTTATACCCACGTGTTGGTTTAAGCATCTTCCTCATGAGGTAAATTCCATTTGTGTTCATATTGTCATAATTGTTACGATTTTTAATGGAATGTACCATGTATTTGTTATTACCTGTTCATTCACGTTAAACTTCAGAAACTATTCAACTTAGTTGCCCTGTTATACAGGTTGTATATATAGCAGATGGTTGGAGGCAATCGGCCACAGGAAGCCTTGGACCTAGGTTTCGTGCTAGCTGGCACTCGTCAGCAAAGCGTATCTGTAACCTCGAAGGAAATCATGTCCCTTCTGAGATTCAAACCCGCGTCACCCAGTGCTACAGTCAGAGACGTTACCAATGAGCTATTCAAGTTCGCGATTGACCTCCTGTAAGACTGTATTCGGTGCTTTGATTGGACGCCAAACAAAGGACTAGACAGATCACACTAGTTACTAATGTCCAGTCAATATATATATTTGAATAAGGCATTAAGAAGACAAATTTCGCGAAATGATATCATTTCGTAGTCTCTTTACAACCGCCTTACAGCTAACATGGTTAACAATAATAAAATAACGCTCATGACAATTACTCAGTTACATAAAAAACAAAAGTACATACTGATGAGTGACTGAATGCTATACGAGCTTGTCTTGTAACCGGAAGGTCCTGGGTTCGAACCCCATTGGGTGCGTACTGCCTATGATTCCCAAGAAACTAGGATGACGTAGCTGTCCAGTACTCCCTGTGGCTGGTTTTCAATGGTTCTCTAACTGATATCAATCCGTGATCAACTCGTAAAAGTCATATAATGTGTTGCGTCATTTAACTTGAATTGGTTATGTTTACACGGTTCCCTTGCATCTTTCACATATAGATTCCACTTTATAAATAGAAATATTTTGTTTCCCAATTTTATCTTACCTCATAAATTAAATAATTGCAACCGAAATTCCTGGAATTTATATATTTTTTCTCTCCTAATTTTAGTCTGGTACTGGAATTCCCGTTGGTTCACCACTTTCTCGATCATTTCAAAATCATATTGCATCGCATCGACTGCATAGTGCTGATTTTAATCCGGACACAATGAAAGACAGCAGCAATAGTCAAGGGAATAATTCAAGCGGAGAAATTGGATTAGCTGACCAATTACTTCATGATCGTGTTCATGCTACATTTTGGCAAAGTTATTCAAAACGTATCAAGTAATCCTCTGTTTATTTTTTGTTTTCGTTGCTGAAGTTTCTTTTCTCTTTCGAGAGAAAAAATTAGTTCTTATTGTTTGAAAGGAAATAGTCATTTGAAATGTAGACTATACTCAGGTGGAATCATTATAACCAGGAGTATGTAGCATAAATTTAACTGGAGTTTTATATTCCCCTGAAGTTATGCCCAGACACTTTGATTCAACTTTGGAATTGTTTCAGTGTTCATTATTCTTAGGAGGGGTGCACGTGAGAAGTTTGTGAACATCCTGAAAGCGCTATACAGAAACACCTCAGGTAGAGTGAGGGCATACAACCAACTATCATCACTGTTCCCAACCAACAGTGGAGTTAGACAGGGTTGTCCGATCTCTCTCCATTTCTCTTTAACTTTGCCGTCGATGACATTCTGGAGTCAGCTCTGAAGGATGTGCGTGAAGGTGGTGTAGATCTGCTACCTGGAGATAGACTTTTCGACCTCGAGTATGCAGATGATATCGTCTTACTGTGCGGTAGCATGCCGGCTACCCAAATCGCACTTAATCAGTTGGCGATCAGTGTCTGTAAGTATGGTATGTGTTTGGCACCGTCTAAATGCGAAGTACTGTTACAAGATTGGCCGAAGCCTGTACCTACACTCACTTTTGCAGGTGAACCGCTTGAAGTTGTTGATAAGTTTGTGAATCTGGTTAGTTGTGTGACTGCTGGCGGAGGGGTGACGGATGAGATTTCCAATCGAATCGAGAAGGCTATGGTGGCATTCATCAACTACAGCCACCTCTGGCGCCGTCTCGACGTTAGCCTGGCTGTCAAAGGTCGGGTACACAATGCTTTGGTGCGGACTGTCTTGCTCCACGCCTGTGAAACCTGGCCTCTCGGAGTAGGCTGAGGATGTGCGGCGACTCTGCGTGTTCGATCATCGCTGTCTCCGCAGGATTGCTTGCGTTCGATGGCATCATCGCGTGAGTAATTCTGAGGTTCGGCGGTGTGTGTTTGTATGCAGTGGAGATCACTATTCGTTGAGTGTCGTCATCTGCAGACACCGGCTTCGGTGGCTTGGACATGTGCTGCGAATGTCATCCCAGAGGCTTCCGTACAGGTCTCTGTTCGCTAGCCTTGGGACGGGATGGAAGATGCGGAGAGTTGGTCAGCCCATGACATGGCCTCGTGGGATGAAGGATATTTGTGTTAAGTTAGCATCGGTTAGAGTCCGAGAGATATATCAAATCGGTGGCTCGGAACGTTATCGGAGATGGCCAAGAATCGTAATCAATGGATAACCTGTGGCAATTTCCTTTCTTCTCTCCTTTCCGACGATAATTGACGGATAATATTTGAACTCCTTAAATATAACTGATTTCTTTCCTGATGAAGTTGTTTCTTCGTTCTCCACCTATATTTTTTACTTTTAATCTATGTTGTTTTATTATTATTGTGTGGCACATCTTTTTGGTGCCATATTGTACCAAGTTTTTTTGTGTTTAAATACATTTTTAAACAAATTCTTAGGGGGAATCAAGCAAAGTGTATATGTTTCCTGATGAATTTAGCCAGATAAAGATAGCTCACCAGAAAATAAAATCCAATTCCCTTTTGTAGCTGGAAACAGTTATATATTGAATTGCCAGGCAAAAATGACGACAGGATGAGAGTACGCTTAGATACTAACACCTGTAGAGAGTCGTTGCACTCACTCCATTGTGTATCGTGTATCGATGAAGTTAGGGGAGTATTTAACTTCTAAGTTATCAGACTATTCGCCTAACCATTAAGTCAGAAAACCTTGAATAAAGAAATGAAGCCCATAAAAGATACATGTCTACTGAACTATCGTCCCTCGGAACGCATTAAAAAAACAACAACAAAAGTAACGGTGTAAATAGGGATTATGTTATTATTCTTACGGATTTCTAACCTTCCATAATAATTTCCAAACGCGAAGGAAATAAATAAACTTTTAAGTATTGGCTTTTGTAGGGATTTTTTTGAGTTTGATTGGTTGGAGGGTTTCAATCATGAGCTGACATCAGTTGGAGAACCATTGGAAAACCTGCAGAGAGTACTGAAAAGCTGTTTCATCCTAGTTTGGGACTATTCATCAGTACGCACCCACCGTGGTTCAAACCCAGGACCTTCCGGTCACGAGACGAGTACATAATGTGGGCTTGAACTTTTGGATCTCTAGTACCTCAGCTATGCGCAGATGCCTTGATCTCACTCCCTTTGAGAGGTTTCATCGGATCTTGTCTATGACTTTGAAGGACTTTTCAAATTGACCTGGATGTCCTGAGTCCGCTGAATCTTCTATTACTGAAATATATTATACACTTGTGTTCTCCCTTTTGCTAGCCAGGAATCCCTTTCGATTTTCATTGTAGGATAGTGTTTTAATTCACACTGATGCGTGAGTAGTAATCATAAATATTTTTTGTCTTATTTTTGAGGTTTACACATTAGAAGGAATTAAAAATATATATCCCTTCTTCTTGTACTGCTTAAATCATGTTTCAGATCACAGATGGCTATCTGGTTACCGCATGATCAACTTCCAAGCAGTGTTTTAAAGTAAGTCTTCTCATAGTTCAATTTATAATTCTTGTCGTATATGTTGTTGTCACTAGAAAATGTGGTGCAACATATACAACCGAACTACATTGTTTCCTGTTACATCTCGTCAGGCTTCGCTCTAGTATACATAACTTTACAGTTGAATATTAAACCAATCATAGTGACACAGTGGTTAGGACTCTCGCCGACCATGCACATGGTCCGAGGTTCGATTCTCTGCCGACGCACACCCGATATCTATGGTCGGCCTGCAAAATTTGGGCTACCGATATCCATGCTGAAAATTCCATACTTGTACTGAAAAATACGGTGTGGAATCAAGCTGTAACCAAAATAAATAAATAATAAATAATTTGTCTGTTATTATTATGATTGTGAACCATACTCTTTGTAAGACGATTATAGACCAACTGCAAAATGATATCATCTTACGAATTTGTCTTCTAAGTGCCTTATTTCACTTTATCAAAGGCAGTCAGTGTTTCAATTTTCTCAAGCGAAAACTCCCTAAAGATACTATAAAACTGACTGACTCACTGATTTCAACGTAAAACTTTACACAGACGTCCAGCAGTTCGAGTTGCCACACACCATGTAGCATACAAAGCAAGACAAGAGAGTAAAAGGAGATTCAAAGGAGAGACATAATGAACAGAAGTGTGTGACAAAAAGAGCAGTAATATGGAAGAACAATATAGTTTTATTGGATATTATAAGTCACAAGGAATAAATGCATCTGCACCAGCCATTGAGAACAATTTTAGGCCATTTCACCGATTGTCTCCAGTCATTGGTTCTTAGAATCCCGAGAACGTCAATCAGCTAAGTGGTCTACAACTCCCTACGTGACTGGCTTAAACTAATTGTTGTGGATTTCATTGACTGCTGAAATCATGTTTTGGTTTGACCACCACTAGCTAACTCTTTTCCGACCGAATCCCTTGTCAGTCATCTAACATTCCCCGTTGGTCGAGGAAGGCGATGGCTAGACATGCATGCGCAACCATGCCTTAACCATCTCAATCGGTGTAACTTCACAACCTCGTCGACTGACTTCCCCTTCCACCTACGTACCACTCGACGCCTAACCTCAGTATTATTCACCCTATTATATGTATATATATATATATTACTGTATCCTTGCCGACCATGCACATGGTCCGGGGTTCGATCCCCGGCCGACGCACTCCTTTACCTCACTAAGCCAGTAATAAGACTGGTAAAGAGGGAAGGTTGGGCATGAGGCTAGCAACCCCATCCTGTGTAATAAACTCTGCTACAGAAACTTCAAGCCTCTAGCCTGAAGCCCAATGTTCCACTGGGAACGTGAAGGAATAAAAAAAATTGTATCCTTTAATTCCTAGAGGAACATAGGGCTTCAGCCATGCGTCTCCATTGTGTTCGGTTCTCTGCTAGAGTTTTCACCTGGCTCCACGTCTGCCCACATGCTTCCATCTCCTCTTCACATGACCTCCTCCAAGTCACCCTCGCACTGACGACCGACTCACCGCTTCCCATTTGGGTTCCACTCGAGCAATGGCTTGTCTAGTGATGTCACTTGATGGTTTCCTCAGAGTATGGCCAATCCATCTCCATTTCTTCCTTATTAGTTTGTTTATTTGATATATCACACAGTGAAACAGTATTATTTACTGGATTAATAATTAATTAATTAAATAATACTGTTTCACTGTGTGATATATCAAATAAACAAACTAATATGGAATTACTTACTACCACAGTGCCCAAGTTTTACACATCCATTTCTTCCTGCCTGTTTGTTTCACAATCAGTTCCTGCTGAGTTGGTTCGCTCATTGCCAGAGATCTCTGTTGCTGATCTTTTCTGGCCGGTCATCTGATCTTGAGTGGTATTGAGCGAAGACAACTGTTAATGAAGGTCTGTAGTTTGTTTGAGATGCTCTTTATGACGCGCCAAGTCTCTGATCCGTATAGTAGCACTGACTGACTTCACATTGGAGTTGAAAATCAGGATCTTATTTTTGATGCTGAGTGCTGTTGACCCCCACACAGACTCGAAAGCTTGCCTTGCTCTCCCAGTCCTCGCTTCGATATCCTCGTCAGTTCCGTTCGCCTGTAGTTGAAATGATGCTTCCCGGGTAGGTAGGTAAAGGAGGTTGTTTCTTTCAGGTTCCTCCCATTTATGCTGATCGTTGTCTGTTGTTGTTGCTGTTAGTGATGTTGCCCAGGAATCTTCATCACCTCTGTTTTCTCTATGTTCACCTGAAGTCCTATCTTTGATTCTTCTTCTGCCAACTTGTTGCTTTTCACTTGCATATCTTCCAGTTTGTGGGAAATCAGACATATATCATCGGCGAAGTCCAGATCCTCCAGGTTTTTTGTGTGAGTCCATTTTATGCCTGTCTCCTCGCTGCCCACCGCTGTCTGTTGCTTTATCCAATCTAATGAAATCAGGAAAATCATTGGCGATGGTAGGCAGCCAGCTTGTCTTACTCCTTTCATCACTTCGAAGGATTCCGTAAGTTTCCCGTTGTGAATTACTTAGCATGCAGCGTTGTCGTACAGCTGTTGGATGAGATGTATAATTGTCGGTAGCATCCCTTCGTAGCGAAGTAGTTTCCAAATCACCTCTCGATCGACGCTGTCCGCTGAAGGCCTTTTCAAAGTCGATGAAGTTGAGATAGAGAGGTGACTGCCATTCCAAGTTTTGTTCAGTGATGATCCGTAATATGGCGATGTGATCAATGCATAACTTGTTTCTCCTGAATCCAGCCTGTTCCAGTCGACGTTTTTCATCCAGGGCATGCTTATATATATATATATATATATATATATATATAACCATGGGTGAAATCGTCAAAGATCAGTCTAAATTGCTGACAGATAATGTGTTGTTCTTGGATAAACAAACTAATTGTCAGCTTCAGATTTGCATGGTTTTACAAATGAAAGACTTTATAAACAACTTAAACCTTTCGGATCGCATACCACCGATTGTATGGCCTTCCGAAGATCCACAAGCCTGTCAAATCACTAAGATATATCGAATTCTCCATATCGTCATAAAGTCGCGAAATGTGCTACGGAGGTGCTTACCCCCGTAAGAGATTCCTTGTCAAATCATCATTCCATAAAGAGTTGATTTGATCTTGTCAACATACTGGACACTATGAACATAACGAAAACAATTATTTGCTCAATTGGCATGCAATTTTCGCTCACCAATGTCCCACTTCACAAGACTGTTGATTTCATCATTTGCGATTATATCACAAGCAGTGACACACAATTACCTATACCTGTCACTTGCATTAGAGATATTATCGTGACATGTACAGGAAATATTAGATTTTATACCCAAGAGGAAGCATAAAAATAAATTGATACTGTTGTAATTGAGAGCCCTCTCGGACCCCTGTATTTATGTCTAAATTTGAGAAAGAAATGGAAGGTATGCTAACAAACCTTACACTGTATAAACGTTGTGTGGATGAGAGTCTTATAATTGGTGACAATAACGAGTCGATTGAAACCCTCATTACTCTATTCAATAATCATCCAAGTATTCGAGTGACCTTAGAATTCGAAATGAGTAACAAGCTAGGTTTATTGAGTATTTCAACGACGGAACAATGGAGCGGTCCATATTTCGCAAGCAGACATGAACTAGACAATAACTTCATATCAGTAGTTTTGCTCCTATCCAGTATAAGCGTCCCCTGTTCAGGTTGCCTGTTCTCAAGGGCCCACATAAATGGATGAGCTACGGCTCCTACATTCATTTTTATTGGCTAATGGATATCCGGAAAAATTCACTTCATACCACAATAAGTAAAGAGAGACTTCCCTTTGTGAAAAGACTGCTTCCGTAGCAAAGAAAGCTATCTTTGTTAAACTATCATTCAAGGGTGATCAAACCATGCAGCTAACAGCATAAAGGCTTCAGTCATTTATCAAATGCACATTCTATGCCGCATCCCTTCTCGAACATTTTCAATCATTGTATCCACGATTAAAGGAAGAAATTTGGTGGACCCTACTACACACATCGTATCTACAAGTTCACTCACAGTTCCAATGACATATATATAGGTGGTAGAACCAATAGAATATTCCATTGTCGTCGGAAAGAACATGTTCCTAAGTGGTTATTAAGTCACAAGTGCACTTCATCTGAATATATTAATGTCTGGTGACAAAATCAATGCTATTAATGACTGCTTATCAATTATTTCACATAACTTTTATTGAAGGCTATTAAAGGTGATAGAAACACTTTAGGGAATTAATCTTATACATCCCAAACCATTTATACTAAAAACAGTAGACTTCAACGTTTGCCTACTATGGACTAATATGTGACCTACTAAAATATGATTGGTTATTGTGGTATGTACTTTTGCTTTACATAAATAAGTAATTGGTATACATTCTATCTATACGAGTTTGACCACATACTGAAAACCAGGGAGTACTGGGTAGCTGTTTCATCCTAGTTTGAGAACCATCGACAGCACACCCACTGGGGTCCGAACCAAGAACCTTCGGGTTACGAGAAAACCTCGTATACCATTCAGCCACTGGGACTCTATTCAATGGCCAACTCATGAATTTTAACTTCTACCAATTCGTAATTTAGCGCGACCACCAACCAACTTCATCGGCGGGAACTCCATCCTCACACTTGACTGGATGGACCTCACCGGTCACGACTTCTCACTAGAACTCCAGGTAGCTAACTCCGTCCTGTATCAGGTCACTAGCGAGCATCAGACTAATTTTGAGAGTTTGGTTTGCAAGGATTAGATTTGTTTCTACGAGTTTTACCACGGATTGATACCAGTGGATGTGTACTGCCGATGATTCCCAAACTAGGATGAAACAGCTGTCCAGTACTCCAGTAGTGGTTTTCAATGGTCTTTGAAATGATCGTCTTAAAGCCTTATTTTCTCACCTTACTCTGTGTATATTTTTTGTAGGGATCAATCCTATCATTCTGAAGGCCGATATGGTGCTATTCTACCTCAAGTTATATCTTCTGGAACTGTATCTCGAAGAGCTGTTGAACCACTCTGGTTAACAGCTAGTAATGCTGATGAAAATCGGTTAGGCAGTGAAATCAAAGCGATGATTCAGTCGCCTCCTGGTTATGTATTTGTCGGTGCTGATGTAGATTCACAAGAGATGTGGATTGCTTCGTTAATTGGCGATTCAAGTGTCGGTTTTCAAGGTGAGCAATTTTATCATTATATTTTGACTTTCACGATATTTTTTTCAAAACATTCATGAGTAATCCTCATCCAGATATTAATGAAAACAAAACATGTAGCTCGTCGGAGAGGTTCTTCTCAGAGAATTCATATTCCCCTTTACCTATACAATTTTTTCTTCATGAAAGAGGGTAGTAACAAAGGTGATGAGTTGTCATAAACATAACTGTTAATATTAGTCAATGCATGCTGGTATAATAAGGTAAGTAATGTTGACGTTAGGCGTAGAGTGTTGGGCAAAGAGGGAAAATCAATCGACGAGGCTATAAAGTGACATAGATTGAGATGGTTAGGTCACGTGCTGCGCATGCCTAACCATCGCCTCATCCGACTGACGGGCATTACTAGCTGATATAGGTGCAGGTTGGAAAAGAGTAAGTGGTGGCCAAACAAAAACATGGCATCAATCCATGAAATCCCTGACAGTTAAACTGAGTCAGGTAGGGAGATGCAGACTTCCGGGTTGGGGCCCGCCCTCGGGACTCTAAGAATCAATGGCCGGAGACAATAGGTGACATGGCTCAAAATCGTTGTCAATGGCTTACGCAGATGTATTCAGTCTCTGTAATCTTTCATATTCCTTTCTATCATTACTCATTCTGTTTCAGTCTTATACTTGTCAAAACTCTGTTGATTCTCTTCACTCATCTTCTTGTCTACCTTTTTGTGCTATTTGGAACGTAGCAATTCGAACTGCTGCACTTCGGTGACAAGTTCTATGTTGAACCCAGACAGACAGAGTCAATGCATGAGAGAAGCTGGAGAAGTGTAAGATGAGTAATTTTATGAATGAGTCGTAATCAGGATGCACACAGAGACGAAGGAAACTATGGAATTATGTAAGAATTCCAAAGAAATGCTAGAGGTATAGGGAAATAGAAAAACAAACAAATAGGCAAGCGGAACTCAAGTCAGTAGAAATCAACAAGTTTGTTACTATGATAGTAGAAATGTTTGCATAACTTCCTTTTGTATGCATAGCTCCATTTCCTCTATCTGCCTATCTGTCTCTGTCTGGATTCAACATAGAACTTGGCACCAAAGTGCACCAGTTCAAGTTGCCACGTTCCAAATAGCACACAAAGGTAGACAGGAAAATGAGAGAAGAGAATCAGTAGAGTTTTGAAAAGTATAAGAGTGAAACAGAATGAGTAATGGTAGAAAGGAATATGAAAGATTACAGAGACTGAATACATCTGCGTAAGCCATTGACAACGAGGATTTTGAGCCATGTCACCTATTGTCTCCAGCCATTGATTCTTAGAGTCCTGAGGGTCCCAACCCGGAAGTCTGCATCTCCCTCCCTACCTGACTCAGTTTAACTGTCAAAGAAGGATTTCATGGATTGATGATGCCATGTTTTTGTTTGGCCACCACTTACTCTTTTCCAACCTGCACCTATATCAGCTAGTAATGCCCGTTGGGGGAGAGGATGGCTAGGCATGCGCAGCACGTGACCTAGCCATCTCAATCTATGTCACTTTATAGCCTCGTCGATTGATTTTCCCTCTTTGCCCAACACTCTACGCCTAACGTCAACATTACTTACCTTATTATACCACCTAAGGTGAGAAAGAGATCGTAAACATCTATGATCAAAAACAGTCAACCTTTTCATGTCTTCAACTCGCATTGGCCATGTTTCACAGCCATAGAGAAGGACGGAGCGAACTGCTGAGCAGCACACACGTCCCTTGGTTGATAGTCGGATGTCACGCCTACGCCAGAGATGGTGTAAGTTAGCGAAAGCAGCTCGAGCCTTTTGGATCCGTGCTGAGATTTCGTCACCAATCAATCCGTTGGTGCTGATACAACTTCCCAAATAGGTGAAGTGGTCAACATGTTCTATCACTTCACTCCCTATCACTAAGCTAGGAGTTGACGTAGTCCAGTCCTGTAACGGCATCTTACATTTTACAGGGGCGAATCGCATGCCAAACATACGAAGATTGCTGCTCAAGGTGTTCAGAAGACTCTGCATTTTGTCAGCATCCTCCCCTAACAGGACTATGTCATCTGCATATTCTAAGTCCATAAGTCTATTCCTTGGTAACAATTCGATTCCCAAGTCGTTAAGTTCAGTTAAGGATACTTCCATTACCATATCTATGATGAAGTTAAACAGAAATGGGGAAGGTGGACATCCCTGACGGACACTACTGGTTGTTATCAATTCAGATGACAATTCTCCATAAGCCTTTACACAGCTACGTGAGTTTGAGTAGAGTGCCTTGATTAGTGCAATGTACTTTCTTGGCACTCCCTTCACAGTCAAACATTGCCATAGTACCTTTCGATCCACGGAGTCGAAGGCTGCCTTCAAGTCAAGAAATATGGCAATTATTGGACGCCGAAAAGTGTTCCTCTATCCGAATGGCTAGAGCCTCAAGTACAAAGTAAAACGAACGTGTATAACATTTGACAGGTTTCTCTTGACTTTTTAGATTACTTTGAAGGTAGAGGTGTTTGTTGAAATGGAATGGCCAGTGTTGACAAGATGTTCGATCATTGAACTGCTTATAGACCCACTACTACCTTTCTGCAGCCATGCAGGATGGATTCTTTTTTAAAATTAAAATGTCTACTACAGTATAGTCTACAGCTCCAGAGTAATTTTCACATTGCGATTATGCGCGCACAATCTTTCTGATTACATCCTACAGGAAATGTAGTAGCCGTTCTTTAAGTATAACGTCCCTAACTGCTCAGACCTAATCATTGTCTTAATATAGTTAGCTTTCTAAAGTTTCCGACATTTTATAATGTACCCCTTATAATGGGGTTTTTAAAATCCACTGTTAATTGGATAATATTTAATATATATATATATATATATATATATATATATATGCTATCATATTTGAGTCTACCTAACTAATTATAGTTCATTCATTTCAACTGTTAGATTTTCGCTACGAGCCAATATAAGTTAAAGAGATTCCTGAAAACCAGCACGAAGTACTGGACACATGCTCCGTCCCATTTTGGGAATTCTCAATGGGAATAAAAAGACAGTTGCAGAGAAGAAAATTTTTATTTTTCGACGAAGTCATCATCTAGGCTGTACATTCGTGTATTTATATCAAATGGATGTTAAAGTTCCAGAATAATTTCCGGTTAAGGGTCAAATTAATAAAAAATTACAATTAGGAATTAGAATGCTATAATAAACAGGGGGATGGGTAAAACTCAAACAAAGTAGCATAATAACTAAGAAGATTGACATTATGCAATGGTGGGTTAGAAATGTAGAAATAACAAAATAGACAGCATGTTTGAATAAAAAACTAATGTGATGAATAATTGTTTATGCAATCAGGGATTAAATATGTAGAAATAATAAAATGACAAAATAAACAGGAAGTGTGGATATGAAAATATGGTAGTGTAGACAGGGATTAAGAAAACTTAAAATAACATGAATAAACAGGAAGTTTAGATAAGAAAGGCGATGGGATGGTCGTTATTAAAAAATTTACCTGTTTACGATGGCCATGGCAGGGACAGGGGTTGGACGTATTTCTTTTGGATACAAAGAGTAGGTTTGAGCTTTTGGATAGCTAACGCCTCAGCTATGCCAAAATGTCTTGATTTCACTCCCTTTGATAGGTTTGATTGAATCTTGTATATTACTTTGAAGGACTTTTCGAAAGGCGCTGAATGTCCTGAGTTGACCAGATGTTCTGTCACTGAACTGTTTACACGTTTTTGCTCTCCTTTTACTAGCCAGGCTGGGTCGTGTTCACGAGCGCGTTTTCCAAGTTGGCGCATGGTACGGCCGATGTACTCAGCTCCACAAGAGCAAGTGAACTGGTATATGCACGTTGAGGTGGCCCACTGCGACAGCTTGTCTTTCGCGTTCTGATTGAACAGTTTCTTGCAGGAAAACGTCAGTCGTAGGCTTGCGGCGAAGTATGTTTTCCTCAGCGACTTGGAGAGGCGTTTGCGAAGGATTTCTGCTTCGATATCACCTTTGAATTCTAGATTAAGCAGAAGTATTTTCTTTGGGACGGATTGGACTTGTTCTGAAGTTTTCTTCGGTTTGAGATTCTTGTCTATAAACCTGGGCGGGAAACCGTTTTCCATCAGGGTTTTTCGGAGATTACGCAGTTCTTCTTCGATCACTTCCTCGCTGCATATCTTCTCAATGGTGCTCACCGACGACTTCGCTATGGATCGAGTCCGGGAACCTTCAGGTTACGAGACCAAGCTCGTTGAGAATTCAGCCACTTGGGGTGGGACTGAATGACCCGTGAATTCTAACTTTGTCTACTCGTGATATAGCTCTGCCCTCACCAATGCCTTCGATGAACATCCTCTTGATATGGTGGACCCTACTGATCACGACTTCCCACTGCAGCTTCAGGAAGGCATTGATGAGGACAGTGCTATATCACAAGTCGACAAAGCTAGAATTCAGGAGTCATTGAATTCCAACCCAATTGGCTGAATGGTTGTTGAAACTGGTCTCGTAACCTGAAGGTCTTGGGTTCCATCCCTATTATATACAAACTGCTGATAAAATCTCAGCTTAGAAACAAAAGGCGCATAGATGTAATATCTGACTACCGATTGAAGGATGTGTGTACTGCGCACCATTTCGCTTTCTCCTTTTTTACAACTGTCAGAAATGGTTATCGTAAATGGAGGAAATGAAAAACCTATCTGTTTTCAACCACAGATTTTTGTATTCTGTCTTCCGTGTTAAGTGGCATAATGTGGTGAGTAATATAGTGTGGGGAGCCGTAGGATGCTAGGTAAGGAGGGAAAATCTATCGATGAGGATGTGAAGCTACATCGATCGAGATGTTTAGGATATGTGCTATGCATTCCTAGCTATCGTCTTCCTGGACGGGCAATGTTAGCTGATATAGGATGGATCAGGTTGGAAAAGAGCTGCTGTTGGTGGTCAAACGAAAACATGGCATCAGCCCATGAAGTCACTGATAGGTGGTTTAAGGCACTTAGGGATGTATAGACTGTTTGGTTGGGATTCTAAGAACCAATGGCTTGAGACTGTTGTTGATATAGCTCAAAGTCGTTTTCAATGAAGCAGATGCATTCAATCTTTGTAATCTCTGAGATCCATTAAGTCGTCATATTTTTCTGTTATTATTCTCCTCTCCCGCAAATTTTTGTTCACTTTAGATTTTTAGAATTTCATCTTTCTGCCTTTTGTTTATGTTTGTGCGCTATATGGAATGCGGTACCACTTGAACTACCACAATTCTCTGTAAACCTCTATGTTGAAACTCAATCAATAAATTGATAAATTTTCAAGAATTCATTTGTAGAGAGTTGATTTTTTTCAAGTTTGACCATGGATTGACACTATTTAGGGAACCATTGTAAACCACCAGGTAGTACTGGACAGCTGTTTCGTCCTAGTGCTTGGGAGTCATTGGCAGTACTCACCCACCCGGTTTCGATCACTGAATCTTCCGGTTACAAGACGAGCGCATAAATAAATAAATTCTTGAAAATTAATCTGATGCTTTCTAGTGACTGGCTACGGGACGAAGTTGCCTGGAGTCCTAGTGATAAGTCATGACCAGTGGGATCCACCCAGTTGGGAATGAGGACAAGCACTCGCCGATGACATAGACTGCTGGTCGGTCGCGCTAAAATCAAGAATCGGCAGAAGTTGGAATTCATGAACTGGCCATTGAATCGAGTCTCAGTGACTGATTGGTCTACGAGCTTGTTCGCCTTGTAACCGGAAGGTTCCATGTTCGAAATGCGGTCTGTGCGTACTGCCGATGAGTATCAGACTAGGACGAAACGTCTGTCCAGTACTCCTTGGTTTTCAATGGTTCACTAACTGATATCATCGTGTGATCAAACTTGAAATTAATCAATAACTGTGCTCCAGTAACTTTCGTTGAGTAAGATTCGTATTTTTCTAAAATGTTTCTCTGTGATCTGAACGGATTACTCGTAAAGTTTGCAACTTTGACACTGACAACCGAAGATTCGGATCCTAGGGAAAACATGACTTCCCTCATGGTTTCAAATCACCATTTTCAGTTAGTTAGTTAGTTCCAACAAGCATATCTTTTTTGTCTGTTTACCCTCAGTAATATTATAGTGACCGCCTTTTTTTTAAAAAAAAACATTTATTACAGGTTCAACTCCTTATGGTTGGATGACACTACAAGGCAATAAAATGGATGGAACTGATTTACATACTAAAATAGCTAAAGAAATGGGCATTAAACGAAGTGAATCAAAAGTGTTAAATTATTCGAGACTTTATGGTTCAGGGATTGAATTCGCTTCTCATTTGCTAGCAAAATTCTGCAATGTTTCAGTAAGTTGTTTATTTTTGTTTCATTTATTCTATACACCTCATCATGATGTATATTTTGTCGTCTATTTATTTCCTTATCTTCAATAATGAATGTTGATTGTGTTTGTCTATCTATTTTTTTTATTTATATAGCCTTTAGGTGTGCTTGATTTTCTTTCAATGTTCTTGATAGCTCACTGTTATTATTATTCCCGTGAGTTCCGAGTGGAACGTAGAACATATCTACATTTTCTCCTGCCTTCTGTAGTCGTCTTCCTGGTAGACCATTGGCTTTCATCTCCTTTCTCACATGATTTCCTCCATGTCACCCTCAGACCTACACCCAACTCGTCGTTCTCCAATTGCGTTCCACTCGAGCGATGGTCTGGTACGCGATGTCACCCAACTGGGTCTCCTCAGCGTGTGTCCTGTTCGTCTCCATTTTCTGTGGGATATTTGTTGAGCAATAGGTTCTTGTTTGGTTCTTTCCCAGGGTTCCTTGTTGTTGATTCTTCCTGGCCGGCCATCTGATCTTCAGTATGGAGTCAGAAAAGGCAGTTGTTGATAAAAGTCTGCAGTGGCTCTTTGGAAATACTCTTTGTGACGCGTTCACCAAGTTTCTCACCCATATAGTGGAGAAGATTTGTAGCTCAGGTGGATGATTTTGATGTAGTTGTGTTCTCTTAGCTGGATGGTTTATTTGCGAAGCTTTCATTGCCCTACTAGGCAACATCTTCAAAGCATACTTCTATTTGAATTGAAGTGAGCTTTTATATTTCTCCACGAGTTTGCAAGTTATCTCTCCTGGTGGGTGACCTTGAACGTGATTGTTTGTTTTTGAATGTTTTCACACCCTCTAGGCGGCTACTTGTATTGGTACTGATTGTTTCTTTGACTTGAACTTTGACCCTTTGTGTATGAGGTTTCTTTCTTATCAATTGGTAAATTTTGTTTCTGTCGATGTGTCAATAGACAATACAACTGCATCAGAAAAAACAATATGTTGTCTGGTTCTTGTCTTGTGTCGTTAGAATGATACTTTAACGTTGCTGGACTTTCATTTGTAAAGTCACACATTCAGATTTAGTTCTTTTCTTTTCATATCAATGTTTGTGCATTCGAGTGTATTATATTTCTTGGGTGCAGCTAGTGTTCTGAATTTTGTGCTTAGTTAAAATAAGCTGAATGATTTGGCTGCTTTGTAATTGTTATTATGTCGTTCATCTATATTTCACACATTAAACTATCAACCAGTTATTTTGCAGTTAGAACCCCTTTTCTTAAGAAAGACTTTGCTTTGCTGCGTAGGGCACTAAAAGCTGTTAGTAGGACAAGTGGGATTTCGTTAAACCAACTGGTTAACACCATTGTGGATAGACATATAATGTCATGTAAGAAACTAGCGAATTCTATATTGTCAGACCCCGAACACCCTCTCTATACGCAGCTCTCTCCTTGCATTTCATCTGGTAGAACTAGAAGCAACTATAGGAGGCTATATGCTAGGACTACCAAGTACAAAAACTCCACAATACCTTATCTGGCACAGCTGTTATGTGATGAGAAATCCGTTAGGTATGACACGATCAACTTACTGCGGCACTCTAACAATTAGTTCCATTAGTTTTTGTTTTCCTTTCTTTGTTAGTATTATATTGTTGCTCACAAATTCTATTACACACTAATTTTATATTTCATATCCTGTGGTGCATTGTTTAAAATGTGAATGCAATGCTATTCTTTTTTTATTTTTTTATATATCATACTTTCTTTTTGTTGTTGTTGCTTTTTATTTTTAAAATCTTATAAAATTTATGAGGTAATTAGATGCAATATTGTAATGCACGCTGAAAGTTCCATACCTGTACCACAAATACTGTTTGGAAGAAAGCTATTATTATGATTATTATTCTCATCCATGGAATTCTACCTTTATCATATCATTTAGCCTTCATACACAAATTGTGGTTAAAGTTATGTTTAGTAGGTTTGGAACTGTTAGTGATCAGTAATGTTTTTTTCTTTATTTGCATAACATTGTTAGCAGATAGAGTTTATCCTCAAAACATGATGTATTTGTGCAATGTATTGCTGTTATAATGGAAGGTTATTGATTCGGGGTTGTCGTCAAACTTGACTAGAATGCGCCTCCAGACAGCATGGCACTATAAAACAACCGATCATTTGAAACTGTTCTCCCACACAAAGAGATAGCCGCAACAACGTTTTATCATACAGTTCACAAAACCTCGGAATATGAATCTATAAACAATGAATGTCTGATTGGTTGCGTGTGCTTGAAAGTCCTCGGAAACCAATCGAAAACTATCTAGTCAGGTTATCATGTCAGTGCATGCTTCATCAGTTATGACTTCATGGCTAACTATGATAGGTCATCCGTTCTTATAATTTCAAACAGTTTTACCACACCTTTACATGTCAAGTTAGCTTATATCAGATTGAAAGGTCAATTAAAACAAGCAAAATAATAAGGTGGTCAAGATTAAGAAGGATGATCGTTAACACTGCTCTTGGTAAATTATAACCAGATAAGAATTACAAAGATAGGTAATCACATAACTTAATTTTATGAGTAGTTATCACCTCGAACAGCATCGTTTCAACACGGATGAAGATGTCAAAACCAGAATCGAAAAGACACGACAGACCTTTATCAGTATAAAGGAGGAACACCAATGTCAAGTCAGTCAGTTCTTCTGTGTGGATGAGAAACTTGGCGAACGCGTCACGGAAAGCATTTCTTACAGGCTACTGCAGGCTTTTATCAACAGCTTCCTTTGTTCGATACTGAACGAATCAAGAACCTATTGCCCAGCGAATATATGGGAGAAAATGAAGATGTATAAGACACACACTGAGGAGACCATTGGGTGACGTTGCGGCGAAACAATGAGTTGGTCGTGTATCCGAGTGTGATATGGAAGAGATTCTTTGAGGAGGAGATGAGAGCCTATGATCAATCGTGGACCCAGCTGAAGAGGACTGCAGATAACAGGACAAAGTGCGGATGTTCTGTCAAAGACCTTTTTTCCACTCGAAACCGAAGGGAATAATCATAATAAAATCCCCTCAGAGTAACAAAGGATAGATGGGAGAGAAATTACCCCCCCCCCCCTCTTAATGTAGTCAGGTCACTCTTTTATTTTCATCTAGTAAATTATAAAATACTAGGGTTGTAATAATATGCCTTTATTGTTATTTCTCAGCCGGAACAGGCAAGTCTAAAGGCGAAACAATTGTTTCGAATTACTAAAGGACAACGTACCATGGTAGATTCGCCTACAAATGGTAATTCATCGTCTGTTTGGCGTGGAGGCAGTGAGTCGGCTGTATTCAACCAGTTGGAGTCAATTGCTCGTAGTTCTGAACCAAGTACACCATTTTTAAATGCTCAACTTACACGTGCATTGAATCCAAAACTTGTCAAAGATGATGTAAGCGAATATTGTGTTGTTTTTGTTATTATTATTATGATCATTTCATTTTGTTTAGTATACTCGTTAGATCATTTTATTGGCTAAAACTATGAATTCACTATAGGCTGTACCGATATTACGGCAGTAGGTGAAGTCTGTTCGATTTGGTGACTGAAATTGTATATCATATCCAATACTAAGAGTATTATACTACTCGCAAACATTTTCAACAAAACCTCAAAATGCTTTTATCATGATATTCAGTGTAGCACCTTGTTATGATACCGCCAATATATTATATATTCGTAAGAACATTGAGATTGAAATAGGGACGCCGAGTTAGACACACAGACGACATTTTACTATGGCTACCTGTTCTCCCTCCCCTCCCCCCAGCCCTTTCTACTTAGGTGAGAACACACAACGACGTCAGCCGAGAAGTATACTTCAGTATCGGCAACAGTAAATATTACACACAAATAATGTGTGACCAATAAAATAGTGGGTGTTATTTTTACGTAGGCTGGTTGTGATTGGTCTATTTCCAGACTGACCTTGGTCACCATAACACCAATGTAGGATAATCCATTGTTTATCTGTCTGCATATCACATTTGAGCAATGGTTAAATGTATGAATGTCCCATTGTTGTTGTTTTTCTTTGAAACTGTGTTTGGAAATTCTAGACAAACAATACAGTTTTATTTAGCTGGAGAATTCCTACGATTAGCACAGATAATCGTACTATATAATTGTTTATTTCACATGTTTGATTGCTTGGAGTAGGCTACTGTCAGTTTATTTATTGTCATTGTAAAGTCATATACTTGGCATATTATGGGCGCTAAGAGATACGCCACACAAAATTATATAATTTATGCGAGCGCTGGGATACTACCCGAAACGCACCACTCCGGAAGCAGTGGAACTGCGTTTCAGTGGTTGCCGGCTCCCCAAATGGCGTCAGACACCATTCAATTCGTTCAAATTCTAGAGCCCGTGTACGCCATAGGTTTCGAACCAACTCGTTGCAGTCTGAATGCAGGGAACTGGTCTTCACGTCTTACTGTACAGACGTTGGAAACTTCCTTCAGAGATGCACAGTCAAAGTACGCCCCATAAGCAGAAAAAAGACGATTATTCGTCAACAGATCTATGTGGTTCTATTCAACAATACTAACATCAAAAATTCAAAATTACCTCACCAGTGCGCTTACGCAGCTATACAGAAGGCCTTCGACAGCGTTGACCGCGAAGTAATTTGGAAACTAGTCGAGTACTACGGCGTACCCCAAATATTCATCAACCCTATTCAACAGCTGTACGACAACGGCACATGTCAAATGATCCACAACGGAAAACTCAGCGAGGCGTTTGGAGTAAACACAGGAGTCAGACAAGGGTGCTTATTATCACCAATGATATTCCTAATTGTGGTGGACTGGATTATGCGTCAGACAGTCAGGGAAACGAGAAGACAGGGATATCCTGAACCGACGTGAAGAACCTAGAAGACCTGGATTTCGCGCGTGGATGATTTATGTTTGATGTCACACAAAATCGATGACTTACAAGCGAAAACCGACAAACTGGTCGAAGAGGCTGGCAGCAAAGACAGGACTCCAGGTGAACATAGACAAGACGGAGGTTATGAAAATAACCAACCAACAACAACGACAACATCCAGCGCCAATCACCATCAACGGGAGGGATTTGAAAGAGGTTACTTCATTCACTTATCTAGGGAGCATTGTCTCAACTACAGGAAGAACGGACGAGGATGTCAAATCGATTATCGGGAAGGCAAGAAACACATTCATCAACCTGAAACCAATCTGGAAATCTTCGTCACTCAGCAACACTCAACAACAAAATTCGGATTTTCAATACAAACGTCAAGTCAGTTCTTCTATACGGATGGATCAGAAACTTGGCGAGTCACAAGGAATATTTCCAACAGCCTGTTGCAGACCGTTATCACCAACTGTCTTCGTTCTATACTGAAGATGAGATGGCGGAAAGAATCACCAACAGGAAACTATGGGAACAAACAAGAACCAATCACCCAACCACAATATGCAGGAGAAAGTGGAGATGGATTGGACACTCGCTGAGGCAGCCATCAGGCCAACGCTCGAGTGGAAAGGGAAGCGGCGAGTGGGACGTCCAAGGGTGACATGGAGGAGATCGTGTGAAGAAGAGCTGAAACAGTATGGACTAACATGGATGCAAGTGAAAAGTACAGCAAAAGACATAAGCAAGTGGAGACGTGCAGTTGAAGCTCTATGTTCCACTAGGAACCCAAGGGAACAATAATAATATATAACTTCCTACGCACAAAACAAGTACCGTAGAGCAAAATTAGCTGACCAAAATTCAACAATAAGAAGTACCTCAGAATCAAGTAGAACATTCCCAACATGGTGGGATCAAAATCTCTGTTAACAAGAATCACACACCAAGGTCAGAATCACCTTCATCCACTCAAACAAAATTACATCGTAAAATAACACATTATTGATGTCATCGCACAACCGCAACTAGAAGCATTAATATTAGAGATGAAACCGGAAGAGTAACAAATATTAAGAGCCAAGTCAACATATGATATGCAAATGTCACAGCAATGATGATATACAGTGTAGGAGAGAAAAGTGGGTAATAATTACAAAGTTAGTTAAAAAGAACTAACCTAGCAGAGGCTATAAACACGTGGCCAGGTGGCTGCATTTTGGGAGGAAGACCGAAGTCTACCCACCTTCGGTCGTACTACGTTGTTTATGGAGTACGACTGGTCGAAGCTGGATAACAAACGGAGGAGTCGGAAAATATCACTTGAGAATGTGATCAGTCAGGCATCTGATACTCACTTAACAAATACATGTGTTGTCTATCTTCAGTTAGTTCAAGTAACTCGCTGATATTGGGATAGTTTGAATAAGATGTTTTTTGTACATGTCATGTCATTCATAAACACATACTGGAAAATCTCCTCATCTCTTGTGCTAAAGTTCATGGAATAAGGAGCCTGTAAGTTAAATGAAGTTGAACAAATCCAAGTTGGTAGAATCAATTGAAAAAAAAACTGTCAGTCACATTGATGAACATAACAAAATCAAGTATTAGGCAGACTACTATATGCAAGTGTAATACAATATTCTTTCCCCAAAAGAACGGTCTATTATTTTGTCTCAGGTTTCATCTCTTAATTGACATCAGTTAGTAGTGAATCATTATAAAACCTTGGAGTACTGGACAGCTGTTTCATTCCAGTGCTCAAGACTCTTCAGCCAGTGCGCACCCACTGGGGTTCGAACTCAGGATCTTCCGGTCATAAGTCAGGTAAGAGAAGAGTTTACTCGCCTATGAAAATGGCTGGCGGTCGTGCTACATATACCGTGAATTGTCAAAAGTTGAAGTTCATGGACCATCAGGTCTGAATCCTGGGTTTGAACCTCGGTGGATGCGCGTCACTGAAGAGTCCTAAATTAGGACGAAACCAGTGTCTATCATTCCCAGGTGTCCCAGTAGTTCTCTAACTGATATCAGCTCGTGATGAAACCTGTTACTGATCAATTCCAGCATAAGCTATATAGACGATATGAGCATGAGTTGGCCAGTTCTCATTGCTCGCTTATATGACTGTGTATGGTTTTCTATAGTCTTGGCAGACGTATAGAAGCTATTTGCATGCTAAATTGGTCGGCAGGGATAACGATTTCATTGAATTTGGTGGCTGCTGGCTTCTTTTATAGGGGCCTATTGTCACTATAGCGATGCTATGCGTGCTACTTTTGCATATAATAATACGTTTGGCTACTCTTGTGTGTGAGATGAGTTCTATTGGGCTTATCTATGCAGTGCATAATTGATTGACGCGATCAACGATCGGCGTAACAATGTTTCCCTATCATTAATATACTAACGGTTCGAATGGTCTACCGAGGGAGAGGGCTCTCGAGTGGTTGCGCCACAGGATGATCCTGCATGCCGGTCTCGTCTCGCAAGAGGCAGGGATGGGTGTGTTTGGTTCTCCTGAAAACTAATACCCAGTCAATGGGTGTATCACCGTGTGAATAAACTGGTTGATCCTGCCAGTAGTCATATGCTTGTCTCAGAGATTAAGCCATGCATGTCTAAGTACATACCTTAAAACGGTGAAACCACGAATGGCTCATTAAATCAGCTATGGTTCCTTAGATCATATATGCTACATGGATAACTGTAGTAATTCTAGAGCTAATACATGCAATTATGCCCTGACCCGCAAGGGAACGGGTGCATTTATTAGAACAGAACCACTTGATATTACTTTGTTTTTTCAAATAATCTTTGTACTTATTTATTACTTATATCATGAATTTCTTCTTTATTATTATTACAAGTTTTTACCTAGCCGGGTAAATTGGGTTGTACAAAGTTCTGCTGTTGATTATCTACACTGTATGCTTGTTTTTATGCGTTGGCTTATTAACAAGTACAAGATTCCTGCACGTTTATGCATTAGTATACACGATGAAATAAGATATCTTTGTCCAAAGGAGTATGTTGATCAAGTTGCACTTGCACTACAAGTGAGTTTATTGTTTGTTTGTTTTTCAGTATCAAGAGATTGCATTCTTCTTCCTATTAAATTAATAGAACATTTTTAAGAGAAAATAATCTGACAGAGACTTGAACAAAGTACGACTGTTTTTATTCCTTTACGTCCCCAGTGGAACATGGGGTGGCTTCAAGCTAGAGGCTTGAAGTTTCGGTAGCAGCGGTGTTTTATTTTTGCGGGATGGGGTTGCTAGCTAGCCTCATGCCCAACCTTCCCTATTTACCAGTCTTATTACTGGCTTAGCGAGGTAAAGGAGTGCGTCGGTGGCCGGGAATCGAACCTCGGACCACATGTGGCGTGGTCGGCAAGCATTCTACCGCTGTGCCACCGACGCACCTTAGGTGTGCGAAAGTATCGTCTAATAATAATAATGGCTTTATTCTGAAAAAATGCGTTTCTACATAATACAGGGCTTACAGTGAGTTCCATTGCAAGGTAGTTACCCCTTGTATAGAATCTTTAAATAATATAATAATTGATAATATGTCATCTGAAGGAATATTGTTCCATTCGAAGTATATGCTTCAATGCTAGTCCACAATGTTCTCCCTCGATATCTCCTTGAGGTAGGTAGGAAGTTGTTTGAAATTGTGCGCGAGTATAGATTGCAACTCATGCGGTAATTAGAAGATTAAAACAATTTGAAAAGGAGTTAAAACAATGCACTTGGGTGAATAGAAAATCTAAGTAACCCAGTTCCATATTAGTTTGTTTATTAGATGTATCACATAGTGAAACAGTATTATTTCCTGGATGACACATTTTCAATAATTATAATCACACGACTTCGTAACTTGAGTTTTATAGTTTTCTTTGTTCTCTCCTAATTGTTGTCGTGGGAGTAGTAGAATTTTCCAGATATCTGGGACAGGTGTGGGATCATTCCTATTACATATATTTGCAGTTGATTCGATAAACAAAGCTTCTATTATCAATCTCTCCCTCCACCCTGTTGTTATATTAGATTTTAAAACTGTCATCTTATCTCATCCTATTGTATGGTTGTGTCTAATTGCATGCAGTGAATGCTATAGCTGAACTATTCTCTAGATTTCTTAACTTATTCGGGCCAACTAATCTAGATTTCGCTGCTAGGTTTTTATGCTCAGCTAGTCTGACTGCCCCTGTTCTTCTACTTTGACCTATATATTTGACCTGACAATCATTGCAGCAGGGTGTTAGATAAACTAAATTCTTTTGTTTTAAAGGCTCCACAGGATTGATCCTTTAACGGACAAAGCTTGTTTCTAATTGAGTTTGTCGGGGGAGGATTTGAATGCCAACCACTTTTATTCCTGCCTTTTTAAGAATTCTGCATAAGGTTTCCTAGGTTCCTTCCTTGTATGGAATTACTACTGATGATTTAGATTTCTTATTGTTGTTGTCATTATCTTGCGCATGTCTGATATGCATGTCATCATTAATATTACTATTATTATTATCACTATCACTACTATCATTATTTATTTTAGTTTTACATTTCCCTACAAACTTTCTGACTAATTTATCAGGGTAATAATTAATTTTCAAAGCTTCTCTTATATGTCTCACTTCCTGTCTTAGAATTTCCTTGGTACTACTTAGCTTTTGTGCTCTATTATTTAAAAATTTCACCAATCTCATTTCTGCTGACATAGGGTGAGATGATCGGAAGTCCAAATATCCGTTTGAGTGTGTGGGTTTCCTGTAATAACTAGTGTTTAACGTCCTATCTCCTTTTCTTTTTACGTTGCAATCTAACATTGGAAGCTCCCCTTCCTGACTTTCCAATTCATAAGTGCCTACGACAAATAGGAGAAGACAAAGAAAACTATAAAACTCAAGTTTCGAAGTTGTGTGATTATAATTGATATGATTATGAACAATAAATTTTGTTCGTAACCTCGTCATCCAGTAAATATTAATACTGTTTCGCTGACTGTGTGATTCATCTAATAAACAAACTAATATGGAATTACTTACTGCCACAGTGCCCAAGTTTTACACACATATTAAGTAACCCAATGATTTGTGTAGGCCGTTGTGTCTACCTCGACTAAAATTATTTGCTTCATTCGGAGTGTCTTGGTGATAAGTACCATATAACTGCTGGCTTAGTAACCGGATGCTTAACAACCGTGTGAGAGATCTGGATTCTATATCCCCCGATGACGAACTTCTAGACCTCACCTAGCCGGTAGGTAAGCCTGGAAAAGAGATTACGTTTGGGTGTGTAAGGCTTGCAAACCGATCCCGTAAAATCTGCAACAGCACCACTAGAACGTCAAGAAAGTCCTATGTTCCACTCGACACGCAGTAGGGCAACGAAGTCATGTTAGTTAGTTGTCACAAAATTACCGGTTTTAATAATAATAATAATAATAATAGCTTTATTTTGAACAGTGTTCATATGATAATGTACAAAATTTTCAACAGAAATTATCGCATAGTAGTTGTTTCTGTTTGTCCACGACCATCGAGTAATATAATAATAATAATAATTTTTTTTGCTTTATTCCAAAAACAGTATTAATAATACAGCAAGGAATTTTCGGCATTCAGTACAATATTGCATCTGATTTACTCAAAAACGACAAAAAATAAACATTACATAATGATAATAACAAAACGTCGTTATAGCAGCTATTTAGCAAATTACTGTATGCAATACGGAGAAAAATATGCATAAAGTATAAAATTATAGTAATAATAGTACTAACAAATAAAATAAAATAGCTAAGTTATAGATAAACGATAGAAAGGGTGACACCATAAAATTACAGAAAGATGAACGATGAAAGGGTCGATTCACTTTGCTAATTACATAGTAACTTATATGTTTCACGTCTAACAGAGTCTCCATCACATAAAATACGGACTAAATAGGGTATTGTAGAATCTTTTTACTTAGTGGTGCGAGCATACAACTTCTTATATTGACTTCTCGTCCTACCTGATGAGATGCAAGGGGATAGTTGTGAATAAAGGGGGTGCAGAGGGTCTGACAGTACGGCCTTTGCCCATTTTGTACAGGAATTTACGTGTCTCTCGACTATAGTATCGGCGAGCTCACGCAATACTCACAGCATTTAATACCCTTCGTAATATGATAAAGTCTTTTTTGAGAAGCCCAGGAAAGATGGAGAGCAATAGAGTACAATAGGTAAAATACACGAGTTTACAAACTGCAGAAGTAAAGGTTGGCTGATACCTGATTACCTTAACTTTTTAATGTAGAAGGTAAGACGAAAGAATTTCTTAGAGATTGATAAGATTTGGGATGACTATGAAAGGTCAGAGGAAAGAACTAATCCGAGGTATTTAATGATTGACTTGGATTCAATTTCAGTGCCATCTATGCTACAGGCATCATGGGAACTAACTAGTTCATGTATGTCACATCGATGCTTGAAAGTAAAGTTAACTGCCTGACATTTGGAAGGATTTAACATAAGACCATTTGACTTAGACCACTTGCTGATGTCCAACAGAAAGCTATTTAGTTTGGAGCAGTCAGACTCGGAAGTGTGATAGGCAGCGATGTAGTCAGATCATCCGCATATTTGACAAAGTTTTAGTTTCGTTTAAATGAGGTAGGTCGTGTAAGAAGAAAGAAAAAAGAAAAGGAGAGAGGGCGGCACCTTGAGGAACACTGACTTTTGTAAGCAAAGCAGAATAAGATTTGCCATTATATGCAGTATACTACATTCTATCAGAAAAATAAGAATGCAACCAACTCTTAGCCCAGGATGCTGTTTGCGTCAACGAAAGCTTATTTAATAAAAGGCCCCTAGGTATAGAGTCAAAAGCAGATGTGTAGTCTAGGAAAGCACCACGGACATATTTGACACCTTTTTCTAAACAAGAAACAACATTATGATATAGGACAACCGCAACATCCAAGGTACATCTACCATGTGATTACTGGGAGTAAATCACTTGACACACTGTTGTCTCACCTGAAGTGAAAACCAATCCCTCATGTGATATTTCTTCCCTGCCTTCCTCTTTCGAGAAATCCACAACATTTGGTTGAAAACCATTTTTTTAAATAAAAAAAAGGTGTAGAAGTACATTTTTTGACACAAGGACATAATAATAATAATAGTTGAATAATTGAACACAATAGGCAATTAGTTTTATTTCTCAGGCAATGGCAGTGTTTGAACTAAAAATCTCAGGAACAGTTATCTCATGTATTGAGGTACGTCCCCAACCACGATTTCGCTTTCTCTCCTGTCCAGTAGATACTTGGCAGGTTGCAGACGTCTTAAATACTCGTGAGAGTAGAAAACACCATTAGAGGCCATATTTTAATAGATTAAAGCAAACTGAACAAGAGGAATTATATGCAAATATATAATAATGGAGTATTTAGATAGCCCAAGCTTGAAACAGACTGCCGATTTTTTTTAAATTTTTTAAAACAAAATATTGCCACCAGTAGTTTAATTGTTTGCTTTTGTTTGTTATTTTGTTTAAACTCGTGTGAAATATTTTTTTCTTTGCAAAATTTGTTTACAGATTAGTAATTTATTAACAAGAACATTTTTCGTCTATCAAGTTGGTATGCGTGATCTACCAGAAGTAAGCTTTCCCAATTTAATCTATGTTATTTTTATGTAAACTTCTGTTAGGTTGTAAAAATAACTATAATATGTATATATAGTAAGAATCGAATTCTTATAACTTATTATGACTATAAAAAACACTCGTCTTATTTCCCATCTGATTGCAATTGATCAATAACAATCATATTAATAATTCTGAATGTTAGATAGTTGGAGGCAATCGGCCACAGGAAGCCTTCCCTAGTGCCCATTGCCGCCTGCAGTCAGAGACGTTACCATTTGCTGGGTCGTGATTGACCTCCTCTAGAACTGTAATGGGTATTTTCATTGGACACTAGTAAATAGTGTGATGTGTGTCTAGTCCTTTCTTTGGTGCAGACTGAATTCTATCAGTCAGGTTTTGCAATGTGGCCACCATTCTAGGTAGCTCGCCATCACGGTGCACATTGATTTGATGATATTAGATGGTTGACGAGGGTTCGAATCTCAGAAGGGAAATGAGTTCCTTCAAGGTTGCAGATACGCCTTGCTGACTGGTGAGTGCCAACTAGCACGAAACCTAGGTCAGGCAAGACTTTCTGTGGCCGATTGCCTCCAACTATCTAATATCATCAAATCAATGTGCACCGTGATGGTGGGCTACCTAGAATGGTGGCCACATTGCAAAACCTGACTGACTGATAGAATTCCGTCTGCACCAGAGAAAGGACTAGACACGTCACACTAGTTACTAGTGTCCAATAAAAATTCTGAATGTACATTATCCTATATATAATTTTTATTCCAATATCTAATCGATTCCACACATGTATATAAATGAAGTAAGAAAGTTGTGTGTGTGACTTGATGTGATTATGAGCAGGAATAGTTTGTGCTCGAAACGTGGTCATCAGTTAATATTACTGCACAACACTGTGTGATTTATCCGAATAAAATCTTATCCATTATGGAGTTATACTCTACCACCACAGTGCCCAAGTTTTATACTTATATCGAATTCTTCCATTGTTTGATTACTTTTTTTAGCCTATTTTACCAATCATTCATACAACTTCAATTCATTAATTATTCCTAATTTATTTAATTTAGTTTAGATGTAAATTTCTGAGTAAAGATTATATTAGTGAAGTAGAAGATATGCATAAAAAACTTGAAACATTGATTAATCAGCAAAGAATATTCCTCACTGTTAAATTCGTCATCATCCAGAGCTATCGACTAAATGGCATGTGTACTGCTCAGTAGCATTCCGCTCCGTTCTCCTTTATGGCTGTGAGACCTGGCCATTGAGAGTGGAGGACATGAAAAGGCCGGCTAGCTGTCTTTGATCATAGGTGCCTGTCTGCGTTCTATCTCCCGTGTGAGGTGGTATAGTAGGGTAAGCAATACTGAGGTTAGGCGTACAGTGCTAGGTAAAAAGGGAAAATCAATCGACCTGGCTGTGAGATGGTTAGGACATGTGTTACGTATGCCTAGTCATCGACTTCCTTGACGAGCAATGTTAGCTGACATAGGGTCAGGCTGGAAAAGAGCTAGCGGCGGTCAAACCAAAACATGGCTTCATCAGTCAGTCAAATCCATAACAGTTAGTTTAAGCCAGTCACGTAGGGAGGTGTAGACTTCCTGGTTGGGGTCCTCGGGACGGTAAAA
This sequence comes from Trichobilharzia szidati, assembly GCA_944472155.2. Lineage (NCBI taxonomy): Eukaryota > Metazoa > Platyhelminthes > Trematoda > Strigeidida > Schistosomatidae > Trichobilharzia > Trichobilharzia szidati. Next base: position 185,269,534 of record OX235271.1, on the reverse strand, counting down.
ACCAATGGTGGCTGGAAACAATTGGTGACATGGCTCAAAATCGTTCTCAGTAGCGCAGATGTATCCACTCCTTGTGATTTATAATACCCAGTGAAACTATATTGTTCTTCTTTATTACTACTCCTTTGTCTCACACCTCAACTTACTGTCTCTATTATGCATTTCTTCTCTTGCTTTGTGTGCTACATGGAGTGTGGCGACTTGAACTGCTGCACATCGTTGCAAAGTTCTATGTTGGAAACAGATAGACAGACAGTAATTCGTCATCAGGTTTTACATTTTTATAACCATGATAACTAGAGAAATATTCTTATTAACAAATTTAATGCTGTTTTAAGTTACATTGAATCAGTAATATCATCAGATTACATTTCAAAAGCGTCAATAAGAGAGAGAGAGAGAGATAATGTGCATTAATATCAAACTAAACTCACCGAACATCAGATAAATTAAGGGGAGTAACACACACAATTTACGAATTTATAGGCTTGACAAAAGGCCAGGAAAGCAACAGTTGCTGTCTGGACCTGTTTCTCATGCACACAGAGCTGAGAAGAATCATTTAAGTGAATTGGAATGGCCTCTTCTGTTCGATACCCGATAGATAATAGAGAAAGACTCATCAGTGCTAGCTAGCTTTGTGGTTTGTTTGAACGAGCTGACCTAATATGGGACCATTGATGGTTTTAACAACACCTTTGTTTAACCACACTGGTAGGTATTCTCGACCACGAGAAATTAGGTACCCAAAGGAACGGCCAATATAACTGACTCGACAGGAGTAGCTGAATTGACAGATAAAATTACAGGTGGCTAGCCTTGCTACTTCGTCTCTCACAGTTTCAAAATCACAACCGGTTGTGTAAAATATAAGTTGCAGCTTACCGTCAGTAAACGTTCTTTGAATCGATTTTCTCAACTTGTTGGCTATTATGTCACTTGGTTTATTGTATGTCTTGAATAAGTGTGTGTTGTATTCAAGACATTTAATTTGGACATCAATTGAATATCAAGAGATTCTAAGAAGATAGTAACAAAAGAGGTGAATTGACATAAGCATTAATATAATTATTATTCCTGCAGATTCTTAATTGACCACAGGTCTTTAGCGCCACATTTCCATTTGACTATATTCTGTCTGCAAGGTCGAAAAACCAAGACAGATCTTCAATAATCGTAAATCAACCCGCAATTCTACTTCATCTAACATAAGGAGCAATATCCAGAAATCTACCTTCGGTCGATTTGCAGATTGAATGGCCATAAAAGATTAACAACGGACCAACCAAGAACCTGTTGCCAAACAAATATGCAGAAGCAGATGGAGTGGACATCTTCTGAAGCGACCTTTGAGTAATATCACCCGCCGGGTCGCCGATTGGAACATGACTGTCGTTAACGACGGGTTGAGTGGCATGGAGGAGGATGTCGTGTGAGGAGCAAATGGATAGACGTGAAGCCAGCTAAAAAAGAAGACTACTATAGGCGCATGGGTTGATAAAGTTATATAGTGAAAAAAAATTAATTAATCTCCTTTGTCGTTTTACACTGCTAACTACTGAAATCGCAGTCTTTTATTTTGCATAATTAATTTTTGTGTAGTTATGTTCTCCGAGCTGAATGTTTTAGTTGAGAAGCTTTCATTCTTCAATTTGAAGTATACCATGAGAACGTGTAACGACAGAAAACAAGGGCCGGGTGACAGATCGTTTATTGAGGAAATCTAGATATATTTATGGATTTTTATGTACATTAATTATTCGTTATTATTAGCAGAGAAACAGCGTCTTCTGATTGGTTGTTTTCTCGCTGAACGTTATTCTGTCATCTCTTTTTGGCCGTTTCTTTGAAGGTCAAATCATTTATCTGCTAATCGTATCCGCCCACACAAAGTCTGTTGTGATCGGTTGTTGAGTTAGTCTTTGATCTTGGTTTTTTTCTCATGACCAAGATTTGGGACGTAAACATTGACGTAAATTGCTGTGTAGCAATTTTGGCTAGCAGACAGCTCTCACCACAAATGTAGTTCCAGTAGGACAATGAAAGCTTCACAACTATATATATAATGAATGTATTTTATTAACTTTTAAACGATTCACTTAGATATTTTAGTTTACAGGTGTTTCAATTCGTTTAATGTATCCATTTATACCTTTACACTTTTTGTTTAGTCAGTGGCATTTTTCAGCTCAGTAGAAGTGGATACATGTATACGTAAAGAGGCTAAAGATGATTGTGTTACACCATCAAATTCGAATGGTATACACAAGAGTTATGGTATACCTCCTGGTCAATCATTAACAATGGAAGAGATACTTGAACGTACTGGAGGATCTATGGGTCAATAATGTTTGGATAATTATTCTTTTTTCCTAACACATTATGTATGTATGCATTTCTTTTTATATATACACATAGAGTATTTCAAGATTAATAAATTTTTTAGCGCCAATTTGAAATTCTTTTGTCTTTTTAATATATGTTTAAAACTTGGGCACTGTGGTAGTAAGTAATTCGATATTAGTTTGTTTATTAGATGTATCACACAGGGAAACAGGATTATTTACTGGATGACACAGTTTCGAACACAAATTATTGTTCATAATCATCTCATCAATTATAATCACACGACTTCGAAACTTGAGTTTTATAGTTTTCTTTGTTCTCTCCTATTTGTCGTCGTAGGGGTAGTAGAATTTTCCAGATATCGGGGACAGGTGTTGAATCATTCCTATTACACGTGTTGGTTCGCAGTTGATTCGATAAACAAAGCTTCTATTATCAATCTCTCCCTCCACCCTGTTGTTATATTAGATTTTAAAACTGTCATCTTATCTCATCCTATTGTATGGTTGTGTGTAATTGCATGCAGTGAGTGCTATAGCTGAACTATTCTCTAGATTTCTTATCTTATTCGGGTCAACTAATCTAGATTTCGCTGCTAGGTTTTTATGCTCAGCTAGTCTGACTGCCCCTGTTCTACTACTTTGACCTATATATTTGACCTGACAATCATTGCAGCAGGGTGTTAGATAAACTAAATTGTTTTGTTTTAAAGGCTCTACAGACAGGATCCTTTAACCGACAAAGCTTGTTTCTAATTGAGTTTGTAGGTGGTTTGAATGCCAGCCACTTTTATTCCTGCCTTGTTAAGAATTCTGCATAAGGTTTCCGAGGTTCCTTCCTTGTATAGAATTACTACTGATGATTTAGATTCCTTACTGTTGGTGTTGTCATTATTATTATTATCACTATCGCTACTATCATTATTTATTTTATTTTTACATTTCCTTTTGTTCGAAACGTCATCCAGTAAATAATACTGTTTCACTGTGTGATACATCTAATAAACAAACTAATATGGAATTACTTTTGTCTTTTTATTTATTATGTTAATAAGCACATAAGTGAAGTTATATGTTCCAGTCAGCTATAAATATCTAAGTGGACAACGCCGTCCAGTAGATATGCGGGACTTAATACTGCATCTCAGACTGCAGTATATATCTTGGTAACATTACAAAGGAAATGCAAGGCTTTAAGTAATTGACTCGGTGGTAGTACACTCGCCAACCATCCACGTGATTCGAGGTTCGATCCACGACCGATGCACTCATAAACCTTGCTTAGGCGGTGATCAGCTCGTTAAAAGAGGGGACGTTGGGCATGGGACTAGCAACTGCACCACTGCTTCTGGTAGACCATGAAACCTTATGTTCTACTGGGGACGCAAAGGAAAAATAACAGTAACAATCATGTTATAACCTACCAAATACTCCAAGATTAAGTAAGTAACTAGGTTTGATGATGTAATATAATTGAAGGAGTTGAGTATAGCTAGACAATGGAAATCTAGAAACAAAAATAGAATTTAGAACAACACATTTAAGCGAACAATATTGTGCTTTCAATTAGATCTCATCAGGCTTAACTCTAATATACATAACCTTAAAAGTAAATATTCATATATAAACCAATCATGGTGTTTTGTCAACAGGATAACAAGATGGTGAATATAAATTGTGCAATTCGTCATTATAATAATAATAATAATGGTTCTATCAATAACAAGGATGAAAATGTGAGGCGATCTGTGATAACAAGAATAACGAAAAACAGCATGATTAAACAAACAAATGTTCAGGTAGAAGTAGTCGATAAAGGCTAAGAAAAGCTAATGAACCGATTACGTAGTGCTAGATTGTAAGGGAAGTAAATGAAACACGTCTTTAATAAAGATGTGATAAGATAAGGGTGATACGAGAGGGGTTGAAAATATAAGTAAGGGGTGGTAGAGAAGTCATCAGTTGGTTATGTCTTGATAGGCCAACAAGGAAGGCATAATGGCTGTACAAAATGCTTTTGAATGCATACTTTAGGCTTAATAGCTCGAATGCCTATCTCCTCAGCTGCGTGCAGTAGACGAATACGAAGTCTATTGAGAAAATTCGGTGAGATACAATGAATTACCTTGAAAGCTCTCGTTTTCTCCACTACATGACCACTATCAACGAAGCGTGACAAAATGAAGCTACGGATTGTTTATGTCTGTCCTTCGCCAAACTACCACGATGGGAGATGTTCAGTAACACGTCGGTTAAACTGTCTAGTAGTACGCTAAACATAACCGTCACCACAGGTACAGTTATGGCAAAACTATCTAGTTTATCCTTCGTTCGCGTCCCAACCATTCGTCGGCTAGAGAATGACAAACACAGGTTCCCTACGTTAAACGTTCTTCGCATACTCCTGGAAAGTCTCAATTGTCAAAGTGAATATGAATTTTGAAAATTTTTTGTCCCTAACTTTCTCAAGAGATTCCTACATATCCTGTGAACGACACTAAAGCTGGTTTATGAGTCCAACAGGTTACCAGAATTCAAGTCGTGTAAGAGCTTACGGATATTTGTCATCTGAAATGATGATAACCAGTGGTGTCCATAAGGGATGCTCTCTATCACTATTTCTGTTTAATTTCATCATAGCCATATTAATGGAACTGACTTCAGCAACCTAGGGATCTACCTGTTACCAGTAATTATACCAAAGGTTTTGTGTGGTATTTGACGTAACCCCTAGCTCAGATGTGATATACAGCCAGATATCGATCAAAGGACGTGTGTACTGCTGAGCAGTCTGCTCCGTCCTCCTTTATGGTTGTGAGACATAGCCTCTGACAGTGGAAGGCATAAAAAACGGTGCACATTGATTTGATGATGGTTGGAGACACTCAGCAGGAAGGCTTGCATGACCTAGGTTCCGTGCTTGTTGACACTCATCAGCAAGTTTATCAAGAAGTTTTTTTTAGTCTATTTAGTTCCTGTGTGATAGCATCTACAATTCATGCACTGTGCGACAAAAATATGAGTCAGGTTCGGAGTTTTTTTAGAGCTTTCAATCCGTGGAAGTTAACAAGTTGTTCGTTCCATCTAGACTTCCTATATGTATAAGTTCCAACGTTCTGTTACCACGTTCAATTAATTGCATATATAGAATGGATATTTTTGCACCGATTTCCCTCACTCCGGTGAATTAGATTACAGCAGCTGCTGAAACAATGTAAAATCTGTTTTAAACTATCTGTAGTCTTAGGGATATTACACTTAACTCAGAGTCCAAAAAGTCGGAAAATTGGTGTGTCGCATCATCATCCCTTAGCTCATAGGTATTAAGCTTGTTAGGGGATGAGAGCGTTCAGTTAGGCTGCCTTGCTTACTATCCATAAATTCAGTATTAACCGTAGCAGACGTGATATAGAAGGTATGAGTGTGTGTTATGCCATCCGCATATCTCGCTAATATACCTGTGGATAGTTTTCTGTAGTCTTGGAAGGCGTATTGAGGCTAGTCACATGCTGAATTGGTTGACAGGAATAACGATTTCATTGAATTAGGTGGGTGATGGCTTTGTTTATAGAGGCCTGCGTCACCATCACATTACTGTGCATGCTATTCTTGCCTATAATAAAGCGTTTTGCTAGTCTTGTATGCAAGATGAGTTCTAGTGGACTTGTCTACGTAGTCCATGACTGATTGGTGCGATGAGTGATTGGAGTAACTGTGCTCACCTATAAATTAATATGTCTACTAATTGTAAAAATAGTCCACCGAAGGAGAGGTCCCTCGAGTGGCTGCGCCACAGGATGCTATTGTATGCTGATGTCATATCGCGAGCGGCAGGGGTGTGTGCTTGGTTCCCTTGAAAACCAATGTATAAATGCCCAGTCATTGGGTGAATCATTGTGTGAATAAACTGGTTGATCCTGCCAGTAGTCATCTGCTTGTCTCAGAGATTAAGCTATACATGTCGAAGCATATACCTTAAGACGGTGAAACCGCGAATGGCTCATTAAATCAGCTATGGTCCCCTAGATCATATGTACTACTACATGGATAACTGTAGTAATTCTAGAGCTAATACATGCAATTATGAATGTGTGTGCGTTATTTAAGTATCTATGGTAAAAGTCAAGATTGTTAATTATTATATTCAAGCGTCTGTTCTCAAGTTTTAACATACAGAGACCTGCAATTGATGCCATCCTTTTTCTCGTTTATTTCGTTACTGAAAGAGAAATGGATATTTCGGGTGGATCTCAATAATAATGGATGTGTCAATTTTTAGTCCGTTAGAATCAATAAATCTACATGTACAAGATATCTTTTTAGTCAATGGGACGTTTTTCAACATCATTATTTATTATTATTATTATACCCTTGGGCTCCGAGTGGAATATATGGCTTCAATAACACATCTCCACTCTCTTCTATGTTCTGCTGTCCTTTCAAGCTGGCTAGCCACACGATTGACCATAATATCTCGTCTCCTCCATGTCACCCTCGCACCAACGACCCACTCGTCACTTCCCATTGGGATTCCACTTGAGCGATAGCCTGCATTGCGCGATGTCATTCGACGGCCTCCTCAATGTATACCCGATCAGTCCATCTCCAGTTTCTCCTACATATTTGTTAAATAATCGACGCCTGGTTGGTTTGTTCCCAGTCAGAATTTCTTGTTGCTAATTCTTTCTGGCCGGCCAGCTGGCCACTGGGTACGGAACCAGCGAAGTGCACAGCTGTTGATAAAAGTCTGCAGTGGCTTGTTGGAAATCCTTTTCGTGACTGACACGAAGTGCAAGTTTCAGACCCGCACAGAAGAACTGACTTCACATTTGTGTTGAACAGAATCCGAACCTTGTTGTCTATGCTGGCTGAGTACAATGCAGAAGATTTCCAAACTGATTTCAGGTTGATGAAGGCGTATCTTACCTTCCTGATTCTGGCCTCATTTGACTTCTTCATCTGTTCTGCCGACTTGTAGTTGAAACCGTGCTTCCTAGCATGTTTATCAAAAGTAAAACTGTATCTAATGAGAACACAATTTTACCAAGGTAATTAACTTCACCAGTGCAATGACAACGTCAAAGGAATCTCCAGCTTCCGTAACATTAATCAAAACTGTAAGATATATTCGTAAACACTTTCCCTGAGCTACAAAATATATATACGTTGAATGTCTTTTGTAAATCATGAAGGCTTTAGATCACTGTCATTTTGAAATACAACATGACGTCCCAGGGTGTGTATTTCAGAATAAATGGGGAATCACAACGCGAAAATACTTCTTGAAAGAAATATGGAATATTTGTGAAAGTAGTTTAATAACTTATTTTATCATTCTACAATTTTTTTCCTTTACTTTCCCAGTGGAACATAGGGCTTCAAGCTAGAGGCTTGAAGTTTTGGTAGCAGTGGTGTTTATTTTTACGGGATGAGGTTGCTAGCCAGCCTCATGCCCAGCCTTCCCTCTTTACCAGTCTTATTACTGGCTTAGCGAGGTAATGGAGTGTGTCGGTGGCCGGGGATCGAACTCCAGACTACGTGCGTGGTCAGCAAGCATTCTACCGTTGTGCCACCGACGCACATAGGTACGGTTCACCTCTGTTATAACTGGAGAAGACGAGACTTAGTAACGGAATGTTTATTTGCAATTTGATATACACATATTAAAATGGTTATTTGCACAGATCTTCCGTATTGTGCTGCTATCTGTGCCTTTCGTATTGTGTTTCTTTATCTTCTTTCCTTATCTCTTATGTTATGCTGCAATACTGGTTCATTTCCTCTCTTACATGTCTAATCCACCTCTCCTCCACTGATATTTTTGTGCCGATGAAAGTCTCGTCACATACTACTTACAAGTCTTGTCAATAGCACATGTCACACTATAACTGCTGGTTTACAGAAATAGCTATTTGAGAGAACTGTCCACTTTATTACAATCTTAGGTCTTATGTGTAACCTGTCTGATCGTTCCAATCCTAATGCACTAAAAGTTGTTGATGAGAAGATAAAGTCGTCGTGTAGATCTTATTTCGGATTTGGTAGAATCACTACTAGTCTCACTGAAACACAATTTACTATTCTTTTCATTGTAACTAGATGATGAATGGTATTCCCTGCATTGACTAGAATTCAGTAGAAACTGATTATTTAGAAGGTGAGATGCAATCAAACTCGCTTGGAATACACCGATAACTGTGGGCTTGTCTCTGTACTGCCATCAAATGTTAGCTGCTTAGATGTGAAGCAGCAAATCAAGGTGTTTTTCATACTTACAAATAACAGAAAACCTACTGTGGTGAGAGCTGTCTGCAAGCCAAAATTGTAAACAACAATTTACGTCAATGTTACGTCCCGAATCGGGGTCATGAGAAAAAAACAATAACAAAGCCTAATCTTGAGGAACTCACCAACCAATCACAGCAGACTTAACGTGTGCAAATACGATTCGCAGATATATGGCTTAACTTTCTAAGAAACAGTCACAAGCAGCACAGAATAACCTTCAGCAAAAAAAAAAACCAATCAGAAAAGGTTGCTTCCCGGTTACAATAATCCTAATAATAATGCACATAAAATCTATAAATATCTCTTGATTTTCTCAATAAACGATCTGTTGCCTGGTCCTTGTCTTCTGTCGTTACACTACTACATAGAAACGCGGGAACGTACTACACATTTAGCATTGAATTCGCATACATCTCGCTTAATTATTTCATTGCTTTTCACTGTTTTCCACCTGTCTGTTACCCACTGTTAAAAATAGACTGGTGTATGAGCTTTTTGTAGCATTAACTACTCAATGTCGTTCATTTTATAACTTGTTTACTATGTAAACACTTATGTGCTTGCTTCTCTGACTGTTATGCGGGAGTTCAGTTCTTCCCAAACAATTTGAATTATTATTACCGGTTTAGCAAGATGAAGAAGTGCGTCGGTGGCCGGAGATCAAACCCCGAACCGCATGGAGCGTGGTTGGTGAGCATTCTACCGCTGTGCCAGCACTGACGCACTACTTACTTACAGCATAACATTTATCTTTTTGAAATATTAAATTATTTGTTAAGCGTTCAGTTTTTATAGATATCTCTAAAATCAGTCTTAAATGCATAAGTTAAGGCAATCTTAAGCGCAATGATTGTGATAAGTTAACCTATGCTTTATTAAGATTAAGGTGAGTTAATAGGAAGTCACCCCACAGAATATATATATAATCCATTTTATCATATGAGTACTATAGATAACTAAAAAGGATAACCAAACTTAATGAAGATTAGAAGCCTCGTTTAAAAACAGTACTTTTATCATTTCAATCAATTTCTTTCCCTTCATGCATTTGGACAAGAACAACAAACTGATCAGGATAATTCGATCCTATTTTATGAATTCTCGTCAACAACATACAACCTAATACAATTTTAATGACGATATACAAAATATTCACATACTCTTTAGCTGTATATACCAATTTACATGTACGCATCAAAGAAGGTGGATCGAATGAAAATTAATTGGTTACAGGATTTCATCATGAGATGACATTGGTTAGAGAACAATTGGAAAACCTGCAGGGAGTACTGGACAGCTGTTTTGTCAGCCTAGTTTGGGACTCTTCACAGTACGCACCCATCGCCAGGGTCCGAATCCAGGACCTTCTGGTTACAAGGCTAGCGAGCTCGTAGACCATTAAGCCACTCACTGGGACCCGATCCAATAGCCAGCCCATGAATTCCAACTTCTGCCAATTCACGACATAGCGCGACTACTAGCCAATGTCATCGTTGGCGAGTATTTGTCCTCACACCTAACCTAATGCACCCTACTGGTCACGACTTCCCACTAGAACCCCAGGTAACTACCTACCTGAGAATAGGGCAAGTCGCCAGTGAGCATCTCATCAATCAAATCCCTACAAACCAACACTTGAAAATTAATTGGTTTTGAGAGTACAGCTTTTTTGTCTTTATCCATACTCAACTTGAATATTTAAACTCTAGTTAACTTATTATCTTTGAACCATCCAAATGTATAATTCTTGCATAACACATGCACTAGTAATTTTGCACAACTCTAATCAGTGTTAAATTTTCGCTCCTAACTTTTCTGTATATACTAAACGAGTTTACTAGCACATCTAATTCTTTCCTTTCAATTCATCGTACTTAGTAATATAGTAATTAATGGTTTCAACAGGCTGCAGACCTGTATCAACAGCTGCCTTCGCCATCTTTATACTCAATATCAAATGGTCAGAAAGAATTAGAAACAAGAAACTCTGAGAACGAAGCAATCAATAACCTATTGCTTAATAGATATCCCGAAGAAAATGGAGGTGGATAGGATATATGCTTAGGAGACCGTTGGATAACATCGCTCGCCAGGTTCTCGAGTGAGGTGTCGAAGGGTGACGTGACGAAGATCGTATGAGGAGAAGATGAGAGACTATGGGCAATTTGGGGGGCCAGCTGAAGAAGATCGCAGAGAATAGGACAAAGTGGAGATGTTCTGTTAAAGCCATATGTTCCACTTGGAAACCAAGGGAATAATTATTGTTATTATTACTATTATTATTATACAAGTATTAATCATCGATGTCTACGATCTCTTTCTCACGTTAGGTGGCATAATAAGGTAAGTAATGTTGACGTTAGGCATAGAGTGTTGGGCAAAGAGGGAAAATCAATCGACGAGGCTATAAAGTTACATAGATTGAGATGGCTAGGTCACGTGCTGCGCATGCCTAACCATTGCCTCCCCCTCCCGAGGGCATTACTAGCTGATATAGGTGCAGGTTGGTTGGAAAAGAGTAAGTGGTGGCCAAACAAAAACATGGCCTCATCAATCCATGAAATCCTTGACAGTTAAGCTGAGTCAGGTAGGGAGACGAGATGCAGACTTCCGGGTTGGGGCCCTTGGGACTCCAAGAATCAATGGCTGGAGACAATAGGTGACATGGCTCAAAATCGTTGTCAATGGCTTACGCAGATTGATTCAGTCTCTGTAATCTTTCATATTCCTTTCTACCATTACTCTTTCTGTTTCACTCTTATACTTGTCAAAACTCTATTGATTCTCTTCACTCATCTTCTTGTCTACCTTTGTGTGCTATTTGGAACGTGGCAACTCGAACTGCTGCAATTCGGTGCCAAGTTCTATCTTGAATCCAGACAGACATCGCCATTCTCTACCTAATTAATTAAAGTACACATACATATCTTGTAGATTGATATGAAAATTACGTTAGGTTCTACACGGTTGACAAGAACCAAACGAATAAAATGCGATCACATATTATCCTTCTCAATTCGTTGTTCATCGCTCCGTTCGACATTTATAAACGTTATTACACAATATACTAAAATGCAGTAATACATTATTCAGTTTGTAGTCTGCAGGTTACTGAGGTTCACTTGGTTAAGCAATGAATGCAAGTGACATACATGAATAAATGCCCTTTAAATATAACTCCTTCAAAATATTTTACCACGCCTAATCTTAAGCACGATTCCCGTCAAATGATTACTATGCGGAAACGTTTATACTCTACACAATAAACTTTAATGCATCAACATAATAACAATAGCAATAAGGTTGATTCTAATTAATTTATTCGATCAATCAACATACTACCACGCCTATCAACTATCGCTAATCTTCACTGGCGGAGGACAATACTGAGAGTAAAAATTTGTGTGTGTCGAAAGACTAGTTCGCGCGCGATGTATGTTTTACCTAATGGGATGAGTGCATCACATTGAAGAAGCAAAGTTTAATAAAGTAGTTTTCGTACATTTTACAGCACGGAAACATTAGTATGTTGTGACGTTAACAGGGATGAATTGTCGGAAAAGGAATAAGGTGAAACATTTGTCCACACAAAACTTCAAAATCAGCATGAAACAGACTATGAGTTACATGGACGGCGAAGTTCAACAATAGTGTCCCAGGAATGTGAACGCTTCAATGACCTTGAACGCATGGTAGTCGTTGACTCACGGCATCTGTTATTATCATAGATCAAATATCAACGCTATTCACCGACTTAGGAGCAAATTTCACCCAGATCATGTTTTTAAATACTGTTTGGACACTGTGTTAATAACTCATTAGGGTTAGGATTAGGGCTAAGGTAAGTATTGGGGTTAGGGTTAGGATCAGTTTTATAATAAGCATTAGGGTTAGAATTACAGTTTGGATAAGGATTATGATTAGGGTTAGGATTAAGGTTAGGGTAAGTGTTAGGGTCAGGATTAAGCTTATGGTTACGATTAGGGATAGATTTATAGTTGATGTCATTTATTTTAATTTGTTTTATTATCCACGTTTTCCTGGTAAGTAGTCGTTTGTTCTCTTGCTAGAAACCATAATAATTCATCTGAGGGCTTTTTTGGTAGACTGCAAGCACGATGAGAGAGATAAACGATTCACAAAAGCAGTTTATCTGTAGTCATCTCCATGAATACATGTACAGAAACTAGTCTAACTTAGCAACTGATACTCCTCGTTATAACTAGGACGTATTTTAGGCCATATCACAGAAAGATAACCTGTTTAATGCGTTTTCAAGCATTCTCTTGTCAATATACATCGTTTTTTTTGAGCAAACATTCCTCATTTTTATGATTCGTCGGCTGAAGGTCACCCGTGAGTTCGCACTTCTGGGACGTTATTGTTGAACTTTGCCACATCGATTAAGTGAGGTCTGTGTTACTAATTGGCTGTCAGAACTTTAGTAAGTGCGCTGGCTTCTAAACCTGTGACTCACTTATCGAAAGCTAAGAGTTTATATTAAAAAAGCGCCATAGATACACCCGTGTGAGACATATCAGCTGCACTGAGCTCTTGTATGGTACACCGACTGTAGTTATAGTGCCTTGTAGCATTACTTAACTATTCCCTTTGATTTGTCATTGGAAAATAATGAGTGACAGACATACAGGAAGAAGTATCAATGTAAAATATTTACCCCCCCCCCCCATCGGTCAAACACATGTCACAGTTTACAAATTGAAGGTTGAAATAAGTTTAAGCTGACAGTAACGTTTTACTATAAAGCTATTATTGATCGAGAAATCAAAAGTCGTACGGAATTTCAAAAGTCATCGTTATAAATTTAAAAAATACAAGAAAGCATTACAAGGAAAATAAAGTTAGTCACTTCAAAAGAAGTGAGAATCTGTACATCACATTATTTCTTTGTAGGACAAAACTGTGACCGTGAATTTACCTAAATAGTGATAATCAAAATTGAGACAAATTTACACTTACATGTTGGCGGTTGTTCACAGTCGGCTGTAACAACACAATTTAAGCCTAAACTACGCAAAGCACCTTTTAAAAGTCCAGAAGGAAACGCCAAATACTAGAGAGAAAGTAAAAGGCTAGATGTTGTATAGACTTACTTTTGGAATTTCTGCAACACTTTCTGGCATAATTTCAAATTTCAATAAAGGCTGAAAATCGTGAACTGTCAGAACATAAACATCCTAGAATTGCAAGTTATGCGAAAAATTTTCACCATTCACCTGATAGTTTGTTTTCAATGTATCAACTTGTTTATGGTATACTGAAGACCAAAATTCTGTGCATATATACTTTACAATATCTAATTCATTGACAAATCGAGCATGATCTTTTGTAGCTCTAAACGCATAGTATTTTTTTTATGAAATTTAACAGAAGAACAAACTTTTCAATCAGCTTTTGGCTTACATTAACACCAAGTGATTCAAGAAAACGAATGCTAGAATCTTGCATCTTGAAGTGTTAAAAAAGGTATACATTTTGTTTAGAAGACATACGTCATTTGAAACCGAAGTAGAATAGTTGATCACTTCAAACATTAATGCATCGAATGCGTCAAATGCTGGTATTTGAACATTCTTCATTTGCTAGGCGTAAGAACAATGTTCTCTTAAAAACAAACTGTAGTAATATCAACTAACGTATTCCTGTAGAAGATAAGACAATTATGTTATAATCGTACTGATAAAAACAATAAAAATGTCGATTACTCTTAAATATTTGTAAATATTGGTGTTTAAAAATGTCTGCTTGAGCCACCCGACCGATAACTGCTACCTTGACGTGGTGGTCGGGCTTGTACACCGCAATGACCCAACGAGCTACACTGGCTGGAACTTATGTTCCTGTAGGTCCTACCATGCCAGAAAGGTTGTTTGGATAGCGGTTAGACAAAAAGCAGCTACCCAATACAATACTATGATTCAAACAAATTCACAAAATATCATGCCGGATCGGTCAGGGCCCGGATTAGCAACAACCGCGCTTCCTGCTGCCGTGTCACAGGGCAGAAGTGATAAATAAGCTACTGAGACACATCAAACGAAAAGGAACAAACAAAAACAGGCCACGTGTGACCGACCTCAAGCAGTTGTCCCCTGGGCTCTGCGGTCACGCAACACTAACCTTTTCTCTATTTCAGGTACCCGAAGACTCAACCAACTTCCACGGTGTGGGCAGCCGGGAAGTAACAACCGCCCACACACTTCCAAAAGCACAGGAAGCCTTCGAACTGCCGCACATATGTGCAAGGTTCTATGTCGAAAACAGACAGACAGACTGCTTGAGCCAATAGTGATATGCGAAATTTAAGAATCACAATACTCATAGTTTATTTTTCTGTAAAATTTCGCCAGCGAACATCCAATCAAATATATCACTTTTCATAAAAAATAGAAATTTCGAAACAGGAAAGTGGTAGTTGACATTGGAGTCCAGGGTGTGCATTGAAGCTTGACTGAGACTCCTCAACAGGACATATCTACATCTGTGAGAATTCCAACTGACACGAACCCAGAGCCTGACCAATGTTTTAAAGCATCACTTACTGGGTTACTGTGCCTTGAAAGTCACGAGTATCGCATTTTGACCACTATACTTCGTAGCTATTATGTAAGCGCTATTTGATTCCAGGTGTAAGGGCACTACACATGGGATCACTGTTAACAGGGATGGACAGACAAGAGTCAAGAAGCATTGTGAAACTCGTAGTGGATTTTATTGGAACCTTTGTCAAAGTCACAAGTGGTTTTACGCACCGTCTTCATTGTGTTTTTTAAGTGCAGGCAGTTTTCGTGTGTACCTCCAATAACTTGTCTTCAGTCTAGCTAAGTTTCATATTTGGCATGTTTAGAGAGTAGTTTATGGAGTTTACATACTACGTGAGCTGAAATATGTGGTAGTAATCCAAATCACTTCACACAGACCTACGAGACTCTGACATGCAGAATATATTAACATTAGGACTTTCAAGGGTTTTGAAAATGGATGAAATGAACGAATATATGATTGAGGATATGGTAAATTACGAACCCAGATGTTGGGTGTATTTTTCGTCAGCTTCTCGCTTCATATTTCATGTGACGGCTGGTATACTGACCGGATGACAAAACCAAATCAGATGTTGTTTTAAAGGACCAATCCTCGAGCATTCGACTTGGAGTCTGACGAGACAGAGAAACAGTGAAAAGAATAAATATGTCATGCTCGTCAGTATCCCAAACAGGTTCTTATGGCATCGCTTCCTTCAGGATGCTGGAGACCATGTACATTATAAGTTTGGAATCTAAACCCCGTGAATAAATGTTCACCAGCCAGGTGCTGAGTGCTAGATTTTGTCATTCGTGCTTCCATCTTTCTAAGAATACCCCCAGCATGTGAAGGCAAGGAAAAGGACGGATCTAGCAGAAACTAGGTGGCCGTATGAAAGCATTTTGAGAGGAAAACCAGAGTCTACCTATTATCAACCTTACCAGGTTATTTATATAATTAATAGGTGGCTGTAAGCCAGTAGGTTCAACTAGTATCACTGTTGAGGTGATGGAGATAATACTGGACAGGCTGACCAATCAAAGGAACAATTTATAGAAGGAGAAACAGGATGGCCCGATTACCAAAGCTGCTATTTAAATAACGCTTTTCTAGACAAGTGGACTGCACAAATGATACAGTAAGTGTGGGTATGTAGTTGACTGAATTTATCAACGCGTCCTTTTATTTGACTTCCAGATATATAATACAATGCAAGCGTACATAAGGGAATACTACCAAAAATGAAGATAAAGTTACAACCACAGTCTGTGTGACGATGTTAAGCGTATTTAATTTGTCATTTTTCCCATGTTGATGAACTGCTAAATATGCTTAGCGGGTTGTCACTATCGTTAAGTGATGTGAAAGGCTATTTGTTGGAAGGACGACACCGATGATCTTTAGGCAGACCCTGACAAGGTGATATAAACCAAATCTATCAAAAATGTACCAAGAACAGATAGCCCGCAGAATACGGCATGAATACATTGTTTTTACTCAGTGACTGGAAACAAGGTGACTATTTACTCATCTTAATGTACATTTAGAAGACAGAAAGGAATTGCAACGTAGCCACAACCAAAGAGTTTCGTATGTTGCGGTAACTAAGACATCAGAACCTAGGGTGGTTTTCTTTAGCATACTGTGAGCAGGTAACTGGTATATAGATTTCTACAATAAAATCAATTATTACATGCCGTCAGCCCTCCCCAAATCACCTAGAATGGGTGACATCACCAGTTTTTCTATTATTTTGAGTTCTCAGTGGGATAAAGATGGTTACAGCCTCACGCCCGGGCTTTTTACCAGCTAAGCAAGATAGTGAATTTTAAGATTGACCAGCTCCTCATATGTGAAACAGTACGTAAATGTTTTTACTCAAAATAAGTGGTAGCCACGAAATAACTTGAACTAAAAAATCATATGACTAGTCATTCGGGCAGTGTAAGTTCCTCTTTAAGGTTGGAGTTAAATTAGGGTTAAGAGTTTGCAATTAAAAGTGTTCTCTGAGCTGGTTGGTTTAGTCGCGAAGCTTTCGTCGTCCTTCCGGACAACATCTTCAGCGCCATATTTAGCAAAGAGTGAAGGGTTACATTCAGGTCAGCAGCTAAGGTTGAGGGTTAGATTACTGGGCTTGGTATAACCACAGCACCAACGCTGATTAACTGATCAAAATTAGGAAGGAAAGTTGCAGAACTGTTAGAATTATAACGATGGACTATGTTGTCCTGAGATGCATCTGCGTTTCTCATTCTGTCCGTGAACAAACAATTGAAACCCATGGGTTTTAAGCCCCTCGAAAAACCAGTTACTCCCCAAATCGCAAATTCCGACAGGTCTTGATGTCAAAAAGATGTGAAAATGTTTAAGGAAACGCAACTATTTTCCCGTATCCCAGAATTACACCGAAGTTTTTCTTCGAATATCTACTATTTATTTAAGTCTGTCAAACCTTCCAAACATACGAGCTTTATTCTGATTGTTTACTTAACGTCATTTGGTGACTGCCTTAAAATTCAACACAACGGCACAATAATGTCCCAGGAATAACAATAAAACAAGTCGCAACACAAGATAAATAGAGAGCTATTATGAGAAAAGCGATATAGGCAGATTTTGATTGGCTGTTGGCTAGGTGGCTTCTTATTGGTCTAAAATATAAGTAAAAATGGCAGTCTCTTTATTTTGACACGGAAAGTTACAGTCAGTTTAAAGTCAGTCTTAACTTACCATAATATAACGGCGTGTTAATTTTTTTGGTGTGAGTGTAGTGTGATAGTCACACGCTATTTGGATGCATTTGTAGTATTTAAAGTAAATTGAGATATATGGGAATGTCTAGTAAGTGAATATAAGTTAACGATAATTTTGATGCATTTATTTTAAGTCCAAAATAGGATGTATGCATTTTTTGTTACTATGGGAATAGAATTCAATAAAAATTGCTAAACGTATAATGTGTCTAATTTTGGACATGTAGATATATGTATGTATTAAGTGATCTACTTTTTTAAGTTTTCAGTTTAGTGACCTGTGGGAATTGCACATACTAGGTCAACATAAATAAAGTAAGTTTCCTATGTCACAAAAGTGGTATATAAGCAATACTTCACGGAATGTGTCATCTATATTGTCTGATGTAATGTCTATATTCCAAAGAATAATGCTTAGTTGTGTATTTTATACGTGGGTGCAACTTAAGCAAGCTTTTGATACATTTATGAAGGTAACAACTAAATTGTTCATTATTTCTTTGAAAGGAATCCAACACATCCTAACGGCTTGATTCAGGTAAAAAAGACCCATCTGGCCCTATGGAATATAAGTTTGTGAGGTATGAATGCACTTTTGGAGGTATAGTTTAGTAAGCTTGGGACGCTTAAAATACCAAGATAGCAGGGGATATAACAGTGGCAGTTATGTAAGCGAACTTTTCTAAATGTAAATGCTGAGAATGTGATGAGCACAATGTTTCATCAACTGATATTTTATTTTGCTTATTTACAGGGTGCTACCAGTGGACCTAACTTGACAGATTTGCAGTGACATTGTACTACAGCTTCCAAATATAATTTCCAAATTTAAGCTCAAAAAAATTGCCACTATGTGCTAAATTAAGTCTTTTTCTTCTGAAGTTAAGATAGTCCGTACTGAAGATGAGCTCAAAGGGTTTAAATAAAGCCGATAAGCAAAACCAGTAGGTGCTCATCTACTCCTGAAAATGTCTACAAAAAGAACATGGTGTTGAATTAGTGTCAGTCATGCTGAAAACCAAAACTGAGTTCTAGACTGCGACATTAAAGAGTCTATTTAAGAAAAGATCCAGAATTTACTGACTGTAGAACGTTGGAATTAGTGAGATTTAATTCAGCATTATGGTAAGCTTGGGAGGAGCAGAACCTGGACTAGAAGGGCTGCAATAAGGCTGACAAGTGTCTTCTGATAATGCGTAGAATAAGAACAAGGTGCTGAATTGGTGCCAGTCATGATGATAAACCAGCGCACAGTTCTACCTTCAGCAAATAATCCGTAACTGTTCTGCCACTGTTTGATCCAACAATGGCAGAACAGGTAAGGCGTTTAATTACTGAGAAAAGTTACTATATTAGCATAGTATACGTGAATTGGCTCAATGATTGCAGATTTACCATAATCCTTAACTACCAACATAAAAACTGGGAACTGCAAGCTAAAAATAAACGTCTTAGTAGCATCCAGTGACAAAAAACTGACCTACATACTCCAAAACAAGCAAAACGTTCAAAAAAACCTTTAAAATTCAATGGAAAACGAATTCACGAAAACATATAACCAGTAGACGCAGGAACCCATCATGACCTTGAAACTGACTATAGCGTCTTTCCTATTATGACCTACAAAAGTAGCGCAAAACTTATAATATGAGGTAAAAAGTCATCTAATGTACAAGAGCTGAATTCCAGTCTTATGTCTCAAGGTGTGCAAAGCAAACAGTTAATCAGTCTTTATCCGTGATAATATGAGGTGCATTTAGTATGATCTTAATAAATCTCTATGTTATCTAGAAAGACGCTATAGTCAGTTTCAAGGTCATGATGGGTTCCTGCGTCTACTGGTTATATGTTTTCGTGAATTCGTTTTCCATTGAATTTTAAAGGTTTTTTTGAACGTTTTGCTTGTTTTGGAGTATGTAGGTCAGTTTTTTGTCACTGGATGCTACTAAGACGTTTATTTTTAGCTTGCAGTTCCCAGTTTTTATGTTGGTAGTTAAGGATTATGGTAAATCTGCAATCATTGAGCCAATTCACGTATACTATGCTAATATAGTAACTTTTCTCAGTAATTAAACGCCTTACCTGTTCTGCCATTGTTGGATCAAACAGTGGCAGAACAGTTACGGATTATTTGCTGAAGGTAGAACTGTGCGCTGGTTTATCATCATGACTGGCACCAATTCAGCACCTTGTTCTTATTCTACGCATTATCAGAAGACACTTGTCAGCCTTATTGCAGCCCTTCTAGTCCAGGTTCTGCTCCTCCCAAGCTTACCATAATGCTGAATTAAATCTCACTAATTCCAACGTTCTACAGTCAGTAAATTCTGGATCTTTTCTTAAATAGACTCTTTAATGTCGCAGTCTAGAACTCAGTTTTGGTTTTCAGCATGACTGACACTAATTCAACACCATGTTCTTTTTGTAGACATTTTCAGGAGTAGATGAGCACCTACTGGTTTTGCTTATCGGCTTTATTTAAACCCTTTGAGCTCATCTTCAGTACGGACTATCTTAACTTCAGAAGAAAAAGACTTAATTTAGCACATAGTGGCAATTTTTTTGAGCTTAAATTTGGAAATTATATTTGGAAGCTGTAGTACAATGTCACTGCAAATCTGTCAAGTTAGGTCCACTGGTAGCACCCTGTAAATAAGCAAAATAAAATATCAGTTGATGAAACATTGTGCTCATCACATTCTCAGCATTTACATTTAGAAAAGTTCGCTTACATAACTGCCACTGTTATATCCCCTGCTATCTTGGTATTTTAAGCGTCCCAAGCTTACTAAACTATACCTCCAAAAGTGCATTCATACCTCACAAACTTATATTCCATAGGGCCAGATGGGTCTTTTTTACCTGAATCAAGCCGTTAGGATGTGTTGGATTCCTTTCAAAGAAATAATGAACAATTTAGTTGTTACCTTCATAAATGTATCAAAAGCTTGCTTAAGTTGCACCCACGTATAAAATACACAACTAAGCATTATTCTTTGGAATATAGACATTACATCAGACAATATAGATGACACATTCCGTGAAGTATTGCTTATATACCACTTTTGTGACATAGGAAACTTACTTTATTTATGTTGACCTAGTATGTGCAATTCCCACAGGTCACTAAACTGAAAACTTAAAAAAGTAGATCACTTAATACATACATATATCTACATGTCCAAAATTAGACACATTATACGTTTAGCAATTTTTATTGAATTCTATTCCCATAGTAACAAAAAATGCATACATCCTATTTTGGACTTAAAATAAATGCATCAAAATTATCGTTAACTTATATTCACTTACTAGACATTCCCATATATCTCAATTTACTTTAAATACTACAAATGCATCCAAATAGCGTGTGACTATCACACTACACTCACACCAAAAAAATTAACACGCCGTTATATTATGGTAAGTTAAGACTGACTTTAAACTGACTGTAACTTTCCGTGTCAAAATAAAGAGACTGCCATTTTTACTTATATTTTAGACCAATAAGAAGCCACCTAGCCAACAGCCAATCAAAATCTGCCTATATCGCTTTTCTGTTATCTATCTGCAGGAAAAACTAAACCCAGTTCTACCTGAGCTCTTCTTTTTCACTATTGATTATG
This sequence comes from Trichobilharzia szidati, assembly GCA_944472155.2. Taxonomy (NCBI): domain Eukaryota; kingdom Metazoa; phylum Platyhelminthes; class Trematoda; order Strigeidida; family Schistosomatidae; genus Trichobilharzia; species Trichobilharzia szidati. The sequence continues at coordinate 185,247,976 of OX235271.1, read as the reverse complement.
CATATCATAATGACAGGCAAAAAGTTTCCATGTTATTTTCACTGGTTCTGACTTTATCCTAGATGAACAGATTTAAAATACGTATCCCTCCTGTAGTGTGTAAACTATACACCATAATTACATCGTATAGAGGGAAATATCACTTGCGGTTATACTTCATGTTTTTCCACAATCTCTTCCAAGTAACCATCGTTCGAGTGATATTTCTTAATAAAATGAAGACTTAATGCTCTTGAGTAGATCGTAGATTATACATGACAGTACAAGTGAGTTATCTCATCTGTCATGTTCAAGTTTTATATAAATAGCTCAAGGAAATGCGTTATTGTAATTTATACACTACATGGAAGTTGACACTATAGTCATCCTACATGTTCCTGAAATAGACAGCTGGCCGTTCTGCAAACCGAGAGTAAACTCGTCTTTTTCAGTGCTACATTTGGAGGAATAACAGTTCCATCACTGAGATAAGAAAATAGATCAGGGCATACTCAAATTTCATCCCTTCGCTTACAGAAGTTCGGAAATCTTTGCCTTCACTGAATGCTACCCTGTCTTTACTGCGTTCACATTTCCTAGCATTTTAAAACGTCATTTGTAAGTCGAATTGTATCAATATGTGACAGCTGAACTAAGAATAAAATCGCATCACTTGGATAACCATGGAACGATATATAACAATTCTGAAGTGGTATAAGTGTAACCTGACTGTGTCCTACAGTATATTCTTTTCCATTCGATTCTAAAAATGCCAAAATTCAGGAGCAGAAGATGGTGTAACTGAATACTTTTCCTCATGTCTGAGTAATTTCAAAGCTGAATATGAAGTAAATAATAAGGTCAAAAGAGGACTGCAACTCGTCCCGAAATATTAACAGCAGAACGCAGAGAACTGCCAGTGGACACCGATCCCTCCAACCAGAGCAGAAATCTTGAATGCAATCAGGCTACTGAAGTACGGGAAAACAGTAGGGCCAGACGGAATTCTTCTCCCCCGAAGCACTGAAAGTGGAAACAGATACTGCTGCAGATGTACTCATACCATTATTGCAAAACGTCTGAAAGGAAGGACGGGTACCTAATGATTGGAAGAAAGACTATCTTGTGAAATTATCAAAGGACCCAAGCCTTTGCAAGAACTGGCGTGGAGTTATGCGCTTGTCAACGCCGAGCAAATACTACGTCACATCATCCTGCAAAGAATAAAGGATGCACTGGATACAGAAGTCAATACCACCCACCAGAACAAGCTGGATTTAAGAAAGGCGAATCATGTGCCCATCAAATTGTAACTCTACGCAAAGTCATAAAACAAAGCATAGAATGGCATCCAAATATCTACTTTGATTTCATCGACTTCGAAGAGGCCTTTGATAGCGTTGACTGAGAAGTAATTTGGCAACTACATTAACAATACGGCGTGCAGTGCCCAGGTCTTTCTCAACCTCATCCAACAGCTGGTTATATGACAGTGCCATGTGTCAGGTGATCCACAAAGGAAATCTCAGCGGAACCCTCGGAGTCAATACAGGTATGAGAAAAGCTGACTACCCACTATCACCAGTGAAATTCCTAGTTGTGGTGGACTGGATCATGCGTCAGACTCTGGATATCAAGAAGATAGGAATACATTGGACCAATAAAAAGACTCTGGAAAACCTGGATAATTTATGTATAATGTCAAACAAACTCGAATTACGGGCAAAAAATAGCAAACTGACTGAGGTGGCAGGCAACGAAGACAGGACTTCAGACGAACACAGAAAGTGCAAAGGTAGTGAAGATAGCCGGATAAGTGAAATAACAACCAGCACCAATCACCATCAATAGGATAGGAATAAGTTCCTTTGCTCATCGAGGAAGCATTGTTTCAACCACAGATATCAAAGGTAGCCAGAATCGGAAAGGTAAGATAAACCTTCATTAGCCTGAAATCAGTTTACAAATCTTCTGCACTTCACTCAGCACAAAAGACAAGAATCGTATTTGCAACACTCACGTTAAGTCATTCAGTTCTTCGATATGAGTCAAAAACTTGTCGTGAACATCACCAAAAGCATTTCCAACTAGTGGATGAAGACTTTCTCCAACAACAGCCTTCGCTGACTCTAAAGTTAAGGTCAAATGGCCAGAAAGAATTGGCAATAAGCACCTCTGTGGTCAAACAAATCAAAGATCTACTGCCCAACAAATATTCGGAAGAAAGTGGAGGTGCATTTGACACACGCTGAGAAGACCGTCGAATGACAACGCACGCCAGGTCATCACTCGAGTGAAACCCGAATGGGAAACGACGGTTGGAGCGTGGGTCCGAGGAAAACATGGAGGAGATCATATGGACAAAAGATGAGGGATATGGGCAACTGTGCACCCAGCTTAAGAGGAGAGCAAAAGTCAGAACAAAACGGAGATGTGTTGCTGAAGCCCTGTGTTCCACTGGGAACCCAGGGTAAAGATAATAAGTAATATAATTATTGCTTTATTAGTCCTACACTGTTATGTGGTCACATGCACACGAACTAATTGTACCACTGGAACGTGCACCAATAATCCGAAGATTTCGTCTGACACTTGCATCGCCTCAGATCGCAGTGCACAGTGTTGGTGTTGTGAAGACCTGTCATTAAACATTTCGGTCTTCAGGAGTTCCTTCGCGTTCTGTCTCGTTTCTTATCATGAGGGCTGTTTGAATGGGAAATGAGACATAGCACTTTTGGCCACGTACTACTGGCCATCAACAGTAAGTCACACCGTTAAAGGGCGATGGTTTACTGCCTTCAGTGATCACTAACCTCTGACGTGCGCCTTTCACATCAACACGCATAGGTACACTCCGGCGCCTGAATTACGTCACTCAAAACTAAGTGTGGAAACTCACGATGGACAGCCACCATTTCTCTGATTTAAGTGACACTTTTGTCAGTGTATCACTGCAGTTCATTCAAATGTTGATTTCAGGAAAATGATGGAACTCCAGACGTCAGAAGTGGCTAGAAATAAACTTCACTAAGGTTCAGATCTTCTGTCAATGGTGTGGCTACCTTGCTATGCGATGTGTGCAAAGGCAGTGGTTCTGTCTTCGCTGCCTCTTCTGCCCAGCTGCCGTCAGATGCCCATTCACACTCCAATTCGTGTTAAACTACAGTATGACTCAGCGCCGGCTTCTGTAAAGGTTTACATCGGCTTTCTTTGCTAGTTTGACAAGCAGTCAGTAGGTACCTTTTCTTTCCCCCAAACTTTCGGTAGCAATGTCCTCTGACGTCTCTGGACCCAGAGGAATTCCTTCTCGCCCCACCGGCTTTAAGTAACTTAACGGCATTTAGGATTTCCCCTTTTGTCAGAAGACTGATTTTACTGGCATTGCTGTGGCTACTTGTGGTATTTCTGGATAAGTTGCAGGTGGTAGGCGGTTAAAGAGTCCTTTGATATAATGAGCCGATTATCTCCTCTGCTCTTCCTTTTGAGTAACTAGGTTCTCTTCACTTCATACGTTTCAAATATGTTTATCTCTTCCCGTATAGCGACCTGGTTATCTAATATGATGTTCTGACGTTTCTTTCTCCTTGGCCTCTTCCGCGTGAGTCATCGGTGTGTCGCGAAACTCTTTTATCTTTTCGGGCACTCCACCCCATTTCGACTCGGCTGTTTTCTGTGAGCTAGTTGGTTTAATTGCAAGGCTTTCATTGTCTTTTCAGACAACATTCTCATTGCAAGCTTACGGTTCACAATTAAATCAGCCAGCACAGAGAACACAACCAAATCAAAATGCTCCACCTGAGCTACAAATGATCCCTATCGCTTCACTTCTTTATTCAGCCTGTTGGGGATTTAACTTGTCTCCTTCTTTAGCTGTTCACCTTTGCACATCGTAGGAGGTTTACAGTGTCACAAATATTCTCCCCTCCCATGTCTTTTCGCCTGTCACTCAGTGGAAAATCGAGATGTAGCTGTGTTACGGTGACAGATTCATTTGTTCTCAAGTTAAGAGCAAAATGAACGGCAGTTATTTTCCGATTGTGAAGCAGATTAACCTTAGGCACTAGTAACTGTATCAAATAATGACTATCAATCAAAAAATAAATGTGACTGCTTGCAACTATTTTTCACTATGCTTTAAGGGGCGACTGATAAAGACGTCAATGTATGAAGGGCTAAGAGCTGTTGTTTTTGTCAATAAATACAAGAGTATAAATGAATCACTGTGAAATATGGGTTCCAGTCGAATCACATTGACATGAACTTGCGGAGACTAGCTATTTCTGTTCACCAGTAAGGAAGAAAATAATAAGAGCTATTACGGATGGTAATTTTAAAACTATAATAATTTTTGGGAAACGTAGATAAAGTTTAACTATATGTAACATCATACAGTCAGCAGATAAGATTAACTGTGATCGCTGTGTCTGGGTGAAGTTTATTTCAGTGAAAGTCTGTGGTAGAAGATACTAAATAGAACCTTCCTTTCATCCGGTATAGCACCGTGCTCGTGAGTAATCTCGTGGTAATCATCTCAGACTATGAAAAACTTTAGTCGTTCAACTTTGATTTACGCAATCAGACCCAAATTTTTGAGGTTTAGGGATGCATTAGTGAGGATTCGAATCTGGATCTTGGTGCATTCCGGCTCCCGGAAGGTCAGCGTCACAATCTTTATGTTCTGAGACATGCTTACTCGACATTGCAGTCTTAAGAAACGTTTTTTGAAGGGTGTGCCAGGAGGCAGTGTGGAAAAGAAATTATGAATCTTGGACTGAGCCTTGTGTTTATTCATGCGTGACTGCTATGAAAGTGAAAAATGAAAGCATTTCAGAGAATACAGAATGTCAGTCAGTGGAATAGGTAGTTAACTGCCCTCACTCGAAGAATGGAATTAAAAAGTCTGACAGCTAAAGATCAAACATGATAGGAGTTGTAATAGAATTTTCTAGAAAATTCCTCCTGAACGATCTAATTACAATAGCGATACTTATTCGGATCTTTCAACTAACATTTTAATTATTATCACTTTTTACTCCAAGACTGTATATCATTGTTCTGACGCTTGCAAATCATTTGATTACTTTATCCTCATTATTTGTCGTGTCCATGTTTAATTTCTATGGTTGTATGACGACGTTGGAATGTCGTTTTCACTTGTGATTACATGTGAACAAAGTCAGGATCGGTATTAGGCACTGAATTAGGACTGTCTGCGCGAAATGCTTATCGTGAGATTCCTGCTAGCAGAGTTTTGATCCCAACTAGTCGGAAATATTCTACTCGGTTCTCATGTACTTCTCATGGTTGATCTTTGGTAAAAACTTTTCGTGCAGTACTTGTTTTTAACCAAGACTACTAGATCTAAACAGCTGCTCAGCAGCATAGTCTCCACGTAACCCTATTGTTAAATAGTACTACAGATTACTTAGCGGATAAATTTATTTCTGCTGTTATCGGAACACTTTGAGACTGTGTGTCACTGAACAAAGTTTTAATTAGCTACGAAGTAGAACGCGAAAATTGCTTCCTAGACTTCAGACCGCAATACAGTGGTTTTAGTCACCACAGAGGCCGTTTTAAAAGGGTGTATATTCGGATACACAACTCCTTCTCAAACATCAAAATAATTTTCTTGGAGTTCGGCCACTTACACTATGAATTATTTGAACTGCTCATGTAAAGTAAAAACGACGTCCACGATTATTGTGACAAACATTCGTCCTGGCGATTAGGCCGGGCCATTCCCTATCCTGGCCCATCCTCACTTGGTGGCCATGCTTCCCCTGATAACGTAAGGGTAATGAAAAGGCAACATTAAACTTAGATTTTTTTCATGAATGCATTTAGGGAGGAGGGTAAGTGTGCAAATAATGGCAGTTACGATTGCCGTACAGCACAATTACTAAGTTTTGTTATCACCCTTTCTTCAAATCCAGCGAAGGCAATAAACCAAAGAACACAGAGGATGAGGTGTTTCAAGAGTCACCGAGATATCGGTTCTTATCAGAATGTCGGCCATAAATTCTTCGAACGGATTGCTGACACCTGCACTGAATAGACATGCTACAAACCCCCACTTGGCTCTGAAGGCAGAGCACATATAACTACCAGTTGGTCGATTAGGTTTTGCTCTCCAGGCTAACAAGTGAAAAAATACAAAATAAAACAAGGCCAATGAGGCATAGTGAAGTTTGGTTGCTTGTTCACAAATTTCGAAGACGAAGGTCGGTAACTGGCTCACCAGTTTAGGTAATGAAGTGTGTGTACGGTCACACCAGTTCTGGGATGAAAGGATGTCGACAACTACGCAGGATACGCCATCTGCAAATGGAATTGTTCATCCTCCAATTCTCATAGTAGTTGTTCTGCTTAGGCCAAAATCAAGTGAAAACAACAAACCTGTCGTCCAAAATAGGAGATTAGCAGTATATAATTCCCCGAAACTCTGAGCTTCCAACATCCATCGCTCAGCGTGCGATATTGATTTTCATCGTTTGAGTTTATTCGTTTACTAGAAGATTCCTGTCGTCTATCTACTCCATCTCCGTGCACCGCCGTGTTAAATCCGTTCGTTGGTGCACCGTTACTTGCTTGTTAAATAGTCATCCTCTGACTACGATTTTTATCCCGAGGTACATTTTGTATTTTGGGAGATTACTTTGGTGTTTCGGTTAGACTTTGATCTACGTGGAATAATTACTTCAATTATGCCATAAGAACTTGCGTTGGTGTAAGTCATACTTCGTGCAAACATCATCCCCTCATCTCCTAAGGAGATATATTTCGGGACGAGAAACTTTGAGCGGCGGTCGCTATGAAGCGAGCACGAACTCCCTGTCGTGATGTGATAGCGTATCGAATGGTGAGGATGCTTGATTCTGTACCTAAGGATTAAAAAGCCAACTTAGATAGTGAGGGTTCGCACTCAATGCTGAGTGAGGAAGTCTATTGTCTAATAACTTTGGGAAATTACTTACCTCTACTAAGCTGAATTTTGCTGAAACCTCTTAATTATTAAAACTGATTCTATGCATCCACGCTTTTTGCCGAGTTAATGCCAACTTCTTTCATCCTAACCTTCTGCTCCCTTAGTATCTGCGGTCATGAAACCAAATTCCCTGCCTGATCACAATGTGGGTTGCCGTGAGACATGAATTTAGGAGTATTCTTAAAGATTTTAGGAAATAAATTACAGGGGTAATTCAGAAATCCGTACGTTTTTATGCTGAATACTTGAAATTTTGGATGTGATGTAGATGATCTGTATACTCTTCCATCAGAGTCTGTTGAAATGACGATACCATCGACACTCATAATACCAGAAAGCGGATGGTAGAACAATGGAAAATGCCAGTTATCACGGCATTCATGGACTGATTTCCCCTAATTTAAACTTACAACATACAAACGGAACACTAGTCAGTCATGATATTTGGCTGCTCAACTGCAGTCCAGGTCTTGGACAGAATACACACAGTACACATGTTATGTGACCAGGCGAAGGTAGTACATAGAGTATACACAGATGACTCCAAGCGAAGATGTCGGCTCGCTGATCTGAAGTAAAGAAACCTATCCATCCCAATTACAGATATCCACCAAATCGTTGAAGCTACATTAGAATCCTTCACGTTATTGGTCACCTGACTTTAAGACTATATGCATGTAGGTTATTCGATTAGTAAATGAGAAAAATTCGGTGGAGAAATGGGTAGGCTTTCGAGAGATTGCAAAAAATAGGTAACATAAACAAGCACTGAATGAGATGTAGTAGTGTGTCCACATCATTGTATGTGTCTCCAAACTAGCAAATTGCTGAAAAACAGCGAGTTTTTGCATGTATAGTAGCTCACACTGTTCTTTGAAATGTTAAATAACATTCGCTAGTATGGACAACTGAGCATTCAGTCATTTTGACTCGAAAGAGAAATAACACAGTGAACTTTCTCTCCTTAAAATGTTGTGTACATTAAAATGGTTTCCGGGAGATTAATGATATTGTGATAATTATACTGCACGCATGTTGTCCAGCGTCACTTCTGTAATCATTTGGTGAGAATGAGAAACAGTCTGACAGTTCGAATAAAGTACACAAGTCCTGTCGGTAAAAATGAGATGTATTTTCCTGGGCTCCATATTAATTTGTTTATTAGATATATCACACAGTGAAACAGTGTTATTATATCTGATATGGAATTACATACTACCACTGTGCCCAAGTTTAACACATTTGGTAATACTTTCCGGGATCTTTACTGAGATATTTCATTCAAAAAGGAGTGAACATGTAGATGTATCACTTTGAAAGAAGCCGATTCAATCACCAGGCTTTTATATGTAAATCGAAAATATGCTTTAAAAAATCCTATAGTGAGATTGAAGGTTGAAGGGTAGTAAACAGTTTTGTTTATCAGACCTCACTGAAACCGAAAGTTACCGTAACGTTTGCTGGCGGTTACAGCATTATCGCATACGCAGTTACCAGTCCAAATGAGTCCAGACTAGTAAGTTTCCAAAGCTTTGCATAAAATTGCTCTGTATTATGGCGTATTTTACTTAACCTTTTGTTCTTTCTCAGCGATTACCTTTTCAAACTTCTACTAATTGGGGATTCGGGTGTTGGAAAATCCAGTTTACTCCTAAGATTTGCTGTAAGTTGTTAACACGTATTTATTGTTGAATTATATTAGGATGAAACTTATAGTGAAACATACATTAGCACAATTGGTGTTGACTTCGTAAGTTCATAATTACTTAAAGATTCATGCGTAGAAAATACGAACTATCGATCTGGATGGTAAAATTGTAAAACTTCAGATTTGGGATACCGCTGGCCAGGAACGTTTCCGAACGATTACTGCTTCATACTATCGTGGTGCTCAAGGGATTATAATTGTTTATGATATAACAGACCAGGTAAGTGAATTGAATAACTTGAATACACTGGCTTATTGTCAATTTTTTGAATACTGGCTGGGATTTTCCATATTTAGAGGTTGGTATGTTGCCATTTTAGCAGTTTATATACTGTTTCATATATCCTTAAAGTCATAAGGCCAAGAGCTTTCTGCATTCCTTGTCGACTGTTGTGCAGTGGTAACAAAAGTACTAATGTTGGTATTTTCTATATTCTTAAAGCTTTCACTGACAAGTGATCCTCCAGATTATGAGTGTTTGTAAATGCTGCAGATATTTCGGAGGACTCATGTGTTTGTTGATGAGAGAACTAGCCAGTTTGTGACTTTAGATGATATTTTTCTGTTATCAACAAATCTAGCAATTTCTTGATACGATCAAGATGAGTAAATCTGTGAGACTTCTTTGTGTGGTCTTCCGGATAACTCATTTGCCTATAATAGGTCTGTATTAGGCTATAGACCACATTGTGTGAAAGTAGACACTACCTAATCACCCATGCGCAAGTTGAGGTGTAATCCGAACCCGAGACCTGTCGGCTTACTTTACTTTGCTTCGGCTATCTCCTACGGAAGGATGAGCCGGCTTCATGAACTTCTCAAGTTATCGCTACCCAGGCGCAGCGATCTGATGAAGAGAGTTTACGAAGTTTCATGGGAATTTGGTACGAGTGATGTCCCCAGAACCACTCGGCCTTTTGTTTGAGAGTGCAGCTCTAGCCTTTACACAACCAAGTGTGACCTACAAGGCAGTAGGAGTGGAGTAGGGAGTCCACTATCTATTGGCAGCCGGTGACCGGAGTTCGGTTCATACGCCTTTTTGAATGGGGCCAGACATCCAGGACATCCAACAAGCCCTTTGTCCATACGTCTGCCGGTGAGCTCCAGTGAGCTTCATACGCCAGTCGTTGGAGGTTTGGAATCAGGGTTTAGCCATCTCCCCTAGACTGTCATCCAATGGACAGTCAACCCGGTGAAGAGCGCCGGGCATCCGCTCTCGCCCTCTCACTTTGGTGAAAAACACCTCCGCCACGTGAAGGCAGTGAGTAGGACTTCCTCAGGAGAGGCTATGTAAGACGCCCGGTCATATGGGAGCATTTCAAGAGGTGTGTGGAGGGGTGGCCAACCCGCAGCGCAAGGCACCCACCCCCGACCATCCTAAGGCTTTGGAGGCTGGGCGTTAAGCGCTTAAAATAATGAACTACACCTCACCCTATTAAGCAATTATGTAGGAATTTATGAAGCCCAGTAGCCTCATTTTTATAGTTGCTTAGTGGGTTTAGGATATGTTACTCTTAGGTGCTGGGAAAGGATTGAATTGCTTGTGATGTCTCACTTCTTGCTAGCTGAAATATATCAGATCAGCCATCATAGATGCCCATCAGGTTGACTCTTAAACTCGTCTTGTATTAAGGAGGAATCCGTGTCTTAACTTCAGTGGCACATTACGGCGTCGTGGATGTTTTTTAACATCACAGGTAGGTGAGTCAAGCTAGCTTAATGTTAGTGGTTTAGACTAGCTAAACCATAAATATATATATTGGCCTGTTTTCCATGAACCTGACCACACTGGCACTAGTTCCACTACAGTGATCAGTATACCAGTGTGCCATTTGAAATATTTACCCGGAAGTAATCATATTCAGCTTTGACTAGAGGTAATGCAATATAGAGTGTCCCATTGTACAGATCATGCATTTGGCTCCTTGTTCGTGTAGAAGTCATACTCAAACCTTGGATGACTGGTTTCAAGAAGTATTCCAGTGAAACTCACCTCACAGCTAAATTTTTCTTTCAAGCTTTTCTATGTTCAGGTCAGCTTCTAATTTCTAACGTAGGGAAATTCTGGATTTACGGCTAGTAGACATTCGATACTACATAAATAAGCCAAACAGCTGTAGTTTAGTCACTACCCATAACCGGTTGCTTTTAGCGAAGACCTGGTCCCTCGACTCAAACATGTATCTGCCTGAGGGTCGCGTAGTATGTCTGGTTGTTGAATAAGTGGTTTTTGATGTTTGAGGCTAGTCAACAGGCTGCTGTAGGTTACAGCTTCTTACGCAGCAGCACAGACCAGCAAAGTATTTTTCAGTTGTCCTTTCATGGTCATTCCACAGTGATGCCAAATGGTGTTGTGATTGGTTGTGTTGAGATCACGTTGTTGTGTTGATGTTTTCTGCAACAGTTAACATTGCCGGATTTTATACATCTGTTCTCGACTCCTGGTGGAAATTCATATTATTTCCTGTTTGGTTAGTGTGCAGTCCTATTATGTTTAATGTTTTCAATCACTTATTGGCGCACTTCAGTGTTTCTGCAGTACAACCAGAGTTTATATCCTTTGAGTACACACTATGCACTTGATTCTTTGAAATTTTGACTAAAAATGTTACGTAAGATACCAACAAGGGTGCTTCAGGTGTCATCTAGAAGGGAAAATAAAGGAGACCCGTGAAGAGTTTCGGAAATCAGGTGTTGACGAAGAGCGAATGCACTGTCATTGCTGACGGATTTAAGCTACCCCACCAAAAGTCATCCATTGGCTCTTAGCATCCGAAAGACCTCAGTCAGACAGTCTCCGCATCTATGTGGCTTGGATCGATATTACAGTTATCAAATAGGGTAAGGCGAACTGCTGCACAGCACACTTCCATTGATAGGTAGTCGGGCTTCACATCAGTCCAGAAGGTAACAGGTAGACAAATGCCCAACAAGCGTTCAGTATCCCCTAAGATTTCGTCAGCAACTAGTTCATTGTGACTGGTGGACCTCCCAAATGAAGATGGTCAACAAGTGTAAGCATTGCCGTTAAGGTATTGGTCGATGCACAGCACCATCTTTTCGACGGGAAGGGAGTGCTTGTTGGAAGTATTTAGATTTCATCAGACGTGTTCGACACAGCACCTCTTGATCGACAAAGTCAAATACCGCCATAAATACAAGGGACGCGACAAGTGTCGGACGCTATCAAATGTGTATGAGTTCCAGAAAAGGTGGAAGAGCTAAGGCAAGTGATTAAGTCTTACTCTTACTGGGTCAAGTAACATGTTTACATTTGAACAGGTTACAGTTTCGATTTGACACTAGTAACTAGTGTGATGCGTTTAGTCCTCTCTTTGGTGCAGACTGAATTCTATCAGTCAGGTTGTAATGTGGCCACCATTCTAGGTAGCTCGCCATCACGGTGTACATTGTTTGTGATGATATTAGATGGTTGGAGGCAATCGGAAGGAAGCCTTGGACCTAGGTTTCGTGCTAGTTGGCACTCGTCAGCAAGGCGTATCTGCAACCTTGAAAAAACTCATGTCCCTTCTGAGATTCGAACCCGCATCAGAAGGGACAGTGTTGGGCATCAAGGAATGCGCAACACAGAATAATAAAGAGAAGCAAAATATTTTATGACAAAAGTTTAAAAAGTACACATTGAAAGCATTCAAAGGCGGATTCATTACTTCATCTTACTTTCAGAAGGTTACAGTTTCGCTTGTCAGTGGTGTACTTCGAATTTCCATTCATTAATTCCAAGTGATATTGCAGTCAGTCACTTTTAAACGCCATACTGTATTAAGACCATTAAGATGTAGACACTGTACTAGTCGCATATAACAGAGATATAGAATAAGGACTACTGAAGTTAAGGTGTGCTATGCTAACTGTAAGAGTTAGAACTGAACATGACATATGTTTCGACTTGCTTCTAGTGTTTTATTTAGCAGTCAATAGACACGAAAGAGTCACACTTCTGGACAAATCGCGTTTTGGCCTGAAAAACTTCTTCCAGATGTACTGTGCATTCTATCTTTGTACATGCAGTGTAGTGCTAACCAAGTCTTCAGGCCAATACGAATGCTCACCTATGACTCACGTGATTTCTAATTCATATAAAACTATAGATGTGTGGTATGGTAGTCGTCTGCCCTACTTTTACTGCTGTTCAGAGTTATACATCATTGCGTAAGGCAGTTACAGTTTTGTTCACGTGTTTTCTTGACGCTATATGAGTAACTGGTAAACAAAGTCAAGCCAGTTAGGTTATGCACCTTTATTGACTGAGTTGGGTAAGAGGCGTTATCTGTCAGTTGGAAGCATTTTACTACTAATAGCACTCTCTGGTATGAGGTCGGAAAAAAGTTGCCTGGTTCTAGACATTCCACAAGTCGTAATATTAGTTAAACGTATATACGTGAATGATGGTCTAGTTGGGATCCAGCACTGAAGAGCAAATGAATGAAGACTAAAGTCACTCGTGACTATTTGCGTATATTAGCGATATGAGTTTATGTTGGTTTGCTATTTTTTCACGTTACAGTAGGGAAGTGCAACATTTTCGTTATTGATTTCAATTCTGATGAAATCTTGAGTTACTGAGCCATATTACCTGTCAGACGCTACCTAGGTAGTTGTGATGCGAGAATAAACGCTAACCCAACGCCACTTTTTCATCTTATGGCATCACAACATGTGCCAACAACTTCTGCTTTCTTCAGTCGGTCCCAGGGCTAGCTAACAGTAATTCGTAATATGTAACCAAGCTGCTGAGGTTGATATTTCAAGGTGACACTGAAATACCGTCTCTGTCCTGTCCAAACTGTCTTTGTAAATAAGAACTACTCACGGTGACGTCGGATACCGGCGGTCCTACGGAGATAGCGTAACCAGATGTACGCTTGCTGCATATCAACAGCTTAGAGAGGTCAGATTTCACAGTTGTGAACCTGACATTTGAAGGCTAAACTAATATCGTGGTTGCGCTTGGTCAGTGCAAAGCACACATTTGTTGAAACGCCTAAATGATAACCGATTAAGTGTAATTTGTGTTGTCGCGTAGTAAGAATTTATTGTTTTCACACTGAAGGTAGAACTCTGTTCAGGTATAACACATACCATCACCACGCACATCCTGTCTTCACATAGTCATCGGTGGCACAGTTTAAGAGAAATTGCGAGATCAGCCACCAGTGTCTAACCCCACTGCTGGTTGAGAAAATCGGTGATAAGTGATTGCATACCCGCATTCTTTATGTTTTTGTATAATTCTTTAAATGTGCTTACACTTAAAGTTTAGGGACATTCTTGTCGAAGAAACTATACTAAATAGTAATCGAATCCAATGAATCGAAAGCAACTCTAGTATCAGGAAATACAACAATTGCTGACAACCATTACACATGACAACTGACAGAGGGTGGACACGTAATAGATGCATCCGGAACCTAAACGATATGCAGCTTGTTCTTTGGGAATCACTTTTTCACTCTTTCTGCGGAGCTCTTGAAGTTTGACAGCAGTCGGTATTTAAGTGCAACTAAAGCGGAATAATGCCCAAACGTGTACCACATGCATTACATAGTTCGTTTTCAAAGATATCTGCAATGATGCCTCACTATACTGACTGGACAACCTACCTCCCATACATTCCTAAACAATTTAGTCTTTTTTTGACTACAGGCTTCCTACTATCTTTTAAAATGACTAGGGGCTGGATGTCTTATGGGGCTTCAATACTGAAGGGTTTACTCCAAATCTCCTCTTCACCGACTTATGAGGTCACCACCATGGAATAAGTAATGTTTTCCAGTGTGCTCTTCCCAGCACTCTAGATGCTTATGTTGGTTGTTAACCAAGATAACATCTGCTTCACAGCCCGTCTTATTGACATAATTTTTGCTTCCAGGGGCTCGGATGAGTTAGAACAGCATCTGACAGTTGGTAGCTACAGCTGTCTGTATGGGAATGGTAGTGTATATAGATTCGGTCTGCTTACCCGTGAATTCATAAAACAGAAAAAAATAAAATCTCCGAAATAGTGTTTTGGAAAATACACTGAAATAATCGATGAGCCCAATTGAACATATCTGAATACTTCTTCATTGTGGAAAGTAAAAGCTGAAAACGTTTAAAAGTAGTTGTGTTGCGTTTCAATTTAAGCTTTTAGACACTCATGATATGTTTGAAGTTGGGAAAAAAACTTGCTGAATCTCAAAATTAGATTAATAACACCACTTCGTCTAGAGCTTAAAATTATGCAATGAAGTGAAGTACACTTTATTTCTATGCTTCATTCAACAAATTGATCCCAGTTTCAATAACTTTTCTTTTCAGCAAACATTTGTAAATGTCAAAAGTTGGCTTCAGGAAATCACCTGTTATGCAAACTCCAAAGTTAATCGTCTTCTGGTTGGAAACAAACATGATTTGGCGAGTCGGCGAGCTGTTGACAAATCGGTTGCAGAGGTTTGTTAAAACATCTTTTATTATTTTGTTAAGTTACATTAGTATTCGTCAAGGAGAACGAGTTGTTCAAATATTGTTTCTTGGTAGCAAGTTCTTCGGTATTTGTTACTCGTAAAATAACGAATTCAATTTGTATGGCTAACACTAAGCCTATAAATAACGTTCACATTCGGCTATTTAACGGTAAATCCGTAGAAACGGGAATACTTTTCACGAGAGTTAAGGATTCGAATTTGTTAGTTTTTAGAGGAAAAGCATAGCATAGCAAAGGAAATGAAAATAGGTTAATTGGAGAGTCACTATACACCAAGGCACAAATCGTAAATGGTATATATTAAAAAAACACAACTTGTATGGTGATTTCCTCCGTGATCTATTTCCATTTCCTTTGCAACACTTAGAAACCGACATAGCCCAACTCGTTTTAAATAATATTTCAATTACTTTGAAGTAACGGTTTTTGAAAGTCTTTTAGGTTACGTAAGATTATTTGGTTGGTTTTCAGAATTCGGTATTTTTGTTGACAATTAGTTTGATTGTTTTGGTTTCAAGTTTATCCTCTCAGTTTTTGTAGTTGTGGTTTTCGTTTGCTTGGACTGAGAAGTCTGTGAACTAATAATTCATTCCAAGTAACCTAAATAAAATCTACCGTGCTAGCCTTTACCTCCTTGTTGGCTATCTTTAAAGGGAAATGCATAAAAGAGAGATATTTAGATTGAGTTCTTTCGTGTGATAGTATAAATAAATAGTATCTGAGTGGTAAAGCTTTTCAGCAATATGATGGTAGTTGACAGTGGTTCCACTGCATAGAGAATAACGTTGTGATACATACAGTGCTGATAATGTCTAACATAAACTAGGTTTTTCAATCGAATTTGGGTTCAGGAAAAAACACTCCGGACGTCAATTCCGTAAAATGTAGTACATACCACTGATCGATATGAGTACTTGGGAACCACTGACACAGACTAGTAGTGTCTAAACTCAAATACACTCAGTAAATCTTTCATCATGTACCAGGCTAAAGACCACATGTATTTTGTCTAAGGGCTGATGATACCACCCACCTGCCCAAACTAAATTAAGTGGAGCGGAACTCGAGCCCGAAACCTACTCTGGCTGGAAACCTAATATCTAAGTTAATGAGTCATATACCCACGCCAGTAGTGCCTGCTAGGCATATCAAGTGATCTAGACGCGGGTTGGCTGCTTCTGTCGTTGTGGGCCTGACTCAGCTCAGCTGAATCGAATCAGTTCAAACCACCCAAACTCTGACTTACTACTCGGGTGAGCTTGTAATATATGGTATCAAATGTGTTACTTGTGGATAACACATATCGAGGCGAAAATTCACCATGATTCTTAAAAACTAAAAATATTCAGATTACTCTGTGTTATCTTATATATCATACATAGTTTCCAGGGGTTTATATCTCCTCGATCATGACGGAAAGCACTACCACTTATATCAATCAATATGTCATGTTATGTTGTTTTCTCGATTGTCATTCATGTAATCTATTTGATCGCATATTGTGATTAGAAGAATTTTAGGTTTGGACAGGCGGTCAAATTCAGTTTCTACCTTAATACCTTTACATTCGAAGATTATTGCATTTTCCGTTTCCCTCACAACCATAGGTGCAGTTTTAAGAGTTTGTTAATTAACAATTATTTTCAAGTGTTGGTTTGTAGGGATTTGATTGGTTACAGGATTTTCATCATGAGCTGACATTAGTTAGAGAACCATTGGAAAACCTGGGAGTACTGGACAACTGTTTCGTCCTAGTTTGGGACTCTTCATCAGTACGCACCCACCGGGATTCGAACCCAGGACCTTCTGGTTACAAGGTGAGCTCGTAGGTCATTAAGCCACTGGGACCCGATCCAATGGTCCATGAATTCTAACTTCTGCCAATTCACGACATAGCGCGACCCCTAACCAATGTCTTCGGCGAGTATTTGTCCTCATACCCGACCTGCTGCACCCTACTGGTCACGACATCCCACTGAAACCACAGGTAACTGCCTATCTGAATACGGCCGGTCGCCAGTGAGCATCTCATTGACATTCAAGTCACGCTATATCGTGAATTGGCAGAAGTTAGAATTCATGGGCTGTTCATTGGATTGGGTCCCAGTGGCTTAATGGTCTACGAGCTCACCTTGTAACCAGAAGGTCCTGAGTTCGAATCCCGGTGGGTGCGTACTGATGAAGAGTCCCAAACTAGGACGAAACAGTTGTCCAGTACTCCCAGGTTTTCCAATGGTTCTCTAACTAATGTCAGCTCATGATGAAAATCCTGTAACAATTATTTTGATGGAGCTGTGGCTTCATCACTGGCATTCATGTCATTTCTACACTGGTTCACAAAGTGACGTGACCAAGTAAAGTCAAATTTTCATAATATATTACTGATCTTAACTTTAACAAACCTCTCGCTGTATTTTTGATTGAAGAATTGAATTATTCATGTTATCAGATGCTTTTGGAATGTCATTTGTGGAGCTTCAGCTTAGTGGTTTTTATATTTGAGTTTACAGCCGCTGATCTGTAATTTTGAACCTTATTTGCGTTGACTTAGTTTTAAACAGCTAACGGATATTGGTTGGAGGATTTCATCATGACCTGTCATCAGTTAGGGAACCATTAGAAAACATGGGAGTACTGGACAACTCTTTCATCCTAGTTTTGAACTCTTCATCAGTACGCATCCACCGGGGTTCAAACCCATTGGGTCGGGTCCCAGTGGCTTAATGGTCTACGAGCTCACCTTGTAGCCAGAAGTTGCTGGGTTCAAACCCTGGCGGTGGGTGCGTACTTCCGGAGAGTCCCAAACTAGGACGAAACAGCTGTCCAGTACACCCAGGTTTTCCAATGGTTCTTTAACTGATGTCAGCTCATGATGAAATCCTCCAACCAACCAAACAAAATCCCTACAAAACCAATATTTGAAGATATTGGTTTTCTCATAGAAATTCGATAGATGGAACAAGAGTAATGTTACAGCGTCATTCATAGATTTACGCATCTTTTTTGTTCTATAAAATATGTTATGCTTGAATTTCACATTGTTCCCAGCCTACACAAAGTTGTGCTTGATTGTTGATTCAGCTACCTTATAATATATCTTTTCACTGTAATTCTCTTGTTTTCGTTTCATCACTAAACTGTGTGGACACTTAATACATCAGACAATTTTATAGGGCGCTACATACTTAGACACAATGTTGTGAATACTGTCAGTGTTCTATTTAGCTTCTCTATGGTCTGAAAATTCCTATTTCATGTAAGTAAGAACACATGAGTCAACAAAGAGGTCACCTCTTTTCGTAACTTCACTTCAAAGCTGCTGTACAGTTATTTAGGAGGTTTATAGATATACAGTGTAGATTGGCGAAAAAGGGATCAAAAAACTGTACTAAGGCCATGGTAGTTCAAGAGTCTGGGTAAAAATTTCTGAACACAAAGTTCTGGTTTCTCCTTGAGGATTGCTAAGGCTTTGACTGCATGAAGAAGATGTAAGCGAAATCCTCTCGAACGACTGGGTCGTACTTTACATGTAAATAGCTCTCCTCTACGGTCGTACCAAATTTTGAACTTATAGGTAGTTGAAATTATCAATGGTACATACACAAACATCTTGTATTTTTTTCAATTCATCATTATCTCGGTTCTTGCGGAGTAAAAAAATAATAGAGAATTTGTTTGGTTGGACTGCATATCTTTTCTCTAAATCTTAGTATAAGTTAGACTTAACAGAAGTATCGGTTTTTGTGAAAATTTTATCAGTCAGTATTTTGATCGAATCGTATCTCAGTAGTATAGATGAATCTAATAGCTTCGTGTAAGGCATATGCTTTCCGTTTTATCTCACTTAGAATTGTGGCT
Source organism: Trichobilharzia szidati (assembly GCA_944472155.2). Classification (NCBI taxonomy): domain Eukaryota; kingdom Metazoa; phylum Platyhelminthes; class Trematoda; order Strigeidida; family Schistosomatidae; genus Trichobilharzia; species Trichobilharzia szidati. The sequence goes on along the minus strand of OX235271.1, from coordinate 185,228,956 downwards.
ATTGTTTCTCGGGCATAAGGTCAAATATTGTGTATCATGCATAGCATATGATGTAAATTTTCTCGTAAAAGGGTTTGATTTTGTTTAATTCATAAATAAGTTTCTTTCCTGTCTTCTCCTCAGGAGTTCGCGAAGGAAAATCACATGCCTTTCTTAGAAACCAGCGCCAAAGATGCTACTAACGTTGAAGATGCATTCATGGAAATGGCTCGACAGATCAAAGCAAGTGCTACACCAATGCAAAATATGCTATCTTCCACTGTACCAGTTAATAGTACACAACCTATTAAGAAAAGTTCAGGATGTTGTTAATTTCTATATTATTTCGTATAATCTTGAATTTATTCGTCGGTTTATTTTCATGTGATGATTGTGCGCTTATCATCTTTTCTCTCTCTCTCTCCCTCTCATGTATCTCTTTACTACTACTACTACTTCATTACTGAACTTGTGATATTATTTTGTATCTGAAATTCACAGCACCGTTTATCTTATAGGATTGTATTTGTATTCAGGTGCTATAATAATAATAACGATAATAATAATAATAATCAATAACATGCAGTGCGTTCCAACCGTATTTTGTTGATGTATTTTATTATAGTTTCATTTTTTTGGGAGTAATTTATTTCCACCAATCATTTCTTCATCATCCGAGGTCCGATTTTTAACACCAACATACTACACACAAGACTGACTGACTGACTGCACCAGTATTTTTCCCCCTCTCTCTTTCTCTCTCTGTGGAATTCACACACACACACACACCTTTTAAAAGCTCTTGTTTTCGTTGAGACAAAAAAAATTGATCTATGTACCATATCTGTTTGTTCAATCCCTTCAATGGCACTAATAAAATATTTGATCTTGTTTGAGATATTCTAATAATTATCATGGGGTACCAAAAAAGGCCCTTTTCTTTCATCGTTCATAGATTAAGGTATGCTGGTGAAGCTTGAATATATATTGATGATTGCCTACATTCTTGAACGAATGTGTTGTTTCTTCATAAATGAATATATATATATATATATATATATATATATATATAATGCAAAGTAGGGTCGTAGGTGGGTCGGTCGGTTTTTCACATAGAACTTTGCACCGATATGCAGCAGTTCAAGTCGCCACACTCCCTCCATGTAGCACAACAAAGCAAGAGAAGAAAGTAGAAGAAATGCATGATAGAGACAGTAAACAGAGGTGTGAGACAAAGGAATAGTAATAACGAAGAACAAAACAGTTTCATTGGAAATCATAAGTCACAAGGAGTGGATGCATCTGTGCCAGCCATTGAGAACAATTTGCAGCCATGTCACCAATTGTTTCCAACCATTGGTTTTTACCGTCCCGAGGAACCCAACCAGGAAGTCTACACCTACCTATGTGGCTTAGACTAACTGTTGTGGATTTCATTGACTGGTGAAGCCATGTTTTGGTTTGACCGCCGCTAGCTCTTTTCCAGCCTGGCCCTATATCAGCCAACATTGCCCGTTGTCGAGGAAGGCGATGACCAGGCATACGTAACACATGTTCTAGCCATCTCAGTCTATGTAATTTCACAGCCTCGTCGATTGATTTCCCCTCCTTACCTAGCACTCAACCGATGGCTAACATCAATATTGTTTATCTTATTATACCACTTCACAGAGGATATAGAACGCAGGCATCTACGATCGAAGACAGCTAGCTAGGCTTTTCATATCTTCTATTTTCAATGGCCAGGTCTCACAGCCATAAAGGAGGAGAGAGTGAACTGCTGGGCAGTACACACGCCCTTTGGTCGATAGTTGGATATCACGTCTACGCCAGAGACGGCGTAAACTGGCATATGCGAAACTAGCCCTCTGTATTCGTGCTGAGATTTCGTTGGAGATGAACCCGTTGGCTCTGGCTGATGGTGCTTCCCAAGTAAGTGAAGTGGTCAACGTGCTCTACCACTTCACTTCCTATTTCTAATCTAGGGGTCGGTGTAGTCCAATCCTGCAGCATCATCTTACATTTTACAGGGGCGAATCGCATACCAAACATACGAAGATTGTTGCTCAAGGTGTTCAGTAGACTCTGCATTTTGTCAGCGTCCTCGCCTAGAAGGACTATATCGTCCGCATATTCTAAGTCGACGAGATTATTCCCTGGTAGCAAGTCAATCCCTGAGTCTCTGAAGTGAGTTAGGGTTAAATCCATTAGTACATCTATGATGAAGTTGAATAGAATTGGGGATAATGGGCATCCTTGGCGGACGCCACTAGTCGTCACCACTTCAGATGACAACTCGCCGTAAGCCGTCACCTGGCTGCATGAGTACGAGTAGAGTGCCTTAATCAGTGCAATGTATTTTCTCGGCATTCCCTTCACAGCCAAGCATCGCCAGAGAACCTCTCGGTCGACAGAATCGAATTCCGCCTTTAGGTCAAGAAATATAATTATTGTAGGTGGATGCTTTGCTTTTATGTATTCGTATGACGAGATGCCAGTCAGTGTAGCTGTGAAAAAAGAAGCATGACTTGCTACAATATTTTCAGTCGCTGTTTTGAGTCGGTCATCAGACAGACGACTTGCGAGTGAGTGAGTCAGTAGTCTTGGTTTTTCTAACCTATAATGTCTGACAGATATTTACTAACACAGGTACTCATCTTCCAGACAGGTCACTTGATCTTATTAGAAAGTTATTTCTTAACAGGTGATTGATTAGCTATTGCTGTCGAAGAGTTTAAAAAGTACTCTTAGAAATGTTCTCTACAAACTATGAACAGCCTACTTCATCTTCTTTGTAGCACTGAGAACGTGTAACCGAACTCCAGGTGGTGGTATCCTTTTCACAATGGGTTTATTCTTCTACGTAGTTAATAATAATTATATATATATATATATATATATATATATATATGATAACTCAGGATGTTAGCTCTTTTCGGTGAAAACCGAAAAATACACCTCACTGACTAGGACTGGACTTTGTTTGTTCGTCTGTTTGTTGTAAACTTAAAATACTCATAAACAGAATCCAACTGTGTTTATTCACTCCAGTTCATGTAGTAAGCGTTTCTGAAAACTTAGTTTTCTCGAACTCAATATTTGTTGTTGTGTGTCATCTGTCCAAGATTGAGGTTCACCGTAGGTGGAACTTTGCAAGGAAGTGTAACAGTTCACCTTGCCACACTCCATGCAACACATAAACGTAAATGAAGGATTCAAAAGAACTTCAATGGACGAAATATACGGGAAGAAGAAGAAGAATTTCATGGAGAAAAATGAGGAATTAATGGATCTAGATTATAAGAGCTACAAGCACTGTGCTTAACTAAATGTCGATTGATACCTACCCTACTAACTGATACCGTCAGGACTAGAGAGATTCACAGCTCTTTAGTATTTTATTTTTTCACCGGTTAAGTGTAAAATACTGTTATAAAATCGTGTATAGGAACCTGTGAATACATTCACCTTCACAGGTAGGTAGGTGGTGAACAACATTTCAAAGTCACCAACTTCATGTGCGTTTTGGTAGAGGGATCTGTTTGAGTTAGATTTCTATCTACCGTATCATGTATGTATATTGGCACAGCATAACTTCTCGGGTGGGATCTGTTTCCTAGATGATACCATGCGACTCAGTGGCTTGAGACATTCATTCGGCATAGTTTAGGTTCGTATTCGATGGACATCATATTGAGTAGTTCTGAGAAATGGTAGATAAGTTTAAGTATCAACTCGATTCATTTTGGACTTAAGTGTGAACATGGTATCTCTAGTCTGGTGACAAATGCAGTTAATCAAATTCATGATTTACAAATTACAAAGTTTTGAGCAGGTGAAATCCCACCACAGTTTTCTTTGAAAAAAAAATGTATATGATCCGCTTAGTATTATATAAATGACAGTCAAGCATGAGTGAGTGTTGCTACATATACTACTGGTTGGTTGGTATGAGTAGTAGTGAGATACCGGATCGTCTAGAGCCGATCATTTTGATCTGGCACATACTACTGGTTGATGTGATTCAGCGCTATGTGTAGCATCATGAATTGTTTTATTGTCGGTTTGTATTCCAAATAAGAAGCAATCGAGAGCGCTATTTCAGTTTTGAATACATAAGTGGTCACAAGGTTTCTTTTATTCATATAGTAGGTAAACGGATACTGAGTTTTATGTTTGTCTTCATTACCTATGCAAATTATATATCTGGAATATAATTTATAATTGTATTTTTAATTCACTTTTAAATATTTTGGTGTGGTTGTGTTCTCTGAGCTGGATGGTTTGGTTGCGAAGCTTTCATTGCTCTACTGAGCAACATCTTCAGCGCATACTTCGATGTGAAGTGAGCTTTTAGAATTCTCTATGAGTTTATTAGTCATCTCTTCTAGTAACCCTGAACGTGATTGGTTGTTTTCATGTGACATTTCACCCCCTAGTTTGCTTGTCTCGGTGCTGGCTGCTTCTTTGGTCTGAATGTCGTTAGTCATTCCTTCTGCTAACCTTTTAAATATAAATGGTAGTGATTATTTTATTTTATTAAGACTGGAAGTGTCACTTTAAAACTAAACTAATGAAGTACAATCGGCTGAGGGAACTCTAAACTTTCTTGATTGTCTTGTAAAAAGACAAACTGACACATTCCAACAAGTATTTGAATTTCCAATCAGATCATCCAATTGGGAATGAAAGTTTCAGTAGCTTTAAATCTCGTTAACAGAGCTAAAAACATTAAAACAGATAATGATAATGATATGGAGAACGAGATATCCAGTATAAAACGGAATTTGATTGGAAATGGTTATCCGGTAAAGCTAATAGATAATATTATCAATAAAAAGGAGCATAAGGGTAAACAGAAAATTGAAAAATCTTGGCTATCGACGATAACTATTCCATATCGAAAGGACACAGCTGAACAACTTCAAAGACTATCTGCTTCATATAATATTAAAGTCTGTCTCAAGCCCTCTAATTCTCTAGAGAAAGATATGGTTCCCAAAATGTCACAAAGTAATTGTGTCTATAGGATAAAGTGTTCAGAATGTGAAGCTTGCTTTATAGGAGAGAACATTAGACAGGTGAAGGTCAGGGTGAATGCACATAGACTATGCACGAAATGTCCCCGCCTAGAAATGAAGTAGAATTAAAAAGTCTAGAGAAAAGATCGGCTATAGCAGCAATGCATGCGATAGATAGCAGACGTAGGATTGATTGCGACAATGTCGAAACTCTTGGAAGAGAATCTCATTCACATAAAGAAAGGTTGTCTTCTGAATCCGTGCACATCTTAACCACATCGAATGCAGTGAATAGGAAAGAAGGGATAGACTTGTCACCAGTATGGCAAACTCTTATGAAGCAAGACAGATGAAACAAAAACCTCTATGAAACTCTATAACCTGTAAAAAATGTATTATCATGTTTATCACATGTGAATTGATGCGTTTTCCATGTGACAAATAACATACACTTTACACACTCATACAAAAAAAAATATACACAATAACAATTTGACATTAGTCATTACAAATATATGATGACTGCTTACAAATGTCTGTCGACAAGTGACCTTCAAATAAACTAACTTCAATTTATGTAAAATAATTTTTGCACTATATATCTTGATGATTCATAAAATCCGAATAATTCTGCTGAAGAAGCTGGTTGTGGCTTGCTTACACAGCGAAACGTTCACAAAACAGATCTTGTTTTGATATTTTCCTAAACACGCTGGGATTAGTTTAAGTAATTTATACTGAATCAATGTGACTTGGCGCTCAATTTATTCCAGGAAGTTCGTAACATCTACGGTCTGGAAACTTATAATTTACACAAATCTCTTTGGTGATTTTCATTCACTGTACTAGTTGAATTATTTGTGTTATTCACTATAATCGATTTGTATGCTGTAAGTTTTATTCAGCAGAAGACTTTGATTTGAATAATCATCTCGTATTCAATAGTAGTACGTACGACAGAACACACACACTTGAACAATAACTTCAGCGTATCTCTCGTTTTGTGTTGCCTTATTATTGTTTCCTTTAGTTCCTAGAGGGACATAGGGTTTCAGCCACAAGTATCCATTGCTCTCGGTTCTCCGACAACTTTTTCACCTGGCTCCACGTCTGCCCACATGCTTTCACCTCCTCTTCACATCACCTCCTCCATATCACCCTAGCACTGCCGAACAACTCGTCGCTTCCTGTTCGGGTTCCACTCGAGTGGTGGCCTGGCATGTGATGTTACCTGATGGTTTGTTTTCTCAGAGTATGTCCAATCCATTTATTCCTGCAGATTTGTTGCACAAGTGGTTCCTGCTGCGTTGGTTGGTTGGTTCCCAGAGATCGCTCCCTGTTGCTGATCTTTTCTGGCCAGCTGTCTGATCTTGAGTAGTAATGAGCGAAGACATCTATTGATGAAAGTGTGTAGTTTGTTCGAAGTGTGCCCTTCGTGATGCGGCGCTGCGCCAAGTCTCTGATCCGTATAGTAGCACTGACTGTGTATTACCTTACCTGTGCGTCGGTGGCACAGTGGTTAGGACTCTCGCCGACCATGCACATCGTCCGGGGTTCGATCCCCTGACGACGCACACCCGATATCTATGGTCGGCCTGCGAAATTTGGGCTACCGATATCCATGCTGAAAATGCCATACTTGTACTGAAAATACGGTGTGGCATCAAGCTGTAATCAAAAATAAAAAAATAAAATATATCTAATTCAAAATTGAATCACATAACAATCCTTTTTTATTAGTTGACCGCATATAAATAAAGCAAGTGTCGAAGCAGCAGCGATAATTCTGATTTGGTTGGGTTCTTTGAACTAGTTGATTTAATTGCAAAGCTTTCATTATCTTTGTAGACAAGAATTATTTAATATAAAGCGAACTTTTGTTTGAATTCTACATGAACTGTTCCTGTGGAGCCAGTTACATAGGCAGTACAATTAGGCGTGTTTCTCGTAGGATTTCCGAACATCACCCGGTATAGTGGTTAAGTAAACGACAAACAAAATCTATTCGTAGCGCTTCTCTATCTCATCTTGTGGATACAGAACACAAGATTGATGTCAACGAGGCGTCTTTCAAAGTCATTTCCCGTATACCAACCAATTAATCTTAACTTCGCCTTAAGAGTTCGTTTACTACATATTTCTGAGGCAGTTGGGATCCAAATTAAGAAGCCTAATTTATGTGTCCGAAACAAGCTAGTTCAGACATTATCCTCACCTTGGCCATCTAGGTTTGAATGATCCTGAATTTTCGTGAAATTTCCCTAATTTTAGTTGATACTCTATGTGCTATCACATTTTTATTATGATTATAATTTAAGCTTCTTTAATGAACTGTAATTCCATTGATCTTACTTAACAAATCGATATTATTTAAGAAACACTAATATTGTTATGGACTACTAATTTGGAATATTCTATGTATATAAGCATATATATATAATTGTAGAGCCGGAAGAGGAAATTATCGAGAAAAATATTTTTTGCTGAATTATTTTTTTTAATAATTGCATCTCCTGAAAATCTACCATTGTCGTGATTGATTATTAATTTACATCTTTACTGATCATCTTTTATTGACTTGGAATTTGAACTTCCTTGTCATGTGATTTATGCTTTATTGGTTGATAAATTTGGTCTGTGATAATATGTTTAGAAAGCAAAAGGATTGATCGAAGAAATATTTACTTTTCAATTAGATCCTCTTCTCTCTCAGTCTCTACTCTAATATGCATATATAGCCTTTTTAATACAATAAATAACATTTTACCAATCAAGTGGCGGGCGATATGTTTGTTAACAATAATTAGTCAGTATCAACGTGTCAAGGGGTTGGTAATTAGCGAAGAAAATTAATACACACAATTAAAGGATAGAAATGGTTACAACAAGTGGATTGCATAATGCATAATTTTGGAAAGATTTGCTCCCGTCAAATGAAAGATGATGCTGCTGTAGGACTGGACTACATTGACTCCTAGCTTAGAAATCGGGAGTGAAGTGGGGGGTGGGGTGTGTTGTCCGCTTCACTTATTTGGGAAGTTGCATCAGCCAACGCCAACGAGTTGATCGCCAACGAAATCTCAGCACGGATACACAAAGCTAGTTTCGCATATGCCAGTTTACAAAGTCTCTAAAGTAGACGTGATATCCAATTGGCTGTCGACCAAAGGACGTGTGTACTGCTCATCAGTCCGCTCCGTCCTCCTTTACGGCTATCAGATATGGCCATTGAGAGTGGAGGACATGAAAAGCATGGCTAGCTGTCTTTGATCATAGGTGCCTGCGTTCTATCTCCCGTGTGAAGTGGTATAATAGGGTGAGCAATATTGAGGTTAGGCTTCGGATGAGTGCTAGGTAAGGAGGGGAAATCAATTGACGACGTTGTGTAGTTACACCGATTGACATGGTTAGGTCATGTGTTACGTATGCCTAGTCATCGCCTTCCTCGACAACGGGCAATGTCAGCTAGTAATGGTCAAACCGAAACATGGCTTCATCAGTCAGTGAGATCCACAACAGTTAGTTTAAGCCAGCCAGTCACGTAGGGAGGTGTAGACTTCCTGGCTGGAGTTCTCGGGATGGTAAAAATCAACGAAGGCTGGAGACGATTGGTGATATGGCTCAAAATCATCCTCAATGGCTGACACAGTTGCCTTCACTCTTTGTGATTTTTAATATCCAATAAAATTCTATTTTTCTTCCATATTACTATTCTTTTTGCCTCATATTTCTTTCTGTTTATCATCTCTCTTTTGAATTTGTCTTTACTCTCTTCACTTGCTTTGTGTTCTACATGGAGAGAGTGTGGCAACTCGAATTGATGGACATCTGTTCCACTCGATCGATTTCCTGCTCCGCGAAGTCACCTCAGCATTTGTCCAAGCCATCTCCATTTTCTTCCCATATATCTGTTGAACAATAGGTTGTTGATCGGTTCATTCTCAGAGTTTCTTGTTTCTAATTCCTTCTCGCCTTCCATTTGTTCTTCAATATGGTGTCAGTGAATGCAGTTGTCGTTAAAAGTCTGTAGTGGTCTGTCGGGAATGTTTCTCGTGATGCGCAGTGCAAGTTTCTGACTCATATAGAAAGACTGACTGACTGACTTAACATTGGTGCTGAAAATCCGAATTTTTTTGTCTTTTCTGAGTGGAGAAGATTTCCAAATTGATTTCAGAGTACTGAAAGTGTGCCTTGCCTTTCCGACTCTGATTCTGACATCATCATCGTCATCCATGCTGTCATCCGTAGTTCAAACGATGATGCGCAGATAAATGAAGGAAGTGACCTCTTTCGAATTTATTCCGTTGATAGTCTGTCTGTCTGCCTGTTTTCGACATAGAACTTTGCACATATGTGCGGCAGTTCAAGTCGCCATACTCCCTCCATGTAGCACACAAAGGAAGAGAAGAAAGTAGGAGAAATGCATATTAGAGACAGTAAACAGAGGTGAGAGACAAAGGAATAGTGATAACGAAGAACAAAAGTTTCATTGGAAATCATAAGTCACAAGGAGTGGATGCATCTGCACCCGCCATTGAGCCATGTCACCAATTGTTTCCAACCACTGGTTTTTAACGTCCCAACCAGGAAGTGTACACCTCCCTACGTGGCCTAGACTAACTGTTGTAGATTTCATTGACTGGTGCCATGTTTTGGTTTGACCACCGCTAGCTCTTTTCCTGCCTGGCCCTATATCAGCTAACATTGCCTGTTGTCGAGGAAGGCGATGACTAGGCATACGTAACACATGTCCTAACCATCTCAGTCGATGTAATTTCACAGTCTCGTCGATTGATTTCCCCTCCTTACCTAGCACTCGACCGATGCCTTACCTCAATATTGCTGCCTTGTAGGTCACACTTGGTTGTGTAAAGGCTAGAGCTGCACTCTCAAACAAAAGGCCAAGCGATTCTGGGGACATCACTCGTACCAAATTCCCATGAAACTTCATGAACTCTCTTCATCAGATCGCCGCGCCTGGGCAGCGATGATTCGAGATGTTCATGAAGCCGGCTCATCCTCCTCCCGTAGGAGATAGCCGAAGTAAAGTAAAGTAAGTAATATTGCTCACCTTATTTTACCACTTCACACGGGAGATAGAATGCAGATACCTATAATCAAAGACAACTAGCCGGCCTTTTCATGTCTTCCACTCTCAATGGCCAGGTCTCACAGCTAGCCATAAAGGAGGACGGAGCGGACTGATGAGCAGTACACACCTCCTTTGGTCGATAGTCTGATATCACGTCTACGCCAGAGACGGCTTAAACTGGCATATGTGATTAGTGCTTGTTGTCTTTGATGGTGGTGGTTGGTTATTTTCATCACCCTTCATCTTCTCTATGTTCAATTGAACTCCTGTCTTCACTGGCTTCTTCTTCTATCAACTCTGTCGGTTTTCACCTCCTAGTCAGTCACTTAGTTCCTTTTATTTTTATATATCCACGATCATAAACTAGGCATCAAAAGACATGTGGGTGTGTATGTGAAAACACACGAAAACAACCAATCACATTCAAGATCGCCCGGTAGGAGAGATGATTAATAAACTCGGCGAGAAATCTAAACACCCACTTCAATTCAAATTGAAGTATGCGCTGAAGATGTTGTCTAGTAGGCCAATGAAAGCTTCACATTTTAAACCATCCAGCTTAGACAAGACAACTACATCAAAATTATTTGTATGTACTTATTTTTGAAAAAGAGAAGACGTTCAGCGAAGAGACTCTTTTCGACGGCGAATTCATTCACATAGCTGTACAATCGCATTTATATAGAATTATTTTGTGTGTGTGTACATGAGTGAGATAATTGATCAGGTAATACAAGAATGATCTAATATAGAAACAAGGTTAATTAGACAGACAGCAACTATAGTAAGATTGAGTTAGTAAGTTAGTTAGATGACGTAATAGAATTGACTAAAATGTTTCAACTTAGGTCAGGGTAGCAGGAGAGGTAATTACAGGTAGAGACTTAGTAGAAGTGTGGTAGAGAATAATGCCATTTAAAATAGAAGTGAAATTGAGCCAATAATATGGATGAAGCAATATAAATGACTAGAAATTGAGCGTTGGTCAAGTCAGTAACAGTGGTGGTGAGGTGTAGAAATTCAATCGGGTGGGGGTAGAGAACAAGAAGGTTGAAAATGTAAAATATTACAAATGAGAAGACAAAATAATACTAATGAAGAGACAGAAGGGAATTCACTTGTCGGGTAATAAGATAGATTACGTCCATTGCAAGTGTAGTGATTGAACGAACTTCTTCTGTATGCAGAGTTCAGGACTTAGCAAGTGAATAGCCATTGCTTCTGCAGTTTGAAGAAGTCTGGTTCGTACACCTTGAGGGAGGACTACTTCTTACTCTGTAGACGACTTTGAAGTTTGTTTGGGGTGTAGCTTGGTGTCCGGATTCTATCAGATGTTCTAAGATGGAGCTGGGGGGCATCGTTTTCTTGCTTTGTAAAACCATGTTGGTAAGTGTTCGGTGATACCTTTGGAAAGCGAGCGCTGGGTACGGCTGACATACCTGGCTCCACACGAGCAGGTGAATTTATTTATTTATTTAAGTTCAATATTTTTAAATAATGCACTAAAATCCATTTAAACGCTAATTGGCTAAATAATAATTGATTCAAACAAACAACAACAACTTTGTGTTGATCATTAATTACATTAACAAATATGTGTAGGGCAGAATTGATATGTATTGTTGTTGTTATTGTTGTGTATGTGTATTTTTGTTTTACCCTTGTTTAGTCGTAATTACAATGTCATTTTCATTTTGTGAAGTTTGTTATAGTAACAAACAATTATTGTCTTTCTTGTTCTTCGCCTTTGTCTTATTGATTAAATAGGTGAGTTTAATGCTTAGTTTAACGTCTAACTATGTACTTGTATACGCGTAAATGCAATGGCATTATTGTATAAACACATTGTTCAAAGTTTATTCATATATATGTATATATATATATATATATATATATACCCATGATCAATAGAAAAGTTTCAAAATACAATACAACAATCAATTTCCTGTTTTTTTTTAAATTTTTATCAGAGTGGCTGGCTTTCTTTATTAAAAGTGATGTTACCTGGAGAATTTCTAAAATTAGAACTTTGTCTAAAGGTATTTTTTCTCCGTGAGTGTAATAAGAATGATTACGGAAAATAATATGGGTGGGTGTAACTTAAGAGGTGATATTAATTTTTAAGAGTTAGTTTTTTAAAAGCGATTTAATTTGATTTGCTTTGTTTCGCCTCAGTTCTGACCATGGATTGATATCAGTTAGTGAGAAGCATTGAAAACCGTCATAGAGTACGGGACAGCTGTTTCGTCTTGGTGTTTAAGACTCATCAGTGGTACGTACCCACTGGGGTTAGAACCTATTATTATTATTGTTCCCTTGGGTTCCTAGTGGAACATAGGGCTTCAACTGCACGTCTCCACTTGCTTCTGTCTTCTGCTGTACTTTTCACCTGCATCCATGTTAGTCCATACTGCTTCAACTCCTCTTCACACGATCTCCTCCATGTCACCCTTGGACGTCCCACTCACCGCTTCCCTTTTGGGTTCCACTCGAGCTATGGCCTGATGCGCGATGTCACCCAGAGGCCTCCTCAGCGAGTGTCCAATCCATCTCCACTTTCTCCTGCATATTTGTTGGGTGATCGGTTCTTGTTTTGTTTGTTCCCATAGTTTCTTGTTGGTGATTCTTTCCGGCCATCTGATCTTGAGTATAGAACGAAGACAGTTGTTGATAAATGTCAGCAACAGGCTGTTGGAAATATTCTTTGTGACCCGCCAAGTTTCTGATCCGTATATAAGAGATAAGATAGAGATAAGGTAATAATAACAATAATTTGATATGGCACACACTGATACAGTATTAATAACTGGATGACGTTTAGAGCACAATTTAGTGCTCATAATCACTTCAGTTCAGTCACGTGACCTAATAACTTGTTTTACATAAATATTATTATTATTCCCTTGGGTTCCTAGTGGAGCATAGGGCTTCAACAACACACCTCCGCTTTGTCCTACTTTCTACTGTCCTCTTAAGCTGGTTAGCCCATGATTGCCCATAATCTCCCATCTCCTCCTCCTCCTCCTCGCCACACGATTTCGTCCATATCACCCTCTCACAGACGACCCACTCGTCAATTCCCACTAGGATTCCACTCAAGCGATGGCCTGCACTGCACGCGATGTCATTCGACGGCCTCCTGAACGTATACCCGATCCATCTCCACTTTCTGCTACGTATTTTTTTGAGCAATCGGCTCCTGGTTGGTTTGTTGCTAACCAGAGTTTCTTGTTGCTAATTCTTTCCAACAGTCCATCTGATCTTCGTTATGGAGCCAGCTAAATCTGGCTGTTGGAAATTCCTTTAGTGACGTACTAGCAAAATTTCTGACCCGTATAGAAGAACTCACTGACTGACTTCACATTTGTGTTGAAAATCCGAATCTTGTTGTTTATGCTGGATGAGTGCAATGCAGATTTCCAAACCAATTTCTGACTAATGAAGGTATATTTTGCCTGTCCTATCCTGGCTGTCGTCGACATCTTCATCCGTTCCGGCTGCTTGTAGTTGAAACCGTGCTTCCTAACCATATACGTGAAGGAAGTGATATCTTTCAAACTTTTTCGGTTGACAGTGATTGATACTGCTTGTTGTTAGTGGTAGTGGGGTTATCTTCATCACTTCTGCCTTCTCTATTTTCACCTGGAGGAGTCCTCTTCTCTTCTCCACTTCTTCAGCTAGATTGTTACTTTTCGCCTGCAAGTCCTCGACATGTATGACATTAAACGTAAATCATCCTAGGGTGAATCCGGATCTTCTAGAGTCTCCTTATCTGTGGTCCAACGTATTCCTGTCTTCTTGCTATCCATCGTCTGACACATGATCCAATCCATTACAATTGGGATAATAAACAGCCGTGTCTTACTCCTGTCTTCATTTCAAACGCTTCAATGATTATTCTGCTCTGGTTTGCTTGACATGTGGAATTGTCATTTAGCTGCTGAATGTGACTGATAAAGATTCGGGATATTGCACTGCATACTGTTGAGGCAGTTTCTAGATCACTTTACAGTCAAATTAGTCGAAGGCTTTCATCATGAGCTGACATTAGTTAGAGAACCATTGGAAAACCTGCAGGGAGTACTGGACAGCTGTTTCGTCAGCCTAGTTTGGGACTCTACATCACAACGCACCCACGCTGCGGGATTGGAACCCAGGACCTTCTGGCTACAAGCTCGTAGACCATTAAGCTATTGGGACGCGATCCAGTGGCCAGCCCATGAATTCTAACTTCTGCCAATTCACAACATAGCGCGACCGCTAGCCACTATTATCGTTGGCGAGTATTTGTCCTCACACCCGACCTGCTGCACCCTACTGGTCAGGACTTCCCACTGCAGCAGGTCGGGTGTGAGGACAAATACTCACCAAAGATAATAGTGGCTAGCGGTCGCGCTATGTTGTGAATTGGCAGAAGTTAGAATTCATGGGCTGGCCACTGGATCGCGTCCCAGTAGCTTAATGGTCTACGAGCTTGTAACCAGAAGGTCCTGGTTTCGAACCCCACAGTGTGGGTGTGTACTGTTGAAGAGTCCAAAACTAGGACGACACAGCTGTCCAGTACTCCCTTCAGGTTTTCCAATGGTTCTATAACCAATGTCAGCTCATGATGAAATCCTGTAACGAATCAACCAAATCCCTACAAACCAATACTTGAATAGTCGAAGGCGTTTTCAAATTCGATGAAATTAAGATAGAGGTTTGACTGTCATTCTGTGTATGCTCTTTTGTATGATGATGCGTAGAGTTCGAAAATTACTGAATAGCATTAGTAATAAATAATCTATAATTTATTTATTCGACTTGATATGTAACTTTTTCAATTGAAAATATGTCACTGTAATAATCGCAAACAAATAAATAGTCATATGCAGGTAGGTCTTTAGATAATAACACACACAAAAAGAAAAACTGCGTCGATGTGAATCCACCCTGTCTTCATTGTTTCTCTCTTTGTTTTTTACTGGTCTCTTATTCACTAATTATCTTTGTCATTGAGATAGACAGACAGATATATTATGAATTCATCAGCCTGTGATAATTGAACTGCCTTCTAATAGTTTGTTATTATAAGTCAATTGAAGTTTATTGATTAAATTAGAAAATGTGATTTAAAATAATAATAATAATAGACGATATTTATAGCTCAGGTGGATGATTTTCAGTTAGTTCTGTTCTCTGAGCTAGTTGATTTAATTGCGAAGCTTTCGTCGTCCCCCTTCTAGACAACATCTTCCTTCAGCGCAAGTTTTAGCACGCCTCTATTTCTTCCTTCTATTCTTTGCAGTCCTCTTTAACTGGCCTCACAATCCCCCATAGCCACTCATCTCATCCTCACATGATCTCTTACATGTCACACTCGGACAAACCAATGACTCAATTGTTTCCAACTCGGATTCCACTCGAGGTCCTACATTGCACCTGATGTCACCCAACCATCTCCTCAGTTTATGTCACGATCCATCTCTCCCTCCTCACACATATTTATTGAACAATATGTCCTTGATTGATTCGTCCGTCAAGTTTCTTGGTGCTTATTCCTTCTTACCTTCCATCCGACCTTCACTATGAAGCCAGTAAAGGCAGATGTTGATAAAAGTCGGCAGTGGCCGGTTGGAAATGCTCTTCGTGTCGCGTAGGCCAAGTTTATGACATTGGTGTTGAAAATCCAAATTTTGTTGGTTATTCTGAGTGTTTTGTAGATTTTCAAATTGACTTCAGAGTGAGATGATTCCGATTCTGGTTTTGATAGGATGATCCATGCTGTGACCTGTAGTTGAAACGATGTAGGTTAGATAAGTGAAGGAAGGATCTACGGGAGCTACAAACACTGAATGTATTGGAAAGGATGTTCACCATCAGTCTCTCGTGAAGACCCCAACCAGGCAATTTGCACCTTTCACCTTCTCAGTCGATATACTTTCAAAAACCTCATCAGTCGACTCAACCTCCTTACTTAGCATTCTACACGTAACGTCAATATTACCCATCATATTACGGCGAATAACACGGGAGACAGAATGAAGACGCTTATGGTCAGAGGAATTATTTCCTCACCTAACTTAATTCACATTAGCATTTTTGAGTAAGCAGTTCTTTCACTCTTTAAGAAACTGATGTCTCCTGATACAGTTATGCCCTCATCAAAAACTTTAGTTGTTTCATTTAAATTTATTTAAGCCCTATATTCCACTCCGAATCATAGGGAATATTAGTAGTAATAATAATTATGCAATCATAACCATATGCCCGATCCATTATGCTTTCCCATGTTCCTATTCTTTTTCTCATACTTACTAGTGACTGGCCCTATTCGGGCAGTTATCTGGGGTTCTAGTGGGAAGCCATGATCAGCAGGGTTCATCAGGTGGAAGGTGAAGCATTAACTCATCGAAGAAGACATTGCGAAGTGGTCGTGCTATGTCATGAATTGGCAGCAGCTTAATGGTCTACAAGCTTGCTAGTCTTGTAAACCGAAGGTCCTGGATTCGAACCCCGCAGTGTGGATGCGTACTGATGAGGAGTCCCAAGCACTAGGACGAAACAGCTGTTCAATACTCTCTGCAGGTTTTCCATTGGTTCTCTAACTGATGTGTCAGCTCATGATGATATATCCTCCAACCAATCTCCTTTTTGTCTTATCTCTACGATTCGTGAGCTGCATGGATTGTAGCAAGTTGAACTGCTGCACTTCTGCGCAAAGTTTCATGTTCAAACTCAATTCATCAATCACAGAAAATAATTAGGAACTAAGAATGTGTTTGAACGTTAAGCAATCGATTATTTATTATTGTTTCCTTTAATTCCTGGAGGAACATAGGGATTCAGTCGTGCGTCTCCATTGCGTTCGGTTCTCTGCTAGAGTCTTCACCTGGCTCCAAGTCTGCCCACACGTTTTCATCTCCTCTTCACATGACCTCCTCCAAGTCACCCTTGCACTGACGACCAACTCGCCGCTTCCCTTTCGGGTTCCACTCGAGCAATGGCTTGTCTAGTGATGTCACTTGATGGTTTTCTCAGAGTATGGCCAATCCATCTCCATTTCTTCCTGCCTATTTGTTTCACAATCGGTTCCTGGTTGGTTCGCTCCCAGAGATCTCTGTTGCTGATCTTTTCTGGCCGGCCATCTGATCTTGAGAGTATTGAGCGAAGACAACTGTTAATGAAGGTCTGTAGTTTGTTTGAGATGCTCTTTATGACGCGCCAAGTCTCTGATCAGTATAGTAGCACTGACTTCACATTGGAGTTGAAAATCCGGATCTTATTTTTGATACTGAGTGCTGTTGACCTCCACACAGACTTGAGAGTAGTGAAAGCTTGTCTTGCTTTTCCGATTCTTGCTTTGATATCCTCGTCAGTTCCGTCTGCCTGTAGTTGAAACGATGCTTCCCAGGTAGGTAAAAGAGGTTGTTTCTTTCAGGCTCCTCCCATTTATGCTGATTGTTGTCTGTTGTTGTTGTTGCTGTTGACCAGGAATCTTCATCACCTCTTTTTTTCTATGTTCACCTGACGTGAAGTCCTTTCTTTGGTGGTTCTTCTGCCAACCTGTTGCTTTTCGCTTGCATATCTTCCAGTTTGTGTGAAATCAGACATATATCATCGGCGAAGTCCAGATCCTCCAGGTTTTTATGTGAGTCCATTTTATGCCACAAGCAATCGATGCTGATTATAAAATAGATAGGTAGAGATATCATGATGAGTACAATCCTTGGTTACTTACATCGTTAATTATTTACTTTCCTGGATTTTTTTTTTTATTATTTCAGTGTTATGTGATAAACAATCAGCTGAATAGGTCACCAATTTCCTATACAGTCAGCAGATGAGTGGGAATTTCAGTATATACCTCACTTAATGTAGTAAATGTAGCTTTTTCTCTTAGAAACAAACATGTACCTGTTTAATAATTGAGCCACATTTTAATACCGGTACATATAAAAGCTTTAGATTATTGTGCTATTGTATTAACTAAAAGCTTAGAATAAAGAAAAGGTTGTCCGTGTTGCAAGTAACATGTGATTTAATTTTTGAATTCTTCTAAACAATAATAATAATAAAAATCAATAGATTTGTGACCTTTGAAAAAAAATGTTTATCTAGAAGGGCTAAATCCATCACAGTTATGTACTAATGAGGTCATCAATCTACTTCACACACACACACACTCACTGTACACAGATTAGTCTTACACAAGCTATTGACTGAAAAAATGCAGGTTTAGTGGATTGTTACTGAAGACTATTCGCGGATTAGTGTGTGGGACTGTCGCTTGCTCATTCAGCAGTCAGCTATTCAACTGAGTAGTTGAATGTTTCATCGTTTTTAAGAATATAAAAAATTCATTAGATAAGGAAGTTAGAATTCAATGAATAAGCATTATCCTGTAACGGCAGAAGACAAAGGCCAGGTAACTGATCGTTTATTGAGAAAATCAATAGGTATTTATAGATTTTTATGTGCATTATTCTTAGTGTTATTGTTATCGGGAATCAACCTCTTCTGATTCTTTGTTTTCTTGCTGAAATTCATTCTGTTATCTCTTTGTGACCATTTCTTAGAAAGTTAAGCCATATATCTGCGAATCATATTTAGAACAACACATTTAAGCGAACAATATTGTTTTCAATTAGATCTCATCAGGCCTAACTCTAATATATATAAGTTTACAAATGAAAATTCAAATATAAACCAATCATGGTGTTTTGTCTATAGGATAATAAGATGATGAATATAAATTGTGCAATTGGTCATAATAGTAGTAATGATAATAATAATAACAGTAATAATAATAATGGCCTTATCAATAATAAGGATGAAAAAGTGAGGCACTCTGTGATAACACGAATAATGAAAAACAGCATGATTAAACAAACAACTGTTCAGGTGGAAGTAGTCGATAAAGGCTAGTAAAAACAAATGAACCGATTCAGTAATATTAGACTGTAAGGGAAGGAAATGAAACACATTTATAATGAAGATAAGATTAAGGGATGATAAGAAAGGGGTTGAAAATATAAACAAGGGGTGGTGGAGAAGTTATCAGTTGGTTATGTCTTAATAGGCCAAGGTAGGGATAATGGCTGTACGAACTTTTTTGAATACATAGTTTAGGTTTAATAGTTCGAATGCCTATCGCCTCAGCTGTGTGTAGTATTTGCACACGTTAAGTTTGCTGTGATTGGTTGATGAGTTCCTCAAGGTTAGTTAAGCTTTGTTCTTGTTTTTGTCATGACACCGATTCAGTACGTAAACATTGACGTAAATTGTGCTGTCTACAATTTTGTCTTGCAGACAACTCTCATCACAATCCAGCAAGTGAATATAGGGAGGGCAGAGGTGATGAAGGTAACGTTTTCTTAGAAATTAGTCAGTGGTCCTTGTTAAATGTCCTTAAGCTAAATCCCTTTAAAAGGTCACGTTATTAATTTCACTTTCAGACTCTCAAGCGCAACTTACAGGAACTGGATAGTTCGCATGATTCTACTACCTTAGATGGCATTGAAGTTGAAACTTAGTCTGATGTTAGATAACATTAGATTGCGTGTTTCCTATGATCTTTTCTGGTCTTCCCATATATCATGTTAATCTCTAGAACTCATGATAATGAAGCTCATGATGAAATCCTCCAACCCATCAAACAACAACAAAAAAATCCCTACAAAACCAATACTTGATGGCCACGATCTCCATCAGTTTCTGTAAATATTCAACAAATGCCATTCAGCTACTAAGTTCACTCTTGAAATTGAAAACGAATCTAAAATCCCTTTTCTTGATGTTGAACTTACAAGGAGAGCTGACGGAACTTTAACAAGGTCCATCCATAGGAAACCCACATGGAACGGCCAACTGACAAGCTTCTATAGCTGGGTACCAATCAGTCGAAAAAGAAACTTAATTAGATCTCTTACCACTCGCGTCCGACGCATCTGGACCTCTGATGCCATGGAAGAAGAACTGAACTTTCTGAAAGAAACCTTCATACAAAACAAATGGTTACCCATCAAGATTCGTAGACAAAAACATCAAACAAAAAATCCAAAAGCAAGAAACAGCATCTGTGCCAAAAAAATACTTTATATGAACCTCGACTTCAAAGGAGACCTACTCAGTGACGTGCTTAGAAGGAGAATCTCCACCTCTTTAAGGAGAACTTTTTTTGTGGCAACATTGAGAGTAGTGTTCTCTAGTCGCCCGCTGATCTGCAGAAGCCCAAAGGACAAGATCCCGCACCTGACCACTTCTATGTGTATATATCAGTTCACCTGTTACTGTGGAGCCAGGAACATCGATCGTTCAACGTGTATCCTGTCAAAAAGGGTCAAAGAACACTATCCAGCGTGGCTGTAGAAAAGAAGTGGTGGCTGTATAAGAAGTGCAATAATTGAACATCTCGTCAACAATGGTCATTCCATCTCAACAACAAAGGCCTCCTTCAAAGAAATCTACAAAGCGAAGAACAACCTTCCAAAGACAGTACGATTCCGTCTTCTTTGTATCGCAGAGGCCCTAGCCATTAAGCTAGAGGAACCAGAACTGTGCATTCAAAAGAAAATTATTCAACCACTTCTACTTCCATGGTAACAACTCTGTTGATTTGACTTAACTTTTCTTTGTTTGTTTGTTTGATTTGACTTAACTTTTGTTTGTATGCTTATTTTTCTACTTAAAACCCTTGTGTAATTCCGTATATTTTGTTTCCATGTACACCCTGAGTACAACTCTTTCATCAAACTATTCATGTTATTACGTAACTCTTCTTTAACAATCGTTTGCGACAACTCATCACTTTTGTTACTACTACCCTGTTATATCAACATCCAATTCATCTGAACTTACTAATTGTATTTCATTTGACAAATTTAATGTACACACACATACAAAACAACCATATACAATATTTGCGATTGTACAGCTATGAAAATGAATTCGCGGTTGGAAAGAGACTCTTCGCTGAACTACTTGTCTTCTGTCTATTAATGTTCGAATGGGAATTTTTCATGAATCTCTGGAAAGACATTTTGTTTAATCTTCAGCGTAAGGAAGTTAAGAAAATCTGGTATCACTTAATCAGTCTCTACTCTTTAAGTTTGTCAGTTCTTGTGTTCTACCTATTCTTCTTTATTCCTCCACCCCCCACTCACCTTAATCTTTCCTGAGCTAATTAAAAAGCAATTTGTCACACTGCGAAGAGCATTAAAAGCTGTCAGTGGGGTGACTGGGGTGTCGCAAAACCAACTCACTAGTACTGCTGCAGATACAGACATGGACTCTTGCAAAAAATTAGTGAATATTATCTTGTCGGACCCTGAGAATCCTGTGTATGCACAACTCTCTCCTTGCATCTTCTTAGGTAGGTAGGTAGGACTAGAAGCAACTATGGAAAACTTCATGGTCGGACGACTAAGTATAAAAACTCAGCAATACTTTATCTGGCTGGCATACATTTTATATGGTGAGAAATGTGTAAGGCATGACACTACTAACTTACTGAGAAACACTAAGTAAGCGGTCCATTTTTTTTACATTGGTCTATTGCATATTAGTTTTTTTATTAGATGTATCACACAGTGCAACAGTATTATTTACTGGATGACGTTTTGAACAAAATTTATTGTTCATAATCATTCCATCAATTATAATCACACGACTTCGAAACTTGACCTTTATAGTTTTCTCTGTCTTCTCCTATTTGTCGTAGGGGTAGTAGAATTTTCCAGATATCCGGGTGGACAGGTGTTGAATCATTCCTATTACACGTGTTTGCAGTTGATTCGATAAATAAAGCTTACGTTATTTTTTTCTTCCTCCACCCTGCTGTTATATTAGATTTTAAAACTGTTCTCTTATCCTATCCTATTGTATGGTTGTGTGTAATTGCATGTAGTGCGTGGTGTAGCTGAACTATTCTCTAGATTTCTTATCTTATTTGGTTCAACCAATCTAGATTTTGCTAAGTTTTTATTTTTGGCTAGTCTGACTGCCCCTGTTCTACTACTTTGACCTATGTATTTGACCTGACAATCATTGCAGGCAGATAATTAGATAAACTAAATTGTTTTGTTTTAAAGGCTCTATAAGATCCTTTAAACGACAAGGCATGTTTCTAATTGAGTTTGTGGGTTTGAATGCCATTTTTATTCCTGCCTTGTTAAGAGGTTCCTTCCTTGTATGGAATTACTACTGATGATTTAGATTCCTTATTGTTGGTGTCGTCATTATTATTATTATCACTATTATTATTAATTTAATTTTATATTTATATTCTCATTTAATAGTATTATCAATGCAAATGTTCTGTTTACTTTGATTGGACACTAGTAACTAGTGTGATTTGTGTCTAGTCCTTTCATTTGTACAGACTGAATTCTATCAGTCAGGTTTGCACTGTGGCTCACCATCACGGTGCACATTGATTCGATGATATTTGATGATAGTTGGAGGCAATCGGAAGGAAGGCTTGCTCGACATAGGTTTCGTGCTAGTTGACACTCACTGATCAGCAAGGCGTATCTGCAGCCTTGAAGGAACTCATGTCCGTTCTGAGATTCGACCCGCATCACCCAGTGCTTCAGTCAGAGACGTTACCACTGACCTATTCGCGCTCGCGACTGACCTGATGTAGGAATGTATTGGATACTTATACTGGTGCAGACTGAATTATATCAGTGACGCGGGTTCGAATCTCAGAAGGGACATGAGTTCCTTCAAGGTTGCAGATGACTGACAACTAGTACGAAACCTAGGTCCAAGGCTTCCTGCCGATTGCCTCCAACCATGTAAAATGTTCTGTTTAATTATTACCCCTGTAATAAGAAAAGTAGATACATTACTGTACTATATGCTGAAAAATCCATATTTGTATCAAAAGCACTGCTTAGAATAAAGCTTTATTATTATTACTATTATTATTATTATTATAATCATTAACCAACCAACAACAGTTATCAATCAATATTAACGGAACACATTTGAAAGAGGTTACTTCTCCCACTTATCTAGACACCATCGTCTCAACTATAGGCGACACCACGGATAACGATGTCGAAACCAACCACAATCGAAAAGGCAAGATGGACATTCATCACTCTGATATCAGTTTGGAAATCTTCTGGACTGTTCAGCATAAATGACGAATTTCGGTTCGGATTTTCAACAGCAATGTTAAGTCAGTCAGTCATTCCCTTCTTCTGTGTGGGTGACAAACTTGCACTGAGCGTCACGAAAGCATTCCCAACAGCTACAAGCTTTGCTGACTCTATATTGAAGCTCAGATGTGACCTGTTGGAAAGAATTAGCACCAAGAAACTCAGGGAACATAGAATGATATCACACGCAAAGTAAACGATCTCTCGAATGTCACCCCAATGGAAAACGACATGACATGGGGGAGATGGTTTGAGTAGGAGATGAGAGCCTATGGGGAATTGTGGGGCTAGCTGAAAAGGATTGCAGAAAACATGACGAAATGGAAATGTTCTGTTGAATCCATATATTTCACTCGGAACCCTAGGGATTATTAGTAATAATAATAATAATAGTAATAATAATAATGCGTGTCTCAAGACAAAAGTTACTATTTCCAGATTTCATCTAATTTCAACCGGTTTCGTTCACACCCGTTAATATGTGAAGAACTCAAAAGACGAAACATTGAGATTGGCATTCCTATATCTTACATGAAGGAGCTTCTCTTGATATGTACAATTAATGTCAACTTTTTATTTTATAAGGAACTATATAGAGAAATCGACGGTGTGGCAATGGGGTCGCCACTACGACCCATTCTAGCCGACATTTTCCTGGCGAAACTAGAAAATGGGCCTTTGAAGCATGTTATTAATGAACTCGAATTTTATTGTCGATACATGGATGATACTTTTTTGATTATGAAGAACGAAAAGGAGGCAAAGAACATCCTGGATAAATTTAATGAGATACATCCTGCAATAAATTTAACTATTGAGAAAGAAAATGACTCTAGTATTTCATTTTTAGACGTCCTTATGACCACAAAAGAGGATGGCACAATAAGAAGAAGTGTTTATAGAAAACCTACATCAACGGGCCAGTACACACATTTTCTCAGCCTTGTGCCCTTGAAATACAAATGTAATCTGATAAAGTGCTTGGTTCAGAGAGTAAGAGCAATCTGCTCAGATGAATGTCTTGATGAGGAACTTAATAATATTAAACGGTTGCTGAGCGAAAATGGTTATCCCGAAAAGTTTATTGATAAGAATCTGAATCTAAAACCAAAACAGTCCAAGTTACCAACAGTTCCAAAGAAAGCCTTGTTCTTACAGATGCAGTTCCTAAGAGACAACACAAGTGAGATACTAACACAGCGCCTTAGAAATGCGGTAAAAAGAACATTCCCTGCTGCTGAATTACGCTGTATCTTTAAAACCACTCCGCTTCTGCGTTCGAGAATAAAAGATAAACTGTCTAATTTCGCCGCTTCCATGTGTATCTACCAATTTAGTTGCTCCTGTGGAGCCAGTTACAAATGCCGTACAATTAGACGTGTTTCTCATCGGATTTCTGAACTTCACCCTGCATAGTGGTTAAGTAAAGGACAAAAATAATCTATTTGCAGCGCTATCCTGGCTCATCTTGTGGAGACAGAACACAAGATTGACGTTAACCGTGCTTTCAGGGTCATTTACCGCATACCTACAAATCTCAATTTCGCCTTAAGAGTTCGTTTACTAAATATTGCTGAGGCTGGCTGTTGGGATCCATATTAACAAGCCTAATTTGTGCACCCAAAAGAAGTTAGTTCAGTCATTATCATTACCTTGGCCATCCAGGTTTGAATGATGTTGAATTTTTGTGAAATTTCCCTAATTTTAGTTGATATTCTATTCGCTGTTATATCTTTATTATTATTATTATAATTTAAGCATCTTTAATGAACTGTAATAGCATTGATCATACTTTACAAATCGATATTATTTAAAAAACGCTAATATTGTTATTAACTACTAATTTAAAATATTCTGTGTATATAAACATGCATATATAATTGTAGAGCCTGGAAGAGGAATTTATCGAAGAGAATATTCTTTGCTCGGTTATTTTGTGTTCAATAATTAGCTGGTTGAAAACTAAATGTTTGTAATTATGACATATCCCAATGTAATATTTCACAGAATAAGGTAAATTCTACGCCTTTTGACATGAGTTTTCTTAAGGTAACTTCCCCTGTTTTAATTTGAGAGTGTTTACATTTAAATGATTTTTTCCAACATGTCCAATGTGCTGTTGTGTCACTTCTTATTGAGCTATTCAAAATATAAAAAGGTCTTCTCTTCTCTTTTTTGTCTACCTAATTCAATATAGTCTGTCACAGTGTTTTGCTTGTACAGTATATTAGTGTTTAGCTTTGGTGAAAATAATCGTTACATGCTAGTATAGAATGCTAAGAATCAATGTGAAATCAATGCTTTTTCTGCTGTTCAAAGTGTATACGGAATGAGTTGACAAATTGAGAAATTGTCAGTGTACAATAAAGAATGAGTAGTCATAGTAGTGTAACGACAGACGACAACAGCCAGGCAACAGATCGTTTATTGAAAAAAATCAACAGATATTTATAGATTTTTACGTACATTATTATTAGCGTTATTGTTAGCAGAGAAGCAACCTCTTCTGATTGGTTGTTTTCTTGCTGAAGGTTATTCTGCACTGCTTGTGGCCATTTCTTAGAAAGTTAAGCCATATATCTGCGAATCGTATTTGTACACGTTAAATCTGCTGTGATTGGTTGGTGAGTTCCTCAAGGTTAGTTAAGCCTTGTCATTTTTTTTCTCTTGACCCCGGTTTCGGACGTGACACTGACGTAATTTGTGCTGTCTACAATTTTTGGCTTGCAGTTGGCTCTCAAAACAGTAGTATTAATAGTTCAGTGCCTCGGTGGGACAGCGGTAGAATGCTCGCCGACCATGTATGTGGTCCGGGGTTCGATCCCAGGCCGACACACTCCTTTACTTCGCTAAGCCAGTAATAAGACTGGTAAAGAGAGGAGGTCGGGCATCAGGCTTGCAACCCCATCCCGTAAAAATAAAATACCACTGTGGTGAGAACTGGCTGCTAGCCAAAGTTGGTAGAGAGTAATTGACGTCAATGTTTATGTCCCCAATATTGGTGGTGAGAAAATGAGAACAAAGGCTTTGCGTAGGCGGATACAGTTAGCATATGGATGATCTGACACAGCCAGCCACAAAGAGATGCAAGGTTAACTTTCTGTGAGAAACAACCAATCAAAAGACTGTATTTTCTACTAACAATAATGTACAATAATGTACATTAAAATCTATAAATATGTGTTGATTTTCCTTAATAAACGATCTGTTGTCTGGCCCTTGTCTTCTGTTGTTACACCACTGCTACCGAAACTTCACGCCTTTAACCTAAAGTCGTATATTCCACCACTGGGAACGTAAAAGAATAAAATAAACTAGTAATAATTCACTTCTGGTTAGATAGATTATAATAGACCTAATCATTGGAGGCCATTAATTGCATTTAAGGCTTCTTTGCTGTGGAGAGTTACTCATTGGTATTATTATTATTTCCCTTGAATTCTGAGTGTAACATAAGGCTTCGTCTAGTTCACTAGCCGGTCCTAACTCCAAAAAAGTACAAAGTATTCTGAACACCTTCAAGGGCAGCAGTCTTCGAATGTTTGTCATGTTGTTCGCTCCTATCAAGTGTAAGTTGTTGCTATAGGAATGGACTACACCGACTCCTAGGTTAAAGATAGGGAGTAAAGTGGTTGGTGGAGCGTGCTGACAACTTCACTTATTTGCAAACTTGTATAAGCCCCAATGGGCTGATTGATGGCGACATCTCAGCACGGATAGAGAAGGGTCGTTTGGCATACGCCAACTTACGCCATCTCTAGCGTAGACGTGATATGAGCCTGTTGAATAAAGGGCGTATGTACTGCTCAGCAGTCTGATGCGTCCTTCTTTATGGCTTCGATTGAGACCTGGCCATTGAAATTGGAAGACATAGAAAGTCTGGCTAGCTATCTTCGATCACAGGTATCTGCGTTCTATCTCCCATGTTATGTCGTATAATAGGGTGAGAAATATTGAGGTAGGGCTTCGGTGGAGTGCTAGGTAAGGAGGGGAATTTAATCGATGAAGTTGTGAAGTTACACCGACTGAGATGGCTAGGACATGTGTTACGCATGCATGTCTAGTTATCGCCTTCCTCGACTGGCAATGTTTGATAACTGACATGGGATCAGGTTGGAAAAGAGTTAGCTAGTGGTGGTCAAACCAAAACATGACTTCATCAGTCAATGAAATCCACAACAGTTAGTTTAAGCCAGTCAGTCACGTAGGGAGGTGTAGACTTCCTGGTTGGGGTCTTCGGGACGGTAAAACTCAAGGAAGGCTGGAGACGATTGGTGATATGGCTCAAAATCGTTCTCAATGGCTGGCACAGGTGCATTCACTCCTTGTGATTTATCATATCCAATAAAACTTTATTGTTCTTCAATATTACTATTCTTTTTGCCTCTCTTTACTCCCTTCTCTTGCTTTGTGTGCTACATGGAGTGTGGCAAGTTGAACTGGTGGACTTCTGTGCAAAGCTCTATGCTGAAACTAGTCAGTTAGTCAGCCAGAAAATCAAACCAGTCGCTATAGTAACTTCAAAACACATTATGTGTTATTTGATGTATTGACGTTATTTGTTTTCGGTCAACTGAACAATTATTGAGTGTATCTTTCGCTGCCTTAGGGACTCATTATCAGAATACGACAGTATTTAGGTCAGTGGTGGAGTTCAACCCCACTATTCATCGTTTAAAGTAACAAAAGTGGTTGATCAGGCAAAATAAATCATTTATTACCATTCACTTATGAATATCGATTCCCGTTATCTGATTTTGTGGAGAGAATAGAACAATGGCCTTTTAGCATAAAGGCTAGTTGAAGGGATGTCTATTTTTTTAAATTATTGATTTTATTCCTTTACGTTCCGAGTGGAACATAGGGGTTCAGGCTAGAGGTTTAAGGTTTCGGTAGTAGTGGTTTTATTTTCCCGGTGAGGGATTGCTAGCATCACGCCTAACCTTCCCTCCTTAACGGCCTTACCATCAGCTTAGCGAGGTTTAGGAATGCGTCGGCCGGGGTTCGATCCCAGTACGATGTGAGTGGTTGACGAGAGTTCTACCGCCAAACCACCAACCCATCTAACTTGTCTAACTTGATATTATCTTTTTAATTTTAATTTTTGGGATGGAAAATTGTATGAACGATGTTTACGATAACAAAACAACTTCAAAATATACGATAATATTGTTTAAATGACATCCTGACAGGATCTTGTATAGGATTGTATTACCAAATAAATGAAAACAGCTTTACACCTCACTGGTGCATGATCAATACAAATGTAAATTGACTACCAGTCACAAAGATAGTTGCCAGGAGACACAACTCTGTCATTCATGGAGAATTTAAATCAGTTCGATCATTTTATGCTAAAACTTGCGATGAAGACGCTGTCCAGAAGGGGGGACGACGAAAGCTTCGCAATTAAACCAACCAGCTCAGAGAACACAACTAATTCCAAAATTCAGATTTTCAACACCGATGTTAAGTCAGTCAGTTCTTCTATATGGTTCAGGAACATGGTGACTCTGTCACGAGAAGCATTTCTAACAGGCCACTGAATATGTTTATCAACAGCTGCCACCTACGGTGGTCCCATACTGAAGGTCACATGGCCTGTTAGAAAGAATCAGCAACAGTAAACTCTGTGAATGAATCAACCAAGAACCTGTTTGCTCAACAAATATTCCAAAGGAAATGCAGGAGGCGTGGGAGATCGCTGGATGACATCTCGCTCAGTGCAGGCCATCGCTAGATTGGAAGGTGAATGAGAAACAACGAATCAGTCGTGTGTCAGAGGGTAACATGAAAGAGATCATGATAGCTGGAGGAGATGAGAGGCTATGGATAACTGTTGGGTCAGCTAGAGGAAGCGGCAGATAACATAGCATTTTTTGTTGTCCTTTTGAAGCCTTATGTTTCACTCGGAACAATAATAACAGACATTATTCCTGAATCGATGACGTGAACTTATAAACACTGCAATGCTAGAAGCAGTGTTTAACAGGTAGTCATTCACTGTTGTAAAAATCCAGGTAGGTCTTAACAGGCAGATTTATTACCGAAGTGAAATTCTGATGAACCTGATGCTTCTAAAAATCAATGAACATAGTCTGGTAGATTGAAATCTTATTCACAAGTTTAAAATATTCATGGTGGTTTATGAACTGTTCCTAAAAAGACAAACTACAGTTTAAATTAATTTAGTTGAGAGTGACCAGCAGTGGAATCCACGATGCGCATTTCGTCCTATTTGGGATCCGTATGGGCCACTAGAGCCACGTCCTGTGTGACGGGTCTAGTGGATAACGCTTTGGAGTTTGAAGCGATATGTACTGGATTCGGGCCTCATTGGGAACACCATCATTCACTGAAGACTGAAGGTACGTCCAGTTGACGAGTCATAAATAAGACGAAATGCGCATGTAAATTCCAATGCTAATTACTATCCACCGAATTACTCCAAATTAAATCTTCAGACATCGTCGAAGCATCCGCACAAGGAGCCAACATGTCGAAAGATGCTTAACCCTTCAATCCAGTCAGTAAACAGGAAAGGTCAAAGTGAATTAAATGAACTACAGTTTAGATATCCAATGCTCAATTTAAGAATGAAAGGCCTTATTGAACTTTTGTGACTGTTTTCAGACGTTGATTTTCAAGTATTTCATTGTTTTCTAATCCAATCAAGAAGTGACATCAACTAGAGAACCAGGGATTTCTAGACAGTAGGGTTCTTCCCAGTTTGTAACACTTCAGCAGTATACCCCAATGACGCTACTGGAGATCGATTAGTCATGATCATCTATAGATCCACCAAGTCAGGTGTGAAGATAAGTACTCGCTGTTCACCCTGGCTAGCGCAAGCGTCCCAGTGGCTAGCCTCGTAATCTGAAGGTCCTGGGTTCGACCTCTAGCAGCAAAATAGAACGAAACAACTCTCCAGTACAGCATAGTTTCATAATTGTCTTTAGGATAACTATTATCCTTTGTTCCATTTATTCAATTGTTTATTCCATACTGCACATACCAGCAAACTTTACATCTCACTGTGCATTTTCCTACCAATTTCTCAAGGTGGCAGTTTAAGAGGAAAAAGCACAAATGGCAACACATCACAAGTAATTCAAATTAGTATTTAATCGATATTTTTGCCTGTATTTTAAGACTACAGAACCTAATCAATGAACTCATTGTAATGGAATAATTGTTTGAAAAACCCTCCTCAACGATCTAATTACAGCATTAAGACTTATTTGGATGTTTCAATTAACTTTGTATTTATCATTCTGTTTCTCGTCTACACTGTATACCATTATTCTGATATATGCATTTAATATGTTGACTTAATCTTTATTATTTGTCTTACTTCCTGCTGTTGAATCTCTAATATTAATGCTTCTCTTTGCGGTTGTGTGATGGTATTCATAATGTGATGTTTTATTATGTGATTTTGTTTGAGTGAATGAAATTGATCCCAACCTTGAACTCTCTATGGGAATTGTTTGGTATGTGATTCTTGTGGAAAATTCCCATTGTAACATATAGAAAATAAAAACAAATGATTCATCGAAGAGACTCTTTTCAACGAATTTATCATCAAGCTGTACAATCTTATATATTTAGTTTATCAAGAAGTTATATCCGGTGAGGGAATTGAATCATAGGTATGAATGCATTAAATAATAATAATAATAATAATATGAAATGCAATTAAAACTAAAATGTTTGTGATTATAATCGTAGTTAAATGTCAAGTGGCAAAGCAAATTAATGTCATATATAGAATAATTCATAGGATGGATAGAACTTGAAAAAGGGTGTGCAATTATAAGATAAGTAGATAAATCGAATTAAATAAAAACGTTAAGTAATATTGTGTGAAATTTAATAGCATAGAATTTAATGTTGTAAAAAGGAATTGATTTAGAATGACAAGTGGAACAAGTGAAATAATAATGATGACAGTTCAAAGTGAGAATAGTAATGCTAACAATTGACGTAATAAAGGAAGAGAATACAAATTGAATAGACAAAATGAAAAAATGAAAAATTGGTAGGGCTAAAATATGATTAGGGATTACCATACTTTGGCATAGAGGGATTAAGACCATGAAAGTTGGACGGGTTGAACGAACTTTTTTGTATACCGAGATCTGGCTTTTCTGTTTCGATAGCCAAAGCTTCACCAAAACAAATGAGTCGGGTACGTAGTGATTTTGGTAAATTACTCTTTGCTTTGTGGATGACTTTAAAGGCGGAGAATGTAGAGATAGGGCGATCATTGTCGACTAGATGTTCAATGATCGCGCTTATTATTGCTCCACTTCCACCTCTTCGTAACCATGCAGGACAGTGTTCTCGCAACCTCTTCGACAAAACTTGAGTCGAACGCCGATATACCTAGCTCGACACAAGCAGGTGAATTGATAAACACATATAGAGTTGGTCAAAGCGGGATCTTGTCCTTCAGGGTATTGAACAGTAACGGTCGACTAGTAAAGGCTATTTTCAGAGATGCAGCAGGGAATGTTCTTTTCAGGGACTGTGATATCCTTCGTTTCATGATATCGGAAGCTAAGTCACCTTTGAATTCCAAGCTCATGTATAGTATTTTCTTCGGTACGGTTGATAAGTCACGTTTTTTAGGATTTGAATGTATATTGAGCTTTTGATCCCACACCTTGTTGGGAATATTTTTCTTCTTGATTATCAGGTACCTCATGCGGTTGGATTTCGGTTAACTAACTTTGTTCCACAGTAATTGGTTCTTACTTAGAAACTTCTCTTGACTCTCTAGCTGTCTAACAGCACTGTTGATGTTTTTTTATTCCTTTACATTCCTAGTGGAACACAGGGCTTCAAGCTAGAGGCTTGAAGTTTCGGTAGCTGTGGTGATTATTTCTACAGGATGGGGTTGCTAGTCTCATGCCCAACCTTCCCTCCTTACCAGTCTCATTACTGGCTTAGCGAGGTAAAGGAGTGCGTCGGCCGGGGATTGAACCCCGAACCACATGAGGCGTGGTCGGCGAGCACTCTACCACTGTGCCACCGACGCCTACTGTAATTTTGAATTTTCGATGTTGTTAATGTTGAATACTACTGTAGATTTGATTTGAAATAACTGTCTTTCTGCTGTTGTTGGGGGACAGTTAGTAACTGAGTGACTTAACTCAATGGAAGTTCCCTGTGTTCACACCATACATAACATGTGGGTTTCGGTCACTACATTAAGGTCAATGATAACAAAATTACAGGCAGTTGATACAGGTAGCGATAAGAATAATGTGTAATTAGTGTGATAATGTAAACATTTCAATAAATAAATTAGGTCAGAATCTTATGAAGTTATAAGTCCTTTTAATACTAAAGGTGAAGTGGATAGATAATCAGAGTTTAAACAAATATCATAAAAGTACGAAAGAAATGAAGATTAATAATAGGCAGGAAGTTTTAAACTTAAATAACCACTGAGCATCATGAGAAATTGTACAAATATTTCATCCTTGTCATAGATATTCTCACCAAGTGTTATATAGCTGAACGTTTTGAAATTTTCAAGTCATTCTGTCTGTCTGTCTGTCTGTCTGTTTTCGACATAGAACTTTGCACATATGTGCGACAGTTCAAGTCGCCATACTCCCTCCATGTAGCACACAAAGGAAGAGAAGAAAGTAGGAGAAATGCATATTAGAGGCAGCAAACAGAGGGGTGAGATAGAGGAATAGTAATAACGAAGAACAAAACAGTTTCATTGGAAATCATAAGTCACAAGGAGTGGATGCATCTGCCCCAGCCATTGAGAACTATTTTGAACCATGTCACCAATTGTTTCCAACCATTGGTTTTTACCGTCCCGAGGACCCCAACCAGTCAGGAAGTCTACACCTCCATACGTGACTGGCTAGTTTAAACTAACTGTTGTAGATTTCATTGACTGGTGCCATGTTTTGGTTTGACTGCCGCCAGCTCTTTTCCAGCCTGGCCCTATATTAGCCAACATTGCCCGTTGGTCGATGAAGGCGATGACTAGGCATACGTAACACATGTCCTAAGCATCTCAGTCGATGTAATTTCACAGTCTCGTCGACTGATTTCCCCTCCTTACTTAACACTCGACCGACGCCTAACCTCAATATTGCTCACCTTATTATACCACTTCACACGGGAGATAGAACGCAGACACCTATGATCGAAGACAGCTAATCTTTTCATCTCTCCCACTCTCAATGGCCAGGTCTCACAGCCATTTTATGTAGGATAGTACAGATGAAATGGTAACACTTGTATAGAGAATCTGAAATCACTAACTCTTTCCCTTAATTGTATCTTTATTTAATTATTTTATTCCTTTGCATTCTGATTGGGACGTAGGGCTTCAAGCTTGAGCTATGGAGTTTCATTAGCAGTGGTGCTTTTGTTTTATGGGATGGAGTTTTTCAAATGTTGAATTAATCCTTAGTATTTGTCTTTGTCACTGTTTAATCTCCAGTTGTAATGCTTCTCTTTGCGTTGTGTGACGGTATTCATAATGGGATGTTTTATGATGTGATTTTGTTTGAGTCCTGACCTTGGACTGTCTGTAAGAAGTGTTTGGTATGTGATTCTTGTGGGCAGAAATTTAATCCCACACCTCGTTGGGAATATTCTTCTTGATTCTCAGACACTTCTCACAGTTGGATTTCGGTTAACTAACTTTGTTCCACAGTACTTGTTTTGTACTTAGAACCTTCTCTTGACTGTATATCTGCCTAACGGTACTGTTGAGGTAGTTCTGAGTTTTCGATGTTAATATTGTTGATTAGAACCACGTATAGACTGCAGTCATCAATAATCGTCCTTTTACTGTCTTTGTTCCGTTTTATGACTATTGGCGTCTCGAGAAGGTTTTTGGTCAGGCATACAGTATGATGCAGAGAACGGTTTCCTGTGTTGATATCAAAACGACTCGGTTTTAGTCATAACACACTCTCTTTATTGTATTGTGATTGTTTCCCGTAGAGTAGAAGTCTCAAATACGGCTAAAATTAAACATACAGTTATTGATATTTTCCATGTGATTTTCAGAAATGTCGTGTGTGTTTTTAATTTCCATTCAGTCATTTGAAAAAGTGAAGACGTTCAGCGAAGAGACTCTTCGACGGCGAATTCATTCACATCATCATCAATGTCTATTTATCAATTCACCTGCTTGTGTGGAGCCATCAAAGCGTTCGCTTTCCAAACGTATCACCAAACACTTACCAACATGGTTTTACAAAGGAGAAAAACGATGCCCCTCCCACAGCTCCATCTTAGAACATCTGATACAATCCGGACACCAAGCTGTATTCCAAACAAACTTCAAAGTCGTCTACAGAGTAAGAAGTAGTCTTCCTAAAGATGTACAAATCAGACTTCTTCAAACTGCAGAAGCAATGGCGATTCACTTGCAAAGTCCTGAACTCTGCATACAGAAGCAATGGACGTAATCTATCTTATTACCCGACAAGTAAATTCTACCTAATCTTTTTCTCCTTTCTGTCTCTTCATTAGTATTATTTTGTCTTCTCAATTGTAATATTTTACATTTTCAACTTCCTGTTCTCTACCCCCACCCGATTTAATTTCTACACCTTACTACCACTGTTACTGACTTGAATAACACTCAATTTCTGGTAATTTATGTCACGTCATCCAACTTATTGGCTCAATTTCAGTTTTAATTTAAATGGCATTATTCTTTACCCCACTTCTACTTAGTCTCTACCTGTAATTACCTCTGTTGCTACCCTGACCTAAGTTGAAACATTTTAGTCAATTATATTACGTCATCTAACTTACTAACTAATTCAATCTTACTTTAGTTGCTGTCTGTCTAATTAACCTTGTTTCTATATTAGATCCTTCTTGTATTACCTGATCAATTATCTAAACTTGACAAACCTCATGTACTCTCATACACACACAAATAATTCTATATAAATGCCATTGTACAGCTATGTGAATGAATTCGCTGAACGTCTTCTGTTATTAATTTTACTTTTTTGACATAAGATTGACAGTTGGATATATTTGACTTTATTCTATTGTCCATATCACTTTGTCTATTGATTTTGCTAAAAGCTTCTTTTAAAAAAAGAATTTCACAGAAGGTTTCCACACCACCAAGACATAAGAAGAAGTAAGCCACTCTTAAGAAGAATTAGGCATAAAACGATTATCTGTCAGGATGAAAGTACAACGAAGAAAGTTAGTTGGTTCTCAGTTATGAAAACGTCAAAATGATATGGCGACGTGAAGTGATTTTTAGTCAACGACATTCCAAAGCTTTACAATAGAAGTTAATCCCTAAATGTCGAATTAGTATTCATTGAATGAGATACTTTAGAAATGAAGTTAAGTCACGCCAGTGCTTTGAATGAAGGGAGATATGCGATGTTAGAAACTGTTGCATGGAGGATTTTGTCTTCTTTTAAATTTGAACAGAGAAAGAACAAACGTTAGTGCAGAATAACATGGATATATTTTATTTCGCCAGGAATCATGCTCCTGTCGACGCCAAGTAAAATCCTGAGTCGCATCATCCTGGAGAGCATAAAGGACGCACTGGATACAGAACTCCGACCAGAACAAGTTGGATTCAGGAAAGGCAAATCATATTCTGATCAAATTGCAACTCTACGCATCATCATCACAGAACAAAGCATGGAATGGTAATCAAACCTCTACCTCACTTTTATAGACTTTGAGAAGGCCTTCGACAGCGTTGACCGCGAAGTAATTTGGAAACTAATCGAGTACTACGGCGTACCCCAAATATTCATCAACCTTATTCAAAAGCTGTACGACAACAGCACATGTCAAGTGATCCACAACGGAAAACTCAGCGAAGCGTTTGGAGTAAACACAGGAGTCAGACAAGGGTGCTTATTATCACCAATGATATTCCTAATTGTGGTGGACTGGATTATGCGTCAGACAGTGGGAAACGAGAAGACAGGGATATCCTGGACCGACGTGAAGAATCTAGACGACCTAGGTTTCGCGCGTCAATGATTTATGTTTGATGTCACACAAAATCGAAGACTTACAAGCGAAAACCGACAAACTGGTCAAAGAAGCAGGCAGCAAAGACAGGACTCCAGGTGAACATAGACAAGACGGAGGTTATGAAAATAACCAACCAACCAGCAACATCCAGCGCCAATCACAATCAACGGGAGTGATTTGAAAGAGGTTACTTCATTCACTTACTTATCTAGCGAGCATTGTCTCAACTACAGGAGGAACGGACGAGGATGTCAAATCGAGAATCGGGAAGGCGAGAAACACATTCATCAACCTGAAACCAATCTGGAAATCTTCATCACTCAACTCAGCATCAACAACAAAATTCGGATTTTCAACACAAACGTCAAGTCAGTCAGCTCTTCTATACGGATCAAAAACTTGGTGGGTCACAAAGAATATTTCCAACAGCCTGTTGCAGACCTTTATCAACAACTGTCTTCGCTGGCTCTATACTCAAGATGAGACGGTCGGAAAGAATCACCAATTGGAAACTTGGGAACA
The DNA here is from genome assembly GCA_944472155.2 of Trichobilharzia szidati. Classification (NCBI taxonomy): domain Eukaryota; kingdom Metazoa; phylum Platyhelminthes; class Trematoda; order Strigeidida; family Schistosomatidae; genus Trichobilharzia; species Trichobilharzia szidati. The sequence continues at coordinate 185,192,177 of OX235271.1, read as the reverse complement.
AACAAAACAAGAACCAATCGCCCAACAAATATGCAGGAGAAAGTGGAGATGGATTGGACACTCGCTGAGCTGAGGAGGCTGCTGGGTGACATCGCGCGTCAGGCTATAGCTCGAGTGGAACCTGAAAGGGAAGCGGTGAGTGAGATGTCCAAGGGTGACATGGAGGAGATCGTGTGAAGAGGAATTGAAAGAGCATGGACTAACATGGATGCAGGTGAAAAGTACAGCAGAAGACAGAAGCAAGTGGAGGCGTGCAGTTGTGAAGCCCTATGTTCCACTAGGAACCCAAGGGAACAATAATAATAAAAATTTTATTTCGCACGTGCTCTTCAGCTGCATACAACCCACAAGCTTTAATATTAAAAAGAAAGTTGCAGCGAAGAAAATTTTCTTTTCGACGAAATCATCACCTAGGCCTTACATTTGTGTTTTTATAATAAATGGGTGGGAAAGTTTCAGAATAATTTCCGGTCAAGGGTCAGATTAATAAAATTATAATTAGGAATTAAAATGCCATAATAAACAGGGGGAAGGGGACGGATGAAACTCAAACAAAGTAGCATCATAATTACTGAGAAGATTGACATATTGTGCAATTAGGGGTTAGAAATGTAGAAATAACAAAAATAGACAGGATGTTTGGGTAACAAAATCTAGTGGGATCATAACTAATGAGACGAATAATTGTTTATGCAATCAGGCATTAAATAAGTAAGCAGAAAGTTCGGATATGAAAATATGGTAGTGTAAATAAAGATTAGTAAAAACGTAAAAATAACGTGAATAAACAGGAAGTTTGGATAAGAAAGGCAATGGGATAGTCACTATTAGAAGGATTACCTGTTTATGATGGCCATGGCAGGGACAAGAGGTGGACGTATTTCTTTTGGATACAAAGCGTGTATTTGAGCTTTTGGGTGACTAGTACCTCAGCTATGCCCAGATGTCTTAATTTTACTCCCTTCGATAGGTTTGATCGAATCTTGCATATTACTTTGAAGGATTTTTCGAAAGGCGCTGAATGTCCTGAATTGACCAGATGTTCTGTCACTGAACTATATACCCGTCTTCATTCTCCTTTTACTAACCAGGTTGGATAGTGTTCACGAGCGCGTTTTTCAAGTTGGTGCATGGTACGGCCGATGTATCTTTCTTACCCATTTATTATAAATACACGAATGTACAGCCTAGTTGATGATTTCGTCAAAGAGCGAATTTTCTTCGCTGCAACTGTCTTTTTATTATTCCCTATAATCAAATCTCTAATAAATGAAAGGCAGTGTAAAATTTAACATACTTTTGTCTCATACATTTATTCCTCTTAGTGAATTTGAATAAAGCAAGAACAACAGCGATTTTCGCAGGATATTTCGTTGGCTTCTCATCAACTGCTGCTTGCAGGTCAAAGACATTATTAAGTATATCTACAGAAACAATTTTAACATACTTTCACAGAGAGTTCATCTTTAAACAAAAAAACAATCAATCAGTCAATATATGCGTCCAGTACTAATAACAATAATAAGCACTTTATCCCGAACAATAATGATCATACACAATGGAAGCGTTCGGTATTACGTAATCAGATGAATGAGAGGGGGAAATATCCAGAAAGACTGGTAACCGCTTCTTTCTATAAACGCATAAATCCCACCAAGGTGGCATCAAAATTCTGTCCACAAGAATCACACACCAAACAATTCCCACAGACAGTTCAAGGTTAGGATCAACTTCATTCACTTCAAACAAAATCACAGTCATAAAAGAACACATTATGAATGAATATCATCACACAACCGCAAAGAGAAGCATTAATATTAGACATTCAACAGCAGGAAGTAAGACAGATAATAAGGATCAAGTCAATGTGTGTGTGATAGGTAAATGTTAGGACGATGATATACATTGTAGCAGAAAAAGGCTATAATAATTACAAAATTCAAGTGTTGGTTTGTAGGACAACTGTTTCGTCCTAGTTTGGGACTCTTCACAGTACGCATCCCCACTGCGGGGTACGAACCCAGGACCTTCCGGTTACAAGAAAAGCTATCTCGTAGACCATTAAGCCACTGAGACCCGATCCAATGGCCAGTCCATGAATTCTAACTTCTACCAATTCACGACATAGCGCGACCACTAGCCAATGTCATCGTTGGCGAGTATTTGTCCTCACACCCGACCTGCTGCACCCTAATAGTCATGACTTCTCACTAGAACCTCAGGTAACTACCTACCTGAGAATAGGGCAAGTCGCTAGTGAATATCTCATCGATATTCAAGTGTTTGTTTGTAGGGATTTGATTGGTTACAGGATTTCATCATAAGCGGACATTGGTTAGAGAACCATTTGAAAGCCGAAGACACTGGCTAGTGGTCCCTTTATGTCGTGAATTGGCAGAAGTTAGAATTCATGCACTAGCCATTGGATCGGGTCCCAGTGGCTTAATGGTCTACGAGCTCGCTAGCCTTGTAACCAGAAGGTCCTGGGTTCGAACCCCGCAGTGTGGGTGCGTACTGATGAAGAGTCCCAAACTAGGACGAAACTGCTGTCCAGTACTTTATGCAGGTTTTCCAGTGGTCCTGTTACCGATGTCAGCTCATGGTGAAATCCTGTAACCAATTACAAAGTTGTTTGAATCATAGAAATACGTTTAAATATTGCGGTAAGATCGTTGAGGAGGGATTTTCCAAACAATTATTCCTTTACACATACTATAATAATAATTATTATTTTTGTTATTACTATAATATAATCTATCTGAAAACAATATGTGCATTTAATTTTAAAAATATTACGTGGGTTCCAATGTGTGTGCGCGTGTTTTTGTGGTAATAATTAAAGTGCTCTTGTAAAAGATAGTGAGCACATGTTGAGATTTCTTTATCTGTAGTTTCCTACTAACAGATTTATATTCCCATAAATTTTACTTCAATCACATTGGAGACAAGATTATGTAATCAGTGTTTCTTAATTAAAAATGCACAGTTTTCTCGCTACTATCTCACATTTCATGTGTGACTATATAATCGATCGCCGTCTTGATCAGCTGATAGCTCATTTTATAATCCAGGTATTATAAATATTGTGAAGTACAGATTGCTGGTGTTGCTTACTCATAAAAAGCCTCTATTTATAAATCAGAATGAAGGATGTATTGTAAAATATGGTTTTTATATTCAGTTTCTTCTTCGGGATTTGAATGAAATTCGACAGTCTAGTGAAAATATTCATTCAGACATCTATAAGCAAACAAAAAAATAATTGAGCAAAGAATATCCTTTGCGATAATTTCCTCTTCTGCCCCATTCAATTATACATATATATGTTTATATAAATAGAACATTCTAGAATAGTAGTTAGTTACAATATTGGTGGTTTTTAAATAATATTGATTCGTTGAATAAAACCAATGGATAAATGCATAAATTATAATGATAATAATAATAATATAATACCAAACAGAACATCAACTTAAATTAAGGAAATTTCTACAAAAACTTGAGGATCATTCCAACCCAGATAGCCAAGGTAAGGACAATGTATGGACTAGTCTCTTTTGGACGCACAAATTAGGCTTGTTAATATGAATCCCAACAGCCAGCCTCAGCAATATTTAGTAGTCGAACTCTTAAGGCAAAATCGAGATTCGTTGGTATGTGGTAAATTACCCTGAAAGCATGGTTAACGTCAATCTTGTGTTCTCTCTCCACAAGATGAGACAGAATAGAGCTGCCAATAGATTATGTTTGTCCTTTACTTAACCACTATGCAGGGTGATGTTCGGAAATTCGACGAGAAACACGCCTAATTGTAAGGCATTTGTAACTGGCTCACTTCACAGGAGCAGATAAATTGGTAGATACACATGGAAGAGGCGAAATTAGGCAGTTTGTCTTTTATTTCCGAACGCAGAAGAGGAGTAGTTTTGAAGATACAGCGTAATTCAGCAGCAGGGAATGCTCTTTTTACCACATTTCTAAGGCACTGTGTTAGTATCTCACTGGTGTTGTCTCCTAGGAACTGCATCTGTAAGAATAAGGCCTTTTTGGAACTGTTGGTAACTTGGGCTGCTTTGGTTTCAGATTCAGATTCTTATCAAAAAACTTTTCTAGATAATCGTTCTCATTTAGCAACCGTTTAATATTATTAAGTTCCTCATCAAGACATTCATCCGAGCAAATTGCTCTTGCTCTGTGGACCAAGCACTTTATCAGATGGCGTTTGTATTTCAAGGGCACGAAGCTGTGAAAATGAGTATACTGACCAGTTGATGTAGGTTTCCTATATACACTTGACAAACCTCATGTACACACACAAAGAAATAATTATATATAAATGCGATTGTACAGCTATGTGAACGAATTCGTCGTCGAAAAGAGTCTCTTCGCTGAAAGTCTTCTCTTTTTTTCTATTTAATGCTGCTAATAGCTTTATCAAAGTAATACTAATAAACCAGAGTCTGCTAAATCTCAGCTTATATACAGTAACTTTATGATAGTTCTTCAAATTAGGCCAATTTTTACGTTGTCAATTGCATGAATCGGTAAAGATAACAAACCATGTACAGATTGTCAGATTAGATAAATGTATGAAGTTATTAATGTAGCATATGTTTAGATAATGAAACTGCTTATCATATTTGTATAATTTGGTGAAGGATATGCTGCTGATCTTGGCCGTTTCAGTGTACATTTATAAAGTTAACTGTTCATGTGGAGACAGTTACTGAGTACGGTGAAGCTACCAAGGTGGCATCATAAAGCATCGATTCCTGGCAGACGCACTTCTAAAACTGTACAGACGATAGCAAGGAGGGAAAAAAGGGGACATTCAGCGTGAGGTTAGAAAATCTACCCCAGAAAATGTTCAAACTAGGAAATAACAACAGTATGATATTGATATGATGTACGGTATTGTTTCCACTGATGTTTCCCTACATAATGCTGCTAATAGCATAATAAACAACAATCTACAAAATCTCAGCTTATAAACAGTAACTTTATCATCCTTATTCAGCATGAGGGAATCTTTTACGTTGTCAAGTGGGTGAATCGGTGAAACTAACAAACGATGTGTAGATTGTTGGATCCGACAGACGTGTGAAAGTACAAACAAGTATTAGTTTTGTAGGGATTTAGTTTACATTGGATGGAGGATTTCATCATGAGCTGACTGGTCATGGGCCATTGGATCGGGTCCCAGTGGTTCAATGGTCTAAGAGCTCGCCTTGTAACCAGAAGGTCCCGGGTTCGCACCCTGTTGGTGGGTGAGTACTGATGAAGAGTCCCAAACTAGGCTGACGAAACGGCTGTCCAGTACTCCCAGACTTTCCAATAGTTCTCTACCTGATGTCAGCTCATGATGAAATCATCCATCCAATCAAATTATTAACACACCACTTGTTTACACAATGGGACTGCTCCTCACGACTGTCGTGAAGCTTTACAGTTTCTTAATAACGTATTAATCATAAATATGTGGAACCACTGTGGTTAAGAGAATTAAAGTTCAGGCATATAAATTAGCCGATAACAGTCGAGGTGATCATAATAATATGTAATAAATATGGCCTTCAAAACGTGCATCGGTGGCATAGCGGTTAGCACGCTCGCTGACCATGCACATGGTCCGGGGTTCGATCCCCGGCCAACGCACTCCTTTACCTCGCTAAGCCAGAATTAAAGCTGGTGAAGAGGAAAGGTTGGGCATGAGGCTAGCAACCCCATCCTGTAAAAATAAACACTTGTACAGAAACTTCAAGCCACTAGCTTGAAGCCCTATGTTCCACTGGGAACGTGAAGGAATTTAAAAAAATGGCCTTCAGAACACAAATGTGAAGTCAGTCGGTTCTTATATACAGGTCAGAAACTTACAATGTGCGTCACGAAAAGGATTTCCAACAAGCCACTGCAGACTTTTACCAATAGCTGAGCGCTTCGCTGGTTCTATACTGAAGATCAAATGGCCAGCTGGCGTGCGAGAAAGAATTAGCAACAAACCAACCAAGAGACGATTACTCACCAAATATTTAAGAGAAAGTGGAGATGGACTGATCGGGCATACATTGAGGAGGCCATCGAATGACATCGCGTGCAATGCAGGCCATCACCCGAGTGGAATCCCAATGGAAAGCGATGAGTGGGTCGTCGATGCGAGGATGACATGGAGGAGATCGTATGGCGAGGAGGAGATGAGAGATTATGGTCACCCGTGGGGATAACCAGTTGAAGAGGACAGCAGAAAATAGAAGAAAGTGGATATGTGTTGCTGAATTCCTATATTCCATTCGGAACCCAAGGGAATAATAATGATTAATATTTTATCATGTAAATATAAAGCCTGAAGAGAAATTACCGGTAATACGTATTTGCTTGAGTTGTGTTCTATAATTTTCATAATAGGGATCTTTAAATATTATCACATCTGTGTTGATATTGTCACTGAATAGGAGACTGTGAGGTGTTGGAACCACGTCAAATTCCCTCTTTGTCCATCATTCCTATTCAGACAATTTGGATTTCACTTAATATGAAGTACTTCTGATATTAGACCTCCTTTGTGATTTCTGAAATTTTTCTGGATCATTTCAATATTGTTAGAATCAATTTGGCAGCCTTAATCTATGACGCGAAAACTGATGACTGACAACTTCTCAGGCTTTCTCAGTTCTATTGGGAACACATCACACGACATCAGAAGAGTATTGAATAAAAGCAACACCAGATTTTTCTTCCAAACAACAGGTACACTAATAAGCGATCTGATCCCCGCGAAAGAACGAATTCCGAAACGTCAACAGTCTATAAATGTGTCTGTAAAATAAAGTGATTAGGATATGATGTAATGTATATCGGACGAACCTTCCAAGAAATCAAGATCAGGGGAAATGAACACCGTAGATTCTCTGTTCTACCACCAATAAATACAACAGAACTGGGAGAGCTTGAAAAATCGTCAGTCATAGGTCTATACTGCATAGAGTCAGGTCACGATATTGATTTAAACAATATTTAAATCTTCAATTTTTGGTTTCTGTAGGGATTTTGTTCGATTAGTTGGGTGATTTTATCATGAGCTGACATCATTTAGAAAACCATTGGAAAACCTGCAGGGAGTACTGGACAGCAGCCTCGTCAGCCTAGTTCGAGACTCTTCAGCAGTACGCGCCCACCGCCGGGGTTCTAACCCAGTACCTTCTGGTTACAAGACGAGCTGGTATACCACTCAGCCACTGAGACCCGATCCAATGGATGACCCATGAATGAACAGCTGCCTAGCACTCCCAGGTTTTCCAATGGTTCTCCAACCGATGTCAGCTCATGATGAAATCCTCCAACCAATATTGAAATCAACTAGAAAAACTTATAAATCCCCAGAAAACTTCTCATATCAGAATCACTTCATATTAAGTGGAATTCAAATTGTCTGAATACAAATAACGAACTAAGACAGGATTTGACCAGGTTCTAAACCCCCCCCCCCCCAAAGAAGTGACAAAATCAACACGAATGTGGTAAGCAATCTCATTATTTAGACGTGTGCTGCTTTCATAATTTCATGCAATTATCAAATCCAACAATCTACACATGGTTTTGTCATTTTTACCAATTCACCCACTTGACAACGTAAGAGATTACCCCATGCTGTGATTTTGTAAATTCTTGTTTATTAATACTTTGATAAAGCTATTAGCGTCATTAAGAATAATATATATCGTTCTATTTCTTCATTCATTGGGAAATACAAAAGCTTTTATGATAATGAAAATCGTACTATTGTTATTTCTTAGTTTCGAATTTTTCTAGGGGTAGATTCGCTAACTTTACGCCCAAAATTCCCATTTTTTTGTCCCCAGCTTACTATCAGCTGAACGATGTCAGAAGTGCGTCGGCCGGGAATCGGTCCCGAATGTTTCACGTGGCTGGTAAGCTTTTTACTATTGAATTACGGATGCATAGCTGTCTTAATATTAGTCAACGAAATTCTACATCTATGTTAGGAGTGATATTGTCAGGTTTAAACTGGTCAGCATTTAAGTTGAAATTTAATTCTATTTTGAGTACTTTCAGTTCATTTCGAAGTAGCTTTATAACTTAGAAGTAGATCAAATTGGTCATTCACCTTGGGCTTTTGGCTGTTTATGATGTCACCGTGGTAGCTTCATTCTATCAGTTTGTTGGAAACATTAAGTTCACCAAACATTTTTCAACCAGGATCTTGTATTATTATTCCCTTCGGTTTCGAGTGAAATATAGGTCTTCAATAGAACATCGCCATTCCATCCTGTTCTCTGTAGTCTCATTCAGCTGCTCCACGATTTCCCACAAGCTCAAATCTCCTCCTCACTCAGTCTCCCGCATGTCACCCTCTAACGCACAACTAACTCGTCGTTTCTCAATCGGGTTCCACTCGAGAGACGGCCTGCATTGTAGGAGATGTCACTTGACGGTTTCCTCAGTGTGTTTCCACTCCATCTCCATTTTCCCACATGGATTTGTTGAGCGATAGGGTCTTGAATGGCTCGTTCCCAGAGTTTCTTGTTTCTAATTATTTCTGGCCGGCCATCTGATATTAAGTATAAAGACGGAGAAGGCATTTGTCGATAAAAGTCTACATTAGCCTGTTGGAAATCCTTTCCGTGACGCTCACGGCAAGTTTCTGACTCATATAGAAGAACTGACTGACTCAACATTGGTGCTGAAAATCTGAATGTTGTTACTCACGCTGAATACAATAGAAATCCAACCTGATTTGAGAGTGATGAAGGTCTGTTTTGCCTTTCCAATTCTGGCCGGTTTTAACATTCTGTTCTGTACTGTGGCCTGTAGTGAAAACGATGCTGAGTAGATAAGTGGAAGAAGTGACATCTTTCAGATGTCTTTCATCGACAGTGATTGGTACCTGTTGTTCATTGGTTGATTTTCTTCATCATCTCCGTTTTCTCTCTTCACTGACTGCTTCTTTCTGTCAACCTGTCGGTTTTCGAACAAAGCAAGAACTACAGTTTTAGCAGAATAAAATGGTACCATCATTGTTTATTTCGTTGCCTTCTCGTCAGTTGCTGCTTACAGCCCAAAGACATTATTAAATGTATCTACAAAAACAATTTTAACATACTTGCACAGAGTTCATTTTAAACAAAAATCAATCGATCAATATACGCATACACTAATAATATATACATATATATATATGCAATATTAAACACTATTCCGAACAATAATAATCATACACAATGAAAACTTTTCAGCATCTCGCATTCGGATGAAAGAGAGATGAAAATATCCAGTTACCAGGGTGGCAAAGAAAGACTGATAACCGCTTCTTTCTGAACGCATAAATCAGGTTTCAGGCGCTTGATGGAAATGGCTTCAGCAAACTTGAGGAGAATTGAACTCTTTTGCTTATTGATAATTTTGAACGACTTTTCGACGTCCACCTCATGATGACCCATGTCAAGGAGATGCCTGGCGATGGCACTGTTTAAAGCATTTGTTCCCTTTAGACGTAAGCTTTTTGGTACATGTTCAGAAAATCGTAGATATGCCCTTCTTTCTGTCCTTCCAATGTAACTGCTCCCACAGATACATGTAAATTTGTATATACAGTTGGAGTTAACATGAGAAGGATATCTATCGATTTTTGATTGCATCAAAGAGCAAGTTGTTCGACAGACGGGGATGAGCTTAGCTGCAGGATAGGCTCTGGCTAGTGATGTACTCAGCCTTCTGTTGATCATCGCTGCAATGTTTTCACCCTTATAATCAAGCTGAAAGTAGATTGGCTTTTTACCCACTGTGATTTGTTTTACATTTGTGACTTCAGATCTTCCATACTTGTTGATGAACCTTTGAGGGTACCCATTGCTCTTCAATGTCTTTTCAAGTTACTCAAATTCTTCCTCTAATTTCTAATGTATGAAATTTCTGTCGGTTTTTGCCTGTTAGTCTTTCAGTTTGTGTGAAGTTCAAATCATCTATCGATCTTCTTATCGATCCATCCCAAGGGAATTACTCATTACCAGTCTAATGATTTTACCAATTTTTTTATGCATTTATTAGGTATGCTGGAAATTCAACTGATTGTCTGAGTCACTGATTAGATAGCTGAATAGTAGTAATGTTGCCAACTGATAAAATGAGGGTGAGGGGGTGCTGCAGAATGCTAAACTAAGACGAAGTAACTCTCCAGTTCTTTGTAGTTTGCGATGATTCTCTAACTGAGATCACTTCATAATGACAGTCTACAATGAAGTTGACATTTTGAATCAATATCTAATTCATTTATGTTAAGGGCAGTGCACTTAAGATTCTACCCTACTTAGCTCGTGTTCTGTGCGATAAAGAAAGCATTAGGCGTGATACCTATAACTTATTAAATAGTCAGTAGAACAACTGGATCTCGTCTTTCCAACTCATATCATTTATAGGTACAACGTTTTCTTTCTTTTCCTTTTCTCTCTCTTTTTTTGTTATGTGCTGCTTTGTTTCTTTCTTCCTTACAAACTCTATTTAAAACATTCTTCTTCGTTCTTTCACACTCTGTATATCTCGACCTTTCTGTTACCGCTTACGCCAGTAAATATGCTAGTATCTACTTTTCTAACACCTGAAAACATTCTGTTCACTTTTGGCTTTGCTGCTACCGATATGCTAATATGTTGTTGTCAAAACTAACTGAGATTACCCTTAATCTATATAGAACTTTATTTATTGTTAATGTACTAACCGGATGCAATACTGTAGTAAAAATGCTGAGAATTCCATTCTATAGCAAAGTACTGTTTTGGAATAAAGCAAATTATTATTATTATTTTATTTTCAAGAACTAGTTTGTAGGGATTCTATCTGGTTCAGGTTAGACCTCGGATTGATATCAGTTAGAGAACCATTGAATACCAGACACAGGGAGTACTGGACAGCTGTTTCGTCCTAGATTTTTGGAATCATAGGCAGTACGCACCCACCACACCACAGAGGATCGAACCCAGGACCTTCTGGTTACAAGACAAGCTAGCTCGTATTCCATTCCACGACTGGGACCCGATTCAGTGGCCAGTACATGAATTCTAACTTCTACCAATTCCTGATTTAGCGCGACCGCAATCAATGTCGTTGGTGGGATATCCATCCTTGTCCACGATCAACTCGTAAAAACAAAACCAATCCTTACAAACGAACTATAGAAAATTAATCTGATGCTCGCTAGTGACTTCTTACAGGATGAAGTTTCCCACAGATGACAATGGTTTGTGGTCACTCTACGATCACGAATTGGTAGAAGTTAAAATCCTTGGGTTGGCCATTGAATCGGATCCCAGTGGCTGAATGGTATACGAGTTAGCTTGTCTTGTAACTGGAAGGTCCTGGGTTCGAACCCTAGTGGTGGGTGCGTACTGCCGATGATTCCAAAAATCTAGGACGAAACAGCTGTCCAGTACTCCCTGTGGCTGGTTTTCAATGGTTCTCTAACTGATATCAATCCGTGGTCAAACTCGAAAAACAATTCTGTTTTATATCAGAGTATGAAAGTAACGCCTTACTCTGTAAATCATCCGTGTTAATCAGTTTTTGTAATAATTAACAAGACTATGGAGGAAAATTAAATAATCAATTATTTTATATTGTCTGTTTGTTAAATAAATAAATATTGTTTAATTCCGTAGAACAAACAGAAAATTATTTTTTTAAATAGTATACACATAATATACTATATGAATTAAGTCCTTCATTTACTTTTGGAATTATTATTATTATTAATTTCATGATATTTGAGAATCAATTTCATTTGTTCAATTTCTTATTGTTTTAATACATCAATATATGTATATATGTATGTGTGTGTGTAGCTTCAATTTCAAAAAAGAAAGAAAAGAAATTGGAGGGAAAAGAGAGTGAAGTAATTTCGACAATTTGAAGGAGAAACAGGAAGTCTTATTGATCAGAGTCAGTAACCGTGATAATAATGGTAATAACAGTAATCGCTTTATTCTCAACAGTATCTATACAAGATAATAATAATAATTTACTTTATTCCAAAAACAGTACTTATAATACAGAATGGTATTCTCAGTATTTGTCACAATATTGCATCTGATTTACTCAAAATATAAAATGAAAAATTAAAACAAAATTAATCAGAGGAATTTGTCCACATTTACGACATAATTATTAGATATAATAATAATAATAACAGTGAGTTTGTTTCAAACGGTATTGTCGATTCAGTTTGGAAACTTTAGCATGTTATAGATTATTGAATCTTATGTTCTGTTGATATGGTATAGTGAGGGGAAATACAAAGTTAACAGTCATAATACAGCTTAAAATTGTGTCCGCACTTATGAAAAAAATAAACAAAACGAAAAAATTGAGAGGATTATAAATATAAGAAATACAATAACAATAAAGTATGATGCTTTAAGGGTGAAGGAAATGGTTTATTTAATGGTGCTAAGAAGGTTATTTAGTTCATTTCTGACACTATTTTCATCATATAAAGTAGGTGCCAAATATGGTATAGTGGAATTCTTATACTTAGACGTACGTGCATAAAGTCTTCTGAAAAGACTTCTTGTTTTACCTGAGGAGACACAAGGTTGGAGCTGCGGGTAGAGTGGGTGCTCAGAGTCTGACAAAATTCCTCTAGCGAATCTGTTGCATGACATCAAATGCCTATCGGTGACAATGCCAAAGATATGGCCCAATGGGATACCACTCGTTCTACTGACAGTCTTCAGAGTTCTACGAAGTATGACATAGTCCTTTTTTAGCAATCCAGGAAAGAATAGTGGTGAACAGTAAAGAAGAATAGGTAAAATACACGAGTTGATAAACTGTAAGAGGAGTGGTTGAGTTATGCCTGAGTGCCTTAACTTCTTAATGTAAAAAGTCAGACGAAATATTCTTTTAGAAATCGCTAAGAAATGAGAGGACCAGGACAGGTCAGAAGAGAGAATTGTAACAGAATTTTCAGGGGAATTTATTATTGCATAATAGTTTCTCCTTGTCCACAAATCTTCAAGTAAAATGGTAACTGACACATTGCTATCTAACCTGAAGCGAAAATCAATTCACTACGCCAGATCTTCTTCGCCTCCCTTCTTCAGGAATTGCACAGCATTTTGGTTGAAAGCCAGTTATGAAAAAATAGTGCAGGATTACATGTTTTGACTCAAGGACATAAGAATAGCTGAATAATTGAGTACTGAAGGTAATTAGTTTTTGTTTGAACTCTGTATAATCAATATGCGCATACAATTTCTTTTGTGAGTCATTTGGATTATTGCTGTTAAAGGTGAGTAATTGTCATATATGTGTTTTGATTTTCTGCGTTATTTCTCTTGATTCAGACATCTAAGAATGGAATTTTATTGTCTGATTCTTTTTCTCTCGTGGATTTGATTCCTTCGGGTATGTTGTAGAATAATTTGTGGGTGTAAGTCTTCGAGTTTGTGTGACATTAAATATAAATCATCCACACGCGAAATCCAGATCTTCTAGAGTCTTCTTACCAGTGATCCAGCGTATTCCTCTCTTCGCACTCCCAACGCACAGTCCGAAGCATAATCCACTCCACCACAATTAGGAATATCGTCAGTGGTAATAGGCGGGCAGCCTTGTCTTACTCCTGTATGCATTTCGAACGCCCCGCTGTTGAATGAGGTTGATAAAAACTCGGGCACTGCACGTCGTAGTTTTGAAGTAGTTTCCATATTACTTCTGAGTAAGCGCTCTCTGGTGAAGGCCTTTTTGAAGTCGATAAAGCTGAGGTAGATGTTCGACTGCTATTCTATGCTCTGCTCGATGACAGTGGGTAGAGTTTCACTTTGATCAGCACATGATTTGCCTTTCCTGAATCCACCTTGTTCTGGTCAAAGGAGTGAAGTTCTATATCCAGTACATCCTTTATTCTCTCCAGGATGACGTGATTTAGTATTTTACTTGGCGTGGACAAGAGTAGTCAGTTCTTGCAGAGGCCTAGGTCGTCCTTCTTTGTCTGCTAGCGTTTCTTCCAATCAGCAGACGCCTTTCTTCTTGTCCAAACATTTTGCAATGGTGATGACAATGTATTCACTGTTGTCTCTGCACCCGTCTTCAGTGCTTCTGGTGGAATGCCGTCTTTTCCTGATGCCTTCCCAACTGGACTTCAGTAGCTTGATGGCATTCAGGATTTCTGCTTTCTTTGGAGGATTGGTGTCCACTGGCAGGTAGTTCTACGCTTGCTGCTAGTGGTATTTCTCAGCGAGTTGCAGGTGATGGTCGATTCAAAAATCCTTTAAAGTGATCAGTCCATTGTTCTATTTGTTCCTCCTTCTTGGTAATCAGGTCCCCTTGAACATCTTTTATTGGTTTCAGAATCTGGGTTGGTCTCTTCCCGGATAGAGAATAAGTTATCTGATATAATGCCCTGAGGTCTCTTTTGCCTGCTGTCTGCCTGTTCTGCTTCAGTTACAGATCAATGTGTCGTAGAATTGTCGTTTGTCTTTCCCATAACTCACTCCTCTTCACTTCTTTATTTGGTTCTATGTACATTGAAGTTAGCTTCTCCTTCTGTTGCCCATCTTTGCACTGAGTCATCTTCTCTTTCACCATCCTCCTCTCCTAGATTAGCTTCCACGTAGGCGTCCGTTGAGAGCCATTCTTTGTCGTGTCTCTTCTTTCCTCTAAAACATTTGTACACATTTCCTTCAACATCACATTCAGAGGGTTCCAAAGTTCTTCCACGCAGGATTCCTCAATGATGCCACGTAGTATCTCTGACTTTGCTGTAATTTGATCTGTAGTGAAGGAATCCCTTGTATTTTTGTCCTTGAATTGTAGCCTATCTCCAGCTGTTTGCAGCATTTTAGCTTCACCTTAAAGGTTCCTTGAACTAGATGATGATCTGTGCCCACATCTGCCCTCCTTCTCGACTTTGTATCCAGCAGACTAGCTGCGTCTCCACTTCCTTGAGCAGCATTGAGATTAAATCTATCTGGCGAAATCCATGTTGCTTTATGTATATCCTTGTGTTTGTACATGCTGCCTCCAATCACCAAATCACTGAAAGCTCAGAAGTCTGCGAATAATTCTCCGTTCTCATTCATTTCTCCGAGAGCCTCTCGACCATGATGAGTTCTCTTCCTGTGTTACCTGCTCCCATTTTGACTCGCATTCATATCATTCCCAAGGATATTGCCGTCACCATTCGGGATGGTGTCCATTACTGTTTGCGGTTGTCCATAGAAACCTTCCTTCTTCTCTTGTTCCTCATTGTTTGCAGCATTGTGCGTAGCAGTGAATGATTTTGACCCTCCTTCCTGCCATTTGAGTTGAATCTTGCTGTCATGATCTTGGATGAAATTAGTTTCCACTGCATTGGGGCTTTAGCTACCACTGGTGACATCGTAACAGCCACATTCTCAATGTGTTCGCGGTTGTCGTCTGCGTGGGTGACAGGAGTAGATTACTGACAAGAGAAGAAGAATATGAAAACAAAATCCCATTCTTAGACGTCTTAATCAAACGAACAACTACAGGAAAATTAGAAACCCAAGTATACAGAAAACCAACGCACACGGATCAAATACTCAATTACAACAGTAACAACCCAACATCACACAAAATTAGCTGCATACGTACATTGTTCAAGAGAGCCAGGACTCATTGCAGCACTCCCGCCTTGAGGAAAATTGAAGAAAACCATCTTATGGACGTCTTCCAAAGAAATGGATACCCACGAAACTTCATCAAAAGACATCTACCCCCACCTCAACCAACCAAATCAAAGGCCACCAGCGAAAACACAAAGAAAGTCGTCCTACCATATATAAAAGATATCTCCGAAATCACTGCAAGACTATTCAAACCTTTTGGAATCGATGTCGCTCATAAACCAACAAAGTCACTACACTCAGTTCTATGTAAGCCAAAGGACTCAACGGCAAAAGAAGACAAAACTAACGTCATCTACAAGATAAGTTGTAACGACTGCGACAAACATTACATTGGTCAAAGTGGACGCCCTCTTCGTCTCCGCATTCACGAACACAAACTAGCTGTCAAAAGACACAACATACACTCCCTCATATCACTACATGCAGACAACCACGGGCACCAATTCGACTGGGACAATGTTCAAATCTTAGACAAAGGGAACTGCAAAAATGCCAGAGAATTCCTAGAGGCCTGGTATTCAAATGAATCAGCAATCAATAGACACATAGAGATTGACAAAATATACCAATCCATACGAAGAAATTCACACAAAAACAAAGTCAAACTTCAGGTCAAGGAAACAGTCAACACCAAAACAAGTGAACTAGAAAGTGAGAAGTCACACAAAAACAACCAATCACGTTCAAGGTTAGCAGAAGGAATGACTAACGACATTCAGACCAAAGAAGCAGCCAGCACCGAGACAAGCAAACTAGGGGATGAAATGTCACACGAAAACAACCAATCACGTTCAAGGTTACTAGAAGAGATGACTAATAAACTCATAGAGAATTCTAAAAGCTCACTTCACATCGAAGTATGCGCTGAAGATGTTGCTCAGTAGAGCAATGAAAGCTTCGCAACCAAACCATCCAGCTCAGAGAACACAACCACACCAAAATCATCCACCTGAGCTACAAATCTTCTCTATTATATTACTGACTTTTCGATCAGCTAACAATTTTGAAAGTCTACATTCATTCCATCTGCTCTCTCAGATTATTAGCACTCCCATTGCCGTATCTTCCCATTTTTTCTGCACCCTGGGCAGATTACTCAGCTTTGTACATTGAGCGAACATTCGGTGTCCAAATGCCCATTTTTACTTTCATCTAGAGAAGGCACATAGGCTGGCCGATTGGCCTCCCGAAGCTTTCACCAGCCTGTGTCTTTCCGTCTCTCCAATCTCAGTGAAGAATAAGTTTGTCTTCTATAATATTTTTCGCTTTGAGGTTTCTGGAGCAATTAGACTGATTTTCCAGGACATGGTGATTAGACCCAAGCCCAACCATCCCTCTTTTCTCGAGTCTGAGACCAGCTAGAAAACTAGAGTATGGTGTGTGCTTCCAACAAGATTTGTAAGTTGTATATAGATACAGATTGATAGAAAGCGGCCAAAATTGAAACCAACATTTTAAGTCAGTGGATTTCTACAGAAATAGAAGTGTATATTCATCGAATCTGAATCTAGTTCACGATGTCAACATTCAATAACCTCGTTGGACAACTTTTCGTCTCATTGTCTCACCTTGAGCCAATCTCCAACCGATCAGAACAATTTTATATCCACTGACCTAGCCAAAATTTAATATGGCTAAAAATGTATAAATATGATGCAATTTTCCTTAATGAAGTTCGGTTTCCACTTCTCTTACCTTCTACCATTACATTATGTATATCTCACACAGGTGATAAAGATGCGCCAATGACTAGAAACCAACAGCAATCACCATCAACGAGAGAAATCTCTTTTACATACTTCACCTAGGGGACCGTTGGCACGAATGAGGATGTCAAAGTGAGTCATGATGTGATGGAGAAAGTTATACAGGCGTTCATTACTCTAAAATTACCATGGATATCTGCTGTACGCAGAAAAAGCAATAAGACGAGAAATTTTGACAGCGATGTCAAATCAATCACTGTTTCTATATGATCCCACCTCCGACACATGCTTTTGTGCGTCGGTGGCACAGCGGTTAGAACGCTCGCCGACCATGCACATGGTCCGAGGTTCGATCCCCTGACGACGCACACCCAATATCTATGGTCGGCCTGCAAATTTGGGCTACCGATATCCATGCTGAGAATTCCATACTTGTACTGAAAATACGGTGTGGCATCAAGCTGTAATCAAAATTAAATTAAATTAAGAGACTTGGCATACGCGCCACGAAAATCATATTCAACAGGCTATTGCAAAATTTGTCAACAGATGCATTCACTGCTTCAATACTGAAGATCAGTTAGCTTGCCAGAAATGATAAACTAGCGTCAAGGGACTCTTTGAACAAACCAGCCAAGAACTTATTTGCATCATAGAAAATCTACAGGAGGAATTGGAGACAGATTGAACATGCGCTAAGGAGATAACTAAGTGATATGCCACGCCAAGCCCTTGAACGGAACCCAGATGGAAGGCAATAAGTTCGGCGTCAGTGGGAGTATGATACGAAGGAGATCCTGTGAAAAAGAAACACATGCTTGAGGTCACTTATGGCTCCAAATTAAAAATAATAACAGAGAACAGGGTCAAATGAAGATGTGCCACTGAATGAAACTCAAGGAGCTGATGATGAAATAAAATATGTACTACAAACCTTGTTCTTCTAACATTGATGAAGACGATTAAGTGGACAGGTTACGAGCATCTTTCAATTAGTTCGATAGTTTTATTCGTTTCAAATGACCACTTGAATGTCTGACTATAGACTGTCCTATATAGATGAAAAAGCCTATCCCAATCTATATGCACTGGAAGGCAAATCATTTTATGCATAACAACTCTAAATTAGGACGTGCTTGAGAGAGAGATTGTCTAAATAAAGAGTTCTACTGTCAAGGAACTTAACCTAAGTTCCTATTGTTACGAAGACGCTCCGAACCGATAATTACTATGTACTTTTCTCGACTTTAACTCCAAAACACCAGTACTCGTTGGAAAGTTATATTATTTGGCGATTAAAGTAAAGATAATTACAAGTCCATAAACAAATGTTTTATACAAAATATAATGTACTTTTATTCGTATTCTTTCGTCTTCTTCCAACTTTTACACGATTGAACCATTCCGCCTTCGCATTGCCCGCCAATGGCTACCAAGGTCAATAAACAAACGTTCAATGTTCGCGTCCATTAACATCTACAATAGGACTACGTGAGAGTTCCTAGTGTAGTTTTTAAGAGGATTGAAGTAAATACAAAACTTTATCTAGATGCCGTGTTCAAGAAGCATTGTTAATAATTATTTCAAAGTAGATCTCTCCCAAAACCGATATTAGTCAGGAAATAGTTAGCTTCCAAAATTTTCTGGCTGGTATTCAGTTTTGACAAAGTCTCCTGTGAAGTAAATCAAATTCCCACAAGTCTAAGACTTAGTTAGCAGTTCATTGTCCATTAGTAATGACATTCATGCAGTTTTATCGAAAAGTCCAGACCTCAATGAGGATATATGGACAGTGAAGACATTAGATAATAGTGCTGCTAGACCGTGAATAGACAGAGTTTAGAAATAATGTAATGGCAATATGCCTGGTTCGTAGAGGTTTTAAAATTATCCGGTCGGGGAGGATTTTGCTGCAGGCTACTGACGAAAAGATGCCCAGTATCTGTTATCTTCCAATAGTCCTTTGTTTGAACTCGGTTATTGATAAAGTAATTCAGCCACTGGGACCCGACTCAATGGCCATCCAAGTTCTAGCTTCAAGGGTCATCGGCGAGTATTTGTTCTCACTCCCGACCGGGTGGACCCCAGTGGTCACGACTTCTCATTAGAGCCTCAGATAGTCCTGAGGCCAGTTCCTAGCCGGTGATTCACCAACTAGAACGGAACAGCCGTCTAATACCCTCTGGTTTTCAATGGTTCTTTAACTGGTATCAATCCGTGTTCAGACTTCAAACAGAACAAATCTCTACAAACTGACTCCTGGAAATTCTTCAAATAATTTGAGTTATATTGAAACTTACTGTCTGGTCAAAAAACATTAACCCTAACTTTAACAGTGCATTCTATGATCCACAGAATAGACTAAGACGTAGATGTATTCCCTGAACTGGATGGTTTAAATGTCTTCCAAGACAGTATTTCCAGCGTATACTTCCCACTTGAACCAATTAGCTCAGAGAACACGGCTACATCAACATCATCCACTCAACTGCGAAGAAGCCTCAAAGTCCTGCCCGAAGATCCATATGTCTTCATCAAAAACTGCAGGGCATAGGCTTTCCATTTGTCGGTAGGCAGCGACACCAATTGTAACAACAGAAGGCAAGAGTCAGGCAACAGATCATTTATTAAGGAAATCAACGCATATTTATATATTTTCATGTACATTACTATGGATTTTTAAGCAAACAAACACAGTCTTCCGATTGGTTGTTTCTCACGTTAAGTTAATCTTTCATTTATTTGTGACTGTTTCTTGAATGTCAAATCCTCTATATGTTAACTGCATCCGCCTACGCAAAGTCTGCTGTGGTCGGTTTCGAATCAATCTTTGTTCACATTTTCTCACGACAAATCTTGGTAACGTAAATATTGACGTAAATTACTGTCTACCAATTTGGCTAGTAGACAGCTCTCACCACATACCTACTGATCTTTGCAGGTCTTCCCACATCAAGTTAGTTTCTTGAAAGATATTTGGACTAACATTCTATGTGAGGAAGTTGAGACGATCTGGTATCGCTCAAACGGTCTGTTCTTTTCCACTTTGTTATTCCTTATATTTCTAACTATTTGATATGACCGCCAATACAACTTGGCAGTTTGCGCTGACGAACTTCCTACCTAGTCAATATGTGAGCCTACTGTTCTCTAATCACTATTAGCAACGACAATAGCACTATACGATTCCACCGACCCCTTGGGCGTCAGAAGTGGCTTGTGTTCATAGCTCAGGTTTCTCTAACTGAATGCCTAGAGCTTCAGCAATACAAAGGAGACGAAAACTTATTGCCTTTCGCAGGTTTTTCTTCCCTTTTTAGATTAACTCCATTATGGATAAAAATTTTATTTTGATAAATCACACAGTGTTGTACAGTAATATTAACTGATGACGTTTCGAGCACAAACTATTGCTCATAATCATATCAACTTGATGTGATTATGAGTGGCAATAATTTATACTTATACCTTTTTAGATTACTTTGAAGCAGGAGGCGTTTGTTGAGATGGAATGATCAGTAATGACAAGATGTCCGATTATCTTTTTTTTTTTTTGGATTTACAGCTTGATTTCCACACCGTATTTTCAGTACAAGTGTGGAACTTTCAGCATGGATATCGGTTGCCCAAATTCAGGCATACCATAGATATCGGGTGTGCGCCGGCAGGGGTTCGAACCCCGGACCATGTGCATGGTCGGCGAGAGTCCTAACCACTGTGCCACCGACGCACTACTTATTGAGCCATACGAACACTGCAACTCATTATTGATAACGTTTTGGCTTCTACTAATTCAGTTTATACGTACATATATACTAAAAGCTTCAGAGGTTGCTCAGTTTAAGATTTTTTCTCTCATATTTATTAGTGCATACATACATATTCTCACTAATAAAAGTGACCTTACACAATTTAACTTCGTAATGATACTAGATGGTTGGAGGCGATCGGCCACAGGAAGCCTTGGACCTAGGTCTCCTACTAGTTGGCACTCGTCAGCAAGGCGTATCTGCAACCTTGAAGGAACTCATGTCCCTTCTGAGATTCGAACCCGCGTCACCCAGTGCTGCAGTCAGAGACGTTACCACTGAGCTAGCTATTCGGGCTCGCGATTGACCTCCTGTAGGACTGTAGTGGATATTCTGATTTGACACTAGTAACTAGTGTGATGCGTCTAGTCCTCTCTTTGGTACAGACTGAATTCTATCAGTCAGGTTTTGCAATATGGCCACCATTCTAGGTAGCTCGCCATCATGGTGTACATTGTTTGTGATGGGTGACGCGGGTTCGAATCTCAGAAGGGACATGAGTTCATTGAAGGTTGCAGATACGCCTTGCTGACTGGTGAGTGCCAACTAGCACGAAACCTAGATCAAGCAAGGCTTCCTGTGGGGGATTGCCTCCAACCATCTAATATCATCACAAAGAATGTACACCGTGATGGCGAGCTACCTAGAATGGTGGGCACATTACAACCTGACTGATAGAATTCAGTCTGCACCAAAGAGAGGACTAGACGCATCACACTAGTTACTAGTGTCAAATCAAAACAACTTAACTCCATAAGCACGAAAAATATGCAACTCCAGCAAATGAGATATTCTGTGGTGCAAAGAGATTTCACGCACTGAGTCATCTCTAGAGTATACGTGACATCTGGTCATCCTTCCAAGGACGAGTGTATTGCACATCACTTCTCTCTATTTTTCTTTATGATTGTGAAATGTATCCCTTGAAAGTGGAAGAAGTGAAGAGGTTAACTGTCCTTTATCGGTAGTATTTACGTTCTAAATCCCTTTCCGAGTATCGTAAGGTAAGGCGTGGTGTTAGGTGATTAGGGTAATTCAGTTGATGAAGTTATGGAGCTGTATAGATTGAGATGTCTAGGACTCGTATTTCGCATGCCAAGACATCGCCTTCCTTGATGGCCGATATTAGCTGACACAGACTTATATTAGAAGTGGGGTTAGGTGTGGTCAAACCAAATCCTGCCATCAATCCATAAAGTCACTGATTGTTGATTTGAGCCAGCCACATAGGGAACTGTAGACTCCTTGGTTATAATCCTTGAGATGCTACTAGCATATGGCTGAAGACTGTTGGTAACAGGACTGAAAATCGTTCTCAGTAGTGTATACTCATTTATAGTTTCCTTATAAAAGTGATAGGTGTACTTAAGATGCTACCGTTGTCTTACATCATAATATTTTCTTTAATTTAGACAGAGGTGCTGAATGTTTTCGGTTTGCCTTCAGAGACTACATATCTGCCTTCGACTCTGTACCTAGGCCTATTTTATTAAACAAGCTTGCGGGTATCACTGAATCGCTACCGTTACAATTTGTTACTTCGCATATTTTGCCTATGTTTTTTATTGCTTCTCGAACTTAATCTTTCCTCGGCTAATTAAGAAAGACTTTGTCACACTGAGAAGAGCATTAAAAGCTGTCAGTAGGGTGATTGCGGTGTTGCAAAACCAACTAGCTAGTACTGTTGTAGCTAGACACGTGGACTCATGCAAAAAATTGCCGAATATTATCTAGTCGGACCCTCTCCTTGCATCTTTTTCATCAGGTGGGACTAGAAGCAACTATGGAAAACTTCGACGTCGGACAACTAAGTATAAAAACTCAACAATACTTCATTAGGCAGGCACACATTTTATGTGATAAGAAATCTGTGTTGGGCATGACACTGCTAACTTACTGAGAAACACTAAGTAAATAGCCCCTTTTATTGTTGTTAATATTTCCACTTGAATTTTAATTTTACATTCATATACTTATTTTTTTCAAGAGTTGATTTGTAAGGATTTGATTTGTTTTTCCAGGTTGACCACGGATTGATATCAGTTAGATAAACATTGAAAACCAGCACCGGAGTACTGGATAGCTGTTTCGTCTTAGCTGTTTGGGAATCATCGCCAGTACGCACCCATCACCAAAGTTCGAACCCAGGACCTTCCGGTAACAAAACAAGCTAGCTCGTATACTACTCATCCACTGGGACCCGATTCAGTGACCAGTACATGAATTCTAACTTCTACCAGTTCGTGATTATAAAGCTGGCATCAACCAGTCTCATCGGTGGGAACTACATCCTCACAATCCAAGAAACACTATCCTGTTGCAAGTCACTAGCGAGCATCAGATTAATTTTTTTTTAAACTAGGATGAAACAGCTGTCCAGTATTCCAGTGCTGGTTTTCAATGGTCCTCTAACTGATATCAATCCGTGATCAACCCGTAAAAACAGATCTAATCCTTACAAACAAACTATAGAAAATTAATCTTTTTCTCTCTAGTGACTTGCTACAGGATAGAGTTTCCTGGAGTCCTGGTGAAAAATCGCGACCAGTGAGGTGCATCTAGTCGGGATGTGAGGATGGCTTTCCCACCTATGACATTGGTTAGTGGTCACTCTATTAACACAAATTGGTAGAGGTTACAATTCATGGACTGGCCATTGAATCGGTTCCCACTGGCTGAACGGTATACGAGCTAGCCTTGTAACCTGAAGTTCCTGGGTTCGAACTCTGGAGGTGGGTGCGTGCTGCCGATGATTCCCAAACAGCTAAGACGAAACAGCTGTCCAGTACTCCCTGTGGCTGGTTTTCAATGGTTCTCTGACTAATATTCTTATTCAACAACATTATCAGTGTAAGTGCCGTGTTTATTTATTACTCCTGTATTACATAAAGTGAAAATTATTTGTACCACATGCGTCGGTGGCACAGCGGTAGAATGCTCACCAACCACGCCTCATGTGGTTAGGGGTTCGATCCCCGGCCACCGACTCACTCCTCTACCTCGCCAAGCCAGTAATAGGACTAGTAAAGAGGTAAGCTTGGGTATGAGGCTAGCAACCTCACTGCGTAAAAATAAAAACCACTGCTACCAAAACTTCAAGCCTCTATCTTGAAGCCCTGTGTTCCACCACTGGGAACGTGAAGGCATACACAAATTCGTACTACATGCTGAAAATTCCATATTTTTTTATCAAAAGTACTGTTGGAATTAAGCCATTATTATTATTAAAACAATCAAATGCGAACTTCTTCTTTACAAAAGTTAGTTAGCAACTCATACTTTCCAGTTTTTATAATGTTTTAAAGCTCATGTTATAGAATATTTTGTAAGTTCAATGGTTCCAATGAAATTTATTGACAGAATTGTTTGTCATTGAACAAACGTCATAATAGGTTCATATTTCAGTAAACATTTTTTTCAAAAATTGTTTTTCAGTAATTATTAGGTGGGTTAGTGTATTTTGAGCGAAGTAATCTTATTGATTTACAGTTGTTTGTATTCTATAACTAAGATGATGTGATCATTCCACGCCTGTAATATGAAGCTAGTTTATTTCATGAAGTGATTCAGATAGCTTAAAATATCCAGGTACTAAACTAATGCTCGGAAATTAATCTGATGCTCACTAGTCTCACTGGCTATAGGATGAAGTTGCCTGGAGCTCCTTCTAGCCAGAAGTCATGACCAGTGGGGTTCACCATGTTGGATGTGAGGATAAATACTCCCCGTTGAAATTGGCTGGTGCCCAGTAGCTCTAAAATCACGAATTTGAGGAATGGTTACTGAACAAAGAACATTCCTTTCGATAACTTCATCATCAGGCTCTACAGTTGTATATACATACATAATAGTGAATGAATTAGTGTTATTAACAACATTAATGTTGTTTAAACAACATCGAATCAATAACAATAATATCAATGGATTGCAATCCGATAGCATCAACATAACAAACAATACACTGAATTTCAGAAAAATTAGGAAAAATGATAGTACAAATTCATGCATGAATTTATAGTCTCCACTGAAGGCCGACCAGGGCAGTAGTAGTGGCTGGGCTTGCTTCTTCTGCACATAAAGCACTGAATGTAAGGTGAATCACGATAACCTCTACTGTTTGGTGCATGCGATACCTGGATGTTTTGGCAATCTCCACGGTACCCGACAAATGATAGAGAAGGACTCTTCAGCATTAGACATGTGGCAGGTTTGGATCAGGTGTTCTAATATGGAACACCTTTATTTAGCCGCGAGCACAAAAAATCAAGTTCCTAGAGAAACGGTCAGTATAACTTGCTCCACAAGTACAGTTGAATTGGTAGATAGAGTTAGAAGTGGTTAGTTTATGTACTTCATCTTTCAATCGAGGAATCACCATCGGTCGTGTAGAAAATAAGACTTGTAGTTTGCCAGCGTTCAAAGTTCTTTGAACTGATTTTCTTAATTTCTTCGTAATTATCTCACTTGGTATATCGCCCTTGAATTTCAGTTGTGTCTATAAAGGCTTTTTGTTTATGGATAGTGATTAGTCCTTTTCAACTTTCTTAGTCATATGTTTCCTGATGAATTTGTCTGGTATTCATGGGCTGGCCATTGTATCGGGTTCCAGGGGTTGAATGGTCTACGAGATCAGCTTGTAAACTGATGATCTTTGGTCTGACCTCTGGTGGGATCTTGGGTGTGTACTCATGAAGAGTCTCAAACAAGGACGAAACAGCTGTCTGATAATACTTCCTGGTTTTTAACAGTTCTCTAAACGAAATCAGCTCTTGTTCGACATTCAGATATCCAGATAGAATAAGAATAATGTGGGATGCAGTGTGCAAGGGGATGATGTTAACAGGCAGATTTTGAAAGGAGGCGGGAAGTTTGGAAACTGAGTACGGATATCCAGTGGTTTCAGATAAGCTAGTATGTGAAACTATCTGAAAATTTTCATAAGTGTAAACATATATATATATATATGGTGATTTGTATTATTCTTGATAAAGTTATTGTTATCAATCATCTGTGTTTTTCTGCCCCGCTATGGGGTGATCTTCAGTAATCGTCCTTTCGTTTACCGAGTTATATATCAAAAAATACAAGCAAAATCAAAACTCTGAATTTTTTCCTCCTGTACATGATCAGTATGGATACTGGTGGTCCAGTGGCGGGGAACTAGCCAACCCCTCTTCACATGGTTCAATTCTCCGTCGGTGCACTCTGAAACCTTACTTTCCCAGGAGTAAGCCGGGTAAAGAGGGAAGGTTTTGATGTGTGGCTAGCAAATTCACTGCTACTGAAACTTCATAGCTCAAGCTTGAAGCTCTATGCTCCATTTGGAGCACTCAGGGAATAAAATAAACTTACTCACTTTTTGAAGACTGTTTTGACATGGTCTATCGAATACACTTTTTGCGAGATTAAATCTTGGGCAGACCTTTTTTCCCTACATGAACACCGAACGGTCTTACCTTAAACCCCTCCAAATGCCAAACAGTCAATTTCACCATCAGGCATAAATCCGACCTCACGACGTGTGCAACATAGATGGCACTGAAATAGAAACCAAGTTGGAAATTAAATATCTTGGCGTCATTCTATCTGCTGATCTCTCCTGGTCGTCTCATATCTTAGCAATTTCTAAGAAAATATTCCGTCTTACCTTCTACATCAAGAAGTTAAAACATTCTGGTATAACCCAACCCTTACTCCTACAATTCGTTAATTCTCGCATTCTACCTAATATTCTCTATTGTTCCCACTTAGTTTTTCCTGGGCTATTGAAGAAAGACTATAACATATTACGCAGGATGTTAATGGTTGTCAGCAGGGTAAGCAACGGGCCACTTAATCAGCTTGTTAATATTCTGGTCGACAGGCACATAGACTCATGTGAAAAATGGGCCAAATCCATTTTATCTAACTCACACCACCCTCTTCACTCACAACTCTCCCCCTGCATCTCATCAGGTAAAACCAGAAGCCAATATAGAAAACTATATGCTCACACCAGCAAGTACGAAAACTCAATCATACCCTACTTAGCTCGTGTTCTGTGAGATAAAGAAAGCATTCGGCGTGACACCTATAATTCAATAAATAGTCAGTAGAACAACTGGATCTCGTCTTTCCAACTCATATCATTTATAGGTGCATCATTTTCTTTCTTTCTTTTCCTTTTCTCTCTCCCTCTTTCTTTTCTCTTTTTTCTGTTATGTGCCGCTTTGTTTCTTTCTCTCGCTTACGCCAGTAAATATGCTAGCATCTACTTTTCTAACACCTTCAAACACTGTTCAGTTTTGGCTTTGCTACCGACATGCCAATATGTTGTTGTCATATTGAACTGAGATTTCTCCTTAATCTATGTAGAATTCTTTTTATTGATAATGTACTAACTGGATGCAACACTGTAGTAAAAATGCTGAGAATTCCATTCTGTATCACAAGTACTGTTTTGGAATAAAGCAAATTATTATTATTATTAAACATTCAATTCCACCGCGAAATTTATCACATTCCAAAATGGTATTGTTAATGAATAGGTTATACTGTCTTAAACAGATTTTCCTATTTCTAAGTATTACACATTTCATAGTTTTAAGTTGATCGTTTTCTACCGGTTCAGTAAATATCCCTTAGAGCTAATTACGGCTTAATCAGTTTGAGGAGAGGAGAGGAGAAGAGAAGATTACGCAAAATCAAAGCAAAGGCAAGGCATTTCGTACAGGAGACATTTACTTACTGTAGACCCTTTGTCAGTAGACGTTAGCAACAGTCAATCAGCCATTTAGCAGAAAGTCATGCAGCAAGCTTTCTTACTTCTTCCTGACGTTAGTTAACGAGAAGTATCTACAATTTTTGGGAAATTCACTCTCACTTCGTCATTTCAACCTGTCCTACTGATACTGTGGAGGATGGTTTAAATCTCTTGAGGGAAATCCCAATAGAAAATGGATTTCCACCACGTTTTACGAAATGTGACTTATCATCCTAACCCAAGAAAATACTGTACATGAGCTTGGAATTCAAAGGTAACTTAGCTTCTGATATCATGAAAAGAAGGATATCACAGTCCCTGAAAATTCCCTACATCTTTAAGAATGAAGTTTGCCAGTCGACCATTATTGTTCAGTGGCCTGAAGGACAAGATCCCGCATTTGACCAACTCTGTGTGCGTTTATCAATTCACCTGCTCGTGTGAAGATAGGTATATCTGTCGTTCGACTCGAATTTTGTCCAAGAGGGTGCAAGAAGACTATCCTGTATGGCTACGAAGAGGTGGAAGTGGAGCAATAAGAAGCACGATCATTGAACTTCTTGTCGATAATGATCACCCTATCTCTATAGACTCCACCTTTAAAGTCATCTACAAGGCAAAAAGCAACTGACCGAAATCACTACGTACCCGACTCATCTGTATTGCTGAAGCCATCTTTGACTATCGAAACAGAAAAGCCAGATCTTTGTATACAGAAGTTCGTTCAACCCTTTCAACCCCTTTGATGGTCTTAATCCATCTATGCTAAAGTATGATGATCTCTAATCATATTTTGACTCTATCGAATTTTTCATTTTTTCTATTCAATTTTTATACTCTTCCCTTATTACGTCAATTGTTACTATTACTATTTTCACTTTGAACTGTACCCGGTATTATTTCACTCGTCCCACTTGTCATTCTAAATCAATTCTATTTTGCAACGTTAAATTCTATGTTATCGAATTTCACACATTGTCACATAACGTTTTTATTTTATTCGATTTGCCTACTAATCTTATAATTTTACATCTCTTCTAAGTCCTGTACATCCTATGTATTATTCTATATATGACATTAATTTGTTTTGTCACTTGACATTTAATTATGATTACAATCACAAACTTTTTAATTGTAGTTCATACTATTAATATTTAGTGCATTCCCACCTATGATTCAATTCCCTCACCGGATATAACTCCTTAAAAACCACGTATATACGATTGTACAGCTTGATAATAAATTCGTTGAAAAGAGTGTCTTCGCCGAATCACTTGTTTTGATTTTCTATATGTTACAATGGGAATTTGCCATAAATTCCCACTTACAGCATTACAACATTTAAGGTTATTTATCAAATTCCAACTAATCTTAATTTTGCTTGACGAGTTCGTCTTCTACACATGCCTGAAACCATCAGAATGCACCTGAAGAAGCCAAACCTGTGTGTTCTGAAGAATGAATTGTAAAAGCCCGACTATTTCACCTTACCCCTAAACCTCTTAAAAATTAAAAATTATAGTTGTCCATATTATTTTATTATTTCTTCTGACTACTTCATCTTTAATTACATGTTATCGTCGTCAAAACTGTTTTAGTTTTCTTTAATTGCCTATTACCTAATCAAATTGAACTCTCGTTTATTCTAAAATTACTCTTTATTTTTCCAAATTATACTTTATGCAACTCACCTGTTGTAACCATTTCTACCCTTTTATTGTCTGTACTAATATTTTTGGTTAGTTATCAACTTCTTGACATGTTTATTCGCACTAATTATTCCCTCTTAAATATTATTATAAAGAGTCCCATACTAGGGCAAAACAGCTGTCCATTACTCCCAGGCTTTCCAATGGTTCTCTAAATGATGTCAGCTCATGATGAAATCCTGTAACCGATCAAACCAACACGTGACCATTAAATTGATGCTCACTAGTGATAGGAAGTCACCAAGGGTTCGAGTAAGAAGTCGTAACCAGCGGAGTCCACCAAGTCATT
The DNA here is from genome assembly GCA_944472155.2 of Trichobilharzia szidati. Taxonomy (NCBI): domain Eukaryota; kingdom Metazoa; phylum Platyhelminthes; class Trematoda; order Strigeidida; family Schistosomatidae; genus Trichobilharzia; species Trichobilharzia szidati. The sequence continues at coordinate 185,162,263 of OX235271.1, read as the reverse complement.
CAAGAGGACAGTCACTGGCCTGTGACAATGGCTGACAACATACATCACGAACTGGTAGAAGTTGGAATTCACGGACATTTGGATTGCCAGTTGCCGAATGGCCTAAGACCTTGCCTCGCAACCGGAAAGTCCTGGGCTCAAACCCCGGTAGATGTGTACTGCTGAAGAGTCTCATACTAGGACTAAACGGATTTCCAGTACTCCCAGGTTTTCCAGTGGTTCTCTAACTGATGTCAGTCCGTGATCAATCCTGTGACCAATCAAACCAACACATGGCACTTACTTTAAATACCATTCCCCAAATGGTACAACCTTGAATATATCCTAAATTTTTCACTTTTGAATCGAATTATGCATAGTTAGATCACGAAGTGACACGAATTAGAGATCCATTAAAAACCATGGGGTTACTAGACACCTAGTTTTTCCCAATTTCTGGAGAGTGTTTTGAAGTGCGCAACCAGAATCCCACTGTCACTGTTGATAAAGAGAAACTGACAACAGTTGAAAAGAAACAACTGTTCATGAAATCGCAATTTAATGGGGACGTGGCTAGCGAAGTCTTACATCTGAGATTATGGAGAGCGATAAAACGGACTTATACTGCCGTCACCCTTTGTTTGTCATTTTCCAACTGACCAATTATGATTGCTCAAGTGAAAGACAAGCTACCTAGCTGTGCCACATCTATGTGTATCTATAAATTTAGTTGCTCCTGTGGAGAGAGCTATATAGGGCGAACAACTAGACAACCCAACAAACGCATCAATGAGCATCTTCCTTCATGGTTCGGAAAAGGTCAAATAAAATCCATACGAAGTTCTATTTTGGCTCATTTGATTGATAGCGGTCACCAAGTGGACAAAAATAGTGCTTTCAAAGTTATCTATCGTATTCCATCGAGCCTTTCGAATGGAATCAGAACCCGTCTTTTACACCTATCCGAAGCTATGGGAATTCGAGAGAACAATCCAAGTCTTTGTATACAACAAATGAAGTTTGTTCTACCTTTGTCTCTCCCTTGGCCTAGGTGAATTCTATTCAAAACCCTCCCACCCTTTCTTTTTTCCATATCCTTCGTATTTTTATGTTATTTATTTAAAGTCTGATTATCTGTCCACTTCACCTTTAGTATTACGTAACTTTTAAGATTTGATCTAATTTATTTATTGAATTGTCTACATATTACTACCTTTGTTATTCTTATCGTCACCTGCATAAACCTTATTATCAATATTTTGTCATCATTATAATCATCGTTATTAACTACGTTCAAAACATTTAGCACATTATTATAATTATTTGATCCACGAAATCACCGTCATTATCTATAAATCTATGTAAATTGGAGTAAAGCTTGAAGAAGATCTAATTGAAAACAACAATATTTTTCGCTTATATGTCTTCTTCGAACACTAAACAAGCAAAATATGATTTGTTCATTCGTGTGGATCTCCATTTTCGCGGAAGGCAACAGTAGTGACTGTGGCCTAGTCGTAGGCTGTTTGGCAGAACTTGATATGAAAGCTTGAAGATACGAATATAGATTACAAGGGGCTTAGAGACAAGATTGCTTAGGATTAGAAAACAGTTACAACGTATACAAAATTAATATTTGATAACTGGAGAGATAATTTTAAAGGCGAATAAAAGGTGATCATTATTTCCAACTTGATATGAATTACAAGAGGCTTAGAGACGAAAGTTACGCAGGGATAGAACGAATTACAGGTGTGAACAAAATGAGCATGGAAACAAATTGAAATCAAAATTTTCCAACTTGAAATGTAAGTTAGGAGGTGTGAATATAGATTACAAGAGGCACAGAAACAAAAAATTACACAGGATTAGAATATAATTGTAAAATGGTTATTCTAAACGGATTACAAGTGTGATCAGGAGGAGCATGGAAACAAACTTAAAATAACTGATTTTATAACTGAAAAATAGGATGAATTGAATCAAGACAAAGAGAGAAAATTACACACAGATAACAAAACAAAAAAATGGTAAATTGGTAAATTTTGTCTATCTCGATGTGTCTATTGATTGACGATTCACTAGAATATCAGGCAAGGCTTCTAAAAATTCTCTAGCATTCTTGTTGTTTCCTCTGTCTAATATTTGAACGTTAGTTGTCCCAGTCGAATTGATGTCCGTGGTTGTCTGTATGTAGTGATATGAGCGAGGAAGTGGATGTCATTTCTTTTGACGGCTAGCTTATGTTCATGGATACGAAGACGAAGGGGACGTCCACTTTAGCCAATGTAGTGTTTTTCACAGTTGTTACAATTTATTTTGTAGATGATGTTGGTTTTATCTTCTTTCGTTGTTGAGTTTTCTGGTTGACATAGAGCCAGCCAAGTGAAGTGATTTTGTTTGTTTGTGTGCGACATCAATTCCTAAAGGTTTGAAGAGTCTTGCAGTGATTTCTGAGATATCCTTTATATGTATAGATGTAGACGTCAGAAAGGATACCTACTTATCACAAAGCTTCACAGAGTAGCTATCACTGAAGATGTTGCCTAGAATGATAATAAAACCTCCTCAATTAACCCATCAGCTTAGAGAACAACATCCAAAAAGGAAAAGACAGAAATTATTTTATGTAATAGCTTGTCACTTACTGTATTCATGTCAATAATCATTTTCACATGACCAATAAAATAATAATAATGATAATAGGTTTTCTGTCCATTTTGACAATTACTCATTAATATTTGATCTATCTATCTGTCTATTTATCTTAAGTTGATAGTAATGTCATTGTGATTGAATTCATCGACCTATCTTACAAAATTGATTGAATATTTACGAAGCTACTGCTGATTTAAAAAAGAAATACAGCATATATATCTCTGAAATGTTAAGCGCTATTGATTTCACAGCATTATTGACTCATTTAATTTAGTACACAGTGGTGCATTTCAATGTTGTGTATTACATTATCTGAGCACGTTGGTAATGACTATTAACAAACAATTGTGCTTGAAGAATTTACTCCGATAAAGGAAGAAATGCCTAAGGGGAAATAAATATCCACAGGAACTAATCCTAAAGAATGAAAAACAAAACGATATTACTGTTTTTACTGACGTTTCGCTATTTAATACTGCTGCTAATAGCTTTATCAAAGTATAGCTATATTAAACCGGAATTTACAAAATCCCACTCAACACATATATAACAAAGAGTTAAGAGGTGAGAAAATAGACTACTTAGGTCAAGTTAAAGGAACATATTGAAAGTCAAAATAACAATGAAGATCACTAAACCAAATAACAAAGGTAATAAATAGTACATCTCTTATGGTATCAAAACAAAGTTTACTAACTTGATCCTCGTTCGTCAGTCTGGGGTCATTTTTCGTTGTTGTCAAGTTGGTCAATTGGTAAAGATAACAAAACCGAATGTAGATTGTTGGATTTGATCGGTGTGTAAAATTATAAAAGCAGTGTGTGTTTACATAGTAAAATTGCTGATCACATACGTGTTGATTTTGTCACTTCATGGGGAAGGGGGGGGAGGTGTTGTAACCAGGTCAGATTCTGTTTTATTCCATCATTCCTGTTCAGACAATTTGGATTCCACTTGATATGAAGTGCTTCTGATATTAGAGGTTCTTTGTGATTCCTGGAGTTTTTCTGGATGATGATTTCAATATTGTCAAAATCAATTTTTGGCCTCATTCTATAACGTGTAGACCTATAGCTAATGATTTTTCAAGTTTTTCTAGTTCAACAGGATTTCTCAGTGGTCGAAGAGATGCTCTAGGGTGTTCATTTCTTCTGATTTTCATTTCTCGAGATGTTTGTCTGATGTATATCGCATCACATTCCAAGCATTTCATTTTATAGACACAATTAGATAGAGAATCTTTAGGGATTTGGCCTTTTATACGGACAGGGTTGTTTCGTAGTGTGTCTGATGTTTTGAAAAAGACTCTGATGTCGAGCTTATTGAGTACTCTTCTGATATCGTCTGACATCTCCGCTCTATATGGGGTGACAACTGTTGAGGTCCATGTTTTCGACCATACTTAATGTCAGTGACGACTTTGTTGATGAAGTTCCTTGGGTAGTTGTTTTGCTTGAGAGTCTCAGAAATGTTTGATATTTATTCTTCTTTTTCTTTCTCACCCGTTATCAGAGAGTGTGCTCGTCTAAGAAGACTTGAAACAACTGAAACTTTTGCGCTGATTGGGTGTGATGATTTGAAGTCTAAATATTTACTGGAGTGGGTTTTCTTCCTGATTATGGATATACTAAAAAGTCCGTTTTCCCTTCTCTTAACTAAGCAGTGTAGAAATGGTAGTTCCCCGACGTCTGATTCTGGGGGTACAGCAGGTTGGGTGTGAGGACAAAAACTTGCTGAAGACATTGGCTAGCGGTTGCGCTATGTTGTGAATTGGCAGAAGTTGCAATTCATGGGCTGGCCGTTAGATAGGGCGGGTCCCAGTGGCTTAAGGGTCTACGAGGTCGCTGGCCTTGTAACTAGAAGGTCCTGGGTTCGAACCCTGGTGGGTGAGTACTACTGAAGAGTGGCAAACTAGTCTGACGAAACAGCTGGCTGTCCAGTACTCTCAGCTAGTTTTCCAATTGTTCTCTAACTGATGTCAGCTCATGATGAAATCCTGTAATCAATCAATCAAATCCCTACAAACCAACACTTGAATATCCATATTAATGTGTTTATTAGATATATCACACAGTGAAACAGTATTATTTACTGGATGATGTTTCATGTCATATCAATTATAATCACGCGTCTTCGAAACTTGAGTTTTATAGTTTTATAAATTCACCAAAGTAAACTGGATTCTGGGAGATACACAGTTTATTTTCTCTAGGAATGAATTGTGTAGATCTCGTTTTACACTACAAAAGTATCATCTACACATCTTAATCATACTTTAGGAGTGAGTATGCTTGAAAAGATGTTATTTTCGAATCTATTCATGAAAAGGTCAGCGACTATTGGGGAGACCGGTGAACCCATAGCGACACAATTTGTCTGTCTATATAAACTCCCTTTAAATGTAAAATAATTACTTTCTAGACAGAATTTTAAGCTCTTAATTATTTCACTGGTGTCCAGTGGACATCTTTGTGATAGCGTTGCATCTGATTCTATTAGACTGGAGATGATATCAAGACTTTCGATAATAGGGATACTAGTACATAATGAGTTAATATCATAGCTTACCATAATATCTTTTTTAACAATTTCTCGGTGTTCTATTTGGGATTTGAAATCATATGAATTTCTTACAATATTTTGAGTGTCCTTTTGTAATGGTTATAGTACCGAGAGTAAGTATTTAGAGAGGTAGTATGTCGGCGAGTTGGTGAAATCTACTACTGACCTTAATGGAACTGTGGGTTTATGTATCTTTGGCTGACCGTAGAATCTTGAAGGTACATAAGATTTTGGTTTTAGTTTAAACCAGAGAGAATTTCCAATTTTGGGTTTCATTTCTTGAAGGAGTCTGTTTGTATTTAGTTTGATTTTGTTGAATTCGGTGGATTTTTTCTTCTCTTCATTGAGTAAGTATGGTCCTTCAGGTAGGTGCTCAGTAGCCTTGTTTTCATAATCCGTTCTGTTCATTATCACAGTGACGTTCCCCTTGTCAGCTTTCGCTTTAACGATGCTTTTGTCTTTCTTCAAATTTCTTAAGGCTTCATATTCTTGTTTAGTGAGATTAAATGATATATTTCGTTGTGTCACGTGGTTTTGTTATCTTTACCAATTGACCAACTTGACAACGAAAAATGCCCCCAGACTGACGAACGATGATCAAGTTAGTAAACTTTATTTCGATGTCATAACAGACGTACTATTACCCCTTTGTTATTTGGTTTAGTGATCTTCATTGTTATTTTGACTTTCAATATGTCCCTTTAACTTGACCTAAGTAGTCTATTTCTCACCTCTTAACTCTTTGTTATATATGTGTTGAGTGGGATTTTGTAAATTCCGGTTTAATATAGCTATATTTTGATAAAGCTATTAGCAGCAGCATTAAATAGCGAAACGTCAGTAAAAACAGTAATATCGTTTTGTTTTTCATTCATTGGGAAATACAAAAACCTTTATTACAATGAATATCATCTACCAAATGCCCAAATTTTGTCAAACTGTTAAAAGTAAACCTGGTTTGGACATATATAACTAATCCTAAAGTATAACAGAGAAAAAGACACAATGAAACGCCCAACTGTTGAAAAAAGGAAGCGTTTATTCGTCCCTTATTGAAAGGAGAAGTAGTACCACAAAATTTTGGTAAGAAAATGAAAGGAGCAACTAATCTTGTTACATTGTACAGCAGCACACGCTCTCTAAGTCAATCTAAACTGAATAAATACCGTGCTGATGTCACTTTCAAATGTGTTTATAAATTTACGTGCAGCTGTGGAAGCAAGTACATTCTAAAGACAGAAACAAGGGTTTCTAACCGCTATTTTCTGAGCATATTCCATCAGACTTATTCCCAAAAGGAAGCAGATATTCGCTAAGTGCAACCACCAAACACCTCATGGATACAGGTCATTTCATCAAGATTTCCAAATTCTTCAAAATATTAAACATACTAAGGACACGATTCAGTGGCCAGCCCATGAATTCTGACTTCTATCAATTCGTGATTTAGCGCGACCACCAACCAATGTCATCTATGGGATCCCCATCCTCATTCCCGACTGGATGGACCTCACTAGTCACGACTTCTCACTAGAACTCCAGGCGGCTAACTCCATCCTGTAGCAAGTCACCAGTGAACTTCAGATTAATTTTCTATAGTTGGCTTTTAATTATCATATTTATTTTTACGAGTTGATCATGGATTGATATCAGTTAGAGAACCATTGAAAACCAGCACCGGAGTACTGGACAGCTGTTTCATCCTAGTTTCTTCGGAATCATCATATATATATATATGTATATAAATATATATCTGTCAAGCTTAATACTCACTGGTCGAGGTTTTCTGAGTGAGTCAGCCAAGCATCGGACGCCGAACCACGTAAGTAGTTGGCGAGCATTCTCCGCTGGACCACTGACGCACACTAATGTAATTCACAAGTGGTTAAATAACTCTGTTTGAGCAAATTTATGGCTAAAACTGCCAAAAATAAAAATCCTCATGTAATAATTAGTACTAATATAATAAGATGAATTTTACATTACCACGGTTGAAAATGAATATTTCAGCCATGTTAAAAGATCCTGATAGTTGATTCGATGTGAATATATAGGCAATTATAAAAGAAGGAATTAAGACTACACGGCTATCATCAAATATCAGATCCGCTGATGATAAACTGTTATGCATTAACGGCTCTCTACCTTTTTTGTGTGTTCGTTTTGTTTGTCTTTGTTTTTCAGTCGCTATCGATTCTGTAAATCACAGTGAAAACTGATATTTATCTGCATATTGATTATTTTGAGAATTTAAAACAGTAATTCTTTCATGACTCTATGGTATGTGATGAAGTTGTTGTTTTGTTTTTCTGCTGAAAATGAATCGATCCTTGAGTTTCAGACTTTTCTTTGTACGATAGGCTTGATGAAATGATCAGTTTTATGGAATTTGACGCATACTTATGATGTAATCAAGTGATTGTTAGGTAGAACATCAGAGGAACTTCATATTTTTTATTTATAACAGCAGTTTGAAAAGATCACTGTGCTATCAGAGTTTCAGAGTTAGACAAAGCTGCCTGTCCATTATCACCCACGATGATATTCGTAATTGTTGTGGACTGGATTATGTGTCAGACTGTGCACACGAAGTGAGAAGACAGGAATACATCGGACCACCGATAAGAAGACTGTAGAAGATCTAGATTTCGTGTGTGGATGATTTACGTTTTATGTCATACAAACTCGAAGATTTACAGGAGAAAACCAACAAAAAAACTGACAGAAGAGGCTGGCTGTATAAGCAGCAAATACAGGACTCCAGTTGAAAGTAGAGAAGACGGAGGTGAGGAAGATAACCAACGAAAAGCAACAGCAACAACAACCAGCACCAATCACTGCCAACGAGAGGAACTTCAAAGAGGTCACTTCCTTCACTTATCTCACTAGGAAGCACAGTTTCAGCCACAGGCGCGCTGAATGGATGAAGATATCAAAGCAAGGCAGCCGGAATCGGAAAGGCAAGATACGCCTTCATCAACCTGAAACCAGTTTGGAAATCTTCTACAGTCAGCGGTATGAAGAACAAGATTAGGATTTTCAGCATACATGTAAAGTCTGGGTCAGAAACCTGGTCGGCGAGTCACGAAGAGCATTTCGAACAGGCTACTGCAGATATACATCAACAGCTGTCACCTTCGCTGGCTCTATACTGAAGATCAAATGGCCAGCCGGCCGGTCAGAAAGAATTAGCAAGAAGAAACTCTGACTTGTAACAAACCAACTAAGAGCCGATCGCTCAACAAATATTCAGAAGAGAATGGAGATGGATAAGACACACACTGAGTAAACCGTCGAATGACATCGAACTCAATAAAGGCCATCGCTCGAATGGAATCCCAATGGGAAGCGACGAGTGGGTCGTTGGTGCGAAGATGACATGGAGAAGATCGAGTGAGTTGAAGGAGGAGATAAGAGATTATAGGCAATCGTGTGGCTAGCCAGCTGAAGAGGACGGCAGAGAATAGAAAAGAGTGTAGATGTGTATTTTGAAGCCCTATATTCCATTCGGAACCCAAGGGAATAATAATATATTCATCACTGTCATATCTAAGAGAAAGAAATTATCAACCCAATATTGTCTCCCGGTGGGCGCCTTCTACTGACGAGTCCCAAACTAGCAAGAAACAGCTGTCCGGTAATCCCAGGTGATTTTCATTGGTTCTCTAACTGACATCAATCCGTAATCAACCTTGAAACATTTCGAATCCTAACGAACCTACTCTTCAAAGCTAATCTGGCTACAGGATGAAGTTGACTGGAGTTCTTGTGAGGAGTCATGACCAGTGGGGTCGACCAGGTCGGGTGTCGGGGCAAATACTCGCTGATAACATTGGCTGGTGCCAGTCGCACCAATTGGTAGAAGTTAGAATCTATGGGCCGATCAATAAATCAGGTCCCAGTGGCTGAATCGTCTACGGGTTTGACTTGCAACTGGAAGGTCCTGGGTTCTAACTCCGGTGGATGCGTACTGCAAATTAGTCCCAAAGTAAGACGAAAGAGCTATCCAGTCCTCCATGACTGTTTTTATGGTTTCTCTACCCGGGATTAAACTTGACACAATATTATTTCATTATACATTTCATTGAATTCTTGACTCATAATGCTATCCGTGTTTCAATTTCTGTAAATACTTTACCTTTATATATTTAATATTCAAAATTGTTCATTTCATAGAAAACTTGCATAGATCCTCAAAATACGAGGAGGTTCTTTCATGTCACTGTGCTGCACATCCTGTTTCCTCTTGATTCAAATTTAAGAATTAAAATGAACTGTTTGAAATATGCAATTCTTTGTTAACATGATTCAATTTATGTACAAAATATTATAAAAACAATATGACATAACGAAACCGTACCACTTTATTGATTATATTTCTTTTATATTGATTATTTGATTATTTACAACATTCTACGTAATAAGGTCAAATCACGTATAGGAAATGAGTAGAACAGTGTTATTATTTGTTTGAATGAGAAAAGTGACTCCATTTATTACAAGGTTATGTCTTGCATATTTCAAATTGAGCGGGTGAAACGGATGATAATAATTGAGATTTTGTCGCTCAAGTGGATTGATTTTAATTTGGCTTTGTTCTCTGAACTGGAGGTTTTAATTGCAAAGCTTTCATTGTCCCTATTCTAGACAACATCTTCAGCTCAAGTGAACTTGTTTCAATTCCCCATGAGTAATAATATTGTAACAACAGAAGACTAGGGCCAGGCAACAGATTGTTTATTAAGGAAATCAGCACATATTTATACATTTTCAAGTACACTATTATAGATTATTGTTAGCAGAAAAACACAGTCTTCTGATTGGTTGTTTCTCACTGACAGTTAATCTTTCATCTCTTTGTGGCTGTTTCTTGAATGTCAGATCATCTATATGCTAACTGTATCCGCCTACACAAAGTATTTGTTCTTATTTTTCTCATGACCAATATTTCGGACATAAACATTGACTTAAATTAATGTCTACCAATTTGGCTAACAGCCAGCTCTCACCACACTCGTCTCTCCGTCAAAGACTTCCAACTGAAGTTGGGTCGTTGACATAAGTATAAAACTTGGGCACTGTGGTAGAGTATAACTCCATTATGGATAAGATTTTATTTTGATAAATCACACAGTGTTGTACAGTAATATTAACTAATGACGTTTAGAGCACAAACTATTGCTCATCATCATATCAAGTAACTCACACAACTTTTTCCTTCATTTATATACATGTGTGGAATCGATTAGATATTTGAATAAAAATCAGTATAAGATAATGTACATTCAGAAATAATAATATAAGTGTTATTGATCAAACACAATCAGATGGGAAATAAGACGAGTGTTTTTATAGTCATAATAAGTAACTTGTTAGAATGTTGTGATGTGCTTGAATTGAAATAGAATATTAAGATTATTTATTATTCTCTTCTGATTTGACCGGCGGTAATAATATCTCCCATATTTCTGGTATTTGCATTGAGTCATTTCTGTTGCATGTGTTGGGTGTAGATTATTCGATGAAGCAGGATTCCGTAATCAACCTCTCTCTCCACCTACCTATGTTACTGTTTAGAATCTTTAGAACCGCCAGATAGTGTCATAGGCGAGTAGCCGTTCTATTACCTATCTTGATGGCCCTCGCCGGTCATGACCTCTCACTAGATTTCCAGATAACTTCTACAGTCACTAGATGGTATCAGACTAGCTTTCAAGGCAACAGTAAGGAATAGACACCAGCTCCAGACGAGCTTGAAACAGCCAATCAGATTCTTCTAGGTGAAAAGTGGTACTTAATTTACAAAGAAGTGTATCTGCGATGTGTATGTAATAAAAGTGAATCATATAGGGTATATATCCCTAATATGCTGCAAAAACTGGCCCCATATTCTCATAGAAGTGGTTATAGACATATCAAACTAATGTATTCTCTATTTCTCCAGCTCTAGCAGTTGTTGGTTGCATATACGCAATATATTAATAAGGCAGAGCTTTGATTTCGAGAGGAAAGTGTCTAAAAAAACCACCAGTTATGTACGACTTACAAACTTCGACAGATTTCCTCATATAAAGTGGTTGCGTCTGAATGTATCACCATCAATAGGCCGGCAATAATTCTTCAGAGTAATTATCCCTCCACATATGCATGTTTTATTCCTCCCTATCAACCGATTTTCCACAGAGAAGTCAACGAGGACTACGACTAGCAACCATTTGTAATGCTGAGCTATCTGATTGGTCAAATCAAGGTCATTTGACTTTTGTGTCTATTGCTTACTCTTGCCACTTTCAATAGTTAGTTTATTAGTTAGTAAAAATTCATGCGGCATTGAGTTGAGTCCCATTGGTTGAATGGTCTACGAGCTTGCCTTGTAACTGGAATTTGCTGGGTTCGAACCCCGGTTGGTGCGTACTGCTAAAGATTCTCAAACCAGGACGAAACAGCCGTCAAGCACCTCCTGGATTTCCATTACTTTTCAAAGCGGTGTCAATTCGTCATCAAACCCTCAACCAACCAAAATCCAATCCCTACAAACCAACATTTGATCAATTTAGCAAAAGTATTCATTCAGACATCTATAAAACACAAAATAATCGAGCAAAGAATATCCTTTTCGATAAATTCCTCTTCCAGGCTCTACAATTATATATATATATATGTTTGTATACACAGAATATTCTAGAATAGTAGTCAATAACAGTATTAGTGTTTTTTAAATAATATCGATTTGTTAAGTAAGATCACAATGGAATTACAGTTCATTAAAGATGCTTAAACTATAATAATAATAAAGATATAACAGCGAATAGAATATCAACTAAAATTACGGAAATTCCACAAAAATTCCAGTTTATTCAAACCTGGATGGCCAAGGTAATGATAATGTCTGAACTAACTTCTTTTGGATGCACGAATTAGGCTTATTAATATGGATCCCAACAGCCTCAGCAATATTCAGAAATCGAACACTTAAAGCGAAACTGAGATTTGTAGGTATGCGGTAAGTGGCCGAGAAAGCATGATTAACGTCAATCTTGTGTTCTGTATCCACAAGATGAGATAGAATAGCGCTACGAACAGATTTTGTTTGTCATTTACTTGTCCACCATGCCGGGTGATATTCGGAAATCCGACGAGAAACACGCCTAATTGTATGGCATATGTAACTGGCTCACTCCACAGGAGCAGTTAAATTGGTAGATACACATGGAAGAGGCGAAATTAGACAGTTTGTCTTTTATTCCCGAACGCAGAAGAGGAGTGGTTTTAAAGATACAGCGTAATTCAGCAGCAGGGAATAATATTTTTACCGCATTTCTAAGGCGCTGTGTTAGTATCTCACTGGTGTTGTCTCCTAGGAACTACATCTGTAAGAATAAGGCCTTTTTGGAACTGTTGGTAACTTGGGCTGCTTTGGTTTCAGATTCACATTCTTATCAATAAACTTTTCAGGATAACCATTCTCACTTAGCAGCCGTTTAATATTGTTAAGTTCCCCGTCAAGACATTCGTCCAAGCAAATCTCTCTTGCTCTGTGAACCAAGAACTTTATTAGATTGCGTTTGTATTTCAAGGGCACAAAGCTGAGAAAATGTGTGTACTGGCCCGTTGATGTAGGTTTTCTATAAACACTTCTTCTTATTGTGCCATCATCTTTTCTGGACATGAGGACGTCTAAAAATGAAATACTAGAGTCTTTTTCTTTCTCACTAGTAAAATTTATTGCAGGATGTACCTCGTTAAATTTATCCAGGATGTTCTTTGCTTCATTTTCGTTCTTCATAATCAAAAAAGTATCATCCATGTACCGACAATAAAATTCGAGTTCATTAATAACATCCTTCAAAGGCCCATTTTCTAGTTTCGCCTAGAAAATATTGGCTAGAATGGGTCCTAGTGGTGACCCCATTGCCACACCATCGATTTGTCTATATAGTTCCTTACTAAATAAAAAGTGGACATTCATTGTACATTTCAAGAGAAGCTCTTTCATAAAAGATATAGGAATGCCAACATCGATGTTTCGTCTTTTGAGTTCTTCGCATACAAAGTCCACTGTTTCCATGAGTGGTACATTGATGAATAAGGAAGATACGTCAAATGATATCATGAATTTATTATCAACATTTAAATCTTTTATCCTTTCAAAAATTCCAAAAGTATCCTTTACACTATGTTTCACCAACTCAGTATGAAGGGGCTGTAAGAGTTCGACTAACCATTTGGCTACAGGATGGTATGGTGAATTTAACATATCTAATACTGGTCGAAGCGGTACACCAATTTTGTGCACTTTAGGCGAGCCATATAGTCTTGTGGTGTGAACGTCCCAGTGGGTTTAAGTGATGTGTACTGACTCTGTGAGATGAAGCCTTGTTGTTTCAATCAGTGTTTCAATGTTTCCGCTAAGTGTTTCTCTATCTTTTCAGTCGGATCCAGAGAAGAGGAGATTTTTTTGGAATTTTAGATTATCATTAAGAATAGTATTCATCTTCTCAAAGTAATCCGCTTTGTTCATGATAACCACTCCTGAGCCCTTATCCGGTCTTGTTATTATTATGTTATCATTTTTGCGGAGAACATATTGGGCTTCTCTATGTTTTTTGGTTGATAATAATAATCACTTTATTCCACAACAATAGCAATTTACAACATGGAATTTTCAGCGTTTCTTTTACATATTGCAATGGTTTAGCTCTGTTTATAATTATATAAATGTATAAAATATTAAAATAGTGATAGTTAATAGGAAAAACTAAAAACCCCAACAAAATCACACCACTGCTAGGTCATAGTGAATAATAAATAAATAAATAATATAACAAATAACACATGCAATAATATGCATCATTACATTTTATAGTTTAGTTAATGATTTAAAAGTTGTAAGAGTTCTTTTCTGGTATTTGTCTCTTCACACAATACTCGTGCCAAATGTGGTACGATCGAATTTTTATATTTTGTAGTACGAGCATAAATGTTTATGAAATTTCTTCTGGTCTTACCCGAAGAGATACAAGGAAACAATTGTGAATAAAGAGGATGTTCACTATCAGACAAGATAACTTTAGCTAAGTGTTTACAGGAATTCATATACCTATTGACAACAGTGTCAGTTAGTTGAGTCAAAGGGATAGCACTGACCCTACTTACAGCCTTCAATGTTCTTCGTAGTATTATATGGTCTTCCTTGAGTAGCCCAGGGAAGAATAATGGAGAGCAGTAAAGAATGATGGGCAAAAGACATGAATTAATAAATTGTATGAGAAGAGATTGGGTTATACCTGAGTGCCTCAACTTCTTTATGTAATAAGTCAGACGGAAAACTTTCTTAGAAACTATAAGAATATGAGACGACCAGCAAAGGTTTGAAGAGAAACTAATGCCAAGATAAGAAACACTTGACTTACTCTCTATCATGGTACCATCAATATTACAACAATCATGAGATTGGATCAATCCATGCATGTCTTTTTCACTTCTCAAGCTGAAATCAACAGTATTACATTTAGTTGGATTTACTTTAAGACCATATGAGCCAGACCAATCCTTAACTTCAGCTAAGAAGCCATTCATATGGGAACAATCCGGTGTGGAAACTGCAGGGACAGAAATGGTCAGATCATCAGCATACTTAATGAAGTTAACTTTGGGTGAGTTCGGAAGGTCATGCAAAAAGAAAGAGAAAAGAAATGGAGAAAGTACTGCACCTTGAGGCACACCACTTTCAGTTAGCTGAGAAGTGGAGCGCTTTCCAGCCAAAACAGTATGCTGTTTCCTATCCTTAAAATAAGAAGACAGCCATCTAGTTGCCCAGGACTCTGTTTGTGCTGAAATCATCTTTCCTAATAAAAATGTCCTAGGAACAGAGTCGAAAGGTGCAGTATAGTCTAAAAAAGCTGTTCGAACGAACTTAGCACCCTTATCAAGGCAGGAAACAATGTTGTGGTGTAGTACAATGGCTACATCTAATGTACTTCTTCCACACTTATAAGCAAACTGCTTAGGGTCACTAAAAGCTTTTAAAGAAGGTTTAAGAATATTCAAAAGAAGTTTCTCCATAGTTTTCAAAAAAGGAGATGTTATAGCGACTGGTCTAAACTTTATACCTGCTCCAGAAGATGATTTCTGTACAGGTACAACTTTGATTTCTTTCCAGTCAGCAGGTACCGTTTCCTTGTTAAATGATGCATTAAAGATTTGAGTAAGAGGATGACACAAGATGTCTGCACACTTTTGAAGAAGAATGCCTGGTACACCATCTGGGCCAAGACTGTGTGTTGGATTTAAAGATTTCAAACATAATAGTACATCGTTTTCTTTAAAACCCGGAAAATGACCATTATCTTGACTAGGTACATCAGGTACAACCATATTAATTTGTTTCATGATAAATGATTTGTTTAAAGCATTAACATCAGAATAAGCATCAACAGACATTTGTTTTTTACTTGTAAGTTTATTGAAAAGTTTCCAAATGTTTGAAGGATTTTTACATGTAAAAGAGAAGACATTCAGCGAAGAGACTCTTTTCGGTGAATTCATTCACATAGCTGTACAATCGCATTTATATATAAATATTTGTGTGTGTGTGTGTACATGAGGTTTGTCAAGTTTAGATAATTGATTAGTTAACACAAGAATGATGTAGTATAGAGACAAAGTTAATCAGACAGCAACTAAAGTAAGACTGAGTTAAAAAACTAGATGACGTAATATAATTGGCTAAAATGTTACAACTTAGGTCAGGGTAGCAACAGAGGTAATTACATGTAGAGATTAAGTAGAAGTGAAATTGAGTGAATAAGTTGGATGACGTAACATGAATGACTAGAAACTGAGCGTTGTTCAAGTCAGTAACAGTGGTAGTGGGGTATAGAGATTGAATCGGGTGGGGATAGAGAACAAGAAAGTTGAAAATGTAAAATATTACAGTTGAGAAGACAAAATAATACTAATGAAGAGACAGAAAAAAATATTAGGTAGAATTTACTTGTCGGGTAATGAGATAGATTACGTCCATTGCAAGTGTAGTGATTGAACGAACTTCTTCTGTATGCAGAGTTCAGGACTTAGCAAGTGAATAGCCATTGCTTCTGTAGTTTGAAGAAGTCTGATTCGTACACCTTTAGGGAGACTACTACAAGTCGTCTACAGAGTAAGAAGTAGTCTCCCTAAAGGTGTACGAATCAGACTTCTTCAAACTACAGAAGCAATGGCTATTCACTTGCTAAATCCTGAACTCGGCATACAGAAGAAGTTCGTTCAATCACTACACTTGCAATGGACGTAATCTATCCTATTAGCCGACATGTAAATTCTACCTGATTTTTTTTCTCTTCTGTCTCTTCATTAGTAATATTTTGTCTTCTCAACTGTAATATTTTACATTTTCAACTTTCTTGTTCTCTATCCCCACCCGATTTAATTTCTATACCTCACCACCACTGTTACTGACTTGACCAACGCTCAAATTCTAGTCATTTCTAGTCATGTTACGTCATCCAACTTATCTGCTCACTTTTAGTCCTAATTTAAATGACATTATTCTTTGCCCCACCTCTACTCAGTCTCTACATGTAATTACCTCTGTTGCTACCCTGACCTAAGTTGTAACATTTTAGCCAATTATATTACGTCATCTAGTTTTTTAACTCAGTCTTACTTTAGTTGCTGTCTGATTAACTTTGTCTCTATACTACATCATTCTTGTGTTAACTAATCAATTATCTAAACTTGACAAACCTCATGTACACACACACACACAAATATTTATATATAAATGCGATTGTACAGCTATGTGAATGAATTCACCGAAAAGAGTCTCTTCGCTGAATGTCTTCTCTTTTTCATATGACTCAATGGGGATTTTTACATGAGCAAAATGTTGTAAGGTGGAATGTTTGGTAGCCCTATGTTCAAGCAGGCCGCCTAATTTCGAATTATCGTCATTTACCTATTCTGTTCTCTCTGCAAAAAAGACATTTACATTACGTCCTACCTGAAATACAATTTGATAACACATACACACACACATAGAGTCAAACTATTCATTCATTTATTCATTTGTATGACTTTTGACTTACTACATTTTACAAACGTCTCTGCTGTCTATTCGTGTCTATATGCAACTCTAGATTTTCACTTCTAAGTCGACTTCATTTGTCTACGTGAATCAGGCGAAAAACACGAATTATTAAGTAGATGTATCGAAACATGCAAATTACCAATACACGTGTTGTATAATTACTTGTACAAGTATTGATTGACCATAGATATGTAGTGTATATATATATATATATATATTGATATGATGATAAGCTGAATATTTCAGGCCATACAAACTAAATCATGTGATGTCTAAAGTAACATTTTTACTGAACAAATAGAAAAATATATAAATACAATCAAGATTTATTGATGAAAATTCTATTTTTTTGTTTTTGGTCATTCTTAACATCTCTATCCTTAGAAATTGAAACTGAAGTTGAAATTTAAACCTTTTAAACCATTGAAACATTCAAGAGAGAGATTTTATTTTTATAGTTTGAAGGCATTTTCGAAGTGTTTGATTAACATCAGTGATTTTAACAACATTATCTAACGGAAAGGTTATTATTATTACTAATGTTCCCTTGGGTTCCTAGTGGAACATAGGGCCACAACTGCACGTCTCCACTTGCTTCTGTCTTCTGCTGTACTTTTCACCTGCATCCATGTTAATCCATACTGTTTCAACTCCTCTTCACACGATCTCCTCCATGTCACCCTAGCATTGACGTCCAACTCGCCGCTTCCCTTTCGGCTTCCACTAGAGCTATGGCCTGACGCGCGATGTCACCCAGCGGCCTCCTCAGCTCAGCGAGTGTCCAATCCATCTCTACTTTCTCCTGCATATTTGTTGGCCAATTGGTTCTTGTTTTGTTTCTTCCCATAGTTTCTTGTTGGTGATTGTCTCCGGCCATCTGATCTTCAGTGTAGAGCCAGCGAAGACAGATGTTGATAAAGGTCTGCAACAGGCTGTTGGAAATATTCTTTGTGACACACTGGCCAAGTTTCTGATCCGTATAGAAGAACTGACTGACTTGACGTCGTTTGTATTGAAAATCCGAATCATTTTGTTGTTGATGCTGAGTTGAGTGACAAAGATTTCCAGATTGGTTTCAGATTGATTAATGTGTTTCTTGCCTTCCCGATTCTCGATTTGACATCCTCGTCCGTTCCTCGTGTAGTTGAGACAATGCTCCCTAGATAAGTGAATGAAGTAACCTCTTTCAAATCCCTCCCGTTGATGGTGATTGGCGCTGGTGGATGTCGCTGTTGTTGTTGTTGGTTGGTTGGTTGGTTATTTTCATAACCTCGGTCTTGTCTATGTTCACCTGGAGTCCTGCCTTTGCTGCTTCTTCGACCAGTTTGTCGGTTGAAAGGTTAAATTGAATATATTTATTCATTGTCTTTTAATGGGTAATACTGTCACACATAGCAACATACACGGCGGTCTGTTTAAAATTTGCGCTACCATGCACCTCCATCACTATCTATATTTCATGTTCTCTTTGTTTTAATCAATTGGAATATGACGTCTAGTTGTATTATTTACTTTCGTGAGTATTTAAAATGTTTACGACCAATACAGTGAGTTATGTCCTTGGATCTCCAAATGTACTCCTGAACCTTTCATAATTGACTTTCAACCAAATGTGCTGCATTTTTCTAATGGAAGCAGAGCAGAAATATCATGAGGGATTGGTTTTCGCTTCAGATCAGACAGCATTATGTCACAGAATTTGCTGTCAGTTAATATTTTATCTAAAGATCATGGACGAACAGGAAATATCAGGCAATGAATTCCACTAAAAATCCTGCACCTTAAATAAACACTGTTCAGAATAAAGCCAACAAAAACATCCAACAGCAAGTGGTTGACAAGACCAACTCCATCAACAAAATAAATTGCATCAAGTGTGCAAAGTCTTATACATACCCAAAAGTCGGCATTCCCGACGACGCCAAGTCCAAGTATATAAAATAGCTGTCAAAAGACACGACATGTATTCTTCCTTTATATCAAAGCAGATGAACAACTATGGACACGAATTTCACTGAGAAAATGTTGAAAGTTTTAGACAGTAGAAACACCAAAAACTGGTAGGGAATTCCTAGATGCCTGAAACTCAGACGAATCTGCAATCAGTAGACACATTAACTGACTGTAGAATTTCATCATCTTTTCCTCCCCTTGGTATTGGTCAAATCGTCAACCAATCAGAGCAGCTATTTTTCGTCTACCTTATCCAAATCGCCTGTCAGTTGGAACAATCCATTTCCACTGCCCTGGGCCGATTTTAATGTGGTAAAACAAAGTATAGAAATATGACATGTTTTTCCCCATAAAATTGTATCCTAACAATCACAGGCCAGTCTTTGTCTTTAGATATTCACCTGACTCAATGAAGCGGAAGGTACCACGGACTAATAGTGTAACAACAGAAGACAAGGGCCAGGCAACAGATCGCTTATTAAGGAAAATCAACACATATTTATAGATTTTAATGTACATTATTGTAGATTATTGTTAGAGGAAAATACAGTCTTTTGATTGGTTGTTTCTCACAGAAAGTTAACATTGCATCTCGTTGTGGCTGTGTCGGATCATCCATATGCTAACTGTATCCGCTTACGCAAAGCCTTTGTTCTCATTTTCTCACCACCAATATTGGGGACATAAACATTGACGTCAATTACTGTCTACCAACTTTGGCTAGCAGCCAGCTCTCACCACAATAGGTGTATCTTCAAGTATTCGTTTTGTAGGGATTTTTGTTTGATTGCAGTACAGTACAGTACAGAGACTTTAACCTACTAAATAGTAGATTGGTCCTCTGTTCTCGTTCAGGGCACGGCTTCTATTGCTTATTTATGGAGTATTGTGATCGTGATCCGGCGGGTACGGTGCCAGTTTTATTTCTGAAAGGGACAGACGGCACATCGAAGTCGTACGAAATTGAGCAGTAACAGGTCTGTGATGCCCTTAGATGTCCGGGGCCACACGTGCGAGTCTGAGAACCTGGCCCGAAAGGGTTAGGCAAACTGTTTCATCACCGTCGTGACTGGGATCGGGGCTTGCAATTATTCCCTGTGAACGAGGAACTCCTGGTAAGTGCGAGTCATAAGCTTGCGCTGATTACGTCCCTGGCCTTTGTACACACCGCTCATCGCTACTACCGATTGAATGGTTTAGTGAAGCCGTTGGTTTGGTGTCGTTGAAGTGGCTTTACCGCTCGACTGATGCCGAGAACACGACCCAAATTGACTATTTAGAGGAAGTAAAAGTCGTAACAAGGTTTCCGTAGGTGAACCTGCGGAAGGATCATTACAATATTCTCGAATATGTACCCAATTGAAGCACGGATATTGTTCTGGTGTGCTGAGACACGCCAGTAGGTGTTGGTTGGCAAAGACAGCAGATTGGTAACACTATCAATGAAATTAGTCGCCTGCCTAGTCGATCAGCACTATAGCATGTGTATCTGAAAGATTAAATCATGTGTTGTTTTGGCTTGAGTAACCAATCAGCACAAAAGAACATGATATGGCCGTCCCATGACGTGGACATGTGGCCTTGTGCTATGCGCACCGTCGGGGCAGGTCATACATGTTCAGAAACGTGAGCTTGGTAATCGAATGGTTGTGTTTTGGCTTGGGAAACCAATTAGCACAAGAGAGTGAGGTATCATGATGACTGAACCGTCGCAGTCGATCGTTGATAGAGAAACGTGATCTCGGTGTTGTTGTTTTGGCCTAGGAAACCAATAAGCACAAATGAGTGAAGTACTCATAAAGACTGTCCAGTACACCCAGGTTTTCCATTGGCTCGTGATGAAATCCTCCATGTAATAGGTGTATCTAGCATATTACTTGAGTACTTTTGATTGGATACTAGTGAGTAACTAGTATGATGTGTCTATTCCTCTGTCTGGTGCAGACTGAATTCTGTCAGTCACGTTTGCAATGTGGCCACCATTCGAGGTGGCTCGCCATCACGGTGCAATTTCATTTGTTGATATTAGATGGTTGGAGGCGACCGGTTAACTAGAATGGTGGCCACATTGCAAACCTGACTGACGATAGAATTCAATCTGCACCAAACAGAGGACTAGACACATTACACTAGTTACTAACTAGTGTCCAATGAAAAATATCCAATACAGTCCTACAGGAGGTCATTCGCAAGCCCGAATAACTCAGTGGTAACTTCTCTGACTGCAATACACACTGGGTGACACGGGTTCGAATCTCGGAACGGATATGAGTTCCTTCAAGGTTGCAGATACGCCTTACTGACTGACTGGTGAATGCCAACTAGCACTAGGTCAAGCAAGGCTTCCTCCCGATTACCACCAACCATCTAATATATTAGTCCAGTTGTCCTTTGTGTCAGTATTATTACACTCGCGCATAAGTCGACTCGGTCATCATATTAATTGACAAAAGGTTCATAACAAACTAGTGACGAGTTCATTTCAACTGGCTACGCAAAGCATAACATTAGCACAGATCAAATTTGTCAACTAATAAACGATAAGTCACAGGACATAAAAGTAAGATTCCGGGTCAATAAAAATAGATAATACTACTGAAAATTAACAAACAGGCTAAACCACAGTCATCAACAGAGTGTGTGTGCAACAGCTTAGGTTTTTGAATTACAGCCTGCTTGTCCGAATTAACACAACTTTCATCCGCGGATCGTGGATGTCAAAGAGATCCGTACAGTAGCATTTTCTAAGGTATATTAAAACAAAAATAGAAGAAGAAAATGGGATGTAATAACCGAGGAGAAGACAAGATATGTATCTTCATCAAAATGATTGATTTTTAAACTACATCTTCTTCTAAGCCAATATTCACTGGGCAGTACACTAACTTCAACAGTTGGGTACCTTCAGGGAGAAAGAGAAATCTTATTCATTCCTTATGCTCCAGAATTCTTAAAAGTTTGCTCTATAGAGACAATCGGTAGAGAACTAGATAACCTTCGATCAAATCTCCTTAACAATGGATATCCTACAAGGTTTATTGAACGTAACATCAAGAAAGAATCCGCCCCTAGACAAATCACAGTGCCAAAGAAAAAACTGTTTATGAGTCTTGCATTCAAAGGTGACACCATTTCTGAATTGATTAAAAATCGTTTATCTAAATGTATTAAACGCACTTTTCATGCATCTGACTTGCAGCTAGGTTTACCAGCCAAAATATGATTAGACAATGCGTCAAGGATAGATTACCGCTTATGTCGACATCTATGTGCATTTACTCTTTTACCTGCTTATATTTACCTGATTATATTGGACGTTGTAAGCGTACTCTTCGAAAACGTGTAGCTGAACACTATCCGGTTTGGTTAATGAAAGGCGAACGTAGAACTGCGAAGTCGTCTATCTGTGATCACCTGTTAGAGTCAGGTCATTTAGCCCCATGTGATTCATCTTTCAAAGTTATCTACATGGCAAAATCGAATCGCTCCAAAAGTTTACGTTTTCTTCACTTATGCATAGCCCCGAAGCTTTAGCTATACATGAACAGAAACCTAAATTATGTGTTCAAAAACGTTTTGTCAAACCCCTTTCTTTACCTTGGTCATAGTAATGTTCTTTCTAGTTTTTATTTTATTTTTTTTACCACTTGAATTCTTTCCACTTCACTTCACATCTTTATTCTTATCGTAATCGTACTCCTAATTTTTAATACTTTTTGAAATTTTTAGACAACGCTTGAAATTTAAAAAATTTTTGATATCAATTCACTTATAAAACAGTCCTTAATAATTTTGTAATTTATCCACTTCAACTCTACTCCTTCTAACATTTTAATAATCGTTATTCTTACCACTTATATATGTAAATTGACTGAGCAATTATTTAGTGCGGCTTAATAACCTTTTCTGTAATATAAATACGACTGTACAGCTTGAAAATGAAGTCGTTGAAAAGAAGTTTCTTCGCTGAACAAAAAAACTGTGTAATTTATATATGTCCAAATCAGGTTCACGTTTAATAGTTTGATAAAATCTGGGCATCGGATATATGGCATTTATTATTAAATACGTTTTTGTACTTCCCAATAAATGAAAAATAAAACGATTTTGTATTTCAGGTGTTGGTTTGCAAGGATTTGATTGGTTTCAGGATTACATCATGAGTTGACATCGGTTAGAGAACCACTGGGAAACCAATTGGGAGTACTGGACAGTGGCTTAGGGGTCTACGAGCTCGCCTTGTAACCCGAAGGACTTGGGTTGGAACCTCATTGGGTTCATAATAGGAAGAGACAGCAGTCCAGTACTCCCACCTGGTTTTCCAATGGTGCTCTAACCGATGTCAGCTCATGATGAAATCCTGACATTGTTTTTATTGATCTTTTTCTGTTTAATGCCGCTATTAGCTTTGTGCGTCGGTGGCACAGTGGTTAGGACTCTCATCGACCATGCACAAGGTCCAAGGTTCGATCTCCTGCCGACTCACACCTGATATCAATGATCGGCCTGTAAAATTTAGGCTAGTGATATCACATGCTGAAAATTCCATACTTCTACCGAAATGTATTGTGTGGAATCAAGCTATAATCAAAAATAAATATATCAAAGTATTATTAAACAAGAATTTACAAAATCACAGCTCACATACATCCTCTTGATCACACTTCTTCAGCATAAGGTAATTTTTCTATCGTTGTCAGGTTGGCCAATCGGTAAAAATGACAAAACTATCTGTAGATTGTTAGATTTGATAAGCTTGTAAAATTATAAACACAATATGACATTTTTAATATATCTACATTGAAGAAGAAAACACACTCCATGAAATATGTAGACTTCGGGTCATCATACCCCAACAGCGCAAAGGTATCAGTTGTTTCAAGTCTTCTTAGACGGTCACACTCTCTGATAACGGATGAGAAAGAAAAAGTGGAAGAAGAAATATCAAATATTACTGAGACTCTCAAGCAAAACAACTACCCAAGGAACTTCATCAACAGAATCAACACTGACATTAAGTATGGCCGAAAACGCATTCCGAAAACGTGGACCTCAACAGTTGTCATTCCATATAGAGCAGAGACGTCAGACGACATTAGAAGATTACTCAATGAGCTCGACATCAGCGTTTTCTTCGAAACATCAGGCACACTGCGAAACAACCTTGTCCATTTAAAAGACCAAATCCCTAAAGATTCTCTATAAAATGAAATGCTTGCTTGGAATGTGATGCGATATATATCGGACAAACGTTATCAGAGAGAAATCAAGATCAGAAGAAATCAACACCGTAGAGCATCTGTTCAACCAACGGGAAATCCAGTTGAACTAGAAAAGTTTGGAAAATCACCAGCCATAAGTCTACAAGCTACAGAATCAGGCCACAAAATTGATTTTGACAATATTAAAATAATCCAGAATAGAATCACAAAGAACGTCTAATATCTTCAGAAGCACTTCATACGACCTTGACCTTGGCGGCCTGTTTGAACATTTTGGGCTACCATATTCCATGTACATTTTGCACCTATTTACTCATATTTTGTTGGTGTTTACATTTAAAATTATGCATTCTAATCGTATCATTCACTCTCGGGATTATATAAAATGCTTAAAACCTAAAAACTTTCATATTTGCAATAAACTCAAGAAAAAGCACCATGGTGGTTGGCAACGTGCTTTAAAATCTACACCCATTCATCAAACTACTGTTCCGGTTATCGTTAGTACGAACTGTCGGTCACTGCCTAACAAAATTCTGGATTTTCAGTCCCTGTTGTTATCCGAAACTTATCATAATACTGGTATTGTAACTCTACAAGAAACCTGGCTTCATGACTCATATGATGACAATATAGTATCTTTAAATGATTTTAATGTATTCCGACAAGACCGTGTTTGTTCCAAGAAAAAATGCGGCGGAGGAGTAGTTACATTTATTCACTCAAAATGGTCTATTTCTAACAACGTTTGTTTCAAATTCTCGAATGACTACATTGATTGCATCACTGTCAGATGTCGCCCGAGACACTTGTCAAAATACAAATTCATTTATATTTCTAATGTTTATGTCTCTCCTGGCTGTACCATATCGGATTTATCTATGTTTGCAGATGAATTCACCGCTTTTGCTGCAGCTTGCTTCGAGAACTCTTTATCAATAGTGACTGGCGATTTTAACTCTTGTGATCACTCCTTCCTTATATCACTTGGCCATGACAATATTGTTAACTTTGCTACCCGTCTCGAAAAAACACTAGATCTAGTATTCATCAATGATGTTGGTATATATGAAGCTCGCAAACGTGCTCCTGTATTGAACTCTGACCACTGCATCATACGTGTACTGCCTAAAATATATTCCAAATCACACAAACGTGTCTTCTCTCACCTCTACAGTAAATTTCAACGGAGATGCTACTCACAAGACAATCTAAGCAAACTCAGATGCATGTTGATAGATACTAACTGGGACCTATTTACAGAACAAACATTAAATGGCACAATCACAAACACCACAGACTATCTTAAATTCTGTTTGGAAATATGTTGTCCTAAAGAAACATTATTCACTCGATTTGACCGTTTCTCTTCTCCATATCTCAAAAAGCTCCGTAGAGATAAAGAACTGTTGTTCAAAACAAATGATAAGTCAGGTGTAAAAAAGCTAAATCCTCTGATAAAACTCGAAATGCACAGACTAAATGTTTTATACAACCAAAGATTCTTGTCATGTAAAACCCCTTCTAGTTTATGGAGACTTTTTAAAGAAATAACTAGCGGTAAGCGGTGTAATTCTGTCCAATCTCTTAATGTTAATAATCTTAATAAGTCTTTCATACGCTCCTCTGACGATATCCTTCCTAATGATACAAATCCCATAGACAATAATTTTAGTGGTTTTAATACCCTTGATGTGCTTAAATGTCTCCGTTCTCTTAAGCCTTCCCAAAGCCTTGGTCCTGATGGCGTACCTGCCATTGTCCTCAGGAACTGTGCTGATATTTTGTGTTACCCTCTTACTAATATTTTTAATGCTTCCTTTTCCAGTAATGTTCTACCTTCTGCATGGAAAAACATTAAAATTGTCCCTACACCAAAACAATCTTCTGGTACCGATAGTAAATTTAGGCCTATTGCAATTACTTCTCCTTTTTTAAAATTGATGGAAAAACTACTTTTACTTCGTCTTGAACCTTCATTGAAAGCTTTTAATGACCCTAAGCAATTTGCATATAAACATGGTAGAAGTACCTTGGATGCTGCGGTTGTCTTATATCATAATGTTGTTTCTTGTTTATGTTCGTGGTGCTTTCCTAGACTACACATCTGCGTTTGACTCTGTACCTAGGGGCCTTTTATTAACTAAGCTTTCGTTGACGAACACAGCATCCTGGGCTAAGAGTTGGTTGCATTCCTATTTTTCTGATAGAATGCAGTATACTGCATATAATGGCAAATCTTCTTCTGCTTTGCTTAAAAAAGCCGGTGTTCCTCAAGGTGCCGTCCTCTCTCCCTTTCTTTTTTCTTTCTTCCTACATGACCTGCCATATTTAAACGAAACCAATTTTGTCAAATATGCTGATGATCTGACTGTATCACTGCCTATCACTTCTGAGTCTGACTGCTCCAAACTTAATAGCTTCCTGTTGGACATCAGCAAGTGGTCTAAGTCAAATGGTCTTATGTTAAATCCTTCCAATTGTCAGGCAGTTAACTTTACCTTCAACCATCGACGTGACATACATGAACTAGTTAGTTCCCATGGTTCCTGTAGCATAGATGGCACTGAAACTGAAAACAAATCAAGCATTAAATACCTTGGATTAGTTCTTTCCTCTGACCTTTCATGGTCATGTCACATTTTATTGGTCTCTAAGAAAATGTTTCGTCTTACCTTCTACATTAAAAAGTTAAGACAACAAAGTATCAGCCAACCTTTAGTTCTGCAATTTTTAAACTCTTGTATTTTACCCATTGTACTTTATTGTTCTCCATTAATCTTTCCTGGGCTTCTTAAAAAAGACTATGCCGTATTACGAAGGGTATTAAATGCTGTGAGTAGGGCTTGTGGTTTGCCAGTGCGTGATCTCGCCAATACCATAGTCGAGAGACACGTAAATTCCTGTACAGATTGGGCAAAGGCTGTACTGTCAGACCCTCTGCACCCTCTTTATTCACAATTATCCCCTTGTATCTCATCAGGTAGAACGAGAAGTCAATCTAAGAAATTATATGCTCGTACCACTAAGTGCAAAAATTCTACAATACCGTATTTAGCCCGTATTTTATGTGATGAAGACACTGCTGGACGTGAAACATATAAGTTACTATGTAATTAGCAAAGTGAACCGACCCTTTCATTGTTCATCTTTCTGTAGTTTTATGGTGTCACCCTTTCTATCGTTTAATTATAACTTTGCTATTTTTATTTTACTTGTTATTACTATAATTTTATATTTTTCTCCTTATCCTATACTGTAATTGCTACATAGCTCCTTTAAAAACGTTTTGTTATCATTATTATGTATTAATTATTTCGTTTATTTTTTTTGTTGTTGTCGTTTTTGAGTAAATTAGATGCAATACTGTACTGAATGCTGAAAATTCCTTGCTGTATCATTAATACTGTTTTTGGAATAAAGCAAAAATTATTATTATTATATCAAGTGGAATCCAAATTGTCTGAATAGAAATGATGGACAGAAACACAATTTCACCTGGTTGTAAAACATCCCTCCCCACCTTATGAAGTGACGAAATCAACGTTATTGTGGTAGACAATCTCATTATGTAAACACATGCTGCTTTTATAATTTTATGCGCTTATCAAACCTTACAATCTACACTTGATTTTGTTATCTTTACCCCAATGGATGCATACCGCCGATGATTCCCAAAAAACTAGTATGAAACAGCTGTCCAGTACTCCAGTGCTGGTTTTCAATGGTTGTCTAACTGATATCAACCCATGTTTAAGCTCGTAAAAACAAAAAGAAAATATTCGAAAGAATTTTTTTCTTTAAAACAGTTAGTCCCTTTTATAAATTTTGATAGCATTATTAGAAGACGGAGATTATCTGAAAAATGTGATGTTTTTGCGCTATACATTTCGAACAATCTGATCACATTTACTTGTCAAGTTAATGAATATGGAAAAGTTAAATTAAACAAAGTGACAAAAAAAAGAATTAACCCAAACGTTTGGTAATCCAATCAAATAAGGATTACCAAGGTATGTTGAGAGTAATAACAAACT
Source organism: Trichobilharzia szidati (assembly GCA_944472155.2). NCBI lineage: Eukaryota > Metazoa > Platyhelminthes > Trematoda > Strigeidida > Schistosomatidae > Trichobilharzia > Trichobilharzia szidati. Next base: position 185,133,761 of record OX235271.1, on the reverse strand, counting down.
GTTTTTGAATACACAAGGGGGGCTTAATATATCTATAGCCTCAGCGTATTTCAGTAAACGTCATTGTTTAGAGTGACTTTAATTCATACAATTATTAGTCTACTTTCGCTAAACACTGCAAACAGTGTGTACTTTTGCATCACATTGTTTTAGTGATTACGTTCGACTAAAGTTCATGGTCGTAGAAAGCTGAATATGAAAAAGTTCATATGTGTATATGCGGTTTAAAATGGTGTGTGTGTGTGTGTGTGTGTAGGTAGACTGATTGATTGATCAATCATAGTTGATCTAAATTCCCGATTGTCTATATCTTCCTATGGCGAGGCTAACAAATGTTTACCCATACACACACCATTGTATGCCAACATACGCATATATATTTTTCATATTCAGCTATGTGCGACCGTGACCTTTAGTCAAACTTGATTACTAAAAATATCTGATGCAAAAGTACACATTTAGAAGTTAATTGGTGGAGGTGGGATCCAGGACAAAGCGCATTTCGTCTTATTTGGGACTCGTCATCTTGATGTACCTGCATTTCCCAGTGAGTGATGCTGTTCCCACCGAGGCTCGAACCCAGTGGCCATAGTTTTTAACGCCAAAGCGTTATCCACTAGACCACTTGGGCCACGAGAGCCTCCTCTTGCGCTAGTCACCATCCACCAATTAACTTCTAATTTTCAAAAGAATGGATACTGAACAAAGAATACTCTGCTCGATAACTTCATCATCAGGCTGTACTGTTATATATACATTATAGTGAATGAATGAATTAGTATTATGAACAACATTAATGTTGTTTAAATAACATTGAATCAATAATATGAATAGATTACAGCTCAGTAGCATCAACATAAAATAATCTGAATGTCAGAAAAATTAGGGAAGATAATATTACAAATTCATGAATTTATAGTTTTGTAGCGGTAAATAATTCCCCAAAATTATTAACCACAGCAATCATCACTCAACATTGGATGCTGACCATCACTGTTTAAGTCGACTTGTTTAGCTGAAGGCTTACGGTCAAGCATCCCCGCCATTTGGTGCTTCGTCGTGTCACGTGCGTGCACGATTACTAGCTAGCTAAGCATTCATTCCTACCCGCGATTTGGTCCCAAAATATATATCGTATTTGGACGACAAAATCTGGTCTTTTGCTTTACCATTTGGTACTCGAAGAACGAACACTATAGTGGTTGTTGGTATAAGATCTTGCGTTAGTATAATCCGTACAACTCGCGAACGTTCGATACCGACAAGCATTAAAGTTTCTACTGAAGGCTGGCCAGGACAGTAGTAGGGGCTGGACTTGCTTCTCTTGAACACAGAGCACTGGTTGTTTCACGCGAACTGCAATAGCCTTTGGTGATTGGAGCATTCAGTGCTTCGATGATTTTGGCAATTTATTAGCCACCCGGTAGATTATAAGGATTCTTCCACGCTGGCTGGCTTTGTGGCCTGTGTGCACCAGATGGTCCAATATCGAACTGTTGATGGTTTTTACTACACCTTTGCTTAGCCATAGTGGGAGATGTTCTCGAGCACAAAATATCAAGTTCCTAGAGCGACGGCCAATATAACTCGCTCCACAAGCGCAGTTGAATTAGTAGATATAATCTGAAGTGGCTAGTCTAGGTACTTCATCTTTCAGTCGAGGTAGCACCATCGCTTGTGTAGAGAATAAGACGTGTAGTTCGCCAGCATTAAAAGTTCTTTGAACATTACATGCCCACACATCATCGAAGCATCTGCCCAAGGAGCCGACATGTCAACCTGAGACCGAGCACTTTGGTCCAATCAATCGAGGGGAAAAGCTAAAAAGAAATGAATTAAAAGTACACACTGTTTACAGTGTTTAACAAAAGTAGACCAATAACTGTCACAGTAAGGATAGACCACATCTAGAAAAGACAGCTTCTGTACCAAAGAAAGCCGTCTTTATTAACCTACTATTCAAGGGTGACAAGATTATGCAGTTGACAGCTCAAAGACTTCGGTCAGCCATCAAACGCACATTCTACGCCGCATCTCTTTTTCTCACATGCCGAACATTTTCGATCCCTGTACCTACGATTAAAGGACGAAATTCTGTGGACTCTACTTCAAACTGTATCTACAAGTTCACCTGTAGTTGTGGTGACACGTATATAGGTAGAACCAATAGAATGTTCCAATGTCGTCGGAAAGAACATGTTCCAAAATGGCTACTAAATCACATAGAAAATCCCAATGTGATTAATCTGAATAGAAATCCATCATCATCCATTGCAAAACACTTATTAATGTCAGGTCACAAAATCAATATTAATGACTGTTTCACAATTATTCTCACATAACTCTAATTCAAGGTTGGTTATTGAAGGTGATGGAAGCACTTTGGGTATTAATCACATACATCCTAAACTATGTGTACAAAAAACAATATACTTCAACCTTCCCCTACCATGGACTACTTGACCTATTTAAATATGATTGGTCATTAGTATGTACTTTTGTTTTTTATATAGCTGAGTAATTGTCCTGCATTTTATTTTATCATTATTGTTAACCATGTTAGTTGTAAAGCGGTTGTAAAAAACTACGAAATCATATCATCTCGCGAAATTTGTCTTCTTAATGCCTTATTCGAATAATTAATAGTAAGCCTGTGATCAAATTTTGATGAATATTTCATGACTCATATGATTCTTCGGGTACCTGAAACAGAGAGAGGGTTAGAAATAGGGAGTGAAGTGGTAGAGCACGTTGACCGCTTCACTTAATTGGGAAGTGTCATCAACCCCAACAGGTTGATCTCTGACGAAATCTCAGTACGGATACAGAGGGCTAGTTTCGCATATGCCCGCCAGTTTACGCCGTCTCTGGCTTAGTAGACGTGATAGCCGGCTGGCTATCGACCAAAAGGTGTGTGTGTACTGCTCAACAGTCCGCTCCGTCCTCCTTTATGGCTGTGAGACCTGGCCATTGAGAGCGGAAGACATGAAAAGATTAGCTGTCTTTGATCATAGGTACCTGCGTTCTATCTCCCGTGTGAAGTGGTATGATAGGGTGAGCAATATTGAGGTTAGGCGTCGAGTGCTAGGTAAGGCGGGGAAATCAATCGACGAGACTGTGAAATTACATCGACGGAGATGGTTAGGACATGTGTTACGTATGCCTAGTCATCGCCTTCCTCGAACGCCGGGCAATGTTAGCTGACATAGGGTCAGGCTGGAAAAGAGCTAGCGGCGGTCAAACCAAAACATGGCACCAGTCAATGAAATCTACAACAGTTAGTTTAAGGCAGTCACGTAGGAAGGTGTAGACTTCCAGACTGGTTGGGGTCCTCGGGACGGTAAAAACCAATGGCTGGAAACAATTGGTGACATGGCTCAAAATCGTTCTCAATGGCTGGCCCAGATGCATCCACTCCTTGTGACTTATGATTTCCAATGAAACTATATTGTTCTTCGTTATTACTATTTCTTTGTCTCACACCTCTGTTTACTGTTTATATTATGCATTTCTTCTACTTTCTTCTCTTGCTTTGTGTGCTACATGGAGTTTGGCGACTTGAAATGCCACACATCTGTGCAAAGTTCTATGTCGAAAACAGACAGACTCATATGATTGGACAAAGATTTTTAAAAACAAGAGATGTCCTTTCTGTATACATAAACCTCAGTTATTTTAATTTCGATTAATTCCCCTGAAGAAGTTCGAACCAGTTTACCGAACGAAACTGTTAAAATTATTCATTTCAATTTCGCTGAGATTTTACAAATATAATTTTTACAAATGTCAACTCAGATGTAGTATAGCAGGACAATATTGTTTCGAAATAGGGGTTCGTTTAAACAAAGATATTTTATATAATTCAGGGAAATATAATCTTTATCTTTCGTAACTGTAGTTAATCCCTTGACAATCTTTGATTTTTTTTTTACAAGATGATCACGGATTGATATTAGTTAGAGAACCAATGAAAACCAGCACCGGAGTACTGGACAGCTGTTTCATCCTAGTTTTTTGGGAATCCATTGCAGTACGCACTCACCACCAAGGTTCGAACCCAGGACCTTCCGGTTACAAGGCCAGCTCGTTCGAATCCCAGTGGATGCGTACTGCCGATGATTCCAAAACTAGGATGAAGCAGCTGCCCAGTACTCCCTGTGGCTGTTTTTCAATGGTTCTTTAACTGATATCAATCCGTGATCAACTCGTAAAAATAAACAAATCTAATCCTTAGAAACCAGCTATATAAAATCTTTGATTTACTTGTTTATTAATTTTATTCACTGACTTTATGATCTCTACACTGTGTTTATCCTTATGTTTACTGTTTTCAACTTAATGTTTACGATCACGTGATTCGAATATTATTTTGTTTACGTCGCAGATTGAACCTAACGCAATCAATATATACATAAATATTGATCTGCTATTTGCTTTACATACTAACTTTCCGCCCTTTATTTTTGTGAACAGCAGTGTGTTATAAGTATAAGTAATTACATATTTAATTGCATTATCAGTTGTCATAGTGATTCTTTGATGTCAAATGGAAATCTGTAGTATGAAGTATGGCTTTATAACAGATTATGTAACTGGTGTATGGAGGATGTGTGTGTGTGGTAGGTATACTGTAGGACTGTAGTGTCCTTTGAAGTTTCTATGGAAGTCAACTGCACTTAACGTAAAGAACAAGATCTAAATATTCAATACTAATGTCATGTGTCTGTCAGTGCTTCTATATGGTTCAGAGAAGTGGCTGGCATATCACGAAAAGCTTTTCCAACAGGCTACTACAGACTTCTTTCAACAGCTGTCTTGGCTAACTCGATACTGAAGATCACATGACTGACCCGAGAAGATATGCAACAAGGAATTCCGGTAATAAGTCAGCTAAGAAGGTATCACCCAACTAATATGCAGAAGTAAATGGAGATGGATTGGACATACGCCGAAAAAACCGATGAGTGACATCACGTGCCGGGCCATCGAATCTTCCTGGATGTTCGAGTATACAGTGGAGAAGAACATGTGAAGAGCAAATGGAAAAAGACTTCAGCGAACAGAATGAAACGCAAATGAGCTTCCGAAACCTTACATTCCATTCGGGAACCAAGGGAATAATAATAATAATAGAAATGGTCTAATGGCAGTATTCTATTTGTTATTATATTATATTATTGTTCCCTTGGGTTCCTAGTGGAACATAGGGCTTCAACTACACGTCTCCACTTGCTTCTGTCTTCTGCTGTACTTTTCACCTGCATTCATGTTAGTCCATACTGTTTCAACTCTTCTTCACACGATCTCCTCCATGTCACCCTTGGACGTCCCACTCACCGCTTCCCTTTCGGGTTCCACTCGAGCTATGGCCTGACGCGCAATGTCACCCAGCGGCCTCCTCAGCTCAGCGAGTGTCCAATCCATCTCCACTTTCTCCTGCATATTTGTTGGGCGATTGGTTCTTGTTTTGTCCAGTACTGGACAGTACAGGACAGCAGTTTCTATTTGTTATACTTTTAATTATTAACGTTTTTATACACATACGAACTTTGATGAGGAATTGAACTAATCGTTTTACAAAAAGTGGACACAAAGTGAAGAACAGACTTACATAAAAATGTTCAAGAGTTTGTTTGGAGGAATCCGATTTATTTCAACTTTAACCACGGATTGATATCAGTTAGAGAACCATTGAAAGCCAATAGGGAATACTGAAAGCCATTTCGTTCTAGTGTTTGAGACTCATCAGTGGTACGCGCCCATCTGATTTTGAAGTGAGGACCTTCCAGTTACATGAGAAGCTCATATACCATCCAGCCACTGGGATCCAACTCAATGGACGCCCCATGAATTCTAACTTCTACCGATTCATTAACTTAGTGCGACTGGCACCAACCAATGTCATCAGCGAGTATTTGTACCGACATCCGACCTAGTCTACCCTACTGGTCATGACTGCTCATTAGAACTCCAGGCAACTTCATCCTGTAGCCAGTGACTAGTGAGTGTCAGATAGATTTTCAAGAGTAGGTTTGTACGGATTAGAATTGTTCCCAGTTTGAACACGGAGTGATATCAGCTACAGAACCAATGAAAATCACCAGGGAGTACCGGAGAACTATTTCGTCCTAATTTAGGACTCGTCGACTGTACTCAGTTGTTTAATGGTCTACGAGCTTGTTTTACAATCGGAAGGTCCTCGGTCCGAACCCCAGTGGGTGCATACTGCCGATGAATCTCAAACTCGGACGAAACAGCCGTTCAGTACTCCTTGTTGGCTGTCAGTGGCTCTCACTGACTGATATCAATCCGTGATCAAAATTAAAACATAAAAATGTTATGTTTGAGGGAATCTGAAAGCTACTGAAGCATATAATTCTAAAGTTTCGTTGATCAAAATGATCCAAACTTCTTCAGTGAAACAGGCAAAGTTAAAATGTTAATGGTATGGTATTCAAGCCTCTTGTTTAGTTAAGTCTCAATTATGAATAGGTTTCAGAGTCAAAAGTTTGTTGTTTATTGAAAACAGTAGAACATTTTATTGTGTTTTATATCATATAAACATCTAAAAAGGATAGATTCTGTTATTATCTTGACCATACTTATGAGATATTTCTTAAAAAAATAATAATATGGAATTGCATACACACAAATAAACATTGCTTAGAATTAGACACAGAAAAGTAATGATTTCCGTTTTGAAGACTACTCATAATTTAGACCTCAGTGAACAAGAAGTTTGAATTTTTTGAAAAAATATCATCTCTCATCTGTACATACCTTTGCTACTCCTTTAACTTTGGTTTTCTTCCTCAAGAAGTTTGAATCATTTTGATGAAAGAAACGTTGGAACCATATATAAATATTATTACTGAGATTTGTGCAAGTATAACTTTTACAGTTAATTTGTCTACTTTCTTATTAGATGATTTACTCACTTACTTAGGGTTTCAAAGTTGACTAAGTCAAGATAACTATTCACCATTCTTGAATGGTGTAACGGAATAATTGTTTGATAAATCTCTCCTTCAATGACGTAAGTACAGACATTGTCTTAATGCTCTACGAGTTCGCCTTGTACCCCAAAAATCCTATGCTCTAACACCAGTGGGTGTGGAATGCTGAGGAGTCCTGAACTAGGTCGACGAAAAAGCTGTCCAATAATCCCAACCGGGTTCCCAGTGGTTCTCTAACCGATGTTAGTTCATGATGAAATCCTGACATTGATTTTATTGATGTTTCGCTATTTAATGCCGCTATTAGCTTTGTCAAAGTATCATTAAACAAGCATTTACAAAATCTCCGCTCACATACAGCCTCTTGACCACACTTCTTCAGCATGAGGTAATTTTTCTATTGTTGTCAGGTTGGTAGAAATGAAAAAATCATGTATAGATTGTTAGATTTGATAAGCGTATAAAATAATGAAAATAGTATGATATTTTTAATATATCTGTATTCAGAAAGAAAACCCACTCCAATAAATATTTAGACTTCAGATCATCACACCCCAACATCGCAAATATTTCAGTTGTTTCAAGTCTTCATAGACGAGCACACTATCTGATAAAGGATGAGAGAGAAAAAGAAGAAGAAATATCAAACATTTCTGAAACTCTTAAGCAAAATAACTACCCAAAGAACTTCATCAACAAAGTCAACACAGACATTAAGTGTGGCAGAAAACGCATTCCGAAAACATGGACATCAACAGTTGTCATTGCATATAGAGCAGAGACATCAGACGATATCAGAAGAGTACTCAATAAGCTCGACATCGGAGTTTTCTCCGAAACATCAGACACACTGCGAAACAAACTTGTCCATATAAAAGACAAAACCCCTAAAGATTCTCTATCTAATTGTGTCTATCAAAATAAAATGCTTGCTTGGAATATGATGCGATATACATCGGACAAACGTTATCAGGGAGAAATCAAGATCAGAAGAAATGAACACCGTAGAGCATCTGTTCGACCAACAGGAAATCTAGTTGAACTAGAAAAGTTTGGAAAATCACCAGCCATAGGTCGTCTACACGCTGCGCAAAGAATCAGGCCACAAAATTGACTTTGACAATATTGAAACATGAAGGATTTCATTATGAGCTGACATCAGTTAGAGAGCCACTGGAAAACCAACAGGTAGTACTGGACATATGTTTCGTCAGACTAGTTTGGGACTCTTCATCATTACGCACCCACTGTGGTTCGAACCCAGGACCTTATGATTATAAGGCGAGCTCATAGACCAATAAGCCACTGGACCTAATCGGGCATGAGGACAATGGCTTGTGGTCGCGCTATGTCGTGAATTGACAGAAGTTGGAATTCATAGGCTATACCAAACACTCCAAACAGCAGAGGCCATTGCGATTCTCCCAAAAAACAACCAGAGCTCTGTGTGAGAAAGAAGCACATGCACCAAGCCAGTACTGCTACCCTGGCCTGCTGTCTAACCTACAAATTCATAAATTCTGTGTTACTTCCCTTAATTTACTTGATATATTCAGTCAGTTTACTGTTATGTTTATGCATATTGTCTCTCTTTTACTGATTCTTTTGATATGTAATCTTTAGATACCACCGATTTAATGTAATTTAGAACAGCGATAACGTTGTTAATAGGAGTATTTCTTTAATTGGTGGATGGTGACTAGCAGTGGAATCCAGGATCAGCTGGACATACCTGCATTCCTCAGTGAGTGATGATTTTCCCGCCGAGGCTCGAACCCAGTGCCCATAGTTTCAAAAGCCAAAGCAGGCGCACCCAGATGACGAGTCCCAAACAGGCCGAAATGCGCATTCTGGATTCCACTGCTAGTCACCATCCACCAATTAAATTCGAATTACATGCCCAGACATTGTCGAAGCATCTGCACAAGAAGCCAACAGACATGTCAACCTGAGACCGAGCACTTCGGTCCAATCAATCGGCGGGAAAATCTAAAATTCAATTAAATAAGGAGTATTTCTTTAGTTTTTACTGTCATAAATGTTGAAGATGTTGAGGAATTTATCGAGGAGGAATATTCTTTGTTCATTTATCAGTCTTTTAAGTTTTTAGATTTAGATGTATTAGCACACCAATCAAGTTAATTGGCTTGTAGAACACTGCACTGACCTTATTTTCATCTTACAACCTATTGCCACAGTATACTTTAGGTGTCTGAGTTGTTTATAGATTTATTAAATTGAAATTATCGATTTTTCAACTTAAGAAGCTAACGTATAAATAGTATGCTGTACCAGTATACGTCATCTCACTACACTTAAAACGCCATAGTTTTGTTTAGGCGTGACTCGATTTAGCTGTCATAGTTGTATGACATTTGAGCATATCTTTTGTGTCCAATGTGAATGAATCATTTTTCAAGGTCATCTAGCCATTCATATGATATCTTAGATACTTGTGCGTCATTTTTACTATTCCTCTGTTAATTTAGTATCTATATAGCCAATTTTGATATAATATCGTTTGTACTGTCATGAGAACATGTTACTTTTTATTGTGAAGATTTTTATGTTAAGCGTCTAACGTCACACTAATTAATATTTTATTTTCTGTTACTACCCCATTAGGTTCCGAATGGGATGTACGGCTTCAGCAGAACATCTCCATTTCGTCCTGTTTTCTGCAGTCTTCTTCAGCTGGCCCTACTGTTGCCAATAGGCCCTTATCACCACCAATTCACAGGATTTCGTTCATTTCATTCTCGGACATATGCACAACTCATCGTTTCCCAATTGAGTTCCACTCGTGGGTCTGGCGAGCAACGTCACTTAACAGTCTCCTCAGAATGTGTCGCATCCATCTAAAGTCTCTTCGGAATATTTCTTGAACAATAACTTCTTAGATAAAGCAATAAGAAGACGTAATTTGTCTGAATCGTGTAATGTGTATTTGCCCACAACACATTTCGTACAATCTGATCACACCCTCGGACTTGTCATAGGAATATATATATATATATATATATATATATATATATATATATATGAAATTAATAAAGAGTTAAGAGGTGAGAAAATAGACTTAGGTCAAGTTAAAAGGACATATTGAAGGTCAAAATAACAATGAAGATCACTAAACCAAAGAAGAGAGGTAATAGTACATCTGCTATGATATCAGAAGAAAATTTACCAAGGAAGGTAGACTTAGTGTGATGACGAATTATTGCTTTCGGATGCATAAAGGTGGTTTAAACTTTCTAATTGGTAGCTAGGGCTTCCACGAACTTTAGGATACGCCCCAAACACGTTTTATAGATAGGTTTAAAAGATGTGTTAACGTCAATTTTATGTCCTGTCTCTATAATGTGTTGCGCAAATACATTACACACACGATTCAGACAAATTACGTCTTCTTATTGCCTAATTGCTAAATTCATAAAGGGAACTAATTGTTTTAAATAACTTCTTAATTGATTAGTTCCTAGAGTCTCTTGTCGCTAATTCTTTCCGACCAGCCCTCTGATCTTCAGTATGTAGTCAGTGAAGGCAACTGTTGATAAAAATCTGAGGCTGTCTGTTGAAAATACTATTGGTGACGCTCTAGCCAGATTCCTGACTCATATGGATGAACTGACTGACTTAACATTGGTGTTGAAAATCAGAATTTTGTTGTTTATGCTGTAGAGTGCAGAAGATTTCACTACTAATCATTGTTGAACATCTAAGGAAGGCAGAAATATTGAGCGAAGAAATATTTACTTTTCAATTAGATCCTCATCTCTCCCTGACTATACTCTAATATATATATATATATATATATATATATATATATATATATCAAAATCATCCACCTGAGCTACAAATCTTCTCCATCATATTTAAATAATAATAATTATTATTATAATACCAGCACCATGGTAATTTTCTAAACAATGAGTACAGTGAATAGAAGAGGGATTTGTTAGTGAAAAAAGAACCCAGCTTAATTGTACTCTAAAGGTAGTATGCTCCTTTGTTACTGTGAATTACACCATGTTTATTCCTTTCTTTTGTTGTAGACTTTATTTATGCATAGTCTATGCGTGTCACTCTCGATACTTTATCCCGCAATTCTCATTCATTTCTGAGAATTAAGATCTACATGGATCTTTGAACAACCTTATCAGAAAGTTCTCATTTTATTGCCGGTTATATGGATGACACATTCATTCTTTGTGATAATGATTCGGATAGGAGTACAATAATTACTGAATTCAATGAAGTACATTCGGCTATGAAATTCACATGTAAAGAGGAATCCCAAAACAGAATTCCATTCCTCGATGTCCTCCTTACAAGAAAACCAGATGGTAGCATAAAAAGAAATTTGCATAGAAAAAGTACTTGGACAGGACAATATACACATTTTCACAGCTTCGTTCCTATCAAGTACAAAAGAAATTTAGTAAAGACTCTCAGCCACAGAGTTAGAGCTATATGCTCTGAAGAAGTAATTAAAGATGAATTAAGCATTGTATATGATACTTTAATAGAAAATAGCTATCCTGACAAATTTATCAAGAAACACATGACAAAGAAAGCCGAAAAGGACTACTCACTATCCGTAAACAAGAAGCCTCTTTATATACGACTGCAATTCAAGGGCGATATACCAAGTGAGATAATTACGAAGAAATTAAGAAAATCAGTTCAAAGAACTTTTAATGCTGGCGAACTACACGTCTTATTCTCTACACGACCGATGGTGATTCCTCGACTGAAAGATGAAGTACCTAGACTGGCCACTTCTAATTGTATCTACCAATTCAACTGCGCTTGTGGAGCGAGTTATATTGGCCGTTGCTCTAGGAACTTGATATTTTGTGCTCGAGAACATCTCCCAGTATGGCTAAGTAAAGGTGTAGTGAAAACCATTAACAGTTTGATATTGGACCATCTGGTGCAAACCGGCCACAAAGCCAGCCAGCGTTGAAGAATCCTTCTCTATCATCTACCGGGTACCTAATAAATTGCCAAAATCATCGAAGCACCGCATGCTCCAAACAGCAGAGGCTATTGCAATTCGCCTCAAACAACCAGTGCTCTGTGTTCAAAAGAAGCAAGTCCAGCCCCTACTACTGCCCTGGCCTTCAGTGGAGACTATAAATTCATGAATTTGTAATATTATCTTTCCTAATTTTTCTGACATTCAGCTTATTTTATGTTGATGCTATTGAGCTGTAATCTATCAATATTATTGATTCGATGTTATTTAAATAGCATTAATGTTGTTCATAACACTAATTCATTCATTCACTATAATGTATATATAACTGTAGAGCCTGATGATGAAGGTTATCGAAAAGAGTATTCTTTGTTCAGTATCCATTCTTTTGAAAATCTACATAAACCAAAGACACATCATTATTATAGGAGAAGATAAGAGACTTGGTAACGGACTTTTATCGGAGAAAAACACATCATATTTGTACATTCTCAGCCATATTTAAATTCGGTTCGGTCAGATGTGAGAATAAATTGTTCTGATTCGTTGGCGATTGGTCCGGGCCAAGGTTAAACAGAGCTGTCCAATGAGGTTATTTCATTTTACAAGCCAATCAATTATAGACTTCAAATGTTGATTTCAATTTTCGTGGCTTCCTATCAATCTGCTGTATTACGCTACACTAGTTGTTTGTTTATTCCAGTCTAAATGTGATATTGTTATGATGATTAGACAGACACAAAGAGAAAAATTCTACAAATCTCTACACGAGAAAAAAACAATTTGTATTGTCTAGTCAGTCAGCTAGTCACGTGCAAAAATAAATATTGAAAGGAATACGTCAATACATCTATTGGTCACTACTAGATTGTAATTAATGTCGTGTGTCTAAGATTGCATTCAGACTGTATTCTGTTTCGTATTAGAAGGAAATTCTTCGTATTACAAATACTTGCAGTTGACGATTTTCTCGAGAACGTACTAATTATTCTATATTTCGGAACAAAATATTTAGAGCGAACAATTTCATTTCAATAAATTCTTCCTTCTTCAGGCTCTACAAATATAAATCCATTAATTAATTTAAGCATACAATAGCCAGCCAGTAAGGCAAATTAGAATCATATCAGAAAGTGTATTGTGGAACAAGTATTAGTGAGATGGGATGGAACAATAGTCAGTTAGTTTTTTAAATGCATGGTCAATGAGAATATGGGACAAAATGAGATGAAGTAATTTAATTTAATGATGTGTGTGTATATATATGAATATAGTCAACAGAAAAATACGGGTTTCGAGAGTAAGTGTAATCAGGATGTGTGAGACAATATGAAAATAAACCAACGAATAGGGCGGTCTAGACATAAGTTCAAGGTTGAAAATAACAACAATAAGAATGATTGTAAAATAATAACGATGATATGGTGTAAAATTACAAGCACTATTGGTGAGTGATTGTCAAATAATAATAATGAAGTGGAATGAACAGGATTTTGTAAATACGATAACAAGTTAGGAATGCACTACTTAAACGTAAGGTAATAAAATCATAAGAAAGGGCATGAAATCATAAAAGTCGAAAATGAACGTTTGTCAATGAAACAAAGGAATAGAAGAAGAAGAAAAGAAAATTGTGAAAGGAATTTATAGTGTTAATGGGGGATTTGTTGGCTTTATTGTAGGCCAAGGTAAACATAGTGGGTGAACATACTTCTTTTGTGTGCAAAGAGATGGTCTTCTGGTACTAATTGTCACCGCTTCAGCTACTGATTGAAGACGCAGTCGAGCTCCACTTACACTTACTCTCGAAACCTGTATTTCTGTTGACTATATTCATATATATATATATATATATATACGCACATCATTAAATTAAATTACTTCATCTCATTTTGTCCCATATTCTCATTGATCATGCATATTAAAAAAAAACTATTTGACTATTGTTCCATCTCATCTTATACTTGTCCCAAAATGCACTTTCTGATATGATTCTGATTTGCCTCTACTGGCTATTGTATGCTTAAATTAATGGATTTATAATTGTAGAGCCTGAAGAAGGAAGAATTTATTGAAAACAATTGTTCGCTCTAAATATTTTGTTCTGAATTAATTATGGGAATATTCGATTTAATTTCATTATTTATCAAAAATACTGGACTTTTGATTGGACGCTGACCAGGGTCATGTGTCTAGTCTTTTGTTTACTGCAGACTGAATTCTATCAGTCACGTTTGCAATGTGACTACCATTCAGTTTGCAGTAAACAAAGGACTAGACACATGACACTAGTTGGTGTCTAATCAGAATCTGACTGCAGCAGTACTGGGTGACACGGGTTCGGATCTCAAAAAGGATATGAGTTCCTTCAAGATTGCAGATATGACTTGCTGACGAGTTTCAACAAGCACGAGACCTAGGTCAAGCAAGGCTTCCTACTGATCGCCTCCAACCATCTAGTAACACTGGACTTTATTGACACCCTTTGAAGAGATTAACTTCACAAACCACTCCTCTTTTGCGTTCGGGAGTAAAAGACAAACTGTCTAATTTCGCCTCTTCCATGTGTATCTACCAATTAAACTGCTCCTGTGAAGCCAGTTATATGGGCCGTACAATTAGGCGTGTTTCTCGTCGGATTTCCAAACATCACTCTGCATAGTGGTTAAGTAAAGGACAAACAAAATCTGTTCGTAGCGCTATTCTATCTCATCTTGTGGAGACAGAATACAAGATCGATGTTAACCATGCTTTCAGGGTCATTTACCGCATACCAACCAACTAGTCTTAACTTCGCCTTAAGAGTTCGTTTACTAAATATTTCTGAGGCTGGCTGTTGGGATAAACATTAAGAAGCCTAATTTATGTGTCCAAAAGAAGCTAGTTCAGACATTGTCCTCACCTTGGCCATCTAGGTTCGAATGATCATGAATTTTTGTGGAAATTTGCTAAACTTAGTTGATATTCTATTTGCTACTATATTCTTTATTATGATTATAATTTAGGCATCTTTAATGAGCTGAAATTGCATTGATCTTACTTTACAAATCGATATTATTTAAAAAACACTAATATTTTTATTGATTACTAATCTAGAAATATTCGATGTATATAAACATATATATATATAATTGTAGAGCCAGAAGAGGAAATTATCGAAAGGGATATTCTTTGTGCAATTATTTTGTTCTTTATAGATATCTGAATGAATATTTTCGCTATATTGAAATCAACATTAAATCAAAGAAGGTGATTCCCTATTTTCATTTCTGTATTTCTAGTAGAAGAACTATCAGATGCCAATATTCTTCACATTGTACAAACAGGATAGCTAAGGGCTGTATGTATTCCACTGCATCACGTTGTTAGATTTAAACGGAAAGTAACGCAATACAAGGCAAATGGCTGCTCACCAAAATGTTGACAATGAATGTTAATGAATTAAAGGAATCTGTCTCTGAAACAGCTTCGGTGCCTAATCTCCAACCTCATATCTCCTACATCTATCTGTCTTTTAAGCATTGCCCATATATTGATTTTGAAACAAAGCTTAAGTAGTTGATAAATTAGGCTATAGGAAGTACTGAGAAAACTATAAGTTACGCTATATTCTAAGAAAGGCAAAGCAATCGGAATATATTCGTGATTCCTTGACGGAGATGGTCTATCCGATTAGTTTCATCGGAGAGAAAATCTGAGACTATGACTTCACGTAAAAAACCTCTATTTATTAAGTTACAATTTAATAGTGAGATTTTATTCCGGAGACTTTCCAGGAGTATACGAAGGACGTTTTACGCAACAAACCTATGTTTTTTATTCTCTAGCCGACGAATGATTTAGGCGAAAACGAAGTTTGTGCACTCATCAATTCAACCGCACCTGTGGTGGCAGTTATGTTGGGCGTCATACTAGACGGCTTAGCCAACGTGTTACTGAACATGCTCCCATCGTTGTGGTTTGGCAAAGGACAGACAAAAACAATCCGTAGCTCAATTTTGTCACGTTTTGTTGGTAGTGGTCATGTAGAGCAGAAAGCGAAAGCCTTCAAAATAATTCATCGTATCCCACCGAATCTTTCCAATAGACTTCATATTCATCTACTGTACGCAGCTGAGGAGATAGGCATTCGAGCTATTAAGCCCCTAAAATATGCATTCAAAAGCATTTCGTACGGTCACTATCCCTCATTTGTTGGCCTATTAAGACATAACCAACTGATGACTTCTCTACCACCCCTTACTTATATTTTCAACCCCTCTCTTATTACTCCCTAATCTTATCACATCGTCATTAAAAACGTATTTCATTTACTTCCCTTACAATCTAGCATTACGTAATCGGTTCATTTGTTTTTACTAGCCTTTATCGACTACTGCGTCTATCTGAGCATTTGTATGTTTAATCATGCTGTTTTTCGTTATTCGTGTTATCACAGATTGCCTCACTTTTTCATCCTTATTATTGACAAAACCATTATTATTATTGTTATTATTATTATTATGACAACTTTTGCGCACAATCCTATTATGTTATAGACAAAATACCATGATTAGTTTGTATTTCAATTTTTATTTGTAAAGATACGTATATTAGAGCTAGGCCTGGTGAGATCTAATCGAAAATCATATTGTTCACTTAAATGTGTTTTACTAAAGCTATATGGAATTCTTATCATTTTTGAACCTTATTGCTAAAGCCTGAATGGGTAGACCACATTAAATGCGTTCAGGATTTCATTTCTACCTTCGCAGTGTGTAAAGGAAGTCAACAAATGCAAATTCTAAGTAAGGTCATATACAGATATAAAGCTATTAAAAGTCCAATAGAAAATCGGTTTGAAAATAGCATGAATAAACACTGCAATAGTACATCAATTTGTTTTATTTCATCAATTGTTTTTACCAATGCAAAACCTAAAGTGTTCATTAGTCCACTGGATAGGAACAAGTCAGTTGGTATTGTCGCTTCCTCGAAAATTGAAATTCCCGCATTAGATCAAAAATAAGTGTCGATAGTGATTAAAAGTATCACATATATTACGGTGGCCTGCTGGACTGCTCTGGACTGCCAGAGTTTTCATCCACCAAAATACTGATTAAACTATTCAACAACTGTTGACTTCTTATTGTTTTAATCATGCAATTATATTAAATGATCATTAGATGAACTCGAGCACATATTTAACTGGCTTTCAAAGAAATGCTGCGCAATTCTTGAAGGAAATGAAGAAAACCGTGTACAGAATCGGTTCCCTCTTCATATGCGACAACACTATGTCACATGGAATACTTCAGATGATTCCTCTACATGTAAATTCTGTGAGAAGACGAAATATTTTGAAATACTGAAAATTTCTGTACTATGTGCTCACACATTATTTGAAATAAAGCCTTAGTATTTATTATAATAAAGGTTTTTGTATTTCCTAATTAATGAAAAACAAAACGCTATTGTTTTAACTGACGTTTTGGTATTTAATGCTAATAGCTTTAGACAAAGCAATAAGAAGACGTAATTTGTCTGAATCGTGTAACGTATTTGCCCACAACACATTTCGAACAATCTGATCACACACACTAACTTATCATAGGAATATACGTATGAAATTAATAAATAGTTAATAGGTGAGAAAATAAATTTAGGTCGAATTAAAAGGACATGTTGAAGGTGAAAATAACAATGAAGATCACTAAACCAAATAAGAGAGATAATAGTACATCTGCTATGGTAACAGAAGAAAGTTTACCAAGGAAGGTTTAATGTGATAAAATGTTTTTGAAGGCATAAAGGTGGTTTAAACTTTCTAATTGCTAGCTAGGGTTTCCACAATCTTTAGGATACGCCCCGAACATGTTTAATAGAAGCATTTCATATCAAGTGGAATCCAAACTATCTGAATAGGAATGATGGAATAAAACAGAATCTGACCTGATTACAACACCTCCCTCCCCTCTCCCATGAAGTGACAGAATCAACACAAATGTGATAAGCAATATAATTATATAAACACACGCTGTTTTATAATTTTACACACTGGTCAAATCCAACAATCTACACTTGGTTTTGTTATCTTTACCAATTGACCAACTTGACAACAACAGAAAATGACCCCAGACTGACGAACGATGATCAATCAAGTTAGTAAACTTTATTTTGATATCATAACAGACGTAATATTACCTTTGTTATTTGGTTTAGTGATTTTCATTGTTATTTTGACTTTCAATATGTCCCTTTAACTTGACCTAAGTAGTCTGTTTTCTCACCTCTTAACTCTTTGTTATATTTATGCTGAGATTTTGTAAATTCCTGTTTAATATAGCTATACTTTGATAAAGCTATTAGCATTAAATAGCGAAACGTCAATAAAAACAGTAATATAGTTTCGTTTTCCATTCATTGGGAAATACAAAAATCCTTTATTTTGATGAATATCATATACCCGATGCCCAAATTGTTTCAAACTGTTAAAAGTGAACTTGGTTTGGACATATATAAGCCTTAGTATTATTATTATTATTACTTTTATGGTGATATGGACTGTGGTCAAGATTTAACGGAGAACAGTTTCACAATAATTGGGCATTGAGTGAGAAGTAGGCATATGCAAAAATTATGTATGTAAAATCACAGAGAAATTGAAATAAATAACTGCAACATTTCGCTCGGCAAACTGGTACGAACTTCTTCAGGGAAATTACTATATATATATATTGTCATTAAAAATTTTTTCCAATCACGCGAGTCGTGTATAGACATCAAAACAAAATTACATGAACTGTGATCAAGATTAGACTGCAGACATTATTATTATTAGTCTACTTTTGTTAAACACTATAAACAGTGCGTACTTTTGTATCAGATATTTGTGATTACGTTCGTCTAAAGTTCGAGATCATAGATAAGTGAATCTGCAAAATATACATGCATATCTGAAATATACAATGGTGTACGTGTGTGTATATATGAGGCGACAATTGTAATTCATTTGTTAGCCTTTCCATAAGAAGATATAAACAATCCGGAAATTAGATTTAGCATAATAAATTATTAATTGTTATTGTTTCCTTTAATTCCTAGAGGAACATAGGGCTTCAGCCACGCGTCTGCATTGCGTTCGGTTCTCTGCTGGAGTTTTCACCTGGCTCCAAGTCTGCCCACACGCTTTCATCTCCTCTTCACATGACCTCCTCCATATCAACCTCTCACTGACGAATAACTCGCCGCTTCCCTTTCGGGTTCCACTCGAGCAATGGCTTGTCTAGTGATGTCACTTGGTGGTTTCCTCAGAGTATGGCCAATCCATCTCCATTTCTCCCTGCTTATTTGTTTCACATTCGGTTCCTGCTGTGTTGGTTCGCTCATTGCCAGACATCCCTCTCTGTTGCTGATCTTTTCTGGCCGGCCATCTGATGTTGAGTATTGAGCGAAAACAGTTGTTGATGAAGGTCTGTAGTTTGTTTCAGATGCTCTTTATGACGCGCCAAGTCTCTGATCTGTATAGTGAGTAGCACTGACTTCACACTGGAGTTGAAAATCCGGATCTTATTTTTGATGCTGAGTTCTGTTGACCTCCACACAGAGTCGAGAGAAATGAAAGCTTGTCTTGCTTTCCCGATCCTCGCTTTCGTATCCTCGTCAGTTGCGTCCGCCTGTAGTTGAAACGATGATTCCCAGGTAGGTGAGTAGGTAAAAGAGGTTGTTTCTCTCAGGTTCCTCCCATTTATGCTGATTGTTGTCTGTTGTTGTTGCTGTAGCTGTTGCTGTTGGCCAGGAATCTTCATCACCATCTGTTTTCTCTATGTTCACCTGAAGGATGTTCTATCTCCTCTGGATGATTCTTCTGCCAACTTGTTGCTTTTCACTTGCATATCTTCTTGTTTGTGGGAAATCAGACATATATCATCGGCGAAGTCCAGATCCTCCAAGTTTTGTGTGGGTTCAATTTATGCCTGTCTCTTAGCTACCCATTATCTGTTGCATTTTCCAGTCTACCGCAATCAGGAAAATCATTAGAGATAGTAGGCAGCCTTATCTTACTCTCGTCTTCACTTCGAAGGATTCCGTGAGTTTCCCGTTGTGGATTACTTGGCATGCAGCATTGTCGTACAGCTATTGGATGAGATGTATAATTGTCTGTGGTACCCCGTAGTAGCGAAGTAGTTGCCAAATCACCTCTCAATCGACGCTGTCGAAGGCCTTTTCAAAGTCGATGAAGTTGAGATAGAGAGGTGACTGCCATTCCAAACTTTGTTCAATGATGATCCGTAATGTGGCGATCATGATCAATGCATGCATGATAAATGAGTGATACCTAAATCATTCTCATTTATTAATCAGGACTTGCCATGCATCAGCTAAAATCACACTGTCACGCTTGTGTTCAAGCTATTGGGATTCATCCATATATGTAGGGTTTTTGCAGTCAATCTTTCTTCATACGAACCAGAGCTTTTCTGTAGAACCTTGGTCCTATCAGAGTCGATCTTGTATCCCATTTCTGTCGAGTGTAGTGCAGTTGGTGAATTGTTTTCTCGCTTCTTCAAATCTGCACTGGTCTTTGGAACCATCTTTAGACATTATTATTTATGCTTCTGTATACGTAAAAGAAACTTTTAGATAGGTAAATGTAAGAACAAGTGGTCGATTTCTGTCAGTCGACCAACCCTGACCACGATTTTAAGATCATCTATCGAATTCATGCTAATTCACCACGTTTTCTTTGTTCTAAACAGCGGAGGCCTTGACCATTCAGGAATTTAGACCAGGCTTTTGTAAACAAAAGAAATATGTTCAATCCCTATTTTTGTCTTGCCCGTGGAGGGATAAATATTTACTTTTATTTTCTGTTTACTTTTTTACATTGTTTATTTAGTCAATGTACCTTCCCCTCTTTACAATGGTTACTATAATAATAATTATTATTACTATATCCACTTTGAAGTGTTTCTGGTACTATTTCACATGTTCCACTTGTCATTCTATATCAAAACCTACCAGATCGTACACCATGTTATGTGACGTTTCGGCCAGGCACACATTCCAGAATATTCATGGCTGGTTGGCTGGTTTCAACATAGAACTTTGCGCTGATGTGCAGCAGTTCGAATCGCCACACTCCATGTAGCACACAAAGCAAGAAATTCAAAATAGAGACAGAAAACAGAGATATGAGGCAAAAAATAGTAATATCGAAGAACAATAAAGTTTTATTGGGTATTATAAGTTACAAGGAGTGGATGCATCTGCGCTATTCATTGAGTACGATTTCGAGCAATATCACCAACTGTCTCCAGCCTTCATTGGTTTTTACCGTCCCGAGGACCCCAACCAGTCAGGAAGTCTACGCCTTACTACGTGACTGACTTGCTTAAGCTGACTGTTGTGGATTTCATTGACTGATGAAGCCATGTTTTGGTTTAACCACCACCTGCTCTTTTCCAACCTGACCCTACGTCAGCTAACATTGCCCGTCGGTCGAGGAAGGCCATGACTAACAATGCATGCCTAACACATGTCCTAATCATCTCAGTCGATTCACCTTCACAGCCTCCCCGATTGATTTCCCCTTCTTATCTAGCACTCGACCGAAGCCTAACCTCAATATTGTTCACCCTATTATACCACTTCGCACGGGATATAGAACGCAGGCACTACAGCTAGCCTTTTCATGTCCTCTGCTCTCATTATCCATATCTAACGATGAACTTACATTGAAGTCTACAACACAACATTCGTCTACGGTACGATGCTAATTCGGTTACGGCTCTCATCCAAAACACTTGCACAAGCGTCGTTTGGATAAACCACATAGGTATATTATGACATTATGAGAATCTATAAACGTATACTACCTATTAGTGACTAGTAGTATGAAGTTGAAGACAAAGAAAACACTTAGCACTCTTATTGTGGCAGCAAAACACTTTTCAGTAGAGTCAAAATTACAGTGATAAAATTACTGAAATGCTTATTTCCATCACCAATAGACTGCTAAATTCTAGACTGCAGTCTCCAACGCGTAAGTACAGATTCATGTAGTCTTTCAGGGATATGTACAACTTCATCGCGGTGAATTCTCAGTATTTTGTGCTAAACTTAATCTAGTCCATGTATTAGATATTCTAATCACAAACTTGAGGTCATTGTCAACCACTGGGAGTGACGCTGAAACTATAACCTCAGTGAAGGCATGTCTAAACTTCTGGAACATACAATGGGCTGCATTACATGTGGTGAACGATCACTTGTTTCAAGAACTATTAGTATCGACGGGTTTAACGGCAGAGATTCCCATTTTCCAGTCAGTACACCATCTACAGGTTTCGTTGGTTCGGGGCATGTGTTTGATTTTTAGGACGCTAAATCTCAGGACTTTGTTAAATGTCAAAAAATGATTCAAAATTCCTCCGGTGGAATTCAAATGGGAAACGACGAGATGGGCACCTGAATGTGACATGGAGGAGACCGTGTGAGGAGGAAATGTAAGCTTATGGGCGATCATGGAGTCCACTAAAGATGACTACAGAGAAAAGAGCGTAACGGAAGTGTCCTGTTGTAGTTCAATTTTCCACTTGGAGCCACAGGGAATAATAATTATGGTAACTATCACCACAGTCATTGGTCATAAGTTGTTTTAAAGATTTCAGTACATGGAGTAACTTTCAACTCTCTGAAGTCTTTTTGTGATCCCGGCTCAATAGCCTGTTATTATTATCACATCATTACTGCATATAGCATTTAATTGCTTTTCAAAAATGCCATTATATAACATCTTGCTAAAGATCTCACATTTCGTACGCTTGTGCATCGCAAACATGTCTGGTGAACGTGGTGAACGTTCATTTGCTTCAAGGACCACTTAGTACCGACGAGTGTGGCAACACATCACATCAAGAAAAGAACTTCAGCGTTGTAAATTGCAACCACTTTTCTGATGTGTTATTTAAATAGACATTAATGAAATCATACATTGCAACGTATGACGCATGATGATGATCTACAAGGTTTTGGTGAAAGACAGTATAACAGAAACTAGTGTGACCCCAAATATTCATAAATTATGAATCTTCAATGTGTGAAAAATTCCCATGTGATGTAATTTATAACGCAGAAACTGGCAAATCAGTTTCTCTCTCCGTGACTTCACTTTAAAAAAGTCTTGAATTGACCATCATCTACAAATCTTCCTACAAAACCACGAACATTCAAAGAAGTGTCAATGAACAACAATCCTCAGAAAAAAGAGGAGGTTTTGAACGCCAGATAGCTGCCGAATTCCTGAATAAGCAGCAAGACTAGACGGAATTCCAACTGCATCGCTGAAAACGAATCCAGAAACCTCAACGGACATCCTCGCGCCACTGTTGCAGAAAGTTTGGAAGGAAGGAAAGGTACCTACTGGTTGGAAGAAGGGCCATCATGCAAAATATTAGGCCACATCATGTCAAAGGATCTAAAAAATGTTCTGACTGTCACATTTTCTATTTGATTTCTTCTTGAATGACAGCAAAGAACTTAATTATACGGTGAACTACAATAACAATCAGAATAATGTCAAGGAACTTAACCCTAAGTTCCTATTATTTGCGAAGACGCTCCAAATCGATAACTACTACGATCAATTATCGACTTTAACTCCAAAACACCAGTATTTGTAGTAACTTATATTGTTCGGCAATTAAAATCGAAAATGATACAGAAGTCTATAAACAAATGTTTTATAAGGAATGCACCAGTACTTTTATTCGTATTCTTTCGTCTTCTTCCAACTTGTACACGATTGAATCATTCGCGCCTTCGAGTTGCCCGCCAATGGCTACCAAGGTCAATGAACCAACGTTCAATGTTCACATTCCTTTACAACAGATCTGAAAATCTCAATGGCCCAAAATCCCAAAAATGATTCACAAAAGCATCAAGATTTTCTCCTGTATGTTTTATCCTTCATGATACTTATGGGATTTTACTTTTAACAGGAACTGTACAGAAACATCATTCTGGACTCTTCACCCTCATCCTAATAGTCAGTTCCTATAACTACATATACAGTGGCAAAAAATCTAGGGAACTAGTGAAATAATGAAAACTGCAAAAGTCTCATTTCACATCTCGCTGACTCATATGACAGCGAATTTTATCTTCTGTGTGCTTTATCTTTCACTTTATATTATTATTATTATTGTTCCCTTGGGTTCCTAGTGGAACATAGGGCTTCAACTACACGTCTCCACTTGCTTCTCTCTTCTGCCGTACTTTTCACCTGCATCCATGTTAATCCATACTGTTTCACACGATCTCCTCCATGTCACCCTTCGACGTCCCACTCGTCGCTTCCCTTTCGGGTTCCACTCGAGCTATGGCCTGAAGCGCGATGTCACCCAGCGGCCTCCTCAGCTCAGCGAGTGTCCAATCCATCTCCACATTCTCCTGCATATTTGTTGAGCGATTGGTTCTTGTTTTGTTTGTTCCCATAGTTTCTTGTTGGTTCTTGTTCTTTCCGGCCATCTGATCGTCAGTATAGAGCCAGCGAATACAGTTGTTGATAAAGGTCTGCAACAGGCTGTTGGAAATATTCTTTGTGACACACTGGCCAAGTTTCTGATCCGTATAGAAGAACTGACTCACTTGACGTTTGTATTGAAAATCCGAAATTTTGTTGTTGATGGTGAGTTGAGTGACGAAGATTTCCAGATTGGTTTCAGGTTGATGAATGTGTTTCTCGCCTTCCGGATTCTCGATTTGACATCCTCGTCCGTTCCTCCTGCCTGTAGTTGAGACAATGCTCCCTAGATAAGTGAAAGAAGTAACCTCTTTCAAATCCCTCCCGTTGATGGTGATTGGCGCTGGATGTTCACTTTAAATAGATTATGAATAAAGCAAGAAAAAACAGTAATTTTCGGAGAATAAAATGGTAACATCATTGTTTATTTCGTTGGCTTCTCATCCGCTGCTGCTTACAACCCGAAGACATTATCAAGTACATCTACAGAAACAACTTTAACATACTTGAACAGAGTCCATTTTTAAACAAAAAATCAATCAATCAATCAATACATGCATACAATGCTAATGCTAGTAATAATAATCACTTTATTCTAAACAATAATAATCATACACAATGTAATCTTTCATTGTTACGTCTGATTACGTAATCACAATGAAAGATTCCATTATGTATGATTATTATTGTTTAGAATAAAGTGATTATTATTACTAGCATTAGCATTGTATGCATGTATTGATTGACTGATTTTTTGTTTAAAAATGGACTCTGTTCAAGTATGTTAAAGTTGTTTCTGTAGATGTACTTGATAATGTCTTCGGGTTGTAAGCAGCAGCGGATGAGAAGCCAACGAAATCAACAATGATGTTGCCATTTTATTCTCCGAAAATTACTGTTTGTTCTTGTTTTATTCAAATTCACTGAAGGGAATAATTATATGGATTAGTTCGATATTTTTTTGGTTTATAACCGCCCATACTCTGAAAACTACCTATCACTGTTTTTCTGGCTGTACCAGTAATTTTCTGTTTTATTGTTCACAAATACACACTGACTGCTGTGGTGAGCCTCTTGCAGTCAGTTATCAGTAAACTAACGTTTTACTCAAGTAGTCTTATGATTTTAGAAATAAGCTACCATACTGACCATTTGTAACTCAAATTTTAAATAATGCGCGCTTTTAATTAAATTTCAAATAGTTTTGAAACAAAGGATCAGTCTTTGCAAACCACATCTACCTCTGAAAAGCAACTTTATCGACATTATTTCATTACCTTTGTTTTATTTATATCATTGTGTTTAAAAAGCGTCAGTAACCATTGGCTACCATGAATATGATTGGTGCTCTCAGATATAAGCGAGTGCGCGTAAATAGATAAAGCTGGATTTGTCATATTGTAACGGTAGGGGACAACGACTTCATAAAGGAATGTATATTAGCAATTTGGTGTTTCTACATAGCAGAATTATGTACACCTTATCTTCAAACCATCATTTGCGCAGATCTTCGTCTTGTGGTACTTCTGGCCTTCATATTGTGTTTCTCTCACGTCTCCCATGTATATCCACAACGCTGTATCATTTGTAGGGGACTGTCTAGAGAGCTCAATAACATAACAAATATGCGAATAAAAACCCAAATCAATGAGATGGTAGTGTAACAATATATTATCAAAAATGCATAATGAGTTATATCAATAAAAGGGTTACTTGGATATACTGTTAAAGTCCACTGCTACAAATTATTTATATAATCCACAGAAGCGTTCACTGTTGGAATCGTGTCTACTGGTAGAAGCTGTGTGCCGGTTGCAGAGTTGTCTTCGGATAAGGATAATAGGTTCCTGCAATAAATCCAAAGTATACAACACGGTATGAGTGGAGCAAGTAGACAGTGATGACCAGTGAGAAGGCGAAGCTGTCAACAGTATAGTGTATTTTCGAATTGTACTCGGAAGTTTTATGTATTTTAACATGAATCGTATTTAAAACAAAAATCATGTACAATGTCTCTAATTTCAAAATCTAACAAAAAGTGTACAATCATATTGATACGTACTCCACACATGTGCCTTCGCTGAAATCAAATGTATCTCCTTGCTTTTTGATGTTTTTATGCTGATGAACAACTATATATATATATATATTACTGATAAATCTTATCAGCAGTACACACCACAATATCATATTTATAATTCTACGAATGTGTTACCTATCTTAAGAGCGAAAAGGATGTCGAATGAGACCTAACTGTGCTATTTTCATAGAGTGAAAACTTGATTAATTTCAATGATACTCATTATGGATGTTGTTTGGTGAAGTATAAATGCTGATATGATTTTACTAAGACATTGTATCATCCTGTTCAACTACTCTTTGGTGTGTTGTCCGTTGAAACAATGCAGGTAGTATTGTTATCTAGATTAATAATTATGCTCACTCCACCGGGGTACCAACCGACAAAATTTGATTATTGTGTGTTCATCAAATGTGTAAAGTCTTAATGCGTTGAAATTTCTCATTTCTTGAACAGTCTTGATAAAAATTGTGCACTCTGATATCCACTCAGCCACAAACTTGCCTAGTTCATAGTACTGACTGCACAGACAAAGACCAAGATGACTAATCATTTAGGAATTTGTTCTCGAGGACAATATATCGAAGTAAAATAAAAGCTGAATTGACTTTTGCGAAAATTGTTGTCAGCTTACCTGAGATAGTGACGACTGAACTATGGAATTTGCAACCTATACGTTTCAAACAGAACAAAAGAACCATAGAATGTTCTTACAGCCTGCCTTTATGAATAGTTGTTATAAAAAGAACATGATATTTCTTTGTTGTGCTAAAACTGCATTGGGCGTACAATTAGGCAGGTTCATCGTCGTATTTCCGAACATCATCCAACATGGTTAAGCAAGGGATAAACAAGATCTATTCGCAGTTCTGTTTTAGCACACCTTGTTGATACTGAGCATAAGGTTGATGTGAATACTGCATTTAAAATTATTTATCGCATTCCGACTAATCTTAACTTTGCTCTACGAGTTCGTCTTCTACAGACAGCTGAAGCAATCGGAATCCACCTGAAGAAGCCAAACCTGTGTTTTCAGAAGAAATTTGTGCAGCCACTTTCCTTACCGTGGCCATCGTTACGTGACTGTATAAACCGGACTACTTCGCCCCCTCCCCCCAAACATTTAAAAATTATAAAATTGCAATTGTCCAAATTATTTTATTTTTATTTATTTTGACCACTTCATCTTTAATTACGTGTTATCCTTGTAAAATAAATTTATTCTAACCATTTCTACCTTTTCATTGTGTGTATTGATTTTCTTCGTTAATTATCAACCCATTAACATTTTGACACTGTTTAATTATTGTTAACAAACATATCAGTGCCACTTGATTGGTAAACTGTTGTGTATTGTAATAAAAATGCTACATATGTGTGTTAGAGTACAGCCAGAGATGAGGATTTAATTGAAAAGTAAATATTTCTCCGCTCAATCTTTCTGTTTTCTAAATGTCTAAATGGGGATTTTTTCTATATCGAAAACTAGTCGTTTATCTGCTTATTCAATAGTTGATACAACTTGACTTCAGATGTATTTAGGTGTCGACGAGGTGCACTACAGTTCAATCGCTAAGAATAGTTTTGAATATGATATAAGACACTATTGGTTTCTCATCTGGTTGTACATTTACGATTAGCCTAGTCTATTCGTAGTGATTGTAATCGTAGATCCTTGCTGTCTCTCCACCCATTTTCACTTGTTTTCTCTTTCGCTTCACACAACTAACTTTCATCATGAGGGCTCAAAATGGCAACGAGTGTGATATACGAAAGAACAGATTGAGCGGAGACATGGTAATTTGGATGTAAATAGATTCCCCAAGTCACTGATGTCAATTGTCACAGTGGAAGAATATTTAAAATACAAAACTCAGCATTATTAAATCAAGCACGGTATTCAACATGTTACATACGTCGATTTATGAGCCTGGAACAGTCAAGTAGATCTTTTCCAAGTTTTTTTCAAAACCATGGTGCCTGGTATAAGTTAGCCAGTAAATTTCATTATGACGGTCATGTCTATGAATGAGCTTTCGAATGCAGCAGTATGCTGTTGATAAATTTGGATCTGCTGAGTTTGGAAGCTCAACAAATATTTAGGAGAAAATGGAGATGGATCAGGCATACGTTAAGCAGACCGTCGAATGATATGGCATACAATGCAGGCCATCCGTGGAGTGGGATCCCAATGGGAAGCGATGACGAGTGGGTCATGGACAATCATGGGCCCAAATGAAGAGGACAGCAGAAAACAAAAGAGAGTGTAGACGTGTTGTTGAAGCCCTATGTCCCATTCGGAACCCAAGGGAATAACAGTAATAATCAGTTTGAAAGCAACAATTAACAGCATCAGACCTAGGGACTCTAGTTAGAATGATGTATTAAATGTCAGCAGGACAACGGCATTAAGTGCCAAATGCAGACTTATATAGAAGAAGTAAAAGGGAAATACTTTCGACCACACAGGGGTATGACACTTGAAATTATGCCCTCCTTGTCTGGAGTCATACGACCACATTTTAAGAATTATAGTTTTTTGAAATCTTTGTGTAATCACATTTGAATGTTAGCATCGTAAACGTCTTTAGAGATGATGCATTGCGTACAGAAGAAACTGACTTTAAGCGAGGGATAATCATATAAACATTCTTACTGACTTCAATTGTATTTCAAATGACAGGATTCTTGCTGGGAGTAGTTACTCGTGTTATTCTTCAGGGAACAGACAACATGTTCGTGATGCACAAGCGTACGAAATGTGAGATCTTCAGCAAGATGTTATATAATGGCATTTGTGAAAAGCAAGTAAACGCTATATGCAGTAATGACGCAATAATAATAATAATAGGCTATTGAGCCAGGACCACAAAGAGACTTCAGAGAGTTGAAAGTTACTCCGTGTACTGAAATCTTTAAAATAACTTATGACCAATGACTGCGGTGACAATTATCATAATTATTATTCCCTATGGCTCCAAGTGGAAAATTGGACTTCAACAGGACACTTCCACTACTCTTTGTTCTCTGTAGTCATCTTTAATTGGCTCCATGATCGCCCACAAGCTTGCATTTCCTCCTCACACGATCTCCTCCATGTCACATTCAGGCACACATCTCGTCGTTTCCCATTCAAGATTCCACCAGAGGAATTTTGAATCACTCTTTGACATGTAGCAAAGTCCCAAGATTTAGCGTCTGAAAGATCAAACACATGCTCCGAACCAGCGAAATCTGTAGATGGTGTACTGACTGGAAAATGGGAATCTCTGCCGTTAAACCCGTCGTTACTAATAGTTCTTGAAACA
Organism: Trichobilharzia szidati; assembly: GCA_944472155.2. NCBI lineage: Eukaryota > Metazoa > Platyhelminthes > Trematoda > Strigeidida > Schistosomatidae > Trichobilharzia > Trichobilharzia szidati. The sequence goes on along the minus strand of OX235271.1, from coordinate 185,103,931 downwards.
GGTTATCGTTCACCACATGTAATGCAGCCCATCATGTGTTCCAGAAGTTTAGAAATGCCTTCACTGAGGTTATAATTTCAACGTCACTCCGTGTATTCGACAATGACAATGAGTTACTGCTGAGTATGACTGATATATGTACTAGACTCCGTTTAGCACAAAATACTGAGAATGCGCCGCGGTGAAGTTGCACATTTGCTGAAAATGACTACATACAGCTTTAATTACGCACTCTACACTGTAGTCCAGAATTTAACAGTGTATTGGTGACGGAAATAAGCACTTCAGTAATTTCGTCATTTTTCCAATTGAATTTTGACTCTACTGAAAAGTGTTTTGCTTCTGCAACAAGAGTGCTAAGTGTTTTCTTTGTCTTCAACTTTATACTACTAGTCACTAATAGGTAGTATACACCTATGTGGTTTATTCTACTGGCGCCTGATGAAAGTGTTTTCGATAAAAATGAACTCATTTCGCACTGTACCTTAGATAAACCTTGTCATCTAGAATTTAAGCGTGATTCCATTGTTGTATTTGGATATGGTGAAGTTCATTTAATCACCTTCTTTCTCCATTTCTCAAAAGAAATGAAGTTTTCGAGAAGTTCATCACAAATGATTAATTCTTCAGACATTGTCAGTTCTTCATCAATGATATCGGAAAAGTTATATTTTTTCTCAGATGTAGGAATCGTATATGTCCATCTGTGATTCCATCGGATTTTTTAAGATATGATTTTAAAGATATTTTCATTCTTCTCATTGTGTTCTCCATATCTGTATTATTATTATTATTATTATTTCCTTTAATTCCTACAGAAACATAGGGCTTCAGCCGTGCGTCTCCATTGCGTTCGGTTCTCTGCTAGAGTCTTCACCTGGCTCCAAGTCTGCCCACACGCTTTCATCTCCTCTTCACATAACCTCCTCCAAGTCACCCTTGGACGATCAACTCGGCGCTTCCCATTCGGGTTCCACTCGAGCAATGTCTTATCTAGTGATGTCACTTGATGGTTTCCTCAGAGTATGGCCACTCAACCTCCATTTCTTCTTGTATATTTGTTTCACAATTGGTTCCTGGCTGGTTCATTCATTGCCAGAGGTCTCTGTTGCTGATCTTTTCTGGCCATCTGATCTTGAGTAGTATTGAGCGAAGGCAGCTGTTAATGAAAGTCTGTAGTTTGTTTGATGTGCTCTTTATGACGAGCCAAGTCTCTGATCCGTAATGTGAGTAGAACTGACTTCACATTGGAGTTGAAAATCCGGATCTTATTTTTGATGCTGAGTGTTGTTGACCTCCACACAGACTTGAGAGTGATGAAAGCTTGTCTTGCTTTCCCGATCCTCGCCTTGATCATACCTCATCAATTCCGCCTGTAGTTGAAACGATACTTCCCAGGTAGGTAGGTAGGTAAAGGAGGTTGTTTCTTTCGGGTTCCTCCCATTTATTTTGATTGTTGTCTGTTGTTGTTGCTGTTGGTGGTGTTGCCCAGGAATCTTCATTACCTCTGTTTTGTCTATGTTCACTTGAAGTCCTATCTTTGCTGCTTCTTCTGCCAACTTGTTGCTTTTCACTTGCATATCTTCCAGTTTGTGTGAAATCAGACATATATCATCGGCGAAGTCCAGATTCTCCAATTTTTTTGTGTGGGTCCATTTTATGCTTGTTTCCTCGCTGCCCGTTGTCTGTCGCATTATCCAGTCTACATCAATCAGGAAAATCATTGGAGATAACAGGCAGCCAGCCAGCTTGTCTTACTCCTGCTCTCACTTCGAAAGATTCCGTAAGTTTCCCGTTGTGGATTACTTGGCATGCAGCACTGTCGTACAACTGTATTAAGTGGAATAAAATCAGAAGTATTAAAAAGACGGTTGCAGCGAAGAAAATTTTCTTTTCGACGAAGTCATCAGCTAGGCTGTAGATTCGTGTATTTATAATAATTGGGTAGGAAAGTTCCAGAATAATTTCCAGTTAAGGGTCAAATTATTAAAATTACAATTAGGAATTAAAATGCCATAATAAACAGGGGGACAGATAAAACTCAAACAAAGTAGCATCATAATTATTGAGAAGATTTACATATTGTGCAATTAGAGGTTAGAAATATAGAAACAACAAAAATAGACAGCATGGTTGGATAAAAAAATCTAGTGGGATCATAACTAAGGTGACGAATAATTGTGTATGCAATTAGGGATTAAATGTGTAGAAATAATAAAATGACAAAGTAGGCAGGAAGTTCGGATATGAAAATATGGTAGTGTAAATAGGGATTAAGAAAAACTTAAAATAACTATTAGAAGTGACTATCCTATTGACTTTCTTATCCAAACTTCCTGTATATTCATGTTATTTTTAAGTTTTGTTATTTCTACATTTCTAACCCGTAATTGCACAATATGTAAATCTTCTCAGTAATTATGATGCTACTTTGTCTGGGCTTTATCCTTCCCCACTGTTTATTATGGCATTTTAATTCCGAATTGTAATTTTATTAATTTGACCCTTAGCTGGAAATTATTCTGGAACTTTCCTACCCACTTATTATAAATACCTGAATGTACAGCCTAGTTGACGGTGACTTCGTCGAAAAGAAAACCATCATCAATCGGAAATCTTCTCAACTCAGAATCAAGAATAAAATTCATATTATATTACACACTGATGTCAAGTCATTTCTTCTAAATGAAACTTGACTGACGCGTCACGGAAAGCATTTCCAACCAACTACTAACTTTTATCAACAACTGTCTTCATTAGCTCCATACCGAAGATCAAATGGCCGGCCGGCTAGAAAGAATTAGCAACAAGAAACTCTGGGAACGAACCAATCAAGAACATACTGTTAACATTAAATATGTGGGGGAAAATGGAGGTGGATTGGGCACACACCGAGGAGACCGTTGGAGATCGAGTGGGGCGTCCATGGGTGACATGGAGGAGCTGAAAGCTTATAAGCAACTGTGGGACCAGATGAAGAGGACTGCAAAGAACAGGGTGAAACGGAGATGTGCTGTGTAAGGCCCTATGTTCCCCCTCAGAACCGAAGCGAATAATAATAATAATAAAGGTATGTAGGGATGTTATGTTTAAGTGGCACCTTAACGTGGATATATTCTCCTCCATCCATAGCAGTATTTGGTATTTTACCACCCTAAATAGATCATAAACAAAAGATGCTCAGATATTTAGAAACTCAAAATTATACAATTTTTTTCATTAATCATCTGACAATTCCATGTTAGTCTGTTTATTAGATGTATGACACACAGTGAAACAGAATTATTTACTGGATGACGTTTCGAAAAAACTTGCATGTAGTGAGTACTCTAGCTGAACTATTCTCTAGATTTCTTATCTTATTGAGGTCAAACAATCTAGATTTTGCTAGGTTTTTATGCTCCGCTAGTCTGATTGCCCCTGTTCTACTAGTTTGACCTATGTATTTGACCTGACAATCATTGCAGGCAAGGTATTAGATAAACTAAATTGTTTTGTTTTAAAGGCTCTAAAGGATGCTTTAACCGACAAAGCTTGTTTCTAGTTGAGTTTGTGGTTGGTTTGAATGGCAGTCACTTTTACTCCTGCTTTGTTAAGAATTCTGCGTAAGGTCTCCGAGGTTCCTTTTTGTATGGAATTACTACTAATAATTTAGATTCCTTATTGTTGGTGTTGTTGACAACAGAAGCCTTTGTCGATCAAAGGATCAATCCTGTGGAACAGTATATTAAACAAAACAATTTAGTTTATCTAATACCCTACTGGAATGATTGTCAGGTCAAATACATCTGTCAAAGTAGTAGAACAGGGTAAATCAGTCAGACTAGCCGAGCATAAAAACCTAGCAGCGAAATCTAGATTGGTTGACCCGAATAAGATAAGAAATCTAGAGAATAGTTCACCTACACTACTCACTACATGCAATTACACACAATCATACAATAGGATGGGATAGGATGACAGTTTTAAAATCTAATGTCACAGGGTATAAAGAGAGATTGATAACGGAAGCTTTGTTTATCGAATCAACTGCAAATACATGTAAATAGGAATGATTCAACACCTGTCCAGTCGGACATCTGGAAAATTCTACTACTCCTACGACGACAAGTAGGAGAGAACAAAGAAAACTATAAAACTCAAGTTTCGAAGTCGTGTGATTATAATTGATGATATGATTATGCACAATAATAAATTTTGTTCGAAACTGTGTCATCCAGTATGTAATAATACTGTTTCATGACTGTGTGATACATCTAATAAACAAACTAATATGGAATTACTTACTACCACAGTACCCAAGTTTTACACATATATATTAATAAATCATCTGACAAAACTGTAAGAAAAATCAATAATTTTATGTTTTTTGATGACTACAAATTTGATTTTACATATTTCTCAATTACATGTAAGAAAGAAGTAAAAGTAATTTAAGTAATTAATTGAATTGCCGTCATTTACAAAACCAAAAAAAACAGATTAATTTGGATACTTAAGTAAGTAAATTAAAAGTTTAATTTGAATATTTTTTTGACACATTAAAATGCTAATTTATTAATTTATTTATTTAAAGTCACATGCTCACACTACTAGAGAAAACGTAATAATCGCTTATTTAATTAGTAACTGCATACTGATGAATCATCCTGACAGAAAGTTTTGATGATTAAATTTTAATTCAGCGAAAACGCCCGTAAGTAATTTAAAATAGAGACTCATTAATGAACAAAGAATAAATATTTTTTTCGAGAAATTGATAAATATGGTCTACATCTGTATGTATAACAGTAATAATTATCAAAATATTCTTATTAATAACAACATTAATGCTGTTTTAAATGACATTGAATCAATCAATCAATGAATAATATCGACCGTATTACATTTCAAAAAAAAATCAATAAGGAAATGATAATATGCGTCATATATAACACTAAACTAAATATAGTGGCAACGTTATCTCTTATTAAACAGACTGGCTGGTTTCAACATAAAACTTTTCTCTACTCCAACCTGATCCTATGTCAGCAAACATTCTCCGTCGAGGAAGGCGATGGCTAGGACATGTCTTACGCCTAACATATGAGATAGAACGCAGACACCTGTGACCAAAGACCACCAACTAGTCAGGCTTTTCATGTCTTAAACACTCAATAGCCATGCCTCACTCACAGCCGTAAAGAAGGATGGAGAAAACTGCTGGACAGCACGCACATCCTTTGTTCGGTAGTCGGTCGGATATCACGTCTATGCCAGATGATGGGCTATGAGACTCAGTCAGCAATCAGCCTTTTCGGGCTGATACAACTTCCTAAAAAATAATTGAAATGCTCAGCACGCTCCACCACCAGTTCACTCCTTATCTTGAAACTAAGAATCGATGTAGTCCAGTCATGTTGCATCATTTTACATGTGGCAGGAGCAAATCACATGGCAAACATTCGAAGATTTCTGCTGAAGACTGCTGTTCAGAAGACTCTGCATTTTATCAGTGTCTTCAGTTAGGAGGGAGGATTATATCATCTGTACATTCTCAGTTAACAAAGATTATCCCCAAGTTCGTTGAAGTCAGTTAGGATCAATTCCCTTAGTACATCTATGCTGAAATTAAACGGAAATGGTGATAGAAGGCATGCCTGACGGACACCACAGACTGTCATCACTTCAGATGACAACTCTCCGTGAGGAGCTCTTACACGACCTTGTGAGTTTGAGTAGAATGCCTTGATTAGTGCGATGTAACTTCTCGGAACTTTCTTCAGGGTCAAACATTACCACAGTACCTCCCGGACGACAGAGTCGAATCCGGCCTTCAGGTCAAGAAATATAGCAATTGTTGAACGCCTGTAAGTATGCCCATTTCCTAAAATCTGTCAAAGGGTGAAAATATAATCAATGCACCACCCTCTTCCTGGTCTAGCGTCTGTCGGGTTTTCTCGTGTTCGTTTCTTCCAAGCACCGCTTGATCTATGCACGATTATTGAGCCTAAATCTTTAGTCAAGCTAATACCTCTATGATTATCACAGAAAGATTTGTCGCCCTTCTTGTATCCTGGAATAATCAATGACTTACACCAGTCCAGTGGGACTATCTTTGATTCCCAGACACTGTCCAACACCTTATTTAGCCCAGACAGCTGTCTCTGTCACCGCCGTCTCTAAACACATCTGGAGTCATTCTATCAGGTCCTGCTGCATTGCCTCGTTTCAAATTAGAGACAGCTATTGCAACCACCTTAATAAATAGAGTTCCAGTACAGTGTGTTACAACATCAAATAAAATTATGCTATTAAGGAATTACATTCCTCTAAAATGACCAGCTATTTTGATTGTCGCAGCAGGAAACAAATTCACATGATATTACCAGTATGGTATAAGCACCTGGAATTAACTTTACATTTGTCAGCACTTATTTCAATGCATTTGTAAGACCAGGTAATAGGACCTGTCATTCATATTTGAATTATTCAATCTCAAGGACACTAGGCTGTTCAGACTACAATCGATATCATTCAAGTGTCCCATCTAAAAAATAATTGGTGAATTAAAACTATTGTGACCAAAATCACAATGACCTTGAACAACCAATCAGAAATCAGATGCGTAAAAGTCACCTGATCGTTGAAAAAAATGTATTAAAAACGTTGCAAATACTACATTAAACTGGATAATTGTCTCTAGTATATTGTAGAAATGTCTCCAACTTTTTCCAATGATAATCCGCAGAGAAATTGTGCGATACTCAACACACATGTATTCATTGAGGTGGTTGTAAATCATGGTGCCCTGGGATCCATTGATATTCCTGATTCTTTTTCCTCAACCACCCCAAAATCCTTCGACAGAATTAGTGTGGCTGCTTGTGATTGGATTCACAAGATCGAAGGAATGGTTGACACGATGGTAAATATAACCGAAAAATGACAATTGGTTATATCTACTCCATTTGTCAGTATGTATAATAGTCGTTCCTGGAATTAACAAGCTCTGCATAATTAGAATTAATACTCCGATATCTCTATTGGGTATTGTCCCCGCAAAACCTTTGCGTAGTGTCTCACTCCCCTATTATATTATTATTATTGTTTCCTTTAACTCCTAGAGGAACATTAGGGCTTCAGCCGTGCATCTCCATTGCGTTCGGTTCCCTGCTAGAGTTTTCACCGGGCTCCAAGTCTGTCCACACGTTTTCATCTCCTCTTTACATGACCTCCTCCAAGTCACCCTCACACTGACGACCAACTCGCCGCTTCCCTTTCGGATTTCACTCGAGCAATGGCTTGTCTAGTGATGTCACTCACTTGATGGTTTCCTCAGATTATGGCCAATCCATCTCCATTTCCTCCTGCCTATTTGTTTCACAATCGGTTCCTGGTTGGTTCGCTCCCAGAGTCCCGGCCGATAACTGCTACCTTGCCGTGGTGGTCGGGCTTGAATGCCGCAGTGACCCAACAAGCTAAACTGGCTGGGACTCATGTCCCTGCGGGTCGTACAATGCCAGGAAGGTTGTTTGGATAGCGGTTAGACTAAAAGCAGTTACCATGGGGTACATGGGCTCCAGAATCCAATCGGATCAAATGGCGTACGAAGCCATATGGGTCACCGGCAACCATGGGAACGCAGCTCCTGACGCTGCTCCGCTGCCTTGCGGGTTAGACTCCAAGTCAAAGGCTCGGGGGGGGGGGGTGGTCCCTTAAGAAAACCGCCTGCTTCGGTGTGGGCGCCCGGGCAGTATCTCAGCCCTCACACAATAAATGAAATAAAGCAACAAAATATCAGTGGAACTTATCGCGCGCTCGTAACAATGCGTTCAAGCAATAATGATGTCTCAAGTAACACATCTCTTTCCAACCTTACTTTTATTTTTATATTTAGTTTCCTGTATTTTACCTTTGCTCTTTCATGATATTATGTCTCTAGGATTCTTTATTTCCGGTCTCAGTTAGCGTTGCTCTTGTAGGCCTTTGTAAAACCCATGACCTTCATAATCTGAAGCTCAAGAGTTCCAATCCCTGTGGGTGCATCCCAAGCACTCAGACGAAACATCTGTCCTGTACTCCCTGTAGTTGGTTTTCAATGTACTTCTCTAACTGATATCAATCCAAATCAAATCCCTACAAACCAACATAACTAACTAAAATAATGATGAAATATTTATTTTATTTATTGATTATTTTTTCATCAGAGTGGGTGGAAAACATCAATGGAACAACAGAAAAAAAAGAGAATAAAAGAAATATACATAGACATATACATATATAATTATGCCAATACTTCGTCATTCAAAACATTAAGTGATGAATATGCTTCAGATTATACAACATTTACCGTTTTTAATTTAATTTTTAAAGAGGTAGTTAATCTAAAGAAAAATGATATTCGCTTAAATCATAAGTGTGTGTGTGTGTGTGTGTACATACAGAGGATCTACCGAGGTGACAGAGAAAAGAGGCGACAACACTTATTAAGCAGAAGCAGAAGGACTTGTGTGTGTATGCAATGAGAATGAGAGAATAGAAGACAACAACAATAGATTACATGAGATGATAGCCAACTGTGAAAGGCGACAGGAGACAGGATGTCAACGTGTGCAGGTGAGTGAGTGTGTGTGTGTGTGTGTGTGTGGGAGTATATGCGTATGGGAGATGATGGAAATAACACAAAATACGAAAATAAATCATCATTGGTCATCATCACAATGAATACACAGCCGTTGTCAAAATAATATATATATGATGTTATATATATAATTAATCTGTATCGTCGTTTTTATTTACAATTGTACAAACTAATTAAAACTGATTACTGACTGATGACAGGTAAGCAGAGATATGGAAAAGAACAGTAATGGAGAAAACGGCAGAGGAGGGAGAGGGAGAGATAAATCAAAGGAAGTCACGAAAGACAATACACAAACAATCAAGTAACATTTTCTGCTGAATAAATAATAATAATGAATTCACATATAAGAAGTGTAAACAAATAAACGAACGAATGAATTGTGAAAGACACTATATTTGTAAAAAAAAAAGGAAATCATTTGCATAATTGTAAGCATTGAAAAATCAACAAACAACAACACAGCATATTTCATCAATAGACATCTTCTTCATCTATCTGTCATGGTTACTGTTGCTATTATGATAATCAAAGCGTTCCAGGGTAGGAGGATTTGGACTAGGCTGTGAATGAATTGAATTTAAAAGAGCATCATCAGAGTAGACAGCTTTTGAATGATGACTAACTACTAGTGATGTTGTTGTTGTTGTCGATCGATTATTCTTCTTCTTCTTTCTCACTTTGACATGATTTCGGTTTAATACAGGGGCTGTATTCTTGTTGTTTTCAGTATCAGCAACAGTCTCGGCATCAGTGTCATCATGATCTTGACAGCTATTGTCATCAGCATCAGCATCAACATCACAATCATAATCACGTTCGTGACTAGACAGAGGATTATTATTCAACGACGATTTAGATGTCATGAATGAAGACGACAATGATGATGAAGAGGATGATGACATAGTAGTTGATAAATGCTGTAAAATAAGGAAAAATGTAAAATTAGAAAGAGACATGATGACATGAGACAAAAGAGAGTTAAACTACAGTATAATACATGTGTGTGTGTGTGTGTGCGTACAACTTGGCCACTGTGGTAGTATGTAAATATCAAATTAATTTCGGTAAATGAAAAAACCCCATATTGAAATCAAAACAAGATTTTGAGCGAACAATTGTTTTCGATAACTTCTTCTTCAGGCTCTACAGTTATAAATCCACCAATAGAGTACATATAGCCAATAAAGGCAAATGAAAATAATATCAGAAACTGTATTGGGGTGCATGTGTAAGTTGAGATGATAGTCCATTAGTTAACACATAGTCAATCAAATGTGTATAGGGTATACAGTCAGAAAAATCTGATGAAGTGTGAATGAACAGTTGGGTGATATAGTGCTGTTTTATAATCACAGAATACAAGTGTCATTGGGGTGAGAAAAATGCGATAACCATAAAACAAATACAAACGCACATTAATTTTCAAGTATTGGTGTTTTTGGGATTTTGTTTGATTGCATCGAGGATTTCATCATGAGCTGACATCAGATAGAGAACCACTGCAAACCCTAGGAGTACTGGACAGCTGTTTCGTCCTAGTTTGGGACTCTTCATCAGTACACACCCACCGGGGTTTGAATCCAGGACCTTCTGATTACAAGGAAACCCCCACAAAACCAATACTTGAAAATTAATCTGATGCTCACTAGCCACTGGCCCTATTCAGGCAGTTAACCTGTGGTTCTAGTGGGAAGCCATGACCAGTAGCGTACAGCAGGTTGAAGATGAGGTAGTAGCTCATCGAAGAAGACATTGCGAAGTAGTCGCACTATGTCGTTAATTCGCAGAAGTTAGAATTCAAGGACCATTGGGTCGGGTCCCAGTGGCTTAACGGTCTCACCTTGTAACCAGAAGGTCCTGGGTTCGAAAGCTGACGGTGGGTGCGTACTGATGAAGAGTGGCAAACTAGGCTGACGAAACAGCTGTCCAGTACTTCCAGGTTTTCCAGTGGTTCTCTAAATGATGTCAGCTCATGATGAAATCCTCCATGCAGTCAAACACACATTAACAAAGGGGACACTGAATGTGAGGGCTGACAGATAATGTCTAATAATAAAATAAAGAGGCTAAATTGTAAATTGTAATAAGATGTTACAGAATTGGTAGGCTTAGTATAAAATCACAAAGGTTGAGAAAAAATTGAGGGTAATAATGGGGTGAAATAAACTGGGTGGAGAAATGGATAATAAAGACATGATATCACAAAATGATAATAATGATACGAAAAATTATGATCCTGGTGACCTTATAGTGGGACAGGGTAGATAAAGAGAGAGTGAATAAGTTTTTTCTGTACACATAAGTCTGATCTCTCTCTCTGTTAATCTCTATAGCCTCAGCTATGGCTAGGAGGCGTAATCATGTGCCTTTGGGGAGACTGTTCAGTACTCGATACACAACTGTAAATGACTCTGACTATACACCCAATACATATGTGATTGACTATGTTAACTAATGGAGCCCATGCACCCCAATACAGTTTCTGATATTATTTTCATTTGCCTTTATTGGCTATATGTACTCTATTATTCACGGATTTATAACTGTAGAGCCTGAAGAAGAAAAAGTTATCGAAAACAATTGTTCACTCAAAATCTTGTTTTGATTCCAAATTAATTTGTTTGTTAGATATATCCCGCATAGTGAAACAGTATTATTTACTGGTGGATGACTAAGTTTCGAATACACCTTACTGTTGTTCATAATCATACCATAACTAAAGTGTAACTACACAACTTCGAAACTTTCGTTTTATAGTTTTCTTTATTCTTTCCTATTCATCGTCCCAGGGGTAGTAGAATTTTCTAGATGTCTGGATGGATAGGTGCTGAATCCTTCCTATTGCACGTATTTTCAGCTGATGCGATAAATACAGTTTCTGTTAATAAATACCTCCCTCTACCCTGTTATATTAGATTGTAGAACTGTCAACAACGGTTACCCTCATAGGTTCATTAACAAGTACGGAAGATCTGAAGGTTCGAACGCCAAACGAATCACAGTGGGGAAAAAGCCTATTTTCATTTAACTACAATTTAAGGGGGGGGGGTGATAATATTGCAGGAATAATCAATAAAAGATTGGATATGTCGCTAACCACAGCGCCTATCCTGCAGCTAAGCTGGTTCCTGTCTATCGAACAACATGCTCTTTGGTGCAGTCAAAAGTCGACAGATATATCCTTCTCATGTTAAATCCAACTGTGTATACAAATTTACATGTATCTGCAGGAGTAGTTACATTGGGACAACAGAAAGAAGGGCACACCCCCTTCGATTTTCTGAACATGTACCGAAAAGCCAACGTCTTAAGGGAACAATTGCTTTCAACAGTGTCATCGCTAGGCACTTCTCAATCTTCTATTGACAATTGCTGTAATATTTTCACTTTTAAAGTCAAGTTGAATGAAGACAAGCTTTTTTCCCACTGTGATTTGTTTGACATTTGAGCCTTCGGATCTTCCATATTTGTTAAGGAACCTTTGAGGGTAACCGTTGCTTTTCAACATCTTTTCGAGAAACATAAACTCTTCCTCTAATTTCTCTGTAGAGCATATTCTCCTAGCTCTATAGTATAGAGTCTTGACTAGTGCTCGTTTAAAGCTATTTGGACAAAAACTATTAAAATGTAGGTATTGTCCTTTCCATGCAGGCTTTCGTAAATTGACTCTGGAGACTACATCTTCTAGGTGTTGAATGGCAGTGTCAAGGAAATGGAACTTTCCATCATTTTCATGTTCCATAGTAAATTGAATATTTGTATGTGCGTCGTTGAATAATCTGAGTAGGTAGGAAGCATGACTTTCATTGTTGCACACTACAAATGTGTCATTAACATATCGACAGTAAGAAGTTGTTTCGTCTATTGCATGCTTCAACTTTGTTTTCTCAAGGTTGGACATGAAGATGTCTGCTAAAACAGGGTTAAGTGGACTGCCCATAGCTACACCATCTATTTGGCGGTAAAAAGTGTTGTCAAATTGGAATTGCACATCCATGGTACACATTAGCAGTAGGCATTTGAATTTCGAGACTGGGAGTGGGAGAAGATCAAACTGCTGATAAATGATCTCAATAGTTTCATTGATTGGGATCCTTGTGAACAAGGAGGTCACATCAAATGACGCCATGAACTTATTTGAAACGTTCATGTGGTTCACACTTTCGGCGAAATGAAATGAGTCCTTCATGGTGTACAAGGCTAGCCGTTGACAATGGGTTCCAACTTCTCCGCAAGCCACTCTCTGCAAGTATGTTACAAAATGTTTCTGTAGATAAACTTAACAATGTTTTTGGGCTGTAAGCAGCAGTTGATGAGAAGCCAACAAAATAAACAATGGTGGTACCATTTTATTCTGCAAAAATCACTGTTTTTTCTTGCTTTATTCAAATTCATCAAGGGGAATAAAAGTATGAAGACATTTTCAAATGTGACAATACTACTATTACTACTCACCCACCGAGGCTCGAGCCCATTCCCCACAGTTTCAAACGCCAAAGCGTTATCCACTAGACCACTTGGGCCACGGGAGCCACCTCTTGTGCAACGGGTCATTTAAATATTTAATTCAATTTTACATTTTCCCGTCGATCGATTGAACCGAAGGGTTCGGTCTCAGGTTGACACGTCGGCTTCTTGTCTTGTGGGAACATCATCATTCACTGGGGAATGCAGGCACATCCAGCTGATGGACGAGTCCCAAATAGGACGAAATGCGCATCCTGACTGGATTCCACTGCTAGTCACCATCCCCCCCCAATTAAATTCTAATTACATGACCAGATATCGTCGAAGCATCTGCACAAGAAGCCAACAGACATGTCAACCTGAGACCGAGCACTTCGGTCCAATCAATCGACGGGAAAATCTAAAAAAATAATTCAATTAAATAATAATGAACAGTTGTTAATAAATCATTTGGAATAAAAACATACTTGAAAACTATCTGGCAAAAGATCAGTAGATTTTGTTTGATTCATCAATGCATGCAGAGGGATGTCTGTCTTTGATCTATTCCGATAATTTGTTCGAGGTGGAGCTGCTGATGACGAGGAAGAGGAGCATGAGGAGGAATTATGAGGCTTTGTCTTGAATGCTTTTGTATTATGCATTAATTCATCATCATCAACAACATCATATTCAGTAGATATGATATGTGAGAAAAATGAATGATTTAATGCAGCATTTCTGACCTATTTATTAAGTGTAAAAAAGAAAACAAAAGGATAGACAAATAAACGACAACAGTATATTAAGAGTAAGAGAAAATTTGAAGACTACTACTACTAGTAGCGTAACGACAGAAGACAAGGGCCAGGCAACAGATCGTTCATTGAGAAAATCAATAGATATTTATAGATTTTTATGTGCATTATTATTAGCGTTATTGTTAGCAGAGGAGCAACGTCTTCTGATTGGTTGTTCTCTTGCTGAAGGTCATTCTGTACTGCTTGTCACCGTTTCTTAGAAAGTTAGGCCATATATCGGCGAATCATATTTGCACACGTTAAGTGATTGGCTGGTGAGTTCCTCAAGGTTAGTTAAGCTTTATTGGAAATGACAAAACCACAAAGGATGAGAATGCATCACCACCACTGAGAACTATTACACCAGCTATATCACCACCAATTGTCTCGTCATTCATATATATATATATATATATATATATATATATATATATATATATATATATATATATAATTACTTTATGCATATACTGATCGATTGATTTTTGTCTAAAATGAACTCTGTGCAAGTATGTTAAAATTGTTTTTGTAGATACATTTAAGAATATCTTTGGCCTGTAAGCAGCTGACGAGAAGGCAACGAAATAAAAGATGGTACCACTTTATTCTGCTAAAACTGTAGTTCTCGCTTTGTTCAAATTCATTAAGGGGAATAAATGTATGAAATCACAACTTTGTTTTTCCAAAAGTCTCAGCTTCTTAAACTTCATCGATAACTGTTTTTCTAAGTGACAATAATAATCTCAATTTTGGGGAAACAAAATTAGAGTGGGTAGGAGTTATACAGTAATTATAGGTTTATGTTTCCTCAATTTCAAAGCTCGCAGTTTATCAAAGACAACAATACCGTACTAAATTTTCTATGTAATTAATTCTTAGTGCTCTCTGAACTGGTTGGTTTAGTTGAGGAGATTTTTTCGTCCTCCTTCGGGACAACATCCCCTTTCAGCGCAGTATTTAGCATAAAGTGAACTGATTTAAATTTCTTCATGAGTGAAAGAATTGCGTCTTCTGGTGACCAACCATCTTTACATATGTATTGATCATTTTTTATTGATTTGGAATTTGAAAATTTCTCGTCACATGACCTACTTTTTATTAGTTGGTATATTTCGTCTATATTAACATGTTTGTTAACCGCATATTCATTTGAGTACCAGGCTTCTAGGAATTCCTCTGTCTACAATTTCGACATTATCCCCAATCAAACTGATGTCCACATAATTATCTACATGCATTGATATGAAAGAATACATGTATCATGTCTTTTCACAGCTGATTTGTGTTGCTGGATTCTGATTCGAAGGGGACGCCCACTTTGGCCAATGTAATGTCTGTTGCAGTCCAGACAATTTATTTTGTAAATAGTATTAATTTTATCTCTTTTTTCCTATTACCAACCATTAAACCAATAGACTTCTTATCTTTGCATCAGAAGTCATTGCTTGACAGAAACATGCAAATGACAGTGCAGTTAGAATTCATTATCACAATTATTATCGCAATACTAATGGCAGTATATTCACCAAACAGTACTGTTTTCAGTTAGATTATAGCAAACTTTAATATACATAACCTTACAATAATAATTTTTTATTTTGATTATAGCTTGATTTCACACACTGCAGTTTTTGGTACAAGTATGGAATTTTCAGCATGTGATATCGGTAGCCCAAATTTGCAGGCCGACCATTGATATCGGGTGTGCGTTGGCGGGGGATCGAACCCCGGGCCAAGCGCATGGTCGGCGGGAGTCCTAACTACTGTGCCACCGACGCACACAAAGTGCAGAAATTTTCAGCGTTCCAAAATATTTTGCCTTCATACAAGATTTACATGTGAAGTAATCGTTTGAAGTATGCCATGCGATACAGTGTCATTGCATATGAGGAGAGAACCAATTCTGTACACATTTTTCTTCATTTCCTTCAAGAATTGCACAGCGCTTCATTGAAAGCTAATTTAATATGTGCGCGAGTTCATGTAGAGTGATCATTTAATATGATTGCGCGATTAAAACATTCAGAAATATTGAAGAGTTTAAGCAGCATTTTGGAGGATGAAAGCTCTGCTAGCCCAGTGATTTAGGCAAGCAGGCCACCGTTCGTACAGCCATTATCTCTTCCTTGGCCAGTTAAGACTTAACCAACCAATGATACCATTACAATACCTGGTATAAACAAAATTTTTAATCCGTTTATGCTTTCTATTCCTTTACATTTCCAGTGGAACATAGGGCTTCAAGCTAGAGGCTTGAAGTTTCGGTAGTAGTGGTGTTTATTTTTTTACGGGATGGGGTTGCTAGCCTCATGCCCAACCTTCCCTCTTTACCAGTCTTATTACTGGCTTAGCGAGGTAAAGGAGTGTGTCGGTGGCCGGGGATCGAACCCCGAACCACATGAGGCGTGGTTGGCGACCATTCTACCGCTGTGCCAGCGACGCACTCGAGAACATAGTTATAACTATCAAAAACAATTTATACTTATATCTTCATAGTTTATTTACTTCATTTGCAATCTTAGTACTGCTTAATCGAACTATTCCTTTTGTTTTCTTTTGTTAACCTTTATCTACTACGTGTCTATCTGAATATTTGTTTGCTGAATCATGCTGTTTGTCTTCTTATACTTATTTCTCAAAAATCGCCCCTCTTTTTTATCGCTGTTGTCATCAATAGAATTATTGATAATAATAATATTATTCATAAACAAATCACAGTAGGAAAAACGCCAATCTACACTCAGCTTGATTATAAAGGTGAAAACATTGCAGCGATGATCAACAGAAGGCTGAGTACATCACTAGCCAGAGCCTATCCTGCATCTAAGCTCGTTCCCGTTTATCGAACAACTTGCTCTTTGATGCAATCGAAAATCGATAGATATCCTTCTCATGTTAACAACTCCAACTGTTTATACAAATTTACATGTATCTGCGGGAGCAGTTACATTGGAAGAACAGAAAGAAGGGCTTATCTACGATTTTGTGAACATGTATCAAAACGCTTACGTCTCAGGGGAACAAATGCTTTCAACAGTGCCATCGCCAGGCATCTCCTCGACACGGGTCATGAGGTGGACGTTCAAAATTATCAATAAGCAAAAGAGCTCAATTCTCCTCAAGTTTGCTGAAGCCATTTCCATCAAGCGCCTGAAACCTGATTTATGCGTTCAGAAAGAAGCGGTTATCAGTCTTTCTTTGTCAACCTGGTAACAGGATATTTTTCATTTCTCTTTCATCCGAATGCGAAATGCTGAAAAGTTTCCATTGTGTATGATTATTATTGTTCGGAATAGTGTTTAATATTGCATATATATATATATATATATATATATATATATATATATAATTACTGTATGCATATATTGATCGATTGATTTTTGTTTAAAATGAACTCTGTGCAAGTATGTTAAAATTGTTTTTGTAGATACATTTAATAATGTCTTTCACCTGTTAGCAGCTGACAAGAAGGCAACGAAATAAAAGATGGTACCATTTTATTATTCTGCTAAAACTGTCGGTCGGTCGGTCGGTCGGTTTTCGACATAGAACTTTGCACATATGTGCGGCAGTTCAAGTCGCCACAATCTATGTAGCACGCAAAGCAAGAGAAGAAAGTAGAAGAAATGCATAATATAGACAGTAAACAGAGGTGTGA
Source organism: Trichobilharzia szidati (assembly GCA_944472155.2). Classification (NCBI taxonomy): domain Eukaryota; kingdom Metazoa; phylum Platyhelminthes; class Trematoda; order Strigeidida; family Schistosomatidae; genus Trichobilharzia; species Trichobilharzia szidati. Next base: position 185,086,401 of record OX235271.1, on the reverse strand, counting down.
GACAAAGGAATAGTAATAACGGAGAACAAAAGTTTAATTGGAAATCATAAGTCACAAGGAGTGGATGCATCTGCGCCACTGAGAACGATTTTGAGCCATGTCACCAATTGTTTCCAACCATTGGTTTTTACCATCCCGAGGGCCCCAACCAGGAAGCCTACATCTTCCTACGTGGCTTAGATTAACTGTTGTGGATTTCATTGATTGGTGCCATGTTTTGGTTTGACCGCCACTAGCTCTTTTCCAGCCTGACCCTATATCAGCTAACATTGCCCGTCGAGGAAGGCGATGACTAGGCATACGTAGCACATGTCCCAACCATCTCAGTCGAAGTAATTTCACAGTCTCGTCGATTGATTTCCCCGCCTTACCTAGCACTCGACGCCTAACCTCAATATTGCTCACCTTATTATACCACTTCACGCGGGAGATAGAACGCAGACACCTATGATCGAAGACAGCTAATCTTTTCATGTCTTCTGCTCTCAATGGCCAGGTCTCACAGCCATAAAGGAGGACGGAGCGGACTGTTGAGCAGTACACACGCCCTTTGGTTGATAGTCGGATATCGCGTCTACGCCAGAGACGGCGAAAACTGGCGAATGTGAACCTAGCCCTCTGTATTCGTGCTGAAATTTCGTCGGAGATCAACCCGTTGGGGCTGATGGTACTTCCCAAGTAAGTGAAGCGGTCAACGTGTTCTACCACTTCACTTCCTATTTCTAATCTAGGGGTCGATGAAGTCCAATCCTGCAGCATCATCTTACATTTTATAGGGGCGAATCGCATGCCAAACATGCGGAGATTGTTGCTCAGGGTGTTCAGTAGACTCTGCATTTTGTCAGAGTCCTCGCCTAGAAGGGCTATATCGTCCGCATATTCTAAGTCAACGAGATTATTCCCTGGTAGCAAGTCAATCCCTGAGTCGCTGAAGTGAGTTAGGGTTAAGTCCATTAGTACATCTATGATGAAATTGAATAGGAATGGGGATAATGGGCATCCTTGACGGACGCCACTAGTCGTCACCACTTCAGATGACAACTCGCCATAAGCCCTCACCTGGCTGCATGAGTACGAGTAGAGTGCCTTAATCAGTGCAATGTATTTTCTTGGCATTCCCTTTACAGCCAAGCATCGCCAGAGAACCTCCCGGTCGACAGAATCGAATGCCGCCTTTAGGTCAAGAAATATAATGATTGTCGGACGCCGGTAGGAATGCCTATGTTCTAGAATCTGTCGAAGGGTGAAGATGTGATCAATACACCCTCTACCTGGCCTAAAACCTGCCTGGTTTTCTCGTGTTTGTGTCTCCCGAGCACCACTTAGTCTACGCAGTATTATTGAGCCTAGGATTTTAGATACTATATTAGTCAAGCTAATCCCTCTGTGATTATCACAAGACGACTTGTCCCCCTTCTTGTATATCGGGATGATCAGTGACTTACACCAACCCGATGGGACTTCCTCTGATTCCCAGACGCTGCCTAGAACCTCCGTTAACGCAGACAGTAAACTGTCGCCTCCGTACTTAAATACCTCTGGAGTCAATAAATCAGGTCCCGCTGCTTTGCCTAGCTTCAGATTGGTGACAGCTTTAGTAACCTCGGTTAAGGACGGAGGACCTGTGTCTATCTCCCATTCAGGGAGGTGTTGGATGTCCGGTAGGTTAAGTGTGGCTGTGGGCCAATTAAACTGCTCCTCATAGTGTTCTTTCCAGCGCTCCAGACGTCTATCCTGGGAGCTAATTATGGTGCCATTTTTCTCAGAGATTGTTTCGCTTATCATTTGTTTTTTACCACCTGTTTCCCTGATAAGCCTGAATAGTTGTCTGGTGTTGCCTATCGCCGATGCTTTTTCCATCTCTTTCGCCTTAGTCAACCACCACTGTTCACGGTCCTTGCGGAGACTTTTCGTAAGTTTCCTCTTGTGCAGCTTTCGCTCCTCATTGAATTCGGAGCTCGCCGGAATAAGTCTTCTAGCATCTATCAGTTCGGATGAGGCAGTCGAAATCCAGTGGTTTTTACTCACCTTTGGAATTACCTTATTCACAGCTTTTACAGCTGTATCTATGGCTGACTGAATATTCTTCCAGGCTTCTTCAGGGTGAGTGCAGCTGTCAAACTCAGATATGTGTTTAGCTAGTTCTTCCTCAAATAGGGACTTAGTTCCCTGGTCGAGCTGGGGACGTGATGGGTTTACCGCTCGCTGTTTCCTACGTCCGTTCAGTCGTAAGCACACACGAGCGCGGACCAGTGCGTGATCGGTATCTACACACGTGTTCCAGAAGGAGCGACAATCTCCTACCGACCCACGCCAACGATAGCTTATTGCTATGTGGTCTATTTGTGTCCAGCGTTGATTTGATGATGGGGGTCGCCAGGTCAGACAGTGTCTCTCCTTGTGTTTGAAGTTAGTGCTTACAAGATACAAATGATTATCTGAACAGAACTGTAGGAGACGGTCACCGTTGTCGGTTCGCTGGCACGGAATTCCGTATGTGCCACCGACATTCTTCTCAGATTGACACAATTTCCCTACTTGAGCATTAAAGTCACCAGCTAAAACGACTATATCTGAGCGTCTAGCCTTTCGCAGCAAACTAGACAGCTTTTGGTAGAACTCATCCTTCGTTTCATCCGAACTGCAGTCAGTGGGGGCGTAGGCGGAGATTACGAAAAGGCATCGGCGAGTAGTGCAGTCCTTTCTCCTTTTCACTGATCCGTTCAGGCGGACAGCGCACATTCGGCTATCTACCGGGATCCAGTCAAGTAATGTCTTTTCTGCTCTAGTACTTAAAGCTATCCCAACACCAGCTAATCCTCGTGAGCTAGCCGTCGCATCTCCTGACACCCTCAAGGTGAATTTTGCAGATTCATCCTGTTGGCCAGGTGGGGTTAGGTGAATAACCACACTTGGGTCTTGTATGCGTGTTTCTGAAACACAACATACATCAATGGCTCGGGATGCCAGAGTCTTGGCTAGAGATGCTTGTTGTCCTATTTGGCAGAGTGTCCTAACATTAAATGCTCCTATATAAAATTGGTGGCGTGGTTTTAGGAGACAATCGGTGGTGGCTTTTTGGCTTCCATCGTTATCAGTGCACACAGAGTGAAGGGGAAGTGAAGAGCCATCAAGTAGAGGAGTTGCATTGGTAGAAGGAAGGCAAGATAATAGAGATGAAGATGAAGACAAAGATGAGCGAGGATTAGAGGGGTTTCGCGTGCACTTCGGATTGTGAGGGCGATTGGTACTTCCCGGCTGCCCACACCGTGGAAGTTGGTTGCGTGACCGCAGAGCCCAGGGGACAACTGCTTGAGGCCGGTCACACACGGCCTGTTTTTGTTTGTTCTTTTTTATTTGGTGTGTCTCAGTAGCGTATTTATCACTTCTGCCCTGTGACACGGCAGCAGAAAGCGCGGTCGTTGTTAATCCGGGCCCCGGCCGATCCGGCATGAAATTTTGTGATTTATTTGAAATCATAGGATTGGATTGGGTAACTGCTTTTAGTCTAACTGCTATCCAAACAACCTTTCTGGCATGGTAGGACCTGCAGGAACATAAGTTCCAGCCAGTATAGCTTGTTGGGTCATTGCAGTGTTCAAGCCCGACCACCACGTCAAGGTAGCAGCTTTCGGTCGGGTGCTAAAACTGTAGTTCTTACTTTGTTCAAATAACATTATTATTCTCAGGTGTAAAGTTGCAAGGGTTTCACTGGTTACAGGATTGACTCACGAGCTGACATCAGTTTGAGAACCGTTGGAAAATCAGTAGGAAGTACTGGACAGCGGTCTCATCCTAGTGGCCGGGACTCTTCAGCAACATGCACCCCGTGGGGTTCGAACACAACACCTTCCAGTTACAACGTGAGTTAGCAGACCCGACCCAATGCCCAATGAACACCCACTTCTGTCAATTCGTGATACATATATATGTATATATATAAACTATTCTTTTGCCTGACTTGATGAACCCCGTTGGTTACGACTTCTCACTAGAACTCCAGATACCTTCCTGTATAGAGCCGGTCGCTAGTGAGAATAACTATCATTATTATTATCATCATCATATTGACAAATCACCATGATTAGTTTACATTTATTAAACACATTTGTAAAGTTATTTATATTAGAGTACAGCCTGAGATGAGATCTAATTGCTAATCAAAAATAAGTATGTTATGTATTTGAGTAGCACTGCTACACTCTAATATCATCATCAAAGTATTTGGACACTAGTTAGTAACTGGTATCCAATACAGTCCTACGAGAGGTCGACTACCAGCTAGGATAGCTCACTGCTGACATCTCTAATGCACCGCCACTGGGTGATACTGGTTTGAATCTCAGGAGGGATATGAATTTCTTCAGGATAGCAGATAGGCTTTGCTAACTAACTGGTGAGTACCAACAAACACGAAAACTAGGGCAAGCAAGGCTTCCTTCCGACTGCCTTCAACTATCTAATAACAAGGGTTACCAACTTTACCTAGATAATGAAAACTCCACTCCAAAGTATTGTTGATATAAGTATAAAACTTGGGCACTGTAGTAGAGTATAACTCCATTATGGATAAAATTTTATGTGGATAAAATCACACAGTGTTATACAGTAATATTAACTGATGACCACGTTCCCAGAACAAATTATGGCTACTCATAATCATGTCAAGGCACTCACACAACTTTCTTCCTTCATTTGTATACATGAGCAAAAATTATTGACAAGACATTTGAATAAAATCAATCAATAAGTCTGTGACTGTGAGTTAAGTCAACTACATAGGTCAAACTAGTAGATCAGGAGTAGTGAGATTATCAGAACAAAAGAGTTCGGCTACAGTTAAAATGATTGATACCACGAAGTAATTTAGAAAAAAAAACTCAGCAATAGCCTTGCATGCATTAACATATAACCATACAATAAGGTGCTAGAGAGTTACAATTCTAAAAAGTAACATAGATAGATGGAGGTAGAGACAAATCGATTACTGAATCCTGCCTGGTTCATCGAGTCTACACCCAAAACATGCAATAGAAGTGACTCAATACAAATACCAGAGATATGGAAGATATTATTACCAGTCATATCAGAGGAGGATAATAAATAATGTTAAAATGTATTCAATTCACATTGTGACATTCTAACAAGTTACTTATTATTCTAACTATAAAAGCACTCGTCTTATATCCCATTTGATTGCATTTGATTGATAACACTCATATTATTATCTCTAAATGTACATTATCCCATATTGATTTTATTCAAATATCTAGTCAATCCCACACATGTATATAAATGAAGGAAAATAGTTGTGTGAGTGAGTGACTTGATATGATTATGAGTAGCAATAATTTGTGTTTGAAACGTTGTGATCAGTTAATATTACTGTATAAAAACAATGTGTGATTTTATCAAAATAAAATCTTATCCATAAAGGAGTTATACTGCACTGCAATGTTAACCATTTTTTAAATACATATGTTGGGAGGAAATATTACATCAGTTAATTATCGAAAGCGCCAGTGGGTACAAAACTATTGGGGCAGTAACAGTCATAACCCCATGAAAGTAATTATGCCGATAATAGTAACCGGAAGGTCCTGCGTTCGAGTCCCAGTGGGTGCGTACTGCCGATGATTCCCAAACTAGGATCAAAACAGCTGTCCAGTACTCCAGTGCTGGTTTTCAATGGTTCTCTAATTGATATCAGTCCGTGATCAACTCGTAAAACATAACTAACCCTTACAAACCAAACTATAGAAAATAATATTAATAATCATAATATTAATGTTGTTTACCTTTTGTAAAATCTTTTGTGGTAATTTAAATGTTTTAAGCTTTTCAGTACCACGTCCAGTAGAAGAAGTTTTTGTGATATGCGAATTGATTTGTTCAGCAATTTGATAAACTTGTTCTGCATGAACTAGATAAGCTTTTACACCATGACTAACTATGACACCGGTTTGAACAAGCCAAGCTTTATCTTCATTATCACAAGCATAACGAAATAATTCTGGATGTTTACTATAAATGCGACCACGAGCAGTGCCCATTCCAAGCCAACTATAAAAAGTTAAAGTAAACAAATTAAATAAATAAATAAATAAGGAAAGAAATTCGAACAACAACAACAAAATCATACAGAATATGCAAAGAATATTGAAGTTATTGTAACAACGGAAGGCAAGACACGGAAGCCAAAGTATTCTGTAGTTAATGCTGAATTGAACTGTGGGAACATGTGAGAATAACATTCCGTTGACAAACATTGTCTGTGTCACACCACCACACTCGCCCCCCCCAGTCAAAAACTTTCGACGGAAGTCGGTCGGATCATCTTGGTGCTGGCGGCTTTTTGAGCTTGTCTTGGTGTATCGAGTTTAACTGTCAAGGATTTCTGCTGCTGCTGGTTGCTGCTGGATTCAACACAGAACTTGGCACCGAAGTGCAGCAGTTCGAGTCGCCACGTCAAGGATTTCATGGATTGATGAGGCCATGTTTTTGTTTGGCCACCACTAGCTAGCTCTTTTCCAACCTGCACCTATATCAGCTAGTAATGCCCGTCGGGGGAGGCAATGGTTAGGCATGCGCAGCACGTGACCTAGCCATCTCAATCTATGTAACTTTATAGCCTCGTCGATCGTCGGCGGAATTGAAATAAATTATATCAACGTTTCCGTTCGACAAACTGGTCCTAACTTCTTCAGAGAAATTAATCAAAATTAAAGTAACATTAATAATCTTTTCGAATTTTTTATAAAAGAATTCAATCTTCAAAAAGAAGACAAATTAAAAAAGTTTGACAGGATGTTTTCATCAACTAGACTAGACTGTAACACACTAGACGTCATCTTTCTTCACATACATTGAATCCATAATGTCAATGGACGTGAACATTGAACGTTTGTTTATTGGGACTGGCAGCCATTGGTGGGCAACTGAAAGGCGCGAATGGTTCGATCGCTTGCAAGTTGAACGAAGGCGGAAACGAATACGAATAAAAGTACTTTATAACTTCATTTTTACTTAACATTTGTTTGTAGACTTTGTAGTTGTCTTCACTTTAATTGCCAAACAATATAATTTCGTTCAAGGAATACTGGTGTTTTGGATTTAAGGTTGAAAGAAATACACAGTCTTTATCGGTTCCAAACGTCCTCGTTACAATAGGAACTTAGGGCTAAGTTCCTTGACACAATATTCTAGATACGAACAAAGTAGTGGTGGTAAAAGTCATCTCTCTGATAGAAATTTATCTTTGATTGTGAGCTGTCACTCCTTAATTCTAATCTAAACAAAAGATGATTGCCGGCCTTCGCAATTGTTCCAGCCATTAAACTTTCATAAAAAATGTGTGTGACAGCCGAAGTGGTAAACATGATAAGACGCAAAATTGTCGCTACATTACTAAATCAGAAGACAAAGTTGCCGAATATTAGCAAAGGCGAACAACTAGCAGGCATTAAAACAGTTACAGAAAGATAGGTCTATTGTCATTGCAAGAGTAGAATATAGGGCAATATCATTGTGGTGAGAGCAGTCTGCTAGCCAATATTGGTAGACAGCAATTTACGTCCTAAATCTCAGTCATGAGAAAAAAACGAGAAAAAATCCTCGAAGCACCGCTTACTCCAAACAGCAGAGGCTATTGCAATTCGCCTCAAACAACCAGCGCTCTGTGTCCAAAAGAAACAAGTCCAGCCCCTACTACTGCCCTGGCCCTCAGTAGAGACTATAAACTCATGAATTTGTACCATTACCTTTCCTAATTCTTCTGACATTCAGTTTATTTGATGTTGATGCTGTTCAGCTGTAATTTATCAATATTATTGATTTGATGTTATTTAAACATTAATGTCGTTCATAAGACTAATTCATTCATTCATTATAATGTATATATAATTGTAGAACCTGATGATGAATTTATCGAAAAGAGTTCTCTTTGTTCAGTGTCTATTCTTTTGAAAAAAGACTAGCTCAACAACCAATCACAACAGACATTGCGTGGGCGGATGCGATAAGCAGATATATGGTCTGACCTACAAAGAAACAGCCACAAAGAGATGACAGAATAACTCCTAGTGAGAAAACGACCAATCAGAAGACGCTGCTTCTCTGCGAATAATAACAAATAAATAATGTACATAAAAATATATATATATATTTCTCTTGATTTTCTCAATGAACGATCTGTTTGTTGCCTGGCCCTTGCCTTCTGTCGTTACACCGCGATTGTTATGAATACTGTAGATTATGGAAAGAAAGCTGCGGAACAGCTTAATATTGGACCTTATGTAAAAGTTGACATGATAAAGTCAAGAGCTGTGTTGAATAAATTAAAGGCAAAGTGTTACAGCCAATAAAAGAGAAACTCGGTGTATCACTCTCGATTTACTCTGGCTCCAAAAGGTTGCACAGTCCCTGTAGATTTTATGGACTACCAAAAGTACGCAAACCAGATGTTCCATTACGTCTAGTTAGGCATTTTACTAAATCTCCGATCCACAAACTATCCAAATACATTTCAAGAATACGAAATTGAAAGTGGAATATGGAGTGAAGGATTCGTATGAATTTAAGAGAAAAATCACCAGGAATTCTGTTGAAGAAGATGAAGTAATGGCAAGTTTCGATGTTTTATTCATTATTCACGAATGTTATCATTGAAGATTCTCCAAGTGATTTACTTCGTTCTGACAACAAAAACAATGTTCGATTTCCAGATGAAATTATGAAGGCATTGGAACTGTGTCTACGCTCCACGTTATTTACATTTCGAGGGGTTCTTTACCATCAAACAAAAGGTATTAATTATGGGATCACCAGTGTCTCCGTTGGTAGCCTAACTGTTTACGCACTCATTAGAAACAAATACAATTTATGAGACATCGTAGTCCTCCAAGAATGTAGTTAAGATAATGTGGATGATACATCTGTCATAATCAAACGCAGTATGTTCAATGAACTTTTTCACTTAATAAACAATGTGTCAAATACCATTGAGTTTTCAAAAGAGGTTGAATCCAACGAAAATGACTTAGCTTTTCTCGACTGTATTTGGTCCAAAGACAAACAGATGGTGAAGTAAAGATCAATATCTTCAGAAAGTCTACATATTCGGACAGATACCTAGACTACAATTCAGCACATCCCTTTAACACCAAAGTAACTTTGACTAAGCATCTGATTAACAGAGCCAAACGTGGAGTTACTGAGGTTGTAAAGATCAACAGGGAACTAAGGGTTATTCACTCTATTCTTGATTCAAATAATTACACGAAAACCGTTATTAAAAGATATTTAAAAAGTGAAGATAAGGACGAATCGAAACCTGTTGCTGAGACTTGGGTTACTACAGCGGTGATTCCTTATCTCAAACAAACATCAGATGAAATAAAGCAGGTTAAGAGTGAAGGAACATAAACAATATCTAAAAGTGGTTCCAAAGACCACTGAAGATTTTAAGAAGCTAGAAAACAGATCAACGATGGAAACGGGACACACGATGAACATTGAAAGGATCATGGTTCTACAGAAAAGGTTTCGGTTCGTATAAAGAAAGACTAACTGGAAAAGGCCTACATATATAGCTTGAACAGGCATGAAGGTGTGATGATAGCTGATGCATGTAAAATCGTGATTAATAAATGAAAATGAGCATGTATCATCGATTTATCATGCTTAATCTAATTTTCCGATTTTCTATATCTTCTTATAGAAAGGCTAACAAATGAATTACAATTGTCCCCTCATATATATATACACACACACCATTGTATACCGAACACATATTTTTCATGTTCAGTTATCTATGACCATGGACTTCAGCACCAATCACCATCAACAGGATAGATTTGACAGAGGTTACTTCCTTCACGGTTTAAACCACAGACAGTTGGAACGGATGAAGATGTCACAGCCAGCCAGCCAGAATCGAAAAGGCAAGATACACCTTCATCAACCTGAAACCAGTTTGGAAATCTTCTACACTCAATAAGCCAGCATAAACGACAAGAGGATTCGGATTTTTAACACAAATGTGAAGTCAGTTCTTCTATACAAGTCAGAAACTTGACCAGCGTATCACGAGAAGGGTTTCCAACAAGTTGCAGACTTTTATCAACAGCTGCCCGATTCGCTGGCTGGCTCCATACTAAAGATCTAATGGCCAGCTGGCCGGCCAGAAAGAATTAGCAGCAAGAAACTCTGGCTAGCAACAAACCAACCAACAACCTATCATTCAAGAAATATGTAGGAGAAAATGGAAATGAATCAGACACACGCTGAGGATATCGTCGGGTGACATCGCGAGTCAGGCCATTGCTCGAATGGAATCCCAATGGGAAACGACGAGTTGGGCATGGTTCCAAGGGTGACATGGTGGAGATCATGTGAGTTGGAGGAGGAGATGAGAGATTATGGGCAATCGTGGACCCAGTTGAAGAGGACAGCACCAAACAGAACAAAGTGGAGATGTGTTGTTGAAGCCTTACGTTCCACTCGAAACCCGAGGGAATAACAAATATGTTGTCGGACGAAGAGTTAATCAATACAATGCTTATCGAAGTCCATACAATTTCTTTGTAGATGGTGTTGATCTCTTGTCTCCTTTTACAAATATACACCTTTGTTACTCTAATTTTGATCTTAATTTCCCTGAAGAAGTTCGGACCAGTTTAACAAACGAAACGTGCTGGAATTATTTATTTCAATTTCGCTGAGATTTTACAAAATGTCTGCATATGTCTGTCTCCCTCACCGCCCAATTACTCTAGAACTTAATTGGTCAAATCTTGATCGCAGTTCACATAAAATTTAAAAAAGCAAAACAAAACAAACAGTAGTTACAACAAACAATACAAATGAAACAAAATAGACATTCAGTTGGAAAACAAACAAATAAACAGACAAACAAACCACTTACGAGTTTGCTGTTGAACCCAAAGCGAAGGATGTATTCTGGTCCAGAGTAAACTTTTGTGCTTTATCCTTGTTATTGATTGTAGTGGTAGTATTAGGAGTAGACATATTTCCATTCTTAGTTGCTTCAGTACACGTTTTTCTGAATAAACGTGAAGACGTCTCACAACTGTATTTATTACTATTCTCATCAATAGTATCATCATTATGATGCTGTGTCTGTGACTGATTACTGTACAATTCAGTGGCATTGATGACATCCTTATTACTACTACTACTACTACTCTGATTACTATCGTTATTATTGTTGACCCCAGAGGAAATAACATCTTGACTACATGAGAATAATAGAGAAGTAAATAATAATTATAATAATAATGACAGCTGATTAACTAACCCTGACATTATTATCAATCGATAAAACAAAAACAGAGAAAACAAAACAAACAGTCATGAAATGACTGTTCATCTATACTACTTGGGGGGTTGCTGGCAAGCATTGACTGTAACTCATTCTGATATTTCAAAGAAGTAGCAGGTGCTACTAGTTTGCTCACATCAACGTCTACACGACGCCTTTTATGAACCCCACTAAATCGCAAGACGAACTTAGGAAACACACTAACGCATGATGGGAGTCCAGGCATGTGCTCCAGAAGGAGCGACAGTCTTGTATGCATCCTCGCCACCGGAAACTGACCGCAATATGATCAATCTGAGTCCAAGCTTGCTTCGCAGAGGGAGGACGCCAGGTAGCGCTACGGCAATGGTTGTGCCGGAAGTTGGTGCTGGCCAGAAATAGGTTGTGATCCGCGCAAAGCTGCAGAAGACGGTCCCCATTATCTGACCTGCGACTATGTAGTCCCCACTGACCACCTAGACGATTCTCCTCTGAGCTCAGACGCCAGACCTGTGCATTCAAGTCCCCAGCACTACGATATCCCTCCGACCCGCCTGTCTCAAGAGATCGCTAAGTTGGTGGTATAACTCATCCTTCATTGCATCCGGGCTGCAATCCGTCGGTGCATAGGCAGAGACAACAAATAGACACCGCCTATCTGACCTACTACTCGTTACTTTCGTATAACCTTCCAGCATCACAGCGCAGAAACGACTGTTAATGGGAATCCAATCGAGCAATGCAGCTTCGGCTCTAGCGCTCAGTGCGACACCAACACCAGCTACGCTGGATGCCGACGCCACAGGGTCTCCGGACAAGTGCAGGTGGTACATACTACTAGAACTTCCAGATGGAGAGGATAATCGAAGCACTTCACTGGGATCTTGAATGCGGGTCTCCGAAATGCAGCAGACATCGATAGCGAGGCTTTCCAACGTTCTTACCAACCCTGCCTGTTGTCCGATTTGCATCAGCGTCTGAACATTGTAGGCGGCCAGCTTGAACGCAGCACGCGGCTTCAGGATATCTGTGTTAGATGTCACATTGGGGACAACCATTTTCAGGGTTACTCACTAACATCTCGAAACGACACAGATAGGCTAGGGATCTAGACAAAGGCGAAAGGTTGTCGAAGGTTAAGAAGTCAAGGTGAGCAAAGGTAAAATACAGGAATCTAAGTATAAAAATAAAAGTAAGGTTGGAAGGACATAGGCTGCTTGATGTATCATTATTCCTTGAGAGCATTGTTAAGAGCGCGCGATGAGTTTCACTGATATTTTGTTGCTTTATTTCATTTATTGTGTGAGGGCTGAGATACTGCCCGGGCGCCCACACCGAAGCAGGTGGTTTCCTTAAGGGACCACCCCCGAGCCTTTGACTTGGAATCTAATCCGCAAGGCAACGGAGCAGCGTCAGGTGCTGCGTTCCCATGGTTGCCGGTGACCCATATGGGTTCATACGCCATTTGATCCGATTGGATTCTGGAGCCCATGTACCCCATGGTAACTGCTTTTAGTCTAACCGCTATCCAAACAACCTTCCTGACATGGTAGGACCTGCAGGGACATGAGTCCCAGCCAGTTTAGCTGGTTGGATCACTGCGGTATTCAAGTCCGACCACCACGGCAAAGTAGCAGTTGTCGGCCGGAAAGGAAATAAGAATGAAGAGTAAAAGAAAAAGAGTTGATTTGTTTGAAATTGTGAAGGAGAATGCTAGTCTGGATTTCATAATCAATCAGTCTGTCAGTCAACAAGAAATGGGCTAGAGCAAACTACAATACACAGGGGAAATAAACGACGTAGATAAAAGTTTCATAGCAACCAGACAGATACTAAGAAGAAGAAGAGGTGTATTTATCTAGAGATGTCAAGTAACGATTTGACCGAGACACATTTTATGTTTTCTTTACTTGTTGAAGATTATTATTATTATTACTTTTATAGGGTTAGGAAAGAAGAAATCATTGATTCCTACTAAGTTCTAACAAGAATCAATTACCAATGTGGTGGATAAAGTTCAATGTCAGTAAGGACAGTCGCTTTGTTGATGATAAAGAATGATCAACAACCACTGTGGGTACACCATCGCTCAAAGTAGTGGAATACAGGCATATTCGACTGAAGAGTTCCGCCAACACAAATGGCTATTGAGAATTAGGAAGTAGAGACGGTGGAATCGGAATGCAAATAATATTATTACTCCTTTCAGATCCGAGTGGAATATAGTGCATCAAAAGAACACCTGCATTTCGTCCAGTTCCCTGCAGTCCTCTTCAACTGACCCCACGATTATCCATAAGACCTCGTTTCCTTCATATACGATTTCATCCATATCACCCTCGGAAATACACCCAATTAATCGTTTCTCATTCAGGTTCCACTCGAGTAGTAGTCTGGAGTGCGATGTCAAACAACGACCTCTCCGGCGTGTGTCCAATCCATCTTCATTTTCTCTCACATATTTGTTGAGCAATAGGTTTTTGATTGATTCGTTCCCAGAGTTTTTTGTTTCTAATTCTTTCTGGCCGTCTATCTGATATTCACTATAGAGCCAGCGAAGCAGGCAGCTGTTGATAAAAGTCTGCAGTGGCCTGCTGGAAATGATTTGGTGACGCGCTCTCCAAATTTCTGACTGATTTAATGTTGGTATTGAAAATCCAAAATTTGTTCTTAATGTTGATTGCAGTGCAGAAGACTTCCAAACTGATTTCACAGTGATGAAGGTCTGTCTTCCACTTCCGATTCTGACAGGTTTTGACATCCTCATCTATGCAGTCGCCGGTATTTGAAACGATGCTGCTATCCAGATAAGCGAACGAAATAACCTCTTTCAAATTTCTCTCAATGACAATGATTAGTGCCTCTTATTGTTCTTGGTCTCTATGTTCACTCGGCGTCCTGTCTTCACTACCTGCCACTTCTGCCCACTTTTCGGCTTTCGCCCGTAAGTCATCGGTCTTTATATGGCATTTTAAAAAAATCGTTAGCGAAGTCCAGTCCAAAGTATTCCTATCTTCTCGCTCCAGATAACAATACGGCGTAGACACTGAAGATATAAGAATCCAAACACAACTTCAATAAGTAAATTTGATACCATCTGAAATCTTAGACTTGGGCAAATGATTGAGGCAATATTCTATGACATTATAGAAGAATTATATATGTATATAAATATATGAGAGAAACAACTCACCCTAATGACGCATTATGGCTTCGATTGTCACCTTGATTCTATAAAATCAAAAGACGTAAAGTAAACGCATGAAGTATGTTAAAGGAAAAGAGCAGGAAAACATACAGAGTGTTCTAAACATTTTTTAAAAAACACCAATAGAATTAAACATTAATTGTAACAAATTGTATTAAATTATTTTGTTACTTTTTATTATCAAAACAATTAAAAATATTTGAATAAAGCACAAGCATAATAGTATAATGCAGTGAACACACACTGTGTTTTGCAGGATAAGATGAATTCAGTTTATCCGACAAAAGATCTTCACTGGATTATTGTGGATTATTTAGTTAAACAGTTTTTCAAGGGAACACTAATTGCATGAAGTTTCTTGAAACAACGATTTATAATTATTTATTTATTTTTTAGGAAAAATAATCTTGTAGAAATTGAATTTCATCATCTTCCTAGCCTTCTCAAACATTTTTTATTTTTTATTATAGCTTGATTCCACACCGCAGTTTTTGGTACAAGTATGGAATTTTCAGCATGTAATATCGGCTGTGAAAGGAATGCAGAGAAAATACATATCACTGACCAAGGCACTCTACTCGTACTCATTCAGCCAGGTGAGGGCTTATGGCGAGTTGTCATCTGAAGTGGTGACAATTAGTGGTGGCCGTCAGGGAGGCCAATTATCTCATTCATTTTCATCATAGATATACTAATGGATTTAACCCTAGCTCACTTCAGAGACTCAGGGATTGATTTGTTACCAGGGAATAATCTCGTTGACTTAGAATATGCAGATGATATAGTCCTTCTAGGCGAGGACTCTGACAAAATGCAGAGTCTTCTGAACACCTTGAGTTGCAATCTACGAATGTTTGGAATACGATTCGCTTCCGCCAAATGTAAGATGATGTTACAGGACTGGACTACACTGACTCCTAGTTCAGAAATAGGGAGTGAAGTGGTAGAGCAAGTTGACCGCTTCACTTACTCGAGAAGAACCATCAGCCAACGCCAACGGGTTGATCTCTGACGAAATCTCAGCACGAATACAGAGGGCTAGTTTCCCATATGCCAGTTTACGCCGTCTCTGGCTTAGTAGACGTGATATCCGGCTGGCTGTCGACCAAAGGACGTGTGTACTGCTCAACAGTCCGCTCCGTTCTGCCTTATGGCCGTGAGACCTGGCCATTGAGAGTGGAAGACATAAAAAGCCTGGCTAGCTGTCTTTGATCATAGGTGTCTGCGTTCTATCTCCCGTGTGAAGTGGTATAATAAGATGAGCAATATTGAGGTTAGGCGTCGAGTGCTAGGTAAGGAGGGGAAATCAGTCGACGAGGCTGTGAAATTACATCGACTGAGATGGTTAGGACATGTGTTACGTATGCCTGGTCATCGCCTTCCTCGACCGACAGGCAATGTTAGGTGACATAGAGTCAGGCTGGAAAAGAGCTAGCGGTGGTCAAAACAAAACATGGCTTCATCAGTCAATGAAATCCATAGCAGTTAGTTTAAGCCAGTCACGTAGGAAGGTGTAGACTACTGTCTGTGTTGGGTTCCTCGGGACGGTAAAAACCAATGGTTGGAAACAATTGGTAACATGGCTCAAAATCGTTCTCAGTGGCGCAGATGCATCCACTCCTCGTGACTTATGATTTCCAATGAAACTCTATTGTTCTTCGATATTACTATTCTTTTTGCCTCACATCTCTGTTTACTGTGTCTATTTTGCATTTCCTTTTACTTTCTTCTCTCACTTTGTGTGTTACATGGAGTGTGGCGACTTGAACTGCTGCACATCGGTGCAAAGTTCTATGTCGAAAACAGACAGAGATCACCACTAGCTCTTTTCCAACCTGATCCTATATCAACTAACATTCTCAATTGATTTTATTGGATAGGTCAGATCTTAAAGAGTAAATGAATCTTCACCACTGACAACGGATTTAAACCACATGACGAATTGTCTCTACCTATTGATTCATGGAGTCTCGAGGACCCCAATCAATCAAGCAGTCTACATATCCCTAGGCGGCTAGCTCAAACTAACTGTTTAAGATTTCATGGACTGATGATAAAGCCATGTTTTCATTTGACCACCATTAGCTCTTTTCTAACCTGATCCTATGTTAACTAACATTTCCCCTCAAGGAAGGTGATAGCTAGTCATGCGTAACATATGTCCGAACCATCTCAAATGATGTAGCTTAACAATCTTATCGATTGAATTCCCCTTCTTATCTAACACTAAACGCCTAACATGACACTTAACGCTGGGAAATAACCGAGATTGTTTTCCATTTCCATCAAAAGTAAAATGACTGACCGACTGACTGATAGGTTGGTTTCAACGTAGAACTTTGCACAGAAGTGCAGCACTTCGAGTTGCCACACTCCCTCCTTGTAGCACACAAGGCAAGAGAAGAGTATGGAGAGAGAGATTCAAAAGAGAGATATATAATAAACAGAAGTGTGAGGCAAAAAGAATAGTAATATGGAAGAGCAACAGAGTTTTATTGGATATGACAAATCACAAAGAGTGAATGCATCTTCGCCATTGAGAACAATTTTGAGCCAGCCACTGGTTCTTATCATTCCAAGGACCCTAACCAGGAAGCCTATACCTTCCTACGTGACTGGCTGGCTTAAACTAACTTTTTTGGATTTCATTGACTGGTGAAGCCATGTTTTGGTTTGACCATCAATGGCTCTTTTCTAACCTGACCCTATGTCAGCTAACATTGCCCGTCGGTCGAGGAAGGCGATGGCTGGGCATTCGTAACACATGTCCATATCACAAATTGTCTCCAGCCGTCATTGTTTCTTACCATCCCATGGACCCCAATCAGCAAGTTAGTCACCACCTCCCCCTATGCGGCTTAAACTAAATATATATTGGAAAATGAGTTTTTTCAAGGTTCCAGATATGCCTTGCTGACTGATAAGAGCCAACAAGGCACGAAATCTCGTGTATCTGATTGCCTCCAACCATCTAATAATAACAAGAATTCGCAGTGCACAGTGCAGTGGACCATCTCCTAGCATGGTGGTTTTATTGGAAACTTGACTGATACAATCCATAGCTGCACGAAACAAAGGAAATGATACTAGTCACTTATTACTTTAATAATAATAATAATTTACTTTATTCCAAAACACTACTTGTGATACAGAATGGAATTCTCAGCATTTTTACTACAGTATTGCATCCAGTTAGCACATTATCAATAAATAGAATTCTACATATATTAAAGAAATCTCAGTTCATTATTACAACAACACATTGGCATGTCGGCAGCAAAGGTAAAGCTGAACAGTGTTTGAAGGTGTTAGAAAAGTGGGAGCTGTCTTATTAACTGGCGTAAGCGGAAGAAAGAAACAAAGCAGCACATAACAGAAAAAAGAGAGAGAGAAAAGGAAAAGAAAGAAAGAAAATGTTGTACATATTGATGATGTGAGTTGGAAAGACGAGATCCAGTTGTACTACTGACTATTTAATGAATTATAGGTGTCACGCCTAATGCTTTCTTTATCATACAGAACACGAGCTAAGTAGGGTATGGTTGAGTTTTTGAACTTGCTATTGCGAGCATATAGTTTTCTATATAGGCTTCTGGCTTTACCTGATGAGATGCAAGGAGAGAGTTATGAGTGAAGAGGGTGGTATGAGTTAGATACTTAGATACTTAAAGTGCAATTAGAGTAAAGTAGAACTTTAAACGCCAGTTTCAGTGTTTATTGCAGACAAAATATGGGAAGAACAAGAACAAGAACAAGAACAACAACAACAACTTACCAGTGGTTTTTTGCCATTTATCAACTTTTCCTTATGGTTGTCAGATCCATTTTTACTTTTTGAAAATTTGGCATCACCACTACCACCAGCATCATTATCTCTACTTGGTTTCGCTTTTTTAGCCCGAGTTCTATCCCACCATGGAGTTTTTCGACCCCTGGATACTTTAGGCTTATTTCTACGAACCACCGGGACAACATTTGAAGGGACAGTAGATGTTACAACACCGGATGATGATTGATTAAATTCATACGCTGATGATAATTTTGCAAATGTAGTCGTTTGCTCAGATGCTGTAGTATTAGAACCGATTAAAGTTTCGTCACTATCCGAGCTGCATGCATCACGAAAGAAGCCAACTGTAGAATTCGATGAGGCTGATGAAGGTGAATGAGAAGAGAACTGCAGACTTGGACAATTTTCTCGTAGATCATTTATATTGTTGTCATCTAGAATGATTGGTGCACAGT
Organism: Trichobilharzia szidati; assembly: GCA_944472155.2. NCBI lineage: Eukaryota > Metazoa > Platyhelminthes > Trematoda > Strigeidida > Schistosomatidae > Trichobilharzia > Trichobilharzia szidati. The sequence goes on along the minus strand of OX235271.1, from coordinate 185,067,628 downwards.
TAGTTACCACCAAAGGTTTATTTCCATCAGATATCGGATTATCGCATGACTCAGAGGAAGCTGTTGTTGTTGTTGTATGGTTATTGGATGGACGTGGTCTTTTTCGTAAGTTTCCCAACGATGTATTATTTCTTAGACTGTATTGGGATTCACCATCCCTGGAAACTGGTCTTCGTTGATGATTCGACTGAACAGTCTTGAGCGTTTTATCTGTACGACTGTCTACACTGTTCGTAGTCAGAAATGAAGGTTTTTCCAGGGAGCCTGAATCTGATATTGTATTCGGTGAAAGATGCGGTGAATTATCACAAGATATTGATTCTGATGAATCGGGAGTTGGAATGCCAGATTGAAGTTTGCTATTGGGACATTTTGATAATGATACAGAAGAACCTGTTTTGGCCTGTGAAGTGACATTTATCACTGACTTTTGTACACCAGCATCAAGCGTATTAGATCTAGTTTGTTGTATAGTGTTATTTAAACCCCCTTGGCGATTAGCAGGACTTCCGTGAGAACGTTCAGGGAAATAACGCAGTGCAGCCTATAAATAAATTAATTAAACGATATAAATATTATTTTAAAAAAACATCTTGATAGAATTAAATATAAATACGTATACTTTAGGTCTGTTATCAGCCCTCATCGAGGAGACGACCAACTGATCATAAATATTCGACAAACGCTGAAACAGTTATCTCATTCTCAAATTTCGACACTCGGTAACTCTACACTATAGCAATCCAGGTGGACAGATGACCTTGACTAACGATTTTATTTCTTTAAGATCCGCCTGGAACGTAAGGCTTCAACCTTAAGCTTCGACGTTTCGGTAACAGTGGATTTATTTCTACAGGGTGGGATTGGTAGCCTCATCATGCCCAGACTTCCCTCTTTACGGCCTTACAACCGGATTGGAGAGGTACAGGAGTGCATTGGCCGGGGAACAAACTATGGACCACGTACGTGGTTGGCGAGCGTTCTACTACTGAGCTACCCACGCTTAACCAATCAGATGAGATCATAGTAAATACACAGAATTACGGATGCACCGCAAGAATTTATTAGCAGCTTTTTTCCAGATCTAGTAATTTAATAATGTTTGGATAATAGGCTCATAGGGTGGAGACAAAACACGTACGAGTAATGCCTGTACAAAGATATGAGATCGTTGTGGGTGTGTATGTTTATGGGTGTCCAGTCTATCATTGCAGAGAACAGTGAAATTGTCACCAAACAGAGTGATATACACTTTTATCTGGATGAATTTATATACAGAGATTGGTTTTGTCTGTCAACAAAGACTCCAGTAAGGAAATGGGAGGTTTTCTTGGAACATATATATACAAGAGAGTTACTCTGTATAACTATTTTTTAAACATCATCACGTTAGATTTCTATAAAAAAAATTCAAATTAAGCGCTTTTACTTTGGACTCATCTGATTGGTTAATACAGATTTACCAGATGTCATTATCATAGTTGTTCGTTTCGGTCGCTATAGTTTAGAGTTCTTAGACAATCTTTTAAAGTGTATCACGTAGTAATAATCAAAAACCACAGATGCAACCAGGAGAGAGATATATATATACTACTGTTAAAAAGCTAAGGGGAACATTGTTTTCGAAACCACTCATTCCTCACTGTCTGGCTATTGTGTCTACATCGCAAAGTTTTTTTACAAAAAAACCAAGTTTATGAATCTTTTACAAGCACTCACTTGACAACATATGTCGTTTTTTTAAGTAGCACGTTAATTGGTTAGTAATAGATTTATAATGCTAAGAGGATAGTGATGCATGACACTTGATTTGCAACCCTACACATAACTTCATCTGTTCCGTATAAGTTGGTTTGTACCATATTTTCCCATATTTTTGAAGTAGAGTCACAGTCTAAGAGTTTAATAGTGTTTAATCTTGAGTAGTTACTATACTTGGTAATGTATACGACAATAGATGAAATCTGTCCGCACAATAGAGATAAAATGAGATCTGTCTAGCAAGCTAACTAAGATAATACAACCACCTTACACAACTAAAATATGTATATTACACTAGTTTTTGAATTCCATAGTGACTTAGGCTTCCATTTGCTTTTTACTTCCACTAATGTGGCGCGTGTTACTGACAAGATTTATAAGTAGTATATAAATACAGATATAAATATACACATGTATATCAGCGTCAAGAATATCATATGGATTTCATGAGAAACAACATGGGAAAGAGGAAAGGACAACAAGGAAAAGCACTACGGAAAACAAAGAGGAACAATACAGAAGATATATGTAAATCTTGATTCTAACATATTATGGCAGACGTATGTTGCCTATTATAGTTGTGTATCGAGTTGCAAATAAATAATTCCATACTAGTCAATATCGTTTTGTTTTGTGCCGTTATACTATTAGTGGATCTCAGTTTCCAATCCTGTCGATGGTTATCAACGGTAGGACGTTCGCCAACGATGTACGTGGTCTGGCGTTCAATCCCCAGCCGACCCACTCCTAAACCTCGCTAAGTCGACATTAAGGCCGGTGGTAAAGAGGGAAGATTGGAGGGGGGGGGGGGCGTGAAACCAGCAACCTGCTGCTACTGAAACTTCAAAGCTCTATTTTCAAACCCTATATTCCACTCGGACAGTGAAGGAATAAAGTTAGGTGGGTGCGTACTGCCGATGATTCCCAAGAAACTAGGATGAAACAGCTGTCCAGTACTCAAGTGCTGGTCTTCTCTAACAGATATCAATCCGTGATCAACTCGTAAAAATTCACATATGAATTGAGCTGTTTTGCATATAACAAAGAATATACGCACACCCACCCACTCATTCAGACAAATACGCACATATGACATTTTCATATTAGTCATCACAAAGATGTGATGACTGTTTTAATCATTTTTCTGACTTTTGAAGGAGTTCACCTCAATTTATGTAAATTTTTTTCACTATATATTTTGATTAATAATAAAATTCGAGTAATTCTGCTGAGGACGCTGCGGTTTCTTGCATAGAGAAACGTCCGGAAAACCTTGTCTTTGAGTTATAGTGAGAAGTCGTGACCAGTAGGGTGCAGCAGGTCGGATGTGAGGACAAATACTCCCCGAAGACATTGGCTAGTGGTCACGCTATATCGTGAATTGGCAGAAGTCAGAATTCATGGGCTGGCCATTGGATCGGGTCCCAGTGGCTCAATGGTCTGCGAGCTAGCCCGCCTTATAACCAGGAGGTCCTCAGTTCGAACCTTGGTGGTGGGTGCATACTGATGAAGAGTCCGAAACTAGGCTGACGAAACAGCTGGCTGTCCAGTACTCCCTGGTTTTCAATGGTTCTCTAACCAATGTCAGCTCATGATGAAATCCTGTAACCAATCAAATCCCTACAAACCAACACTTGAAACCTTGTCTTAATTTTTTCTTAAAAACGCTGAGATTATTTTAAGTAATTTGTATAGTGATTCAACCTGACTCGATGCTCAAATTATTCCAGGAAATTTGTAACATCTACGGTCTGGATACTTATAACAATAATAAAAATATTAAGTGTAAGTGTAGAACTTGGGCACTATGGTGGTAGAATGTAATTCCATTTAAGATAAGTTTGTTTTAAATATCACACAGTGATGATGATGATGCAGTGTATTAACACAACTGGATGACAAGGTTTTGAGCATAAGTTATTGCTACTCATAATCATATCAATTTTAGTCACACGGCTTCTCTCTTTCTCTCTCTCTCTCCATCTTCCCAATGGTGTTTGTTGCCACTTTCCATATCTCCCGTATAGGCGACGGAAATAACTATAGAATTCAAAGCCTCTGTAGTACTGCCGTATAAAGAAGGGACATCAGAGTCCTTACGCAGGATTGATTCTCAATGAGGCCAGAATTAGTCAGGGTGGCATTTAAACCAACCAACCAACCAACTCCCTCACAGATAAACCTTGTCAGCTTAAAGACCCAACAGACCCAATTAAGAAAATTAATATAATAAAATACTAGAGACATGATAAGCTTAGTGTAAATTACAAAGGTTGATGACACATAATAAGGATGCTAATGGAGTGAAGTGAGAAGGAATAAGAAAGGCATAATATGACATGAAAATATGGATGATTAAGTCTCTGCTGACCTTGAATATAATATAATTTACCAAATACCATGTAATGCTGACTGTGAAGTCAATAATATAGGTCAAAGTGTAGATCGGGGTCAACTAGATTATTGGAACATTAAAAATTTCACTAGACCTAGAATGATTGTTGACCCAGATAAGTTAAATAACCTAGAACAAAGCTCAGCCATTGCATTGCACTGCACTGCATTCACTTGCATGTAATCACACACCATAGGGTGGGTGGGACAGAGTGGGAGTAATAGAAAGTAATATAGTTAGGTGGAGACGGGGAGAGGTTAATCAGTGAAGCTTTGTTAATCGATTCAACACCGAAACGCCCATGATACCGGAAATATGGAAAGTAGTAACAAACAACAAAGGGAAGATGGAGAGAGAGAGAGAAAGACAGAAGCTGTGTGACTAAAACTGAAATGATTATGAGTGGCAATAATTAATGTGTGTTCAAATCTGAACATATCTCTCACTTTTTTTCACACGTATAAACTCAGTAGTAGACAGAATCCAACTCACTTTGCAGTTAGAAACACAAACAGGGTGAGTTGGCCATGTAAGACCGTAGAATAAAACGCAAACAAGATGGTGGGTTAGATACTAGCATTTATAGGAAACCGACAAACTCCAATTATTCCTTAGACTTGAATTCATCCCATCCAGAATCGGTAAAGATGGGTTAAGTTAAATGTATGTATAATCGGGCCAATGACCTAACCACTAGACCAGAAGATTTGAATAATGAAATCAAACGAATAAAGGAGATGTTCGCAGGGAACAAACACCCACCAGAAATGATTCGAAAATGTTTGAAGAACCATAGAAAAGCCAAGATTAGCAATAAAAATGACGAGAATAACACAGAATTCAAAGTCTCTGTAGTACTACTGCCGTATAAAGAAGGAACGTTAGATACCTTACATAAGATTCTCAAGGAGGCTGGAATTATTTAGGGTGGCATTTAAACCAACCAACCAATTCTCTCAGAGATAAACTTCGTCAACTTAAGGACCCAACAGGTCCAATTAAGAAAAATAATATAAATAAAATACCAGAAACATAAAACGCCTAGTGTACATTACAAAGGTTGACACACAATAAGGATACTAAAGGAGTGAAGTAAATTGGATGAAAAGGAATAAGAAAGGCATAATATGACCTGAAAATGTAGATGATTAAGTAAGTCTCTGCTCTGACCTTCATTATAATATAATTTGCCAAATAGTATGTGGTGCTGACTGTGAGGTCAATTGTATATATCAAACTAGTAGATCGGGGTCAATTAGGTTACCCCAACAGCAATTTAGCTACAGCTAGAATGATTTCTGACCCAGCTACGTTAAATTACCTAGGACAAAGCTCAGCCATTGCATTGCACCGTATTCACAAAATACGGTGGATGGGACAGCGTGAGAATATTAAATAGTAATACAGTTAGGCGGTGAGAAAGAGAGGTTAATCACTGAAGCCTTGTTTATCGATTCCACACCACATACGTGCAATCGGAATGACGCAATGCCGCCTATGATACCGGAGATATGGAAACTGGCAAAAAGCAACAAGCGGAAGATGGAGAGAGAGAGAGAAAGACAGAAGCTGTGTGACTAAAACTGAAATGATTATGAGTGGCAATAATTAATGTGTGTTCAAATCTGAACATATCTCTCACTTTTTTTCACACGTATAAACTCAGTAGTAGACAGAATCCAACTCACTTTGCAGTTAGAAACACAAACAGGGTGAGTTGGCCATGTAAGACCGTAGAATAAAACGCAAACAAGATGGTGGGTTAGATACTAGCATTTATAGGAAACCGACAAACTCCAATTATTCCTTAGACTTGAATTCATCCCATCCAGAATCGGTAAAGATGGGTTAAGTTAAATGTATGTATAATCGGGCCAATGACCTAACCACTAGACCAGAAGATTTGAATAATGAAATCAAACGAATAAAGGAGATGTTCGCAGGGAACAAACACCCACCAGAAATGATTCGAAAATGTTTGAAGAACCATAGAAAAGCCAAGATTAGCAATAAAAATGACGAGAATAACACAGAATTCAAAGGCCTTAAGTAGGATTCTCAATGAGGCTGGAATTGGGGTGTCATTCAAACCAATCAACCAACCAATGAACTCTCTCAGAGATAAACTTTGTGAGGACCCAATAGATCCAATTAAGAAAAATAATAATATCATTTACCAAGTACCGCGTAATGACTGTTAGTGAGATCAATTACATAGGTCAGTGAAACTAGTAGATCAGGGTCAATTAGATTATTAGAACATAACCATTTAGCTAGACCTCGAATAACTGTCCCTGTCAAGATAAATAACCTAGAATAAAGCTCAGCCATGGCATTGCACTGCATTCACTTGCATGTAATCACAAAATAAGACGGTTGGGACACGGTGAAAGTATTAGAAAGTAATATAGTGAGGTGGAGACGGGGAGAGGTTAATCACTGAAGCCTTGTTGATCGATTCAACACCACATACGTGCAATCGGAATGACGCAACACCGCCTATGATTCCGGAGATATGGAAACTGGGAACGGACAACAAGGGGAAGATGGAGAGAGAGAGAGAGAAAGAGAGAAGCCGTGTGGCTAAAATTGATATGATTATGAGTAGCAATAACTTATGCTCGAAACATTGTCATCCAGTTGTGTTAATACACTGCATCATCACTGTGTGATATTTAAAAATAAATGTATCTAATAGGGAATTTTCAGCATGTAGTCATACAGTATTGCATCTAACATTCTCATTACAGGAGTAATAATCAAAAAAAGAAAACAGGGCACTTACATTGATAATATTGTTCAGCATGAATACGAATATAAAATTAAGTGGAGATATTATCAACAATATATACTAATGAAAGAAGGCATAGAAAGGGTCGTTTACTTTCTGTTTCTCAGTAAGTTGGTTAGTATCATGCCTTACACTTTTCTTATCAATCAGATAAAATGTGTGCCTGACAAATAAGGTATTATAGAAAATAAAAGTTGTAAATTAAGTGGTACTCAACGGTACAAAATAAGAAGCCTGATAAGCTTGAAAGTTGTTATTGAGTGACAATAAAAGTAGTTGAGTGTCAATTTAACAAGTGTGAAGAGAGTGTAAACATGTACAAAAGGAACATGTGAGAGTGATAATAGTGAATCAATTATTATTAAAGTAAAAGCACACTAAAAGTAAGAATTTTACGAGTTGATCATGGATTGATATCAGTTTGAGAACCATTGAAAACCAGCACTGGAGTACTGGACAGCTGTTTCATCCTAGTTTGGGAATCATCGGCTATACGCACCCACCACCAGGATTCGAACCCAGGACCTTCCGGTTACAAGACAAGCTAGCTCGTATACCATTCAGCCACTGGGACCCGATTCAATGGCTCATGAATTCTAACTTCTACCAATTCGTGATTAAGCCAACCAATGGTTCTCTAACTGATATCAATCCATGATCAACTCGTAAAAACATAACTAACCCTTATAAACCAAAATATAGAAAAGTAAGATTGAAAATATTTTTAAAAATTAAAAATTTTACGGTGAAAGACGACTAGTGAAGAGGTTAAGACCAAGGTAGAATAAGAGACTGGACAAACTTTTTCTGTATACAGAGAGAGTTTGGGGTTGTATTGACGAATTGCCCACCAGAGTCGTCTTTCAAGATCATCTACAAGGTGACGCCAAATGGTACAAAGGGCGTCAGGTTTCGGCATTTGTGTGTATGGCGGAGGCGTTGTCAATTGGTCAATACAATCCGGAACTCTCTCTGTATACAGAAAAAGTTTGTCCAGTCTCTTATTCTACCTTGGTCTTAACCTCTTTACTAGTCGTTCCCTGTAAAAAACTTTAATTTTTTTTAATTTTCAATTTTACTTTTAGTTTGCTTTCACTTTAATAATTAATTCACTATTATCACTCTCATATGTTCCTTTTGTACATCTTCACACCCTCTTCACACTTGTTAAACTGACACTCAACTACCTTTATTCTCACTCAATAACAACTTTTAACCTTTTCAAATTTCTAACTTTGTGCCGTTGAGTACCACGTAATTTACAACTTATTTTTTACTTCTAAAGGTATTGTCGAGTTATTATATAATTATTATTTAGCACTCAGTAACACTCAATTATAACAGGATGAATGCATAGAGTATGATAGATCATCAGCTCTAGCACAATATAAGGATGCTGATATTTTTTAAATATAACAACAACACAGGCGTGCAATGCCAAAGGCGCGATCAACACACTTGACTAAATCAGTAAAATCATACTGGTAAAAAAATCACAAACATACATTTAATGAATTTGAGAAATGATATCAATAGTTTCGTTGATTGGAATCATTGTGAACAAGGAGGTTACATCAAATGACACCAGAAAGAAAGACATATCTACGATTTTCTGAAGATGTACCAAAAAGCTTATGTCTAAAGGGAACAAATGCTTTAAACAGTGGCATCGCCAGGCATCTCCTCGACACGGGTCGGTCATGAGGTGGACGTCGAAAAGTCGTTCAAAATTATCAATAGGCAAAAGAGCTCAATTCTCCTCAAGTTTGCTGAAGCCATTTCCATCAAGCGCATGAAACCTGAAACAGTTATCAGTCTTTCTTTGCACCCTGGTAACTGGATATTTTCATCTCTCTTTCATCTCAATGCAAAATGCTGAAAAGTTTCCATTGTGTATGATCATTATTGTTCGGAATAGTGTTTAATATTACATATAAATATATGTATATATTATTAGTGTATGCGTATATTGATCGATTGATTTTTGTTTAAAATGAACTCTGTGCAAGTATGTTAAAATTGTTTTTGTAGATATATTTAATAATGTCTTTGGCCTGTAAGCAGCTGACGAGAAGGCAACGAAATAAACAATGATGGTACCGTTTTATTCTGCTAAAACTGTAGTTCTTGCTTTGTTCAAAATCACAAACAGCTGACTATTAAATGAACTTGTTGAAGTGTCTGTGGGTGATTTAATGATAACCCAGTTGATCAACTTAATCAATAATTAAAAAAGATACAACGAGATCACCAGTTTATCAATCCATGACCTATCTATCTATCTGTCTATCATGCGTTTGAAAAAGTCCCAAAGATGAATAAAGAACTTCATGAAAACTTAAATAGACACACATTGTTTTGTTGTTAAAAAAATGGACTAAAATAGAAATACAACAAAACCTGGTTTGAATTTATGTTATTTTGTGATTATGGCTTGTTATCATCGCATAGACTAATATTATTATTATCAAGGGGCGACATAGTGACAAAATCATGGCATGGCATCGATTTTTACTATCTATATACGTGAAATTCAATCATCCACCCCCCCACCCCCCACTCGCAAAAAAAAGTTACGAAATGAACGGGGGAAAAACAACATCAACAACAACAATAACAACAGAAATTGGGACTCCTTTAAATATCCTAGTCAGTCGTAGACCACCATCACCACCACCGCTACCATGACCATCGATATGAAAGATTTTTCTCTTCCTATTTTGGAAATCATTCAAGAAAAAATCTATATCAAAAAGAAATCGAGGTAGAAAAACACATCACACACACACGCAAGCATGCACGCACACACACAGATATGTAGTAGTAACTGTGTTTTGTTTCGTTTTTTATCTCAGTGGAGTGGACAAGTGTATCTCAAGACTGAACAAAATATATGCGTGGAAAATTCCCATTGGGAAATATAATATAGAAACTCAAAATAAGTGATTCAGTGAAGAGTTTCTTTTTTAAATGGATTTATTATTGAGTTGTACAAAAATTTCTACACAGATGGTTGCCCCCCCCCCCCCCCAACATGATCTGATCACTTGTCACTCATATTCGGTAAAAAAAATCCTATAGGAAAATGGATTTCCACCATGTTTTATAGACTAAAAGCAGCATACACAGTCAAGACATATGAAATCTGGCTTAACGTCAGTAATCAAGAAAATGCTGTAGAAGAAGAACCTGGGAATTTAAAGGTGACTTAGCTGCTCGCCGATATGCTTAAAAGAAGGATGTCAAAGTCTCTGAAAAGGACATTCGCTGTCGTCGACCATTACTGTTCAATAATCTGAAGGACAAGATGACACCAGTTGACCAACATTCTGTGTGTGTTTATCACTTCATCTGCTCTTGGGGAACTATTTGTTTCAGTTGTTTGACAAGGGATTTTGTCCAAGAGAGTGCAAGAAAAGGTGGAAGTGGAACTATAAGAAGCTCAATCACTGAACACATCTGGTCCATACTGGTCATACCTTATCTCTACAGGGGGTAAAATAACTTCTCGAAATCATTACGTATCCGACTTATCTGTATTACTGAAGCTTCTTCAGCCATAGAAATAGAAAAGCCAGATCTTTGTATACAGAAAGTGTTTGTGTTCAACCTCTCCAACTCTCATGGTCTTTTCATCTGTCTTTGCTGAAGTACGGCGTACCCCAAATATTCATCAACCTTATTCAACAGCTGTACGACAACGGCACATGTCAAGTCATCCACAACGGAAAACTCAGCGAGCCGTTTGGAGTAAACACAGGAGTCAGACAAGGGTGCTTATTATCACCAATGATATTCCTAATTGTGGTGGACTGGATTATGCGTCAGACAGTGGGAAACGAGAGGATAGGGATATCCTGGACCACCGACGTGAAGAATCTAGAAGACCTGGATTTCGCGCGTGGATGATTTATGTTTGATGTCACACAAGATCGAAGACTTACAAGCGAAAACCGACAAACTGGTCGAAGAAGCAGCAAAGACAGGACTTCAGGTGAACATAGACAAGAAGGAGGTTATGAAAATAACCAACCAACAACAACAACAACATCCAGCGCCAATCACCATCAATGGAAGGGATTTGAAAGAGGTTACTTCATTCACTTATCTAGGGAGCATTGTTTCAACTACAGGAGGAACGGACGAGGATGTCAAATCGAGAATCAGGAAGGCGAGAAACACATTCATCAACCTGAAACCAATCTGGAAATCTTCGTCACTCAACTAACCATCAACAACAAAATTCGGATTTTCAACACAAACGTCAAGTCAGTTCTTCTATACGGATCAGAAACGTGGCCAGTGTGTCACAAAGAATATTTCCAACAGCCTGTTGCAGACCTTTATCAACAACTGTCTTCGTTCTGTACTGAAGATCAGATGGCCGGAAAGAACAAGAACCAACAAGAAACTATGGGAATAAACAAAACAAGAACCAATCGCTCAACAAATATGCAGGAGAAAATGGAGATGGATTGGACACTCTCTGAGGAGGCCGCTGGGTGACATTGCGCGTCAGGCCATAGCTCGAGCGGAACCCGACAGGGAAGCGGCGAGTGGGACTTCCAAGGGTGACATGGAGGAGGTCGTGTGAAGAGGAACTGAAGCAGTATGGATTAACATGGATGCAAGTGAAAAGTAAAGCAGAAGACAGAAGCAAGTGGAGGCGTGCAGTTGAAGCCCTATGTTCCACTAGGAACCCAAGGGAACAATAATAATAATAATATGCTGAAGTTTGATAATCCCTACTCACTCATTTTGGCTCTACTTAATTTTCGTTTTGTCTATTAAATTTGTATATCCTTCTCTTATTATTATTGTAGTTCGCCAAAATCAACCGCAGTATGTCTAGTCAGTCAGTCAACCACTATTGCTACTCTGGCCTTCTGTAGAAATCTATAAATTCATAAATTCTGTGTGTTACTTCCCTTAGTTTATCTAATATTGGATCAGTTTAATGTGTGACACAGTGATGCATATTGCCTTTTATTGATGCTTTTGAAATGTAATCTACCGATACAAAATTGACTCAATGTATAATTTAAAACATTAATGGATAAAATTGAACAACCGAGTTATGCTTTATTTTCCTTCACGTTCCCCAGTGGAACATAGGGCTTCAAGCTAGTGGCTGGAAGTTTCTGTACCAGTGTATATTTTACAGGATGGGGTTGCTAGCCTCATGCCCAACCTTCTCTCTTTACCAGTCTTACTACTGGCTTAGCGAGGTAAAGGAGTGCGTCGGCCGGGGATCGAACCCCGGACCATGTGAATGGTTGGCGAGCGTCCTAACGGCTATGCCACCGACGCTATCGAGTTATGTAGCTAATCCTATACAACTCAATTGATTCAAGTATTGGTTTGTAGAGATTTGGTTGATTGGTTACAGGGTTTCATCATGAGTTGACATTGGTTAAAGAACCATTGAAAAACCTGCAGGGAGTACTGGACAGCCAGCTGTTTCGTCAGCCTAGTTCGGGACTCTTCATCAGTACGCACCCCCAGGGTCTACGAGCTCGCCTTGTAACTGGGAGGTCCTGGGTTCGAACCCCAGTGGGGTGGGTGCGTTCTGATGTAGAGTCCCAAACTAGGCTGACGAAACAGCTGGCTATCCAGTACTCCCTGCAGGTTTTCCAATGGTTCTCTAACGAATGTCAGCTCATGATGAAATCCTGTAACCAATTAATTGATTCAAACAACGCAAATTGATGATAATAATAATAACGATCATAATAATAATAAGAAGAAGAGAACGATCAAATGAAAGTGAAGAGCGAGAGAGAATATTGATTAATCCGACAAAGTGAACACGAGGATTACACGACAATGGCAATAAATAAGAATTGTGCGTGATATTTTTGCTGTGCTCTCCTCTGCTCTGCCAAAATATTTTTAAAAAAACTACGATAATATGACATAAACGAGCGCACAAATATGGAAATGGATACGTATTACAGAGACTAATTTCATGCTATGACAGCGACAACAACACACTAACTACGTAATGAGAAGAGGTGAAGAAGAAGAAGAAGAAAAATCAATTCCAATTCAACTGTTGTGATATAAAATAGTAATCTATTATTGGTTGAAGGATTTCATCATGAACTGACATCAGTTACAGAAAAATTGGAAAACCACCAAGGAGTACTGGACAGCTGTTCCGTCAGCCTAGTTTACGGCTCTTCATCTGTACGCACCCACCGCCAGAGGGTCGAAACCAGGATCTTCTGGTTACAAGACTAACGAGCTCGTAGAGCATTAAGCCACAGAGACCAGACCCAATGGCCAGCCCATGAATTCTAACTTCTGCCAATTCACAACATAGCGCGACCACTTGGCAATGTCTTCTTCGATGAGTAACTGTCCTAACCTTCGACCTGCTGTACCCTACCGGTTAAATTACCCCCACTAGAACCCCAGGTCACTGTCTGAATAGGACCAGTCGCTAGTGAGGCAGTAAATCATCGAAGAAGACATTGCGAAGTGGTCGCACTATGTCATGAATTGGCAGAAGTTAGAATTCATGGGCTGGCTGACCATTCGACCGGGTTGGTCTCTGTGGCTTAATGGTCTACGAGCTCGCCTTGTAACCAGGTCCTGGGTTCGAACCCCAGTGGATGCATACTACTGAAGAGTCCCGAAACTAGGGCGAAACAGCTGTCCAGTACTCCCTGCAGGTTTTCCTATGGTTCTCTAACCAATGTCAGCTCATGATGAAATCCCGTAACAAAAATTATTTAATCAGTGGATTAATGGTCTGCGAGCTCGCTGGCCTTGTAACCAGAATGTCCTGGGTTCGAACTCCTTGTGGTGGTGCGTACTTCTGAAGAGTCCTGGACTAGGACGAAATAGCTGTCCAGTACTTCCTTCTGGTTTTCGAATGGCTTTCTCACTGATGTCAGCTCACGATGAAATCCTCCAACCAATCAATCGAAAAAATCCCTACAAAACCAACACTTGATAATTTATTATTATTTTTTTTTAAATCATACAATCAATCACCTTCATCATGTTGAAAGCTACTCTTCTCAATGACTTACTGTTTTCAAACTTAACCAAAAAAGAAAATTTTCTCGGCCGTTTTTAACGAATAAAGCAATCGCAAGGAATGCGAACGCACACAACTGACCTTGAAGCAACCAATCAGAATAACCAGTGTGTATTTGAAAAACTACAGACATAATAAGTTATGAACACCATGGAAGAAATATTCTTCTACCACTGCCTCGGTGGCGCAGTGGTTAGGACTCTCGTCGACCATGCACATGGTCCGGGATTCTATCCCCTGCCGACGCCTGCGGAATTTGGGCTACCGGTATCACATGCTGAAAATTCCATACTTGTACCAAAAGTACTGTGTGGAATCAACCTATAATCAAATCAAATCAAATAAAACACCCAATCCTAACAATAATCCGAAACCTGATCCTGATACTAATCCTAGCCGTAATCGTAGACCTAACGAGCCATCAAGCCATCAACCGAAACAGTGTACTTATAAACGAGATCATGATGAAATTTGAACCTCAGTTTGTGGACAGAATAGCATCATAGTGGCGCGATATAAATAATAATAATAATCATAATACTAATAATAGTAACAACAATAAAAGTAATAGCAATAATAATAATAACCATAATAGTGGCATGTCTCATTATCCAACGAATACTATGCACTCAAGGTCATAAGTGCGTTTACACTCCTGAATCGGCATTCTTTAACTTGATCAATTATTTTCTAACAAGTTTTCAGTATATTATTACATTCAGTGTGGTGGTTCGATTGAACACCACCACCACCACCGACAACAACAACAACTACTTCAGAAAGCAAATTAATTTTAATAACTTTCCATAAATTGAGCTTCTCTAAATAAGTAGGATACATTAGTTTCAACTGATAGCATTTCTATGAGAGTATATGAACTTTGTTAAGTATGCCGATGATCTAATTATTTCAATGTCTGTTAACTCCCAGATTGACTGTACTAAGATAAACAGCTTTCTATCAGGAATTAGCAAATGGCCTTCGTCTAACGGCCTTAAACTAAATCCTTCCTTTCCGATGTAAAAGAAAGTTAAATGAAGCTGTTGGTTCCTATGACCCTTGCAAAATTGATGACACCAAGTCTGAAGTTAAGTATCTTAGATTAATTCTTTCTTCTGACCTATGCTGGTCTTCCCATGTCTTAGCGATTTCTAAAAAAATATTTCTTCTGACTTTTTACATTAAGAAGTTAAGGCACCCAGGCATAACTCAACCAAGCCCTCCACTTACAGTTTGTCAACTCGTGTATTTTACCTATTCTTTTTTATTCTTAACCCTTGCTTATTCTTTCCTGGATTGCTTAAAAAAGATCATGTCATACTTCGTAGAACTCTGAAGACTAGTTGTCAGTAGGGCGAGTGGTATCCCATTGAGCCATATCGTTGACATTGTTACTAATCGGCACTTGATGTCATGCAACAAATTCGCTAAAGGAATTTTGCCAGTTTGTGAGCATCCAATATACTTAACCGCAGCTCCAACTTTGTATCTTCCTCAGGTAAAACAAGAAGTCTTTCCAGAAGACTTTATGCACCTACGTCTGAATATAAAAATTCCACAATACCATTCATATTTGGGACGTACTTTATGTGATGAAAATAGTGTTAGGCATGAACTAAGTGCGTCGGTAGTATAGCGTTTAAGACACTCGCCGACCATGTATATGGTCCGGGGTTCGATCCCCGGCCGACGCACTCCTTTACCTCGCTAAGCCAGTAGTAAGACTGGTAAAGAGAGAAGGTTGGGCATGAGGCTAGCAACCCCATCCTGTAAAATAAACACCACTGCTACCGAAACTTCAAGCCACTAGCTTGAAGCCCTATGTTCCACTGGGGAATGTGAAGAAAAAAAAACTTGGGCATGATAGTGGTGATAGTGATACTAATAATAAAAATAATAATTGTAATAATAATAGTAATATTATTGACGATATGCATGTCAAACATGCGCAGGATAATGACAACACCAACAATAAGGAATTAAAATCATCAGTCGTAATTCCATACAAGGAAGGAACCTCTAAAACCTTACGCCGAAGAATTCTTAACAAGGCAGGAATAAAAGTGACTGGCATTCAAACCCACAGACTCAATTAGAAACAAACTTTGTCGGTTAAAGCATCAATCCTGTGGAGCCTTTACAACAAAACAATTTAGTTTATCTAATACCCTGTCTGCAATGATTGTCAAGTTAAATACATAGGTCAAAGTTTTTGGTGTGGTTGTGTTCTCTGAGAACACAACCACACCAAAATCATCCACCTGAGCTACAAATCTTCTCTATTATATCTACATAGGTCAAAGTAGTAGAACAGGGGTAGTCAGACTAGCTGAACATAAAAACCTAGCGAATTCTAGATTAGTTGACCCAAATAAGATAAGAAATCTAGAGAATAGTTCAACTATAGCACTCACTACATGCAATCATGCACACACAACCATACAATAGGATGGATGGGATAGAATGACAGTTCTAAAATCTAATGTCACAGGGTGGAGCGAGAGATCGATAACAGGAGCTTTGTTTATCGAATCAACTGCAAATACGTGTAATAGGAATGATTCAACACCTGTCCACCCGGATATCTGGAAAAATCTACTACCCCAACGACAGTAAATAGGAGAGAATAAAGAAGACTATAAAACTCAAGTTTCGAAGTCATGTGATTACAATTGATATGATTATGAAGAATAATAAATTCTGTTCGAAACCTCGTCATCCAGTAAATAATACTGTTTCACTGTGTGATATATCTAATAAACAAACTAATATGGAATTGCATATCACATATTGATTTGATCGTGATTCTTCGTCTTTGTCCCTGTTTAATCCCTGATCTTAATGCTTCTCTTTTTATGGTTGAGTGGTGATATTGATTTTGTGTGTTGGTTTACGATGTAATTTTGTTTGAGTCAATGAAGGTGATTCTGACCTTGGTGTGTGATTCTTGTGGACAGAGCTTTTGATCCCACACTTCGTTAGGAATATTCTACTTGATTCTCAGGTACTTCTTACAGTTGTATTTCGGTTAGCTAATTTTGTACTTAGAACGTTCTCTTGACTCTCTATATAGCTGGTTAACACCGCTGTTGAGGTAGTTTTGAGTTTTTGATCTTATTATTGTAAAATACAACCACACACACACGTTTAGTGACTGTGTGTTTCTCAGAGAAGTTTCAGACAACTAAACACACAATAGGATGATGCAATGATCCTATCGCAGAGTTTAGAGCATAAAGAGTCAGTTTTGGTCGCTACAATTAATACTTTACACAGTTGTACAACTTAAAGCGTGAAAATAATCTCCACGATCCAAACGGTATTGTGGTAAGCAGGTTTGAGCACATATATATACATGCTAACTACAAATTCTCATATAGCAAAAATATTCATTCAGACATCTATAAAACACAAAATAATTGAGCAGAAAAGAATATCCTTTTCGATAAATTCCTCTTCTGGCTCTACAATTATATATATATATTTATTTATTTATTTATGTTTATATGCATGGAATATTCCAGATTAGTAGTCAATAACGATATTGGGGGTTTTTAAATAATATCGATTTGTAAAGTAAGACCAATGGAATTACAGTTCATTAAAGATGCAGCAACATCCAGCGCCAATCACCATCAATGGAAGGGATTTGAAAGAGGTTACTTCATTCACTTATCTAGGGAGCATTGTCTCAACCACAGGAGGAACGGACGAGGATGTCAAATCGAGAATCCGGAAGGCGAGAAACACATTCATCAACCTGAAACCAATCTGGAAATCTTCGTCACTCAACTCACCATCAACAACAAAATGATTCGGATTTTCAATACAAACGTCAAGTGAGTCAGTTCTTCTATACGGATCAGAAACTTGGCCAGTGTGTCACAAAGAATATTTCCAACAGCCTGTTGCAGACCTTTATCAACAACTGTCTTCGTTCTGTACTGAAGATCAGATGGCCGGAAAGAACAAGAATCAACAAGAGACTATGGGAAGAAACAAAACAAGAACCATTCGCTCAACATATATGCAGAAGAAAGTGGAGATGGATTGGACACTCGCTGAGCTGAGGAGGCCGTTGGGTGACATCGCGCGTCAGGCCATAGCTCGATTGGAACCCGGAAGGGAAGCGGCGAGTGGGACGTCCAAGGGTGACATGGAGGAGATCGTGTGAAGAGGAGTTGAAACAGTATGGATTAACATGGATGCAAGTGAAAAGTACAGCAGAAGACAGAAGCAAGTGGAGGCGTGCAGTTGAAGCCCTATGTTCCACTAGGAACCCAAGGGAACAATAATAATATAATAATAAAGATGCTTACATTATAATAATAATAATAAAGATATAATAGCAAATAGAATATCGACTAAAATTAGGGAGGTTTCTACAAAAATTAAGGATCATTTATAACCTAGATGGCCAAGGTAATGATAATGACTGAACTAACTTCTTTTGGATGCAGAAATTAGGCTTGTTAATGCGGATTCCAACAGCCAGCCTCAGCAATATTTAGAAGTCGAACTCTTAAAGCCAAATTGAGATTCCTTGGTATGCAGTAAATGACCCTAAAAGCATTATTAACGTCAATCTTGTGTTCTGTCTCCACAAGATGAGCCAGGATAGCGCTGCGAATAGATTTTGTTTGTTTCAAATATTACAACATAATGCCACGTACAATGACACATTTTAATTAGCAATCAATCATTTATAGACCTCTAGTATTTTGTTATATGACCTCAATTCTGTGCTGATATGAAGATCTATAGTAGGCATATCAGTTGATTTGACCTTTTCTTCAAATGTCTGCTAAGTCACATTGGATCGATATTTAGTCCGTTAATTGATTCTATGATTTTAATTCTTTTTCTCTTTATATGATGCGATAATCTAATTATAAATTTTCAAGTATTGGTTTTGTAGGGATTTTGATTGATTGCACTGGATCGGGTCCCAGTGGCTCAATGGTCTACGAGCTCGCTAGCCTTGTAACCAGAAGGTCCTGGGTTCGACCCCTGACGGTGGGTGCGTCCTGATGAATAGTCCCGAACTAGGCTAACGAAACAGCTGTCCAGTACTCCCTGCAGGTTTTCCAATGGTTCTCTAACTGATGTCAACTCATGATGAAATCCTCCATGAAATCAAACAAAATCCCTACAAAACCAATACTTGAAAATTAATCTGATGCTCACTAGTGACTGGCCCTATTCAGGCAGTTAACCTGGGGTTCTAGAGGGAAGTCGTGACCAGTAGGGTACAGCAGGTTGAAGATGAAGCAGTAACTCATCGAAGATCAGTAGAGGCTCTTTACTCGACGGTCCATTTTCTTCCTCTCTTCATGGGGTTGTGTGTGTGAGTGGTGTTGTGTTATGGTGATTGTTTTTGAGAATAGCGATTAGAACAGTAAGCTCACAAATCTACTAATTAGGAAGTTCATTAGCGCAAGCGACTCCTAAAGTACTACGTTGTACTGACGGTCATAATATTATGAATGATGAAGATTGATAGGAAGCGGTCAAAAATAGAAATCAACATTTTAAGTCAATGGTTGGATGCAAAGGTATCTTTTTAAACTATTATTATTATTCCCTTGGGTTTCGAGTGGAACATAGGGCTTCAACAACACATCTCCACTTTGTTCTGGTTGGTGCTGTCCTCTTCAACTGGGTCCACGGTTGCCCATAATCTTTCATCTCCTCCTCCATGTCACCCAAGGGAACCACGCCCAACTAGTCGTTTCCCATTGGGATTCCATTCGAGCAATGGCCAGACGCGCTATGTCACCCGACGGTTTCCTCAGAGTGTGTCTGATCCATCTCCATTTTCTCCTACATATTTGTTGAGCAGTCAGCTCTCACTTGTTGGTTTGTTCTCAATCAGAGTTTCTTGTTGTTAATTCTTTCAGACCGGCCGGCTGGTCATTGGATCTTCAGTATGGAACCGCCAAAGTGGGTAGATGTTGATAGACGTCTGTAACTTGTTGGAAATCCTTCTCGTGACTGACACGCAGTGAAAGTTCCTGATCCACATAGAAGAACTGACTGAAAATCCGAATCTTGTTGTCTATGCTGGCTGAGTGCAGTGCAAAAGATTTCCAAACTGGTTTCAGGTTAGTGAAGACGTATCTTGCCTTTCCGATTCTGACCTGTTTTAACATCTTCATCCATTCCAGCTGCCTGTGGTTGAAACCGTGTTCTTCCTGACCGAACAAGTGAAGGAAGTAACCTCTGTCAATTTTCTCCAGTTGGTGGTGATTGGTGCTGGTTGTTGTTGTTAGTGGTGGGTTATCTTCATCACCTCCATCTTCTCTATGTTCACCTGGAGTTCTGTCTTCTCTGCCAGCCTGCCACTTCTGCACGTTTGTTTGTTTTCGCCTGTAAGTTTTCGAGTTTGTGTGACATTGAACATAAATTGTCCACGCCGGACTCCAGATCTGCTAGACTCTTCTTATCTGTGGTCCAACACACTCTTGTCTTCTCACTCCCCATTCACAGTCTGACGTATAATCCAGTCCACCAGCCTGTGTTACTCCTGAATTCACTTCGAACGCCTCTCTGAGTTTTGCACTGTCGATCACCTGACACGTGGCATTGTCATATAGCCAGTTGTTGAATGAGGTTGATTAAGACTGGGGGACTGCACTCCCTAGTGTTGAAGCAGTTTCCAAATTACTTCTCGGTCAACACTGACGACTGCAGAGGTAGAAGTGTTTATTCAGATCTGGATATAGAATAGTCTCATTGGAAAACTCTTCGTCTCATTGTCTAACCTTGGGTCAATCGTCAATCAATCAGAAAAATTTATTGCCCACTGACATAGCCTACCTTTAATGTGATTAGAAATGTATGAATTTGATGTATTTGTGCCTAATAAAAATGTCCGTCATCAAGTTCCTTATCTTCTGTCTTTACAAGATGAGTATAGTAAGCAGTGAAACAGCACATTAAGCAATAATAAAAAAATAGTTCGCAAACAGGATTAAAAAGTCTTTTAAAGTAAATGTACTGGTACTTGTAAGAACACGTTTGACAGTTTCGGACTTTCATTCGTGCATAGTAATGCAATCAAAGCTTGAATCAACCGGCTCATCCATAACACTTTTTAATTCAATTTCGACCTGCCCGTTGATTGTCAGAACTGAAATGTCCGTTCTCTATTGACATGTCGGCGCTCCTAACAGGCAGACTTCGACGATATCTGAGGACTAACTTGAAGTAATTTGGGGGATGATAGCTGACTAGTAGTAGAATCCAGAGTGTGCATTTCGTCCCAATCAGGAGACGTCGTCGGTGCGTATCTGGACTCCCCAGTGAGACGGTGATGGTGTTCCCAGAGAAACTCGAAACCAATACGCATAATTTCAAACGCCAAAGCGTTATCTCCACTAGACCACTTGGGCCATGAGAGCCACTCCTATTGCGTTAGATATCAGTTATCATTTGTGCACTAAGTTCGAGTCTCAATAGGAACACTATGAAGGTACGCCCAGTGGACGAGTACTAGATCCCATTACTAATCGATCACCACCCACCAAGTTACTCTAAGTTACTTGAAAACACCGTCTAGGAAATAGATGTCAGTTAACAACCACTTGTAATTCCATGTACAGTTGACAATGAGCGACACCAATTGTATGTGTGTGTTTGGAGGTTGATTATGCTACCACCTGGCGCTAACCAAGCTTTTATGTATGGAGCGGGGTTAAAAACCAGTATATCACTCACTACTGATTGCAAGTTAGGTGTCTGTCTAAACCAATGAGAAATTCCCATTCGAACATTAATAGACAGAAGACAAGTAGTAGTTCAGCGAAGAGTCTCTTTTCGTCGGCGAATTCATTTTCATAGCTGTACAATTGCAAATATATATGGTTGTTTTATATGTGTGTGTACATTAAATGGCTGCATAAAGAGTCCAATAATCGAACATCTCATCACCACTGGTCATTCCATCTCAACAAACGCCTCCCCCTTCAAAGTAATCTACAAAGTGAAGAACAACCTGCCAAAGACAATACATTTCCGTCTTCTTTGCATCACAGAAGCCCTAGCCATTCAGTTGGAAGAACCAGAACTGTGCATACAAAAGAAAATTATTCAACCACTTCTACTCCCATAGTAACAACTGTGTTGATTTGACTTAACTTTTGTTTGTATGCTTATTTTTCTAACTACTTAAAACCCTTGTGTAATTCCGTATGTTATTTTGTTTCCATGTACACCCTGAGCACAACTCTTTCATTAAACTATTCATGTTATTACGTAACTCTTCTTTAACAATCGTTTGTGACAACTCATCACTTTTGTTACTACTCTCTTATATCAACATCCAATTCATCTGAACTTACTAATTGTATTTTCGTTTGACAAATTTAATGTACACACACACACATACAAAACAACCATATACAATATTTGCAATTGTACAGCTATGGAAATGAATTCGCCACCGAAAAGAGACTCTTCGCTGAACTACTACTTGTCTTCTGTCTAAACCAATGAGCACACATACACACACACAGGTCCACTAACAAAAACACGCTGAGGCATAATAATGTACACATATCTGCTTTCTTTATCCACCAAACTGATTTTCAACTCTATCGAACCAGAAAAGCAAAAATTATCAAATTTTAAAACAACAAAAAACTCTGCAACATGATCGATCTATTGCAAAAATTCGAGTCAGTGAGACGAAAATCAAAGCAGCACATACATAGTCGTCTCGTCTTGTAGTAGGTGGGGAATGAAATGTCCAAGTTATAATTTATATACATATGATCTGTCTGTGATATTATTTATGATATTAAAAATGACGTCAGAAGAGACAAATGCACGAAATACACTTTTATACATACATACATACGTGCATACATACTACTATTATAAGGGTAACATGTGAGTAGTAGCTGAATGTAGGTGTGACATAATCACTTTTACACATATAATCTCAATCGCATACCCCCAATGGAAAAGAACAAGTATGGTGATGTCTGATGAACAGGAAAATCACAAACATTCATGTATACATGTTCATGTTGTATACATAAATGGAGTAAGTATTACGCAAAAAAAGCAAAAAAATAATAATAATTGTATATACTACTAAATCAAAAAATCATCAACCTACAATTAATTCACACTCTGAATAAAAACAAAATATTAAGCAATATTACTTATTATTATTATCACATGTTGTTCAACACGTTCACGTGGTTTAACTATTGTATACAAGGTGGGTGTGTAAATATAATAATATCTAATAAATACCAGTAAAACAGGTGAGAAGACTTTCTGATGACGTATTTATGTATGTACCACTGCTTATACAACAAACTCTCAGCGTGTATAACGATAAGAAAAAAAGCCACACTAAGAAAAATATTAGGCCTATTTGGAAAATTTGTTGTATGAAATTTAGTTGTCTGCTTGTTGTTTTTGTTTTGTTTTTACCCAGATAAATTCATTCACTAGGCTGTCGTCTCCTGTTAGTCAGTGTGTGAAGAACGGAAATGCAACGGAAACTGGTCGATAAAAACAGAGAGGTACCTTATGATTATTATTATTTAATTGAGATTAATACGAACTCCCACACCTCATTGCGTTGGTGGCACAGCAGTAGAATGCTAGCCAACCACGCCTTATGTGGTCCGGGGTTCGATCCCCGGCCACCGACTCAATCCTTTACCTCCCTAAGCCAACAATACGACTGAAAAGAGGGGAGGTTGGACATGAGGCTACCGACCCCATCCCGTAAAAACAAACACCACTGCTACCGAAACTTCAAGCCTCTAGCTTGAAGCCTTATGTTCCACCACTGGGAACGTAAAGGAATACAAAAAACCTACACCTCATTAGCCCATATATAACAACGTGTTTTGACGAGAAATTCAGCATTAGATGAACATTGACACACGAAAATGGCATCACATCATGGAAAATTATCGTTGTTAGCACTGAGATCATGATCTATACCATACATTGCCATGGTAAAATGACTGAACAGTTTTTGATTGGTCTATTTTTGGCTTAAATTTCCGAGGTTTTGTAAGCTATATATATGCCATGTACTCTAGGTAATAGAACGCTGTCGTTGTTGACGCAGTTTAAGCCTGACTTTTCTGTCTATATCTCAGTATGCGGAGGGGGGGATATTTTTCAAGTGATCCCCTGGTTATAATGTCGTGTCTGTAGGTGGATATTCTAGTCAAGTTAGACGACAATCACACATATCAGTAACCCTACGTTGTAACAACACGACTAAAATGTTTATTTATTCGTATATGGAAATGTATCTTACCACTTCATCCACATGTTCCTATCTACTGAAGGATGTTGAAACAACTGAAGTCACGAAGTGGTATATACAGCTGGGTTTCCTGGAAAGATATTAAGTACCGAATATATATAACTTGTGCACTGCACACCAGGTCACTCCGTTCTCCTTTATGACTGTCAGTAAGACGTGGCCATTGAAAGTGGACGATATGAAAAGTCTGGTTAGCTAGCTGTCTTTGATCACAGGTATCTGCGTTTCATCTCCCATGTAAGTTGGCATGATAGGATGAGTGATATTCAGGTTAGGAGGTCGATTGTTAGGTAAGGGAGGGAAAGTCAATCGAAAAGATTGTGAAGCTACATCTATTGAGACGTTTAGGATATGTGATACGCATTCCTAGCCATCACTTTCCACGAAGGGCTGGAAAAGAACTAACGATGATCAAACCAAAACATGGATTCAGTTCATGAAAACCTTGACAGTTCGTTTGAGCTAGTCATGCAGACAGGTGTAGACTGCTTGACTAGTTGGGATCCTTGAGATCCTAAGAACTAATGGCTGTAAATGATTGGTGATATTTCAAGTAATTATTTCGCTTTATGAATTTCGACAAAATAATACGAAGATGTAAACTTATCTGAAACGTGTTTAGTTTCGGCTAAATATTTCGAACATTCTAATCGAACACGTACACTTTATACACATGCATATAGAAGTACCTGTACCTACCTTGTATTCTTAAGCCTTCTGTATAAATGTGTATGACAAGTACATGTTTGATAAGAATGTCCGAAATGTGTTGGACAAAAACATTACACTATTCATTATTATCTATTATTATTTAAACGCAGAAAAAGAACTTGGTACAATATGACACCAAGAAAGATGCACCACACAATAATAATAAAACAACATAGATCAAAAGTAAAAAATATAAGTAGAGAACGGGTAAAGAACTTCATCTGGAAGGAAAACAGTCATTTGTAGCAAGTTCAAAAATCATTCGTCAATTATTGTCGGAAAGGGAAGAAAGAAGGAAATTGCAACACGTTCGCCATTGATTATGATTCTTGGCCATATCCCATAACGTGTCGAGCAATCGATTCGGCCTATCTCGTGGACCCCAACCTGAGAGTCGTGACGCACCAACCGATGCTATTCTAACACAAACATCCCTCATCCCACGACGCCACGTCATGGACTGACCACCCCTCCGCCTTTTCCATCCCGTCCCAGGGCTAGCGAACACAGACCTGTACGGAAGCCTCTGGGATGACATTCGCAGCACATGTCCAAGCCACCGGAGCTGGTGTTTCCAGATGACGACACTCAATGAATGGTGATCTCCACTGTGTTCAAACACACGCCGCCGGACCTCAGAATTACTCACGCGATGACGCCATCGAACGCAAGCAATCCTGCAGAGACTGGGATGATCGAACACGTAGAGCCGCCATACATCCTCAGCTCGGAGAGGCCAGGTTTCACAGGCGTAGAGCAAGACAGCCCGCACCGAAGCATTGTATACCCGACCTTTGACAGCCAGGCTAACGTCGCGACGGTGCCAGAGGTGGCTCAAGTTGATGTATGCCACCCTAGCCTTCATTATACGGTTAGAAATCTCATCCGTCACCGCTCCGCCAGCATTCACACAACTGGTAAATTTTGTCTGCTTATTGTCTTGTCGACATTGGTGATGTGACTCGATATCGTTCTCAATGACTCAGATGCATTCACTTTTCGTGATCTCTGTGTGTGTGTGTGCGTGTCTCTCATATCCATTAAACCCTCATCTTTTCTCCCTCATATTTCAGCTCATTGTCGTTCTTTTGAATCTCGTTTTTTCTCTTTTGTCTTCTTTTATGTCCTACATGAAGTGTGGCAACTGGAATTGTTGTACTTCTGTGGAAAGTTCTGCCTATCTATGTGGAAACCAGTCAATCAGTCAGTCAGTCAGTCATTAAGATATCAAGTTAGAGAAACATTGGAAAACCAACAGGGAGTACTGGACAGCCAGCTGTTTCGTCAGCCTAGTTCGGGACACTTCATCAGCACGCACCCACCCACCACTGGGGTTCAAACCCAGGATTTTCTGGTTACAAGGCTAACGAGCTCGTAGACCATTAAGCCATTGGGACCTGATCCAATGGCCAGCCAATGCATGAATTCTAACTTCTGCCAATTTACGACATAGTGCGACCACTTCGGAATGTCTTCTTCGATGAGTTACTGCCTCATCTGCTGTACCCACTAGAAATCCAGGTCACTGCCTGAATATATAGTTATTTGTGTGTTGGTGGAGTTATCTACAACACCAATGCACAAAAAACACTAAAATTATGCAATTGACTAACTTTCATCATCGTATCATGTTGTTGTTTTGTTCCATCACATGTTTTGATAAACTACAGACTCATCATCATTTTCTTAACAACAATAACAATAACAACGCCTGGATGGATTATCTCAGCAGACAAAACAATAACAGTCGAAATATGAAAAATGAGGATGAACAATATAAACTTTAGCTGATCATCAGTCCTCCTTCTTCCGTTCAAAAAAATAAACAATTTTCGTTGGGTACATTTTTTTTTGTTATGGCAGTTAGTTTGTGAATAATATAGTGACCAACTACAATAATAATGATAATAACAATAAATGATCAATGTTAAAATGTCTTTCTTATCAAGATTGAATAATCAATCAAAACACTGTGTACAAATGTTTTCCTCCTCCTAGTAAAACCTTCCAATAGTATCCTAATACTCACTTTCTCTCTCTCCCTAAAGTGTTATACCAAAGTGGATAACCGTTGAAGTACAAGTTTTTCTGAGAGCATTTCACTGAGTACAGTGTGATGAAGATCACCCGCCGAAAAGTTTATATTTGAAGATTCAGCCTCTTAAACAGTTTTACAGATGAGAGAGAAAGAGTCGCCTGTAATGTGATCCACAAAAAAACGATGAACTCTTTGAAGAAAAAAGAGAAAAGTAGGACGTTGATAGCTTTACAATAATCACATATTTTATTACAAACCTATGCATAAGCAGTTCTTCTATATGAGTCAGAAAGTTGGCCAACACGCTTCACGAAAAGCATTTCCAACAGGCCATTGAAGACTTCTGCAAACAGCTGCCACCTTCGCTAGCACCATATTGAAGATCAAATAGCCGGTCAGAAAGAATTAACAACAAGAAACTCTAGGAAAGAACCAATCAACAACCTATAGCTATTATTTTTATTATTATTCCCTTGGGTTCCTAGTGGAACATAGGGCTTCAACTACACGTCTCCACTTGCTTCTGTCTTCTGCTGTACTTTTCACTTGCATCCATGTTAGTCCATACTGTTTCAACTCCTCTTCACACGATCTCCTCCATGTCACCCTTGGACGTTCCACTCGCCGCTTCCCTTTCGGGTTCCACTCGAGCTATGGCCTGATGCGCGATGTCACCCAGCGGCCTCCTCACTCAGCGAGTGTCCAATCCATCTCCACTTTCTCCTGCATATTTGTTGGGCGATTGGTTCTTGTTTTGTTTGTTCCCATAGTTTCTTGTTTGTGATTCTTTCCGGCCATCTGATCTTCAGTATAGAGCGAAGACAGTTAGTTGTTGATAAAGGTCTGCAACAGGCTGTTGGAAATATTCTTTGTGACACACTGGCCAAGTTTCTGATCCGTATAGAAGAACTGACTGACTTGAGTCGTTTGTATTGAAAATCCGAATTTTGTTGTTGATGGTGAGTTGAGTGACGAAGATTTCCAGATTGGTTTCAGGTTGATGAATGTGTTTCTCGCCTTCTCCCGATTCTCTATTTGACATCCTCGTCCGTTCCGCCTGTAGTTGAGACAATGCTCCCTAGATAAGTAAGTGAATGAAGTAACCTCTTTCAAATCCCTCTTGTTGATGGTGATTGGCGCTGGATGTTGCTGTTGTTGTTGTTGGTTGGTTGGTTGGTTATTTTCATAACCTCCGTCTTGTCTATGTTCACCTGGAGTCCTGTCTTTGCTGCTTATTCGACCAGTTTGTTGGTTTTCGCTTGTAAGTCTTCGATTTTGTGTGACATCAAACATAAATCATCCACACGCGAAATCCAGGTCTTCTAGGTTCTTCACGTCGGTCCAGGATATCCCTGTCTTCTCGTTTCCCACTGTTTGACGCATAATGCAGTCCACCACAATTAGGAATATCATTGGTGATAATAAGCACCCTTGTCTGACTCCTGTGTTTACTCCAAACGCCTCGCTGAGTTTTCCGTTGTGGATCACTTGACATGTCCAGAGCCCGAATAGCTCAACCGTAAAGTCTTGGTCCACCGAGGGAGAGGGCTCTTGAGTGTTTGCGCCACAGGATGATCCTGCATGCCGGTCTCGTCTCGCAAGAGGCAGGGATGGGTGTGTTTGGTTCTCCTGAAAACCAATACCCAGTCAATGGGTGTATCATCAAGAACCTATGGCTAGCCCAACACATATTCTGGAGAAAATGGAGATGGATCAGACAAACACTGAGGAGACCATCGAATGAGATCGCTAGCCAGGCCACCACCCAAGTGGAACCCGAATGGGAAATGACGAGTTGATGGTGTGTCCAACTGTGACATTGGAGAGATAGTATGAGAAAGAGATGAGAAGCTATGAGCAATCGTGGGGCCAGCTCAAGAGGACCGTAGAGAATAGGACAAAGTGGAGATGTGCTGTTGAAGCCTTATGTTCCACTCGGAACTCAAGGGAACAATAAATAAATAATTAATATATAAATTCATAAGCACACTGCCTCCCATTTTGGAGCCAACGGAGTGATAAATTATCATGAATGATTAATCCTACGCACAAAAGAATAGTACATAGTAGGTAAACTAGTTTCTGTGGTGTATTTGAAGATTTTCAAAATAAGGCGTCCTAGTGAATATAAGTAAGGAGAGTACTGGGCAGCTGTTTCGTCCTGGTTTAAGACTCTCCAGTATTACGCACTCATGACCCCCGAACCCAGGATTCCATGACCATCAAGGTTACAAGATGAGACCGCTGCCCCCCCCCTTCCAGTCACTGGGACGAAAGCCAACAGCAAAACCTGGTTTACTCCCACCCCCTGGTTAGTCACCCACTCAAGTACTAACCGGACATAACGGTAATTTCAACCAATGTGGTATGGCCCCTAGGTTCGACTCGAAGGTGGCGACCCAGCCAAACCTCGAGCATCAGTCCCAGTAAAAAGGCAGAAGGTTGGGTAGACGTGAGGCGCCACAAAATCTTACACTGAAAACATCATTGCACATGAAACTTATATAGCCCTATGGTTGGTTCCATTGGAAACTTGAATAGTGAAAGGCAAAAGAACTGCAAGCAAATATAGATAGAGTATGATAACCTAAAATAGTAATGTACTAAATGACAGCAAATATATTTATATAACTTTCTCGAAGGCTTATACCACCACCAGAAATATAATTAACAATGAGCATAGAGAGAAAAGAGTCGTACGATTTACGTGTTTTTTTTCCAGACAAAAAACCTTACATAAATATAGTCGATTCTTTGTTTGAATAGCTAGCGATATATATTTATATACGCCAACAAGTAATCATGTGCCATAACATACACTTTTGTGTATAAAATTATTGATAGTTACTTAACTAACACACAATTTCGCTTCCCATTAAAATAAATTTGAACAAAATAAGAACAGCATGGCGTGACGAAATAGAATGAGCCCATGCGAATTTATTTTTCCGCGGATTCGTTTAAAACATTATCAGTTATACCTCTTCCTCTTAGGCACATACACACACATAGATACAAGAACATAAAGATGTGACACAAGCATTTCAAATTGCCCTATTCAAGGAGATAGTTGCTGGGGTTCTCTAGTGAGAAGTCGTGACCAGTGGGGCACAGCAGGTCGGGTGTGAGGGCAAATACTCGCCACGTATGATGATACTGGCTAGTGGTCACGCTATATCGTGAATTGGCAGAAGTTGGAGTTCATGGGCCATTAGATCGAGGGGTCCCAGTGGTCTATGAGCCTGCCTTGTAACCGGAAGGTCATGGGTTCGAAGGGTCCAAAGCACTAGGACGAAACAGATGTCCAGTACTCGAATCTGGTTTCCCAATGGTTCTCTAACCGATGTCAGCTTATGATGGAATCACGTAACCAATCAAATTTCTCTGCAAACCAACACTTGAATAAAAAAAGTGACGAAATCTATCGTCTTCTTTCTAAACACTCATCAACTTTATACAAATTATACATAACCCCGAGGAAGACGAAAGTTACCACGACTCGGTGGTCGGGCGTGCATATCACAATGATCCAACAAGCTACACTGACTGGAACTAATGTTCCTGCAGATCCACCATCCTGGAATGATTGCTTTTATGATTGGACTAAAAGTAACCATCGGCATAGTGTAAGATATTTACACTACACTGGAGGGGTGGATTCAGTGGGTAGAGTCGTACTGCTGGGGTACAGGTACGTAACAGCAGCTATGTTGTCTCTTCAGTCTGGAGAGGTGGGTGGTTTAGACGACGTCCACCCCGTATCACCCTAGTGTTCCGAAGCCAGAGGTAAGTTACTAATACAAAAACAACTCTAAAAGCCACTTCAAACAGGCCATGTGTGACCGACATCAAGCAGTTGTCCTGTGGACTCTGCGGCCATACAACATTCGAATTGAGTTTAAACATGTTTTTGATGAATGGTGCGTCGGTGGCACAGTGGTTAGGACTCTCGCCGACCATGCACATGGTCCGGAGTTCGATCCCCTGCCGACGCACACCTGATATCTATGGTCGGCCTGAATTTGGGCTACCGATATCCATGCTGAAAATTCCACACTTGTACTGAAAATACGGTGTGGAATCAAGCTGTAAATCAAAATAAATAAATAAATAAAATAAAACTTCTTGAAAACAGTTAGTACATATTTCTTTTCTGTTCTCTTGAACACTAGAGTGTTACATTGTGTTTGAACTCTTTTGAACAATGTTGGCACACAGTTTCTTTTGTGTGTGCGTGTGTGTGTGTTAGAGTACAGTTTTTCAAGGTAAATGTGAAATTTTAGCGACCTTAATTGTGTGACATTTTCAGTGAACAATTGTATTCAGTTTGCTGTGCATGTGAACACATTTAGTTCATACTTGGTCAGTGATAAGAAAAAGAACGTGAGTTTGCCAAAATATATCATTCTAAACTACACAGGTTTCGCTAAATACCTTACTTACAAGAAAATATAAGCCTCTTAAAAACCACCAACCCCTAAATATTTTATTTGGCCAACTAATGTGATTGTTTCCAGGAGGGATTTGGTTTTGTTTCAGTTTTGATCACAGATTGATATCAGTTAGAGAAACACTAAAAAATCAGCAGGAATCACTGGACATCTGTTTCGTCCCAGCTTGGGACTCTTTTGCAGTACGCAACCACCAACGAACACATCAAGAATCGGATTCTGGACCTTCAGGCTACGAGATCACTCAGGACAGAATCCAATGGCGCGTGAATTCTAACTTTTGTGAATTAGCGATTTTAGCGCAACCGCCAACCAATGTCATCGGCGAGTATCTGTTTTCACACCCAGAGTTATGTTCCTCTAACCAAAGAGAGAAATCTCTTATACATTCTGTTTCCTCGAAGATCCAGGAAACATATGCCGAGGAGTCCTGATGGAAAGTAGTCCCCCCCCCAGATTTATCGACAAGAGTCTAAACTAAATAAAACGTAGGAAAAGGTTCAAGTCACTCCCAAAAAGATACTGATAACTAATCATGAATTTAAAAGTGATACTGAAGCAGAAATTCTCCGTGAACGGCTTTCAAAATCTCTCAGTAAAACATACTTCACCGCCAGCCAACAAATGACATTTTCTTACAAGAATCCATTCAGCTAGATTGTGAAAGACCAACTTTTGTATTGAGCCACTTCAACATGCATATACCAGTTCACTTGCTTTTGTGGAGCTGAGTACATTGGCCGTGCCATGTATCCGCTTGTAAACCACGCTGCGGAACACTATCCAGCCTGCCTAGCAAAAGAAGAACGCAAGTGTGCACGCGGTTCAGTAAAAAGGACATCTAATTGTATACGAGCTCGCCTTGTAACCAGAAGGTCCTGGGTTCGAACTCTGTGTGGTGCGTACTGATGAAGAGTCTCAAACTAGGACGAAACAGCTGTCCAGTACTCCCAGGTTTTCCAATGGTTCTCTAACCAATGTCAGCTCATGGTGAAATCCTGTAACCAATCAACCAAATCCCGCAAATACTTGAATAACATCTAGCTCCGTTTGAAAAGTCCATCGAAGTCACACACCGGATCCAATGAAACCTCTCAAAGGGAATGAAATCAAGGCATCAGGGACATAGCTGAGGCACAAGCGAACCAAAATTTCAAGCTGACGCCATGGTATTTAAACAAAAAAAACATTCAGATGTTGTCACTATCATTCTTATCCAAACTTCCGGATTATTTGTGTTATTTCTGTTTTTTTTTAAATTCCTATTTGCATTACTACTTAGTGCCTATTTTGTTACCATTACCTTTTGAATCCTTAATTGCACTAAAAATCTTTTTTTTAAAGTAATTATGATTGCATTATGTTTTTATCCGATCTTCCTGTTTATTACATATTGCAATTTTATTATTCAAATGTTGGTGGTTTGTAGGGATTTGATTGATTGGTTACAGGATTTCATCATGAGCTGACATTGATTGGAGAACCATCGCAAAACCTACAGGGAGTACTGGACAGCCAGCTGTTTCATCAGCCTAGTTCGGGACTCTTCAGCAGGGCGCACCCACTCACCGCTGTTCGAACCCAGGATCTTCTGGTTACAAGGCTAGCAAGCTCGTAGACCATTAAGCCACTGGGATCCAGTACTCCCCGCAGGTTTTCCAATGGTTCTCTAACGAATGTCAGCACATGATGAAATCCTATAACCAATCAAATCCCTACAAACCAATACTTGAATATCGGTAAGATGCTCACTAGCAACTTGCCCTATTCAAGTAGGTAGTTACCTGGAGTACTAGTGAGAAGTCGTGACCAGTAGGATGCAGCAGGTCGGGTGTGAGGACAAATACTCGCTGAAGACATTGGTTAGAGGTCGTGAATTGGCAGAAGTAAGAATTCATGGGCTGGCCATTGGATCGGGTCGCAGTGGCTTAATGGTTTACGAGCTCGCTATCCTTGTAACCAGAAGCTCCTGGGTTCAAACCGTGATAGGCGGGTGCGTGCCGGTGAAGAGTCCCAAACTAAGACGAAACGGCTGTTCACCTCAAAAAAATTTATTCCTTCAAAAAATATTAACAAGATGAAAAGGAAACTGCCGAATTCAGTGCATGCGCACTGGCCTTCGTAGTACTTGCCGAGGCCTTCCAACTATAAAAACAGAAACTAGAGATTTTCATTTAATACAATAAAAAAGGAGAGCTTATTTAGCTTTTCATCCGAAAAGTCATTTAATTTCTCCAACTCTACAAATATTCATTTCGTATTACAACATGACGTCAAATGTTCTATATTGTCTGATTTGTCTGTCTAGATAAGTAACTGTTTATTGATTATGTTTATCTAGTCAGTCGTATTGCGTAACTCCTCTTATGCTCAAAACTGTCTGAATTTATAAAATAAAAAAATTTCTATAATACTCCTGCTCAACAGCCATTGACTCTAGGTACCTACTTTTTTTTAAGATTACGAAAAGTTGCCTTGTTCATTACTTTGTCTTGTCATGAGGAGAAGAAAAAATCAATTTCGAGGGGAAGTTTTGCATGGTAATATTAAATGATGACCATGTTTCGAGCATAAACTATTCCTGCTCATAATCATATCAAGTCACTCACTCACTACACAACTTTTTTCCTTCATTTATATACATGTGTGGAATCGATTAGATATTTGAATAAAAATCAATATGAGTGTTATTGATCAATTACAATCAGATGGGAAATAAGACGAATGTTTTTATAGTCAAAATAAGTAACTTGTTAGAATGTTGTGATGTGCTTGAATTGAAATAGAATTTTGAGATTATTTATTATCCTCCTCTGATTTGACTGACTGGTGGTAATAATATCTTCCACATCTCTGATATTTGCGTTGAGTCACTTATGTTGCATGTGTTGGGTGTAGATTATTCGATGAACCAGGCAGGATTCAGTAATCAATTTCTCTCGCCACCTACATAGATTACTTCTTAGAATTGTAACCCTCTCCCACTCTATTGTGTGGTTGTGTGTTAATGCATGAAGTGCAATGTAGTGCTGAGCTTTTTTCTAAATTACTTATCTTCTTGGGGTCAACCATTTTATATTTGAATTCTAGTCAATTCCATTCATGTATTATAAATGAAGCAAGAAAGTTGTGTGAGTGACTTGATATGATTACGAGTGGCAATAATTTGTGCACGAAACGTGGTCATCAGTTACTATTACTGTATAGCGCTGTGTTATTTTATCTAAATAAAATCTTATCCATAATGGAGTTATACTCTACCACCACAGTGCCCAAGTTTTATACTTATATCGAAGTTTTGCATGATTACAAGGATGTAATTATCGTCAGTGAAATTAGTGAGGAGTGTTTTGGGCTGGACTACTTGTTTACTCTTGGTTATATATATATATATATATATATATATATATACATATCCCCAGACTGAATTTCTGTGGAATCGGAAACCAGGTAGTGTATAAAATGCATTGTAATGTTAATTTTACTACTGAATAACTTCACTGACAGTTTCTTATTTCAGATCGGAATGAACAATGTCTTTTTATGAAAAACTGATTGGCGATTTGTGTAAAAGGGTTCTCTGTTTAGAAATCCAACAATTAGAGTTGTTAAAACGTTAGTTTTTTTAAAAACACCTTAAATACAACAAAAGCTGGTATAAAATCATGCCCTTATCCACACAGAACAAAAATATAGAGTAGCGTCATCCTGAAGAGACTAAAAGATGAAGTGGATGCAGAAATCTGTCCCTGGAAGAAGCAGGGACCCAACTGCAATATCGCACAACATCATCGAACAGAGCATAGCAATTAAAGTCAAACTTCTACCACCTCAAATTTCAGGAAGTTTGACAAGTCCTTCGACAGAACTGACAGAGGAGTAATCTGGAAACTACTACCTCAACACTACGGAGTGCAGTGCCCCATTCAGCAGTTTTATGACAATTCCACATGTCAAGTGATCCACAACGGAAAAATCAGAGAAGCCTTTTAAGTGAAGACGTGAGTAAGACAAGGCTGTCTGCCTACTATCACCGATGATATTCCCGATTTTGGTGAACTGGATTATGTAGAACACACTGTACATGGGGAGCGATAAGACAGGAATACGTTGAACTGGTAAGAAGAAGAACTGGACATCATGGATGGTAAATGTCCAATGTTACACAAACTCGAAAACTTACAGGCTAAATCGAGCAAGTTAACAGTGGATGCAGGCAGTAAAGGCAGGAATTAGAATGAATATAGGGAAGATAGAGGTGACAAAGATAACCAACAGACAATCACAACTACAAAAAACACCAATCATTATCAACAGCGGAAGTTTGAAAGAGATCAATTTCCCTCACTTTACGAGGCACCATTCTTTCAACTACAAGACACAGAACGGATGAGGATGTAAAAACTGGTCAGAGTCAGAAAGGTAAAACAGACCTTCATCACTCTGAAATCAGTCTGGAAATCTCCACTCAATGTAAACGCCAATGTTAGGTCAGTCAGCTCTTCTATCTGGGTCAGAAATTCAGTGTGTATGTGTGTGTCACGAAGAGCATTTCCAACAGGCTACTGTAGAATTCTAGCAACACATATCTTCGCCCCGTAGTGAAGATCAAATGGACGGCGAGAAAGAATTATGAAAAAGGAATTCTGAGAACAAACCAACCAAGAACGTACTGTTCAAAAAAAATATGTGGAAGAAAAAAGGGAGATGAATCAGGCACACGTTGAGGAGAACGTTGAGTGCCGTAGTGCATCAGGTGCTCATCAAGTGGAACTAGAATAGGAAATGATAAGTTAGTAGTGTGTGTCCCAAGATGGCATGGAGTAGTCAACCAAAGAAGACCACAGGGGAGCACACAGAATCCAAGAGAACAATAATAATAATAATAACCTCAGTAAAGTGACATCATTTATTGTTAGCGAATCCAAAGAATTATAATATTTTGTATAAATATCACTGGAATTTGAATAACATTCCTAATAATCGACGACTGTAAGATTAAAAGCTGTCGACAAAGTGGTTTAGTATGTCGGTGGCACAGCGGTTAGGGCGCTCACCGACTGTGCACATGGTCCGGGATTCGATCCCCGGCCGACGCACTCCTTTACATCGGTAAGCCAGTAATATAAAAAAGCTGGTGAAGAGGAAAGGTCGGGCATGAAGCTAGCAGCCCCATCCTGTAAAAATAAACACTGCTACAGAAACTTCAAGCCTCTAGTTTGGAGCCCTATGTTCCACTGGGAACGTGAAGGAATTAAAAAAAATGGTTAACTCAGAAACAAAATTAATCCCTTCAAGATAGGTTTTGCCACAAACAGCATTCAGCTAAACAATCAGTAAAAACAAGGCAATATAGCTGCTCCATCCTACTTGCAGACCCTTCCAGTAATCTAACCGAGCTCGACACGGTCAAGTTATGAAGTGAGACAGTTGCCATTCATCCATTCATTGTGCGGAAAAAATGCAGTAGCTTTGTAACACCTGAGTCCTAAGCTCAATAACTATTAAAAGATTGTGGAGTATATATATGGTTTACATTCAATTGCTTGATTTTAATAGCTTTCTTTTTTTTATTATAGCTTGATTCCACACAGTATTTTTTGGTACAAGTATGGAATTGTCAGCATGTGATATCGGTAGCCGAAATTTAGCGGGCGGGCCGACGGACCATTGATATCAGGTGTGCGTCGGTAGGGGATCGAACCCCGGACAATGTGCGCATGGTCGGTGAGCGTCCTAACTGCCGTGCCACCGACACACGGTATGTACGGGTTCTCAAATTCATGCAACTACCTTAGTTGAAACCAAATCAGCACAAACCTTACCATCTGAAAATTAATCCTCTCTGTCTAGCACAGAAAAATCACTTAACTTTATATGTATATACATATGGTGAGGAAAGAAATTCTAATTATTGATGATGCGCATAGCATAAACAACATTCAAACAAAAATTAGCATAATCTCTAAGAGAAAAAATAAACAAAACAAAAAAAGAATCCTGTTATATACGAAGTATTGTTTCACAACAGGTGGTCAGCAGTCACCTGTACTACATAAATTGAGAGTATAAAAACAATGATAATAGTAATAGTTGCTAAAATAAAAGCATTGAATACTATTAGTAGCTTATATGTTGCTTGAATGCGACCTATTATCAATCAACAATACACACACTACTGAATGAGAAATGATTATCCGCACATTACATAAAGTTACATAGATTGAGATGGCTAGGTCACGTGCTGCGCATGCCTAACCTAACCATCGCCTCCCCCTCCCGAGGGCATTACTAGCTCATATAGGTGCAGGTTTGAAAAGAGTAAGTGGTGGCCAAACAAAAACATGGAATCAACCAATCCATGAAATCCTTGACAGTTAAACTGAGTCAGGTAGGGAGGGAGATGCAGACTTCCGGGTTGGGACCCGCCCTCGGGAGACAATAGGTGACATGGCTCAAAATCGTTGTCAATGGCTTACGCAGATGTATTCAGTCTCTTTAATATTCAGTATCATATTCCTTTCTACCATTACTCATTCTGTTTCACTCTTATACTTGTTAAAACTCTATTGATTCTCTTCACTCATCTTCTTCTTGTCTACCTTTGTGTGCTATTTGGAACGTGGTAACTCGAACTGCTGCACTTCGGTGCCAAGTTCTATGTTGAATCCAGACAGACAGACAGACAGAATGCCTTCAACAAACAACTCTGCATCGAAGTACGCGGCAAGCTCGAGTTGCCACACTCCATGTATCACACAAACAAAGAAAAGAAAGACAAAATAAGAGAGATTCAGAAGAACGACAATAACGACAAATGTGAGGGGCAGAGAATGTGGTAACATGGAAAAACAATAGGGTGCTTACGGATATGGTAGATCATAAGGAGTGAATGTATCTGAGCCACAGACAACGATTTAGAGAAATATATCACCAACTGTCTGCCTACCGGTCATTGATTCTTAGAATCCCAGAGGCCCAACCAGTTAATTAGTTTACACCTTCAAGTATTGGTTTGTAGGAATTTACTTGATTGGTTACAGGATTTCATCATGAGCTGACATTGGTTAGAGAACCATTGGAAAACCAACAGGGAGTACTGGACGGCTGTTTCATCCTAGTTTGGGACTCTTCATTAGTACGCACCCACCTTCCTATGTGTCTAGCTCAAACTAACTGTCAAAGATTTCATGGACTGATTACGGATTTCAATTTGACAACCAACTAGCCCTTTTCCAACCTGATCCATGTCAGCTATGTCAGCTAACATTTGCCGTCGTGAAAGACGATGGCTAGGGATGCGTAACACATGTCATAGGCATCATAATCGATGTAGCTTTACAATCTGGTTGATTGATTTTGCTGTATATATCCAACCGTCAACGCCTAACCTCAATATTACTCACTCTATTGCACCACCTAACACAGGAGATAGAACACTTAGCCACGAGTCTCATGTTTTTCACTTCCAATGGCCATGTATCACTTACAGTCATAGGAGAAGACGGAGTGAATTGGTGTGTGCAGTTCACACGTCCTTCGGTCGATTGTCAGCAAAATATCACGTCTACGCCAGAAATAGTTTAAGTTGTCAGACCCAAAAACGAACCTCCTGTATCCGTTATGCGATTTCGTTAGCAATCAACCCCTTGGGGCTGATCCAACTTCCTGAATAAATGAAGTGGTCAACACGCTGTACCAGTTCACTCCCTATTTTTAAGCTCGGAGTCAATGTAGTCGAGTCCTGTAGCACCATCTTACATTCGGTGGGAGCGAATCACATGCCAAACATTCGTAGATTGCAACTCAAGGTGTTCGGAAGACTCTCCATATCCCAGCAGATATCTTAATGAACAACTGGGAAAATACTGCTCTTAATACATTTAATCCTACTCCAAAAATATGGTGGAGATATGTGGATGACACTTTCACTCACTTTGTTATAAACAGAACATATCTCTAGCTTCTTGACACATACAAACTCACTAGTGGAGAGAAAAAAATTCACATTTGAAGCCGAAAATAAACAAGGAGAATTAGCTATGTTAGATTGTAAAATAAAACGAATAGAAGAAGGCAAACTACACACTAGTGTTTAGAGAAAACCAACGCATTCTAATAGATATTTAGACTTTAGTTCATCTCATCCTTTAACTGTTAAGGCAGGCTTGGTTAAGTGTTTAACAAACCGAGCAATGGCACTAAGTAGCACAAAAAAGAAGTAAAGGATGAGATAAAACAGATAGAAGAGGCGTTGGTTTTAAATAACTATCCTCTAAAATTCATTAGGAAGATTGGAAAAGGCCACAAAAAAATAATAAGAAAAATAATGGTAAAACCAATAATGACAACATAAATAAGAAAGAATATAAGGCATCTACAGTTTTACCACATAAGGAAGGGACATCTGAGACCCCACATGTGGGATTCTGAATAAATCAGGAATTAGGGCGACATTCAAACCTAAAAACTCACTCAGGTAGGACAAGCTCTGTAGACCCGGTGGACCCAATTAGACAAAATAATATAATTTACAAAATACCTTGCAATAACTGTGAATGATACCACCTACATAGGTCAAACTAGTAGATCAGGCAGGAGTAGTGAGATTATCAGAACACAAGAATTTAGCTATGGTTAGAATCATTGATCCCACGAAGGTAAGTTTTTTAGGAAGAAAAACTCAGCAATAGCACTACATGCATTAACACATAACCGTACAATGAGGTGGGAGAGAGTCAAAATTCTAAAAAGTAATAAAGGTAGCTGGAGAGAGAGAGAGAGATTGATTACTGAATTCTGCCTGGTTCCACCAGTCTACCACACCCAACACATGCAATAGAACTAACTCAACGCAAATACCGGAGATGGGGAGATATTATCACCACAAGTCAAATCAGAGGATAATAAATAATGTTAAAATGTATTCAATTCACATTATAAGATTCTAACATGTTACTTATTTTACTATAAAAACATCTTATTTCCCATCTTATTGTATTTTATTGATAACACTAATATCATTTCTGCATCGTCGAAGCATATGCTCAAGAAGCCGACATGTCAACCTGAAACCGAGCACTTCGGTCCAATCCATCGACCGGAAAATCTAAAATTTAATTGAATCAATATGAGCCGTTGCACAAGAGGTGGCTCTCGTGGCCCAAGTGGTCTAGTGGATAACGCTTTGGCGTTTGAAACTATGGCCACTGGGTTCGAGCCTCGGTGGGAACATCATCACTCACTGAGAAATGCAGGTACATCCAGTGACGAGTCCCAAATAGGACGAAATGCGCATCCTGGATTCCCCTGCTAGTCACCATCCACCAATTAAATTCTAATTAAATGCCCAGACATCGTCGAAGCATCTGCACAAGAAGCCGACATGTCAACCTGAGACCGAGCACTTCGGTTCAATCCATCGACGGGAAAATCTAAAATTCAATTGTACTTTATCTTACACTGATTTTATTCAAATGAAGCAAGAAAGTTGTGTGAGTAGTGCCTTGATATGATTATGAGTGGCAATAATTTGTGCTCGAAACGTGGTCATCAGTAAATATTACTGTATAACAACACTGTGTGATTGTATCAAAATAAAATTTTATCTTTAAAAACAGTTTTGTTCTTTATGCTAACTGCTGCAGATCTCCAAAATGATTTCACCAAACTGGTGAAGGTTTCACCTGCCTTTCAAGAGGCTTCAGACTTTTATCAATAGCTACCTTCGCTAACTCCATAGTGAAGATCAAATAACCAGAAAGCATTAGGAACGAGAAACTCTGGAAACAAACCAATCAAGGAGATGTTGTTCAACAAATATTCCGAAGAAAATACAGAGGGATCACACACACATACGTCGAGGAGACTGTCAGGTGAAATCACGCGCTAGACCCTCGAATGGAATCCAAATGGGTGAGACACAGAGGTGATCATGTGCGGAGGAGAGATGAGAGGAAGACAAACATTGGATATGCTCAACAGCAATTTAAATGTAAACGAATTTTTTGGGTAAAAATTTGCTCAATTAAATAAACATATACTTATTCACAGAGGCTTACTTACCCTTCGTATTAAACTTTGACGAAATTTGTTCAAATCCGCTTCAGACACCGACTGTTCCCCTAATACTTCACGAATATTACTCACAGCGAGTAGAATGAAATTCTGTTGTTTTGAAAATTAAAAAAGAAAGAAAACGAAAGAAAAAATTATTTACAAGAAAATTACTTTATCTTAAATCCAACTAATTAAAGGTTCACGATTAAATGTTACAAATTATATAAAAATATAAGCAGCATAATTCATTCCTTTAAACTAGTAAATCAATATCTTAATTTTAAAATCAAACAGAAGAGAAGTTTGAAGACAGTCAGTCAGTGGTGGTATGAAAAAGTAGCATACGCTACTGACAAGATTTATAAGTAGTATATCGACGCAGCCAATATACATGTATACCATCTGCAAGAATATAGAATAGCGGAGAGATGGATAGATTTAATAGCGAAGAGAAGAAATCAGAGAGACACTTGTGAAATAACATGAAAGAAAGGAATGAAAGGAAGACAAAGAAGCACAATATCGAAGATATATGCGAATTTTGATTCTAACTGTATGGTAGATGCATTTTGCCTACATATCAGTGTACATTATGACAACGCTGCGTGTCAGGTGATCCAAAACAGAAAACTGAGGAGAGGTGTTCGAAGTGAAGACAGGAGTAAGACAAACTGGCTGCCTGCCTATTATCACCAACGATGATATTCTTAATTGTGGTGGACTGGATTGTGCACCAGACTGTGCACAGGGAGTGAGAAAACAGGAATACGCTGGACCGCTGATAAGAAGACTCTAGAAGATCTAGATTTCGAGTGTGGATGATTTATGTTCAATGTCACACAAACTCGAAGACTTACAGGCGAAAACCAACAAACGTGCAGAAGAGGCAGGCTGGCAGTGAAGACGGGAATCCAGGTTATCATAGAGAAGACGCAGGTAATGAAGATAACCAACCAGCACCAACAGCAACAACGACTGGCACCAATCGACATCAGTGGGAGAGATCTGAGAGAGCTTACTTCCTTCATTTATCTAGGAAACAGAGGCGGAACGGATGAAGACGTCTAAGCGAACTAAAATTGGAGAGGCAAGATACGCCTTCATTAACCTGAAACCAGTTTGGAAATCTTCTGCACTCACTCAGCCAGCATAAACAACAAGATTCGAATTCTGTTCAACACAAATGCGAAGTCAGTTAGTCAGTTCTTCTATACGGGTCAGAAACTTGGCCAGCGCGTCAAGAAAAGGATTTTGAACAGCCTGTTGCAGACTTTCACCAACAGCTGCCTTCACCGGCTCCATATTGAAGATCAAATGGCAGGCCAACCGGCCAGAAAGAATTAGCAAAAAGAAACTTTGGCTGGGAACAAACCAATCAACAGCCTATTGCTCAACAAATATGTGGGAGAGAATGGAGATGGATAGGGCATACGTTGAGGATGCCCTCGAATGATATCGTGCATCAGGCTATCCCTCGAATGGAATCCAAATAGGAAGCAACAAGTGGAGATGAGACATTATGAATCGTGGAATCAGCCAGCTGGCGAGGACAGCAGAAAATAGAACAAAGTGGAGATGTATTGTTGAAGCCCCATGTTCCAGCCAAGGGAATAAAATAAGTAATAATAATAATCTGTGTACATCGAGTTGTCAATAAATAATTCCGTTACCAAAATTCTCTTGTGCTTCTTCCGTTATAATAATAATAATGCACATAAAATTAACCAATATTACTGTGAATAGTTGCAATAAATTGAAATGCTTAAGCCGACTACTTTTTTACCTTGTCAATCATAAAAGCCTTTCATCTGCCTCTCTAATGGATGGGGATTTTGATGATCAGATGCATTTTCCTTTACGTTTGTTTGTTTTTTTTCAAAATTTCGGCGATTTAATTAATGAATTTGTACTATTACCTTTCCTAATTCTTCTGACATTCAGTTTATTTTATGTTGATGCTGTTCAGCTGTAATTTATCAATATTATTGATTTAATTAATTTCTGTAGAGCTTTTTTTTGTCAATCATTGATTATTATCCACTAACAAATGTCATAGAGTCATTCAATAACGAAGAAGTCTGCTGTGTAGATCTCTGTAAAACAACTGAGTGCTTTTATTTCCAGTCTGGAGCAACCCAGCTTTCATTACAACAACATGTATGTATCAATAAAACATTGGCACTACTAGAAAAACACCTTTTCCACAATTCCATTACCAAATGTGGAGATCGATATCAGCTAGAGAACTACTGGAAACCAGAAGAGAGTACTGGACAGCAGTTTCGTCCTAGTTTGGTAGTAGTCATTAGGCAGTACCTATCCACTGGAGTTCGAACCTAGGACCTGCCGGTTACAAATCAAGCTAGCTCGTAGACCATTCAACCACTGGGAACCGGACTCAATGAACAGCCCATGAATTCCAATTTCTACCAATTCGTGATTTCAGTGAAGCCGACTACCAGTGAGTATTTGTCCTCACTGCCGATTAGAAATTAACCGCATTGGTCACGACTTCCACTAGAACTAGATCTCTAGGCAACTTCATTCTGTAGCCAATCACTAACGAGCATCAGACTAATTTTCAAGAGTTGATTTGAAAGGGATTTGATGATCAGTCAGGGAACCACCATTGAAAATCAGCCACAGGGAATACTGGACAGTATTTCTGAACACCTTGAGCAGCAATCTTCGTATGTTTGGCATGCGATTCGCCCCTGTAAAATGTAAGATGCTGATACAGGACTGGACTACGTCAACTCCTAGCTTAGTATAGGTGAAGTGATAGAACATGTTGACCACTTCACCTATTTGGGAAGTTGTATCAGCACCAACGGATTGATTGGTGACGAAATCTCAGCACGGATCCAAAAAGCTCGGGCTGCTTTCGCTAACTTACACCATCTCTGGCGTAGGCGTGATATCTGGCTATCAACCAAGGGACGTGTGTACTGCTCAGCAGTTCGCTCCGTCCTTCTCTATGGCTCTGAAACATGGCCAATATGAGTTGAAGACATGAAAAGGTTGACTGTTTTTGATCATAGATGTCTACGATCTCTTTCTCACATTAGGTGGTATAATAAGGTAAGTAATGTT
The DNA here is from genome assembly GCA_944472155.2 of Trichobilharzia szidati. Taxonomy (NCBI): domain Eukaryota; kingdom Metazoa; phylum Platyhelminthes; class Trematoda; order Strigeidida; family Schistosomatidae; genus Trichobilharzia; species Trichobilharzia szidati. Next base: position 185,022,978 of record OX235271.1, on the reverse strand, counting down.
GACGTTAGGCGTAGAGTGTTGGGCAAAGAGGGAAAATCAATCGAAGAGGCTATAAAGTTACATAGATTGAGATGGCAAGGTCACGTGCTGCACATGCCTAACCATCGCCTCCCCCACTCCGACGGGCATTACTAGCTGATATAGGTGCAGGTTGGAAAAGAGCTAGCTAGTGGTGGCCAAACAAAAACATGGCCTCATCAATCCATGAAATCCTTGACAGTTAAACTGAGTCAGGTAGGGAGGGAGATGCAGACTTCCGGGTTGAGGCCCGCCCTCGGGACTCTAAGAATCAATCAATGGCTGGAGACAATAGGTGACATGGCTCAAAATCGTTGTCAATGGCTTACGCAGATGTATTCAGTCTCTGTAATATTCAGTCTCATATTCCTTTCTACCATTACTCATTCTGTTTCACTCTTATACTTGTCAAAACTCTATTGATTCTCTTCACTCATTTTCTTGTCTACCTTTGTGTGCTATTTGGAACGTAGCAACTCAATCTGCTGCACTTCGGTGCTAAGTTCTATGTTGAATCCAGACAGACAGACAGGACATTATTGTCTCATCCGTGGTTAAACTTGAAGAAACAAATCAAATCCTTACAAAAATTAACTGTCTTGTACTGTTAGATTACCAAATATAGTAGTAGTAGTAGTAGTAAAGAATGAAGCACTAATTGATCCGTTTAAGAATAGTAACATTCTATGTTAGATTTATATCAAATAAATGTGTTTATGACATGTGACACACAGTACATTGAAGAAACACAAAAAAAGGTAAATTATTTCCATAGTTGTCAAATCATTGAAAATGAGAGAAAAAAACACACTTCAAAAACAAATGGTCTATTTCGGGAGTCATCTACTGCTACTAATAATAGTAATACTTTAGGCGAAAAAAAATAGGTGGATACTCTAGTAAAAAGATAAACACATTTTTTAAAAAGTAACAAATTCTGATAATGTAGCAACAGTACAATCCCGCCTATTATGTTTTTGTTTTCTACAAGACTGCATAAACAAAGCACACAATAGTTTAGTTGGAAGACGTACAGAATACATAGGAATACAACCCCTACCTTTATAACTGTTATTACTATTATTATTATTTTCATTCTCTTGGGTTCCGAGTGACGCACAAAGTTTCATCAGAACATCTCCACTTCATCCTTTTAAGCTGGCTCCACAATTCACCATAAGTTCTCATTTCCTCCTAACGCGATCTCTTCCGTTTAACCCTCGAACTAACGCCCAACTCGTCGTCGTCCCCCATCTGGGTTCTACTTGACGCCTGGAGCATGGGGTGTCATACAACGGTTCTTGACTGTGATTGGTTCGTTATCACCTGTCAGAGTTCCATGTTGCCACTTCTTTCTGACCAGCCATCTGATCTTCAGTATGGAGCCAGCGAAGGTGGTAGCTGTTGGTAAAAGACCGTAGCAGCAACAGCCTATTGAGAATGCGCACCCGTGACCACCCACCACCCGCCAACCACGTATTTAACCTAGGACTTTCAGGTCACAAGGTCATTTGGTCTCTGGGATGTCTTTATAATTGTAGGAAGTTATATATTTTAGATATTTCTAACTCAATTATTCTCTGTTGTGGTGTGTGTTTCTACGTACTGGACGGCTGAGAACACTTCAGTTATTCAGACAGAGACAGGAGGGAAGTGTTTCACTACAATAATCTATCAATTAGAAAGTCGAGTGTATAAACCAATCATCCTTATTTAGCAGATTATCATTTTTTGTGAGAGAGATGAGTGAACTTCCTGAGATGTCAGTAATACAATTAACATCAACTAAGTCGTAGAGGCATAAAGAGATACAAAGAAATTACTGGCATAGGACTTATCTTTACAGCCTAGTGATCCAGAAGGCTACCGCCATACCTCAGATTTGTATATCAAGGAAAACATTTTAAGGCGGAAGGGGGAGAAGAAAACTGTAAATAACATAAACACAGACCGTGGAGTGTTTTTAACAGAAAAACGGAAAGATAGAAAAACGAGGAAATATGATAGTGTATGAAAAAAATCCAAGGGATTGTGATGGATTCTGAGAGATATCATTTAGAATCCCTGATGATAAGTTTTAGGTTTTCTATGGCCACTTTCGTACATATAAATATATGTGTAAAACTTCGGCACTGTGGTAATAGGTAATTCCATAATAATTTGTTTATTAGATGTATCACACAGTGAAACAGTATTATTTACTGGATGACGAGGTTACGAACAAAATTTATTGTTCATAGTCATATCAATTGTAATCAAACGACTTCGAAACTTGAGTTTTATAGTTTTCTTTGTTCTCTCCTATTTGTCGTCGTAGGGGTAGTAGAATTTTCCAGATGTCCAACTGGACAGGTGTTGAATCATTCCTATTACATGTATTTGCAGTTGATTCGATAAACAAAGCTTCTGTTATCAAACTCTCTCTCCACCCTGTTGTTAAATTAGATTTGAAAACTGTCATCTTATCTAGATTAGCTGACCCGAATAAGATAAGAAATATGGATAACAGCTCAGCCATAGATAGCACTACATCCAATTACACACAACCATACAATAGGATGGATGGGATAAGCTGACAGTTTTAAAATCTAATGTCACAGGGTGGATAGAGAGGTTGATAACAGAAGCTTTGTTTATCGAATCAACTGCAAATAGGAATGATTCAACACCTGTCCACCCGGATATCTGGAAAATTCTACTACCCAAACGACGACAAATAGGAGAGAACAAAGAAAACTATAAAACTCAAGTTTCGAAGTCGTTTGATTACAATTGATATGATTATGAACAACAATAAATTTTGTTCGAGACCTCATCATCCGGTAAATACTACTGTTTCACTGTGTGATACATCCAGTTAACAAACTAATGTGGAATGTCATACATATAGCCAAGATTTATAAGAGGATTCAGTGGATTGATAACACACTTTAATGTTCAAGTGTCGATTTGCAGGATTTCTTTTGATCTGATACACATTAGCAACTGGCTTTATCCTGGTCAGTTATCTGGGGTTCTAGTGGGAAGCCGTGACCAGTAGGGTACAGCAGGTCGAAGGTGAGGACAGTTACTCATCGAAGAAGACATTGAGAAGTGGTCGCGCTATGTCGTGAATCGGCAGAAGTTAGAATTCATGGGCTAATAAAAAGACGGTTGCAGCGAAGGAAACTTTCTTTTCGACGAAGTCATCAACTAGGCTGTACATGCGTGTATTTATAATAAGTGGGCTGGCCATTGCATCGGGTCCCAGTGGTTTAATGGTCTACGAGCTCTAGCCTTGTAACCAGAAGGTTCTGGGTTCGAACCCCAATGTAGTGGGTGCATGCTGATGAAGAGTCCTAAACTAGGATGAAACAGCTGTCCAGTACTCCCTGCAGGTTTTCCAATGGTTCTCTAACCGATGTCAGCTCATGATGAAATCCTCCAACATTTTAATTTCGTGAAAAATACCCATGGGGACATTAGTCAGAAAAGAACAAGAAGTTCAGCAAACAGATATCTTTCCGGAGATTTCATTCTTAAAGGCAACTGTTCAATCGCATAATTCAACATAGACACGATTATTATTTAATTCCACAAAATAACAAAGGAGATTAAAGGTGATAATAATTTTCGACTTGATATGAAAGTTCAAAGGTGTGAGTGAGTGTGAATATAGATTACAAAGGGCTGAGAAACAAAATTATACAAAGGATTAGTTAGAAAATAATTGCGTAATATGTAAAATAGTTTTCATCCTTCTTTGTTTTTCATCACTTCATTTGTTTTTCATTTCTAGTTATTAAATGCTATTTATTATCTTACTATGTTTCCATTGCTCATCTCGATCACATCTGTATTCGTTAAAGAAAAAAATAAGGGGTTAAAGAGACCTAGATTCATAGTAAATGTCGAGATTGGACTAGTTTCTTTGATGATGAACTCATAGCTCTCGGTTTTTCGATGTATATGACAAAGGGATTCTGCAGTAGAAAGAATTCGGAAATACACACTGTCTTTGGTAAATTTTTGCCCACTTTGTAATCGATTCTGAATGCAAAGTCAGTTGAGATGTTGTGGCAGGTGTTGCCGAGGTTACTGGCTGACTTACTGACTGGTTTCAAAATCAAACTTTGCACAGAAGTGCAGCAGTTCAAGTTGCTATACTTCCCTCCTCCATGTAGCATACAAAGCAAGAGAAGACAGATGTTCAAAAGAGAGATAATAAGCAGTAGTGTGAGGGAAAAAGAATAGTAATATGAAAGAACAATAGAGCTTCACTGGATATAACCAATCACAAAGAGTGAATGCATCTGAGTGAGCCATTGAGAACGATTTCCAGCCATATCACCAATTGTCTCCAACCTTCATTGGTTCATACCTCCCGAGGACTCCCTAACCAGTCAGGATGTCTACATCTCCCTACATGACTGGCTTAAACTAACTGTTGTAGATTTCATTGACTGGTGAAGCCATGTTTTGGCTTGACCACCATGAGGTATTCAATTATAGCACTGTGAAACTAGTAATGATAACATAAATAAGAGAGAATATAAGTCATCTACTGTTATACCATATAAGGAGGGGACATCTGAGGCCCTACGTAGGATTCTTAATAAAGCATGAATTAGGGTGACATTCAAACCTACAAACTCACTCAAATAGGACAAGCTCTGTAGGCTAAAAGACCCGGTAGACCCATTTAGACAAAATAATATAATTTACAAAATACCCTGCAATGACTGTGAGTTAAGTCAACTACATTGGTGAAACTAGTAGATCGAGGGTAGTCAGATTATCAGAACATAAGAATTTAGCTAAGGTTGGAATGACTGACCCCACGAAGATAAGTAATTTAGAAAAAAGCTCAGCAATTGCGTATCATGCATCAACACACAACCATACAATAAGATGGGAGAGGGTTAAAATTCTAAAAAGTAATCTAGGTAGGTGGAATGAGAGATCGATTACTGAATCCTTGTTCATTCAGTCTACACCGAACACATGCAACAGAAATGACTCAATGCAAATACCAGAGATATGGAAGATATTATTACCACCAGTCAGTCAAATCAGAGGAGGATAATAAATAATCTTAAAATTCTATTTCAATTCAAACACATCACAACATTCTAACAAGTTACTTATTTTGACTATAAAAACACTCGTCTCATTTCCCATCTGATTGTAATTGATCAATAACACTCATATTATTAATTCTGAATGTACATTATCCTATATTGATTTTTATTCAAATATCTAATCGATTCCACACATGTATATAAATGAAGAAAAAAGGTTGTGTGAGTGACTTGATATGATTATGAGCAGCAATAGTTTGTGCTCGAAACGTCATCAGTTAGTATTACTGTATAACACTGTGTGATTGTATCAAAATAAAATCTTATCCATAATGGAGTTATAGCGCTTTTGATTGAAAAATCAATGTGAAAGGGCGCGCATAAAAAGAACTATGTACCTAGCTCCACAAAAGCAGCAGCAAGTGAACTGATATATGCACAGCTAAATTTGTGCCATATTCATTCAGCTTTCTTTCAAACTCATATTTACTCCAGTTAATGTCACACACTTTCAAGTAGACAGAAAGAATATTTACATTTCTAGGTTGTCTTTTCTTGTCCTACTACAAACTGTATAATATATATTCGAAACATTTTGAGAATGGTCGTTATAATAGAATTATTATGAGAATAACGCATGCCTATAATATATACACACACAAAAAGCCATATTTGCGTAACATTTGGATACATATAAACAGATATATGAATGGCTGTTGTTTTTTCGAAAACATCATTTTCAGTTTTTTCCAGTTAACATGCATCTCTATATCCATACACTCTGAGGGTCACATAAACTTGAAATCAACATTTCCTGTTGTCGATGTTGTTGTTGCGGTTGTTACTTTACTAGTGAGTGAAACTCAGAAGTGATAAAGAAAAAAGTCGTGAATTAATGATGTGAATAATATGTTGTTGTTTTTTTTAAAAAAAAGAGATAGAAGCTATAAAATGTATTAAATTTCGAAGCATACTTGTAATACAAGCAGCAAACAAGAGTGTATAGACAGACATGCATGCATGCGTTAACCAAATAGCCTCATTCACAGACAGTTCACAGTGAGAAGGTATATAGTGTCCATCCCAAATGTGATTGTGATGTGTATTCAACACTTTGTCGAAAAAAGTTTACAAAAAAAAATATTTAAACGATACATTCACAGTGGAAAAGATCAGAAAATAATGGATACATTTTTAACACCTAGTGTAAAATAATTTTTTAAAAAAGTGACAGTTACTAACACTAATCCAGCTTGTTATTATTCAATTGTAAAAGTGGTCAGGGAAAACTAGTACCTGCTGGATTGCAACAGAGAAGACGCTAGGGAGTTTACAAGCAGAGAACTGTAACATTCAAATATATATTTATATATATATATATATATATATACTTGACTTTATTCCTGTTATTCGTAAAATGTCAACGTAAAAAGCCAACTCAACCAGTAAGTTAGGAAAGTAAGGGAAGAAGTAACATAACAGGCACACACAAATATGAAGTTTAGGAATTAAATAGTATTATACATGGGGATATGTGTAAATGAACGTGAACATTGAACGTTGACCTTGGTCGCCATTGGCAGGCAACTCGAAGGCGCGAATGATTCAATCGTGTACAAGTTGGAAGAAGACGAAAGAATACGAATAAAAGTACTGGTACATTCCTTGTAGAAACATTTGTTTATAAACTTTGTATCAATATCGAATTTAACTGTCGAACAATACAATTTCTTATTGCAAGTCCTGGTGTTTTGGAGTTAAGGTCGATAATTGTTCAGGGTAGTCATCGATTCGGAGCGTCTTCGTAAATAATAGGAACTTTGGGTTAAGTTCCTTAACAGTATGCGTTGGTGGCACGGTTGTAGAATGCTCGCCAACCACACCTCATGTGGTTCAGGGTTCGATCCCCGGCTACCGACGCAATCCTTTACCTCGCCAAGCCAGTAATAAAACTGGTAAAGTGGGTAGGCTGGGCATGAGGCTGGCATCCCCATCCCGTAAAAATAAATACCACTGCTACCGAAACTTCAAGCCTCTAGCTTGAAGCCCTATGTTCCACCACTGGGAACGTAAAGGAATAAAAAAAATACATGAGAATATGGGGAAGACTGTCGAGACCGAGAAGACAGGAATATGTTGTTGTACCAACAAGAAGACTCTAGAAGATCTGAAGTTTGCAGACGACATATGTCTAGTGGCATGTAAACTCGAAGACTTACAGGTAAAAATCAACAAGTTAGAATCAGAGGCAGGCAGTGTCGCTTTAACTACACGCCATACCAAGGACCACAATGTCAAAACCAGTTAGAATCAGAAAGGCAAGACAAACCTTCATCACTGTGAAATCAGTTTGGAAATCCTAAGCACTGCTGCAATCAGCATTTAAGAACAAAATATGGATTTCAACACCAATATTAAATCAGTCAGTTCTGTTCTGATATATGGGTCAGAAACTTGGCGAGCGCGTCACCAAAAGCATTTCCAACAGGCCACTGCAGACTTTTATCAACAGCTTCCCACGTCACTGACTCCATACTGAAGATCAGATAGCCGGCGAGAAAGAATTAGAAACAAGAAACTCTGGGAACGAATCAATCAAGAACCCATTGCTCAGTAGATATATGGGAGAAAATGGAAATGGATGGGACACACGCTGGAGAGGTCATTGATCGACATCGCGCTCCAGACTAACGCCCGCGTGGAACCCGGATGAGAAACGATTAGTTGGGCGTATTTCTGAGGGTGACATGTAGGAGATCGTGTGTAGAGGAAATGAGGGCTTATGGATAATCGTAGGGCCAGATAGAGAGGACTGCAGGGAACGGGACGAAATGAAGATGTTCTGTTGAAACCCTATGTTCTACTCGGAACCCAAGGGAACAGTAATAGTAATAGTAATACACACGAGGAAAGCTTCTCTTCACACGATCTCCTCCAGGTCACCCTTCGACATCCCACTCGCCGCTTCTCTTTCGGGTTCCACTCGAGCTATGGCCTGACGCGCGATGTCACCCAGCGGCCTCCTTAGCTCAGCGAGTGTCCAATCCATCTCCACTTTCTCCTGCATATTTGTTGGGCGATTGGATCTTCTTTTGTTTGTTCCCATAGTTTCTTGTTGGTTGTTGTTCTTTCCTGCCATCTGATCTTCAGTATAGAACGAAGACAGTTGTTGATAAAGGTGTTCAGCCTGTTGGAAATATTCTTTGTGACCTACCAAGTTTTTGATCCGTATAGAAGAACTGAGTTGACGTTGTTTGTATTGAAAATCCGAATTTTGTTGTTGATGCAGAGTTGAGTGACGAAGATTTCCATATTCGTTTCATGTTGATGAATGTGTTTCTCGCCTTCCCGATTCTCGATTTGACATCCTCGCCTGTTCGTCCTCCTGTAGATGAGGCAATGCTCCCTAGATAAGTGAAAGAAGTAACCTCTTTCAAATCCCTCCCGTTGATGGTGATTGGCGCTGAATGTTGCTGCTACTGTTGTTGTTGTTGTTGTTGGTTGGTTATTTTCATAACCTCCGTCTTGTGTATGTTCACCTGGAGTCAGTGCTGTCTTTGCTGCTTCTTCGACCAGTTTGTCGGTTTTCGCTTGTAAGTCTTCGATTTTGTGTGACATCAAACATAAATCATCCACGCGCGAAATCCAGGTCTTCTAGGTTCTTCACGTCGGTTCAGGATATCCCTGTCTTCTCGTTTCCCACTGTTTGACGCATAATGCAGTCCACCACAATTAGGAATAACATTGGTGATCATAAGCACCCTTGTCTGAATCCTGTGTTTACTCCAAAAACCTCACTGAGTTTTCCGTTGTGGATTATTTGACATGTGCCGTTGTCGTACGGCTGTTGAATAAGGTTAATGAATATATGGGGTACGCCGTAGTACTCGAGTAGTTTCCAAATTACTTCGCGGTCAACGCTGTCGAAGGCCTTCTCAAAGTCTGTGAAGTTGAGGTAGAGGTTTGATTGCCATTCCATGCTTTGTTCTGTGATGATGATGCGTAGAGTTGCAATTTGGTCAGAACATGACTTGCCTTTCCTGAATCCAGCTTGTTCTGGTCGGAATTCTGCATCCAGTGCGTCCTTGATTCTCTCCAGGATGATGCGACTCAGGATTTTACTTGGCGTCGACAGGAGCATGATTCCTCGCCAGTTCTTGCAGAGTCCTAAGTCGCCCTTCTTTGGTAGTTTCACCAGGTAACCTTTCCTCCAGTCAGTAGGCACCTTTCCCTCTTTCCAGATTTTTTGCAATAATGGAGTCAGCATATCTGCCGTCGTTTCTGGGTCCGCTTTCAGTGCTTCCGGGGGTATTCCATATGGTCCAGCTGCTTTTCCAGCTTTCAGAAGCTTGATTGCATTCATGACTTCAGTTTTCGTTGGAGGATTGGTGTCAACTTGCAGTTGTGTACGTGCTGTTATTGGTATTACTGGACGGGCTGCAGGTGGTGGTCGGTTCGAGAGTCCTTTGAAGTGGTCCGCCCATTGTTTAATCTGTCTTTCTTCTTTGGTAATTGGGTTCCCTTGGCTGTCTTTTATGGGTTTCACTTGTGTTGATCTCTTCCCGGAAAGAGACTTGGTTATCCGATATAATAATAGTAATAACAATTATAAAGGTAGGGGTTGTATTCCTATGTATTCTATATGTCTTCCAACTAAACTCTATTGTGTGCTTCGTTTATGCAGTCTTGCAGAGAACAAAAACATAATAGGCGGGATTGTACTGTTGCTACATTATCAGAATTTGTTACTTTTTTTTTCATGTTTTTATCTTTTTACTAGAGTACCCACCTATTTTTTTTCGCCTAAAGTATTACTATTATTAGTAGCAGTAGATGACTCCCGAAATATACCATTTGTTTTTGAAGTGTGTTTTTTTCTCTCATTTTCAATGATTTGACAACTATGGAAATAATTCACCTTTTTTGTGTTTCTTCAATGTACTGTGTGTCACATGTCATAAACATTCATTTGATGTAAATCTAACATAGAACCATCCAGCTCAGAAAACACAACCACACCAAAATAGAATGTTACTATTCTTAAACGGATCAAATAGTGCTTCATTCTTTACTACTACTACTACTACTACTACTACTATATTTGGTACCCTAACGGTACAAGACAGTTAATTTTTGTAAGGATTTGATTTGTTTCTTCAAGTTTAACCACGAATGAGACAATACTGTCCTGTCTGTCTGTCTGTCTGGATTCAACATAGAACTTACCACCGAAGTGCAGCAGTTCGAGTTGCCACGTTCCAAATAGAACACAAAGGTAGACAAGAAGATGAGTGGTGAAGAGAATCAATAGAGTTTTGACAAGTATAAGAGTGGAACAGAATGAGTAATGGTAGAAAGGAATATTAAAGATTACAGAGACTGAATCCATCTGTGTAAGCCATTGACAACGATTTTGAGCCATGTCACCTATTCTCTGTCTCCACCCATTGATTCTTAGAGTCCCGAGGGCGGGCCCCAACCCGGAAGACTGAATCTCCCTCCCTACCTGACTCAGTTTAACTATCAGGGATTTCATGGATTGATGAGGCCATGTTTTGTTTGGCCAACACTTACTCTTTTCCAACCTGCACCTCTATCAGTTAGTAATGCCCGTCGGGAGGGGGAGGCGATGGGTAGGCATGGGCAGCACGTGACCACCTAGCCATCTCAATCTATGTAACTTTATGGCCTCGTCGATTGATTTTCCCTCTTTGCCCAACCCTCTACGCCTAACGTCAACATTACTTACCTTATTATACCACCTAACGCGAGAAAGAGATCGTAGACATCTATGATCAAAAACAGTCAACCTTTTCATGTCTTCAACTCATATTGGCCATGTTTCAGAGCCATAGAGAAGGACGGAGCGAACTGCTGAGAAGTACACACGTCCCTTGGTTGATAACCGGATGTCACGCCTACGCCGGAGACGGTGTAAGTTAGAGAAAGCAGCCCGAGCTTTTTGGATCCGTGCTGAGATTTCGTCACCAATCAGTCCGTCGGAGCTGATACAACTTCCCAAATAGGTGAAGTGGTCAACATGTTCTATCACTTCACTCCCTATCACTAAGCTAGGAGTTGACTTAGTCCAGTCAAGTCCTGTAGCAGCATCTTACATTTTACAGGGGTGAATCGCATGCCAAACCTACGAAGATTGCTGCTCAAGGTGTTCAGAAGACTCTGCATTTTGTCAGCATCCTCCCCTAACAGGACTATGTCATCTGCATATTCTAAGTCCATAAGACTATTCCGTGGTAACAAGTCGATTCCTAAGTCGTTAAGTTCAGTTAAGGATACTTCCATTAGCATATCTGTGATGAAGTTAAACAGAAATGGGGAAAGTGGACATCCTTGACGGACACCACTGGTTGTTGGCTGTATCTGATAGCCAGTCGAGCCACCGATTCGAACTATCTCTCAGACCTCAACCAGGAAGTCGTGACGCTGTACCAAGTGATGCTGACCTAACATAAATATCCTTCATCCCACGACGTCAAGTCATAGGCTGACCACCTCTCCTCTTCCTTCCATCCAGTCGCAGGGCTAGAGAACCGAGACCGGTACGTAAGCATATATCCAAGTTACCTAAGTCGGTGTTTCCAGGTGACAACACTCAACGAACGGTGATCTCCACTGTGTCCAAACACTTGCTGCCGTACCTCAGAATTACTCACACGATGAGACCGTGGAACGCAAGCAAGTTTACCGAGATAGCGACGGTCGAATACACAGATTCGCTCCACATCCTCAGATAGAAGTCAAGTTTCACCAGCGTAAAGCAAGACTGAGCGCACCGAAGCATTGTAAACGCGACCTTTGACAGTTAGGCTAACGTCGAGACGGCGCCAGAGGTGGCCCAAATTGGCGTATATCACCCTACCTTTCACTACACGGTTAGGAATGTCGTCCATCACACCTCCAACAGCACTCACACAACTACCTAGATACACGAACTTGTTAAAGTGATAAGCCGCATTAATATGAGAAATCTATGGAAAAAGCTGGTCCTGGGTTCGAACCCCGGTGGGTGCGTACTGATGAAGAGTCCTGGACTGGGACGAAACAGCTGTCTAGTACTCCCGGGTTTTCCAGTGGTTCTCTAACCAACGTCAGTTCATGATGAAATCCTGTAACCAATCAACAAAATCCCTACAAACCAATACTTGAAAAAAGCTCAGCTATAACAACACTACATGTAGTCACAAACACACATAGTAGGATATACATACTTCGAGGACACTTTTAAAAAGTATTATGTAAAATTCTATTTTTAGTAAAAAAAAGCATCATACTTACATCCATATATTTTTTGATTATCTGATCGACATCACGATTAACAAAAGGTTGTAAGAATTTGCGTAACAGGCGCAAGGTTGGTTTTGCGTCTAAAACAAGTCCAGTATGCCTGAAATAAATATTTAAAAAATGAGTTTTAGACAATAAGATCAATGACATTAACTTTACAATAATGTTATTCGAATACTTTTTAAAATTTTTATTCCTAGACGTTCCCAGTGGTGGAACATAGGGCTTCAAGCTACAGTCGGCGAGCATTCTACCGCTGTGTCACCGACGGATTATTCCAATATAGTTTGATGTATATGAGTTTTACTTACTGACATGATAGAAGGCTGTGGAACCTCTGATGCAATTTAATTTATAAAATCAATGCGCTCATCAGTTTTTTTAAGTGTTTGATAGCAGTAATTGTGTGGAACCTATGAGGAACTCTCTGAATACACCAATGATGATACAAGAAATAGATTCAACTGTAAAGCCAAAACAAGAGGTGAAAGATCGGGAAGATTATTTCCCAAACAAGATTGAAAAACTGGTTCCCAATAATTAGGAGTTAAATGCGTTTTCTGTGGCATTTAGTAGGATTCTTGTAATGAAGATAGGTATGTGGTGAGTGCTACTTATAATCCGACATAAGTAGTATATCAGAAACGAAGTAACAATATGTTTGGCACACTGGAAAGAGCAATCAAAGAAGAGAACCATGAGAAGAATGTTGCCATATGATGCAGAATCCAAAAAGCTATCGAATGAGACGATATTCGACCAATTCGTCAAGGATGTGGTAAATGATGTGCAAATGGCCGGTTGAGAATATGGTATACCAAATTTAGCTATGTACCATACGTTTCACCAAATAAACATTCCTTTCAGCCTCCTCAGTCTTGTTTTCTTTACAGGTATACCTATTATTCCTGTGAAATATCAATTTTATAGAAGAATCAGCTAAGGATGCGATTTGAACTATCATTGCAAGAGTGAGACTGACTGACTGACTGTCTTCAACATAGACTTTTGCGCAGAAATGCACCAGTTCAACTTGCCACACTCTGTATGGTACGTAAAGGAAGACAAGAAGAGAGATTTAAATGAACAATAATAAGCAGAAATGTGAGGAAGAAAGAAAAGTAACATGGTGGATCACAAAGGATGAAGAATACAACTAGGCTATTCACAGCGATTTTGAGCCATATCACCAATTGCCTCCAGCCATTGACTTTTAGCTTCCCAAGAAACCTTACACCTCCCCTATGTGGCTGGCTCAAACCGATTGGAAAAGATTTCATGAAGTGATTTCAAGGTTTGGTTTGATTACAACACTTGGTCTTTTCCAGCCTGTTTCTATGTCAGCTAACATTGTCCGTCAAGGAAGCTTTCATACTTTAGTGATATCAAAGCCCTACGTCTAATGAGCATAACATTAAACATAGTCATAATTCGAAAGATAATTAAGAACAATCTCACAACTGTCATCTTAGTAATTGGCTGTGTTAAAAACAGAATTATTTAATTTCACATCAGTATGATATTCACTCGAATGACGGAATATTTAGATTACACTATGAACAGTTAACGCCTGACTTCATTACAGCAACCTAATTTAATTAGAGGTTTACAATTGAACATCAGTTTGCATTTATTTTCAGTACAGTGTTGAGTATACGTGAGTAAGACAAGCTGGCTGGCCTACTATCTCCAAAGATTTTCCTGATTGCGGTAGATTGGATAATGCGACAGACAGTGGGCAACGAGGAAACAGGCATAAAATGGACCCACACAAAAACTTTGGAGGATCTGGACTTCGCCGATGATATATTTATATCTGATTTCCCACAAACTGGAAGATAGGCAAGTGAAAAGCAACAACTTGGTAGAAGAAGCATCAAGAGGAGATTGGACTTTTTTCAGGTGAACATAGAGAAAACAGAGGGGACGATGAAGATTCCTGGCCAGTAGCGACAGCAGTAGCAACTACATCAGACAACAATCAGCATAAATGGGAGGAACCTGAAAGAAGCAACCTCCTTTACCTGCCCACCTAGGGAAGCATCGTTCCAACTACAGGCGGATGGAACTGATGAGGATACCAAAGCGAGGTTCGGGAAAGCAAGGCAAGCTTTCATTACTCTCAAGTCTGTGTGGAGGTCAACAGCACTCAGCATGAAAATGAAAATAAGAACAGGATTTTCAACTCCAATGTGAAGTCAGTGCTACTATCGGGATTGGAGACATGGCGCCGCGTCACGAAGGGCACTTCGAACAAACTACACACCTTCATCAACAGCTGTCTTCGCCCAGTACTCAAGATCAGATGGCCAGAAAAGATCAGCAATAGTGAGGGATCTCTGGGAACGAACCAACCCAGCAGGAACCGAATGTGCAAGAAATATGCAGGAAGAAATGGAGGTGGATTGGCCATACTCTGAGAAAGCAAATCATCAAGTGACATCACACGACAGGTCATCATTTGAGTGGATCCCTAATGGGAAGCGGCGAGTTACTCGTCAGTGCGAAGGTGGAGTGACATGGAGGAGGTCGTGTGAAGAGGAGATGAAAGCAAGTGGTGAGACATGGGCTAGGTGAAAACGTTGACAGAAAACCGAACGCAATGCAGACGTTTGGCTGAAGCCCTATGTTCCTCTAGGAATTAAAGGAAACAATAATATAATAAAACACTCAAATTCCCCTTGAGAGATAGAGTACATAAAAAAAATGGTTAAATGTGTTGGATATATTGTATTCCACGAAAGAAAGAAAGAAGCGAATGGTGTCTCTGTTGTTCTTATGACTATAAGTGAAAAGATTAAATGTGAGTTATAATACTGATACAAATATGTCAATCCTTCTTATATGGCGATTTGTTTAAATCAATTGGGCTACCAGAATTTCCATCCATCAGAAGTGCTGCTTAAACTCTTCAGCATTTCTTATTGTTTAAATCATACAATTTATATAGAATGTTCGCTACATCAACTCGCGCGCATATTCAATTAGCTTTCAACAAAATGCTGTACAATTCTTCAAGGAAATGACGAAAATATGCAACAAACATAACTAACCAAATTGGAGAAAATTAATCTGATGCTAGCTAGTGACGTACTACAGGATGCAGTTTCCTGGAGTTCTAGTGAGAAGCCGTGACCAGTGAGGTCCATCCAGATGTTACGTGTGAGGATGGATATCCCACCTACGACATTGGTTGGGGTCGCGCTAAATCACGAATTGGTAGAAGTTAGAATTCATGCACTGGCCGTTGAATCAGGTCCCAGTGGCTGAATGATATACGAGTTAGTTTGCCTTGTAACCGGAAGGTCCTGGTTTCGAATCCTGGTGGTGGGTGCGTACTGCCGATGATTTCCAAAGTACTAGGATGAAACAGCTATCCAGTACTCCCTGTGGCTGGTTTTCAATGGTTCTCTAACTGATATCAATCAATCCGTGATCAACTCGTAAAAATACATAACTAACCCTTACACACCAAACTATAGAAAACTAAAATTTCTAATATTTTCTGATTATATAGTGAGAGATAAATAGAGAGAGAGAGTACTTTAAAAAAAATAGAGCCAGCTAAATATACATGACTTACTACATGTTTAATTTGTAGCAAAAATGAAGAGATCGAATAACATATTCATCACAATGTTGTGCACAGATAGATAGAAAAAAATTAAAGGATTATGCTTTCACTATTGTTTTGTATTATCACGTATATACGTTGGTGACGACGGTATGACTACACTTTTATGTGGGCGTGAATGGATGTGAGCTTTACTGCCAAAAAAATTAACTTAGCTTGCATATATATATATATATATATATATATATATAGTATTTTATATCTTGGCTTTGAGTCTCTTTGTAATGTTCTTTTAGGGAGACAGTTACAATTAGCAATAATAAAGCCTTATTTCAGACATTGTGTGAACACACATAGTGTACAGAAATTTTCAGCGTATTTAGTTCTGAAATAATCCCTCTGCATACACGATTATTTACCTGTAAAGTAATGATCTGAAGTATACCATGTGACATAATATTGTTTTCTATAGTTTGGTTTGTAAGGGTTAGTTATGTTTTTACGAGTTGATCACGGATTGATTGATATCAGTTAGAGAACCATTGAAAACCAGCCACAGGGAGTGCTGGACAGCTGTTTCCTCCATCCTAGTTTCTTTGAGAATCATCGGCAGTACACACCCACTACCAGGATTCGAACCCAGGACCTTCCGGTTACAAGGCAAACTAGCTCGTATACCATTCAGCTGCCACTGGGACCCGATTCATTTTATATTTCTGTACTTTCACACTTACACCAAAGACTGATTCAATTTGCTATATTATTCTATGTTAGCTGGAATATAAGATCAACATATATAAGATAATTCCTGACCATATTCTTTATCATGTATTATTGAAACATGTAGTCAAAGACGATAAGTAAGTATAACTCAAAATCAACCACAAATATCTCTGTGCATAGGATGGAGATTTGTGCAAACCTACCAGTATTTAAAAGCTCTGTGATAATGATTCACAACAAGTGGAAAATTCAACGACGCCTATGGTGTGAAGAAAGGAAAAAAGACAGGGGGCTGCCTGCTCTCACCAATGATATTCTTGATTGCAGAAGACCAGATTCTACAGAAGACTGAGCTTCGGGGGGCGAGATGGCAGGAATACGTTGGACAGATAAGAAGAAGACTCTAGAAAATCTTGACATCGTAGATGATTTATCTCTAATATCACATAAACTCGAAGACTTACAGGCGATAACCAATAAGTTGGAAGAGAAGGCAGGCAGCAAAGATATGACTTTAAGAAGAAAGAAGTAATGAAGGTAACTAACCAACAACAACAACAACGACAACAAACACCAGTCACTGTCAACAGAAGACATTTAAGAGAGGTTACTTTCTTTACTTATGTAGGAAGCATCATTTCAACTACAGACCACAGCACGGATCACGATGTCAAAACCAGTCAGAATCGGAAAGGCAAGGCACACCTTCATCACTCTGAAATCACATTGAAAATTTTCTACACCCCACCGCATAAATAACAAAATTTGGATTTTCAAAACCAATGTTAAGTCAATCAACACATATATATTAGTTGAAAACTCGGCTAAAGCGTCACGAAAAGTATTTCCAAAGCCAGTTGCAGACTTTTATTAACAGCTGCCACCTTCACTGGCTGGCTCCCTACTGAAGATCAAATGGTTGGTCAGAAAGAATTAGCAACATGAAACTCTGACTGGCTGGGAACAAACCAAGAGCCAATCGGTCAACAAATATGTAGGAGAAAATGAAGATGAACCGCAAACGTTGAGGAGGTCGTCGAATGACATAGCGCGCAATGCAGGCCATCACTCGAGTGGAATCCCAATGGGAAACGATGAGTTAGTGGTGTGTCCGAGGGTGACATGGAAGAGATCGTGTGAGTTGGAGCAAATAAAAGACAACAGGCAGTCGTGGGACCATATATAAAGAACTTCAGAGAACAAGATAAAGTGGAGATGTTCTGTTGAAGCCTTGTGTTCTACTAGAAACCACCCAGGGGAACAATAATAATAACCAACAGGACATATTTATTCCCCCTCTAACGTCATCAATATGACCCTTGCCTAGGATATAGAAATTTAAACAGACAATGAGTTGTACTACTGTTTTGTTCTTCTAACAGACTTATAATAAAAGTGTATAGCAAACTGAATCAGTAATAATAATAATAGTCAAAACGATGTATGTGACTATTTAATTAGAAAGTATCAACTAGAAAACCACTTTTAATGTGTAAATGTAAGCGAATAACCATCGAGAAACATATATTGAAAGGTGATAACTGTAGTATAATGAGTTAGTATATTAAAAAATAACATATGATAGCTATTACTATTATCATTATTCTCTTGGTTTTCGAGTGGACCATAGGGCTTCAACATAAAACATCCGTTTTTTCCTATTCTCTATAGTCCTCCTCAGTTGGCCGCCCCACGATTTTCCATAAATATGCCCAACCCGTCGTCCCCCATTCGGGTTCCAGTCGAGTACCTGGAGCATGGTGTAACTCAGAAGTCTACTTATTGTGTGTTTTTGATTCATATCTATTTTCTTCGGCATATTTGATAAGTGACAATAACGAATAATTAATATCAAGGCCATGCGATTCTAGCACAAACGAAAGATCAGTTTAATAACATTTGATGTTAGGTGTTGGTAACATTACGTTATAATATGCTCTTATTTAGTGTAGTTGTGTTCTTTGAGCGAAGCTTTCAATACCTTAATAGGCACAGAGAAGACAACTGCACCAAAATCATCCCCACTGGGGATCGAACCCAGGACCTTCCGGTTACAAGGTCAGCTCATTCGAACCCCAGTGGGTGCGTACTGCCGATGATTCCCAAAAACTAGGATGAAACAGCTGTCCAGTACTCCCTGTGGCTGGTTTTCAATGGTTCTCTGACTGATATCAATCCATGGTCAAACTCGAAAAAAACAAATCTAATCCTTACAAACCAACTTTTGGAAATTAATCTGATGCTAGCTAGTGCCTCGCTACAGGACGGAGTTTCCTGGAGTTCTAGTGAGAAATAGTGACCAGTGAGGTCCATCCAAATGTCACGTGTGAGGATGGATGTCCCACCGATGATATTGGTTGGTGGTCACTTCATAATCACGAATTGGTAGAAGTTAGAATTCATGCACTAGCCATTGAAACGGGCCCCAGTGGCTGAATGGTAGCTAGCTTGTCTTGTAACCGGAAGGTTTTGGGTTCGAACCCCGATGTGGGGTGGGTGCGCACTACCGATGATTCCCAAAAAACTAGGATGAAACACCAGCTGTCCAGTACTCCACAATTTGGGTTGAACCCACCACATTGTTACTCAAGTTACTAGTTACTCATGATCTTATCCACCTCTTGTCTTTATTATGCAACTCATTTTATTTTATTTTTTTTTTATTTTGATTTACAGCTTGATTCCACACCGTATTTTCAGTACAAGTATGGAATTTTCAGCATGGATATCGGTAGCCCAAATTCAGGCCGACCATAGATATCGGGTGTGCGTCGGCAGGGGATCGAACCCCGGACCATGTGCATGGTCGGCGAGAGTCCTAACCACTGTGCCACCGACGCACACCATTGTTTCAAAGCACTTATTTCTTGTTTATTCTTAAGCTTTTTGGGTATCGTTTATTAAATTTGGAGTCGCCTGTCAATAATTTAACATTATTTAACATTTGAAAGTATGCTAAAATTGTTCTGTACATAAACTTGAATTTATTTCTTTAAGCTATACGCAGCTGAGTTGATGAGATGCCAACGAAATAAATGATGGTACCACCTTCTTATTCTGCACAAACCACTGTTGTTCTTGCTGCTTTATTCAGTCAAATGGTGTTAATTTGAATAAACCCTGATCAGGTGATGAAAGTAACTGTGATCCAATAACCAACCACTACCATTACATAGAATTTCAAATAATTCAGCTATATATATATATATATATATATATATATATATATATATATATAATTAATGGTGAAATCGTGTCAAATGCTGCATTCATCATTGATTTTGTCCTTGTACCTTGATCATTACTTCGTATAAAAAATTATAATAATAAAAAAAATAATTAAGCTCTCTATAACTTGAAACAACGTGTCTTTTTACAAACTAAATTGCGTGGGTGTATAGACAAATAGACAAACAGACAGACAGACAGAAGTTCATTCACTACTACAGAGTTAATACCAAAATGCGTGGTATGAAACTATCTATCATTTCAAGGCCATATGAGCTTTTCTCACTCACTCACTCACTCTAAAACCAAATACTAACTACTAACGTACCTAGATAAAACATGGGATAGAAAATCAGGCTATAGATGTATATATATGTTGATATTTGCGCGCGCACACCTACAGAGATATGCGTGGGCGTACTACATAATACATACAATACATACAATAATCAGTGCGTCAGTACAGCGAATAATGAATAAAACATATGATCTAGAAAAAGCTAACAACGACCAAAAATGATTAATAGGCTTGTAAAAGCTATCTCTATGATGACGTAAGATTAAGGCCAGACAATTAAATATCGAGGCTAAAAATAAACACATAGTCAGTCTGAGTTAGTATTTCCAAATTGTTTCAACTAGGCCATTGTATATGTATATGAATGATTATTCTATCTAGTCTTTCTTTGTTTGTATGTATGTGTTTTAGGCTGGCTATAGCAGTCAGTGAGTGTGTGTGTGTGTATTTAAGACAAGAAGTACAAGGCTATATATAGGAGTTAGTTAATATCATATACACAGGCCCAGATCATATGATCAGATGTGTTAATCGAAAGCATACCTCGAAAAAAAAATGGAAGAAATTGTAACATATGATAAAGGAAGGCATATAATAGTCCCTTTCTAGCATCCATCTAGCATCATACCATGTACCAAATTAAAAACTCAAGATGATTTGAAATACCAGGACTACTAACCTACTTAACTGTCATAAACGACTGTAAAACAGCTACCAAAAATGAGAATCATTTGAACAAAAGTACAAGAGAGTAAATAATATGAAATTTAAAAAAAGGAATTACTTTCTTATATTTATCACACCAATAGTTCATTACATGTAACCTCCTGCTGATTTTGTAGTCTTTCCTTTCTATAATAATATTACAACATTATTTATGAAAATACACTACAAAGGAGGAGAGATAGAAAGGCAAATCGAAAAACGCAAATGATCCCCCTCACCTCCTCAAGTTCCTACACAAAAATTGTGCGTCGGTGGCACAGTGGTTAGGACTCTCGCCGACCATGCACATGGTCCGGGGTTCGATCCCCTGCCGGCGCACACCCGATATCTATGGTCGGCCTGAATTTGGGCTACCGATATCCATGCTGAAAATTCCACACTTGTACTGAAAAATACGGTGTGGAATCAAGCTGTAAATCAAAATCAAATCAACATCACACCAATAGACTAATGTTCGTTAAGTTAGACAGTGAAGAAGGCAGAGTCAATTAGCAAGTCGATTCGTTGACATTTCAGCATCATGTGTACCAGTATACCAGGAATATTATTAAGCATAGACTTCTATTCCGTGAAAATAGGATTAACCCTAAGTCTGATCACTTAGGGATGGACTTGTTACCAGGGTATAGTCTTGTTGACTTAGAATACGCGGATGATGTAGTCCTCCCTCCTACATGAAGACGCTGATAGAATGTAAAGATCTTCTGAATACTTTGAGCACCAATATTCAAATGTTTGGCAAGCGATTTGCTCCTGTCATAAATAAGACGACGCTTAAGGACTGGACTACATCGACTACTCCTAAATTAAAGATATGAAGTGAAGTGGTAGAGTGTGTTGACCACTTCACTTATTTCAGAACAAAATCCTATCACGGATACAAAAGGCTTGTGTGGAATTTGACAACTTAGGTTATCATCTCTGTGACGTAGACGTGTGTACACTGCTCAGCAGTTCACTCTGTCCTCCTTTATAGGCGTGAGCGAGACGTGGCCATTGACCTATGATAATAAAATGGAATGCTAACTTGACATAATGATAGAGGGGAGTAGAAGTGATATATTTTTTTATTCCTTTACGTTCCCAGTGGTGGATTATAGGGCTTCAAGATAGAAGCCTGAAGTTTCGGTAGCAGTGGTGTTTATTTTTTACGGGATGGGGTTGCTAGCCTCATACCCAACCTTCCCTCTTTAACAGTCCTATTACTAACTTACCGAGGTAAAGGAGTGAGTCGGTGGCCGAGGATCGAACTCTGGACCACCTTCATGGCTGGTGAGCATTCTACCACTGTGCCACCGACGCACAGAAGTGATATAGATATGCTATAAAGAGAATTGTGCTATAGACCATTGAGTACACGTAAAAAAAGAGATTCTTTTTAAAAATTGAGCTGCCAAAATACTCTGTCATAACAGTGCATATAATTCCTCTTCTTCACTTTGTTTTAATCTATTAAAAATCTAACCTCTAATGGTGTTTTGTACTCCAGCGAGTATTTAAAATGTCTACAAACTGCTGATTTGCAGGTTCATATAAAACCTGAGGCGGCAACGTATCCCAATACATGAGATGAATGTTACCGAGATTTTGAGTGAGAACTGATTGATTGGTTTCAACGTTCCAGTTACCATACTCCCTCCTTGTATCACAAAGAGCAAGAGAAGAGAGTAAAGGGATTCAAAAGAGAGAGATAATAAACAGAAATTTGAGACAAAAAGAATAGTGATATCGAAGAACAATAGAATTTTGTTGGGTATTATAAACCAGAAAGAGTGAGTGAATGCATCTGCACCACTGAGAACGATTTTGAGCCATATCGGTCGGTCGGTTTTCGACATAGAACTTTGCACATATGTGCGGCAGTTCAAGTCGCCACAATCTATGTAGCACGCAAAGCAAGAGAAGGAAGTAGAAGAAATGCATAATATAGACAGTAAACAGTGGTGTGAGACAAAGGAATAGTAATAACGAAGAACGAACAGTTTCATCGGAAATCATAAGTCACAAGGAGTGGATGCATCTGCGCCACTGAGAACGATTTTGAGCCATGTCACCAATTGTTTCCAACCATTGGTTTTTACCATCCCGAGGGCCCCAACCAGGAAGTCTACATCTTCCTACGTGGCTTAGATGAACTGTTGTGGATTTCATTGATTGGTGCCATGTTTTGGTTTGACCGCCGCCAGCTCTTTTCCAGCCTGACCCTATATCAGCTAACATTGCCCGTCGAGGAAGGCGATGACTAGGCATACGTAACACATGTCCTAACCATCTCAGTCGAAGTAATTTCACAGTCTCGTCGATTGATTTCCCCGCCTTACCTAGCACTCGACCGACGCCTAACCTCAATATTGCTCACCTTATTATACCACTTCACGCGGGAGATAGAACGCAGACACTTATGATCGAAGACAGCTAATCTTTTCATGTCTTCTGCTCTCAATGGCCAGGTCTCACAGCCATAAAGGAGGACGGAGCGGACTGTTGAGCAGTACACACGCCCTTTGGTCGATAGTCGGATATCGCGTCTACGCCAGAGACGGCGAAAACTGGCGAATGCGAACCTAGCCCTCTGTATTCGTGCTGAAATTTCGTCGGAGATCAACCCGTTGGGGCTGATGGTACTTCCCAAGTAAGTGAAGCGGTCAACGTGTTCTACCACTTCACTTCCTATTTCTAATCTAGGGGTCGATGAAGTCCAATCCTGCAGCATCATCTTACATTTTATAGGGGCGAATCGCATGCCAAACATGCGGAGATTGTTGCTCAGGGTGTTCAGTAGACTCTGCATTTTGTCAGAGTCCTCGCCTAGAAGGACTATATCGTCCGCATATTCTAAGTCAACGAGATTCTTCCCTGGTAGCAAGTCAATCCCTGAGTCGCTGAAGTGAGTTAGGGTTAAGTCCATTAGTACATCTATGATGAAATTGAATAGGAATGGGGATAATGGGCATCCTTGACGGACGCCACTAGTCGTCACCACTTCAGATGACAACTCGCCATAAGCCCTCACCTGGCTGCATGAGTACGAGTAGAGTGCCTTAATCAGTGCAGTGTATTTTCTTGGCATTCCCTTTACAGCCAAGCATCGCCAGAGAACCTCCCGGTCGACAGAATCGAATGCCGCCTTTAGGTCAAGAAATATAATGATTGTCGGACGCCGGTAGGAATGCCTATGTTCTAGAATCTGTCGAAGGGTGAAGATGTGATCAATACACCCTCTACCTGGCCTAAAACCTGCCTGGTTTTCTCGTGTTTGTGTCTCCCGAGCCCCACTTAATCTACGCAGTATTATTGAGCCTAGGATTTTAGATACTATATTAGTCAGACTAATCCCTCTGTGATTATCACAAGACGACTTGTCCCCCTTCTTGTATATCGGGATGATCAGTGACTTACACCAACCTGATGGGACTTCCTCTGATTCCCAGACGCTGCCTAGAACCTCCGTTAACGCAGACAGTAAACTGTCGCCTCCGTACTTAAATACCTCTGGAGTCAATAAATCAGGTCCCGCTGCTTTGCCTAGCTTCAGATTGGTGACAGCTTTAGTAACCTCAGTTAAGGACGGAGGACCTGTGTCTATCTCCCATTCAGGGAGGTGTTGGATGTCCGGTAGGTTAAGTGTGGCTGTGGGCCAATTAAACTGCTCTTCATAGTGCTCTTTCCAGCGCTCCAGACGTCTATCCTGGGAGCTAATTATGGTGCCATTTTTCTCGGAGATTGTTTCGCTTATCATTTGTTTTTTACCACCTGTTTCCCTGATAAGCCTGAATAGTTGTCTGGTGTTGCCTATCGCCGATGCTTTTTCCATCTCTTTCGCCTTTGTCAACCACCACTGTTCACGGTCCTTGCGGAGACTTTTCGTAAGTTTCTTTTTGTGCAGCTTTCGCTCCTCATTGAATTCGGAGCTCGCCGGAATAAGTCTTCTAGCATCTATCAGTTCGGATGAGGCAGTCGAAATCCAATGGTTTTTACTCACCTTTGGATTTACCTTATTCACAGCTTTTACAGCTGTATCTATGGCTGACTGAATATTCTTCCAGGCTTCTTCAGGGTGAGCGCAGCTGTCAAACTCAGATATGTGTTTAGCTAGTTCTTCCTCAAATAGGGACTTAGTTCCCTGGTCGAGCTGGGGACGTGATGGGTTTACCGCCAGCTGTTTCCTACGTCCGTTCAGTCGTAAGCACACACGAGCGCGGACCAGTGCGTGATCGGTATCTACACACGTGTTCCAGAAGGAGCGACAATCTCCTACCGACCCACGCCAACGATAGCTTATTGCTATGTGGTCTATTTGTGTCCAGCGTTGATTTGATGATGGGGGTCGCCAGGTCAAACAGTGTCTCTCCTTGTGTTTGAAGTTAGTGCTTACAAGATACAAATGATTATCTGAACAGAACTGTAGGAGACGGTCACCGTTGTCGGTTCGCTGGCACGGAATTCCGTATGTGCCACCAACATTCTTCTCAGATTGACACAATTTCCCTACTTGAGCATTAAAGTCACTAGCTAAAACGACTATATCTGAGCGTCTAGCCTTTCGCAGCAAACTAGACAGCTTTTGGTAGAACTCGTCCTTCGTTTCATCCGAACTGCAGTCAGTGGGGGCGTAGGCGGAGATTACGAAAAGGCATCGGCGAGTAGTGCAGTCCTTTCTCCTTTTCACTGATCCGTTCAGGCGGACAGCACACATTCGGCTATCTACCGGGATCCAGTCAAGTAATGTCTTTTCTGCTCTAGTACTTAAAGCTATCCCAACACCAGCTAATCCTCGTGAGCTAGCCGTCGCATCTCCTGACACCCTCAAGGTGAATTTTGCAGATTCATCCTGTTGGCCAGGTGGGGTTAGGTGAATAACCACACTTGGGTCTTGTATGCGTGTTTCTGAAATTGAGCCATATCACCAATTGTCTCCAGCCTTCATTGGTTTTTACCATCCCAAGGAACCCAACCAGTACACCTTCCTACATGGCTTACTTAAATTAACTGTCATAGATTTCATTAACTGATGCCATACCAATACCAGCTCTTTTCTAACCTAATACTGTGTTAGTCATCAAACATTGTCCATCGAAGAAGAGCGAACTGCCACTACCTGGAAAATATAAAACTGATTATCCGCAGTCTTCAATTATTTAGCTATTATTATTATTATGTTCTTGGGTGACAAAATGTACTCCTTTTTTAATTGGCTTTCAACCAAATGCTGTACATTTCTCAAGGGAGTGAGGCAAAGAGGAAGTATCATAAGGGATTGGTTTTTGCTTCGGGTCAGACAGCAGTGTATCAGGCGATTTACTGTCAGTTACTAATTTACTTGAAGATATCCTGGAGAAAGAGAAATTACCGTGCAATGAATTCCGTTGAAAATTATGTAATTTATATTGGCACTGTTCAGAAATAAAGCTATTATTATTATTATTAAAATTGCTTTCAGTCAGTTTGCGGTGAGAGCTGTCTGCTAGCCAATATTGGTAGACAGTAATTTACGTCAATGTTTACATCCCCAAATATTGGTCGTGAGAAAAATAAGAACAAAGACTGATTCAACAAACAATCACAGCAGACTTTGTTTGCGTAGGCGGATACAATTTGCAGATAATATAATCTGAACTTCAATAAACGGCCACAAAGAGATGAAAGATTAACGTTCAGCGAGAAACCACCAATCAGAAGACTGTGTTTGTTTGCTCACAATAATCTATAATAATGTACATGAAAATCTATAAATATCTGTTGATTTCCTAAATAAATGATCTCCTTGTCTTCTGCCGTTACAAGTTGATGTCAGAGTGCAAAATAAATTGCAAGCTGTGCTTGTACTCACTCCAGGATGTTATTGATTTGTTTAGTAGTACTATGTGTCGATAAATATTAAGTGTGTGAAAAACAAGGACAGACTTTGTAGGAAGAAAACCAAACTAATATACGCCGGTCATCATCATAATGCATAATGTGATAGTGTTTAAGACAGTGGCCATTTCTTTCTTATAATTGAATCCACTTTAACGATAACTTTAATAGTTACGGCGGCCTGTTTAATTCATTCGGCTACCAGAACTTCCATCCATCAGAAGTGCAGCTTAAACTCTTCTGCATTTCTTATTGTTTAAATCATACCATTTATATTGAATGTTCACTACATCAACTCGAGCGCATATTCAATTAGCTTTCAACAAAATGCTGTACAATTTTTGAAAGAAATAACGAAAAAATGCAACAAACATAACTAACCCTTACAAACCAAACTATAGAAAATTAATCTGATGCTCGCTAGTGACTTGCTACAGGATGCAGTTTCCTGGAGTTCTAGTGAGAAATCGTGACCAGTGAGGTTCAACCAGATGTCACGTGTAAGGATGGATGTCCCACCTACGACAACGGTTGGGGTCGCGCTAAATCACGAATTGGTAGAAGTTAGAATTTATGCACTGGCCATTGAATCGGGTCCCAGTGGCTGAATGGTATACGAGCCAGCTTGTCTTGTAACCGGAAGGTCCTGGGTTCGAACCCCAGTGGGTGCGTACTGCCAATGATTCTCAAACTAGGCTGACGAAACAGCTGTCCAGTACTCCCTTTGGCTGGTTTTCAATGGTTCTCTAACTGATATCAATCAATCCGTGATCAACTCGTAAAAACATAACTAACCCTTACAAACCAAACTATAGAAAACAATATTATGTCACATGGTATTGTTCAGATCATTACTTTACAGGTAAATAATCGTGTATGCAGAGGGATTATTTTAGAACTAAATACGCTGAAAATTTCTGTACACTATGTGTGTTCACACAATGTCCGAAATAAAGTCTTATTATTTAGAAAAAAAAGTAAAGAAAATAAAAGTATTTCGAAAAATCCGATAGTGTACACTTAGTCGTAATTATGATCATAACTTAAAAAGGTAACTTAATTACATGAATTATTTACTTTGACAGTTTTTGAATACCGCGAAATGCTGAGACAAACCCCCTACCACCATATGTCTATCAAGTTGTCTGAAATAAAGCTGATCGTTTGTGTCTGCGTGTGCGTGTGTGTATTCGTGAATATATTTCATTAGTCAAACGAGTTTATATGAATCATTTTTTTTCCTTCGCGTTCCCCAGTGGAACATAGGGCTTCAAGCTAGTGGCTTGAAGTTTCTGTAGCAGTGTTTATTTTACAGGATGGGGTTGCTAGCCTCATGCCCAGCAGCATTATTTCTGGCTTAGCGAGGTAAAGGAATGCGTCGGCCGGGAATGGAACCCCGGACCATGTGCATGGTCGGCGAGCATCTTAACCGCTATACCACCGACGCACATATGAATCATTAGAAAAATAAATTGGAAGATAATACCAGCACCACTACTAGTTGGGGGAGGGAAGTCAGTAGAAGTTTTAAGAACGGATCACTTGGAATGGAAAAATGGTTCGGAAAATCCCTCCTCCTCCTGGACGATCTACTGATAATATTTATACTTATTTCGACGTTTCAACTAACTTTGTAATTAGTATACGTTTCCCCCCCACACTGTGTATCAATAATTTGGCATTTGCATATCATATATATATATATATACATATATATATATATATTGATTTTTGACCTTTATTATTTGTCTTTGTCCTTATTTAACCTTTAGCCGTTATACTTCTATGTGCTTGTGTACACGTTTATAGTGTACTCTTTAATCATATGAGTTTGTTTGAGTGAATGAATGAAGGTCATTCTGACCTTCTCTGTAGTGTCTGCGGAAATTGTGTTGGTGTTTGAGTCTTGTGAACAGAGCTTTTCATTCCACCTTGTTGGGAATATTCTCCTGTTGATTCTAAATGTACTTTTTACAATTGGACTTTGGTTAACTAACTGTGTCTTACAGTACTTGTTTTTGTATTTAGTGACCTACATTGCCTGTATAACTAACTGCCTCACGGCACTGTTAAGGTAAATTTTGAGTTTTGATGCGATTATTGTTTAATAAGACCCCTAGAATATTCAAGAGTAATCGTCTCTTCTCTGCTTTTGGAACGTTTCGTGATAGTGCGTGTCTCGACGAAGTTTTCTCGCCTTGTAATCAGAAGGTCCTGGGTTCGAATCCCGGTGGGTGCGTACTGCTGAAGAGTCCAAAAACTAGGACGAAACAGCTGTCCAGTACTTCCAGGTTTTCCAATGGTTCTCTAACTAATGTCAGCTCATGATGAAATCCTGTAACCAATCAAATCCCTACAAACCAACACTTGAAAATTCCATATTAGTTTGTTTATTAGATATATCACACAGTGAAACAGTATTATTTACTGGATGACGAGGTTTCGAACACAATCTGTTATTGTTCATAATCATTTCATCAATTGTAATCACACGACTTTGAAACTTGAGTTTTATAGTTTTCTTTGTCCTCTCCTATTTGTCGTCGTTGGGGTAGTAGAATTTTCCAGATATCCTGGTGGACAGGTGTTGAATCATTCCTATTACACGTGTTTGTAGTTGATTCGATAAACAAAGCTTCTGTTATCAATCTCTCCCTATACCCTGTTGTTAAATTAGATTTTAAAACTGTCATCCTATCCCATCCCATTGTGTGGTTAGTAATAATAATAATAATAATAACGACATGCATGTGAAATATGCGCAAGACAACACCAACAATAAGGAATCTAAATCATCAGTAGTAATTCTATACAAAGAAGGAACCTCAGAAACCTTATGCCGGAGAATTTTTAACAAGGCAGGCAGGAATAAAAGTGGCTGGCATTCAAACCCTCCCACCACAAACTCAATTAGAAACAAGCTTTGTCGACTACAGGATCCTGTGGAGCCTTTAAAACAAAACAATTTAGTTTATCTAATACCCTGCCTGCGATGATTGTCAGGTCAAATGCATAGAAGAACAGGTGCTGTCAGACTAGCCAAACATAAAAATCTGGCAATATCTAGATTGGCTGACCCAAATAAGATAAGAAATCTAGAGAATAGTTCAAGTTTCAAAGTCGTGTGATTACAATTGATATGATTATGAATCGCAATAAATTTTGCTCGAAACTGTGTCATCCAATAAATAATACTGTTTCACTGTGTGATATATCTAATAAACAAACTAATATGGAATTACTTACTACCACAGTGCCCAAGTTTTATACATATATTAAATATGACTTATGGTCTTCCTGTACGAAGTTTTGTCAGCAATACAGTAGAACATAGAGATCGGTTACTTGCGTTCAGACCATAACCGAACAAATGAAGTCTCTGCATCACACTTGATTCTATCCCCCTCACCCAAAGGCAGAATGGTTGAAATGTAGTTTTTAATTGGTGGATGGTGACTAGCAGTGGAATCCAGGATAACGAGCATCTCGTCCCACTTAGGACTCTTCATCTGGATGCACCTGGATTTCCCACTGAGTGGTGTTCCCACCGAGGCTCAAGCCCAGTGCTCGTAGTTTCAAACGCCAAAGCGTTACCCACTACTAGACCACTTGGGCCACGAGAGCCACCTCTTGCGCAATGGGTCATAATAATTATTTAATTGAATTTTAGATTTTCCCGTCGATTGATTGGACCGAAGGGTTCTTGTGCAGATGCTTCAATAATGTCTGGTCATGTAATTAGAAGTTAATTGGTGGATGGTGACTAGCAGTGGGATCCAGCCAGATGTGCATTCCGTCCTAGTTGGGACGACATGTCAACCTGAGACCGAGCACTTCGATCCAATCAATCGATGGGAAAATCTAAAATTCAATTAAATAACCAACGGTAGTTTGGCTAATTTACATGAGTTTATGACAGTCACAGGTTATGACTGTTCACCTCAACTTTGTTAGTTCTCAAATCGATGTGGTGGATTAGTGTACCGAAAGTTGCTATGACATAACACCGAATAAAAATGAAACACTTTATACATTATGCATTCAAGCTACAACCGACAAACTGGTCAGAGAAGCAGCAAAGACAGGTCTCCAGGTGGACATAGACAAGACGGAGGTTATGAAAATAGCCAACCAACCAACCAACAACAACAACAACATCCAGCGCCAATCACCATCAACGGGAGGGATTTGAAAGAGGTTACTTGATTCACTTATCTAGGGAGCATTGTCTCAACTACTACAGGGGGAACGGACGAGGATGTCAAATCGAGAATCGGTAAGGTGAGAAACACATTCATCAACCTGAAACCAATCTGGAAATCTTCGTCACTCAACATCAACAACAAAATTCGAATTTTCAATACAAACGAAGTCAAGTCAGTTCTTCTATACGGATCAGAAACTTGGTCAGTGTGTCACAAAGAATATTTCCAGCAGCCTGTTGCAGACCTTCATCAACAATTGTCTTCGCTCTATACTGAAGATCAGATGGCCGGAAAGAATCACCAACAAGAGACTATGGGAACAAACAAAACAAGAACCAATCGCTGAACAAATATTCAGGAGAAAGTGGAGATGGATTGGACACTCGCTGAGGAGGCCGCTAGGTGAAATCGCGTGTCAGGCCAGTGCTCGAGTGGAACCCGAAAGGGAAGCGGCGAGTGGGACGTCAGTGCAAGGGTGACATGGAGGAGATAGTGTGAAGAGGAGTTGAAACAGTATGGATTAACATGGATGCAAGTGAAAAGTACGGTAGAAGACAGAAACAAGTGGGGACGTGCAGTTGAAGCCCTATGTTCCACTAGGAGCCCAAGGGAACAATAATAATAATACATTATGCAAAATATATAGAGTCAAACACACCGAGGATGATGATGATGATAACTTACTTAAGTCTTCTTTCAAAACCTGAATTTCTCCGATTTGAATATTTTGGATAATGAAGCACATTAGCATAACGTAAATTGAAACGTGGAAGACTTTGTGACTGAAATATTTCAGAGAAACAGTAAAAGAAGGTAAAAAGAATAAATAAAACGGTGGACGAAAAATGCATCAAAATAAAAAAAAATGGTCAACAGGATTAAAGTGTACATGTACATGAACGCATGTTCGGTGCAAAAATCTACACACACACACACCCGGCGCTCGCTTTCCAAACGTATCACCGAACACTTACCAACATGGTTTTACAAAGGAGAAAAACGATGCCCCCCCCACAGCTCCATCTTAGAGCATCTGATAGATTCCGGACACCAAGCTACACCCCAAACAAACTTCAAAGTCATCTACAGAGTAAGAAGTAGTCTTCCTAAAGTGTACGAATCAGACTTCTTCAAACTGCAGAAGCAATGGCAATTCACTTGCTAAGTCCTGAACTCTGCATACAGAAGAAGTTCGTTCAATCACTACACTTGCAATGGACGTAATCTATCTTATTACCCGACAAGTAAATTCTACCTAGTCTTTATTTTCTTTCTGTCTCTTCATTAGTATTATTTTGTCTTCTCAATTGTAATATTTTACATTTTCAACCTTCTTGTTCTCTACTCCCACCGATTTAATTTCTACACCTCACTACCACTGTTACTGACTTGACCAACACTCAATTTCTAGTCATTTATGTTACGTCATCCAACTTATTTGCTCAATTTCACTTCTAATTTAAATGGCATTATTCTCTACCCCACTTCTACTAAGTCTCTACCTGTAATTACCTCTGTTGCTACCCTGACCTAAGTTGAAACATTTTAAGCAATTATATTATTATTATTGTTCCCTTGGGTTCCTAGTGGAACATAGGGCTTCAAAGGCACGTTTCCACTTGCTTCTGTATTGAAAATCCGAATTTTGTTGTTGATGTTGAGTGACGAAGATTTCCAGATTGGTTTCAGGTTGATGAATGTGTTTCTCACCTTACCGATTCTCGATTTGACATCCTCGTCCGTTCCCCCTGTAGTAGTTGAGACAATGCTCCCTAGATAAGTGAATCAAGTAACCTCTTTCAAATCCCTCCCGTTGATGGTGATTGGCGCTGGATGTTGTTGTTGTTGGTTGGTTGGTTGGCTATTTTCATAACCTCCGTCTTGTCTATGTCCACCTGGAGACCTGTCTTTGCTGCTTCTTCGATCAGTTTGTCAGTTTTCGCTTGTAAGTTTTCGATTTTGTGTGACATCAGACATAAGTCTTCCGATGTTACGTCATCTAACTTACTAACTCAATCTTACTTTAGTTGCTGTCTAATTAACCTTGTTTCTATATTACATCATTCTTGTATTTGTATTACCTGATCAATTATCTAAACCTGACAACCCTCATGTACACACACACACAAATAATTATATATAAATGCGATTGTACAGCTATGTGAATGAATTCGCCGTTGGAAAGAGTCTCTTCGCTGAACATCTTCTCATTTTTATATGACTCAATGGGGATTTTTAAGTCACAGTAATAATAGCCGTAGTAGTAGTATCAACGGAAAGGCACATGAATTAGCTAAATAAACAAAGTGAAAAATAAGTAAATAAATGTTTATCCCTTTACAGTCAAGGCAGAAGTAAGGATTGTACATACTTCTCTTGTACACAATGTTCTTACTTGAAGAATTCATGAATGGCCAAGGCCTCCGGTATCTTTAGAAGTTTAGAACGAAGAAAACGCTGCAAGCTAACATAAAGAGTCTCTTCGCTGAACGTCTTCTCTTTTTCATATGACTCAATGGGGATTTTCAAGCTACACACACACATACAATGAAAACAGTACTGATCAGCTTTTGTAATTATTGGCACTGTGATGGCAAATCACCTTAGCTTGGTAACCAGACTGCATACTTGAATTTACTCAGTATACAATAACCAAAGACTAAACACGGTCAGAGAGAAGGTCAATCGTTAGTCTGAATACCTGTGATAGCGTCTCAGACAAAAGCACAGGTTGATATCTCCGAAGTGTCATCAGTTTTTTCATGGTTGCAGATATGGGTTACTGATGACAGGCAATAAGCAGGAAACCTAAGTCGTGGGATTTTCAGTAGATTACTTCCAAAAACACTAAACAACTGATTATACATCATTTCTTTTTTGAAATTTTTACCCACACTGTGATACCCCTGTGTGAAGTTGTATTTATGGTGAACACCTGTTGATACCTTCTTGTGACGCTGAGTTAGAGGAAATTATTGCGATGTCACCCAGCGGCCTCCTCAGCGAGTGTCCAATCCATCTCCACGTTCTCCTACATATTTGTTGGGCGATTGGTTCTTGTTTTGTTTCTTCCCATAGTTTCTTCAGTATAGAGCGAAGACAGTTGTTGATAAAGGTCTGCAACAGGCTGTTGGAAATATTTTTTGTGACCCTCCAAGTTTCTGATCCGTATAGAAGAACTGACTTGACTGGGTTTTAAAACAGCCTGTGAGAGGTGCAGCTGATGAAACTGAAAATAGTCTCGTATCAAGGGTTCAGTGTGGTACCAGCACTGCAGGGATATCACATCCTGGAAAATGGAAAGCCTTACTTCCTTATTGGGAGGAGAAGGTGTCGTCGTACATGTCGATGAAACTGTCTTATTAAACAAAAAAATACAACCGTGGTCGAGAACGAGAGAATAATGTTTGGGTGATTGGTTTATATGATACCTCTCTACAGAAAGGATTCGTCGAGAGGATAACAGACAAAAAGCCAAGTACTTTAATACCTATCATCACTCGAATTGTGAAACAAAGATCCACAATACACACAGATGAGTGGGAAGATTCTAACTCCCCGTCATCCCTTGGATATATTCACCACAGAGTTAACCATTCTAATGATTTTGTGGATCCCACACCAATTCTATCGAAGGCTTTTAGGGAAGGTTAAAAAACAGGATTAGAGCCATTAATGTATTGCAAAGCGATGTCATTTATAGTCATTTAGATGAATACACATGCATGGGATATGGTGTAACTTTTCCATTGATACTCCTATGTTAAACTGGCAGGTGTTTTTATCACATGTAAGAGAAAGGTATCCTATGTAACACCTTTATAGTTTTATGTATTTTTTCCATAAATATATGTATTCCATACCCAAAAACGTCTCGTTCGTGTGATTGGTGCGTTCAAGGTCATTCGTTGATTGGTAGTTAGTGATGCTGAAAGTTTAACTTTGCCGATTAGTTAATAGTGTATCGCATATGTACAACACTTGTTTCCCTTGAGAGGGTAACTGTAATAAATAATTGAAGGGTAACATTTATAATTTCAGAAATGCAGAATCAGTTTCAACCTTACAAGCAAACAGAACAAGCCTCACAGATAAACATTTAATAAGTATCAAAAAATTAAGGTTTATAACTCCATATGGTTAGCCGCTAAATAGCACAATTCAACCTCCAGATTTTAATGATAAATGTGAGCTAGAACATAACTGTGCTACTGACAAGATTTTCCAGTAGTAGGTGCAGATTGATAGGAAGTGGACAAAATTGAAATCAACGTTTTAAGTCAATGACTGAAGAGTGTTTATTCCTCAAATCTGAAACTAGTTTACATTATTAGACATGAAATAACGTCATTGGACAACTTGTTTAACCTTGAGCCAATCGCCAACCAATCAGAAGGATATATTCTCCTCTGGCCTAGTGGAACTTCAGTGCGGTTAAAAATGTGTATGATGTGTTTTCCCTGAAAAAACATCCGTTACCAGCTCAATTATCGTATGCCATCACAGTAGTACTACCAATTACAATTTGACTTTGTATTTTTCATTAAAAGCGATAACTAGTAAAACAACGCACTACTAAAACAAAAGAGGGAGAGAGTTTAAACAAAATATCTCACTTTTTCTTCAATATTTGAACACTCTGTATTATTTGATGTAGGCAGATCTTTATTATCTGAAGAAGAAGAAGGAGGAAGAAGAAGTAGACGAGAAGGAGTACAGCACTTCTTGCCAGCATTGGAATCACACGTTGAACTATTACTACTACTACTATACTACAACTACTTGCTAAACTATCTTTGAATCCATTTGACACAAATGAATTACTATTGTTGTCAGATTTACTACTAACATTGCCACTACTGATATTATTCAGTACAGAGGATACAGGGGATGCATGTGACGTTGTTTTAGGTGAACTTTTGCAAGTGAATAATGCTGTTGCTGCTGATGATGATGTGATTGGTGGTACGGGTGGTGGTGGTGGGGGGAGAAACGATGGTAACGATGATGATGCGGATGATAAGGAAGAAAAGGAAGATGGTGGAAGGAGTAGTAGTAGTGGATACTGGAAGTTGATCAGAAATGGAGTGTTGACTGAAGGATATGTTTGTAGTGTTATTCATAGCAGTAACACCAATATTATCTCTGTCTGCCTTGACATTGAAAACCTGTGGTGGTGTTGGTGGTTGTGGTGAAAAGTTGAAAACAGTTGAATATGGGATGGGAAATTTTATTTTTTCACTTGATTGATGAATAGTGTTAGAAGGATTTGATTGCACTGAATGATGATGAGCACATGCTTCATCAACTGGATCAACGGGAATCATCGATGCAATAATGGGTGTAAACTGTTGTTGTTGTTGTTGCTGCTCATTCACTTGTTGAAATGATGATTGATGATGTTTAGCATTATTCATTCTAGAGGATACTGATGATGATGATGAATGTGTATGATTAAGTGTTGTATAAGATTTGACACTTGAAATCGGCTTTGAACTATGTGGTGAAAATGAATAGCAGTATGAAGGACAAGTATGATTTGCCAGGGATGTAGGCTGTGGTGGTGGCAAATTATTTAAAACTGACAAAGGGAACGAATTCGATGATAGTGATGGTGAAGAGCAAGAAGAAGATATCGATTGTACAGGTAATAATGCCCTAGTAGTTGATGACGCCAATGCAGCAATATGATTACTGGAGGTCAATTGAAAATCTGTCCGTCTAGAATGCGATAGAAGCTGATCAGAAGAGAGTATGGAAGAGGTCATTTGACAGGGAACTGGTCCAGAAGTATTCTTTTGACTATCAGTGCCATGGAATGAATTTATCATTGATAAAGGATCTCTAATAGGATTTAATTGTCCAATATCTGTTTATAATATAAAACATAGAAATAAACGGAATGAAAAGTACAACTGAGAGAGAGATATGGAATAATGAATTTACAATAAAACAGTGACCACATACATACCTGAGTGTAATTGCTGCATGTTTTAAATCTCATTTGAAAAAGGCTCGATAAATTCAAAAAATAATTAATTCCTTGAAACCTCATGTAGGCAGATGTACTCGACACTCTATCAAATGACTTCCATTCTTCACCTAAAGCTCCACCCTCTATCTTAACACCATTTTGTGTCAATATTCCATAGGAGCAACGGAAAGATGTTTATTATTAATATTATTTCCTTTAATTCCTAGAGGAACATAAGGCTTCAGCCACGCGTCTCCATTGCGTTCGGTTCTCTGCTAGAGTTTTCATCTGGCTCCAAATCTGCCCACACACTTTCATCTCCTCTTCACATGACCTCCTCCAAGTCACCCACCCTCGCACTGACGACCAAATCACCGCTTCCCTTTCGGGTTCCACTCGAGCAATGGCTTGTCTAGTGATGCCACTTGATGGTTTCCTCAGAGTATGGCCAATCCATCTCCATTTCTCCCTGTATATTTGTTTCATAATCGGTTTCTGCTGGGTTGGTTCGCTCCCACAGATCCCTTCCTGTTGCTGATCTTTTCTGGCCATCTCATCTTGAGTATTGAGCGAAGACAACTGTTAATGAAGGTCTGTAGTTTGTTTGAGGTGCTCTTTATGAGGTGCCAAGTCTCTGATCCGTATAGTGAGTAGCACTGACTTCACATTGGAGTTGGAAATTCGGTTTCTATTTTCATTTTCATGCTGAGTGTTGTTGACCTCCACACTGACTTGAGAGTAATGAAAGCTTGCCTTGCTTTCACAATCCTTGCTTTGATATCCCCGTCAGTTCCGCCTGCAGTTGAAACGATGCTTCCCAGGTAGGTAGGTAGGTAAAGGAGGTTGTTTCTTTCACGTTCCTCCCATTTATGCTGATTGTTGTCTGTTGTTGGCCAGGAATCTTCATCACCTCTGTTTTCTCTATGTTCCCCTGAAGTCCTATCTTTGATGCTTTACGGTTGGAAAATGTTATATTTTACCAACGTAAAGCAGACTGTTGCTCAGCACCTCTGCTGTATGCTAGATTTACGGTGTTTCATCAAAGCCTGAGAATCATTTTTGAGACAGTTTGTAGAACTTCTTTGCCTAAGAAGCTACTATGATACGCAATAAGTCAAGACTAAAATGGATACGCTGAGTTGGACACAGACGCACTGATCACAACTGTTGCACAACCACGCTAATAAGATAACGCGACAGCTACTTGTTCCTCAGCCCACACCACTGAAACGACAACACATAACGATGTCAGCCACAAAGCATATTTCTCACAATAATGTATGATTCAAAATATCACCAAGGTTATATCAATTAGTCTATAATCATGATCAATAAAACACTGGGCGTTATTTTATATGGGTCAAATTCTGATTGGCTCATCTCCAGACTAAATATCGATCACTTATGTTGACTAATTCTGATTGGTTTATTTCTAGACTGGACATCAACCGCCATATCAGAAGCTGACATACATCAAGACATATTGATCATTTCGATTCAACAAATTAACAGCGATCAAATGACTATACTAAGATTTTTTTGTCCCAGGTCATCATACTAAGAACGATTGAGATGCCCAGAATTTTTAGTCATATTATGTGATTCTAAATAAAAGGCATGGAACACTTTACTCAAAAAAAGAATTGACTAAATGAAATGACGAAATCAATACTAAGGGTCGTAAGTTCACATCAATATAAGTTTTATTATAGTGTGAAACTTAAAGTCCAAAAATTAAAGACATCACGAAGCTTTCTATAGTTTGGTTTGTAAGGGTTAGTTTTGTTTTTACGAGTTGATCACGGATTGATATCAGTTAGAGAACCATTGAAAACCAGCACCGGAAAACTGGACAGCTGTCTCATCCTAGTTTGAGAATCATCGTTAGTACACACCCACCACCAGGGTTCGAACCCAGGACCTTCCGGTTACAAGGCAAGCTAACTCGTATATCATTCAGCCACTGGGACCCGATTCAATCCGCGATCAACTCGTAAAGACAGAACTAACCCTTACAAATCAAATTATAGAAAATTAATCTGATGCTAGCTAGTGACTTCCTACAGGATGGAGTTTTCTGGGGTTCTAGTGAGAAGTCGTGACCAGTGAGGTCCATCCAGATGTCACGTGTGAAGATGGATGTCCCACCTACGAAAATGGTTGGGGTCGCGCTAAATCACGAATTAGTAGAATTCATGCACTGGCCATTGAATCGGATCCCAGTGACTGAATGGTATACAAGTGCTTGACTTGTAACCGTAAGGTCCTGGGTTCGAACCCCAGTGGGTGTGAAATGATTCCCAAACTAGGATGAAACAGCTGTCCAGTACTCCCTGGTTTTCAATGGTTCTCTTGTAACGACAGAAGGCAAGAGTCAGGCAACAGATCCTTTATTAAGGAAAATCAACACATATTTAGAGATTTTAATGTACATTATTGTAGATTATTGCTAGTAGAAAATAGTCTTTTGATTGGTTGTTTCTCACAGAAAGTTAACCTTGCATCTCTTTGTGGCTGTGTCAGATCATCTATATGCTAACTGTATCCACCTACGCAAAGTCTGCTGTCCATCTTTGACCTTGTTTTCACATGACTAATATTTGAGACATAAACATTGACGTCAATTACTGTCTACCAATTTGGCTAGCAACCATCTCTCACCACACTCTAACTGATATCAATCCGTGATCAACTCGTAAAAACATAACAACAATTGTCCTTTCTTCATTAACCCTCAAGGTTAACAACACGTTAGTGTATCCCCAGATTTGATAGTGAGACTTTTACGGCTAAATATCAAGGCACAGTGATAGTATTACTACTTTTATTATTATTATTATACGTCGAGATTCGTGATAAGGGCTAATTATTTTATTAGCACATGTCATAGATTTAAGAGCACGGATAATAACTAACATTAAGAAAATCCAGGTGAAACAGTTCACGTTAACTCCTAAAACTAAAACCATAAACTTATTTTAACAGAAAGATTGTTTGGAAAACTCCTCCTGAACGACATAATCATAATATTTAACCTATTTGGACGTGTCAAGAAACTTTGTAATTGTATGGAGGATTTCATCATCAGTTAGAGAACCACTGGAAAACCTGGGAGTACTGGACAGCTGTTTCGTCCTAGTTTGGTTCTCTAATTGATGTCAGCTCATGATGAAATCCTCCATACAATTAAACAAAATCTCTACCAAACCAATACTTGAAAACTTTGTAATTATCATTCCGTTTTTCTTCTAGACTGTTTATCGTTATTTTGACATTTTGATTTGGTCCTTATTGTTTGTTTTTGTCCCTGTTTAATGCTTAATTGTAATTCTTTTGTTTGTGGCTTTGTGTACATTGATAATGTGTTGTTTAACAATGTGACTTTGTTTTAGTGAATCAAGGTTATTCTTATCTTAGACTGTCTGCAGGAAGCGTTGGTGTGTAATTCTTGTGGGCAGTGGTTTTGATTCCACCTTGTTGGGAATATTTTTTACTTGATTCTAAATATTTGTTTTGTACTTAGACTGGACTGTATAGCTGCTTAACGGTACTTTTGGGAGTAATTTTTAATCTTATTATTGTTGTATAGAACCACGCACACATAC
The DNA here is from genome assembly GCA_944472155.2 of Trichobilharzia szidati. Lineage (NCBI taxonomy): Eukaryota > Metazoa > Platyhelminthes > Trematoda > Strigeidida > Schistosomatidae > Trichobilharzia > Trichobilharzia szidati. The sequence goes on along the minus strand of OX235271.1, from coordinate 184,982,406 downwards.
AGTTTCAGACAGCTATACACAGTAGGATGCAAGGATCGGTTCTCTGCGTTTACACTACAACGAGTAGGCTTTGGTCGTAATACTTATATTGAATACATTTACACCGTACCTAACTGAAACAATCTGAGTTGTAGTCTAGTAGTCTTGAGATTCAGTATATCATCAAAAGGTTAAGATGTGTGCATCATAATGGAAGGTAATAAAGATCCTACACTGATTGCTACAATCATACTCTTGGTCATTTTCTTTTAAGTAGGGAGGAATAGAGATCAGCGTGAAAAACTTCACAAAGGTGGTGTCAGTATGGGTCACCATCACATGTGACAACGATGAAACAACAGTACTAACGAAATTATGGGACAGAAGGAAATAACTGTATGGAGCTTAGTGGGAATATTAGAGAGAGAGAGCGCGCGCGATTATCAGACTGATTCTGAGCATCCTCATTGGCTGGTTTCAGCATAGAACTTTGCACAAACTTGCAGCAGTTCAACTTGACACATTCCACATATCATACAAACGAAGATGCAGAGTCTTCTGAACACCTTGAGCTGCAATCTACGAATGTTTGGAATGCGGTTCGCTCCCGCCAAATGTAAGATGATGGTAGAGGACTGGATTACACTGACTCCTAGTTTAGAAATAGGAAGTGAAGTGGTAGAGCACTTTGACCGCTTCACTTATTTGGGAAGTACCATCAGCCCCAACGGGTTGATCTCTGACGAAATCTCAGTACGGATAAAGAGGGCTAGTTTAGCATATGTCAGTTTACGCCGTCTATGGCGTAGACGTGATATCCCACTGTCGACGAAAGGGCGGGTGTACTGCTCAACAGTCCGTTCTGTCCTCCTTTATGGTTGTGAGACCTGGCCATTGAGAGTGGAAGACATGAAAAGATTAGTTGTCTTCGATCATAGGTGTCTGCGTTCTATCTCCCACGTGAAGTGGTATAATAAGGTGAGCAATATTGAGGTTAGGCGTCGGTCGAGTGCTAGGTAAGGAGGGGAAATCAATCGACGAGGCTGTGAAATTACATCGACTGAGATGATTAGGACATGTGTTACGTATGCCTAGTCATCGCCTTCCTCGACCGACAGGTAATGTTAGCTGACATAGGGTCAGGCTGGAAAAGAGCTAGCGGCGGTCAAACCAAAATATGGCACCAGTCAATGAAATCCACAACAGTTCATCTAAGCCACGTAGGAAGGTGTAGACTTCCTGACTGGTTGAGCTCCTCGGGACGGTAAAAACCAATGGTGGTGGTTGGAGAAAAGCGGTAATATGACTCAAAATCGTTCTCAATGGCGAGTGCAGATGCATCCACTCCTTGTGACTTATGATTTCCAATGAAACTGTTTTGTTCTTCGTTATTACTATTTCTTTGTCTCACACCTCTGTTTACTGTCTCTATTATGCATTTCTTCTACTTTCTTCTCTTGCTTAGTGTGCTACAAGGAGTGTAGCGACTTGAACTGCTGCACATCGGTGCAAAGTTCTATGTCGAAAACAGACAAACGAAGATGAAAGACAAAACAAAGAGATTCAAAGAACGATAATAAGCAGAAAGGTAACATGGAAAAACATGACAGTTTAGTGGACACGAGAGATCACAAGGAGTGAATACACATCTGAGCCATTGACAACGATTTCGAAATATACCAGCAATTGTCTACGGCCAGTATAGTCCTTAGAATCCCGAGGACACCAACCAAACAAGGTGTCTACACCTCCCTACATGGTTCAAACTAACTGTCATAGATTTAATGAGCTGTTGTTGAGTTTCAGTTTGACCACACCATCACTAGCTCTTTTCCAAACTGATCCTATGTCAGCTAACATTTCCCATCGACGAAGGCGATGGCTAATAGTGAGTAGCAGCATCTTACTCAACAAGTCAATAAGTCTAACCTCAATATCACTCCCCGTAATGAGCTTCCAATTACTGATTTCTAACATTCTGAGGAACCCAATCAGGTAGCACATACTTTCTACACTGTTCAAACAGACAATTTGGAACCTGGTGAGTTAACACTTCTTAAATCCTTTATAACAACACGCCCTAAACGATTTCTATAGTGAGCGAATCCATGAAGCTTGCCCAAAAAACGAGAAAATATCTCATTTTGAAATAAGTCAAAAGCAACATACCTAATTTTCACAATCGCTTTATCTACTGAACCAATCAAATGGTTTAGTGGACAACTCTAATCGATTTTCTTTACGAAAAACTAGATGGAGTATGGATATATACAGCTTCCGCTGTCAAGCACATGGTAACAGCACATCGGTTTAAAATCCAAAGCTTTAAAGTTGAAAGGTTACAATAATACCTCACTTGCTAAATCACAATGATCCAGGTAATTTTGATGATATTTGAAGCAAAGGCGAGAGATCAGGGTTAAATAAAATCACATCCTCATTATTATTATCATTATTCCCTTGGGTTCCAAGTGGAACATAGGGTTTTTACAGCACATTTCCTCTTTAACTGGTAGTCCTCATAAGCTCTCACCCCTTTAACACACGATCTTCTTCACATCACCTTCGGACACACGCCCCCCCCCCCTCGTCATTTCGCATTTGGATTCCACGTCGCTTGATATCACCACCTGACTAAGAGTGTGTCCGATTTATCTCCATTTCTTGATCGGTTCATTCTCAGGGTTTCTTATTGCTAATTCTTTCTGACCTCACGATCTTCAGTTTGGAGCTAGAGAAGGCAGCTTTTCGAAATAGATCTGCATCCACCACTTAGAAATGCTTATCGTGACGCGTTCGCCAAGTTTCTGACCCACAAAGAAGAACTGACTGACTTAACAATGGTGTTGAAAATCCGAATTTTGTTCTTGATACCGAGGGGTAGAAGATTTCCAAACTGATTAGAGAGTGATGAAGGTTTGTCTTGCCATTCCATCCCATTCTGGTTTTTGCCTGTAGGTCACCGAGTGTATGTAAAATTAGACATAAATCACCAGCGAAGTCCAAATCTTCTAGGGTCTTTTTATCGGTCCAACATATTCCTGCTTTCTTACTCCCCACAGTCTGTCACATAATCCAAGTCCACTACAAGGAATGACATTGGTGACAGTAGGCAACTTTGTCTTACTCCTGTCTTCACTTCCAAAGCTTCACAGAGTTTTTCATCGTGAATCCCCTTGACATATCGCGTTATCATATAACTGTTGACTGAGGTTGATAAATATTTCTGGCACTGAACTCAACAGTGTTGAAGTAGTTTCCAAATTCATTCCCAGTTAACTCTGTCGAAGGCTTCATCAAAGTCGATGAAGCTGAGGTAGAGGATTTGATTGCCATTCTTCTATGCTTTTTTCCGATGATACGTAGAGTTGCAATATGATCCGCGCACATAAAATCAAATTCTCATACACGGACTGATGGATGGATGCATCCAGGATGTTACGCTAAAGCATTCAAGCACACAAGGTTATAACAGGCTAGAATTTTGATTAATTTACTACTTCAATGTATCTGAATACGCTGGACTACAATGTCAGATACCATCAAACCGCCTAGACTGTAATTATTTTGAGAAATATTTCCGAATGGAAAAAAGAATACTCTTTGTCTAAAATATCTATATACAAAAAAAAATATAAATAAATTGTAAATTTAGTATGTTACATCCTTCAACGCAATTTTTACATGTCAAATAGCCGACATATATTGTCATGCAAAATTTTTATATAAAGCCGTAAACTTGTATCAAAACATTAACAGTAAGTATAAAACACTCTGTCTATCTGGATTCAACATAGAACTTGGCACCGAAGTGCAGCAGTTCCAGTTGTCACGTTCCAAATAGCACACAAAGGTAGACAAGAAAATGAGTGAAGAGAATCAATAGAGTTTTGACAAGTATAAGAGTGAAACAGAATGAGTAATGGTAGAAAGGAGTATGAAGGTTAAAGAGACTGAATACATCTGCGTAAGCCATTGACAACGATTTTGAGCCATGTCACCTATTGTCTCCAGCCATTGATTGATTCTTAGAGTCCCGAGGGCGGGCCCCAACCCGGAAGGAGTCTGCATCTCTCTCCCTACCTGATTCAGTTTAACTGTCAAGGATTTCATGGATTGATGCCATGTTCTGTTTGGCCACCACTTACTCTTTTCCTCCAACCTGCACTTATATGAGCTAGTAATGCCCTCGGGAGGGGGAGGCGATGGTTAGGCATGCGCAGCACGTCACCTAGCCATCTCAATCTATGTAACTTTGTAGCCTCTTCAATTGATTTACCTTCTTTGCTCAACACTCTACGCCTAACGTCAACATTACTTACCTTATTATACCACCTAACGTGAGAAAGAGATCGTAGACATCTATGATCAAAAACAGTCAATCTTTTCATGTCTTCAACTCGTATCGGCCATATTTCAGAGCCATAGAGAAGGACGGAGCGAACTGGTGAGCAGTACACACGTCCCTTGATTGATAGTCGGATGTCACGCCTACGCCAGAGACGGTGTACGTTAGAGAAAGCAGCTCTAGCTTTTTGGATCCGTCCTGAGATTTCGTCACCAATCAATCCGTTGGTGCTGATACGACTTCCCAATTAGGTGAAGTGGTCAACATGTTCTATCACTTCACTCCCTTTCACTAAGCTAGGAGTTGACCTAGTCCAGTCCTGTAGCAGCATCTTACATTTTACAGGGGCGAATCGCATGCCAAACATACGAAGATTGCTGCTGCTCAAGGTGTTCAGAAGACTCTGCATTTTGTCAGCATCCTCCCCTAACAGGACTATGTCATCTGCATATTCTAAGTCTATAAGACTATACCTTGGTAACAAGTCGATTCCCAAGTCGTTAAGTTCAATTAAGGATACTTCCATTAGCATATATATGATGAAGTTAAACAGAAAAGGGGAAAGTGGACATCCTTGACGGACACCACTGGTTGTTATCAATTCAGATGACAATTCCTCATAAGCCCTTACACGGCTACGTGAGTTTGAGTAGAGTGCCTTGATTAGTGCAATGTACTTTCTTGGCACATTAAAAACACACTTAATACACTGTTAGTAAGTAACATATAATAGAAGACAATTAATGAAACAAGATTGAAAAAAAGCTGGGTAGCCGTTCCCAAGCCCAGGTAAACAGGGGGGCGCTTAGGTATGGGGATACCTACCCTACTCCACAAAACCAACCAAACTGCTAGAGAAACTTCAACGCACAATAAAAATACTAAAAATATAAACAAACAAACTTATTCTTCGCTGGAATCAGAGAGGCGAAATGTGACACAGCGGGCTGGTGAAAGCCAGCCAATGTGCCTTCTCTCAATGAAAACAAGACTAAATATGGGGACGTAGAATGTCCGTACAATGTACGAGACTGGGAAGGCTGTCCAGGTAGCCAAAGAAATGCGAAAATACGGCATAGAAGTGCTGGGAATCTGCGAGAGCAGATGGAATGGATGTGGATTATCAGAATTGTCAGCTGGAGAGTCAGTAATCTACTCCGGCCACCCAGACGACAACCACGAGTACACTGAGGCAGTGAGTGGCTATCATGATGTCACCAGTGGCAACCAAAGCCCTAATGCAGTGGAAACTAATTTCATCCAGGATCATGACAGCAAGATTCAACTCAAATGGCAGGAAGGAGGGTCACAATTATCCAGTACTACAAACATTGCGGAACAAGAGAAGAAGGAAGATCTCTATAGACAACTGCAAACAGTAATGGACAACATCCCGAATGGCGACATCGAAATCCTTAAGGGCGATATGAATTCAAGCCGAACTGGGAGCAGACAACACAGGAAGAGAACTCATCGTGGGTCAAGAGGCTCTAGGAGAAAAGAATGAGAAAGCAGAACTCTTCACAGACTTCTGTACCTTCAATGATTAGGTGATTGGAGGCAGCGTGTACAAACACAAGGATATACACAATGCAACATAGATTTCGCCAGATAGATTTCATCACAATGCTGCTCAAGAAAGTGGAGACGCAGCTAATCTGCTGGAGCAGATGTGAGCTCAGACCATCATCTAGTTCGAAGAACCTTCAAGGTGAAGCTTAAATCCCTGAAAACAAATGGAGACAGACCACAATTCAAGCTCAACACTCAGAAACTGAAGGACAAAACTATAAGAGATGCCTTCACTATAGATCAGAGCAAAGTCTGAGACACTACGTGGTATCAGTGAGGAAACCTGCATGGAAGAACATTGAAACTAACTCTCTGAAGGTGATATTCAAGTTAACGTGTACAGCTGTTCTAGGAAGAAAGAAGAGACAAGACAAGGAATGATTCTCAACGGACACCTACCTGGAAGCTAATGGAGGAAAGGAGGATATTCAAAAAGATGAATCAATGCAAAGATGGACAACAGAACGAGAAGCTGAGTTCAATGTACATCGCACCGAATAAAGAAGTTAAGAAGAGTGCTAAGGGAGACAAAAGATAATTCTGCGACACACTGACTGGCAACTGAAGCAAAACAGACAAGCCTCAGGTAAAAGAGACCTCAGGACAATATATCAGATAACCAGGCTGCTCGCTATCCGAGAAGAGATCAACGCAGGTGAAACCTATAAAAGATGTGAAAGGGAACTTGATTACCAAGGGGGGGGGAAACAAATAAAATAATGGGCTGATCACTTTAAATGACTCTTGAATCGACCATCACCTGCAACTCGCCCAGAAATACACCACCACCAACAGCAAACATAGAACTTCCTACCAGTGGACACCAATCCTCCAACGAAAGCAGAAATCTTGAGTGCGATCAAGCCATTGAACGCCAACTGGGAAGGCAGCAGGGCCAGACATAATTCCCCCCGAAGCACTGAAAACGGACTCAGAGACTGCCGCAGATGTGCTCACACCATTGCTGCAAAAAGTTTGGAATGGAATAAAGGTGCCTGCCGATTGGAAGAAACGCTGGCTACCTTGTTAAGCTGCCAAAGAAAGGTGATTTAGGCCTCTGCAAGAACTGGCGTGGAATAATGCTCTTGTCCACGCCAAGTAAAAGTCGCATCATCCTGGAGAGAATAAAAGATGCACTGAATACAGAACTCCACCCCACCAACCAGAACAAGCTGTATTCAGGAAGGGTAAATCATGTGTGGATGAAATTGCAATTCTACGCATCATCATCAAACAGAGCATAGAATGGCAGTCAAACCTCCTCTACCTCAACTTCATCGACTTCGAAAAGGTCTTCACCAGACAGCGTTGACCGAGAATTAATTTGGAAACTGCTTCAACACTACGGTGTGCAGTGCCCCAAGTCTCTATCAACCTGATTCAACAGCTGGCTATATGACAATGCCACGTGTCAGGTGACCCACAACGGAAAATTCAGCGAGGCATTCCCGAAGCGAATACAGGAGTAGGACAAGGCTGTCTACTATCCCCGATGATATTCCTAATTGTGGTGGACTGGATTGTGCGCCAGACTGTGCACAGGGAGTGAGAAGACAAGAATACGTTGGACCACCGATAAGAAGACTCTAGAAGACCTGGATTTCGCGTGTGGATGATTTATGTTTAGTGTCACACAAGCTCGAAGACTTGTTAGGCGAAAGCCAACAAACTGGCAGAAGAAGCATGTAGCGAAGGCAGCACCCCAGGTGAACATAGAGAAGACGGAGGTGATGAAGATAACCAACCACCACCAACAGCAGCAACAACCAGCACCAATCACCATCAACGGGAGAGATTTGGCAGAGGTCACTTCATTCACTTATCTGGCCAGGAAGCATGGTTTCAACCACAGGCAGTCGGATAGCACGGATGAAGATGTCACAGCCAGCCAGAATACGAACTGAAACCAGTTTGGAAATCGTCAGCACTCCAATCAACCAGCATAGACAACAAGATTCGAATTTTCAACACAAATATGATTCAGTCAGTCAGTTCTTCTATACGGGTCAGAAACTTGGCCAGCGTATCACGAAAAGGATTTCCTACAAGTCACTGCAGACTTTTATCAACAGTTGACACCTTCGCTGGCTACATACTGAAGATCAAATGACCAGCTGGCCGGCCAGAAAGAATTAGTAACAAGAAACTCTGGGGACGAACCAATCAATAGCCAACTGCTCAACAAATATGGTGAGGGAAATCGAGATGGATTGCATGCACACTGAGGAGATAGTCGAAGGACATCTCACGCTAGGCCGTCGAGTGGAACCCGAATGGGGCGTCTGAGGGTGACATGTAGGGGGTCGTCAGAGGAGATGAAAGACTATGGGTAACAGGGGGACCAGTTAAAGAGGACCGCAGAGAACCGGATAAAGTGGAGACGTGCTGTGGAGGTCCTATGTTCCACTTGGAACACGTCAAAAGAGGATATATTCACAAGGCGTTCAAAAGGTTTGTAGGGATTTGATTGGTTATAGGATTGATCACGAGTTGACATCCACTGGAGAACCATTGGAAAACCACGGAGTAGTAGTGGACAGCTGTTTTGTCTTATTTCGGAACTCTTCACCAGAATTGGCAGAAGACTGGTCATTGGATCGGGTCCCAGTGGCTGAATGATCTGCGAGCTTTCCTTGTAACCGGAAGGCCCTGGGTTCGAACCCCGGTGGCTGTGTGCTGATGAAGAGTTTAAAACAAGGACGAAACAGCTGTGCGATACTACTCCCTGGTTATCCAGTGTTTCATTATAACGCATTTTCAACAACAACCACAAAATATTATGAACATCAAAACACCTTTTTATATTCAGACTTACTAGGTTTAAGTTTTTGAGTAGTACACGGCAGATGGCAATAATTACAGTCTACATAACTTGGCTTTGTTTGAACTCCATTGATGATTAATTTATCCTGCATTGATGATGTAGAACAAGGTTGATTCACTTTAATCGACTGATTCATAGATATAAATATATACAACAGAAGATATAATAATAATAATAACGTTTGATTGAGAAATATGCAACCAGGAGGTTTGATGATGAAGAATAATTTTCTGCAGAAATTAAAATTAAAAAAACAAAACAAACACATAATATGAATCATAAGAGTAAAAAGTGAATTGGCATCAGTAACATAAAGTTACTTTTCAGTAATAATGACGCTCAGTGAGCTTAACTGAGCGACCGCCGCCTTATTTTCTGCATTAATAGACAGAAGACAAGTAGTTCAGCGAAGAGTCTGTTTTCGTCGGCGAATTCATTTTCATAGCTGTACAATCGCAAATATATATGACGGTTATTTTGTATGTGTGTGTACATTAAATTTGTCAAACGAAAATACAATTAGGAAGTTCAGATGAATTGGATGTTGATATAAGAGGGCAGTTAGAAAATTGATGAGTTGTCACAAACGATTGTTAAAGAAGAGTTACGTAACAACAGGAATAGTTTAATGAAAGAGTTGTACTCAGGGTGTACATGGAAACAAAATAACATGCGGAATTACACAAGGGTTTTGAGTAGAAAAATAAGCCTACAAACAAAAGTTAAGTCAAATCAACGGAGTTGTTACCATGAGAATAGAAGTGGTTGAATAATTTTCTTTTGTATGCACAGTTCTGGTTCCTCTAGCTTAATGGCTAGGGCTTCTGCGATTCAAAGAAGACGGAATCGTACTGCTTTTGGAAGGTTGTTCTTCACTTTGTAGATTACTTTGAAGGAGACGTTTGTTGAGGTGGAATAACCAGTGTTGACGAGGTGTTCTATTATTGCACTTCTTATGCAGCCATTACTTCCTTTCTGCAGCCACGCTGGATAGTGTTCTTTTACCCTTTTTGACAGGATCCGCGTTGAACGACCGATGTTCCTGGCTCCACAGCAACAGGTGAACTGATATATACACATAGAAGTGGTCAGGTGCGGGATCTTGTCTTTTGGGCTTCTGCAGATCGGCGGGTAACTAGAGGACACTACTCTCAATGTTGCCGCAAAGAAAGTTCTCCTTAAAGAGGTGGAGATTCTCTTTTTAAGGACGTCACTGAGTAGGTTTCCTTTGAAGTCGAGGTTCATATAAAGTATCTTTTTTGGCACAGATGCTGTTTCTTGCTTTTGGATTTTTTGTTTGATGTTTTTGTCTACGAATCTTGATGGATAACCATTTGTTTTGTATGAAGGTTTCTTCCAGGAAGTTTAGATCTTCTTCCATGGTATCAGAGCTGCAGATGCGTCGGACGCGAGTGGTAAGAGATCTAATTAAGTTTCTTTTCCGACTGATTGGTACCCAGCTGTAGAAGCTTGTCAGTTGGCCGTTCCATGTGAGTTTCCTATGGATGAACCTTCTTGAAGTTCCGTCAGCTCTCCTTGTAAGTTCAACATCAAGAAAAGGTATTCTAAATTCGTTATTTTCTGCAGCCTAAGGGAGATAACAGAGTATCGGCGGTTCGGGGGTAGAATATTCGCCAATCAGTAACGCATGTGGTAGCCGGTTCCATTCCGGTCTGATGCACTCCTGAACCTCGCTAAGCCGGGGCAGTAAGCCAGATCAAAAGAGAAGATTGGCCGTGAGGTTAAGAATACCATCCCGTGAAAATTAAAAAAACCCATTGCTACTGAAACTTTCAAACTCATACTTGAAGCCCCATGCTCCACTCGGAATGCAAAGGAATAAAATAATTATAGTGGAGAAAACATATTGACTAACACGAAATAGAATTATATACAATGTAGTTCTGAATGTAGACAAAGTTAAAGAGTCAGCAGTTAAACAACCATTTCTTTGTCTTATATACATGATATTTTAGTGTGCAGATCTGCGGTTCTTAAAGGAACATAATCACACAGTTCATAATATCTGAATATATATTGTAACTACAGAAGACAAGGGTCAGGCAACAGATCGTTTATTGAGAAAATCAAGAGGCATCTATAGATTTTTATTATTGTACATTATTGTTAGCGAAGAATCAATGCCTTCTGATTGGTCGTTTACTTGCTGAAGGTTATTCTGTTATCTCTTTGTGGCTGTTTCTTAGGAAGTCAAGCCACATATCTGCGAATCATATTTCCACACGTTAACTCCGCTGTGATTGGTTGGTGAGTTCCTCAAGGTTAAGCTCCGTTATTGTTTCTCTCATGACCCTGATTCGAGACGTGAACATTGACGTAAATTGTGTTGTCTACAATTTTGGCTTTCGTGGGATAAGTTATTTGAAAAATAATCAGAGATGTACAGGAGAGATCACTGGGAATGAATCACTTTTGAAACTTTTGGTAACACTTTATTGATTCAACACTTCAACCAGTTCACTTATTTGAGAAGTTGCATCAGCCAACGCTAACGGGTTGATCACTGACGAAATCTCACCAGGGATACAGAAGGGTCGTTTGGAATATGCCAACTTACGCCATCACTAGCTTAGTACACGTGATATCCGGCTGGCTGTCGCTCAAAGGACGTGTGTACTGCTAAGCAGTTTGCTCCGTCCTCCTTTGTGGCTAGCTGTGAGACCTGACCATTGAGAGTGGAAGACATGAAAAGGCATTAGCTGTCTTTGATCATAGGTGTTTGCGTTCTATCTCCCGTGTTAAGTAGTATAATAAGGGGAGCAATATTGAAGTTAGGCGTCAATCGGGTGCTAGGTAAGGAGGGGAAAACAATCAACGAGGTTGTGGGGTTACACCGATTGAGATGGTTAGGACATGTGTTACGTATGCCTAGTCATCGCCTTCCTCAACCGACGGGCAATGTTAGCTGACATAGGGTCAGGTTGGAAAACAGCCACTGGTGGTCAAACCAAAACATGGCTTCATCAGTCAATGAAATCCACAACAGTTAGTTTAAGCCAGTCACGTAGGAAGGTAGAGGCTTCCTGGTTGGGGTCCTTGGAATGATAAGAACCAGTGGCTGGCTCAAAATCGTTCTCAATGGCGCAGATGCATTCACTCTTTGTGATTTGTTATATCCAATAAAACTCTATTGTTCTTCCATATTACTATTCTTTTTGCCTCATATTTCTGTTTATTACCGCTCTCTCTCCACACTCTTCTCTTGCTTTGTGTGCAACAAGGAGGGAGTGTGGTAACTGGAACTGCTGTACATCTGTGCAAAGTTGTACGTTGAAACCAGTCAGTCATTAAACAATGAGCCTTATCAAATGAAAGGGAATAGACAACATTAGGTTGTCATATAAACTAAAGTTAGAAAAAAAGAAGGAAGCAAATGAACTCATATGTTAATAAACTGCTACAACTACATATAAATAAACAGATCAGAACAGAATCTTGCACATCAGGGTTGAAGATCAAGTACTCAAAATTTCTAAGAGCTCAGAAACAAGTGCGAGGGAAGAAAAAATGACATCAAAAAGTGAGCTCAGAAAAGTAATAAGAAGAGATACAACAATTACAAAGTACATTTTAAACAGCAGTGTTTAATGAATTCATAAATTTCGGTAGAAGTCGTTAGCTGAATACTCTACAAACATTGTTATTCATATTAATTGAATTTTAGATTTTCCCGCCGATTGATTGGACCGAAGTGATCGGTTTCAGGTTGACATGTCGGCTTCTTGTGCAGATGATTCGACGATGTCTGGGCATTTAATTGGTGGATGGTGACTGGCAATGGAATCCAGGATGCACATTTCGTCCTACTTGGGACTCGTCATCTGAATGCACCTACATTTCTCAGTGAGTGATGATGTTCCCACCGAGGCTCGAACCCAGTGGCCATAGTTGCAAACGCCAAAGCGTTATTCACTAGACCAATATTAATATGGCCCGTTGCACAAGAGGTGGCTCTCGTGGCCCAAGTGGTCTAGTGGACAGCATTTTAGCGTTTGGAACTATGGTCACTGGGTTCGAGCCTCGATGGGAGCATTATCACCCACTGAGGAATGTAGGTACATCCAGTTGGCTGATGAGTCCCAAATAGGACGAAATGCGCATCTGGCTGGATTCCACTGCTAGTCACCATCCACCAATTAAATTGTTATTTTTACAATTCGCTTTTAAGGTTAAATACATAGAAACACATAAACACTGTGACAACAAATAAGTATCAATTTGAACAAATATACATACGATCACCGAAAATACCTATTGAGTCATGAAGAAAATAAAAAACAATTCAGCGAAGAAAATTTTCTTTTTACCGACGATCATTTTACCTATAATGGAATTATATATATACTCTCCCACACTGCACAAGTTCTATTCTTATAACATCACCTTCAAAGGTTGTACAGTCATATTTATATTTACCAAAGATGTATAGTAGTCTATTATTGAGTAATAGGTGGTGACATAATTGATATATAATTACTCAGAATTGGCTTGAAAAGTAAAAAATAAAAGTTATAAATCACGTAATACTCAACTGCACAAAAGAAGAAAGAGTTAGAGATTTGATAAGGTTAAAATTGTTATTGGGTGAGATGAAAGGTGGTTGAGTGTCCATTTAACAGGTGTGAAGACGGTGAGAAAACGTACAAAAGGATCATGTGAGAGTGATAATAGTGAATTAATTATTATTAAAGTAAAAGCAAAGTAATCATTAAAAATTAAAAATTTACAGGGAACGACCAATGAAGAAGTTAAGACTGGACAAACTTTTTCTGTATACAGAGTTCCGGGTTATATTGACGGATTGCCAACGCCTCCGCCATACTCATAAAAGCCGAAACCTGACGCCCTTTGTACCACTAGGTCTCACTTTGTAGATAATCTTGAAAGACTACTCTGGTGGGGAGCTATGTGGCTTGAGTTCACCAAATGCTCGAGAATTGAGCTAGTAACTGTCTTGCATTGTCCTTTTGCTAACTATGCCGGATAATGTTCAGAGATGCATTTGGAAAGTGTGCGCCTTGTGTAGCGAAAATAACTAGGTCCGCAGGAACAGGTGAATTTATAAACACACATTGAAGTGGCCCAAAGCTGCACACATCCACTGATCATTTGTCGGCTGTAGAAATTTGATCCGTATCTCAGCCGAACAGAAGGCTTTTCTAAATGATTTGGATAAGTGTGATTCTTTAGAATCTCAGCAGCGGTATCACATTTAAACTCAACGTTTATAAATAGCGCGGTTTCTTCGATCTATACGATCGATAAGTTTTGTGAGTGATAGTCTGTTAACGTCATGGTTAGGTAAATAATATTCATCAAAGTACATATTAACATACAAACTGGAGTTATTGTGGTAGCATGAGTACAATCATAAACATCTAAATAATAATAATAATATTGAAATACAAAGAAACTTAGTGAAAAAAAAAACAAATTCAAGGGCGATATACCAAGCGAAATAATTAAGAAGAAATTAAGAAAATCAGTTCAAAGAACTTTTAATGCTGGCGAACTACACGTCTTATTCTCTACACGACCTATGGTAATTCCTCGATTGAAAGATGAAGTACCTAGACTAGCCACTTCCTATTGTATCTACCAATTCAACTGCACTTGTGGTGGTGCGAGTTACATTGGCCGTCGCTCTAGAAACTTGATATTTTGTGCTCACTCGAGAAAATCTCCCAGTATGGCTAAGCAAAGGTGTAGTGAAAACCATCACCGATAGTTCGATATTAGACCATCTGGTCCAAACCGGCCGGCCACAAAGCCAGCCAGCATTGAAGAATCCTTCTCTATCATCTACCGGGTACCAATAAACATGCTCTTAATAGCAGAGGCTATCGCGATTCGCGTGAAACAACCAGTGCTTTATGTGCAAAATAAGCAAGTCCAGCCACTACTACTGCCCTGGCCTACAGTGGAGATTATACATTCATGAATTTGTATTATTACCTTTCCTAACTTTTTTTGACATTCAGTTTATTGTTATATTGATGGTATTGAACTGTAATCCATTATTATTGATTCGATGTGATTTTAATAACATTAATGCTGTTTACAGGATTTCATCATGAGCTGACATTGGTTAGAGAACCACTGGAAAAACTAGGAGTACTGGACAGCTGTTTCGTCCTAGTTTGGGACTCTTCAATCAAATCCCTACAAACCAACACTTGAATATTAATGTTGTTTATAACACTAATTCATTCACCATAATGTATATATAACTGTAGAGTATGATGATGAAGTTATCGAAAAGAGTATTCTTTGTTCAGTAACCATTCTTTTGAAAATTTTAATGGGCATTTTTAATTAGTACAAATAAGTAAATTTAAAATGTGTAAACTATATAGGACAAAATAAGATTTTGACATGTCTGATCTAAACTCATAAGATGATAGTTTGAACACTCCTCACGAAGATTAATACTCAATTATGATGTTGTTTTTTTATTTACTCTCTTCACAGAAAGAAATATCTTTAACTACATAGGAGTAGTTTGTGAGAATATACAAAGCTTCAAATACTATTAGTCAGAGAATACATTTTCACCAACCAATGAGGTTGGTTGGTTTTGAGATAATTTCTACGGACGTCTTCACACAGAATGACAGTGAATCTGAGAAATACTGCATTTTCTTTTTGGTCTTAAGACTCCTCAGAGTTGGAACGACAGTAAATTAATAATAATAATTTGCTTTATTCCAAAACAGTACTTGTGATACAGAATGGAATTCTCTGCATTTTCACTACAGTATTGCATCCAGTTAGTAAATTATCAATAAATAAAATTCTACATAGATTAAGGAAATCTCAGTTCATTATTACAACACAATGGCATGTTGGTAGCAAAGGTAAAGCTGAACAGTGTTTGAAGGTGTTAGAAAAGTAGGAGCTGTCATATTTACTGGCGTAAGCCAGAGAAAGAAACAAAGCAGCACATAACGGAAAAAAGAGAGAGAGAGAGAAAAGGAAAAGAAAGAAAATGTTGTACCTATTGATGATGTGGGTTGGAAAGACGAGAACCAGTTGTACTACTGACTATTTAATGAATTATAGGTGTCACGCCTAATGCTTTCTTTATCACACAGAACACGAGCTAAGTAAGGTATGGTTGAGTTTTTGTACTTGCTGGTGCGAGCATATAGTTTTCTATATAGGCTTTTGGTTTTACCTGATGAGATGCAAGGGGAGAGTTGTGAGGGAAGAGGGTGGTGTGAGTTAGATAAAATGGATTTGGCCCATTTTTCACATGAGTTCATGTGCCTGTCGACCAGAATATTAACAAGCTGGTTAAGTGGCATGTTGCTTACCCTGCTGACAACCTTTAACATCCTGTGTAATATGTTATAGTCTTTCTTTAGTAGCCCGGGAAAATAAGGTAAATAAATAAAGTAAACCATAAGGTGAATGTAAATGATCCTGAAGGAGGGTGTGGCTAAGCAAACATAACAGAGGGGTGTGGTCACTTTCAAATAACTCGCACTATATCATGTGTTGCTCTTTAGATATGGCGCACACCTTTTTTTGTTGTACCACAGTAAATTAAATCGATAAATCATCTCCCATTGTTATCATGGCTTCATTAACTAACCTTTTTCAAACGAGTTCATTAAAGAAGTTACCGGAAATCTTAAGTTATTGATGCCAACTGCCGTTATTTTCTTTCTCACATCGGTTTCATTTTGAGTTTAATATTCTATTTAGGTATTAATATGATTACTGTATAACAATTAGCATTCGGTTCGTTCTTTTAGACTAATACATAACTAGGCATAAACCATTTTTGTAAAGATCAAAGATACAATTTATTGTTTATCACTACAATTCTCTGGTCTATGACTTTTACAAGCGTGGTAACAAAATAGGTAACTAATAATCTAGACAAATTCGCAGATGGATAGCGAACTACAAACGCATTATCTGTCTATATATAGCGTGGTTTTCAAAGCTCTGTATTTATAGTTGGGAACTAAATGCTTCATGCATATCTGGCGCTTAAAAGATTATTTAAGAACAGTTTGAGAGCAGGAAATGAAGTGACAGGATACGTTGACATTACTTTTTCTCAAAGTTGCATCTGAATGGCTGACTTTTTGACATGTAGCTTTGTACAAAAGTGCACTAATTCAAGTTGTCATGCTATTAAGTATTACCACCTATGAAAATAGAAACAAAATATGCGGGAGGGGGGCTAATAATCATATGAAGAATAGTAAGAAGTTTGGAAATCTAGATGATAAAGAAGGTTGAATAAGTCTACAACGAAAATGCAATCGAGAGCTCATTGCACCACCCGGTTCCTAAGTCACAATACGTGAACCCACAGTCCGAGAGCCCGGAGACCTGCGCTAATTGGAAAGCATGTTCACGAACAAATGATGAACTACACTTCAGTAAAGTGGGAGGACTTACATTAGCTTTTTACCATAAAATTGACATCATGATAGATATTAGAACTCTAGTGTTAAACCTACCATAATTTATCATGTTTGAAAAGTTGAACAGGGAATTTGTCTTCACTTAATCGGTCTTTGTTTTCTTCATATATCTCCTTTTATTCGAACAATATTTTATTCCTGAAACCAAAGAAAGTCAGATTTTGTGAATTTATTATAGCCTTCATCTAGTGTATGACTTGAAGCGGTTACATTGCTTAAGGTGAAAATATTTCCAGGCTCTTACAAAATTCTGTACTTTATTAAATGTTTTAACAGCAGTTTCTAATATAGTAAGTTGAATATTATCCAGAAACTGTTGGTTCTTTTTTAGCGTGGTTTCTATAATTACTAGTAAGATACACCTATTCGATTTATTAAGCTACGTAGATGGAAGTGAAACCATACATCATTATCATTATTGTATTTGAACATTTCATCTTTCATAACACAAAATGTTTGATACCCTCTATTTAAAATTCGCATCAGTAGTTGCATATATGAAGCCAATAAATAAATAAAAATAGACGAGCATTATGGCTCTTTTTTCTTATACATTTATTCAGTTAGACGTCCCCTGAATGCCACAATGTCGCTAGTAATAGATGCAATCCACTTGCCTTTTCGAAAGGCTTTCCTGTGATACTGTTTGCAGCCTCAGTCATGGAAATCCAATCCTCTGCCTTTACGTAACTTCTTTTAGACATAAGACAAAAGCCCGCCATTTATGTTTGAAGCTTGTCATATAGTTGACGTGTACGCAAAACCCACCAACAAAAGTCAGGAAACACTTTTTTATTCCTTCACGTTCCCAGTGGAACATATGGCTTCAAACTAGAGGCTTGAAGTTTCTGTAGCAGTATTTATTATTTTTACAGGATGGGGTTGCTAGCCTCATGCCCAACCTTTCCTCTTCACCAGCAGTATTTCTGGCTTAGCGAGGTAAAGGAGTGAGTCGGCCATGGATCGAACCCTGGACCATGTGCATGGTCGGCGAGCGTCCTAACCGCTATGCCGCCGATGCACCGACGCACAGGAAACACTAACGCTGAATAACTGATGTGCATATGTACCATGGTTCGGAGTAGAAAAAACTGAACAAATCAATATAATCAACAAAAATGTGAGGATGAAGCTACTGGAGTTGATTCACAGCCTTATGAGTTAAAATTTGAGTCGAAAACTAGAAAAATTATCTCCTAGAACAACTTATCTGAATCTTTACGCCTGAGCAATAATTGAGTGCCTTAAGCAATCATGAAACGACAATTTCAACGGAAACTTTAAGGTGCGAATCTAACTTCCCTACTATATATATTGCATTTAAAAGCTCATATTTAAATCATTGTCGTTATCCCATCCTTGTTGTTTTAATATGTAATTTGTTTTGTCTCAAGAACCTCATATTACTTTTTCTCCACTCAGTTAATATTCAATGTTTAAAGTCACACTCCCAGCTCAATTTTTATATAGTTACTACTATGTTACTGTTTCCCACATAATATTTAAAATGCCCATTCAAGCTTACTAAATAAAGTGTTTGCCGCTTCAAATAAATCTGATAATGTGCAAGTTTGGCTTAAAACAACTTCAATAGCCTAGTGATCGACTTTTAACCAGGAAAAAATTATTGACACCGAGTACGCATATGAAGGTGTTGCAAAATGCAGTCCTCTAAACAGTTTGTGAAGGAAACTATATAATATATATATATATATATATATATATGCGGCATGAGATTAGCTCCTGCCAAATATAAGACAATGCTGCAGGATCTGAGCCGTACTCTAGTTTCATGATAAAGAGTGAAATAGTTGAATATGCTGACCACTAAGGAGGTAAAACTTGAGAAGTTGCATTAGCCGCATTGGAATGATTGCTGAAGAAATCATGAAATGGATACAAAAGGCTTGCTTTGTGTCCACCGACTTGTGTCACCTTTGGCACAGGGGTAGTATTCATTTATCCGTCAAATGACGTATTTACTGCTTAGCACCTCGCTAACCTCCTTTCCAGCTGAGTGTAAGATACGAAAAGATTAACGGCTTTCAACCACACAGACATCTACTTTCGATTTTTTTTGCGTAGTGGTGCAAGATCACTAGTGATAATGAACTCTGGTGTAGTCCGTTAGGTAAGCAGAGAAGATGAATAGATGAGGTTGTGAAACCACAGTGACTGAGATGGCTGGGACACACAGTATACATGCATAAAAACACCATTTGTCTCGATGAGCAATCTAAGTTGGCATAGGATTCAGTTGGGAAGGTGGTATTGGTGTTCAGGCGAAAACATACCACTAATCCATGAAATCGTTGACTGCTGGTTTGAGCCAAGTAAGTTAGTTTAGACTATCTATTTGGGATCCTTAAAATGCTAAAAATTAACGACTACAGATTGTTGGTGAAATGACTTAAAATCATTCTCTAGGATTCAGATGTATTCACTTCGTATAATCCTACAGATTCAGTAAATCCTTCTTCATTTAACAACTTCTACATTTCTATTCATTGTAGTTTTATTCCGTTTCTTTCCACCTTGTGTGCATTCGCGAATAAATTCTGTAACTGTCATATCAAAAAGTAAGTGTCATATGGGCTTATCCGTGAAACATAAGATAATAAGCTTGTTTGACACCAGACTCACACAACACTTGAAATAGAGCTGCACTGTCATTCTGCACATTTCGCTATGTACGCGACTCGACCAGAGTACAGAAGCCATACTTTCATTAGCTCTATTTACTCTATAACAAATTGCATCTAGGATGCAAAGAGAGATAAATTCTGCCATCCACTGAGTGACCTCGGCCAATTATTCACGATATATTTTGTGCTGTTCAGGAAACACTGGCCTACGTAAAGAATAGAATATTGGGCTGCGAATCGTATGACAGGGATCGACTGATGCACCAATTTGTAGATCGCAACCTAGTTCTACACTTTACCAATGTCCAACACTTTTGTCATGAATGACTCACTGAGTTTTCAACGTAGAATTCCGCACAAAATTGAAACAGTTCAAGTAACCACATTCCATATATCATAGTGGGAAATAAAAATTTGAAAGACCTGTAGTGAACGGATTTGTACAAAATAAATAAGCACGCGGAGAGAAAAAATTCGATGGATCTATGAGTTTATAAAGAGTGAATTCATTTAGACCATTGAGAAAGATTTTGAGCCATGTCGCCAACAGTTTACAACCATTGGTTTTAAACTTCCCGACGACCACAGTCAGGCAGACTACACCTCTTTACATGGCTCAGACCAACATCTAAAAACCTTACGGATTGATGGCATTTTGATTTGCCACTGTTCCACCTATATCCCTCCTCTTCAGCCCAATCTTAGACTCAAACGGACCACACTACCATTAACTGCCGATAGCGCCGGTACATACATCTCTGGAGTACTTGTTCGCAAACATATTATCCTCTGGTGAAGGCATGTAATTTTGCATTTTGATGATCACAATGATTATCATTTATAATAATTTAACGTATGTGAATTGGCTGTACCTAGATCCCAACGAAATATTAAACCAAGCTAGATTTAAAGACAGTTACAAATCTACAAAAAAAATAGCGATGAACATTGGCAGTACATACAATTAATTAAATGTTTGCAGTTTATCCTACTCCAAACAACGAAATCCTGAGTTTCAGTGAGTCAGTTTTTGACGTGATTTCAATTTCCAAAGAACCTCCACTCCAAATTACAATGCTTTATATCCAATTAACATCGAACCCCAAGAAGAAAAGATCCGAAGGAAGTCTCACTAAGCTGAATACATCTGGTAAATTAGTACTTTGGCATTGCTATTCCTATAAAACTGCCTGCATTTGGTGGAAACATGAGGTAGTGAATTTTCAGGTTCGAGGTGTACATTTTTAGTCAGAAAGTGATATCATCCTTTAGACACTGGCTTCAATGAGTTGAATGGCAGAACTATCAACACAGAAATTTGGTGTCACACTTAATCAAAGCACCCTAATACAGAAATCCAAAGAACACAAAAAGAGATAAAATAATCACATGAAATATAATTTAGAATTCACGAGCTCGGAAGTTTACATGCAGTGAATACATCTGCACCATACGGGACGATTATGAGATATATCAACAACAACAACAATTTGCAATCGCTAATATTTAGAATCCCGAGGATCCCAAACAAATTTACCAAACCAACAGTCAACAATTTCATGGATTAGTACTGTGTTTCCGTTTGAATACTAATACCTTTCCAACTGAATCTTGTGTCAACTAACACTGCTCGTCCCTACCAGGAAGAATAAGAAAACTACTATACAGTTGGAATAGGTCACTCTACCCTACAGATACATTATGAAACAAGAAAAATCAAATCCAAGTTTATAACAAAGGCAACTAAATAACCGTTCAGTTATTACTACTGCAACCTAAAGCAACCTCCCTACTCTTATTCTTCGAAGTAGATTTTGAGTGCTACCCGGTAATGTGAAGATGTATATGTAGATAGTCCTGTATAAACAATATGAGTTGAGCTAGCTAAAATTAGTTAGGGTGAGTTTAGACTGGTGGAAAAGACCTGAGACGATGCATGTCAAGATCTACCTCTGTAACATCTAAAAGTGGGAGAAAATGTCGGAATTGCCTTATCACTGTTAAATTCAGTGGTTGCTGCAAACCGAACCGCACAGTTGATGCGGTCACGGCAACAAATGAAAAACCCTCAAGAACTGATATAATTTGGGTAACTGCTTAGCAAAATGTCTCATTATTATTATAAGCGTTCATCTACACATAAACAAAGTGGTCCCATTCAAAACAAATAGAATATATTGTAATACAGTATATACTGTGAAATAATCCACATTCCATTTTCAGATAACACTAATGCCAAGAAGATAACAAGATACCAAAGCTATTTAATTAATTTAAAGAATAAAAGAAACCTTAAACAACCAATCTGAATAAGCAGATGCGAAAACTCATTGATCTATTAGATTATGCTTTAAATGCGTAATGCCATAACTCTTCCTTGCACTAACACTTAAACCTTACTTTATCTTAAATATTACTTTTATTAAACCGTTAGCTCTAAATTAACCGTACTCTAAAAACACTACAACGACAATAGCACCGAATTGTGCAATAACTAATTTAACTAAGCACGGATGTCTTGTATCTCTGACTTTCGAAGTCATCTTGAAGATCCCTGATGGTGACTGCCATTATGTAACTTCACCATCCATACATTCACTAGTACAACAGTAATGACTGTACGATAAAATGTTATAAAAACAAGGTAACTACCCTGGAAGTAACGCATCTGTTGAAAATAACGCCAGATCCCTAATTTTCGGCGCACCTTACAAATTTAGTTGGAAGTTTAGCAAATGGTCTGGTATCAACCCATCTAGGCGATTTCATTTTGGAGAAAGTGCATCGCTTTAAATAAATCACGAATAATTCCGAATCAACTTCCTTCCATAAAGAACTCAATCGTTTCATCGTCGTATGTTAAAAGCGGATCGGCATATTATACCCAATATCTTTTTGATTAACTATTATAAACTAAGTAATTCCCTGATGAATTTGTACTAGTATAATTTTTCCTCAGTCAATGTTGTGGCTTTGCTGGATGCTATAACAACAGCACCAGGACAGTGGTGCTTTCATTATTATTATGATTATTGTTCCCTTGGGTTCCTAGTGGAACATAGGGCTTCAACTACACGTCTCCACTTGATTCTGTCTTCGGCTGTACTTTTCACCTGCATCCATGTTAGTCCATACTGTTTCAACTCCTCTTCACACGATCTCCTCCATGTCACCCTTGCACTGACGTCCCATTCGCCGCTTCTTTTTCGGGTTCCACTCGAGCTATGGCCTGACGCGCGATGTCACCCAGCGGCCTCCTCAGCTCAGCTAGTGTCCAATCCATCTCCACTTTCTCCTGCATATTTGTTGGCCGATTGCTTCTTGTTTTGTTTGTTCCCATAGTTTCTTGTTTGTGATTCTTTCCGGTGGCCATCTGATCTTGAGTATAGAGCGAAGACAGTTAGTTGTTGATAAAGGTCTGCAACAGGCTGTTGGAAATATTCTTTGTGACACACTGGCCAAGTTTCTGATCCGTATAGAAGAACTGACTTGACACGTTTGTATTGAAACTCCGAATTTTGTTGTTGATGTAGGCTGAGTGACGAAGATTTCCAGATTGGTTTCAGGTTGACGAATGTCTTTCTCGCCTTCACGATTCTCGATTTGAAATCCTCGTCTGTTCCTCCTGTAGTTGAGACAATGCTCCCTAGATAAGTGAATGAAGTAACCTCTTTCAAATCCCTCCCGTTGATGGTGATTGGCGCTGGATGTTGCTGTTGTTGGTTGTTTATTTTCAAAACCTCCGTCTTGTCTATGTTCACCTGGAGTCCTGTCTTTGCTGCTTCTTCGACCACTTTGTCGGTTTTCGCTTGTAAATCTTCGATTTTGTGTAACATCAAACATAAGTCATCCGTGAGGTCCAGGACTTCTAGGTTATTCACGTCGGTCCAGGATATCCCCGTCTTCTCATTTCCCACTGTCTGACGCATAATCCAGTCCACCACAATTAGGAATATCATTGGTGATAATAAGCATCCTTGTCTGACTCCTGTGTTTACTGATATCAACAACTACCGCCCCATCAACATCACGTCTAAAGTTTCACGTGTAATGGAAAAGATAGCGAAAACTCAAATCATTCAGTACTTGCTGTCAAATGACCTACTATCCCAATCCTAATAAGACTTCTTAAGTAGAAGGTCGTGAATTACTTGATACTTTGATTATTTTGACTACATTACACAATGCATTGATAATGGGCATTCGGTAACAACATTATTTCTCGACGTTAGCAAGGCCTTCGATAAAGTCCCACATATCAGACTCCCGACAAAACTCCAATCCTACAAAATAACTGGAAAACTTCTCAAATGGATAAATTCTTTTCTCACAGAAAGGGAGCAATTAGTCAAATTAAACCACCAGCTGTCTTCATCAAAGCCGATAACTAGTGGTGTAATACAGGGTAGCGTTCTCAGGCCTATTCTATTCCTCTTACTTATAAATGACATAGTCTCTGTGATCAAGTATGGCAAGCCATACCTCTTTGCAGATGATCTCAAGATAGTATGTGATCATGGATACGATGATATGAGTGTCGAAAGCAACATCCAACATGACTTAAACAATTTAGGCGATTGGAGCGAAAAGTGGCAGCTGACTTTCAACCCAGACAAGTGCGGTATAGCCCACCTGGGACGCTGGAAACCGAGAATGTGTCTGAATATGTACGGTAAGCTCCTCTCGAAACTGAACACTGTCACAGATCTCGGGATAACATACTCAGATCTAACCTTTTCCGATCATGCAAATAAGGTCGTATCCGACTGTAAACGACTTATTGGCTTTGTGCTGCGTAACTTCTACACCCAAGAAGCAATATTAGCTATATATAGAACGTGTATCCGCCCCAAACTTGAATATTGTGCTCTTCTATTTGGTAACCTAAGGTCTGCAGACCGAAAAAAATCGAAAGTGTTCAGAGATTCCTAACGAAACGCATAATAGGGTTTGACCAACCAGTGGAATATGTTGACAGGTGTATGCGTCTGAATTTAGAACCTCTGTGGTTAAGGAGAGTGAAGTGCAACTTATTTCTACTATTCAAAGTCATAAGAAAACACTGTTATAGTAACTCATCCATAACGTGGGAAAATATTAAATCATATCAGCTGCGAAACCACAACTACCTTGTCAAGGTGGCTGCCTACAAAAAATCCATTAGGGCAAACTTTTTCACCATTAAATATTGCACTCTTTGGAACCAACTACCATCTGAAATTAGATGTTGTGAAAACCCCAATGGGTTCGAACGGAGCCTAGAGAGACACATTAACATGTCCACCCTAGCTTGTCTAAAGGACCACAAATGTTGGTAAAATGGTAAGTAAAAGCCGGTCCAGTCTTCAGCTCAGTCAGTTACATATAACTCGACTCTACTACTTACGCAGCGAACGTTTAACCAATTTACTGATTTTCCTTTCTGTATAGTCTCCAGTAAGTTATGTTAATATAAGTACTTCTAGAAAGTTATATTAGCAACCACACCTTTTAATATTTTACATATGTATATACAGTTAATAATACAATGCTATTTTTGTGTCTGAATGACTTTACTCAGCCAATAACCACCTTTTCTCATACACCTTCCTAAAACGTATAATTTTATGACATACCGCAGTATTTTTAACATAACATAAGTTGAAGGGTTACTTTACAATGTCTGACGCATACCATATGAAAATCGGTCATGAAAATTTAGCATAACAAGTTCTGCTAACCAGTTGCTTTACTCAGGACCACTTTACATAACTTTATCACTAATTGTTCCATTACTCATATCACTCTGCTAAATAGAATATAACTTAGTTGCTCTAATATTAGCTATTTTTATACTTCATAACTCTTAAGGGAAACATAATTTCTTAGTCTTTTGCAGTAACCCACTTGTTCACAAGTATGATGATAATACTGCTAACAATGTCCTCTGGTATTATTGTGCCATGTGACCTAATGGGAAGCACTTGTCGTGAAAGCTGTTACTTTACGGCTCCCTGTAAGAGTAACTACCCTTCTTCAGGATACACACACTGCAGTATTGTTAACCAAATGTTAAAATTCTGCTGGTTCTGTGTTAATATCGTTTTATAATATGTGTAGACTGGTTACTTTGCAATGTCAAATGTTTACTATATAAAAGACTGTCATGACAATTTAGTACAATAAGTCCTGCCAACCGACCTTACCTTCAGTTCATACTACCTACATTGAACTCTAACTATAGTGTTCTGCTGAATCTTGCTCCACTATTCACAAAACCTATTCTTTTTACTCTTTAAGGGTTTAACATCTTATAAACTAATCTGTTCATTAGGACGCATGCACACATATATAATATGTTCATAAATCTGTATGTGGAGATCTATTGGAAGCATTCACTAAGAAAGCTAGGGAAATGGAATGTGAGGTACGAACGTGTCTGGAATCAAGCAATATATTTGCTGTAGCCATAACAATCAGAGCCTGACATCACAAAAGGAGGGAAGGTGGCGCATGCTGATCAGTGGATATGGTGGTGGACACTAAGGTGAATCGCCCCATTCTGCAGGAACAGCAATATGCAATTTGATGGCTCGAGATTTCTATGAGGGCTTGAATCTTTATCTTGAAAAAGATAATAATGATCGCCTAGACAGATCATGCTTCTACCTTTAAACATATACCATTCGGTCAGCCTATTGCTGAGATGCGACCACGTGGGCTCTGCACAGATTTACGGGCATCTTATAAATTGACATGCTTTCCTTTGTCGTATCTTCGAATATCACTTAACAATGTCTCATCTCATACATTTTCTAATAACGTCTTCACTTGCTCATTATATTCCACTAAACCTAACATTTTATAGCTCTTTATGAATTTGATTCGACTTATTTTATTCCTATTCTCTATAGGGTACGGTTGTGCACCAAACACAAAAAGGTATGAAATTAAAACAACTGGCTTGTGGATAATTGTATTAAACCAAAAGTGGACATGATAGTGAAACCTGTAGGGTAGCATTATACATTGCAAAGGAACTTTGTCAGCCTAGGGATTATAGTCTCCCATTGTATTTCCTTTATGAATGCATATATTAATGATACATTGCATTTACCTATCTAATTACACTTTAATGATTCACCTTTGCACCTTTACTTTTCTAAAACAGCTTACTATCCCTTGTAAACGCTGTACTTACCTCAATATTGGTTGGTTATCGTATGCCTACAACTACGGGTTGAAAACGAAACGAAGTCGATTTTCCTGCGCAACCTGAAGGACTGCTGTTTAATTCAATAATTATACAACATGGGTCAGACAAAGAGTGTATTTATACATATATCAAATATTTAGCTATTCAGACATTACTAACTTGTAGACAATCTACTATTTGACATTGTATCATACTTGATCGTGCCTGTAAAAATGGCATGCATTTTCATGTAAATTTATGTTTATATGAAAATATAAAGTTATTATTATTATTACCCCAAAAGACTCACTGAGTTTTCCGTTGTGGATCACTTGACATGTGCTGTTGTCGTACAGCTGTTGAATAAGGTTGATGAATATTTGGGGTAGGCCGTAGTACTTGAGTGGTTTCCAAAATACTTCGCGTTCAACGCTGTCGAAGGCCTTCTCAAAGTCTATAAAGCTGAGGTAGAGGTTTGATTGCCATTCCATGCTTTGTTCGATGATAATGCGTAGAGTTGCAATTTGGTCAGAACATGATTTGCCTTTCTTGAATCCAGCTTGTTCTGGTCGGAGTTCTGTGTCCAGTACGTCCTTTATTCTCTCCAGGATGATGCGACTCAGGATTTTACTTGGCGTCGACAGGAGCATGATTCCTCGCCAGTTCTTGCAGAGTCCTAAGTCGCCCTTCTTTGGTAGTTTCACCAGGTAACCTTTCCTCCAGTCAGTAGGCACCTTTCCCTCCTTCCAGACATTTTGCAATAATGGAGTCAGCACAGTGGTTAGGACTCTCGCCGACCATGCACATGGTCCGGGGTTCGAGACCCTGCCGGCGCGCACCCGATATCTATGGTCGGCCTGAATTTGGGCTACCGATATCCATGCTGAAAATTCCATACTTGTACTGAAAATACGGTGTGGAATCAAGCTGTAAATCAAAAATCAATCAAAATATCTGCTGTCGTCTCTGGGTCCGCTTTCAGTGCTTCCGGGGGTATTCCATCTGGTCCAGCTGCTTTTCCAGCTTTCAGAAGCTTGATTGCATTCATGACTTCAGTTTTCGTTGGAGGATTGGTGTCAACTTGCAGTTGTGTACGTGCTGTTGTTTGTATTTCTGGACGGGTTGCAGGTGGTGGTCGGTTCAAGAGTCCTTTGAAGTAATCCGCCCATTGTTTAATCTGTCTTTCTTCTTTGGTAATTGGGTTCCCTTGGCTGTCTTTTATAGGTTTCACTTGTGTTGATCTCTTCCCGGATAGGGACTTGGTTATCTGATATAGTGTCCTTAGGTCCCTTTTGCCTGCTGCCTTCTCAGCTTCAGTAGCCAGGTTGTCGTAGAATTGTCTTTTGTCCTTCCTGGCACTCTTCTTCACTTCTTCGTCCAGTGCTGTGTAAGTTGAGCTCAGCGTCTCTTTCTCTTGTCCATCTTTGCATTGAATCATTTTCTCTTTCACCATTCTCCTCTCCTCTATAAGCTTCCAAGTGTCCATTGAGAGCCATTCCTTGTCTTGTTTCTTCCTTCTTCCTAAAACCGTTGAACACGTTTCGTTGAAAATTACCTTCAGAGAGTTCCAATGGTCTTCCACGCATGATTCCTCAGTGGTGCCACGTAGTGTTTCCTGCTTTGCTCTGACAGTTGCAGTGAAAATGTCCCATGTGATTGTGTCCTTCAGCTTTTGCGTGTTGAATTTGCATTGTGGCCTATAATAATAATATAATCTCATTTATGTACACGAGGGACGCCAGTTTACAGGCATCATCAATTCGATAAATTACGCATACGATTAGTAAGTATATTTAGTAATGATAATATAATAAGGTACATATTTATTCCTACAAATGTAGGACACAAAAGTTATATAGGCATGGATAAGTATTATTTAAGTTACATAAATTTGGTTCATGGTTAAATAACATGGTTGCTGTCATTTTATATTTAGTTTGTGGGAAAAGTCGGATAACTGGTGATTCAATGGAACACATCAAGAAATATAGAGATATTGACTTCGCACTAACAAAAAACACCCAAGTATGCGTTGGATGGATTACATATACTTGGGAAAATAAATAAAGCTTGAAGTCAATTCCCTCATAAAACAATAAAAACTGTCTTACAATAATATCTTCTCACTTTATGCACATGAGGGACTCCAGTTGACAGGCATCATCAACATGATAATAATGCACACATTGAATAAACATGTTTAAAATTTTTCACCTACACAAGATATATATATACAAGGGAAGATAATGGAATATTGACCGTAAGTACACTCTGCATAAGTTGAAACAGTTTATATGGCATAATCCCAGGCAACATTATTGTTTGAATTTGTTGAAAATGAGCGAAAAAACTGAGTGTTGGGTTACATTCGGTCGATATGGTGGGCTAGTCACAAAAGTATAAAAATGGCTTAAAAAACGTTAGTTAGTTTACCGTAAACAATGTTTTAAGCAATATAATCTGCAGAAGACTCACCACAGCAGTTATTGTCTAGTTAAACATGCAGAGAAGTTTTAGTAATTCAGCAACCGGTGAATTTTTGATTCTTTTCGGTCTGGAACCTGAGCTAACCAATCCATACAAAATGTCGAAAGAGGTATGCAGGAGCAGAATTTTACCAACGAATGAGTCAGTGGGATCTGAAATGCAGCTGTCAGCATATTTTCGTTATTTCATATCCACAGCTAACCTCGAGGCTTTTAGCTCCACCTTGAAAGTCCCTTGTACTAGATAGTGTTCTGAAATCACATCTGCTCCTCTCCTCGACCTTGTGTCCAGTAGGCTCCGTCTCCACTTCCTTGAAATTGAAATGAAGTCTATCTGGTTTTTGGTGTGTCCATCTGGTGAAATCCTTGTCACCATGTGTATATCCCTGTGTTTGAACACACTCCCACCAATCACCAAATCATTGAAGGCGCAGAAGTCTGAGAAGAGTTCACCATTGTCGTTCATTTCACCGAGGGCCTCGCGACCCATGGTGAGTTCTCTTCCTGTATTGTCTCCTCCCAGTTTCGCATTCATGTCGCCCATCAGGATTTTGATATCGCTCTTTGGGACGTTGTCCATTACTGTTTGTAGTTGTCTGTAGAAGGCCTCCTTCTTCTCATGTTCTGAGACGTTTGTAGGCGCGTAGCATTGAATGACTGTAACCTTTTTTCCTTTCGAGTTGAATCTGGCTGTCATTATCCTGGAGGAGATTGGTTCCCACTGCATGAGAGCCTTAGCCGCTGTTGGTGACATCATGATGGCTACTCCCTCGGTGTGCTCGTGATCGTCCTCTGGGTGACCGGAGTAGATTATTGTCTCTCCAGTTGGCATCCACATCCATTCCATCTGCTCTCACAGATTCCCAACACTTCTATTTTATACCTCCTCATTTCTGCGGCTACCTGAGCAGCCTTTCTAGTTTCGTACATTGTACGAATATTCCACCTCCCCATCCTTATTTTCGCTTTCATCGAAAGAAGGCACATCGGCTGACTGGCTTCCCGAAGGCATTCACCAGCCTGCGTCATTTCACTTCCCCGATTCCAGCGAAAAATAAAGTTATTGTTTGTACTTTGAGAATTTTTAATGTGTTTATGCGTTGAAGTTTTTGTAGCAATTTGGTTAAGTTTTGGGGGTGGAGTTGCTAGCACCACGCCCCAACCCCTCTCTTTATCCGGGCTTGGGACCGGCTAACTGAGGTTAGTGGTGCTTTTGGTACTTGCAAATTTCCCTTCTCCGGGTGATCCTCCTGTTAGCTCAGCTAATACACTATGGAATGAGGTAACAGGTCAGGTGAAGTGGAATCTAGCGAATAAGTAAACTTGGTGAATGGATGGCTGGGCAACAGGATTGAACGTAACACAAGTTAGATAGATGGTTTGCGTGCACACAATAGAAATAAAGGGAAACAACAGAAGAAGGCTTGTAGGTATGCAGGTGATAGTAAAAACTTTAGTAAACTATCGGAGTTTGTGAAGACACTAAGTACAACATACATATTCGCAGTGCTAGTACGATCTCTTAAAATTAGTCTACTATCCCTACAGATGCACGCGAACATTTCGTTTCTGCGTGATGGTCTATGCTCCCATTGAAACTATAGACTGATGGGGCAAATGCTTTGTGGGAGGTTAGTAAATTCCGTCGATGGCGAAATGCAAGGGAAGAGATGTTAGCTTCTATCCATTTTTCTACCCCCTGATGAGAAATTTGGCTGGGATTTCCCAAGAGTTGTTATGGTGTCCCTTCATTAGTATCCCGGATCGAATGTATCGGGTCATGAACTATTTTGTTTGTCGTAATTAGGTTTATTTCATTGTGTGGCGAATAAGAGTACACAGCTCGAGATTTCATAATTGGTCTTGGTACGTTTGACATTCCAGTCTAATGGCAGTTCTAGTAGTCCTACTTTACATTCTTCCTAAGAAATTCTCAACCCCTATTAGTAATGGTGGTGCAGCGGATATATTGATCAATGGAAACAAACTGTGCGGCTGATGTACTTGAAATTGAGACTGATACATTTCTTGAAATAGAAATGTGCAGGATTATGGCCTAAAAGATTATTTAATGTATGAAATATAGCAAACAGCCTGTATAAAAGTTCAGAAATGACGGAAGAAACAAACTAAATTTGTTTAGCACATCTTGCCGCGAGAAGTATGACACCCATTGAACATTTTCCTGTGATTTTCAAGCCTCTTGCCTTTTAAGACTCCCCTGTGTGCCTGATCCTTTATCGGAATTCATATGTCGAGAACAATTAAGTATATATGTAATATTATTATTCTAATTTGACTTCGAATCCAAGAACACCAGGCGACCATCAAAATATATTACATGCATTCCGTCATATCAGTGAATATGAACAACCACATATACTACTTTTACTAAGATTTAGAAATCTTAAACAGTAGAAATTTAAAAATGCCTCAGGATTTCTTGAAACCGGATACACAGGTCAGTCTTCACGCAACAGACACGTTGACATGGCCTAGGTTCATCACCCAAAAAGGAATACGTAACATAGCGAAAATCCCGAATCCTGAGTTATCGGAGCGGTCGATACCACTATCAGTAACTTTCATTGGGATATGCGGCTGTACAAAGCATGGAGAATTCAAAAAAACCAACTCGGGATTGTTGTCAAGAAGGAGTATGCAAACTAAGCATACAAAGAAAAGAGCCTAGAAAACACTGCCCCATTCAAAATATATTTAGTGGTTTTCAATGCCAAGTGTCAAGGAAATTAGCCCTAAGTTCCTATTGTAACGAAGACGCTTTGAACCGACAGTGACTATGCACTGGTTTCGACTTCAACTCCAAAACACCAGTGGTTGTAAGAAGAAAGTTATATTGTTTGGCAATTAAAGTAAAGACAACTACAAGTTTTTATTCGTATTTGTCTGCCGTCTTCGAACTTGCACACGATCGAGCCATTTGCGCCTTCGAGTTGCCCGCCAATGGTGACCAAGGTCAATGAACCAACGTTCAATGTTCATATTCCTTGACACCAAGCTTAGAAAGCTCCCTGTCCAATTTATTTGTCTTAATATTCAGGTTTTCCATTACCACTACTGACGTTATTTCACCACCGGAGTGATTTCTGTAAGTTTTCTGTGGCGGAAAATCGGACTGCATATTTACACCTGAAAATATGTTCTCATGTGTCAATATCGTGTTCTGTACACTTTATTGCATTTCCATGCACATTAGAGAGTGTTGTTTGTCATAAGCTGTCTTAATTTATTTCATCTGGTTCTTGCTGTCAAATGACCCACTATCCCAATCCTAATACGACTTCTTAAGTAGACTACATTACGCAATGCATTGATAATGGGCATTCGGTAACAACATTATTTCTCGACGTTAGCAAGGCCTTCGATAAAGTCCCACATATCAGACTCCCGACAAAACTCCAATCCTACAAAATAACTGGAAAACTTCTCAAATGGATAAATTCTTTTCTCACAGAAAGGGAGCAATTAGTCAAATTAAACCACCAGCTGTCTTCATCAAAGCCGATAACTAGTGGTGTAATACAGGGTAGCGTTCTCAGGCCTATTCTATTCCTCTTACTTATAAATGACATAGTCTCTGTGATCAAGTATGGCAAGCCATACCTCTTTGCAGATGATCTCAAGATAGTATGTGATCACGGATACGATGATATGAGTGTCGAAAGCAAGATCCAACATGACTTAAACAATCTAGGCGATTGGAGCGAAAAGTGGCAGCTGACTTACAACCCAGACAAGTGCAGTATAGCCCACCTTGGACGCTGGAAACCGAGAATGTGTCTAAATATGTACGGTAAGCTCCTCTCGAAACTGAACACTGTCACAGATCTCGGGATAACATACTCAGATCTAACCTTTTCCGATCATGCAAATAAGGTCGTATCCGACTGTAAACGACTTATTGGCTTTGTGCTGCGTAACTTCTACACCCAAGAAGCAAGATTAGCTATATATAGAACATGTATCCGCCCCAAACTTGAATATTGTGCTCTTCTATTTGGTAACCTAAGGTCTGCAGACCGAAAAAAGTCGAAAGTGTTCAGAGATTCCTAACGAAACGCATAATAGGGTTTGACCAACCAGTGGAATATGTTGACAGGTGTATGCGTCTGAATTTAGAACCTCTGTGGTTAAGGAGAGTGAAGTGCAACTTATTTCTACTATTCAAAGTCATAAGAAAACACTGTTATAGTAACTCATCCATAACGTGGGAAAATATTAAATCATATCAGCTGCGAAACCACAACTACCTTGTCAAGGTGGCTGCCTACAAAAAATCCATTAGGGCAAACTTTTTCATCATTAAATATTGCACTCTTTGGAACCAACTACCATCTGAAATTAGATGTTGTGAAAACCCCAATGGGTTCAAACGGAGCCTAGAAAGACACATTAACATGTCCACCCTAGCTTGTCTAAAGGACCACAAATGTTGGTAAAATGGTAAGTAAAAGCCGGTCCAGTCTTCAGCTCAGTCAGTTACATATAACTCGACTCTACTACTTACGCAGCGAACGTTTAACTAATTTACTGATTTTCTTTTCTGTATAATCTCCACTAAGTTGTGTTAGTATAAGTAATTCTAGAAACAGTTATATTAGCAACCACACCTTTTAATATTTTACATATGTATATACAGTTAATAATACAATGCTATTTTTGTATCTAAATGACTTTACTCAGCCAATAACCACCTTTTCTCATACACCTTCCTAAAACGTATAATTTTATGACATATCGCAGTATTTTTAACATAACATAAGTTGAAGGGTTACTTTACAATGTCTGACGCATACCATATGAAAATCGGTCATGAAACTTTAGCATAACAGTTCTGTTAACCGGCTGTTTACTTCAAGATCATTCTACATAATTTTATCCTTTACTGTTCCCCTACCCATTTTACTCTTCTAAGTAGACTATAAATTAGTTGCTGTGGTACCAACTACTTCTATACTTTATACTTCTTAAAGTAAACACAATTTCCTAGGCGTTTGTAACAAATACTAGTATACATGTATGCATGTATAAAGGTGATAATGCTAAGAATATCTTCAGGTATCAATGTGTCTGGTACCTAATGGGAAGCGCTTGTCATGAAAGCTATTAATATACAGCATACTGTATGATTGGGACGGGCTTAAAGCAATGCAATACTGCAACTACAGTTATTGCAAGAACGTCTCAGAGCTTAACATCAAAAAAGAAGGGAGAGGGGCGCATGCTGATCAGCAGATACGATAGTGGTCACAAATGTAAATCGCTCCAATCTGAAGGACAGCAACATGCATTTTCTGACAGCTCGAGAATTAAACATTAGTCTGGACCCTCAACAAAAAAATAATAATAAGAGTTGTACAGATCTAAATTATAAATAAAAAAGTGCTTTTGCTCCTAACATCTATAAGCCTGTTCAGCTTCTTGTCAAAATGCTACCCGTTGGGCTCTACGGAAATTCGTGAGGCATCTTACAGGTCAGCTTGTTCGACGGCTTCTAATTTTCCAGATCTTTGAATTCACTCCTCATTTAAATATCACTTACCTACCTCATGATGATCTGTTTATTTACGCATTATTATACTCTGCTTTATGTCAACTACCTGGGCCATTATGAAGGCTAAAACTTGCTCTTTGTTCATATTTGTTGCTTGCAAAAAGTCTGGTTGCTTTGATTAAAAACAAAACAACATCAATGTTTGAACAAAGCTATATTTTCATCGGAAACGTGATAGTTTTCATGCTTAAACCAATATGGTTAGCATTAAACATTGCAAATGTATACTACCATTTCAAGTACTATATAGCTTCTTCTCCTTGTATTTATCTTGTAAACACACTTCCAATGATGCATTATTCATAATTGCATTTTATGGCATTTTGCAGCTGCACAGAATTTTCTTCTCTTCAAGAAATAGCGTTCAGTCACGTGGCGGCATAGCACTCACCCAGATATACGCTGTTCACTGGTTGACTATAACTATCAGCAGGAAACATGACGAAGTTTGGGTTGTCGCTCAACCTTCATGGTGACCGTAGTGAAGGGTTTACAACTGAACATTTATAAGAACGTGTTCTGATTGCTTGTACAACAATTGAACAATTCAAGCTTTTGAGAAAGTATTAATTAATGATACTTCAGGGTTGTAATTTATAACATTACTGATCGTGCCTGTAAAAATGGCATGCATTTCTTGTAAACTTACCCGTTTATACGAAATGTAAATTATTATAATTATTAGCAGTTAAGCGAAATTAAGTTTGAGTGTAGAAGTGTAGCTTATAACGCATTCTTTTTTGGAAATGTTGTCATTCCAGTCACTCTCAATCTTTGTCTTTCGGTATTTTATTGGCAGAAGTTATTGAGGAGGAATCATCTTACTTAATGTTAAGTTGGGATGTCACATTATGTTCAATTTCTTTGTGTGTAAATCTTGGTTTGATCAAATGCACCACTAACACACAACATGGACTGCCCAATTTATGAAAGTATCTATGTTGACTTATGCTGCCTTATTGTTTGTTTAGATGCATATCCAAGCAAGCATGTTGATAATTAGGTGTATGAGAATGTTTCTTCATGTGATCATTAACACATGACGTCTGTCATTTATCTTCAAAATAATTAGAGTTTTAAAAATATCCATATTATTCGAGGAAGATATACACGAGTCATTTACAGAAAGGATTCATATTTCAAGTGCTATTTCAGTATAAGGCAAGGAGTTATAAGTAGCAGTGATCCTTCTTGGAATATTACTCTTGAAAGCTTATTTTAAATATGACAGGACTGACTGTGGAAGAAACTAATTAGCGATTATTTGATGTGGTCAGAGCTATGCAGGAAATATATGGGTCTGAATGGTTTCAATAAAGTGCAACATTATATATTCTGCTCATCCGGGGGTTCTACTTCAATTTATGATATTTGGCACAACAATACGGACTAAGTTCACTCTGAGAAAGACATTTGTGACCAGAGAATTCCAGACTTTTATTCCGCATCAAAGCTACTGGGTGAATACTCGCTGTAATTTAAGGAGGAGGACTGTGAATTCAACTGAGCAGAGTTCCAAATGTGGTATTATAAAACTAGTGCTCAGGCAAACTTGAATTCCACATTCTAGAAAACTCAGTCTCAAATTCGCATGCAAGCCTGACCACGTTCTTCAACACAAAGTGCGATTGAGTACACCAAATCGCAAAAATCTGCAGTCATTGTTGACAAAGTGTAAGAGTAATTCTTGTAGCGTGACGATAATATTTTCCCGCTGCATCAAAAACATAAACAGTTATTTAAGTAACATTTGTAGAATTTGGAAAAGGTCAGTTTCCTGAATTTAGTGAACAGTATAGTGCACTTGTTTAATAAATGGCAATGCACCAAATAAGTCAGCCAGCTGAAATGTTTTCATTTAACGCGTGAACGAAAATAGAAGTCCCATCTCCCCATTAACGAATATTACTGGACTTACCGAGTAGGTATAATAATAATAATAATAATGGCTTTATTCCAAACAGTATTTGTGGTACAGGTATGGAATTTTCAGCGTTCATTACAATATTGCATCTAATTACCTCATAAATTTTATAAGGATTTAGAAATATAAAGCAAAAACAACAAAAACAAAAAGAGAAATGAAAGAAATAAAATAAAAAAAGAACTGCATTGCATTCACATATTTAAACAGTGCACCACAGGATACGATATATAAAATTAGTCTGTAATAGAATATATGAGCAACAATATAATAGTAACAAAGAAAGGAGAACAGAAGCTAATGGGAACTATTCGTTAGTGTCGCAGTAAGTTGATCGTGTCATACCTAACGGATTTCTCATCACATAACAGCTGTGCCAGATAAGGTATTGTGGAGTTTTTGTACTTGGTAGTCCTGGCATATAGCCTCCTATAGTTGCTTCTAGTTCTATCAGATGAAATGTAAGGAGAGAGCTGCGTATAGGGAGGGTGTTCGGGGTCGCTAGTTTCTTACATGACATTATATGTCTATCCACAATTGTGTTAACCAGTTGGTTTAACGAAATCCCACTTCCCCTACTAACAGCTTTTAGTGCCCTACGCAGCGAAGCAAAGTCTTTCTTAAGTAGTCCAGGAAAGATTAATGGGGAGCAGTTATCTGAAGAAGGCTAATGATTAAGGTCGACTCCTTCACATGCCTTTTATAGCTTAGAAAGTGAATTGTATTTCTGAAATTTTATCTTTTTGTTTCTCGATGAAATGATAAATTCCGCTACTTTATGAACTCGCTAGTATTTCTTAAGTTTCTGTTTCACTACTTAATCAATGTTAATTTATTGTGTTCAAGAAAATAACAGATAAATTCTTCATTTCTTAAATCGTGGTCAATATAGGCAGGAAATTCCCCACAATGCAACTCTATGTCTTGCTATTAATCGTTCGTTTAGGAATTAATCATGAGTGTTGCCATTGTTGATGAGTACTGAATGAACAGCATTTTTATTCCTCCACGTTCCCAGTGGAACATAGAGCTTCAAGCTACATGCTTGAAGTTTCTGTAGCAGTGTCTATTTTTACAGGATGGGGTTGCTAGCCTCATGCCCAACCTCTCCTCTTTACTAGCTTTTTTTCTGGCTTAGCGAGGTAAAGGAGTGCGTCGGTGGCCGGGGATCGAACCTCGGACCATGTGCATGGTCGGCGACCGTCCTAACCGCTATGCCGTCAACGCATATAATTCGTTTATTCGAATGGATCTCCATTCATTCTGGAGGAAACGATGGCAGTCTGGCCTATTCGTACGCTGTCTGGCGGAAGACTGCAGAAAAAATATCAGTTCATTCTCAATGCCCTTACAGGAATTAACAATCGTTGAATCGCCAACCTGTCTTGTGATAATAATGTATATATTTTCCTATCTATGTAGGACACACCAGCTGTACAGGCATGGATAAGTATTACTTACATTACATGAATTTGATTTATAGTGAAATTACATCGTTGCTATCCTCTCTGACATTAGTTAGTGAGTACAGTCTGATAGCTAGTCGTTCAATGGAGCACATTCAGAAATACAGAAATATTGTCTTCGCATTAACAAAAAAACCCAAGTATGTGTTGGATAAATTTCAAGTATTTGGGAAAAAAATAAAGCTTGAAGTCAATTCCTCCATAAAACTTTGGTGTGTGCGGCATCGCATCTTGTTCTTGTTTTATGTTCAAATTGGATATTAATTTAAGATGAGTGATTTATTTGTGTAATTTTGACATCCTTTTTATGGCAAGTAATACCAGATGTGAATTTAACTGAATGCAGATTAATATTGGTCATTGTCAAGCAGATTTGTTTTACTGCACCCAAGTCACCCATAGCCCGCCATTTGCCACTGCATGGTTGTTCCGTACGAGTAAGTTGATTAACACGTAGAAGGCTATATGTAAGCCATTTTAGATCATTGACAGTGCTTGTATAGGATGCTGTACAGCGTCTTGTTATGGTGACAGTGGATTTCATCAAGAATGCTGAGCCATTACTAGCCAAACTCTGAGGGATGATACATGAGTAAGTGACTTTAATTGTTTCTCAGCTTTAGTCTGGATGTAGATCAATGCGACTCCTACTACAAGGCAAATACAACAGATATTTCTGAGTCGGTTACCGCACATAGTATTCCTAGGCAAAGATTATTTTTCTGCAACAGGACTGGGTACGGGATCTTCTCCGACCTGGAAAGTTGATAGTTTCTGGCCTTGTTCCCTTGAAAAATGATTTCAATCAATCGAATGAGCATGTCAATGAATACGCTGAGTACCAGCTGGCGCATCAAAATAACCGCCAAAAGGAGCATAAATTGAGAATAAGGAAACTGGCTATGAACGCGTTTTTTGTATGCGTATTCTAGGGCAGTCAAAAATAGGAACAATCTGAAGCGCATCCGTTATTCGATGCGGTTCAACAGAAAATAGAAATTTCACGAAGCTTTAAGAGGGCTTAGTTCCCGGGCCCAGGCATATCTACTCATCACGCGTATGAACTGTAATCTAGATCGACCCTAAAGCGGCTGCATATAAGGGAGTCTCACGACGCTATGAGCTTAGGCTGACGGGATGGGATGGTGAAAGTCCTGCTGACTGGTTAAAGACTGACGCATTCTCCATTGAAAAATTAGTCTCCAGATAGTGGACATTGGGTAGAAGTAGGGGATGCTCAAACTAGGAAGCAATCAAATACAGTCTGGTAATGCAAGTGCAATGGGTGAGGTTAACAGAGAACTAAGCTGGCGCATAGCATTACTACATGAAATAAAAGACGAACGACCTCAAACTGTTCCATGTGGATGAACTACGTATATTCGACGTATTCTTCTTGGGAAGATTCATATTAGCGATTCGACAACTGACGTCACAGCCCCAAGGTGACTCGGTTGAAAATACCAAACAAAGCTGAAAAAGATAAGTTAATTCAACTGACGTTCTTAAAGAAAGGGGTTTCTAGAGGGAAGCTGAAGCAAGGCCTCTATAACGCATGGCATGCTATGGCCACTTACATGCAGTAAGTGAGGAATTAAGGAGGATGGGACGCGTAGCCAAGTAGGTATCATGTTTTCTTTATGATTCATTAGGCTTCTCTTATCTATGGAATGATGAGCGCCCCTCCGTTTGTTTGTTTAGGTGTTCCCCGCTTCATTTGCCCTCTACCATGCTTCTAATAGTAATAATAATATATTCTCATTTTTTACATGAGGGACGCCAGTTTACAGGCATCATCAATTCGATAAATTACACATACGATTAGTGAGTATAGTTAGTAATGATAATATAATAAGGTACATATTTATTCCTACAAATGTAGGACACAAAAGTTATATAGGCATGGATAAGTATTATTTAAGTTACATAAATTTGGCTCATGGTTAAATTATAAGGTTGCAGTCATTTT
Organism: Trichobilharzia szidati; assembly: GCA_944472155.2. NCBI lineage: Eukaryota > Metazoa > Platyhelminthes > Trematoda > Strigeidida > Schistosomatidae > Trichobilharzia > Trichobilharzia szidati. The sequence continues at coordinate 184,941,979 of OX235271.1, read as the reverse complement.
GTCTATGGGAACAATATGATAACTAGTCATTCAATGGAGCACATCAAGAAATATAGAAATATTGTCTTCGCACTAACAAAAACAACCCAAGTATGTTTTGGATGGATTACATATACTTGGGAAAAAATAAAGCTTGAAGTAATTCCTCCATGTAACTTTGGTGTGTATGGCATCCAGTCTTATTCTTGATTTATATCCAAATTTAAAATAAGTGATACACTTGTATACTTTTGTCAGAATTTTCATCGTAACATCACAAGTGAACTGTACTCAATGTGGACTAATAATAATGACGGTTTATATATTCTTATAAACAGGTGTTTTCAAGAAACGCAAGCTATTTTTGTAGATACGATCAGTAATATTGTAAGATAAAATCGTGAAGAATTATAAATCAATACTTTTTTATTGGTATAAAGGTATATTTCACAACTGTAATCCAGGTTGCGTCGTGGCGAAATGCAATGAGTAATTCACGAGGGAATTGTAAGATATGGGACCAATAATGTTTGCAGATCACTTGTCATTGTAAATGATCAAATATCCACATTTTGTGAATAAAGATTCGTAAGCACCACTAGTATTCTAAATTATTACCAGTCGTCGGTCAGTAGTTTGAGTAATTATTTTGATAACATATATATCAACATATATAAGCTCTAGACATCTTTTACTATAACTCCAACACATGCTTAGATGCTGTCATCCCATTTCAAACACTAAAGTTTTCCCCACATAGAAAGACATTCATAAAGCCAAAGGATCGTAGGAAACTGAAAAGACTGTCAACAAGTTACTTCAGGCGACACGACTTTAGTACACTAGGGTCAATACTTAGTACTTTTAGCTCCATCTCGCAAGCTCATAACTTGCGCATGAGAAATGAAGAATGCACGGCACTAGCCAACACCACCAGAGTAGGTGCTCTCACAGAAATACTAAAGAAACGAATGAATCGCCAAAGCCATAAAATTTCTCTCCTTATAAACAAGGGCAAACTATACAGCAAACATGCAGACATGTGTGAACTGTTTAACGAGACGTTTGCAGCTAACTACCTTAAGCCTACAAGTCCACTTCTCGGTTTACAATCTAAAATAGAACTCCCTTCATCTTCAACGCTGAAACAAATCACTACAGTTCATTTCACTTACTCTAATATTAACCAAGCCGTTAATACTCTTAAAAACTCTAGTAGTGCCGGTTTTGACGGTATACCATCGTATCTTTATAAACACGGTGGTTCTGACATTTCCGTTTTATTACTTAAGATTTTTACAATGTCCCTAGAAAGCCAAACCTATCCAGATAAATGGAAAACGACATTTATAGTACCTAAACACAAATCCGGATCAAAAACTGAAGTCAACAACTATAGGCCAATCAATATTACACCCATAGTATCTAGAATCATTGAAAGAATGGTTAAAGATGATGTTCTCAAACATATGCTCAACTGCAATATTCTAAGTCCCAACCAACATGGATTCCTAAAATCCAGATCATGCATGACATGTCACCTTGACTTCTTTAACTACATAACCAGTAGCCGAGACAAACAACAACTAGTACTAGTCATCTACTTTGACATCTCCAAAGCCTTTGACCGCGTTGACCATTTGCTTCTAATAAATAAGCTGAACTCCTTAGGAATAAGTAACCCATTATTAGGATGGATTGAATCATTCCTTAACAATAGGTCCCAAGTAGTTAAACTGGGGTCTGTAAATTCTAAACCTAGTCCAGTCACTTCTGGAGTAGTTCAAGGTAGCGTCTTAGGCCCCCTCCTATTCACTCTATATGTCAACGACATATGCAGCTGTTTCTCACTAGGCAAACCATTCATCTTTGCAGATGATCTTAAAGTAGCTTACACATTCCACTGTGATGACTTAGGGTACTTTCAGAAAGCTGTTCAGGAAGAACTAGATCGAGTAACTGCATGGTCCTCCACATGGAACCTAAAATTCAACCTTAAAAAATGTGGTTGGATATGCTTCGGTGCACTCTCAATAAATATTAAACTGGTACTTGAATCCATCGACTTGCCTAAACTCCAAAGTGTTGTTGACCTAGGACTCAGGTACTCTAGTGACTTGACATTTTCTGAGCAAGTGGCGACACAGACGCGTAAATCGAGGATGCTTCTAGGATGCATACTCAGGAATTTCCACAACTACGAAGCGAAGCTATTATTATATAAAACTTGTGTCAGACCACTACTTGAATATTGTCCATTTATTCTCAGCAGCACTCGCGTAAGTGACAAACTTAAAATAGAAAGTGTCCAACGATACTTCACGTCTAAACTACTAGGATTTGACTGCGAAAAGGACTACACATCAAGGTGTATAACTCTAGGTATCGACCCACTCTGGATGAGACGACTGAGCATTAACCTAACATTCTTCTTTAAAATATTGCATAAAATATCATTCTCAGACAGCAAAGAGATACAGTTCTCACCGGAAGGCTCTTACAACCTTCGTAACCAAACGTGCAAAGTATCTAGGAAAAACTGTAAAACAGCACTCCGTGCAAACTTCTTCATAGTCATGTACTCTAAGATCTGGAACAGTTTACCCCAAGAAATAAGGACCTGTCACTCTATCATAACCTTCAAACGCTTGCTATATAAACTGCTTCATCCCAATGACTATGCCAATCACACCGCACCACTTATTTCCAAAACGCATGAGCTATTAGCACACTATAACGCTTAGACTCATTACTAAATATTACGACACTAAATAAACTCTAAGACTTCGCAAAATTACATAAAAAACAACAAGATTATGGGTAGTGTTTACTATACAATGATATACATTTATAAACATTTATATGTACATAAAATAATAAAGTTCTTTTCATATTTACATACTTTATCTCCCTGCTGAGCGTAAACTTCTATATACCTCCTGGTTGAGGTCGAACAACCCAACATCCAAACTGAAATGACCATTTATGTAAATTCAAACTCAAATTCCATGAACGATCCGATGCAACCACTTGAAAACGCTGGCTAACATTCTGTACAAGGAGTATTCTTGATCTGAAATAAAGAAGCAACTGGTTTTCAAACAGTTATCAATGTATTACTCAACTTACATGTACAGTCTGCCATGCTGACGCAAATGGCGCAAATGGATAGTTCTAGAATTGACCCCATTTGATGCAGTAAAACAATCTAACACTACCTTATCTAACTTTCGTATCAAAGATCAAATTTCTTTCCTATTATAAAACTACGATAAGACTGCTGACAAAAATGGAATAAATACATTATTGAATCAAAATAATACATCAATAAACTTTATCTCACGGATGCTGTTCACAACAAAGTTTTATAGGAGAATTGACTTCAAGCTTTATTTTTCCCAGATATTTGTATCACACTCATCTGAAGTCTGGGTTTTTTGTTAATGCGAAGACAATATTTCTATATCTCTTTATGTGGTACACAGACAGACTATTTTGCAGACTGTTCTGACTGACTCTAATGTTAGATTGAACAAACAAACTGTAATTTGTATAATAACTTATCCATGCCTGTACAATTGGTATGTTCCTGCATAAACAGGAATAAATATATATATGTCATTGTTATTCAGTTCACCAGTTATAGGTAGGTGATTACGGCTGGGTCCATATTTTAATGGACTGACGAAACTCATGAGTTTAGCTTCATATCATACATTTTATGAACTATCTACCTAGTTTATCAACAGTGAACTCATCTTCTCCAAATACCCTGAGTTATTCGGTGAAGAGTCAACCATTTCGTTTCCCTGAAGACTTTTCTTAGGTGTCTCAAATTGCTAGTGTTATGCTGCCAAGATGAACGCCACTAAACATATTTGAAAGAAACACCTATCCGGACATACACATTTACATGGCTAAAAGTCAAATAATTTGTAAAATGATGGCAGAATCCGCAACTGTTATATGTTATTATTTCCCTTGGTTCCGAGTGGAAAGTCAAGCATTGACTGCACACCTCCACTTCACCTCGTTCTCCACAGTTTTCTTTCGCCAGCTTTGAGTTTGCCTATGAGCCTTCAAATCCTCTTCATACAGTGTCCTGCATGTCACCCTCGCTACGACGTCTGACCTGTAGTTTCCAGCTCTAGTTCCACTTGAAGCTCTGGTGCGTTGTGTTAATAGGCGGGCTCCTCAGCGTGTGTCCAATCAAACTCCATTTTCTCCGGTATATGTGATAGGCTATGAGCTCTTGGCTGGTTTGTTACCAGGCCTCCTTGCTGCTTATCCTTTCCAGCTGGCCGTCCGATCTTCAGTATTGAGTCGGCAAAGAAGGCTATTGACGAAAGTCTTAGATTTGTTGTAAATGCATTCAATGATTCATCGAGCTGCCAAATTATATAAAAACAGTGACCTCATGTTGGTAATGAAAATTAAGACACTTATTTTTATGCTGAGTGCACCAGATTTCTGCAGTGATTTCAGATTAGGGAAGCTTTGTCCCGCTCTTCCAATGCTATGTTCATCCATACTGTCTGCGGATGGAACGACGCTGCCTATGCTAGTGAAAAGGGAAACTTCCTTCGAATTCCCCTCGTTGATAGTGGTTGATGAATGTTGCTGTTTGTTGATTACCTTCATCATTTGTCTCACCTATGTGTTCACAAGAATCGCCGTCTTGGCCGTCTGCTTCTCTTGTCAGCTTGTTTATTTCCTACAGTAGATCTTCGAGTTTGCGTAACGTTAGACACAGAAAGTCCGCGAATTCTAGATCTTCTGGCGTATTTTTGTTGGCCCAAATTATTCCTATATTCTCACTCCACACGGCCTGCCATATGATCCACTCCACCACAAATAGGAATATCATCGCTGATGATAATCAGCTTTTTCTTACTCTTATCTTCACTCCAGGTGCTTCGCTGGGTTTCCTACTGTGGATCACCTGAGTTATGGCATTTTTATAAGGATGTTGAATGAGGTTGATAAAGAACTGAGGCACTGCATAGTGCTGAAGTAGTTTCCAAACTACTTTGTGGTCAGCCTTATCCAAGGCTTTTCCAAAGTCGAGAAAGTTGAGACAGAGTTTTGACAGCCATTCTACGCTGTTTGATTGTGATGCGTAGCATCGCGATTCGATCTTTATATCTTTGCCCATCCCGAATCCCTCTTCTTCCAGTGGGAGTTCTGCATCTATAGGATCTTCCTCTCTCCCTGAAATGTGGTGACGACTTTTTGCTTGACGTGGACAACAGACTGATTCCGCGCTAGCTTTCGCAAAGGCTAAAATAGTTGTTCTTAGGTATCACTAGGCAAAACCAGAAGCCTATATAGAAAACTATATGCTCGCACTAGCAAGTACAAAAACTCAACCCCTACTTAGCTCGTGTTCTTTGCGATAAAGAAAGCATTAGGCGTGACACCTATAGTTAATTAAATAGTCAGTAGTACAACTGGACCTCGTCTTTCCAACTCATATCATTTATAGGTACAACGTTTTCTTTTTTTCTTTTCCTATACTCTCTCTTTTTTTCTTCCGTTATGTGCTGCTTTGTTTCTATCTCTTTCTTACGCCAGTAAATACGACAGAACCTACTTTTCTAACACCTTCAAACACTGTTCAGCTTTGGCTTTGCTACCTACATGGCAATATGTTGTTGTCATAATGAACTGAGATTTCCTTAATCTATATAGAATTCTATTTATTGATAATGCACTAACTGGATACAATACTGTAGTAAAAATGCTGAGAATTCCATTCTGTATCACAAGTACTGTTTTGGAATAAAGCAAATTATTATTATTAACAAGGTAGTCCTACTTCCTATGAGCAGGAATATTTACTTCCTTCCGGACTTTCTGCAGTATGAGCTCAAGGATATCCTCTAGGTTCACTGGATCTATTTTCAGTGCTTCCAGGGGGATTGCGCTGTTTTTCTGGCTCCCGGTAACTTAGTGGCATCTGAAACATCTGCTTTTAACGAATGATTCGGGTTCGACTGCAGTTCTGCAGCTACTGATGGTATTTCTGGAATAGCTGCAGGTGATGGTGGATTCAAGATTCATTTTAAAAGATCAGCCCTTTGTCTCTTTCGACTTTCCTCTTCGGTAATTAGTTTCTATTTGCTATCGTGAATTGGTTTCATCTGTGCCAGTCTCTTCCTGTATGGCATCCTATAATCTGGAACAAAGGTTCTTCTTTCTTAAGGGATGCTCTGCTTTAGTTTCCAACCTGTCACAGAATTGTATTTTTGTCTTCCCTATCACATTTCTTCAATTCTTAATTCAGTACTTTGTACACTGAACCCCGCTTCTGCTTTCGTTGTCCATCTTTACGCCAGTTAGTCTTCTATTTCACCACCCTTCTCACCTCGGTCATCACCCGGGTGCTAGTAGAGAGCTATTCCCCGCCTTACCCATTCTTCTTTCTTAAGACAGCCACAATAGTTTCCTTCAGCACACTTCGGAGACTTCTGCTCTGATAGCTACGTTGAATGTGCTATTATTGGTTTTTCCCCTTAGCTTTTGACTTCTGAACTTGAATGTTAATCAGTCTGCCACATCTTTGAATGGTTATATACATCAGAACAGCCTGGAAATTTCTAAGTGAAGTTAGGATTGACCACATTCTGAAGTATCAAATGTGAATTCCGTAAATTTCATGATAATCCAAATTTATGGTAATGCCTTCCAGTGTGGGCAAAGTATAGGGTTATAAACTTACGGCACATTTAAGTGGGCACGCGCGAATTCTCTGAACTGTTTGTTGGTATTTAAGTTGAGTTTTTGACTACGCGACCTTGAAGACTGATCGGTATGAAGAAGGGCGGAACATATTTACAATAAAATACCGAAATTCAACTACACTGTGATTGTTTATACTAGATGGAATCTTAACAACTCCAACTGTCGTTGCTATAATTTTTATTTGAATAATGAAGTGTGTTGTTATCACCATGAAACGCCGTTCTACCTGGAGACAGGGATTAGTTACTTCCACTGAAGTCATATATGATGACTCTAAAACCCCGCTAAAACAAGACATATGAACACCCGCATTTCTTAAAATACGTGGATATTGGCTTACATCGGTTATTATTTGTAATCGTTCCTGTCCTCAGGAACCTCAAGAATCCTGGTACATGAAGAATTTGACTTATTCTATCGATAAATAAATACGGTTGAGGAGTAGATTTCGTTAACCACAAACCGGTGAGATACGTAGAATACTTGAAACAATGAAGATTAATCCCCGAATTCATACCACCGCAAATTACAAAAGCTATTGAGAATAAATACTTGAAGTCAGGGGTAAATAGAATGCTATGGAGCAGACCAAGAATTCTGTACACTGTGTGAACATTTTGTTCAGAAAAAGGCTAGAATTATTATTTAACTGCATTCGGAGTAGTTATGAAATGAGTAATTCAGAATTTGAATGGATTGGATTCTATGTTGACTGTGAAATCTAGGTGTTAAGACCTGGGTCTGTGTCTTCTGAACCTAGGCTACTTATTTTTAATGTACCAAGGCAGTATTCTGCGCTCTTTCCCTTTCATACTATGTGCCTGCAATATGTAAGGCTGTTTGTAACATGGAAAACGCTTCTGTTTTATGGATGATTTCAAATAAAATTACAAATCCTGGTGTTAAGAAGTGGTTCACATTCAGAAGTGAGGTGATAGAAGTATGATATTCTGACTACAGCTGATCAAGTAAGAGTGACGGTTTTATCTGGATCATCGCAGTCAGGTACGCTTTACTTCTCTTGCTGACCGACATGCAGTGATGCAGAGGCTCTGAATAACTCCTTTTGTTTGTAGGCCAACTTGTTCAATAAAATCACCGCCTTTGTCACTATGTCTACTGATGGTATTTATGTTTATCCAATAACATTCACCATCAGCTCTGTGTATCAGGATACGGAAACATCATTTTTGCCAATCTCATCAGTCCTTGCTGATAGACTTGTGAGGGATCAAAAAGGTTAATCGAATGTTTTGAACCTCAAACGTCTCACCAACAACGATCAGTTTGTTTATCTGCCCGAAGTGAAACACAAGGTAAACAGTAATATTTTCAAGGGAAAGGAGCTCACACGCGGCACTGTGGAGTGACTGCGGGTAGTCTATGATGTGTTCATATTATCGTTAATAAATACACCTATGAGCAGCTGTGGGAGTTATATTCTTCCTTCACAAGTTGGGGCGAATTTAAGGACAGCCTGATCACCAGATAAGGTGGTTAAGGCTAAAGAGTCAGCAGGTGGCGTGGTCAAAGCTCAGGTCGAACTGGATAGATGGCTACACAACGATACGAGTGTTATTTCTGATTTAAACTAACCGGTTTTCCTTTTCGCTTGATGATTTAGGTGATTTATTAGCAACAAATAGTTCAAAAGCTCAGTTAAGTAATCAGTAATGTATTCAAAAAGCGTTTCTGCTTTGTGATAAGTTAGGCAGTAAAGTCGTGCGTTTCCCAGTTTTAACAAAGCATTCAATCCCATTCTCTGCTGCATTTGTCTCTGTAAGACAGACCAGATAATCCTGGATACTACAACTTTTTCTGGGGTGGAAAAATCCATTGGTAGAAGAGAAATCCACACTTATTGTCAAACTTCACTTGTGAGAGGAGGAATACGCTTGAAGTAGTGCTCTTTCTGAGGGTTTATAAAGCTGATGTGCCACCGTACCTTGACGGCGTCGTCTACACATGGTTCCTAAAAAGATGCCAACTCCATAAAAAATAAGCAAAGATGACCAACCCAGGTCATTAGTATAAATTAGATGGGTAATTGCTCAACGTAATGTCGGTCAGAAGAAACTGGAATGAAACCAGGACATGGTGTTTTGGAAACAGTTCTGTCTTTCAACCTATCTGTGTCTGTTAATTGTCTCAATCTCTGTTTTTCCCTCCCGCACAATACTTTACTCACTTATTCGTCTTTTGCTAACAGATATTTCTGCGTTTTTCTCTACTATGCCGAGCGGCTCATCAACGAAACGATTATTTGATAACGCGACAACGCCACGGTCCACACAAACCAAGAAATTTCTACAAAACTGACACCACTACTATCAATGTCGAGGTCATCCAGGACCATAAATTACACAATAAACAAATCGCTTCTTCGCCATTAAGATGCATAGATAAAAGTGTCAACTTGGTATATGCTAGCTCGTAGAAAGCATACTGACAATGCCAGTCACATGTGGCTCTGTTAGGTTCTGCTCATAGTCCTATTTTAGGTATTCAGAAATAACATTTTGCACATTTTAAGGTTTTTTAGGGGATAAGGAGTGACGACTTAGATAATAAATGCGAAATATACATTCTGAAGTTCTGAAGATTATCTACCCTTCTTTTCAAGGGCGTGATGACGGGCGGGCTTTGAATTTTCGGTTATGAATGATAAGTGTTGTGTTTGTAGTCTGAAGTTCCAAAGCCTTTCGAATGCGTTAGTGTTTTGTAGCAACTGCAGTATAGCCGTACATCAGGGGTGCTATGGGGGTCCAAAAGTGGCGGGCGTCAGCAACTGGTTTTGCAGAAAATGCGAGTCCCAAGTGCGCGTGAGCAAGATTGTAAGTCTTGTCTTCGTATTACTGATTATTCAGCGTTGTGATTTATGCCCAATTAAAGATGGTGCATTTAAGCGGAGCAATGGTGTCAGATGTGGTGAGTTGATTCTATACAAATGATCTATTCTAGGGCAGGTTGGGCACATATTGTCTGTGCAATCTATGTACCTGAAGTCTATTTCACTGATTTTAGCATCATGGAGCTCATTTCGGTGGAGAATGTTCCAGCTGAGAGGTTCGGCCGGGTAGGTTGTATCCGTGTGTATGTTCAGTGAAAGTTTTCATACGCATGTGTGGGACACACTCAACAAATGTTCAGCCTTTTCGTCTTAAAATATACAAATACATGCCTTTAAATTGTTCATTCAGTGCAAGACGCCAATTTTTGTGCAATATTAAATCTGGAAAGTCATTCTATGTATCATTATACATGTCAGTGTACCTTTGATTGGACTGTTCCAGTTGGTGTACTCTGCCGAATACACTGAGCCGTGTTTATTTGATTGAATTTAAGAAGTAGAATAACTTATTACTTGTGTCTATAAAAATGAACTGATGCTTTGAGGTATATTCGCACTTGGGAATCTCATGGGATAGATAATTCCACTCGTCAGTTTTTTTTGCGGAATTGATGGTAGAGATTGCGAAGGGAAAGTACATTCATATTTTCGCAGAACAACTTCAAGGCACTAGTAAACATTAGTCTTTATGATATCCCCTCAGATATACTAAAAGTCATTTTTCTCATGAATAATAGCATAGCAGTTTCTATGTTTGTTGTGATTGATGTAAATCTGTACTAAGACCTGTTATATTGCTACAAGTCCTTTGCATGCTTAATGCTCTCAAAAATAGTGCTTACCACAAAAATTTGGCACTACAAATAGTTTCCAATTAGTACGGTCGGTAGTGTGAATGTCAGAGATGTATCGCAATAGAGTTTTGCTTTTCGAGTTGTAGTAAAGTGGTATAGACACTAGACTGAGACTTTGATTTGAGATGAGATTTACTAAACCTCAGTCGGTATGGGATCAGGGAGTATCGTTATTATACATAAAAAACAACAAATAAATGAATCAGAGGCGGAAAAATAGAGTAAATTTCCTCACTAGAAATGATGCAAAACCATAAAATGAAAGTAGAAAACAGTTGTGATATGAGTTACTTACTTATGCTGTGTTCTGTACATCCTTACATTTCTGTCTATTTTCGTATATTCCTTTCGGTATTTATCTTTTTCGTTGGTAATGGACATTTTATAGAAGGCTCTACTTTGATTTATCTCATCATAAAAGGTAACCTAGTTACAGAAGGATTAGAAAAGAATTTCGACACCCATTAAACATAGTGACAAGTTCAGTTATATTTTTGTTTTTGGAAACTGTAGGACACAGCATAACAAATTCTGAAATGGTGTTACTTGTTGGTCAATATTTCCTGACCAAATTGTTATGCGGTGTTTATTAGTGGGCGAAAGACATTTCAAAACAATGAGAAGCAGTTGTTTTTTGTGATTGGACACTAGTTAGTATCTACTGTAATGTATCTAGTCCTTTGTTTGGTGCAGACTGAACCCTATCGGTCAAGTTGTTCCTATTTCCTAGTATCTTGTTAATGTTCCCAAAGACAATTTCAAACTTTACTGATCTCAGGGTATCACTTTTCATTCTCCATTATGTACATTTCAGTCCTGCGTATTTTGTGAACGTAATCAACGAAATTCCTTAGCAACCTGTGGAGCTTGTATTCAGTGTGCTTGGAAGAATTGTCGTGTATACTTTCATGCCTCTTGGTGAGTTGTTATTGTTATATATGTGGCATAGAAGTTTCTTATCACAATATTTTTAAAATTCAACCATAGTATCACCCGTAAAAAGGGTGTTATTTTTTCATTTGAACTATTTATCGTCAATCCTCTTCGAATTTGGTACTATTTAGTTTCCCAGTATCTGTTTTCTCCTCCAATCCGATGTGTTTTGATTGGTGTACTCATTGTAACTGTCCATTTTTGTCATGAATTTATATTCCCATGTTGGTATAGTATCTTACACCAAATTGGATCGTGTTAAAATGAATTATTTTTTTATTTGCTTCATATTAAAAAAATAAGAATTCTCTTAGTGTAGTATAAAAGTGCAGTCTAATATATCGCCTCTTTTTCGACTTTATTTTCATTATGAGGTTGAAATTAGACTTACATGTAAAATCGGCTATAACTCAAACAAACTGTTTTCGGAAGGATTTTAGCAGTGCATATTTGTGTATTTCTTCTTTTTTCCGTCCCTATTTTGGTATAGTAGTGGTAAAAAAAGAGTAATCTAAAAAATAGTGTTTCAGGGCACTCACTATTAAACTTGAGAACTTACGAGTATCAAAATTTGCCAAAAGTGTGCCACTGACTGTGCCTATAATTTAACATGGTATCACTTTTGACTTAAGCTCAGGCATTATTGTGATTGCTTTTTATTCCTTATTTTTCATTTAATTACTCTCGAACGCTTTCGTTCATTGTGGCTTCTTTTTGTGTGTGTTCGCTTTCCCAGAATGTAGCAACTCAGACTGATGCACTTTTGTACGGAGTTCTGTGTTGATAATTCAGTTTAGCAGAATATTTTTGCAGCGGGTGTTTCCACCCATGTTCACTATACTTAATCACAAATTTTAGTAGTTATGTGAGTATTTCATCTTTTTAAACTAATCTGTTTTCAGGAAAACTGAATTAGTGCTTTCACACACAGATAAAGTGCGTCGGTGGTATAGCGGTTAGGACGCTCGCCGACCATGCACATGGTCCAGGGTTCGATTCCCGGCCGACGCACTCCTTTGCCTCGTTGAGCCAGAAATAATGCTGGTGAAGTGGAAAGGTTGGGCGTGAGGCTAGCAACCCCATCCTGTAAAATAAACACTGCTACAGAAACTTCAAGCCACTAGCTTGAAGCCCTATGTTCCACTGGGGAACGTGAAGAAAAAGAAAAAGAAGAGAATTAGTTAGTTTAAAAGTCAAGACTCAGTCTAGCTGCATAAATTCAAACGGCTTTGGGACGTGTAACGTCGAAGTGTGTGTGTAATAAAACCAGTTGAGCACAATTTGAAACACTACAAAAGAGTGTAACCAATAAATGCTAGATTGGTTGTAATGGAAGATGGTTTTGGATGTGTTCATTTTATGGTTATTGAGCTGAATAACTTTTTTAAAAATCCAAGCAAATAATAACTGAAACGATAGAAAGGTAGATAATAGAGCAATAGTTACCATTATTTTTTGAATTTGCTTAATTGGGATTTGTTTCCGTGGATTTGACACCTACTGTTTCTTGCAACAGACAACTAGCATGACAGCCCACCCTTGAATTGAGACTTTCATCCTGTCAACTGTCATTTGGTTGTTATATGTCTTTATGTAAACATCCACATGGCCATTAAAAGTGGGAAACATAAAAAGGCTAGCTGTCTTTGATCGTAGATGTTGGCGTTCTATCTCGCAGGTAAGATGGTACGATGAGGTGAGTAATACCTAAGGCTAAGCGTTGAGGGTTAGGTAAAAAGGGAAAGTTAATCGATTAGGTTGTGAAGCTACATCGATTGAGATGGCTAGGGCATGTGTTACGCATTCCTAGCCATCGCCTTCGTCGACGAGCAAAGTTAGCTGATATAAGGTTGGGTTGGAAAAAGTTAAGGGGTTGTCTAACGAAAACATGAGGTTTTTGACTTTTGGTTTGGGAAGTGTAGGCTGCTTGGCTGTTTGGTGTCCACGAGATTCTAAGAACCAGTGGCTGGAGACAACTGGTGATATGGCTTCAATTCGTTCTCAATGGCTCAGATGCATTTACTCTTTGTGATCTTCCATATCCCATGAAACCCTTTTGTTTCTCCCTCACATTTCTACTTATTATCGTTCTTCCGAGTATTTTTTGTCTTCCTTTGTGTGGTACGTGGAGTGTGGCAACTCGAATTGGTGCACTTCTGTGCAAAGTTCACTGCTGAAACCTGTCAGTCAGTTGGTCATGTAAACATCCACCACTCAGGATTGTGTGTGCTTGTTGATTCAGTCTCCTTGAATACATGTAAATTTTATGGCTCATTAAACATTTATTGTACACGTTAATACTGTCTGATATGTTTCTAATTTTCTTTGAAGAATGACTATTTTGCATTTATTGCTGTTGTACAACAGATTATTTTTGTATTTCACAAAACATAAAGTTTCAAGATGTGTTACCAGTGTTTTAACTCTGATTTATCCCAAAATGTGTTGTCATCACCAACTGTGAGGATGAAGGCGTCAGTAGACCGGTTAAATCTCCCTTCAGTTTTCAGAGGTATTTATGCATAACCTTTTGTAATAAATCCTGTGTGTGTTTATAAGTGATTCAGCAACAATTAATGCGAAACTAAAGTATCACTTGATATCTGACGCGTTTCTAATTGTTGATGGGAAAGAGGATAAACATATTTCTAGGCATGCATGACTCACTCTCATCTCACTTTTATTTGACCTACAGGCAATCAATTGACAGCATGACTAAATTTTAGTGCTATGTTATTTTATGTTACTTATTGTAGCGCTGGTCTGGAGGGTTTGCTTAGTGAATTGCCTGCAACAGAAGCAAGCGGGTCTTTGTCAATTGCTGACATTTTATTTGGCGCCACCGGTAAAAACAAAGTTTCCCTGCAATCTTCAAATGATATCACTGAATCATGTAAGGATATGAATCAGATATTTGAGCAGGAATCTAGTAAATTTCAGCTGAATGGATTTTGCTGTGTGCAACACAAAAAGGTACCGTGTATATATTTTTTTCTATTTTTCCTTTATCTACCTCACATTTCACCTATTGATAGCAGTTCAGTGCTATGGGAAAACTGAATAGTGTGTAAGGGCGTTCAGTATCACTTATCTAATTGATTCGATTCCTGTCTGGTTCATAGTTTAGACGGCATTTTGACTAGGGAAAGTTATTAGGTTGGAGATATTAATAATGCTGTAAGTTTTACCAATCCATAAGGAGGAAATCACATGAATGAATAGAAAGTTAAACTTCAGGTCAAGGGAACAATCAATACGAATACAAGTAGACTAGAGGGTGAGAAAACACATGGAAACAACCAATCACTTTCAAGGTCACCCGCCAGGAGAGATGACTAATAAACTCGTGGAGAAATTTGAAAGCTCACTTGAAGTTGGAGTATGCACTGTGAATGTTGTTGCCCAGTAGTAGTAAGGCAATGAAAGTTTTGCAGGTAAAAGCACATCCAGCTCAGAGAACACATACACCAAAATCATCCACTTGAGCTACACATCTCCGTTATATCTAAATCTGAGTGTATATATGCGTGGCAATGCTTGTGTATGTTTATAGGATGCAACATGTATTCACATAAATTTCTCACTATGTGGTAACCAATAGATTGCTGATATTAGATGGTTGGAGGCAATCTGCAAGAAGCCTTGGATCTAGTTTTCGTGCTAGTTGGCACTCACCAGTCAGCAAAATGTATCTGCAAGAAAGAACCAGCCACATTAACTAGTATCTGCCACAGTCTCCTACAGGAAGGAGGTCAGCCTCAAGCCCGAATAGCTCAATGGTGAAGTCTTTGGCTGCAGCATTGGGTGACGCGGGTTCAAATCTTAGAAGGAACATGAGTTCTTTCGAAGTTTCAGACACGCCTTGCTGAGGGACGAGTGACAACAAGAAGATCACCTAGGCGAAGAAAGGCTTGCTGCAGATTGCCTCCAACCACCTAACATTAACAAATTCACAGTGAACGGTGTTGGCGAGTCACCACCTAGCATGGTGGGGGGCCATATTACAAAGTTGACCCGACAGAGTTCAGTCTGCACCAAACAAAGGACTAGACATATTACATCAGTTACTAACTGGTGACCAGTCAAAGGTAACTGTTAGAGTTGTCTGGAATCCCGTGTACTGAGCTGTTTGATGTGAATACAGGAGTAAGACCGATAATATTCCTAATTATGGTGGACTGAATTATGCTGAAGACTGTGCCTGGGAGAGTGAGAAGGCAGGAATACATTGGACCTATAAGAAGACTAGAAGATCTCAACTTCTTGGATGGTTTATGTCTAATGTCACACACACACACACACTCAAAGACTTACAGGTGAAAACCAGCAAGTTGGCAGAAGAGGCTGGCAGCAAGGACAGGAATTCAAGTGAACATGGGGGGAAGACAAAGGTAATGCTAAAAATAACCAACCAACCAGCAACAACGACAACCACCAATCACTATCACTTGCTTCACTTATCTGATTAGGCAGCATTGTTTCAACAACAGGCTATAGTATACGGATGACAATGTCAAAACCAGTCAAGTTCGGAAAGGGAAGGCAAACCTTCATCACTCTGCAATCGTTTTGCAAATCTACTGCACTCACCATAAACAAAAAAATTTTGGTTTTTCAACATCAATGTTAAGTCAGTCAGTCAGTCAGTTCCTCTATATGGGTCAGAAACTTGGCCAACGTGTCACCAAAAGCATTTCCAACTGGTGGCTTCAGACTTTTATCAACAGCTGTCTGCTTCGCTGACTCTATAACTCTGGGAAAGAACCAATCAAGGACCTGTTGTCCAACAAATATGGTGGAAAAAATGGAGATGGATAGGATACACGCGCTGAAGAGGCCGTTGAGTGATTATGGGCAATCGTGAGGCCGGCTGAAGAGGACAGCAGAAAATAGGACAAAGTGGGGGATATCCTGTTGAAGCTCTCTCTATGTTCCACTCGGAACCCAAGGGAACAATAATAATAATATATAATAGTAAGCCACCTAGGATCCACTTAACTCAGTGCTTAACTGTTGATTTCAGCCGACGTCAATAGCGATGTTAACATGTGATCGGCTGAATACTTTAACTGGTCTAGAAGTTCATCATAAGAGGACATATTTCCACTGATTTATCGTAGGACCTACGTACAACACTTACTATACGTAATTCGGCGGAAATTGTGATCTTTTTTAGGTCTAGTAATGTGCTTGTAAAATTTATGTTGCCTAGATATTATTATTATTTCTATTCACATTACTTATGTTTTAAGTCTATAAGGGGGGCGGGGTATGAAACATGTATAATAAATTTGTTTTGTTTTTCCTATTCTCCACACCTAGAAGTTCTATGAAGTTTCCAATTCAAATTCAACTCCTGCTATTTCTCACAGGTAAGCATAATCTCTCTCTTACCTTGTTATTATCGACTGCATGCTACTGACTTTTGTAGTGTAATAATTAAACAAAAGGCATTCTTGTTGATCATTTGATAACTTTTACAAATCAATTGGTTGATGGTGACTAGCAGTGGAATCCAGGACAACGCGCATTTCGTCCTATTTGGGACTGGCTCGTCATCTGGATGTACCTATATTCCACAGTCAATGAGTGATGGTGTTCCCACCGAGGCTCGAACCCAGTGCCTATAGTCTCAAACGCCAAAGCGTTATTCACTAGACCACTTGGGCCATGAGAGACACCTCTCGTGCAACGGGTCGTATTAATTATTTAATTTAATTTTAGATTTTCCCGTCGACTGATTGGACCGAAGTGCTCGGTCTTAGGTTGACAAGTCGGCTTCTTGTGCAGATGCTTCGACGATGTCTGGTTATCTAACTTGAAGTCAATTGGTTGATGGTGACTAGCAGCGAAATTCAGCGAAGGTGGCAACACCATCACTCATTGGGAAATACAAGTACGTCCAGCTGATGAGCCAGTCCCAAATAGGAGGAAATGTGCATCCTGGATTCCACTGTTAGTCACCACCCACCAGTTGACTTCAAGTTACATGACCAGACATCGTCGAAGCATCCGCACAAGAAGCCAATATGTCAACCAGAGACCAAGCACTTCACTTTAATCAATCGACGGGAAAATTTAATTTGAATTAAACTTTTACACATGTTTACAAGTACTTTGTTAGCGACGAGTTCCTTCAGACATTTTTTTATTGATTGAAACATTTGATGATAAAGTTCAGTTCAATATATATATATATATATATATATATATATATATCTGTTCCCACTTCATCGACTTTGAAAAGGCCTTTGACAGCGTCGATCGAGAGGTGCTTTGGCAACTACTTCGCTACTACGAGGTGCCACCGACAATTATACATCTCATCCAACAGCTGTACGACAATGCTGCATGCCAAGTAATCCACAACGGGAAACTTACGGAATCCTTCGAAGTGAGGACAGGAGTAAGACAAGCTGGCTGCCTACTATCTCCAATGATTTTCCTGATTGCAGTACATTGGATAATGTGACAAACAGCGGGCAATGAGGAAACAGGCATAAAATGGACTCACACAAAAACTTGGAGGATCTGGACTTCGCCGATGATATATGTCTGATTTCCCACAAACTGGAAGACATGCAAGCGAAAAGCAACAAGTTGGCAGAAGAAGCATCCAGAGAAGATAGGACTTCCTTCAGGTGAACATAGAGAAAACAGGGGTGGTGAAGATTCCTGGCCAACACCAACAGCCACAGCAACAACAACAGACAACGATCAGCATAAATGGAAGGAACCTGAAAGAAACAACCTCTTTTACCTACCTGGGAAGCATCATTACAACTATAGACGGAACTGATGAGGATATCAAAGCGAGGATCGGGAAAGCAAGGCAAGCTTTCATCACGCTGAAGTCGTTGTGGAGGTCAACAGTACTCAGCATCAAAAATAAGATCCGGATTTTCAACTCCAATGTGAAGTCAGTCAGTGCTACTATACATATCAGAGACTTGCACTGCGCGTCATAAAGAGCATCTCAAACAAACTACAGACCTTCATCAACAGTTGTCTTCACTCAATACTCAAGATCAGATGGCCAGCCAGAAAAGATCAGCAACAGAGATCTCTGGTAGCGAACCAACCCAGCAGGAACCGATTGTGCAATAAATAGGCAGGAAGAAATGAAGGTGCATTGATTGGCCATACTCTAAGGAAACCATCAAGTGACATCACTAGACAAGCCCTTGAGCAGAACCCGAAAGGGAAGCGGTGAGTTGGTCGTCAGTGCAAGTGTGACTTGGAGGAGGTCATGTGAAGCGGAGATGAAAACGTGTGGGCAGATTTGGAGCCAGGTGAAGACTCTAGCAGAGAACCGAACGCAATGGAGACGCACTGCTGAAGCTCTATGTTCCTCTAGGAATTAAAGGAAACAATAATATATATTTATGTATGCATGAAATGATTGAGGAAAATTGAATCCACAAGTCAGATCACAATTGCATTTCAGTAATTTAGACAAATTGAATCCTACTTAATCTTTTCGGTAGGACAAAGTTATAACTCTCTCAAACCGTTGTGTTGTTAGACATATTTTGTTCCATCAGAGAGAAAATTTTATTGGATGATAAAGTCTTACAGTGTTGTTATGCGGCATACTTTTTTTTACTGATGACCTTTTCAGCACAATTGATTGCCGCTCATCGTTATCATGTCGAGTTACTCACACAACTTTCCTACTTCGTTTATATCATTCCACTATTTCTCATCTCTTGATTTGATTGATAGTAATATTTTTTCCATATTCCTGGTATGAGTGAGTGATGATTCCTTTCCTATTACACGTGTTGGGTGTAGATTCTATGAGCACACGTTCAGTAATCAACCTCTCTCCATCTCCATCTACTTATATTTATTTTTACAACATTTACTCTGTCCTACCCTATTGTGTGTGTGTGTGTGTTAATGCATGCAGTGCAATTGCTGAGCTTGTTTCTAAAGTACTCATCTTCGTGGGGTCAATCATTCTAACCTTCGCTAAATTCTTATGTTCTGACAGTCCCACCAATCTCGATCTACTAGTTTGACCTTTGTAGTTGACTTAACTGACAGTCATTCCAAGGGATTTTGTAAATAATATGATTTTGTCCAATTGGGTCAGCTTACAGGGTCCTTTTACCTACAAAGCTTGTCCTAGGTGATTGAGTTTGTAGGTTTAAATGTCACCACCCTAATTCCTGCTTTATTAATAATCCTCCGTAGGTAGGGTTTCAGATGTCCTCCTCCCTTATATAGTAAAACTGTAGATGGTTTAAATTCTTCCCTATTTATATTATCACCACTAGTTTCACTATTTTTTTCTTTTTCCTGTGATCTTTTGTGATCTTCCGAATGAATTTCATAGGATAGTTAGTTATTTAACACCAACCAGTCGTTCTTCTATCTGTTTCACATCATCATTTAGGTTTTTTGCTGTATATTTCTTCACGATAGGAGATAGTCTTCAACTCACCTTAAATTATGAGTGAGGCATATATCTGAAGCTTTCAAATTTTGTTGTATTTGCCATTTCATGTGTTGTTTCTTTTCTGTGTAAGCTGCATAACTGATAAAAGTAAAGCTGTTTCTGTTTTTTCTATAAAACTTTTTACCATCCCCGTGTATATTTACATTCACAGTGATACTACTAGTAAGCTATGCAAGTCTCCTATGCATGATGAACCTCCAGGTGAAGTAACCAATCAGTCGATTAGACGACGTTCTTCCCAGTTACGTCTTACTCAACGATCACAGTCTTCTGATCCTGATAGAATAGACGATAAGGAAACTTTTCAAGATGTGATAAAGGATGGCAAGAAGAGCTCATCACCAAGTGGTGGTGGTCAAAACTCTTCCAAATCACAGAAAGATCAGTATCCCGATGGAATTTGTAGTCCAGAATCCACTTCATCAGATTGCTCAAATCCGAAACGAGTTAAAATGGATGAATGTGGTGGTGAAACTGTTCAATCAGAACAAGTACCGGGTGAGTTCAAGGTATTTTGTAAAGGTAAATGAATTTATACTAAATATTTGTCTGTTTTCTTAGCAAGTAAAAGTGGTTCTGTAGCGGTAGAAGTTAAGAGAAGTGGTAATAGACTATATTTATTAAGGGAAAAAGGCATCATATACATTTTAAACCACATTAAGTGGTATCTGGGTGATCGGACAACAGACGTTTTGATTGGATGGCTATTGACCCAAGGTTGAACAAGGGGACAAAAAGTTGTCCAATGGGATTATTCCCAGACCACCAGTACACACTTCTAACTCCGCATTTTTGACCACTTCCTATCGATCTGCATCTGTATTGCACACGCCACAGTATTATATTACCGATCCACTTTATTGGTATTAGGTGGTTGGAGGCAATCGGAAGGAAGCCTTGGACCTAGGTTTCGTGCTAGTTGGCACTCATCAGCAAGGCGTATCTGCAACTTCCTTGAAGGAACTCATGTCCCTTCTGAGATTCGAACCCGCGTCACCCAGTGCTATAGTCAGAGAATCTTACCACTGAGCTATTCAGGCTCGCGACTGACCTCCGAAGATAGGACTAGACACATTACACCAGTTACTAACTAGTGTGCAATCAAAAATATCCAACACAGTCCTACAGGAGGTCAGTCGCGAGCCTGAATAGCTCAGTGGTAACGTCTCTGACTATAGCACTGGGTGACGCGGGTTCGAATCTCAGAAGGACATGAGTTCCTTCAAGGAAGTTGCAGATACGCCTTGCTGATGAGTGCCAACTAGCACGAAACCCCAGGTCAAGCAAGGCTTCCTATGGGGGATTGCCTCCAACCATCTAATATCATCAAATCAATATGCACCGTGATGACGAGCTACCTAGAATGGTGGCCACATTGCAAACATGACTGACTGATAGAATTCAGTCTGCACCAAAGAAAAGACTAGACACATTACACTAGTTACTGACTAGTGTGCAATCAAAAACGATCCACTTTATCTTAGGATTCACATAACCTGGAATATGCATATTTGGCAAAATGCTATAGTCACTACAGACCGCTTCTAGCTGACATAAACGATGATTCCATGTAAATAACTTATAACTAGAGCAGTTATTCTCAACACAGCTGTATTAATATTCATTCATATGTGCTGGCTGGATTCAACATAGAACTTGCCACCGAAGTGCACCAGTTCCAGTTGCCACGTTCCAAAGAGCACACGAGGTAGATAAGTAGATGAGTGAAGAGAATCAATAGAGCTTTGATAGGTATAAGAGTGAAACAGAATGAGTAATGGTAGAAAGGAGTATGAAGGTTAAAGAGACTGAATACATCTGCGCCATTGACAACGATTTTGATCCATGTCACCTATTGTCTCCAGCCATTGATTCTTAGAGTCCCGAGGGTCCCAACCCGGAAGTCTGCATCTCCCTACCTGACTCAGTTCAACTGTCAGGGATTTCATGGATTGATGAGGCCATGTTTTTGTTTGGCCACCACTTACTCTTTTCCAACCTGCACCTATATCAGCTAGTAATGCCCGTTGTGAGGGGGAGGCGATGGTTAGGCGCATGCACAGCACGTGACCTAGCCATCTCAATCGATGTAACTTTATAGCCTCTTCGATTGATTTTCCCTCTTTGCCCAACACTCTACGCCTAACGTCAACATTACTTACCTTATTATACTACCTAACGCGAGAGAGAGATCGTAAACATCTGTGGTCAAAAACAGACAATCTCTTCATGTCTTCCGCTCATTCATTCATTTGTATGTATGATTAGGCATGTTAAAACATCAATTTAACATCTCAGCGGAATACTAGAGCGCTTTGCTTCTTTCTGAGAAAGTAGTATATATTACACGTCAGTAGTCAATTAACGGAAAGCTGTGCATTGTGTAAGGCTTTACTTGTCATTTAACTAATCTTGAATGTTTCTTCTTACAAGGTAGGTATAAATAAAGCGGTCCAGTAGAGGGGATGCATTCATTTCTTTAGGGATGGATATCAGTCAGAGAACCATTGAAAACCAGTTGGGAGTACTGGACAGCTGTTTCTTCCTAGTGCCCCGGACTCGTTGGATTTATGAATCCACTGGCTGGGATTCGAACCCAGGACCTTCTGGTTATAAGTCAAGCGTTCGTAGACCATTCAGTCTCTGGGACCCCATACAATGACCAGTCAGTGATACCACCTTAAAGTATCATTTAGCAAGTTTCTGCAAGATTCAAAATTAAAATTCCTTTCTTAAAAGGTTTAAACATCTACAGTATCTTTGATAATTAATAAATTATCATCACAAAATGAATCTGTCCTAACGTAGTTTGATAAAGCCTCACAGTGTTGTTGTACAGCATTCTTATTTACTGATGACGACGTTTCGAGCACAATTTATTACTACTCATCGTTATCATATCAAGGTACTCTCACACAACTTGCCGACTTCGTTCATATACATGATTAACAGGTTAATGATTAGACATATGAGTGAATGAATAAATAAATAAATTTGATTTGATTTGATGATATGAAATGGTTGGAGACGATCGACAGGAAGCCTTGAGTCTACGGTTCGTTCTAGTTGGCACTCACCAGTCAGTTAGGCGTATCTGCAAGCTTGAAGGAACTCATGTCACTCCTGAGTTTCGAACCTGCATCACTCAGTGCTGCAGTCAAAGACGTTACCATTGAGCTATTTGGGCTCGCGATTGACCTCCTTCCTGCAGGATTGTATTGGATACTTCGATTGGACACTAGTAACTAGTGTGATGTGTCTAGTCCATTGTTTGGTGCAGACTGAATTCTATCAGTCAGGTTCGAATCTCAGAAGCGACATGAGTTCTTTCAAGGTCGCCTTACTGACTGAGTGGTGAGTGCCAACTAACACGAAACCTAGATCAAACAAGGCTTCCTTCTGATTGCCTCCAACCATCTAATCTCATCACATCAATGTGCACCGTAATGGCGAGCTACCTAGAATGATGGCTACATTGCAAACCTGACTGATAGAATTCAGTCTGCACCAAAGACAGGACTAGACATACATCATACTAGTTATTTACTAGTGTCCAGTCAAATAAATTTGAATAAGGCATTTAGAAGACAAATTTGGCGAGATCATAAATAAATAAATAAACGTCAATATTAAAGTTCAACAGTCATATGTGAAACAGATCAGATAGGATGATAAAGTACATTCGTAAATGTGAATGCAATAAGATGGGGGGGGGGGAAGGAATAAGACGAGTGTTGGTATTGAAACAAGATGTTAGAGTAAGATAACAAAAATTGAAACAAAACAAAAAAGCAAATCTGAACATTATTTCGTATCCTTTGATTTAATTCGGTGTAGTATTTTCCATATCTCTGCTTTTAGTAAGGAGTCATGCCCGCTGCATGTGGTAGATGCGATGAACAAAGATTCAGTAATTAACCTCTCTCTATCTCCATCTATCTATATTACTTTTTCGTTGTATGTTATTGCATACAGTGCAATTGCTGAATTTTTTTCTAGATTACTTATCTTCCCGGGGTCAATCATTCTAACCTTAGCTAAATTCTTATATTCTGATAATCTGACTACCCCACGTTCTACTACTTTGACCTATGAAGTTGACTTAACTGACAGTCATTGCAAGGTATTTTATAAATTATATTATTTTGTCTAATTGGGTCAACCTACAGGTTCCTTTAACCTACAGAGCTTGTCCTACATGAGTGAGTTCGTAGGTTTAAATGCCATTCTAATTCCTGCTTTATAAAGAATCATATGTCCCCCTCCTGATATGGTAGAATTGTAGATGCCTTATATTCTTTCGTGTTTATATTATCATTATTAGTCTCACCGTTATTTTTGTTTTGCTTTTGACCTTTTTTGATCTTCCTAATGAATTTCATAGGACGGTTATTGAACACCAACCAATCGTTCTTCTATCTGTTTCATTTCATCATTTAGGTTTTTTGTTGTACTACTTAGTGCTATTGCTCGGTTTGTTAGACACTTAACTAAGCGTGCCTTCACAGATAATGGATATTAGATGAATTAAAGTCTAAATATCTATTGGCAGAATGCGTTAGCTTTTCATAAATGCTAGTGTTTAGTTTACCTTCTTCTGTTCGTTTTATTTTACAAGCCAACTTAGCTAATTCTCCTTATTCATTTTCTGATTCAAATGTCTTATTGACTGACAACAGTCGTCTTATTTCCCCGTCATCTTATTGCATTCACATTTACGAATGTACTTTATCATCTTATCTATTTCACGCCTGTCTGTTGAACTTTATATTGACCTTTATTTATTTATTCGTTCATTCATGTCTAATCATCAATTTGTTATTCAAGTGAATGAACGAAGTCGGCAAGTTGTGTGAGAGTAACGTGATATGATAACGGTGAGCAGTAATGAATTGTGCTCGAAACGTCGTCATCAGTAAATAAGAATGCTGTATAAGAACACTGCAAGAGACTTTATCATCAAATAAATCTACTCTGCGATGGAATTATACTTCACCACAGTGTCCAAGCTCGTATTCTCTTATTAATAAGACATATTAACTTATTATTGTGTTTATAAATAAACTATAAAAGTATTGTTTTTACGAGTTGATCACGGATTGATAACAGTTAGAGAACCATTGAAAACCAGCACTGGATTACTGAACAGCTGTTTCGTCCTAGTTTGGGAATCATCGGCAGTACGCACCCGCTGGGGTTCGAACCCAGGACCTTCTGGTTACAGGGCAAGCTGGCTCGTATACCATTCAGCCACTGGGACCCGATTCAATGGACAGCCCATGAATTCTAACTTCTACCAATTCGTGATTTTGCGCGACATAACTAACCCTTACAAACCAAACTGTAGAAAATTAATCTGATGCTCGCTAGTGACTTGCTACAGGTTGGAGTTTCCTGGAGTTCTAGTGAGAAGTCGTGACCAGTGAGGTCCATCCAGATGTCACTTGTGAGGATGGATGTCCCACTGATGACATTGGTTGGTGTCGCGCTAAATCATGAATTGGTAAAAATTAGAATTCATTCACTGGCCATTGAATTGGGTCCCAGTGGCTGAATGATATACGAGCTTGCCTTGTAACCGGAAAGTCCTGGGTTCGAACCCTGGCAGGGGGTACGTACTGCCGATGATTCCCAAACTAGTATGAAACAGCAGCTGTCCAGTACTCCCTGTGGCTGGTTTTCAATGGTTCTCTAACTGATATCAATCCGTGATCAACTCCCAAAAACAAAACTAACCCTTACAAACCAACTAAAAACGTATTACCGATTCTGATTTCCGTTTATTTTGAAGCCAAAGCAATGGAGAAGGTTGAAAATACCGATCCAAAGATGCATGAATCGCCTGTTGTGATGAACCAAGCAGACAATATTTCTTCATTACCTGTAAATCAAGAAAAAGCTGTTGAAGACAATTTGTTGTGTCCCCTTGGTCCACTGTCTGACGTATCAACAAATGATCATGGCGATAAAGTATGTGATAAAAATACTGCAGACTACTACAACACAACAAGTCCGCCTAATCCGCCATCTGTTACAACCCTTGAATTCTGTAAACAGCCGCCTCAACCGATTATTGTTTCATCGCCTATGCCCACTACTATTTCTTCTTCTTCTTCGGATGTCACTTATGCAGCTGCCCAACTGACAGAAAAACAACCCCCAAGGTAAAGAATTGTGGTAGATCTTTTTTACTGAAAAGTAACATTTTATCGTGAGTAATTTTTTGGTTAAGCTTACGTAAAGTTGTTGTTTTTATGATTGGGATGTTCAAGTTTTCAGTGTCGCAGTGATGTTTTTGAAAATCCTTTGTGCACTTTTAAGAAAAGCGGCTAATTCAATTTCATGGTTGCAGACAATTGTCAGGGTGATATTCTCTATATCTTAATGATTTTTATTAAATGTTTTATTCCTTTGTGTCCCCAGTGGAACATAGTGCCTGAAGCTTGAGTTTTGAAGTTTCAGTAGCAGTGGTCTATTTTACGGGTTGGTTTTATTTGCCTTACATATGATAGAGAAGTGATTTTGTCGGTTTGTGTGCGACTTCACTCAGTTCTATGTGAACCAAAAGACTCAACAGCGAAAGAAGATAAAACCAACATCATCTACAAGATAAATTGTAACAACTGTGAAAAATACTACGTTGGCCAAAGTGGACGTCCCCTTCGTCTTCGTATCCACGAACATAAGCTAGCCGTCAAAAGACATGACATCCGCTTCCTCGCTCATATCGCTGCATACAGACAACCACGGACATCAATTCGATTGGGACAATGTTCAAATATTAGACAGAGGAAACAACAAGAATGCTAGAGAATTTTTAGAAGCCTGTCTGGTATTCCAGTGAATCATCAATCAATAGACACATCGAGATTGACAAAGTTTATCAACTGATAAGAAAGAAACCTCACACACAAAGGGTCAAAGTTCAAGTCAAAGAAACAATCAATTACAATACAAGTAGCCTAGAAGGTGTGAAAACACACAACAATCACGTCCAAGGTCACCGGGAGGGATGATTAATAAACTCGTGGAGAAATCTAAAAGCTCACTTCAATTCAAATTGAAGTATGCGCTGAAGATGTCACCTAATAGGGTGATGGAAGCTTCGCAAATTAACTATCCAGCTCAGAGAACACAACCACACCAAAATATTTGCCTTACGCCCAAGCTTCCCTCTTTACCGAGATTCCTACCAGCTAGGGAGGGGAAGGGTGAGTGCGTCGGCCGAAGATAGAATCTCGGACCACGTGTGTTGTGGTTGACGAGTGCCCTACTGTTATGAACTCGTCGCCAATATGTTGTTATGGTGTCGTTGCCAATATTTTGGTGTGACCGAGTGTAAATATGCGCTAATGAGATGAGAAATAACGGATGATAACGTACAGACTGGTACTGCTGAGTACTTAATTTATCTTGACGCGAAGAGGCAAATCAGAAGACCACCATGTTCAAAAATGGATACGTGTATTTTCCGACAAGGAAAATTAACTGCCACACAAGAGTGTGAGTGAAAAAGGTACTAAAGAGTACGAAAGTGTGAATTAACCATACAATACAAGAATATATAGGAAATAACTAACACACATGAACCAATAAGAAAGAGAGTATTTTTTTACCAAAAACTGGATTCTGATTGGTTGTAATGTCATGTGACAAAGGTCATACATTGTTTATTATTTAGTTAATGGACAGACAAAACATATTGTGAGTTATAATGGAATAACGATCATATATACACATAGTAAAATATAAGCAGACTGTCAAAACAAAGCAGACATCATGTGACTACATATCACCTACCCACTGAACTACTGACGGGTCTTAATGTGATAAATGGAATGAAAAACGTGTTATGCTGTGCTATAATGTTAGTGTAACTTTCTGAATGTGTTCCTAACTAGAAATTATCCTCCAGTTAACACAATCAAGATTCTGTGAGCAGTTTTCAGATCATAGTTTAAATCGTGCCAGCAGTCATGTTATGTGTTTCTCAATACGTTGAGACTAACTAAAGTAGGGCACAGATTCACTGGTCACAAATACCGTTGAACTACGCCAGCAACACTATACGACAGCTACCTGTTTCCCCAGTCCTCATCACTTAAACGAAACACAACTATGCGAGTCGCAAAGTGAGTGTATTTTACGCAATTATGTGTGGTTCAAAATATCACCAAAGATTCTGTCAATTAGTCTGTAATCATGGCCAATAAAATATTGGATGTTATTTTACGTGGGCCAAATTCCTATTGGTTTATTTCCAGACTGGACATCGACCGCTATATCACCTCCCACTTTAGAAAATACGTATTACTTGGGTTCAATCCAAAACAACTGCACAGTCTACTTTCTGCATCTGGCTGACCGCCGCCTAGGGAGTGGTCTGTTGTTTACCAACTTTCAGTTCCTCTGAGAAGTAAGAGAACGGAATACAGATCACACAAGGAGTGAATCTACCTGAGGCATATCACTAATTGTCTGCAACCGTTTGGTTCTTAGGGTCCTGAGGACACCAACCAGTCGAACAATTTACAAATCCCTACGTGGCTCAAACTAACCGTTTAAGATTTCACGGACTGATTCCATGTTTTCGTTTGACCACCACTGGATCTCTTTTAACCTGATCCTATGTTAGCCAACATTGCCCGGCAGTCGAGGAAGGCGATGGCTAGAAATGCGTGCGTAACACATGTTCTACCCACCGAATCCTGGCTTAAAAATGAATGAATTGGTAGAGCCTGTTGACCACTTCACTTATTTGGGAAGTTGGTTGCATCAGCCACGATGGGCTGATCGCTGACAAAATCCCTTCACGGATACAAAAGTCTCGTGTGGCATCTGTCAAAATACGCCATCTCCGGCGTAGACGCGGTATCCGACCGGTTATTGATCACAGGACGTGTGTACTGCACACCAGTTCGCTCCGTCCTCCTTTATGGCTGTGGGACATGGTCATTGGAAGTGGAGGACATGAAAAGGCTAACTGTCTTTCCTCATGGGTATCTTGGTTCCATCTTCCATGTTCTATGTTGAAACCAGTCAGTCTGTCAGACACAAAAGTTTTGGTGTGTAATTATTTCATGCTGTATTTTTGTTGTTTATATATTAACAAGCACATGTTTAAACTTCTCTCCTAAATGCATTTGCACTTTTCAGAGTTAATCAACAGAATACAGTGAGAAGACGTAAGAGATCTAACAAAAACACAAGTAAGTGAACAGATTTTTCATGTAGCTGGCTAAGTGCCACACTTTATTGTATGAAGAATGGCGGTACTGTACTGTGATACAGATTGATAAGAAGCAGCGAAAATTGAAATCCACATTTTAAGTTAGTGGCTGACTGCAGAAATCGAAATGTTTATTCTCCAAATCTGCATTTATTCAGTTTACTTTGTGGGGACATGAATGAAATAACCTTATTGGACAACTTGTCTAACCTTGGGTGGGGCAATCGCCCACCAATCAGAACAATCTATTCTCCTCTGACCTAACCGAACTTCAATGGGGCTAAGAATATATAAATATGATGTGTTTTTCATTAATAAAGGTCCGTCACCGGTTACATTGCTGGCTGGATTCAACATAAAACTTGGCACCGAAGTGCAGCACTTCGAGTGCCACGTTCCAAATAGCACACAAAGGTAGACAAGAAGATGGATGATTGAGGAGAATCAATAGAGTTTTGACAAGTATGAAAGTGAAACAGAATGAGTAATGGTAGAAAGGAATATGAAAGATTACACAAGAGACTGAATACATCTGTGCCATTTACAACGATTTTGAGCCATGTCACCTATTGTCTCCAGCCATTGATTCTTAGAGTCCCGAGGGCGGGCCCCAACCCGGAAGTCTGCATCTCCCTCCCTACCTGACTCAGTTTAACTATCAGGGATTTCATGGATTGATGCCATGTTTTTGTTTGGCCACCACTTACTCTTTTCCAACCTGCACCTATATCAGCTAGTAATGCCCGTCGGCGGGGGAGGCGATGGTTAGACATGCGCAGCACGTGACCTAGCCATCTCAATCTATGTAACTTTATAGCCTCGTCGATTGATTTTCCCTCTTTGCCCAACACTCTACGCCTAACGTCAACTCCAGGCAACTTGGTCTTGTCATTATCGAGTACTGGGTTCGAACCGCCCCCTCCCGCCGGTGGGTGGGTGTCCTACCGATGATTATCAAGCACTAGGACGAAATAGCTGTCCGCTATTCCCTATGGCTGGTGGTGGTTTTCAATGGTTGTTCTCCAACTGCTATCACAATCTGTGGTCCTACCTGATGACAGTAATGATTGATTGATTGATTATAACAGTAGTAGTATTTAATCACGTTGTCTATTTGTTTATATTCCAACTTATTCTCACTTTATTATTATTATTATTATTAATCAAGACTTTGAAATCAGTTACTAGTAGAAAGTAGAGTGCTATTTCATACATATCATCAGTTTATCATCGTTTTGTGTTGTGTTGTGTTGTGCTGAGTTGAGTTGAGTTGATTTTTGTTTTCCACTTGAGAAGTACAATGAAAAATACAAAAAAACCACCACCATCAACAACAACAACACACAGTGAGTTTGTCACTTGAATTTTAATAAAATCTACTTTATTGATGTAGTAATAGTATTAGTAGTAGTACTGGATACTACAAGGTATTTTGGTATTATTGTATTATATTACATTGTATGTATAGTTTGTTGATTTCTTTTCTTATCTTCTTGATGATTTATTCTTTATTTTTTTAAACAACAATAATAGTTTCATGGATATTCGTTTTTGGTTTTTATTTATCGATCTGACTATTTTTATTTCTACTTTCAACCGTCATCATCATCAGCAGCAGCACACATACACAGACACACGCACAACTCCTACTTTGATTCATGTCAATGATATCTTTGTGTTTTTGGTTAAGTTTTGTATTGGATGATTATTATAGACTCTAAGGGCCTAGTGTGTTTGTGTGTGTGACTGTATTGATGCCTCAAATGATTGATGTCAGTTAGATGCACATTAGTGACTGTGGCTACAGGATGAGGTTGCCTGGAGACAGGTGTCTTTCTAGTGTGAGAAGTCGTGACCAATGAGGTCAGTTCGGTCGGGAGTGAGTGAGGAGAGGTAACTGACCGATGACATTGGCAGGTGGTCGGCCGCTGGCGCTAAAATCACTAATTGGTAGAAGTTAGAATTCATGGACTCCCAGTGGTTGAATGATCTATAAACACTTGACTTGTAACTGGAAGGTCCAGTGTTCTAACCCCAGTGGGTGGGTTCTGTCGATGAGTCTCAAGCACTGCGAGAAAACAGCTGTCCAGTAATCACTGGTTCTCAATGTGTCTCCAGCTGATATCAGTCCGTGGTCTGACCTATACCAAATAGAATCCTTACAAATTAAATCTTGAAAAAATATAATAGAATTCATGGGCCGTTGAATCGGGTCCCAGTGGCTGAATGGTATACGAGCCAGCTTGCCTTGTAACCGGAAGGTCCTGGGTTCGAACTCCGGAGGTGGGTGCGTACTGCCGATGATTCCCAAACTAGGCTGATGAAACAGCTGTCCATTACTCCCTGTGGCTGGTTTTCAATGGTTCTCTAACTGATATCAATCTGTGGTCAAAATCGTAAAAATAATTATTATAATAGCTTTATTCTCAACAGTGTTTATGTAATAATATCTCGAATTTTCGGCGGAATTCATGGCGTAATAGTTTCTCTTAGTCCACGATCTTCAAGTAAAAAAGTAACTGACAGTAAATTGGCTGACACATTACTGTTCCATCTGAGGTGAAAACCAATCCCTTATTGTACTTCTTCTTTGCCTCCCACGTTCGAGAAATGCACAACATTGGGTTGAAAGCCAATTAAAAATGGTGTAGGAGTACATTTTGCGAACCGAAGACATAAGGATAGTTTAATAATTGAGGACTGTAGGTAATTCGTTTTATTTCTCAGGCAGTGGCAATTTATGCTGAAAATCTCAGGAACAGTTATCTCATGTATTGAGGTACGTCGTCAACCACGATTTCTCTTTATCTCAGGTTTAGTAGACACTTGCGAATCAGCAGGTTGTAGACGTCTGAAATACTTGTGAGAGTTGAAAACACCATTAGAGATTATATTTTAATAGATTAATACAAACTGAACAAAAGAAATTTTATGCAGTATAATGATGGAGTATTTTGGTAGCCCAAGTTTTAAACAGGCCGCCTCAATTTTTGGATTACAAAAATATCTATTTAATAGAAATACAAGCAGAAAAAAGCCTTATGTTTGGATTTAAGCTGTTATCCGGGGCTGATTTTCCATGTAGCAGGTCATGATCAACGTTGATTTTGCTGCCCGATAATATTATTCTGTCATCTAGTTTGAAATACGTGGAGTAGGACTCGAACTCCGAGACTCAGTGACTTGAAGTTAAGTGCTAAAGCCATTTTGCTACACAACTTAACTTTTTTTTTGTTGTTGATACATCTAATTGCACGAGATGATATATTTGATATAAGAATAGAACTTGTGCACTGTGGTAGAGCGTAATTCCATTATGGGTAAAATTTGTTTTGATAAAGTCTCACAGTGTTATACAGTAATATTTACTCATGACGTTTCGAGCACAGTTTATTGCTCATCAATGTACTCAGACAACTTTCCTACTTCGTTTATTTAGTTCCATAATTTCTCATCTCTCTATTTGATTGGTAGTAGTATTTTCCTTATTTCCGGTATGACTGATGAATCATTCCTATTGCACGTGTTGGGTGTAGACTCGATGAACAAGGATTCAGTAATTAACCTCTCTCTATATATTACCTATATTACTTCTTAGAATTTTAACCTTCTCCCACTCTATTGTGTGGTTGTTTGTTAATGCATGCAGTGCAATTTTTGAATTAATTGTCTTCACGGAGTCAGTCATTCTAACCTTAGCTAAGTTCTTATGTTCTGACAATCTAACTACCCTCGATGTACTAGTTTGACCAATGTAGTTGACTTAACTGACAATCATTCCAAGGTATTTTGTAAGTAATATTATTTTGTCTAATTGGGTCAGCCGACAGGGTCCTTTAGCCCCTACAGAGTTTGTCTCACCTAAATGAGTTTGTAGGTTCGATTGCCACCCTAATTCCCACCCTATCAAGAATCCTCCGTAGATAGGGTTTCAGATGTCTGTTCCTTATATGGTAAAACTGTAGATGCCTTATATTCTCTCTCATTCATGTTATCATTATAAGTTTCACCATCATTTTTCTTTTGGCCTTTTCTGATCTTCTCAATGAATTTCATAGAATAGGCAGTTATTTAACACCAACCAGTCGTTCTTCTATCTGCTTCATTTCATCATTTAGGTTTTTTGTTGTACTACTTAGTGCTATTGCTCGGTTTGTTAGACACTTAACTAAGCGTGCCTTCACAGATAATGGATATTAAATGAATTAAAGTCTAAATATCTATTAGAAGAATGCGTTGGCTTTCAATAAATGCTAGTGTTTAGTTTACCTTCTTCTGTTCGTTTTATTTTACAAGCTAACTTAGCTAATTCTCCTTATTCATTTTCTGATTCAAATGTGAATTTTATCCCTTTACTAGTTAGTTTATATGACATTGGATAACACTGTGAGACTTTATCAAAATAAATTTTATATACAACGAGATGCTATGGACTTCATGAATCTCTTTCTATATGATAAATGGTTTAAATGTTGTCTTTGTGGCTAGTAAATATTTTTCGCACTTTCAGCTGAAACTTTCCAAAGTCTAAAACTGGTTTTTAAGTATCATAACAAATCGTTTTTTTCGTTAATCATCGACATACCAAATTACTTACTTACTTACCAGTGTTGTTTTGAAATTGGCGGTAAATGAGTGTATTGATTTATTTAGTCACATCTATTTTTGCTGATATGTTAAATGTATCTTAAAAAGGACTACTTCAGTCTGCGATGTCAGTCACGACGACAATGTTCCTATTAGTTCAGTCATCTGATTTCAGCACACTGTCATACAGTCAAAATAATGTATGTGCATGTAGATTCTTGGTTAGCCTACTGCAACGATTCAAAATTATTGATTGGAATCTAAGTCAATGGCGGCTTGTTTGAAACATGTGCTACCAAAATAATCCATCATTATGATACATAGAATTTCTATTGTTCACTTTGTTTTAATCTATTAAAGTCTAATCTGTAATGGTCTTTGATCATAGGTGTCTGCGTTCTATCTCTCGTGTTAGTTGGCGAGTAATATCGATGTTAGGCGTCGAGTGTTAGTTAAGGAGTGAAAATCAATCTATGAGGTTGTGAAGTTACATGGATTGAGATGGCTAGGATATGTGTTATGGATGACTAGCCCTCGCCTTCCTCGACAGGAAATGTTAGCTGACATGGGATTAGTTGGAAAAGAACTAGTGGTGATCAAATGAAAACATGGAAACAGTCTACGAAATCTCTAACGGTTAGTTTGAGCCAGTCACGAAGCGAGGTGTAGACTTCTTGGCTGGTTGGTGTCCTCGGGATTCTAAGAAGCAATGAAGGCTCAAAATCGTTCTCAGTAATGCAGATCCATTCACTCTCTGTGATCTCCAATGTCAATTAAAACCGTCATTTCCTATGTTACTACTGTTTCTCCCTTACATTTCTGTTTATTGTCGTCCTTCCGAATCTCTTTTTCTCTTCGTTTTTATAGTACATAGTGTAGGGACTCGAACTGTCTCGATTCTGTGAAAGGTCCCGTGTTGAAACCAGTTAACCAGGGTATGTGTTACGTATGCGCTGAGATATTGTCTTTCTCTACCAGCGATTTTGGCTGATATAAGATTAGGTTGAGAAAAAGAGTTAGAGATAGTCAAAGAGAAGTTTGGCGTCAATCCATAATATCTTTTATATAGTTTGAGTCATATCGATTGGTTTAAATGCCCTGGCCTTGCACCCTCAAAACAAAGAACCAATGATTGCCAACTGTTTGTGACATAGTTCAAAATCGTTATGAATGACGCAGATATGCACATTCACTCCTTGTGATTTCGCAGATTGATGATTGAGCTCTCATTGTTCTCCGTATAACTGCTGCTTTCCCTGTACATTTCCTATTTACGAGTTGATCACGGATTGATATCAGTTAGAGAACCATTGAAAACCAGCCACAGGGAGTAATGGACAGCTGCTGTTTCATCCTAGTTTTGGGAATCATCGACAGTACGCACTCGCCACCAGGGTTCGAACCCAGGATCTTCCGGTAAAAAGACAAGCTGGCTCGTATACCATTCAGCCACTCACTAGGACTCGATTCAATGGCCAGTGCATGAATTCTAACTTCTACCAATTCGTGATTTAGCGCGACATAACTAACCCTTACAAACCAACTATAGAAAATTAATCTGATGCTCGCTAGTGACTTGCTACAGGATGGAATTTCCTGGAGTTCTAGTGAGAAATCGTGACCAGTGAGGTCCATCCATCCAGATGTCACGTGTGAGGATGGATGTCCCAACTGCGACAATGGTTGGGGTCGCGCTAAATCACGAACTGGTAGAAGTTAGAATTCATGCACTGGCCATTGAATCGAGTCCTAGTGAGTGGCTGAATGGTATACGAGCTAGCTTGTCTTTTTACCGGAAGATCCTGGGTTCGAACCCTGGTGGCGAGTGCGTACTGTCGATGATTCGCAAAACTAGGATGAAACAGCTGTCCAGTACTCCAGTGCTGGTTTTCAATGGTTCTCTAACTGATATCAATCCGTGATCAACTCGTAAAAGCATAACTAAGCCTTACAAACCAAACTATAGAAAATTTCCTATTTAATTATAGTTTCTTTTTTCTGTTCATGTATAATCCCCATCCAGGCATTTTCTTTTTTCTATGTTGGTGTATGCTTTTATTCAGTGTATTCATACTTTCTGCTTACCTTCACAACATAATCAAATCAATTTTCAAGAGTTGGCTTGTAGGGATTTGATTTGGTTCAAATTTGATCACGGAGTGATATTAGTTGGAGAACTATTGAAAACCAACCCCAAGGGGAGTACTGGGCAGCTGGCGGTCGCGCTTAAATCATGAATTGGTAGAATTTAGAATTCATGGACTGGTCATTGGATCGCGGGCTTGACTTGTAACTGAAAGATCCTGGGTTCGAACCCTAGTGGGTGGGATCCGCCGATGAGTCCCGAATTAGGACGAAACAGCTATTTCCTAATTAGATAATTGGTTTATAAGTCATGGGAATATTTCATGTTTTCTTTTTAGTACCTTTCTGTAAGGGTAGTTTAACCGGTTATATAGTGTGTAATAAAAAGTAGATTCATCCTTTTTAATGATTAATTTTATTTATTTTTAGCACCTCAGTCGACTTCGTCTACAACAACAGTGCCAAACAATCATTTGGCTGTGACTGCTGATGGCAGTAGTGGGACAGTGGTAGCCTTATCACAGAATTCCACTACTTCTCTCTTTACTCAGGACAATTTGCCTTTAGTGATCCCCCGTCGTCCTTTATCTCTACGTGGTCTTGGAATTTCATGTAATTCAAGGAATAGTTCAATTCTGAATAACACAGCTAGCAGTTATATTGATTCACCGGGTACAATGTACACAAATGGCATTCCAATTTCCAGTAAGGGTGATAATCCTCCATCCTTACCGCCTACACTGTCAACAATGCATGATCTGCTGGAATGGCAATGGGATCAAGCTGGAAGTTTGTTGATGCAACAAGCAAAGAATACTGATGGTTTGTTGTTTATTATAATGTTGGCTTGTATTTGAATTAGTGTTATTATATGAGTAGTTTTTCCGCATTTTTTCCTATCCAATCAATTATATGAATAATTGGACACCCATCAATCAGATTCACCTTAGAACGTGAATCGAACTACAACGCATTTCCATTCCTCGATGTACTACTTACCAGAAGACACGACTGTACGATCCAAAGATCGATATATCGCAAGCCAACATGGACGGGACAGTTTATCAACTTCCAGAGCTTCGTCCCACTGATCCGAAAGCAAAACCTGGTACATACATTAAGTTCAAGGATTAGAAAAATCTGCTCGAAAGACATGGTAGAGAAAGAATTAAGTTTATTACGTGAAACCCTACTAGAGAACGGGTATCCACCAAGATTCATAGACAAAAACATGAAAGAGAAGCCTCCGTCGCCAAACATCGCAACTGTTCCTAAGAAAACTCTCTTCATGAACCTGGAATTCAAAGGTGACATCGCAGCGGAAATTCTCAGAAACCGCCTTTCTAAATGTCTGAAGAAGACATTTCTAACAGCCACACTACGTATCACATTCTCCTGCAGACAGTTAATCCAGTCTCACCCTAAGGATAAGATACCACTTTTGGCCACTTCAGTGTGTATTTATCAATTTACTTGCTCGTGTGGATCAAGTATATCGGCCGTACGTAACGTCAAATCCACAAACGTATTCTGGAACACTGTTCAGCTTGGTTAACCAGGGGAGGAAAGAAGAATATGGTAGCAGCTCTATCCCCGAACACCTTGTCATCTCCGGACATCGAGCACCCTCACTTGCATGAATGCTTCACAGTGCTACACAGAGTCCCTCAATATCGTACAAAGGGAATTCGCATATGCCATCTGTACATAGCTGAAGCATTAGCTATTCGAGATCTGAACCGGACCTCTGCATCCATGAGCGATACATATATTCTCTCGCCCTACCGTGGTCAGAGTAAAGTTCTTATCACAATTTTGCTTCTTTCTTTTTTATTATGTAAGTTCTGAAAAAAATAGAGAAGATTTGTAGCTTAGGTGGATGATTTGCAATTAGTAGTGTTCTCTGAGCTGGTTGGTTTAGTTGCGGAGCTTTCGTCGTCCTTCTGGACAACATCTTCAGCGCAATTTTTAGCATAAACTGAACTGATTTAAACCAGCTCAGAGAACACTACTAATTGCAAATCATGTAAGTTCACCATTATTATTATTGTTATTACTACTACTATTTTATTGTCGTTATTATTCCCATCATCCATATTTTATTACCACTCTATTACTGTTTATTAATAACATTTATTTTTTCATACAGATTTTATATAAAAACACTATCGCCTTTCCACTAGTTCCTGTCCATTCTACACGAGCTTATTGATTAGTCATTATCTCACACTTATTACGTCATGCCAACTTCTGTCTCTTTTCTAACTTACAATTAGTCATCCCTTCTTACACCTTACATTATGTAATACATTTTTCGAGGACAAAGTTTATTGGTATCTGATTGCTCTAAAGATTTCTTTGTTTAATATAATTACGATTGCACAGCTCATGAAAAAGAATCGTCGAAAAGAAAATTTTCTTCGGTGTTTGCGCCTTTTTCTTATGACTCGATATGGGGATATTTCATATATCTCATCCAACAGTTGTACGACAATGTTGCATGCCAAGTAATCCACAACGGGAAACTTACGGAATCCTTCGAAGTGAGGACAGGAGTAAGACAAGACTCTCTACTATCGCCAATGATTTTCCTGATTGCAGTAGATTGGATAATGCGACAGACAGCGGGGAATGAGAAAACAGGGATAAAATGGACCCACACAAAAAACTTGGAGGATCTGGACTTCGCCGATGACATGTGTCTGATTTCCCACAAACTGGAAGATATGCAAGCGAAAAGCAACAAGTTGGCAGAAGAAGCATCCAGAGGAGATAGAACTTCCTTCAGGTGAACATAAAGAAAACAGAGGTGATGAAGATTCCTGGCCAACAGCCACAGCGACAACAGCAGATAACAATCAGCATAAATGGGAGGAACCTGAAAGAAACAACCTCCTTTACCTACCTGGGAAGCATCGTTTCAACTACATGCGGGCGAAACTGATCAGGATATCAAAGCGAGGATCGGGAAAGCAAGGCAAGCTTTCATTACTCTCAAGTCTGTGTGGAGGTCAATAGCACTCAGAATCAAAAATAAGGTCCGGATTTTCAACTACAATGTGAAGTCAGTCAGTGCTACTCACTATACGGATCAGAGACTTGGCCAGCGCGTCATAAAGAGCATCTCAAACAAACTACAGACCTTCATTAACAGTTGTCTTCGCTCAATACTCAAGATCAGATGGCCGGCCAGAAAAGATCAGCAACAGGTATCTCTGGGAGCGAACCAACCAGGAACCGATTGTGCAACAAATAAGCAGGAAGAAATGGTGGATTGGCCATACTCTGAGGAAAAAAACATCAAGTGACACCACTAGACAAGCCATCGCTCGAGTGGAACCCGAATGAGAAGCGGAGAGTTGGTCGTCAGTGCAATGGTGACTTGGATGAGGTCATATGAAGAGGAGATGAAAGCATATGGGCAGACTTGGAGCCAGGTTAAAACTCTAGCAGTGAACCGAACGCAATGGAGACGTGTGGCTGAAGCCCTATGTTCCTCTAGGAATTAAAGGAAATAATAATAATGGGAATATTTCGTTCACTGAAGAACTTATAATACTTTGCAAGACTGACTTTAAGAACCGTCGTGGTTACTACTGACCAATCAGTTTATTTGGTTCTTTAGTAAAGAATTTTTTTCTCTTGACTATAATATCACATTTTACAGGTAAATAATATTCATCTGTAAAATGCGATATATATACATATCTGGACTTCGTGGACTGCTTATATCTGATGTCATACAAGCTCAAAGACTCACAGGCGAGAAGCAAAAATCTGGCAGAAGAAGCAGACAGCAAAGACAGGACTTCAAGTGAACATGGAGAAAACGGAGGTGACGAAGATAGTCAACCAACCAACTACAAGCACCAATCACTATCGACAGGATAAATTTGAAAGAAGTCACTTCCTTCACTTATCTGGTCAGACAGCACTGTTTCAACTACAAGCAATAGCATGGATGAGGATGTGAAAACCAGCCAGGATCGGGAAGGCAAGACAAATCGTCATCACTATGAAATCAGTGTGGAAATCTTCTGCACTCGGCAGCATAAATAGCGAAATTCGATTCGGATATTCAGCATCAGTAATGAGTCAATCAGTTCATCTTTATGCGTCACAAACTTGGTGGGTGTGTCACCAAAAACCAGCTGCAGACTTTTATTGAGATCCTACTGCCCAACTAATATTCCGCAAAAGATGGAGATGAATTGGACATACGCTGAGGAGACCGTTGAGTGGTGACATCACGCGACAGACCATCTCTTGAGTGGAAGGTGAATAAGAAATAACGAGGTGTGCATCGGATCCGAGAGTGACACGGAGGTTAGCGTAGCAATAGAGGCTGGCTGGACCTGTTTCTTTTGCACGTAGATCTCCGGTTGAATTACAAAAAACGCAATGGACTCTGATGTTTGTAATGTTCCGTATTTTGAGGTTTTTGGTAATTGATTCGATATCCGACAGATGATAGCTAGCTGTGTGACCTGTCTGGACGAGGTGATCTAATATGGAACTGTTGAGGGTTTTAACAACACTCTTTCTAACCACACTGATAGGTATTCCCGAGCACAGAAAATTAAGTTCCTAGAGCGTCAGCCAGTATAACTACCTCCACAGGAGCAAGTGTTGAATTGATAGATATAATTACAGTTGGCTAGTCTAGATACTTCGTCTTTCACTTTGGGAATCACAGCCGGTTGTGTTGAAAATATATAAGCAAAATACATGTACCTTATATTAAAATTACAATTTGCGCATGTTTTCTGTGCATGTTTGTACTCCTTTCACCTTTCTAATGTTTCACAAGCGTCGTTCACTAAATCCAACTCTCCTCTCCTCCACTCTATATTCTTTCAGCTGATATACATATTTATTTCTATATATATATACTACTTAAAAGTCTTGTAAGTAGCACATTCCACTCTTCTAGTATTCTCTTTAAAAGTGAATTAATTCCCATTCTTTGGATTATCTTGTGTATGACTGTGTGATTGTAGCCTCACGTTCAGCCTTCCCTCTTTACGGGTCTTAAAACCGCCTGAGTGAGATTTATGAATGAGTCAGTCTGGGATCGAAACCCGGATGGTGTGCGCGTGGTTGAGGAGTGTTCCACCGTTGTGCCACCGACACACATTACTGATAATATAGGTTGAGTTAACTCTATGGATGGACTCCTGTCATACTTTTATAAAGTTGTTATTTGAAAGAATTCACGTTTCAGTGATATAGTTGCAAACATATTCCTCAAAATTTATAATATCTATTGATTTTTTTCTCTTAAATTTTAACCTTATCTCTTAGTTGTCACCTTGTTGGATTGTCTTCATCAGTTGAAATGTGAAAATGATATTCTTGAAGCGAAATTAGTCCGTCTTACAACTAGACATGAACACTTGAGATCTGTAAATGCTCGTTTATCAAATTCATTGGCTACGA
Source organism: Trichobilharzia szidati (assembly GCA_944472155.2). Classification (NCBI taxonomy): domain Eukaryota; kingdom Metazoa; phylum Platyhelminthes; class Trematoda; order Strigeidida; family Schistosomatidae; genus Trichobilharzia; species Trichobilharzia szidati. The sequence goes on along the minus strand of OX235271.1, from coordinate 184,900,814 downwards.
TGGAGGCGACAATGGTAATCAATTCACCTAAACATGAAATATCTGAACAAAATTCCAGTGGGATTTCAAATCTTTCAAAAAAGACAAATAATCATTCTTCTCAATTACTTGATACTAATATCGTTGCTCAGGATTCACATTTATCCTCAGTGTTACATGCCGGTGTTGATCGAGAATCTCAGCAGAACCAACTGACGGAGAGTTTAACTAAGGGTAAGTTTTATTTCATATATATATATATATATATATATATATATATATATAATAATTGTTTCCTTTAATTCCTAGAGGAACATAGGGCTCCAGCCGTGCGTTTCCATTACGTTCGGTTTTCTGCTAGAGTCTTCACCTGGCTCCAAGTCTGTTCACATGTTTTCATCTCCTCTTCACATGACCTCCTCCAAGTCACCCTTGCACTGACGACCAACTCGCCGCTTCCCTTTCGGGTTCCACTCGAGCAATGGCTTGTCTAGTGATGTCACTTGATGGTTTCCTCAGAGTATGGCCAATCCATCTGCATTTCTTCCTGCATATTTGTTGCACAATCGGTTCCTGGTTGGTAAGCTCATTGCCAGAGATCCCTGTTGCTGCTCTAGTCGGCCATCTGGTCTTCGGCGAAGTATTGAGCGAAGACAACTGTTAATGAAGGTCTGTAGTTTGTTTGAGGTGCTCTTTATGACGCGCCATGTCTCTGATCCGTATAGTAGCACTGACTGACTTCACATTGGAGTTGAAAATCCGGATCTTATTTTTGATGCTGAGTGCTGTTGACCTCCACACAGACTTGAGAGTAGTGAGAACTTGTCTTGCTTTCCCGATTCTTGCTTTGATATCCTCATCAGTTTCGTCCGCCTCTAGTTGAAACGATGCTTCCCAGGTAAGTGAAAGAGGTTGTTTCTTTCAGGTTCCTCCGATTTATGCTGATTGTTTTCTGTTGTTATTGTGGTTGCTGTTGGTGGTGTTGGCCAGGAATCTTCATCATCTCTTTTCTCTATGTTCACCTGAAGGAATTCCTATCTTTGATGCTTCTTCTGCCAACTTGTTGCTTTTCGCTTGCATATCTTCCAGTTTGTGGGAAATCAGACATATATCATCGGCGAAGTCCAGATCCTCCAAGTTTTTTTTGTGTGAGTCCATTTAATGCCTATTTCCTCGCTATCCGCCGCTGTCTGTCGCATTATCCAATCTACTGCAATCACGAAAATCATTGGCGATAGTAGGCAGCTAGCTTGTCTCACCCCCGTCCTCACTTCGAAGGATTTCGTAAGATTCCCTTTGTGGATTACTTGGCATGCAGCATTGTCGTACAGCTGTTGGATAAGATGTATAATTGTCGGTGGCACACCGTAGTACATATATATATATATATATATGATTCCTTTACGTTCCCAGTGGAACATAGGCCTTCAAGCTAGAGGCTTGGAGTTTCTGTAGATGTGGTGATTATTTTTACAGGATGGGGTTGCTAGCCTCATTGCCAACCTTCCCTCTTTATCAGTCTTATTACTGGCTCAGCGAGGTAAAGGAGTGCACTCTACCTCTGTGCCACCGACGCACTCTTTTCAACATAATTTAACGAATTTGTTTCCTACATGATTAGCAATTCATAGTTCAACTAAATGGGAATTCTAAAGCTATCGGAAGGTATCCACGATGTGTAGAAATATGTTTTTTATATTTCCTAGTCTGTGGTAATTTTGATTTGGTTGTGTTCTCTGAGGAGGAGCTAGTTGATTTAACCGCGAAGCTTTCATTGCCCGTTCCCTTTCTAGACAACAACATCAATTCAGCGCAAGTTTTAATATTTTAAGTGAACTTCTTTGAATTCTCTACGAAGGGAATGATGTAATTTTATCTCCTGACACAACCTCCTCTGTTGTGACTGGTTGTTAATTTACATCGATCACTTTTATTCACGTGGAATTTGGACTTTCTTGTCGTGTGATTTATTTTTTATTGGTTGATAAATGTGATCTATGGTAGTGTGTCTGTTAATGGCTGATCCATCTGAGTACCAGGTTTCTAGAAATTCCCAGACATTTTTGATGTTTTCTCTGTTTAAAATTTCTACATTCTCCCAATCAAAAAGGTGTCCGTATCAATATGAAAGAAATAAATGTTGTGTTTTCACAGCTAATTAATTAATTAATTTGCTTTCTTGGATTCTGAGTCGAAGGGACGCCCACTTTGATCGATGTAGCAGTGCTTAGCACACTCTATGCAATTTATTTTGTAAATGATATTTATCTTGTCTCCACTTGCTGTTGAATCCTTTGGTTTGCACACTACTGAGTGAACTCTTCCCTGAGTTGGGGGAGTTCTTTTGAAATTTAACTGTATGCGCCATGTAGTTAGAATTTGAACGGTTTAAAAACAATTGAAGCGTATCATTTGGACGATATCAAATGTTAATCTTCATCTTGGTGTGTTCTGGTGCGTAATAAATATCGTATCAATCTGTGTCAGAAACACTGGTGATTAATGATTTGTACAGGAATTTTTTGCCTCAGACTGTAGTAGCGTATTATAATGACGGAAATCGTTTCGTTGTGGTGGTCTGAACGCAGAGAACCAACCGATGCTTGTATCCCAGTATGTATACCCCTGACAAAACTTTCTTGAGAGACGCATCAAAGACAGTGAAATGACGGTTATTCATGGTTACATCTATGCGGTTCTCCTCGACAATAATTAGGTCAAAAACTCAAAATTACATCAACAGTACCAATACGCAGCTATACACAGACAGGGTAACTTTGTAAGTACAAAACAAGTAGTGTGGAACATAACTTAGTTAACCAAAATTAAACTGTATGAAGTACCTTAGAATCTATTAGAATATTCGTTTTATTTATTATTTAAACGCAGAAGAAAAAACTTGGTACAATATGGCACCAAGAAAGATGCGCTACACAATAATAATAAAACAATATCGATTAAAAGTAAAAATATAAGTAGAAAACGGATAAAGAACTTCATCTGGAAGGAAAACAGTCATGTTTAACAAGTTCAAACAGTATTCTTCAACTATCATCAGGAAAGGAAGAAAGAAGGAAATTGCAACATGTTCGTCATTGATTACGATTTTTGGCCATATCCGATAACGTTTCGAGCCATCGATTCGAGCTATCTCGCGGACCCCAACCAGGGAGTCGTGACGCACCAACCGATGCTAATGTAGTACAAAAATCCTTCATCCCACGACGCCACATCCATGGACTGACCACCCCTTCGCCTTTTCCATCCCGTCCCAGGGCTAGCGAACAGAGACCTGTACGAAAGCCTCTGGGATGACATTCGCAGCACATGTCCGAGCCAACAAAGCCAGTGTTTCCAGATGACGACACTCAATGAATGGTGATCTTCACTGTGTTCAAACACGCCACTGAACCTCAGAATTACTCACGCGATGATGCCATCGAACGCAAGCAATCCTGCGGAGACAGCGATGATCGAACACGCAGAGTCACCGCACATCCTCAGCTCGGAGAGGCCAGGTTTCACAGGTGTAGAACAAGACAGCCCTCACCGAAGCATTGTATACCCGACCTTTGACAGCCAGGCTAACATCGCGACGGTGCCAGAGGTGGCTCAAGTTGATGTATGCCACCCTAGCCTTCATTATACGGTTGGAAATCTCATCCGTCACTCCTCCGCCAGCACTCACACAACTACCCAGATACACAAACTTATCAACAACTTCAAGCGGTTCACCCGCAAGAGTGAGTGCAGGTACATGCTCCTGCCAATCTTGTAAGAGTAATTTGCACTTAGACGGTGCAAAGCACATACCATACTTACAGACAAGGTGGGATTAAAATTCTTTTAGCACGAATTACTCACCGAGGTTTCCCGTGGACAGTCCAAGATCAGAATGACTTTGATTCACTCAAATAAAAGCACGTCGTAAAACAACACACATCAATGTATCGCACAACTACAAAGAGAAACATTAATATTAGAGATTAAACAGGGAGGGAGAAAGACAAGTAATAAGGATGAAGTCAACATATGACATGCAAATGTCAGAACAATGATATACAGTCTAGGGGAAAAAGGGGATAATAAATACAAAGTTAGTTGACACATCCAAATAAGTATCGATTTTGTAACTGAATCGTTGAGGAGGGATTTCCCAAAGAATTTTTTTCCACTACACCTATATCGTATAGCTTTTGTGTTCTCGTTATCCTTATCTCCGGTCTATGGTATAAAACAGGTCATGTACTGTGTGCTGCGTGTGTTTTAGTTTGTCAAGGAGGGGAAATCAATCGACGAGGCTGTGAAATTACATCGACTGAGATGGTTAGGACATGTGTTACGTATGGCTAGTCATCGCCTTCCTCGACCAACGGGCAATGTTAGCTGACACAGGAACAGGCTGGAAAAGAGCTAGCGGCGGTCAAACAAAAGCATGGCTTCACCAGTCAATGAAATCTGCAACAGTTAGTCTAGGCCACGTAAGAAGATGTAGACTTCCTGGTTGGGGCCCTCGGGACGGAAACAATTGGTGACATGGCTCGAAATCGTTCTCAATGGCTGGCGCAGATGCATCCACTCCTTGTGACTTATGATTTCCAATGAAACTGTTTTGTTCTTCGTTATTACTATACCTTTGTGTCACACCTCTGTTTACTGTCTCTAATATGCATTTCTCCTACTTTCTTCTCTTGCTTTGTGGGCTACATGGAGTGTGGCGACTTGAACTGCCGCACATATGTGCAAAGTTCTATGCCGAAAACAGACAGACAGTTTGTCAAGGAGATACTGATGTTCCGGGGTTGCGTTTGTCATGAGCGCGTCAGTCTTATATAATATTGATTCTCACGTATTACATTCTTATTTTATTGTTTTTACTCTTAACATATAAGGTTATTCACGTCATCCAGTCACTGTTTCCAACAACACGGATCAACTTATGGCCGCGAAGTTTTCGCATACAGTAAATAAGAAAGTACCAATTCTACCGAAAGATCCTACTACAACTGGCCTTACCACTGGTGGTGGTGGTGGTATGAAACGTAATTCAACAAGTCTTACAGATAACCTCAACTCATTCGATAAACTTCCTTCAACGCCATCAGCATCATCATCAGCATCTTTATTAACGCAGAATCAGCCGCCAGTAGTCTTTTGTATTTCACCTGATCTCTCAAAATCTACGCATGATCATTCACAACCGATTTATTCAAGTTTAATTAAACATCAACCACAAATTCTTCCTAATGATTTATCTACTACTAATACTACTACTATACAGCATACAAACCAGCCAAGTGCAAATCTAGGCTTTGTTCCAAATTCATGTGCTGTAGTATTACCAAATACCGCCGGCTCAGCATATTTTACCAAAACTGTTGATCTCAATGATTTGGTAAGTGTGTTTATTCTGGGCTAAACATTTGCGACTACTTTGCATTAAGTAATATGCGACTATAAATGAGCTTCCGCACGCCAGGCCCTCGAGTGGGTCATCTGTAAGAGGGTAACATGGAGGAAGAGATGAGAGATTATGGTCAATCGTGGACCACCACCCATCTGAAGGGAATGGCAGAAAATAGAACACAAAGTGGAGATGTTCAAGTATTGGTTTGTAGGGATTTGGTTGATTGGTTACAGAATTTCATCATGAGCTGATATTGGTTAGAAGAGAACCATTGGAAAACCTGCAGGGAGTACTGAATTGGCAGAAGTTTGGATTCATGGACTGACCATTGGGTCGGGTCCCGGTGGCTTAATGGTCTATGAACTCGCCTTGTAACCAGAAGGTCCTGCGTTCAACCCCCGAAGGGTGCTTACTGATGAAGAGTCCCAAACTAGGACAAAAACAGCTGTCCAGTACTCCCTGTAGGTCTTCCAATGGTTCTCTAACCGATGTCAGCTCATGATGAAATCCTGTAGCCAATCAACCAAATCCCTACAAACCTATACTTGAATATCAATGAGATGCTCACTGGCGACTGGCCCTATTCAGGTAGGTAGTTACCTGAAATTCTGGTTGGAAGTCGTGACCAGTAGGGTGCAGCAGGTCGGGTGTGAGAACAAATACTCGCCAACGATGACACTGGCTAGCGATTGCGCTATATCGTGAATTGGCAGAAGTTGGAATTTGTTGACTGGTCATTGGGTCGGGTCCCAGTGGCTTAATGGTCTACAAGCTCGCCTTGTAATTGCAAGGTCCTGGGTTCGAATCGTGGTGGGTGGGTGCGTGCTGATGAAGAGTCCCAAACTAGGACGAAACAGTTGTCCAGTACTCTCTGCAGGTTTTCCAATGGTTCTCTAACCAATATCAGCTCATGATGAAATCCCTAACCAAAGTCTAGATGTGTTGTTGTGACGTCCTTATGGTCCACTCGAAACCCAAGTGAACAATAAATAATGAAATATAATCATAATAACTGAGCTTTATTATTATTATTATTGTTCTCTTGGGTTCCGACTGGAACATAAAGCTTCAACAGCCGGCCCCATGATTGCCCATAATCTTTCGCCTCCTCCTCACTCGCTCTCCGCCATGTCACCCACGGACCCCATTCCCAACTCGTTTCCCATTCGAGTTCCACTCGAGCGGTGACCTGCATTGAGTAAGGTGTCATTTGACAACAGTCTTTTCAGCGAGTGTCCGATCCATTCAGACTTTGTCGGTCATATTTGTTGATCAATAGGTTCTTGATCGGTTCATTCCCAGAGTTTCTTGTTGTTGATTCTTTCTGGCCGGCCATCTGAACTTCAGTATGGAGTCAGCGAGGTGAGCAACTGTTGATAAAAGTCCACAGTCGCCTGTTGGAAATGTTTTCTTCGTGACCTTTTGGCTAAATTTTTGACCCATATAGGAGAACTCAGTTTTATAGAAGACTAATATTTCAGTTTTTTTTGTTAGACTTATCGCATACCTTATTTATCGTCGCCATTTTGAAATTGTACTGCTTAATTCTAGAAATAAGTCTTTGCTGTGATTATTGCTGTTGTGTGAACTTAGTTATCCGAACTATAAGTCACACGTATTGTGTAAAATCTTATGATACTACTCAGTTGGCCAGACTGAAGTAGTTGGAGGGGGACTCTAACCCTATGACCACCTATTGATCGAAAGTCGAGCGCCTTAGCCAATATGGCCTACATCTCTCTCAGATTTTTAGTAAGTTGAATTTTATAAGAATAAAACTTGTGCACTGTGGTAGAGTGCAATTCCATTATGGGTAAATTTTGTTTTCATAAAGTCTCACAGTGTTATACAGTAATGTTTACTGATGACGAGGTTTCGAGCACAATTTATTGCTCATAATCATATCAAGGTAATCACACAACTTCCTAAATTCATTTATATAATTCCATTACTTTTCACTTGATTTGATTGGTAGTAATATTTTCCATATTTCGGGTATAAATGATGAATCATTCCTATTGCATGTGTTGGGTGTAGATTCGATGAACAAGGATTCAGTAATCAACCTCTCTCTCTACCTACCTAGATTACTTTTTAGAATTTTCACCCTCTCCTACCCTATTGTGTGGTTGTGTGCTAATGCATGCATTGCAATTGCTGAATTATTTATCTTCTCTGGGTCAACAATTCTTATTTTAGCTAAATTCTTATGTTCTGACAATCTGACTGCCCCTATGACCTATGTAGTTGACCTCACAGTCATTGCAGGGTATTTTGTAAATTATATTATTTTGTCTAATTGGGTCAACTGGGTCCTTTAACCTACAGAGCTTGTCTTAGGTGAGTGAGTTTGTAGGTTTTAATGCCACCCTAATTCCTGCTTTATTTAGAATCCTACGTAGGGTCTCAGATGTCCCCTCTTTATATGGTATAACTGTAGATGACTTATATTCTCTCTTATTTATGTTATTATTGCTAGTTTCACAATCCTTTTTATTTTTCTTTTGGCCTTTTTCAATCTTCCTAATGAATTTTAGAGGATAGTTATTTAACACCAACGCCTCTTCTATCTGTTTCATCTCATCATTTAGGTCTTTTTTTGTGCTACTTAGTGCCATTGCTCGGTTTGTTAAACACTTAACTAAGCCTGCCTTAACAGATAACTACGGATGAGATGAATTAAAGTCTAAATATCTATTAGAATGCGTTGGTTTTCTATTAACACTAGTGTGTAGTTTGCCTTCTTCTATTCGTTTTATTTTACAATCTAACATAGCTAATCCTCCTTGCTTATTTTCGGCTTCTAATGTGAATTTTATGGAACTATATAAATGAATTTAGGAAGTCGTGTGATTACCTTGATATGATTATGGGCAATAAATTGTGCTCGAAAGTTGAATTTTAGCTTTACTGGATATTTGACACAACTGAAGTATCATTTATCGATGAATGTATCGTTTTTACTAGAGTAATAAACATGTTTCTAATTCCCCAAATGTAAATCAGTTACCCAGAATTTATGATCACATCTGCAAACGTTTCTTTCCTGTCCTATAGCAAGAAATAAGTGCTCGTTTGAGTTCAGCAATAGCTGCTAGACAACCTCAACCTCCGAAGACTTCTAACAACTCCACTACTCCTCAACCGTGTCCTGTTTTGCCGAAAAATGCTCATTCTGGTAAGAGAAACACTAAGACTGTACACAGCCAACCAACGTCCTCATCTTCTTCAAGCAAATTACCTTTACTTGCACAAGCTTCTATGAGTTCCCCTGTCACCACCACCAGCATGCCAAAAGTGGACACAGGGACCACCAGCAACAGTCAGAATTATTGTCTTGCAAATTTAATTAATACTCAACCTTCTCTAGCTGTTGATTTTAACAAGACACCGTATCATACAGATCCAAATACACTACAGTTACAGAAGAATTCTTTAGGTATGTGATATGACCGAAAATCTTTTTGATTTTTGATATGCTTTCTTTTTTGTTTTTGAATGACTTCTCATAGTGACTTTAAAGGTTACCGATCAATAGTTTTCACCGTAAACCCGTGAATGTGCTTTTTTTCTTTGGTCAAAAAACTATGGAACTCTTATGTGCGACGTTTTCATTGTTATGAAGGTCATCTGTGCTTTTATTTTTGTGACAAATTTATTATTATTTATCATTATTTCCTTGAATTCCTAGAGGAACATAGGGCTTCAGCCGTGCGTCTCCATTGCGTTCGGTTCTCTGCTAGAGTCTTCACCCGGCTCCAAGTCTGCCCACACGTTTTCATCTCCTCTTCACATGACCTCCTCCAAGCCACCCTTAGACCACCAACTCGCCGCTTCCCCTTCGGGTTCCACTCGAGCAATGGCTTGTCTAGTGATGTCACTTGATGTTGTTTCCTCAGAGTATGGCCAATCCATCTCCATTTCTTCCTGCATATTTGTTTCACAATCGGTCCCTGGTTGGTTCGCTCCCAGAGATCCCTTCCTGTTGCTGATCTTTTCTGGCTGGCCATCTGATCTTGATGAAGTATTGAGCGAAGACAACTGTTAATGAAGGTCTGTAGTTTGTTTGAGATGCTCTTTATGACGCACAGTGCAAGTCTCTGATCCGTATAGTAGCACTGACTTCACATTGGAGTTGAAAATCCGCATCTTATTTTTGATGCTGAGTGCTGTTGACCTCCACACAGACTTGAGAGTAATGAAAGCTTGTCTTGCTTCCCCGATCCTCGTTGCTTTGATATCGTCGTCAGTTCTGTCCGCCTGTAGTTGAAACGATGCTTCCCAGGTAGGTAAAAGAGGTTGTTTCTTTCAGGTTCCTCCGATTTATGCTGATTGTTGTCTGTTGTTGCTGTTGCTGTTGGTGGTGTTGGCCAGGAATCTTCATCACCTCTGTTTTCTCTATTTTCACCTGAAGTCCTATCTTTGATGCTTCTTCTGTCAACTTGTTGCTTTTCGCTTGCATATCTTCCGGTTTGTGGGAAATCAGACATATATCATCGGCGGTGACGAATGATCAGGGAAATTCAGTTTGTTATGTAATGTGTTCTGATTTGACTACCACTAGCTGTTTTACAAGGTGATTCTATGTCAGCTAACATTGCTTATTGAAAAACGCGATGGTTAGGAATGCATAACACATGTCCTAACCATCTCACTTCATAACCTTCATCGATTCACTTTCCCTTCCCTACATAACACTCGATTCCTAATCTCAGTACTACTCACGCCATCATACTGCTTAACAGTGGAGATAGAAGGCAGACACGCTTGATCAATAACAGCTAGCCTTCTCACAGCTCCCTCTTTCAATGGTCGTGTCTCACTGACAGCCAAAAACGGAGATGGAGCGAAGTGGTGTGCAGTACACACATCCTTTGGTCGATAGCTAGCCGGATTTTTCATATACTCCAGAGATGGCATAGGTTGTCGAATTTCACATATGCCTTTTGTATCCGTGCTGGAATTTCGTCAGAGAATACCCTTTTGGATCGGATATAAATTCTCAAATAAGTGAAGTGGTCTCTACTATGTGTAAGGCAGGAGTCGCTGTAGTCCAGTCCTGTAACATCATCTTACATTTGATAGGAGGAAATCGAATGCCAAACATTTGGGGATTCCTGCTGAAGGTGTTCAGAAGACCCTGTGTTTTAGCTGAGTCTTTATCTAAGATGATTGTATCATTTGTAATCATTCTAGTATCTGCTTAATGCTAGCTAGGTAGGTGGAGTTCTAATTAAGCGCAACAATAGAGCAAAGTATCAAAACTTTTTGAATTTGAGTTCTGTTGTAACGTGTTGTTGCATCGATTCACTTTCATTTTTGTTAAAACTCTAATTCCAGATTCTATGATATAAACACTACTCTAACAGTCTCGTATGTATATAAATATACCGTGTAGTGAAAGCTAGGGGGCGGCATAAGCCAAATTGAAACACCTCTGACTGTCAAAGGTTGACGGTGCTTCGGTGAGCTCAGTCTTGCTCTACGCCTGTGAAACCTGGTCTCTCTGAGCTGAGGATGTGTGGCGACTCTATGTATTCGACCATCTCCGTCTCCGTAGAATCGCTTGAGCCTGAGGTCAGGAAGCGTGTGTTTGTACACAGTGGAGATCACCATTCACTGAGCTTCGTCATTTGAAAACACTGGCTTTGGTGGCTTGAATATATGCTTCAGTTGTCATCCCGGGGGATTCCGTCCCTAACTTCGTTTGCTATCCATGGGACTGAATTGAAAAAGTGGAGAGAGAGAGGTGTTGTTAGTGTCACGGGATTAAGTGTATTTGTGTTAGTTTAGCATCAGTTGGTACAATATCATGACTTCCTGGTTTGGAGTCCATGAGAGGGTAGTTTGAATCGGTGACTCGAAACGTTACCAGTCATGGTCAAGATCGGCAATCATCTGTGGCGATGAACACGTTGTAATTTCCTTATTTCTTCCCATTCTGACAGTAATACAACGAAGGTTGTTTGAGATCTTGTTAAGTATAGTTGCTTCCTTTCTGAATAAAGTCCCTTATTCATTCTCTCCCTATTTTCGGTGGCACAGTGGTTAGGACTCTCGCCGACCATGCACATGGTCCGGGGTTCAAACCCCTACCGACGCACACCCGATATCTATGGTCGGCCTGCAAAATTTGGGCTACCGATATCCATGCTGAAAATGCCATACTTGTACTGAAAATACGGTGTGGCATCAAGCTGTAATCAAAAAAAATAAAAATATATTGTTGTCGTGTGTTTTAAATAAACAAATAAATAACTGCTCTTTCTTAACCTTTTATATTTTAGAAAATTATGCAATTGTTGTCAGTAATAATAGAACTGCCTCCAACCAATTCAACAATTGTGAACCGACGGTGACAGTTACCACTAATAATAATGCCACGAACTCATTGAATTTATCCTCGTCATCATCTTCGTGAAGTGTGTGAATGTTGTTTGTTGTAAGTAAGACACAGTTCTCTTCAACCTCTGTAAACGGTTTCTTTGAAATACTTTTATATATCGACATTCACACGCACACAAACGCACTGGTGGATTATTAATTTCTTTGTGTTGTTTATTGTACTCCATCTAGGCATGTTTTCACAATACTTTTATTTCTCGTTTAAACCGCGGATTCCCCTTTATCCGTACAACTAATTAACTGTCTAACTAACTAACCTACTAACTAAGTGGCCAATTCTGCTTTTTCCATCCTTGTTAGTTTTTTATTAACACCTACACTGACTCACATCAGATATTTGTTAGTCTGTTTCAATTCTTGTTTATTTCTTTATTTATTTAGTGATGGTAGTGTAGGAGTTGGAGGTAAACGTACCAGGGTGTAGGAATTTTCTCACTTCCTCCTCGTAGCATTGTTTTTCTGTCTCTCTCTCTCTCTATTAGGATGTTTATTTGAAAGATAAGAGAAATTATTTATTTATTTTCCTCTTTTTTCAATTATTTATTTATCATTATTTATCGATTTTGGTGTGGTGAGGTGTGGTGTGAGTAACTTTCTATTTGGCAGCCATTATACTATTATTATTATTATTATTATTATTATTATTATTATTATCACTATTAATACTAATACTACGAGTAGCCGTTAGATAGGTTGTATTCTATTATACATTTTAATTTTTTGATAAATTTTTAACTCTATCGCTTTTTTTCTATTTTTGGTTCTATTTTACTCTAGCGTCGTAGTTAGGTGTCTTTTTCGTCTGTTATAATTGTCTAGAATTTTAACCTTCTTTTCTTTTGTATCTATTGAACATCTTGAATAGGCTTCTTTAATTGAATAAAAGAATTCTTATGTTTTAAATAGGATTTTTCAAATATATACATATATATAGAGAAATTATCGTGGTGTATTTGGTATGATGCATCCTATACTCCTTGTGATGAAATGATTAAATAAGAATCAAGCTGGACTTTATTATTATTATTATTGTTATTATTATTATTAAAATTTATTTGTAATAATTCCTGTCTACTTCCTTTTTCGATCTTTTAGTCTAATCTCTTTACAAAACAATTGTTAACAAGTGTTATATGTTATTTTACATATATGGGCACAATTTTAAAAAATTTAAACATTTACATAATTATATGAATTGTGTTGTCTTGTCTTGTCTTGTAACTGTAGAATCCAGTGTGCACTGATCAAGAGTAACCAATACATTCCTGTAGGAGGTTAATCGCGAGCCCGAAGAGCTCAGTGGTGGTAACATCTCTGACTACTATACAGCACTCAGGGCGGAGGGATACTAGTTGTGTCCATCAAGGTTGCAGATACGCTTTGTTGACTGACTGGCTGATGAGTGTCAACAGGCACGAAACCTAGGTCAAGCATGGCTTTTTCCCAAAATTTTTACAGTGCACTGCGTTGGTGAGCCATTTAGAATTACAAACTTGACTGATAGAATTCAATTTGCACCAAAAACAAGGGGTTAGGCACATTACACTAGTAACTAACTAGTGTCCTATCAGAGCTTCATTGCATTCAGCATTTCCGCGTTCGTTGGAGGATTAGTGTCCATTGGTAGGCAGTTCTGTCAGCGACGTTGGTGATATTATTTCTGGGCTAGTTGCAGTTGATGGTCGATTCAAGAGTCCTTTGAAGTGATCGGCCCATTGTTTTATTTGTTTCTCCTCCTTGGTAGTCAGGTTGCCTTGAGTATCTTTTATTGGTTTCATTATCTGAGTTGTTCTCTTTCTGGATAGAGACCTGGTTATCTGATATAATGTCCTGAGGTCTGCTTGTTTTTCTTCAGTTGCCGATCAGTGTTTTATAGAATTGTCTTTCCTAGCGCTCTTCACTTCTTTATTAAGTGCAGTGTATATTGAACTCAGCTTCTCCTTCTGTTGTCCATCTTTGCATTTAGTCATCACTATTCTGTTTCACCATCCACCTCTCCTCGATTAGCTTCCATGTAAGTGTCCGTTGAGAGCCATTCTTTCTTCCTAGAACAGTTGTACATGTTTTCTTGAACATCACCTCCAGAGAGTTAGTTCCAATGTTCTTCCACACAGCTTTTCTCACTGTTACCACGCAGTGTCTCCGACTTTTCTCTGATATCTGTTGTGAAGGCATCCCTTGTAGTTTTGTCCTTCAGTTTCTGTGTGCTTAATTTGAATTGTGGCCTGTCTCCAGTTGTTCTGAAGGGTTTCAGTTTCATCTTGAGGGTTCCTTGAACAATCCAGTCAGTCATACTGTTTGAAAGAATTCCACCTCGTTTTCCTGTTGAACTGCTCTAGGGAAAACGCCCGTGACTTTTGTGTGTCGATCTTTTTTTCATAATTATAATTTGCTTTATTCCAAATACGGTACTTATAATACAAAATGGAATTCTCAACATTTGTCACAATATTGCGTCTGATTTATTCGAAATATAATTAAATTAACCACAGGAATTTTTCCACATTTACGGTATAAATTTGAAGTACAAAATGAGAATAATAATAACAGTGAGTTTTTTTCAAACAGTATTCTTGCTTCAGTTTGGGAACTTTAGCATGTTATAGATTATTGAATCTAATGTTCTGTCGATATAGTATGGTGAGGGGAGAGGCAAAATTAACGGTTATAATATAGCTTAAATGATGTTCACACTTATGAAAAAATAAAGAAAAACAATTAAGAGGATTATAAATATAAGAGGAATAATAACAGTAAAGTTTTATGCTTTAAGGGTGGAGGAAATGGATTATTTAGTGGTGCTAAGAAGGTTAGTTAGTTCGTCCCTGGTACTATTTTTGCCACATAAAACAGGTGCCAAATATAGCGTAGTGGAACTTTTATATTTAGACGTACGTTTGTAAAGTCTTCTGAAAAGACTTATTGTCTTACCTGAAGAGACACAAGGTTGGAGCTGCGGGTAAAGTGGATGCTCACAGTGTGACAAAATTCCATTAGCAAATTAGTTACACGAAATCAAATGCCTATCAATGACGATATGGCCGAATGGGATACCACTCGCCCTACTGGTAGTCATCAGAGTTCTGCGAAATAGACTGTCTTTTTTAAGCAGTCCAGTAAAGAATAAGCAAGAGTGAACAAAAAAGAAGGATAGAAGAGATATGTGAGTTGAAAAACTGCAAGAGGAGGGGTTGAGTTATACCTGAGTGCCTTAACTTCTTAATGTAAAACGTTGGACGGAATGTTCTATCCAGATAGACTTGTGTTCGGCTGCCCAACTGTCTCAGTTGATTGTTCACTGAAGACTTAAGAAAGTGTGGAATATTTAATGCGAACAGCATCTACATATCGATCAAACCATGGATAGAAGACCAGATACTAGAGCATAAATGAACTCATTGATAGAATTAGACATGGTTGCATATTTGTCTGAATGAGGTGCCGAAGGAATTACAATAGCCAGTCTCTGAATGAGTCTCAAATAACTCCAGTTTATCCTCTCAATTTTCACTTGCTGTTGTTACAAAATAGATTTCAGATCATTTGGAGAAACATACATCCTGAATAAGGGGGATATTTCGTCTGTGGTGATGCTGTAATTTGATAGGTTTACCCTTTTCCAAATTATTTTGTGGGATGATGATTAAATAATATTACTAATTTTTCGGCTCAATAATGAATGACAGTTGGCCACTCGGTTGAATACCACATGCTGATTATCGTCCAGCCACCCTTTTGGCCCGCGAAAAACAAAGACAGGCTGGTCCGTACCGATGAGAATAACTTGATTTCATCGGACAAAAATACACAATTTACGAAAATCACCCTCTTCGAAGAGTTGGGCAAAGTAGCTTTTGGAAAATATGGAGTACTGGACCGATGTTTCGTCCTAGTTTGCGACTCTTCTACAAAATGCACCCACTAGCGTTCGAACTCAGCACCTTCGGATTTCATACTGATTTTATAGGCCATTCATCTAATCTGATGCTCACCACCGACTGGCTCTTCACAGAAATTTATCTGGAGTTCTCATGTTAAGCAGTAACCAGAGGGGTCAACCTAAGCGGGAAAGAAGAAAGGTACTCACCTCAGAAATTGGCTGGCGATTTAGTGAAATGTGGTGAAAAAGCAGGGTTTGAAGTTCATAAGCCACTGGATCAGGTCTCGGCGGCTGATTGGCCTACGAGCTCTTCTCGTATCCAGGAGATCCTGGCTTCAAATCCCAGTGGGCAAGCCAGGTTGTCCTGTCTGGTCCCAGTAGTTTACTAATTCAAAAGTGTCAAAGTTGGTGTGAGCATATCTAGGCTGATTTTGGACTGTTTAGGATATTCTTGGCCATTTTCTATCGGTAGACTACTTTTATGGCATTCTCTTATGTGGCAGACAGCCTTTGTACTCTGCGACTGTTTTTGAGGTAATTTCCTACTCGCCACCCCTAGATGTGGAGTCAGTGGTGCGGCGTTTACCATAACCGGCCTTCTTTTCTCTTTCCGTGACCTTGTAGCGATGGCAAAGTATCCTCATCAGTCATACCAGTAGCTGACTTTAGCAGATAACAACGGTAGTGAGATGAGTAAATTGAAGAGAGTAGGGGCACATGGCTTAGAAATATAAATCTCCCTAGGATAACTAGTTTTCAACTGAGATGACAGTCCACACCTCTGCTTGATTTTGAGCTCGTATTTCTCGCCAAGTTTTTTTTCCAGCACCAAAGGGCACTGCAGAGGTGGAAGGCACCAGTTCAAGTGATTGCCTTTTTCTTCTGCACTTTTCCTATGGTCTGTCAGATTCTTTCACTATGTTTAAAGACCTCCTTAAAAAAGGACTCCAGAATATAGCACTACATTGTCCATAACGTCAGGAGGACAGTGTTGCACTGAATGGGGTTTGTTCACCTTTAGAAATTCGAACGACTTTGCGGCAGGATAATTACTCCAGTTTTATCCACAAGTGATAAAAATGGTGCTCATAGTCTTAGTAAGCTAATCCTTCATACGGGAATACGAAATATAATCTAGCAGCTTAGCCAGTTTATTGTTTTTTGGCATGTTCCTAACATTATGCTTCTTATTGGGTCACCCTAGTCTTACCGCAGTCTAAGAACTATCTGATACGCTTATCAAGGTGTCAGTGGGGCATGTGTGAATATAAGACCAATAAAATGTGACTTTGACATCCTGTAGCCATTTTCCATTGAAGTTCCGTTGTATAGGTAGGTAAGAATAACCAAGGAGTACTGGACAGCTGCTGTTTCATCCTAGTTTGGGAATCATCGCCAGTACGCACCCACTGGGATTCGAACCCAGGACCTCCCGGTTACAAGGCAAGCTCGTATACCATTCAGCCACTGGGACCCGATTCAATGGCCAGTCCATGAATTCTAACTTCTACCAATTCGTGATTTTAGCGCGACCCCAACTATTGTCGTTGGTGGAAATCCATCCACTCGTGACTTCTAATTGGACCTCACTGGTCACGACTTCTCACTAGAACTGCAGGAAGCTCCAACCTGTAGCAAGTCACTAGCGAGCATCAGATTAATTTGGTTTTCAATTATTCTCTAGCTGATATCAGTCCGTGATCAACTCGTAAAACATAACTAATCCTTACAAACCAAACTATAGATAAGAATAACCATTATTTTATTTCTTGAGCATAACCTAGCCATCTTTACAGCCATGAATACCATGGCTTTTCAGAATGATGGGGTGAGCGTATATGCCAGAAATAACACAATGGCTTATTTCGTAAATACTATTATTATAGTTGCGTCACACTTTTTGTACAAATACAGGATTGAACTCACTCCACAGTTCATTTCCGCCCCAGCGATTTCGCCTTCAACGATCACCTTGTTTGTCTATGCTGACTGAACCATATTGCAGACAACTGGATTTTAAAGGGGAAACATACGAGTTGTTGGGGTGACGATTAAGGCTACCTCGAGGTATTTTCACAATTAATATAGCAAATGACTCAACAGATATTCTAGCTGTGTAGAAAATTGGATAGAATACCTTCAGACAGCCAGAGGTAAATTCTGATGCCATTACAGAATTTCTCTAGACACGAAACCAAGTGCCTGACGAAGTTTGGTTCGTAATTGACAGCCTATGCTGTATCTGTGCAATGACGCCAAAAAGTCAAAGAGGGAAGTTTTGATTTTCAATGACTGTATCTTCACTTTGGCTGCTGCCTAGTGGTGTCGTCGCGTATCCCCATATTCTCTTTGTAATATCGTTAATAAATACACCCTCATAGAGCTGTAAGTATCATATTCTTCTTTTACTAGTTGGTGCACTGGTAAATACAGTCTGCAGCCCGTTCAACAGGTTATAAGGGCCAGGCTTAGGACTAGGGTAGTGCGCTAAAACGGAGGTCTGGAATGATAGAGTGCCATAAAACAACTGCACAGCTAACTGGATTTCTAGACACCCACCGAGTGCAAACTCTGCATTCGAATGGCGGCTTACCCTTTTAGTTGTGGGATGTAGATATGATGCTCGTTCTAGGTAACGACGCTGACATCTTTTCTTTATATCTCGAGCACTTCCTTTTGGATCTTTCAGTCAGAGAAGTTTGGCTTCCTAATGAGAGAAGCGTGCAATTTTATTAACAGGGAATGGGGACGTAATGTGTTGTCGGATCTCTACGACTAGTAGTCCTCACTGCTCTAATTCTGTGAACTCAACGTTTCCTGTAACTGAGGTTCTGGACACAACAGAATAAGGAGTAGCGATATATTTCGGTACGACAAAGTCAACTCTTATCGCAACTCATATTTGAGTATAGTTAAATGTAAACAAATAAGCCGCGACATATTGTTTATCCGATGAAATAAAAGCAAAATGACTGACAAATTGTGTGCGTTGAAGTTTGGGTCATTCGGCCTTAAAGTGACCAAAAGACAGACCCATAAAACTTGTTTATTTGGTCTACTGATGAAGATGCTGGTAAAAATGTAGCATATAGAACTGCAGCGTTGGTTTGAGGCAGGCGAAATTATCGCAGAGAAAATTGATATTGAAGCCATGTTTGGAGGGATTGCGAGTAGTAGTAGTTCTTTCACCTGGATGCAGCATGAAAAAATGTTAGAACTTGTAGTCTTGTTAAAACCAAAATAACCATGGGAAAGTCATCATACAGGAATACTGTACATGCTACCTAGATTGAGATATCTGAGCCAACACAACCTGTTAAAATTAACGGTCACTGTGTACCGACCTGTTCAGTTAACCCTACTACTATCACTCACTCTGAAATTAGCTTCAAAGCCTTAATTTGTTTAAATTAAATAGACAACCTGAATTATTTCCTGAAACCATAACACGCTGGCAAAACTTTGATTAGAAAAGAATTTTCGCAGAATCAGACTTACCTCCAGCTATTTTACTACGATTATTGGAAAGTCTTGCTAATCACGTTCAATTTTAGTTTCTTTTTTAAAGCGCATTGATTTTTTTGTATTTTCCTGAGTCATTTTCCATAAAGCTGGATCTTCATGTTTTGGTAACAATGCTTTTTCATTTCATAGCCATCATCATTCACTTACACATATTATTTGCCCCAAGGTTTGTTGTAGAAAGATACGGTGCAGTTCTGTTGAAGACGATGGTACGCAATATGGTAAATAATATGGATGATTCCACAGGAAGTACTATCATGGAACTTTTGTACCATACAAAGACTGCAGATACTATTCGCACACCATGAATTGCACTCAGTGACTAGCAACAAAGATAGCGGCTTGAAGACGTCGACAAAACAGTCAAATGGAAGGACCATATAGTTCCAAACCGAGACATCATAATACGTTGAAGATACTGCAAAACCTCTCTGCCTTGGGAAATATACAAATTTATTGCATTACAAACCTTCAGCATTGCAGTTATACGGATTCCGAACAGAAAGACCGTAGTCGCTGGGCAAAATATTCGGCGGTCTAAAAAGATGTGAATTCAAAGAAGAGTGTTTAAAAGTCCAACGTGAAGTGCGATAATATGGCATATCCCCTTTTAAAGTGGCGACACTTATATTCGCTGATTATCAGGGCGTTTCAATGAAAGGTTAGAAAATACGGGCACAGCCCCATCGAAATTCCACAATACACGTTTAGATTTTGACTTTGATGCCTCTTTTAATCCATCAAATTTCTCAGATATTAGTATCAAGCCAGATTTTTTGGTGCAAGTTCAGCTAATGTAATACAGTTCAGGAGTTTAATGCCACCGATAATATTTTCTTCAGAAAAAATCTCAATGCGACATTTCATTTGCGAAGCCTATAAAAATTTGACTCATCATTAAACTGCCGTTGCGACGGACCATGCACTGAGCCACTCAGATGTAACATTGGCTGTTGAGGCAAACTGACAGGAAGCAGTGCCGGTTCTCAGCACGATCGTTAGCTTTCATTTCAAAAGCTGTATAATGGTAGCTATGGTGGTAGTAAAGCTTCTAGCGTCACTAGAAGTCAAATAATGATCTTCAGAGGATGATTATTTAACTATCTATATCGGGTGAAGAACAGCAGAGAAGAGGAATCCAGGCACTTTCCAGCATATTCCGGTGTTATTAGCGTGCTGAGTGCTGGCTGTAAACCGAAATTGTAGACCGCAGTTCACGTCAGTGTTACGTCCCAGATAGGGGTCATGTGAAATAAACAATAACAGAGCTTAAACCTGAGGAACTCACCAACCAATCACAGAAGGCTTAACGTGTGCAAATAGGATTCGCAGATATACGGTTTAACTTTCTGAAAAACGTCGCAAGCAGTACAGAATAACCTTCAGCGAGAAAACAACCAATCAGAAGACATTGCGTCTCCGCTAACAACAACGCTAATAATAATGTACAAAAAATCCATAAATATCCGTTGATTTTCTCAATAAACGATCTGTTGCGTAGCCTTTGTCTTCTGTCATTACATTAGTACCTTTATTAAGATAGTCGGGAAAACAGATATGGGAGTTATAGCTTACATAGAAAACAACAGCCTATTATCTAACACACTGTGCCGTTTTTTGAAAAGCCTCATGTATGTGAAAAACTGACTGCTAATGAAACCTGGGTGAAAGTTACGGATAATAAAAGACATTGACGTTTTCTTCAGGAGTTTCTGCGAAGCTTCTTACATCACCCGACATAATACTGACCGTGGAACTAAAACGTTTTTGGATCAGGTGAGTCCTACTTCACTGGGTCACAAAATTTCTAGTAGTTAAAATACTGAGAGTCAGAATCAGTTTGGTCCCCCTCTTACTTATTCAACTTACTTATCAACGAGTTACCTGATCTCACCAAGTCTCCCGTGATTCTCAGTCTAGATGAAGACATTATGGAGGGAAATGAGATGTGAACGACACAGGTTTATGCAGCAAGCCGATACCAGGTAGCTTTTCTATTGGTTCCAACAGTAAATTATCCCTATGTGCACCACTATGAACATGAGACACGAAAAAGACTAATGGTGTGTGGGAATACTACAGCCTTTAGTTCAGACTCACACAGATATAGGTGTCATGATGAGGCATCACATAAGGAAATGATCAGAAATTTGTGGACATCTCTGACGAGACCAAAAGTATAAAACTGAATTCATATATGCTGCTACTTTCTAATACATGACTCATTTATTCGAAGTAAAGTTGAGTAAGCTACACAAATGGAGAACTCCTAGATAGTTCGTGAATTCACTACCCCAGAAATATTATCCTTTCAATCAGTGCTAGAATGCATCCATCCAAAACAGTTCTTTCATCTCCATTATATTGTATATTGGTTTGTTTTATCTCACCAATACATTTACCTGTTAGGTCACCCACCTTTCAATTATTCTGCGAAATGTCTAGTTTGACGTCTGCTGCTTCTACCGCAGTATGTATTGTGTTTCTAAGTGGTATCTTTTTCAGATCAGAAAGCACATACCATTAATTAAATTCCGGAGTCAGCTGAAAAATGCCATAGGCATGATATTTTATCAGATTTAATGTGTTTAACGTGTTCAGGAAAACCAGTTGATACCAATGCTCCTGCTAGTACATCAACATTTGTTGTGAAATCCTCTGTACCACGTGAGGCGGCTGTAGAGCTCTCTGCACTTAATCCGAAGTTCAGAAGAAAAAAGGTGACAGAGGAAGAGGTAGCATTCTATGAGGTAATTTCGCTGTTATCATCAACATCTCTTAGAGAGGATTTTTCTGTGATTGATTTAGTGTTTCACTGTAGTCAGTTTGTAATTTTAGACAATAAAGTTTCGATTTCTAGCACGACTGGTTTTGTGACTAAAGTCTTATTTGGTACATATGGGCCCATATTCTTAAGAATATGTACAACCAATTGGTTGTGTAGTACATGTTCGCTTGGTGGGATTTCTCTACTCTAGTCTAACCGCTATCCATATGGGAATGCGAGTGTTGTGAATTGTACGCGATATCGTGAAACTGTTGTAGTTCATATCGTTGGAGATACATTGATATCAGATTCAGATTATAAGGAAGGAAGACTTGTTGCCTATGTTAATCCTTGCGATATATGTCTTTGCAGATATCTAGTTTCTCTTTGAAAGCGTTCACCGATGGAGCTGTTACTGCTGAATCAGGTAAGGCATTCCAGTCGTTGACCACTCTGTGAGAGAATCTAAATACCACACGTAATTTGTTCGATCTCAGTTTGAGCACCTTCTTGTGCTGACCTCGTAAATGAATCCTAGAGGGAGAGAAAAGGTTTGAAAGGTCAATCCCTAAATCACCCTTTAATATACGGTATGCCGAAATTAAGTCTCCTGTCTTCCTTCCTTCAATGATAACGGGAAGAGATTAAAATGCTCAATCCTCTTATAAGGAAGTTGTGAGATACCACTAACTAATTTGATTCCTATGCTCTGTACTTTTTCAAGGATATGTGCCTCCTTTTTGAAGCATGGACTCACCGCCTCTATGAAGTATTCTAGATGAGGCCTGACATGTATTGCAAAGAGTACTTGGAACATACCCTCGTCTAATCGTTTGAAAGCCCTTCGAAGTGCCCATAGCATTCGAATAGCCTAAGGTGCCGCTCGATTACTATTACGTTGTTTTTAAGTCATAGATTACAGTTATTCCTAAGTCCTTTGTCCCTTAACATCTGGCAGTTCTGTGTCCCCCAGGGAGTACGACGTGTAAGACTTCTGACCTAGGTGCATTACCGCGCTTTTCTTGGAATTAATTTCCAAAGGTTAGCCGATTCAGCTAATTTGTCTAGATCGTTTTGTAGTACCAGCGTATCATAGTTATTATTTACGGTTTTCCGTATCATTATATCGTTCGCAAATAATAAGGAAGATGAGGTAAGAATTTTCGACAGTTCATTTACGTATAATAGAAATAGCAGGGGGGCAAGTACAGTTCCCTGAGGTACTCCACTTAGTACTGCCTTCCACCCTAACAGTACACCATTAACCCTTACCTTCTGCCTTCTATCCATCATCTAGTCACTAAACCACTCACATAGCGTTGGTCTAATCCAAAACGTTAGTTACTAAGAAGACTAATGGGATACCTTATCGAATGCTTTACTAAGATCGATAAAGACAACGTCCAGTAGATGGTTCTTATCCCTGGCTTCGACCTAATCTTTCCCAGCTAACAGTAAGTTTGTCAGGCAGGATCGTCCTGGTCGGAATCCATGCTGTTCCACTGCCAGTAAGCCATGTTTCTCCATGTGAGCTAAGAGCTGATCCCTTATGAGTGTTTCTAATACCTTTGCTATAATGCAGGTCAGACTTACAGGCCGGTAGTTAGATACTAACTGCCTGTTCCCCTCTTTGAAGATGGGGCTTATAATGGCATCCTTCCAGTCCCTGAGTAGCTTAGCCTGGGTCAGAGACATTTGAAAAATCACCGTAAGTGGAATGTGTATTATATCCGCCAAGGAGATTAGCAGTCTAGGGTGAAGTCCGTCAGGTCCAGGTGATTTACCTGGCTTCATTTTAGACAGTAGTTTGAGAACCACTGCATCCTCTACCACAATTGTGGGCATTTTAGTGGCTACATCAGTGACCTCGCTACACCCCTGAGTGGTACGATTAGGCGAGAAAACATCGCAAAAGTATTCCGAGAGCTTTTCAGCTTTTGTTTCGTCTGACTCGGCATCCTCTCCAGTATTGCTCATGAGGGACGGTATACCACTGCTAGTTTTATTCCTACGTTTGATATACGAGTGAAGTCTTTTTGGATAATGCACACAATCCAGTACTAACTGTCTCTCATACTCTATACGACTATTGTCAATCATATACTTACAAAGGTTTCGAATTTTGCGGTATTCCATCTGAAACTCATCCCTCCCAGTCACAGTAAACCGGTCCCATAAGTTCTCTCGTTTTCTCAATAATCCTTATTTCATTACTAATCCAAGTTGGTTTATGTGATAGTTTTCGAGGCGTAGACCAAGGTACAAAGGGCACAGTGACGCATCCAGTGTATTCCTAGATCCCATCCAGGCCTCCTCGACAGTCTGGTGTGTATCAACAGACCAATCAGCTAGGGTTGCTGCATTTCGGACTGCAGGTATATTCGCTTTCCAAATGTTTGGACGAGCAGCTGTTGATCTATGTATGACAGCGTGAATCCTAAACATAAAAGTGATAACTATGTGGTCACTACTGCCTAGCGGCGCCAGGCACCTAATGTCACCAACATCCTTCTTTTGGTGTGTTAGCACCAAGTCTAGAGTGGACGGATCATATTCTGGGTGGTATCGTGTTGGTGCATCTATATGCTGCACATTCAAGCGCTGTCAGTATGAGTTCCCTGTTGAAACAAGTGTACAAGGTAGTTGATGTTAATTCCTCCCAATTAATATGTGGGGCATTAAAGTCACCTACTACTAGACACCTATTCTTGTACTCCACGTCCTGAGGTGATTTAGTACGAAATCCTCGGCTTGGCTGTAAGTAACTCCAATGTAGGTGCCTTGTTCAAGCTAATGACCCAGCTTGCGACTTCACTAGTGCCGCTGTCATGAGCTTCGGACAACACTGAACTAATTTCTATGTCATCCCAGATGTATAGGGCAACTCCACTACCTTTCCGACTAATTACTCTGTCTGCTCTAATGCAGATGTACCCAGGCATGAGTGGAGTTAAGTCCACACCCACTAACAACCATGTTTCAGGTTGTAGTCCTTCAGACAACACTTCCAATTCAGGGAGCTTATTCCTAAGACTACGCGCGTTTGTATAGCATACTGAGAGACCTACGTGTTCACTCGACTTATGAATACATATCTGGGCAACATAGGTTTCCGAGACCTCACTACCCGAAAACCCAACAGTTTGGGTTTCTATGGGCCTTTGATTCAGCCACGACTTCTCTTAATTCTATCTTCCAGAGACCAGTCGGGCCTTATTCTCATCATGTTGTCCTTGATCTTGAATGCGTTGCTGAGAATAATGCTTTTCTCCATCTCGTTCCCCAGTACTATCTTCAGCAGTCGTGAGGAACTTTCCGTTGCATTGTCATTTCGTTTACCGATTCTGAAGACTTTTCTTAGGTGAACTCCATTTGTTTTTTCAGGAAGTACATCAGAAATGATGGAGCTAACTATCTCGAGATCATCAGGGTGTCGTGCAGGTGGATCTACTTTCTTTGATTCCTCCAAGTTCCAAATTACGGTACTGTAATTTGACTCCGAAGGTTTCGCAATCTTATTAGTGTTTACGGCCGTCGAGACCTTATCACTAAACCCAGATTATTATTATTACTTTACAAAAGCCAGCGGAGTAAAGTAATATCACATTATCCTCTCCAATTTGTTGATCTTCCTTTGTTCAAGTTCATCAAGGGAAAATTTTATGAAGTTATTGAGTGATGTTAAAGCAGTGTTAGATTCACACCAGAAAGAATGAAATCCTCTTAAGTTACGTGTTTCTTCTAAAAAATTCGATTATTTTTTCAAGACGTCGTTGTCCTTCTTAATCACGTGATTAGATTACCACTTGACGTTACTTAAACGCTTACACAAAATAAGTGACAAGCAATTCTTAATCATTTTGATAAAAATGCCAGTGTTATTCTATCTCATCTTCTGACTACTTTAAATGCAGTAACATAAAACAGTCGACAAGATTATACTTTGATCTCTTCTAAAACCTGTTTATGCTTCCTGAATAGTGGGATTCGCGCTTGAAAGCTGGTAGGAAGCGTTAAGATGGTACCACCTGTTTCTCTAGGAATGGGATATTCTATCTAAACGTACTTCCTCGCATAGGATCAATATAAACCTTTTTTTCTTGAGAAACCTTGGCAGATTTTAAACCGCCGTAAGCATATCTGATGACAAACGACAATTCAGCAATATTGCTCTGAGAATACATTTAATCCTACTCCAAAAATATGGTGGAGATATGTGGATGACACTCTCACACAGTGTTAAAAACAGAACATATCTCTAGCTTCTTGACACATATAAACTCACTAGTGAAGGGAATAAAATTCACATTTGAATCAGAAAATGAATAAGGAGAATTAGCTATGCTAGATTGTAAGGTCAAACGAACAGAAGAAGGTAAACTGCACACTAGCATTTATAAAAAGCCAACGCATTCTAATAGATATTTAGACTTTAATTCATCTTATCCGTTATCTGTAGAGGCAATCTTAGTTGAGTCTAATAAACTGAGCAATAGCACTAAGTAGTACAAAAAGGACCTAAATGATAAAATGAAACAGATAGAAGAGGCGTTGGTATCAAATAACTATCCTATAAAATTCATTAGGAATATCAAAAAAGGTCAAAAGCAAAATAAAAATAATGGTGAAACTAGTAATGATAACATAAATAAGAGAGAATATAAGTCATCTACTGTTATACCATATAAGGAGGGGACATCTGAGACCCTACGTAGGATTCTTAATAAAGCAGGAATTAGGGTGGCATTCAAATCTACAAACTCACTCAGAGACAAGCTCTGTAGGCTAAAAGACCCGGTGGACCCAATTAGATAAAATAATATAATTTACAAAATCCCTTGAAATGACTGTGAGGTCAACTATATAGGTCAAACTAGTAGGTCGGGAGTAGTCAGATTGTCAGCACATAAGAATTTAGCTAAGGTAAGAATGGTTGACCCCGAGAAGATAACTAATTTAGAAAAAAGCTCAGCACTACATTGCACTGCATGCATTAACACAATAGGCTGGGAGAGGGTTAAAATTCTAAAATGTAATATAGATAGGTGGAGAGAGAGGTTGATTACTGAATCCTGGTTCATCGAATAATCTACACCCAACACATGCAACAGAAATGACTCAATGCAAATATCAGAGATATGGAAGATATTATTACCACCAGTCAGCCAGTCAAATCAGAGGAGGATAATAAATAATCTCAAAATTCTATTTCAATTCACGTACATCATAACATTCTAACAAGTTACTTATTTTGACTATAAAAACACTCGTCTTATTTCCCATCTGATTGTATTTGATTGATAACACTCATATTATTATTTCTGAATGTACTTTATCTTATATTACTTATTTTATTCAAATGTCTAATCAATTTGACTCATGCATATAAATGAAGCAAGACAGTTGTGTGAGTGACTAGATATGATTATGAGCGGCAATAGTTTGTGGTCATTACTTAATATTACTGTATAACACTGTGTGATTTATCAAAATAAAACCTTATCTATAATGGAGTCATACTCTACCACAGTGCTCACGTTTTATACTTATATCGACAATTCAGCATGACTGTAAACAGTGTCTTTTTAATGCTATAGCTCAAATAGCTACATCAACTAATCTTAAAGATGGATAACTCAGCACACGTACCAGTTGATGATATTTGCTAATTTAAGGTCACTTTATAATGAAAACTTTCTTCCACATCACTAGGACAATATCTTAATTATTTAATTTATTCAAAAACGGATTTCTGAATTTTGTTTTTTTACAGAATCTATTTTTGAAAAGTTAATCTATAGTTGGTTAAGAAAAGCTAAATAAACGAAAACAGAGGTTAAGTTCTCTCCAAAAGAAATTTGATTTGTCTATCAAGATCCATGATTAGAGAATCAGTGTTCTCATACACTCCTGTATTCAGCAGACCATCACGTTCTTCAATGAGACGAGCTATTTGGGCGTCCATTTTTTCACTTACAACTACTGGTTTGAAACTGGCAACATTTGTTTCGTTTGTCAAATCACGCTGCTTCTTTGTAGTTCTGAAAATTAAAGGAAAAGATTTTTTTAACAAGGTTTCTATATATACAGTGTGCTGAAAAAATGCAGAGTCTTCTGAACACCTTGAGCAGCAATCTTCGTATGTTTGACATGCGATTCGCCCCTATAAAATATAAGATGCTGCTACAGGACTGGACTACGTCAACTCCTAGCTTAGTGATAGGGAGTGAAGTGATAGAACATGTCGACGACTTCACCTATTTGGGAAGTTGTATCAGCACTAACGGACTCATTGGTGACGAAATCTCAGCATGGATCCAAAAAGTTCGAGTTGCTTTCGCTAACTTACGCCATCTCTGGCGCAGGCGTGACATCCGACTATCAACCAAGGGACGTGTGTACTGCTCAGCAGTTCTCTCCGTCCTTCTCTATGGCTCTAAAACATGGCCAATACGAGTTGAAGACATGAAAAGGTTGACTGTTTCTGATCATAGATGTCTACGATCTCTTTCTCACGTTAGGTGGTATAATAAGGTAAGTAATATTGACGTTAGGCGTAGAGTGTTGGGCAAAGAGAGAAAATCAATTGAAGAGGCTATAAAGTTACATAGATTGAGATGGCTAGGTCACGTGCTGAGCATGCCTAACCATCGCCTCCCCCACCCCGACGGGCATTACTAGCTGATATAGGTGCAGGTTGGAAAAGAGTAAGTGGTGGCCAAACAAAAACATGGCCTCATCAATCCATGAAATCCTTGACAGTTGAACTGAGTCAGATAGGGAGATGCAGACTTCCGGGTTGGGGCCCGCCCTCGGGACTCTAAGAATCAATGGCTGGAGACAATAGGTGACATGGCTCGAAATCGTAGTCAATGGCTTACGCAGATGTATTCAGTCTCTGTAATCTTTCATATTCCTTTCTACCAATACTCAATCTGTTTCACTCTTATACTTGTCTAAATTCCATTGATCCTCTTCACTCACTTTTCTTGTCTACCTTTGTGTGCTATTTGGAACGTGGCAACTGGAACTGCTGCACTTCGGTGCCAAGTTCTATGTTGAATCCAGACAGACAGATATACAGTGTAATTCACAGTTTCTTCCCTTGCTTCCAAGTACTCAGTAATAGCTTAGGGTGAGAGAGCGAATTGTTGTAACCACCTTCTAATATGTGAAATTAGACATTAAGTTAACGGTAGACCTCAAGCCTTCTCATAGAAGTATGTCTTTCAGATGGTGACAACATTTCTATTGACGTAAATATTAAAGCTAATTTATAGGACCGATGTAAATCAAGAACTCTCGACAGTTGATAGATTTAAGTTCTCCACCCTACATGTTAATTTAGACTGCATAGTCAATAGGCTCAACCTGAAATCTCAAGCACAACTGCTAATACCGTAAAACAGTACTGCGTGTTGTACAGTAATATAAGATATGAAACAGTGTGTAAGTTACAATATTTATGGGAACAGGCCTCATCACTAATACTGTTAGCTTTCAGACACAGAATGAACACTAGAATTAACTGGACAAAGGTTCACAGTGTATTCCTTTGTAATATCAACAAATAGTTCAGAATAGTTGTCAACTAAATTGCAGTTAATATGAACGACTTATACTTGAGGATAATTTTAAGACATACTTATTACATATTTAGTTTTCTTTGATTGGACACTAGTAACTAGTGTGGTGTGTCTCTAGTCCTTGGTTTGGTGCAGACTGAATCCTATCAGTCAGTCAAGTTTGCAATGTGGCCAACATTCTAGGTAGCTCACCATCACGGTGCACATTGATTTGATGATATTAGATGGTTGGAGGCAATCAGCCACAGGAAGCCTTGAACCTAGGTCAAGAAAGAGGTCAATCGCGAGCCCGATTAGCTCAGTGGTAACGTCCCTGACTGCTGCACTGGGTGACTCGGGTTCGAATCTCAGAAGGGACATGAGTTCCTTCAAGGAAGTTGCAGATACGCCTTGCTGACTGGTGAGTGCCAACTAGCACGAAACCTAGGTCAAGCAAGGCTTCCTGCCGATTGCCTCCGACCATCTAATATATTTAGTTCTCGATACTGTTGTATCTTATGGTTGGATGGATTCAATTGTTGTAAACGTTGCGTTGTCATTTGTTTGTAAGAAGAAAGTGCTATCAGAGAGTAAAGATTACACGATATTGATTTGACAACAGAAATTATTGATTAATTCTTGGATATGAGGGGAGAATTTTATGCATTTGAGTATTTGTATTAGTGTTAATCAACTTTTACAAAATTAGAAGACAAAACAGATTGAGCAAAGAATTGATCAATTTCTGTTTTTAGCAAAAGTTGGACTATAGTGTGGATCACCACCTGTAAGTCCTCTGTCATCTTGTAAAGAATGAAAGTTTCCAGTTGATATCTGTACCAGAATTACAGAGAGATTTTAAAAAAAACCCAGTAGAAGTTGTAAGGGTTATTGAAAAGCTCAATGAGTAGCAGTCCGCCTTGAGTGTAGGTCATCTCTTGAACAAAGCAAGCAATAAAGCTCTCTTTGGAACCCTTAATCTAATCAAAGTTGATTATTCTCTTAGTTTTATCTTAGTTGTTATTTCAGTGAGGTAGATTTTTATCAGGAACCGATAACACCCAAAGCACTGTTGAAAATGAAAAAAACACATTGGACAGCCGTTTCCTTCAGGTCTTGGACTCACTGGAAGTACTTACCCACGAAGATCGCCATTCATTGAGTGTCGTCATCTGGAAACACCGGCTTCGGTGGCTTAGATATGTGCTATGAATATCATCCCAGAGACTTCCGTACCGGTCTCTTTTCGCTAGTCCTGGGAAGGGATGGGAAAAGTGGCGATGTGGTCAGCCCATGATGTGGCTTTGTGGGATGAAGGATGTTTGTGGTAGGTTAGCATCGGTTGGTACATCAAGACTCTCTCTGTGGTTGGGCTTCGAGAGATAGCTTGAGGCGTTATTTGATCTGACTAAGAAGCGCAATCAATGGCGAACGTACTGCGATTTTCCTCTTTCTTCCCTTTCTGACAATAGTTCAACGAATGCTGTTTTGGTCTTATTCAATATAATTGCTTCCTTCTCAGACGAAGTCCTTTATTCCTTTTCTTTTCATACGTTGTTTTATCATAATTGTGTGGCGCATCTCCTTGGTGCCTATATCGTACCAGGTTTTGTGTTTTAAATAGATAAAACAATAAAGAACCGGGACCTAAATCTCCCGATTATGAAGTGATCACGTCACCACTCAGTCATATATAAAATACAACTCCTACCGAACCCGCTATGAAAGTATGTACGAGTTCCATACTTTTTCAAATTCATAGTAAAGTAAAACTAGACGCACAGGGGTATCGTCGGTTGGGTGGCACAGCGGTTAGGACTCTCGCCGACCATGCACATGGTCCGGGGTTCGATCCCCTGCCGACGCACACCTGATATCAATTGGTCAGCCTGCAAAATTTGGCCTACCGATATCACATGCTGAAAATTCCATACTTGTACCAAAAAACAGTGTGGTTCCAAGCTATAATCAAAAAAGGTGTTCCCATGTTAAAAATAATCATTCGTACGTTAATGCGATTTTACGTGTAACTATTTGGAGTACCTATACCTATTTGGAGTATACAGCATTAGGAGAAAGTATTCACTAAATAATGTTGACTCACTGTTCCAACTCATCTTCAATTGTTTCTTTCTTTATCCCCCGACTGGTTAACTGCTTATTATTATCATCATCAACATTCATATAATACGATCTCAATTGTTCTAATTCAGCTTCTTTTTGAGCTAAGCATATACGTGTAGCCTCATCAGCTTCTTGTTTTATTCTGGCTAATTCATGCAAAGATTTTGTCCATAACTGACGATATCTAGCTCGACCACGTTCCACTTCAACTAGATGACATTCTGTTTCAGAGAGTTTAGCACGACAAATGGCCAATTCTGCAGTCAATTGAGCCACTTCATGATTTGTTGTAGCAGTTTCATTAGTCCCTTTATTATTATCAGTCTGCGTGTTGAGCTTAGCAGTGTTGAGTTTATTTCGTAGACTTTTATTTTCTTCTTCTAAGCAAGCATATTTATTTTGCCATTCACTAACCTTTAAATGGAGTATATAAAATGAGAGGAAATAAAAATAAGCGAGTTATATTGGCCGTTGCTCTAGGAACTTGATTTTTCGTGATCACTCGAGAACATCTCCCACTATGGCTAAGTAAAGGTTTAGTGAAAACCATCATCAGCAGTTCGATATTGCACCATTTGGTGCAAAGCGGCCGGCCACAAAGCCAGCCAGCATTGAAGAATCCTTCTCCACAATCATCTACCGGGTGCCTAATAAATTGCCAAAATCATCATCGAAGCATCGAATGATCCAAACAGCAGAGGCTATTGCAATTCGCCTCAAACAACCAGTGCTCTGTGTTCAAAAGAAGCCAGTCCAATCATTACTATTGCCCTGGCCTTCATTAGAGACTATAAATTCATGAATTTGTAATATTGTCTTTTCTGACATTTAGCTTATTTTATGTTGATGCTATTCAGCTGTAATCTATCAATCTTATTGTGATTTGATTTTATTTAAACAACATTAATGTTCCTAATAACACTAATTCATTCATTCACTATTATATGTATGTATAACTGTAGAACCTGATGATGAAGCTATCGAAAAGAGTATTCTTTGTTCAGTATCCATTATTTTGAAAATAAAATATTCACGACTTGAAAGTAGAAATGCAAAACATGCCTACAATTGAAACATTGAAAAAAGTTTGAATTTTTATCCATAAAAGAGAAGAAAACAATGTAGAAAGTGAAATTTACTTGTGTTTTCCAATGTTCATTGTTTTTCTTTTCTAGCTTAATTTGACATTCTAAATCACGAATTTGAATTTGAGACTGTTGATTCACCTCTTTGCGTTTAACTTCTACTTCACGTAAACTTTCTTGTTTTAAACGTACTAATTCTGCTTCACCAGCAGTTAGCTGACGTTCTCTTGTTGCTAATTCAGTGAGTATATTACGTAGCTTTTCTTCTAAGGCTTGATATTCTGAAAGCTAAACAAGTATTAAAAATGAGGATATATTACAAAGTTGAAGAAATTAACTTGTCTTACTGTTTAATTAGTTCTCGATTTATGTTAATATTTTTGTAATGTTTAAGGAGGGTAGTGAGGACAACACCATTGGTGTCCGTCAGGGATACCCCCTGTCCCTATTTGTGTGTAATTTTATCACAGATGTACTAACGGATTTCAGCGACTTGGAGATCGACTTGCTGCTAGGATGTATTTTTGTTGACTTAGCATATGCGGATGATATAGTCCTCCATCCTAGGTGATTATTATTATTGTTTCCTTTAATTCCTAGGGGAATATAGGGCTTCAGCCGCGCGTCTCCATTGCGTTCGGTTCTCTGCTAGAGTCTTTACCTGGTTCCAAGTCTGCCCACACGTTTTCATCTCCTCTTCACATGACCTCCTCCAAGTCACCCTTGCACTGACGACCAACTCGCCGCTTCCCTTCCAGTCGGGTTCCACTCGAGCAATGGCTTGTCTAGTGATGTCACTTGATGGTTTCCTCAGAGTATGACCAATCCATCTCCATTTCTTCCTGCATTTTGTTGCACAGTTGGTTCCTGCTGGGTTGGTTCGCTCATTGCCAGAGATCTCTCCCTGTTGCTGATCTTTTTTAGGCATCTGATCGAGTCTTCTATCTGTTCACCTGAAGGAAGTCCTATATTCTCTGGTTGCTTCTTCTACCAACTTGATGCTTTTCGCTTGCATATCTTCCAGTTTGTGGGAAATCAGACATATATCACCGGTGAAGTTCGGATCCTCCAAGGTTTTTGTGTGAGTCCATTTTATGCCTGTTTCCTCATTCCCCGCTGTCTGTCGCATTATCCAATCTACTGCAATCAGGAAAATCATTGGCGATAGTAGGCAGCCTTGCCTTACTCCCGTCTTCACTTCGAAGGATTCCGTAAATTTCCCGTTGTGGATTACTTGGCATGCAGCATTGTCGTACAGCTGTTGGATGAGATGTTTAATTGTCGATGGCACCCCGTAGTAGCGAAGTAGCTGCCAAAGCACCTCTCAATCGACGCTGTCGAAGGCCTTTTCAAAGTCGATGAAGTTGAGATAGAGAGGTGACTGCCATTCCAAGCTTTGTTCAATGATGATCCGTAATGTGGCGATTTGATCAATACATGACTTGTTTCTCCTGAATCCAGCCTGTTCCGGTCGAAGTTTTTCATCCAGCGCTTGTTTGATTCTCTCCAGGATGATCCGGATGGCATCCTAGGTGAAGAAGCTGACAAAATCCAGAGTCTTCTCAACACCTTCAGCAGAAATATTCGAGAGTTTGGTATCCGATTTGCTCTTGTCAAATGTAAGATGATGCTACACAGGACTGGACTACACCGAATTCTAGCTTAAAGATAGGGTGTGAAGTGTGGTGGCTGAGTGTGCTGACCACTTCACTTATTTGGGAAGTTGCATCAGCCCCAACAAGCTAATTTCTGACGAAATCTAGGCACGGATGAAGAAGGCTCGTTTGAAATTCGCCAACTTACGCCATCTCTCGTGTAGACGTGATATCCGACCGGCTATCGATCAAAGGACGTGTGTACTGCACACTAGTTCGCCGCGTCCTACTACATGGCTATGAGCGACACATGGTCATAAGGGTGCAGGATATGAAAGACTAGATGTCTTTAATCATAGGTGTTTGCGTCCTATCTCTCGTGTTAGGTGGTATAGTAGGGTCAGTAATTTTAAGGTTAGGCACCGAGTGTTGTGAAGCTACACCGATTGAGTGAGATGGTTAGGACATCTGCTACGCATGACTAGCCATCACCTACCTCAATAAGCAATGTTAGCGGACATACGATTAAATTGGAAAAAAACCTAGTGGTAGTCAAACCAAATTCCGAAATCAGTTCACAAAATCTTAACAGTCAGTTTGAGTAAGCCACGTAGGGAGGTATAGACTACTTGGATGGTTGGAGTCCTTAGGATGTTGAGAGCCAATGACGACTGGAGACAACTGATGATATAGCTCAAAATCGTTCTCAATGGCTGGCTCAGATGTATTCACTCTCTGTGATCTCCATTAAACCCCCAAGTCTGTTGCATGTTACTTCTATTTTTCCCTCACAAGTCTGCTTATTATCGTTCTTTCGAATCTCTTTTGTCTAGCTTTATGTACTACATGGAGTGTGGCAACTCGAACTGCTGTACTTCTGTGTAAGGGAAGTTCTATGTTGAAACCAGTCAGTCAGTTATTCAATTCAAAGACATGTCCCCAACTTAGGGTATAAGAAGCTTTTTTATACTGAGAAATATCACATCTACATTTTAATAGCTGTACGTAAATTTACAGTAAATGCAGTCTTCGTTGATTGATTCAAATACTACGCAGTACCTATGTAGTAGTGTGGTGAGAGCAAGCTGCTAGCCAATTGGTAGACATTGATCTACGCTGATTGGTGGAAATTAATCTAGGCTGATTCAACGACCGATCACAGCTGACCTAGACGTCGACAAATATGATTCGCAGACAAGTGGCTCGCATTTCCGAGAAATATCGAAAACGAGAAAGCAGAAGACTGCGTTTGTTTGCAAACAACCAATCAGAAGACCGCCTTCTTTCTGCGGGCAGAGCCTTATTAATGTACGTAAAATACATATAAATACCTGTTGGTTTTCGTAATAAAACTGATCTGTTGCCTGGCCCTTGTCTTCTGTTGTTACAGTAGTACTCCCGACGCTTCAATATATATAAGAATAAAACTTGGGCACTGTGGTAGGGTATATCTCCATTATGTATAAAATTTTATTTTGTTAAAATCACACAGTATTATACAGTAATATTTACTGATGATCACGTTTTGAGCAGAAACTAGTGCTACTCATAATCATATCGAGGTACTCACTCACACAACTTTCTTGCTTCATTTATATACATAAGTAAAAACTGACTAGACATTTGAATAAAGTCAATATAAGATTAAATGCATTCAGAAATAATAATATTAGAGTTATTGATCAATTACAATCAAATGGGAATTAAGGTGTTTTTATGGTAAAATAAATAACTTGTTAGAATGTTATATTGTGAATTGAACCGAATACATGTTAACATTAGCAATCACACTGCATGCACTAACACACAATCACACAATAGCGTGGGGCAGAGTCAAAACTCTCAAAAAGTAATATAGGTATGTGAAGATTGAGAGAGATTGATTACTGAATTCAGCCTGGTTCATCGAGCCTACTACATCCAACACATGCAACAGAAATTACTGAATGCAAATACCAGAAATATGGAAGATATTATTACCACCAGTCAGTCAAATCAGAGAAGGATAATAAATAATCTTAAAATTCTATTTGAATTCACACACATTTTAACATTCTAACAAGTTACTTATTTTATTTTACCATAAAAACATCTTATTTTCCATCTTATTGACCAGTAACACTTGTTTTATTCCCCATCCTGTTGTATTTTATTGACAGCACTGATATTTTTTTCCGAATGTACTTTATCTTCCTTTCTGTTTCACACGCATGTCTATTGAACTTTTATTGATTTTTACTCAAATGTCTAGTCAGTTTTCACTCATATATATATATATATATATATATATATATATATAAATGAAGCAAGAAAGTTAAGTGAGTACCTTGATATGATTATGAGCAGGAATAAATTGTGCTCGAAACGTTGTCATTCATTGATACAACTGTACAGAAAATGATCAATACATATGTAAAGATGGTTACCGGGAGACGCAATTATATCACTCATGAAGAAATTTAAATCATTTCACTTTATGCTAAATATTGCGCTGTAGATGTTGTCCAGAAGGACGACAAAAGCTCCGCAACTAAACCAACCAGCTCAGAGAACACTATTAATTACAACTGTATAACACTGTGTGATTTTATCAAAATAAAACTTTATCTATAATGGTGACATATATATATATATATACCTAGTAACTCCCATCGATGGGATCTTGTAATCAACCGATGTCTTCTACTCTTAATAGTGATATTTTAAAGCTGTGAAGTAGTGTAGAGAGAACTGTCGCACAACATAGCCGTATACCTCGCCAACATCAAAGATACCATAAACTGATAATTTATGTTCAAAAGGGCCTTCTGTTTCTGTGATCAATTTCAGTCAGCAATTAGTTTGTTTTAGGTTGATACAACTTTCCATTTGACCTAGTACTAACATATTAGGAATAACAAGGTTATCGCAACAACCTAAAATATTTCAGGTTGAACCACACAATGATATCAGTTACAGAACCAAGTGAAACCAAGGAGTACTGGACTGCTGTTTCCTCTCAGTGCTTGGGACCCATCAGCAGAACGCACCCAATGGGGTTCGAACCCAGGACCTTCCAATTACAATGCGTGTTTGTAGAACACTCAGCCACCGAGACCCGAACCAATCGCCAGCCCATAAAATTCAAGTTTCTACCAATTCATGATTTTAGCGTGACTACCAGTTAATGTCACCAGCATCTCACTAGAACTTCAGTCAACCTCATCCAGTAGCCAACAGTCACTAGCGGGCATCAGATCAATTTTCAAGAGTTAGTATGCAGGCACTTGATCTGCTTCAAGTCTTGACTACGGATTGATATCAGTTGCAGAATTATTGGGAAGCAGGTGGTAGTGGATAGCCGTTTCGTCCCAGTTCGGGACTCATCATCAGTACACAATATTAACGAAATAATATTTATAATAAACCAACTGACAGGAATGTCAGCCTGCTTACTTTCTTACGACAAATAATTTCACGTTGACTATCTCTTTTGTGCCATTCTTCAGCCAGTGTAGCCATCAGTGCTTGTTCACGTTTCTTCAGTTGAGCAGTAAATTTTGCTTCTTCTGCTGCACGCCATAATTCTAACTCCATAGCAACTTGATATTCTCGAGTTGATCGAATATCTGAAGGTTCCGTAGGCTATTGAATAACAGACAGTGTATAATAAATCTCTCTCTGTATGTACATATACATTACAAACATAGCACAGTAAATAAAATACTATAAACAAAAAATATTTTTATTTCTTTTGCGTTCCAGGTGGAACATAGGGCTTTGAAGTTTCGGTGGCAGTGGTTTTTTATTTTTACGGCGTAGGGTTGCTAGCCCCAGGCCCAACCTTCCTTCTCTTTACTGGCTTAGCAAGGTTTAGGAGTGCGTCGACCGGGAATCGAACCACGGATCGATCACATGAGGCGTGGCTGGCGAACGTTCTACAGCTGAATCATCGACGCATTCATACAGTATATTGAATAAAATTTGTTCCCTAAAACCCACCGATGGGATGAATTTAAAGTTGAAATGTAGAATAAGAGAAACAGTCCACGTAAGTTGCAGTTTGAATAGATGAGGGTCCCAGTATAAGACATTATAAGCAAACAGATAATACGCAGATGAAGGAAAACTTGGTCAATTAGAAATAACCATAATACTTCTCAGTATTTATAACTCAATATATATATGCGTTTGAATGGAAGTATAAAAGTATGTTAAGCTAGTTCAGCAAGACAACAACGTCAATAAAAGACATTTAGTGGCGTGATGCAGATTGATAGGAAGCCGTTAAAAATTCAAATCAACATTCTAGGTCAATGGCTGACTGCAGAGGTAGAAGTGTTCATTCCTCAAATCTGCATTTTGTTAGTTTACTTTGTGGATAATAATGAAATAACCTCATTGGACAATTTGTTTAACCTTGAGCAGACCAGTGGCCAACCAATCAGAACGATTTATTCTCCTCTGACCTAGCCAACTGTTAAGGTGGTTGGAAATGTTTTTCTCCAATAAAAAGAGTCCGTTAGCGAGTTTCTTATCTTCTTCCGTTTCAATTTTATCAGCAAGCTTAGCTCAAAGTTGAATTTTACTCAGTTTTGTTCTGCGCATTGATTATCTGTAGTCTATCAATTGTTACTCAGATCATGACAGTAAAGATTTGTGAATTGGATCATGGCAAATAAATTATGAAGAAAATGCAACTGATTCTAAACCTATAAATTTGCTAAGAGATTATAATTCTCAACGAAAAGATGTTGTTCTACATTGGTTTGTGAGAAATAAACTACTTGCCAATCATTCATTGAATCCTTGGAACTCTTTTTGGGGAAACAGAGCTAAAGTATCATTTGCAAATGAACAATGGCTTATTCACTGAGAATTACAAAAGAAAATGCAGGTAAATGTTGGGTGAAGGAAAGGGTGCAGCGATACTTTTAATAGATGAAGCCCGCTACGGGTGAAAAAGTAATTATGCAAAGCATAAGGAAGACTTTCAGAATCTGCAGTGATCACAAGGAGTGAGCTATGTCACCAAATATCCCCTACTTCTTAGTATCTTGAGGGTCCCAGCTCAAATCATGAGGTAAGCAATAGAAACTTTCTGACCTGCTGTTAATTGACCTGACGTATCAACATAGATCCTTGCACAAACGCTAATAGCTTCTTCAAGTTACCTCGCTTCTAAATATGCACACGAAATATGAGTAAAGAAACGGAATTGATTTGGTAGATGAAGACTAGCAGTGGAATCCAGGATACGCGACTCGTGCTACTTGAGGCTCGTCGTCTGGATGTACCTGCATTCTCCAGTGAGTGGTGGTGTTTCCGCTGGGGCTAAAATCCACTACCTGGCGTTTCAAACACCGAAGCGTTGCCCACTAGACTAATTGGGTCACGTCAGCCAACTCTTGTGCAAAGAGTTTCACTCATTATTTTCTTCATTCAATTTTGACTTTCGATTTTGATCCTGGATTCCACTACTGGTCACCATCCACCAAATTACTTCAATTCAATCCTCAAACATCTTCAAAGCGTCCGCATTAGGAGCTGACATGTCTACAGAGGCCAAACATTTCAGCATAATCAATCAACGTAGAAATCAAAAACCGAATTTTTAGAAAAATAAAGAAACAGAATGATCATTACTCAGCCTTCTCAGCTAGAATCTCAAACACAGATAAAGTCAGCGCGTCTCTGAGGTTCGGTCGGTTGGTCGGTTGCATGAAATTCACACTTGTGATATAGAATACTAATGCCTTTCGGTTGAAAGTTCTTTAAGGGAACATTACATCGAAATTCAAAATTTAGCAAATGCATTAGAAGAAAACAACTTTAAAATAATCAGGAATTTTTCTGCCAATCTACCAATTAACACACCGGATTGAGATTTTGAGAGCATCACATTCCATGAGCTCTTTCATCACTCTGATCGCTGACACTAAGACAATAAGGTACCTGTTGGGTGCTTGATGTTGGCAACCAATTTTTAACAGACATCATCTTATCTATCAGAATTTATTTTTCATGCTAACGCTTGAAGTTACAGTAACGGCTCTGTCATTTTACAGAGTGGAGTTTGTAACGTCACACATAAAGTTCAATCTTTCAAGGCTTGCTGCCGACTAGCAAATTTTATTATTGTCAGTGTTCGCTTGGGTGCCGAGTGGAACATAGCGCTCCAACAGAACCTCTTCATTTTGTCCTCTTCGGCTGGCCCCGCGATTGCTCACCGTCTCTCATCTCCTCCTCACACGATCCTTTCCTTGTTGAACTCGGATACACGCCCAACCCATCGTTTCCCCTTGAATCTCACTCAAGCGATGGCCTTGCACGCGAGGTCACTCAACGGTTTCCTCTGTATGTGTGTCCGATCCACCTCTATTTTCTTTTACATATTTGTTGAGTAATACGTTTTTTGATTGGTTCATTAGTTTCCAGAGTTTTTTGTTGCTAATTCTTTCTAGATAGCCATTAGATCTTCAGCATAGAGCCACAGAAGGCAGTTGCTGATAAAAGTCTACAGCCACCAGTTGGAAATGCTTTCCTTGACGTATGAGCCAAGTTCCTCACTCCTACTGAAGTACTGACTGACTTAAGATTGGTGTTAAAAATTCGAATTTTGGCAAGAGTAAACAATAGATACCAAAGTCAAATGACCTTGACTTGGCCAATCAGATTCTTCTCGGTGAATAGTGGTATTTAATGCACAAAGAAGTGTATCTACGATACATATAATAAAAATGAATCATATAGGATATAGATCTCTAATATACTGCAAAACCTGGTCCCAGATTCCCATATAAGAAGTGGTTATAGACATATCAAACCAATGTACTGTCTATTTCTCCAGCCGTAGCAGATACTGGTTGCATCTACGCAATATATATTACTAAGGGAGAGCTTTAATTTCGCGAAGAAAGTGTCTGAAAAATGACTAGCAACCATTTGTAATACCGAGCTGTCTGATTGATCAAATCAAGGTCATTTGACTTTGGTGTCTATTGTATACTCTTGCCCGAATTTTGTTGTTTATTCTGAGTGGAGAAGACCTCCAGACTGGTTTAAGCATGATGAATGTCTGTCTTAGCTTTCGGATTTTGGTTTTGACATTCTGATTCGAGCTGTCACCTGTAATTGAAACGACTCTGTGTAGATAAGTGAAGGGTGTGACCTCCTTTAAATTTCTCCCGTTGATAGCGACTGATACACGTTTTTATTGTTGGTTATATATCTTAAACACCTCAGCGTTCTCCATGTTTCCAGGAAGTCTTGTCTTTGCCACTTCTTCTTCTTGTGCCCATTTGTTGGCGTTCACCTGTAAGTCTTAGGGTTTCTGTGTCATTATACATAAATCATCCTCAAAATTCAAATCTTCTAGAGTCTCCTTATCGGTCATCCAGGGTATTCCTGACTCCTAGCCCCCCAACAGTCTGGCGCATAATCCACTCGACCACAATAAGGATTATCATCGGTGATAGTAGATAGGCAGCCTTGTCCTCCTCGTGTATTCACTTCGAACGCTTCGCTGAGTTTTCCGTTGTGAATCACTTGACAAATGACATTGTCATATAGCCAGGTGTTGAAATGAGGATCGACCAGTAAGTTAAGCAAGCTTTATGAGTGCATCGGTCGGGAATCGAACCTGGAACCTGGCGAACATTCTACTGTTGAGTCATCGAGTAAATGCAAATGTCATTGAGGAACTACATTCACTAAGTAACTAAGCTACATTTGTATGGGGATTAATGTTGCTAAATAGCTGCCCCAGACCGATAGCTGCTACTTTGACGTGGTGGTCGGGCTTGCATATCGCAATGACCCAACGAGCTATACTGGCTGGAACTTATGTTCCTGTAGGTCCTACCATGCCAGAAAGGTTGTCTGGATAGCGGTTATACAAAAAGCGGCTACCCAATCCAACACTACGATTCAAACAAATCCACAAAATATCATTAACAGTTGTCTTCGCTCAATACTCAAGATCAGATGGCAGGCCAGAAAAGATCAGCAACAGGGATCTCTGGCAATGAGCGAACCAACCAGGAACCGATTGTGAAACAAATAGGCAGGAAGAAATGGAGATGGATTGACTGGCCATACTCTGAGGAAACCATCAAGTGACATCACTAGACAAGCCATTGCTCGAGTGGAACCCGAAAGGGAAGCGGCGAGTTGGTCGTCAGTGCAAGGGTGACTTGGAGGAGGTGATGTGAAGAGGAGATGAAAATGTGTGGGCAGACTTGGAGCCAGGTGAAGACTATAGCAGAGAACCGAACGCAATGGGGACGTGCTTGGCTGAAGCCCTATGTTCCTCTAGGAATTAAAGGAAACAATAATAATATAATAAAAAGCTGCCCAAATCGTCCGAAAAAATTATACCTGAAATCAAAATTATCAACTACATACCTTACTGTCATCAGCCACACGACTAACATATTCATTTGTTGTGTCTACAACGCAACTACTGCTGTTCACAGAATGCATACCAAAATCTTCCAATTGTAGAGAATAAACAAGCTGGCCGATAGTTTTTGATTCATTTGCACTACTTTGATTCGCTAATACATTCACACAACCATTTATACGTCTTACTAGAGTAGAGGATGCTTTGGTAGCTAGAAAAAGAAAATAGACAACAGAAAGTACAAAAAGTGTGGGGTACAACAGTTTAATGATTGAAGTTATCACATTGATATAAGAATAGAGAACTTGTGCACTGTGGTAGAGAGTATAATTCCATTGTGGGTAAAATTTATTTTGATAAAGTCTCACAGTGTTGTTATACAGTGATATTTACTGATGACCACGTCTCGAGCACAGTTTATTACTGCTCACCGTTATCATATCAAGGTACTCACACAACTTTATAACTTCGTCTATATAATTCCATTATTTTTCATCGCTTGGCTTGATTGGTAGTAGTATTTTCTATATTTCCGGTATGAGTGATGAGTCACTTCTGTTGCAGGTATTGGATGTAGACTCAATGAACAAGGATTCAGTAATCAACCTCTCTGTCTCCACCTACTTATATTACTTTTCTGAATTTTGACTCTGTCCCACCCATCCTATTGTGTGATTGTGTTAATGCATTCAGTGCAATTGCTGAGCTTTTTTCTAAATTACTTAACTTCGTGGGGTCAACCGTTCTTACTTTAGCTAAATTCTTATGTCCTGACAGTCTGACTACCCACGATCTACTAGTTTGACCTATGTAGTTGACCTCACGGTGATTTCAATATATTTTGTAAATTATTATTTTGTCTAATTGGGTCAACTAGGTACTTTAACCTACAGAGCTTGTCCTACATGAGTGAGTTTGTAGGTCTGTAGGTCCTTGTTCACAGAGTCTACACCCAACACGTGCAATAGGAATGACTCGTCACTCATACCGGAAATATAGAAAATACTACTACCAGTAAAATCAAGCGATGGAAAATAATGGAATTATATAAACGAAGTTAGAAAGTTGTGAGTACCTTGATATGATTATGAGCAGCGATAAATTGTGCCCGAAAGGTCGTTATCAGTAAATATTACTGTATAACAACACTGTGAGACTTTATCAAAATAAATTATACCCATAATGAAAATATGACGCTTTAATGTACAACAAACAGAGATGACTGACAATACACGGTAGATGCTGGTAGCTTATTCCAAATAGTGTCAGTCGTGTGTAGTTTTATTCATCAATTCAACTACACCTGCTGAGTCACTTATACTGGCTGTTGCTCTAATAAACTAATTTTCCGTTCTCGAGAACATTTACCAATGTGTGGGTAAATAAAGGTGTTCTACATTGGATCACCTCGTCAAAACAGACCACAAAGCTATCTAGTAAGTGTTGAAGAGTTATCCTCTATCATCTATCGGATATTGAATAAGTTACCAAAGGCCTCTGAATACCGAATACTCCAAATAGAAGAGGCCATTGTAATTCGCCTAAAACAACCGGAACTCTGTGTGCAAAACAAACAGTTAACAGACAGTCACTATTGCCACCTTGGCCTACTGTCGAATCTATAGATTTATTAATCCTCTGTTACTTCCCTTAAGTTGTTTGATATTCAGTCAGTTTAGTGTTACATTATTACATGCATATTATCTCTCTCTCTCTCTATTACCGATTCCACTTTTGTAGTGTACTCACCTGTCGATGCCATTGATTCAGAGTAACTTAAAACACCATTAATGTTGTTAACAACAATAATTCTCTAATTATTATGGTCATATAAGTGTAGAACCTGATGATGAATTTATCGAAGCGAATATTCTTTGTTCATTAATCAACGTTTATGAAGTTTACCATATACATAGACATTAAATTCCATTTAATTATTTGAAGGATAACATACTCACTGACGCTTTTATCTAAACAGTCACCAATACTTTTTGTGCATAATATTCGTAAATTGAAATTCATCTTGACATTCAGAGAATTTAATAAATTGATTACTATGAGTGTGGCCAGTGCTGCTGGTAAGATTTATCAGTAGTATATAAAGATTAGCTGTCTTTGATCATAGGTGTCTGCGTTCTATCTCCCGTGTGAAGTGGTATAATAAGGTGAGCAATACTGAGGTTAGGCGTCGAGTGCTAGGTAAGGAGGGGAAATCAATCGACGAGGTTGTAAAGTTATACCGACTGAGA
Source organism: Trichobilharzia szidati (assembly GCA_944472155.2). Lineage (NCBI taxonomy): Eukaryota > Metazoa > Platyhelminthes > Trematoda > Strigeidida > Schistosomatidae > Trichobilharzia > Trichobilharzia szidati. The sequence goes on along the minus strand of OX235271.1, from coordinate 184,855,850 downwards.
TGGTTAGGACATGTGTTACGTATGCCTAGTCATTGCCTTTCTCGACCAACGGGCAATGTTAGCTGACATAGGGTCAGGCTGGAAAAGAGCTAGCGGCGGTCAAACCAAAACATGGCTACACCAGTCAACGAAATCCACGACAGTTAGTTTAAGCCAGTCACGTAGGAAGGTGTAGACTTCCAGCAGGTTGGGGTCCTCGGGACGGTAAAAACCCAATGGTTGAAAACAATTGTTGACATGGCTCAAAATCGTTCTCAGTGGCGCAGATGAATCCACTCCTTGTGACTTATGATTTCCAATTAAACTATATTGTTCTTCGTTATTACTATACCTTTGTCTTACACCTCTGTCTACTGTCTCTACTATGCATTTCTCCTAATTTCTTCTCTTGCTTTGTGTGCTATATGGAGTGTGGCGACTTGAACTGCCGCACATATGTGCAAAGTTCTGTGTCGAAAACAGACAGACAGAGAGTATGTAAAGAGACGTTCATCGACATAAAAACATGGGATAGTAGGAGATACATTTGATTCCAGAGAAGGGAGATGATACAGCGTTGTAAAGATACATGGGAGACGTGAAAGGAACACAGAGAAACACAACATGAAGTCCAGAAGTACTACAACACGAAGGTCTATGCAAATGGCTCGTTGAAGATAAGGTGTACATAATTGGGCTATATACAGATACCAATTTCCTATTTGAACATTTATTAACCAAGTCTTCGTCATCTACCGTTTTGTAAGTATCACACTAGGTCACCGCTCGAGTGTTTCCCGATGGGGGAAACCACGAGTTGTACATGAGTCCAAGTGTAACATGGAGGAGATCATGTGACGAGGGGATAAGAGCTTATAGGCAATAGTAGGGCCAACTGAAGGAAGACTACAGAGAATAGGACTAAATAGAGATTTGTTGCTGAAGCCCTAAATTCCACTCCGAACCCAAGGGAATAATAATAATAGTAATGATAATAAATACATTCAACAATAAGAAAATCTTAAAAAAAAACATTTGTGGTTATTATTATTTACTGACCTTTAGTGATAGGTGACTCAAAGACTGATGCCAATGGGATAGTTGCAAAGCCGATAGATAAATCCATTGATACAGAACCTTGTGATCTATCGAAAAACTCAACATTCAATGGATTTTCAGTTAATCGAGTTTTTAGCTGTAATTATAATAAATTTAAAAAAAAAAATAGTAGATAGATTATCTATGATATATAAAGGCTTGTTTTACTACTGAATTAATTGTTGTACGTGAATAAATTATTATTTTTCAAGGATTAATCTATAGGGATTCTGTTTGTTTCAATATCAATTAGAGAACCATTGAAAACCAGTTAGGAGTACTGGACAGCTGTTTTGTCCTAATGCTCGGGACTCATTGGAAGTACACACCGACCAACTGAGATTCAAACACAGGAACTTCCGGTTATATATCAAGCGCTCGTAAGCAATTCAGCCACTGAGACCCGATTCAATGGTCAGTCCATGAATTCTAACTTCTACCAATTCGTGATTTTAACGCCACCACCAAACAATGTCATCGACGGGAGTTCCATCCTCACTCCCGGCTGGATGGACCCCAATGGTCACGACTTCTGACTAGAACTTCAGTCAACTTCGTCAAGGATTGGTAGAAGTTAGAATTCATGACCCAGTGAATCCGATCTCAGTGGCTGAAGTATACGAGCACGCCTTGTAACCGGAAGGTCCTGCGTTCGGAACCTAGGCGGTGCGTACTGCTGAAGAGTCCTAAACTACGCTGACGAAACAGCTATCCAGTACTCCCTGGTTTTAAATGGTTCTCTAACTGATATCGACTCGTGGTCGAACAAGAAATAAATTATTAGTTGAGAATGCGCTAGTTTAATTTACACTCAAGCATGACATAAACATCACGAGAAAGTGAATCTTATCTAAGCTATCGATCCTCAAAACAATGCATATACAGAAAAATTCAAGAAAACACAGTTGAGTCTTAAAGAAACAGATATCATTGAAGACCTTCTGTTGGAGCTGTATCAGGTGATGTTACTATAATTCAAAATACTACATTTTAAGGTACACATATATCACAACACTGCATACACTAGAAGAAATATATAAGAAACAAAGGAGAGAAATCAGAATGTTTATATTGTAAGATACAAACCAATCCTACGTCTTTCGTTTGGTTGCTGGCTAGTGTCACTTAGAACTCTTAAGCGCCTGTTGTTTCCGCTGTATGATAAATAAATCTCAGTCAAGAGACCTGCATCTAATCAGATGGTTTGAGTTGACAGTCAAACGCTCCATCAACCCAAACTTGATTATAAGTGCTAAGGGATTTATATCACTCACATTTTGTAATATATTGTAAGTTTAATATTTATAAGTAAGACTTGAGCACTGTGGTAGTTTGTATTTCCACATTAATTTGTTTATTACATATATAACATGCACAATGAAACAGTATTATTTACTGGTGCATAACACAGTTTCGAAAACGAGTTATTCTTCTTAATCAGATCATCAAGATGTAACTACACAAATTCGAAACTTTCGTTTTTACAGTTTTCTTTATTCCTTCCTATTCATCATCCTAGGGATAGTAGATTTGTCCAAATGTCCGGATGGATAGGTGTTGAATCATTACCATAGCACATATTCTCAGTTGATTCGGTAAATAAAGCTTCAGTCAGTTTATCAATCTCTCCCTCCACCTAGCTGTTTCATCAGATTTTAAAACTGTCTGTCATCTTATCCCATCCATCCTATACTGTATGGTTGTGTGTGTGCGTAATTGCGTGTAGTGAGTACTGTAGCTGTATGTACTATGCTCCAGATTTCTTATCTTATTGGAGTTAACTTATCTAGATTTTGCTGCTAGGTTTTTATGCTCCGCTAGTCTGATTGTGAAAATAGAATTGGTAAAATGCTTATATAGTAGGACATAAAAACTGAATAGTACCAAAGAAAATCTAAGACAGGAAATAAGGCATATAAGAGAAACTTTAAAATTTAATAATTACTCTGACAAATTAATCAAGAAGTATATAAGAAAATGTAAGAATGAAATTAACCAATAATAATAACAATGGCAGTAATAGTGATAATCATAATAGTAATGACATGAATGACAAACATATACGGAATGATAACAACAACAATAAAGAACTGATGTCATCAGTAGTACTGTAACAACAGAAGACAAGACACAGAAGCCAAGGTATATTTTCCATTGATCTAACTGCTGTGCATGTTTATATCTATACAGTTTATATTCTTTAACCAATCACTGAGTGTGTGATTTCCGCTTACATCAAACGACATAAAATAGAATGTTTAAATATTCATAGTATTCTTTTGTTAATGCAGTATATAACCGTGGGAATAGTATTCTGCCTCTAACATTAAATAGATATATCACATTATGTTGCTAATGTCAAATTGAACTGTGAGAATATGTAAGAATAATATAAGTATAAAACTTGGGCACTGTGGTAGAGTATAACTCCATTACAGATAAGATTTTATTTTGAAAAATCACACAGTGTTATACAGTAATATTAACTGATGACCACGTTTCGAGCACAAACTACTGCCACTCATAATCATATCAAGTCACTCACACAACTTTCTAACTTCATTTATATACATGTGTGGAATTGACTAGGTATTTGAATAAAAACCAATATAGGATAATGTACATTCAAAAATAATGAGTGTTATTGATCAAATACAATCAGATGGGAAATCAGACGAGTGTTTTTGTATAGTCAAAATAAGCAACTTGTTATAATGTTATGATGTACATGAATTGAAATAGAATTTTGGGATTATTTATTATCCTCCTCTGATTTGACTGACTGGTGGTAATAATATCTTCCATACTTTGGTATTTGCATTGAGTCATTTCTGTTGCATGTGTTGGGTGTAGATTATTCGATGAACCGACTCTTTCTCTGCACCCACATAGATTACTTCTTAGAATTTTAACCCTCTCCCACCTACCCTATTGTGTGATTGTTTGTTAATGCATGCAGGACAATTGATGAGCTTTTTTCTAAATTACTTATGTTTATGGATGGGGTCAATCATTCTAACCTCAGCTTAATTCTTATGTTCCGACAATCTGATTACCCCCGATCTACTAGTCTGACCTATGCAGTTGATTTAACTCACAGTCATTGCATGGTATTTTGTTTAATTGGGTCCACTGGGTCTTTCAGCCTACACAGCTTGTCCTACCTAAGTGAGTTTGTAGATTTGAATGCCACCCTAATTCCTGCTTTATTAAGAATCCTACGTAGGGTCTCAGATGTCCCCTCCTTATATGTTATAACAGTAGATGACTTATATTCTCTCTTATTTAAGTTATCATTACTAGTTTCACAATTATTTTCATTTTGCTTTTGGCCTTTACTGATCTTCTTAATGAATTTTATAGGATAGTTATTCGATACCAACGCTTCTTCTATCTGTTTTATTTTATCATATAGGTTTTTCATTGTACTACTTAGTGGTATTGGTAGGTTTGTTAGACACTTAATTAGGCCGGTCTTTACAGACAACGGACAAGATGAATTAAAGTCTAAATATCTATAATAATAATAATAATAATAATAATAATAATAATAATTAGAATAATATTCTGTTGGCACACATTATCTGTATCACACCACCACAGCACTTATATGCAAAGAAGGAACCTGGTGAATCTTTCGTAGGATTCTTAACATTGCCATTCAAACCCACAAAATCACTTATAAATAATTTTTTTTAGTAGAAGAATCCTATGTTGCCTATTAAACAAAATAATTTGGTTTATCTAATACTCTGGAATGACGATTGCCAGGTCAAATACATAGGTCAAACTAGCGGAGCATAAAAAACTAGTAGCAAAATCTAGATAAGTTAACTCCAATAAGATAAGAAATCTGGAGAATATAGTTCAGCTAAAGTACTCGCTACATACAATTACGCATACACACAATCATACAGTATAGGATGGATGGGATAAGCTGACAGACAGTTTTAAAATCTGATGAAACAGCTGGTTGGAGGGAGAGATTGATAAACTGAAGCAGCTTTATTTACCGAATCAACTGAGGATATGTGCAATAGGAATGATTCAACACCTATCCATCCGGACATTTGGACAAATCTACTATCCCCTAGGATGATGAATAGGAAGGAATAAAGAAAACTGTAAAAACGAAAGTTTCGAAATTGTATAGTTACATCCTGACGATGTGATTGAGAGGAATGACTTGTGTTCAAAATTGCGTCTTGCACCAGTAAATAATACTGTTTCATTGTGCGTGTTATATATGTAATAAACAAATTAAAATGGAATTACATTGTAATTTTTATCGAGCATTGAAAAAAGTGTGCTTATCGCGAGCAGTAAACATATATTAACTGATTAAAAATGCCCATTGAAATTTTCAAAAGAATGGATACTTAACAAAGAATACTCTTTTCGATAACCCCTTCATCATCAGCCTCTACAGTTATATCTACACATTATAGTGAATGAATGAATTAGTGTTATGAATAACATTGATGTTGTTTAAATAATATCGGAAATAATATATAATGATAACGGAAAAGGACTACTCACTATCCGTAAAGAAGAAGCCTCTTTATATACGACTGCAATTCAAGGGCGATATACGAAGTGAAATAATTACAAGGAAATTAAGAAAAGCAGTTCAAAGAACTTTTAGTGCTGGCGAACTACACGTATTATTCTCTACACGGCCGATGGTGCTACCTCGACTGAAAGATGAAGTACCTAGACAAGCTAGCCACTTCTAATTGTATCTTCCAATTCAACTGAGCTTATGGAGCGAGTTATATCGGTCATTGCTCTACGAACTTGATTTTTCGTGCTCACTCAAGAACATCTTCCAGCATGGCTAAGCAAAGGTGTAGTAAAAACCATCAACAGTTCGATATTGGACCATCTGGTGCAAACCGGCCGGCCACAAAGCCAGCCAGCATTGAAGAATCCTTCTCTATCATCTACCAGGTGCCAAATATATTGCCAAAAACATCGAAGCACCGCATGCTCCAAACAGCAGAGGCTATTGCAATTTGCCTCAGATAACCAGTGCTCTGTGTTCAAAAGAAGCAAGTCCAGCCACTACCACTGCCCTGATCGGCCTTCAGTGGAGATTATAAATTCATAAATTTGTATTATTATCTTTCCTAATGTTTCTAATATTCATTCAGTGCATTGTCATGTTGATGTTATTGAACAGTAATCTATTGATATTATTATTGATTCGATGTTATTCATTCACCATAATGTATATATAACTGTAGAACCTGATGAAGAGCAGGTTATCGAAAAGAATATTCTTTGTTCAGTAACCATTCTTTTGAAAACATATGTTACTTAGACAAAAGTTAGCGAAAGACCTGTTTACGGGTATAACTGATGTGTACCTACCCCCTTGATATACATCGAACGAGAATAGTATCACTTAAACAGGTTTTTAGCAGAAAACTTAGCAACCCGGGGGATTTACACAGGGAATGTTCTACACAGTTATACACCGACAAGGTGATTCATTAAACAAACATACACTTAAAACAAATATGACAAATACAATTTTGATTAAGTCGAACATATACATGTATATATCGAAAACAAAACTTCTAATTTTTGAACTAACTTCATCAGGAGATGCAGCGAATTCAAAGGCACAAAATCCATGAGGCAAAATAACTTCTTGATGTCTAGCTACTGAAACGGGTGGAAGTGTCATAACTGGTGCTCCGCTTCCGAATAATGGATATACATATCTGAAATGTGAAAGGTATATACATATTATACTTTAATAATGCTCATTATCAAATACACATGATTCGGATGCCTACAAAGTGATTACATTATGACATTCTAATGCAATAATGATTTACTATATACAACCAGTATAGCAGACTTTTATCAACAGCTGCCACCTTCGCTGGCTCCATACTGAAGATCAAATGGCTGGCCAGAAAGAATCAGTAACAAAAAAGTTCGGGAACAAACCAACCAAAAGCCCATCGCTCAAAAATGTGTAGGAGAAAGTGGAGATGAATCGGGCATACACTGATGAGACCGTCGAATGACATTGCGCGCCGGGCCCTCGATTGGAATCTCAGTAAAAAGCGACAAGTGAGTCATCCTAGGGAGACATGGAAGAGATCGTGTGAGTAGGAGATGAGGGACTGTGGGCAATCGTGGTCCAGGCTGAAGAGGACAGCAGAAGATAGGACAAAATGGAGATGTGTTGTTGAAGCCCTATGTTCCACTCGGAACTCAAGGGAATAACAATATACAAACAGTTGCCCTTATTTTGGTTTGAACAAAGAAAGAACGAAATAAATTTGCAGAAAAAGAAACGTAGGTCATTTTCAGGAAGAGGAAGTAGTTCAAACTTCTGGTATATGATTTTCACCATTTCTTCTTCAGCTGGTATGCGGTAGTGTGGTGTGATACAGATTGATAGGAAGCGGCCAAAAATTGAAATCAACATTCCAAGTCAATGGCTGGATTTAGTCAGTTTGCTTTCTGGATATGAATGAAATAATCTCATTGGACAACTTGTTTAACCTTGGGCCAACCAATCAGAACAATTTATTCCCCTCTAACCTAGCCGACTGTTAATGTATGATGTTTTTCCTCAATAATTAGAATCCGTTACCGAGTTTCTTACCTTCTGCTGTTACACAAGTAAACCGTGAACAAACATCGTACGACACAAGAAGTCTTTATGAAGTATTCAGTTAATCTAATTCTTGTGAGAATTGGAAGGAATTCTTGATACTGTGGACTATCAACTTTTGTGCCAATCATCTAGCCAGTTTATGGCATGGTGATTTCACTATTGACATTATAGGTCTCAATGTCACATCAAATTTGTGAAATTTGGGTTGACCATACATGAACAGTACGTTTGCAACCCTCGTTTTCAGGTCATTATATGTGATGTTGTCAATTAGTCCTTCTTTAATCAATTCCTTGAGATGGTGGCTTACTCTCTTTTCGATGGATATCATTGGATCATTTTTTGACCTGTTCACTTGGAGTCTCATTATATCACTAAGAATTAGATCAAATGAATATTTTAGACAAACTTATTGTGTCATACGATACTTTTCACTGTTTACCAGCATACCTATTGAAAAAATGGTGAAAATCACTTTCCTAGGAGTTCAAACTACTTCCTTTCCCTGAAAATTGTAACGACAGAAGACAAGGGCCAGGAAACAGATCTTTTATTAGGGAAATCAAGAGATATTTACATATTTTTATTTACATTATTATTCGTTATTACTAGCAGAGAAACAGCGTCTTCTGATTGGTTGTTTTCTCACTGAAAGTTATTCTGTCATTTCTTTGTGGCTGTTTCTTTGAAGGTCAGACCATATATCTGCTAATCGTATCCGCCCACGCAAAGTCTACTGTGATTGGTTGTTGAGTTAGTCTTTCTTCTTGTGTCATGTGTCAAATAAGGTATTGTAGAGTTTCTATTACTAGTGTTTCTTCTGAGGCTCAGATGACACAGCACTTTGCCAGTGTCTGCACATGGAAGGACAATATCATCCACATATTTTATTAGATCAACGACATTTCTCTCTGTTAACAAATAAATCCCTAAAAATTCATAGTCAACCAGAGTCACATTCAACAGTAAATCTCAAGTGCGATTAAATTAAAATGTTGGCAGTGGGAATGCCAGGCGAACACTGTTTAAGATGCATGCAAAATGGCATTTTTTTTATTTTATTTTATTTAAACGCATTAAAACTTGGTACAATATGGCACCAAGAAGGATGCGCCACACAATAATGGCATATCGCTCACCATATTATTTTATTCCCTTGCATGCTGAGTAGATTATAGTGTGGTGAGAGCTGGCTGCTAGCCAAATTGGTAGACAGTAATTGACGTCAATGTTTATGTCTCAAATATTAGCCATGTGAAAACAAGATCAGAGACGGACAGCAGACTTTGCGTAGGCGGATACAATTAGCAGATAGATGATCTGACACTCAAGAGACAGCAGCAAAGAGATGAAAGATTAACCGATCAGAAAACGGTGTTTGTCAGCTAACAATAATCTATAATAATGTACATGAAAATCTATAAATATGTGTTGATTTCCATAATAAATAATCTGCTGCCTGAGTCTTGCCTTCTGTCGTTACAATAGGGCCGCAGTGTGTCGGCCGGGAATCGAGCCCTGGAACACATTAGGCGTGGTTGTTGAACCACCGAAGCACCTTGCTTAGTCCAACTTATATGCTATATTGGACAAAAACTATAAAACAATCCTAAAAACATAATTTTATGTTCAAACTTTTCACTTACCTAGCATACAGTTGTAATTCATTATCAAAACCTTGAATATTTTTAACACTTCTAAGTTCTATAGTATAACAGTAACGATGCCAGTTGGGTGTATAGTCGTCTGTTGACTTGAAATAATTTGATGATAACTTCAATGGCTGTGTCAATTCTTCACATTTAAATATGCCATTGAATTGTTTGAAATTTTCTTCCTGAAAATAATAATTTTACGCCGGATACTTTATTTTACTACTTAAAAATCTGTAGTTAGACACTTTTAGACTCATAAGTACTTACAATGTTGCTTAATTAATTGTGGCCAGTGGTGGAGTCAAGGACGTGTACTTCGTCCTACTTAGGACTTGTCAGATGGATACACCTGTATCACAATGAGTGGTAGTGTTTGGATTGAAACTTGATGAATACATACTATGCTGCTTATACAGTCAAAATCGCTTCAATATTATACGACACAGTGGTATAAATAGGTCATACCATGCATCAGTACATCAACAACTGAAGCAAGTTCAAGTTTGATTACGGACTGATATCAATTAGAGAACCATTGAAAACCAACAGGAAGTACTGGACATCTATTTCTTCCTGGTGCTTTGGACTCATAGGCAGTACGCATCCACTGGGGTTCCAATACATGACCTTCTGGTTACAGGGAAAGCTCGTAGACCACTCAGCCACTAGGAGCCGATTCAATGGCCAGCTGATGAACTCCAACTTCTACCATCAGCCAATGTCACCGGCGAGTAGTTGTCCTCACGCTCGACAATGGTTCTCTCTAACTGATACCAATCAGTAATTAAACTTGAAACAAATCAGATGCCTACAAAGTACCTCTTGAAAACACTCGTTGGTGCTTTTTGTGAAAAAAGAACTTAAAACCTAGGTAAACATTAATTATCAATTATCACGTACACCCAGATGACAAGACTCCAATGGGACAAAATGCACATCCTGGACTCAACTTCTAATTACCATCCACCAAATTACTTCAAATTAATTCTCAGATATCGTCGAAACGTCCAAACTTGAGTGAGCTGACGTGTCAGTAGAGGCTGAACATTTCGGTCTGGTCAATCAACAAGAAAACTGAATTAAAAAGAGAATAATAACTGACAACCATTGCACAAGAGGTGGCTGTCAGGGCCCAAATAGTGTAGTGAATAACGCTCTGTGGTGTTTGAGACTGTGGGTGTTGGGTTCCAGTCTCAGTGGGGATGCCATCACTCAATCCCTGGGGAATGCAGGTACATCCAGCCGGCGGACGAGTCCCATGTAAGACGAAATACGCGTCCTAGTGAATTCCACTGCTAGTCATCATCCATCGAATTACCAAACCTCATTGTTTGAAATTTTCAACTCTTTTAACAACAAAAATTAAACTCATCGAGAGATGACTTACTTCTGATGTAGAGTTTTTAAGCTGATCTGTAAATTAAAAAAAAAAAATAGTATTTAGTGTTAGTATGAAGTAATAGATCAGAGTTAACCTACCGCCATATTGATTATTTGAATTTGAATACATTGTATTCATCTTTGAATGAGGATAATAGACATTCATCGAGGCAACATTGTTTGATAAATCTGTAGCATTTTTCGATTCTGTAATATTGTATGTATTCCTAAGATTTTGATTATTATTACTATTGATTAATGTTGTTGTTGTTGGTGGTGGTGTTGTCGTCGTCATTTGTGCTGAAGGCCTTCCTGAATGATATTGTCGAAGTACTATACTAACATTGACACGTGGTTTATCTTCAATATGTTTACTTTGATAATCTGTCATGTTGTGGCTGGATTCTACAGAAATAAGCTAAAAGTGTGTTTCGGGACAAAAGAAAAAAGAGCATAAAATTATATTGTAGTGAGAGCTGTCTACAAGACAAAATTCTTGATAACAATTGACGTCAATGTTTACGTCCCGAATCGAGGTCATGAGAATGCTTACCCTTGAGGAACTCATCAACCAATCACAGCAGACTTAACGTCAGCAAATACGATTTGCAGATATATGGCTTCACTTTCTAAGAAACGGTAACAAGCAGTACAGAATAACCTTCAGCAAGAAAACAACCAATTAAAAGTCGTTGCTTCTCCGCTGACAATAATGTACATAAAAATCTATAAATATCTGTTGATTTTCTCAATAAACGATCTGTTTCTTGGCCCTTGTCTTCTGTCGTTACAATATAATAAATATATAAGTAGACACAGTTTGCTAACTAAGCGTTTCTACACACTGTGGTTAAATAAATGGTGACTTACTTACGTGTAAATTCTAGATTCAATCGTTGTTGGGGCTATGGATACATAGTGTTGAGAATTTCCATTGTAGGAAGAAACAGCTGTCTCACACCACTTCAATGGTTGTTTAGCTATTTATCGCAATTTGTGGTGTTATGCAACTTGAAGAAATCTAGTCAGTTTGTATGCCAAACTAAAAGTTCACTTAATATATGTGTAGAACTTAGGCACTGTGGTAGTAAGTAATTCCATATTAGTTTGTTTATTAGATATATCACACAGTCAACAAAATTTATTGTTCATAATCATATCATCAATTATAATCACACGGCTTCGAAACTTGAGTTTTATAGATTTCTTTATTCCTTCATATTCATCGTCCTGGGGGTAGTAGATTTTTCCAGATATCCGACTGGACAGGTGTTGAATCATCCCGATTACATGTATTTGCAGTTGATTCGATAAACAAAGCTTCTGTTATCAATCTCTCCCTCCACCCTGTTGTTATACTGGATTTTAAAACTGTCATCCTATCCCATTCTATTGTGTGGTTGTGTGTAATTGCATGTAGTGCTATAGCTGAACTATCCTCTAGATTCCTTATCTTATTCAGGTCAACTAATCTAGATAAGATGACAGCTTTATGACAACTGCAAACACGTGTAGTAGGAATGGTTCAACACCTGTCCCAGATATCTGGCGAATTCTACTACCCCTACGACGACAAATAGGAAAGAACAAAGAAAACTACAAAACTTAAGGTTCGAAGTCGTGTGATTATAACTGATGAGATGATTATGAACAATAAATTGTGTTCGAAAATGTGTCATCCGGTAAATAATACTCTTTCACTGTGTGACATGTCTAATAAACAAACTAAAATGAAGATTCACTTGTTTTGAAGAGCTGCCAAATATTTGTATATTCAAACCTCGATTTCTGTGGTTCTTACAGCGTAATAACGATACGTTACATCCGCATTATTATTATTATTATCCTTCATATCGGTGAAAGTTAAGTGTGGTCATAAAAGCATTTTCCCAGTTCAAAACATATTTCAAATCATGCGGAAACTGATGGAACGCGGATCATATACTTTTCCAACTCTAAATTTTCAAATTTTGTACATTGTACAGTTGAAAATCGTCATTTCTTGTTGTTTTTAACACTGATTGGCGGCCTACCCGAAATTCGGGTTACTGAAATCCTCCATCAATGTATTGCAAATAGTTTCACTTATCCAATTTGTTTAAATCTAGTAAAAATATGACCTCAACTAGTATTGTTTACTCTGGCGAGTATTTAAAACATTTACAACCTGTTGACTCGTATGTTTCCATAAGACATGAGAAAAAACATTATCCTCGATGGTAGCTGTTTGTGGTCTTCAGCACTTTCTCTTACCATATTCATGTTACATAATTTAACTTAATTATTTTTATTTTGACCTTTTAGCTTTAATTTGCACAGATTTACTTTGTGATCTGTCTGACATGAGCAAATTACGCTAAAATGCGAATGTAGAGTAACAATATATATTCATGATTTCGGGTAAAAATAAAGAGCGAATACAGTTGCATTAATCTGATTGATTTGAGGTATTTTATTTATTGACAATAATAAGTAACTTTTTTTTTAAATGGACTCAGGTTACACGGAGAGGTCTACACTTCTACACATGTGTTAAAATATCACTTTTCAGTGACTTTATGAGTTCACCGAAAATACCAATTGAGTCATGAAGAAAATAAAAGATAGATTCAGCGAAGAAAATTTTCTTTATCGACGAAATCACCTTCAGAGGTTGTACAGTCGTATTTACATTTACCACAAGTGTATAGTGGTCTATTATTCAGTAATAGGCGGTGACACAATTGATATAATTACTCAGAAGTGGCTTTAGAAGTGAAAATTAAAATTAAAAGTTGTAAACTACGTGGTACTCAACGGAACAAAGATAGAAATTTGATAAGGTTAAAATTGCTATTGAGTCAGAATAAAGGGTAATTTACAACTTTTAATTTTCACTTCTAAAGCCGCTTCTGATTAATTATATCAGTTATGTCACCCCCTATTACTCAATAATAGACCACTATATATTTTTGTAAGTATAAATACGACTGTACAACCTCTGAAGGTGATTTCGTCGATAAAGAAAATTTTCTTCGCTGAATCTATCTTTTATTTTCTTCATGACTTTATGAGTTCTTACCTTGCTTAAGTGTAGCCTTGACTAATTAACTACTACTATTCTACTTTGGATTTTAATCGTAGGTAGGACATGTGAAGATACTAATATGCTAAGAAACAAGCGACACTATACTAGATATAAGAAAAAAAGACGACTAATGTTTAAATTTGACCACGGATTGATATCATTTAGAGAACCATTGGAAACCAGAGGCGAGTACTGGACAGCTGAATTTGTCCTAGTGCTTGTCACTCATCGGCAGTACGAACCCACCGGGGTTCGAACGCAAGACTTTCTGGTTAGAAGACGAGCTAGTAGACCAGTCATTCAGCCAATGGGACCCGATACAGTGGCCAGTCCATAAACTCCAACTTCTACCAATTCAGCAAAAAATTGAGCAAAGAATATTCTTTTCGATAATTTCCTCTTCTTGCTCTACAATTATAGATATATGCTTATGTACATAGAATATTCTAGAATATTAACAATAACAATATTGATGTTTTTTAAATACTGTTGATTTGTTAATTAAGATCAATGGAATTACAGTTCACGAAAGATGCATAATTTATAATAAGCATAAAAATATTAAATAGAATATCAAATAAAATTAAGGAAATTTCCACAACAAATTGAGGATCATTAAACTCTTGATGACCAAGGCAAGGACAGTATCTGAGCCAACTTCTTTTGGATACATAAGTTAGGTTTCTTCATGTGGATCCCAATGGCCTCAGCAATGTGTAGTAGGAGGTAAAGTTAAGACTAATGCAACCGACCACCACCCAATGTTATCGGCAAGTATTAGTCCACAGTCCCAACCGGGTAGAGCCCACTGGTCACAACTTCTCACTAGAAGTCCAGGTAACTTTGTCCTGTAGCCAACAGTCATTAGCGAGCATAAGATCAATTTTTAAGAGTTAATTTATTGGCAAAGTTAAACTGTAAACACCACTAACTACCAATCAGCGAACGACCTTCAACGGACCAATCACATGAAAGAGGGATTTTTCATTGAGGAAAACGTATATTTATGGAAAAAAGCATAAAAACTGCATAAAACTGTGACACAGGGTATCCTTTTGAGAACTATTTATAGTCCTAATCCTATTTTTCAATCTTCCCCAAAATTCTTCTATGGAATTTGTGTGTCCCTGTAATTGGATGCACAAAATCACTAGAATGGTTCACTGTGTGATGAATCTATCCAATAGATTACAGTGAGTTATAACCTTTCCATTCATCAGTATGTACTATGGATCCCTGTTTCACAAGTCTAATAATAATAAGTATTAAAGTAGTTGACTTTCTGTCTGGTATTCTCTCCACGAATCCTTTCCGCAGGGAGGTGTCACATAAACCGATCACCCAAACATTGTTGGCTCGCTCACGACCACAGTCGTATTTTTTCTTCTATAACACAGTTTCGTCCATGTGTACGACGATACCTTCCCCGCCTAACAACGAAGTAATTCTCTCCAATTTCTATGATGCGCTGTCACTGAAGTGTTGCTACCACTGAACTGTTGATACGAGGCCATTTTCGGTTTCAGCAGCTGCGCCTCTCACAGGCTGCTTTAAAACCTAGTAGTTGCAAATATACAAAATCTGGGTTAAGGAGAGATGCGACCTAGCAAAACATTTTCCTATGAAATATTAAAATTATCAGCCTACCTCCTCTAATACTAACTTGTCTCAAACAAATTGCACAACGATGGACATATCCATCAATTGACCTTCTAAAGCTTTTGAAACTCATGACACCACCGCATGAACAAATCCTCTCCTTCCTAAGCAACCCCAAATCCAGGCAATACTGCAAAAACTTATCCTCCTCGAACTGCAAGCGTAAGTTCGTTAGAGTACGCATTCGACACGAATCAAGCGCTATACCACCTTGAACTCACGTGCATGAACCTCTTTGGACCATTCGAAGTCGTTTGCTGATCGGTAGTTAGTGGTGCTTAAAGTTTAATTTGGCCAGTTTATCCAGTACTCCCTAGGTTTCCAATGATTCTCCAACTGATATCAATCCGTGGTCCAAAACTTAAGCAAATCAAATTTCTACAACAAACTAACTCTTGAAAATTAGTGTTTAAATTAGCATTTACAAGAATCTAATTTGGTAGTCCAAAGGCTTTTCTTTAACATCTCTAAAGCTAAAGTTATTCATTTTGACCGGTGAAACCTGTAGTAGAAGGAATGAATAGCTGTAGGGCATAAAAAAGCGTTGTATGAACTGATTCAATAAGTACTGAAAGGTCATCTAAGAAATAATAAATGTAATCAAAATAATTTAACAATACGAGAATATTCTGTTGTGTGTGTGTGTGAGTTCTGTTTCTTCCTGTTAAAAATCAAGTTTGTAATGAGAAATATGTATTCCACACAAGTGTTTGATGGACATCAGAATGTAACAATAAAAGTATATGAAGCCTTTACAAAAAATAAATTTAAGGGAAAGTCACAGACAATATCTACTTGTTTTAAAATTTAAATAAAGTAAAACTAAACGATGCCAAGTAATTATTTAATTCAATTTTTTAGATTTTCCTGTGAAGGTGGGAAGACCATCACTCACCGGAGAATGCAGGTACGTCCAGCTGATGAGCCAGTCCCAAATAGGACGAAATGCACATCCTGGATTCCACTGCTAATCACAATTCACCAATTAACTTCTAATGCCAAGTAATTACTATCAGTGTGACACACTTAACAGTTACACTTATCAGTTAGGCAAACGCTAA
Organism: Trichobilharzia szidati; assembly: GCA_944472155.2. Classification (NCBI taxonomy): domain Eukaryota; kingdom Metazoa; phylum Platyhelminthes; class Trematoda; order Strigeidida; family Schistosomatidae; genus Trichobilharzia; species Trichobilharzia szidati. The sequence goes on along the minus strand of OX235271.1, from coordinate 184,839,311 downwards.
CAAAACCGAATAGTACGGATGAAAACCAAAAAGTTGTCATAAGAAGCAGAAAAGACAAGACTTCAAATGAACATAGAGAAGACAAAGGCAATGAAGATAACCAACCAACAACAACAACAACAAGAAGCTCAAAAAAACTATCAACGGGAGAAATCTGAAATAGGTCACTTCCTTCACTTGTCTACTCAGCGCAGGCAGACGACACGGAAGAGGATGTCAAAAAACAGAATCAGAAAGGCAAGTCAGATCTTCATGAACCTTAAATCAGTTTTGAAGTCTTCTACGCTCACTATAAACAGCGGAATTCGGATTTTCAAAGCCAGTTAGTCAGTTTTTCTTTATGGGTCGGAAACTTGGCGCATGCATCACGGAAGCCACATCCAAGAGGTTGCAGACTGTTATCAACAGCTACCTTCGTTGGCTCCATACTGGAGATCAGACCACCGGCCAGAAAGATGTAGAAACAAGAAACTCTGAGAAAGAGCCAATCAAGAACATATTGCTCAACAAATATTCCAAAGAAAGTGGAGATGGATCGGACGCACGCTGTGGAGATCGTCGGGGGACGCCAGGCTATCGCTCGAGCGGAAGGTGAATGGGAAATGATGAGTTGGGTGTGGAGGAGATCGCGCGAGGAAGAGATGAAGGCCTTTGAGCATTCGTAGGATCAGCTAAAGAGGACCGCTGAGAATAGGGCGACGTGAAGAGGTGCTGTTGAAGTGACATGTTCCACTCGGAACCCAAGGGAACAAGAATAATGATAATACACTCAATAAACACAAAATATGAAGACTTACATCAAAACTTTGATTTAGTACAGCAGGAGTAGACAATGAATGATCATTGATTGATAGCAATTGTTCAATAGGAATTAAAGCTTGTGCTAAGACAACATTGCCGAAACAAAACTTGACAACCAACGGAGTAACATGATTAAAATAAATACGTAAGATATCAACTGTAGATCTAAAATAAAAAACAAAAGTTATACATATGTATATCATAAGAAAAGGGTAATTTCATATGAGAAGATAAGTAAGATAGCAAAACGGATATGTAAATCCAATTCTCAATTTGAAAATTAATTTGCAATTTTCTACACAATCTGAGGAGGTGAAATTCTCATCACCGTTTGCTTCGGAAACAAAAACTATTCATTGGTTACAGGATTTCATCATAAGCTGACGTCGGTTAGAGGACCATTGGAAAACCAACAGGGAGTACTGGAAAGCTGTTTCGTCAGCCTAGTTTGGGGCTCTTCAGCAGTACCATGAACCCAGCTACCTTCTGGTTACAGGGCGAGGTCGTAGACCATTGAGCCACTGTAACCCAATTCAATCGCCAGCTCTTCAGTTCCCACTTAGATCTGCTCAGCAAGCATCATTAATTGATGTGAGTGGCATTCAACTACTCATATTAACCAACTAGTAGTATACATAGTATCATGCAAAGAAATAAAACCAATCGTTCAACCTGAATACCATTAGGCAGAATTTGTGGGATCTATGAAGCATGCCTACCTACCTATATCAGAATTATCATATTATCATAATCAAGACTATATTGGAACAAAAAGAATAGTGGACATAGTTGCGTTCGCTGAATCACTCGGTTTCAGGGTTATTCATGTAAGAAGGTAGAGATTTCCCCGTTGAAGTCCATGGGTCAAGTAATGAAATGATCCAGCTTAAAATTAACCACAGTGGCACAGAAAAACTTATAATTTACCCATATAAAAATGGTAATATCAAACTTCCTTTCTTCCTATTTCTTGTAACATCTTACAACTTTTGAATGAATTTTATTTCACATTTCAACCGAGTGCCAGGGTTCGAACCCAGGCAACTCCAGCTACAAGTCAAGTTCGTTGACCATCCACCCACTTGGACCCAACTCAATAGCCAGCCCATGAATTCCAAATTCTACCAGCTCGTGATTTCGGTGCCACTGACCACCAGTCATTGTTGTCGGCGAGCATTTGTTGCCACTTCTGACAGAATCGACCCACTGGCCAGGACTTCTCACTTGAACTCCAAGCAACTCCACCCTTTAGACAGTTACTAGCGACCATCAGATTAGTTCTCAAGAATTAATTTTCAGGAATCTAATTTGTTTCAAGTTTGATAACGGCCGATGAGTTTCAAGCACTGGAATAAAACAGTTTTCTAGTAATCTCTGATGGTTTTCACTGATTATCTAACTAATATCAATCCGTAATCACACTTGAAACAAATCAAATTCCCACAAATTCCCATGATGTGAATAGCGCAAATTCAAATAACCAGACTGTCACGAAAACTGAGTATTTATCAATAATCGATAACAAATATATTTCAATTCAGAAGTTACTGTAACAAGATGAAGCTGACTTTGATTGATTCAATCCTTGGATTCTTAACTATTACTCCATGGGCTCTGAACACGTTTTACATTATTGCGATATTCAAGAACGTGGGTATCACGCAGATTCTATTCAAGAAAACTTTACTTTTATTATTATTTCATTATTATTTCCTTGGGTTCCGAGTGAAATGCAGTGCTTCAACAACACGTTTCCAATTCATCCTATTCTTTGCAGTCCTCTTTAGCTGCCCCCACCCCCCGATTGATCATAAGCTTTAATCTCCTCTTCATAAGACTTCCTCCATATCACCCTCGAACACACGACCAATTCGTCTTTCACCACTAGGATTCGACTTGGACAATCGCCTGGCATGAGATGTCACCCAACGGTCTCCCCAGAGTGTGTCCGATCCATCCCCATCTCCTTCTACATATTTGTTGAACAGTAGGTTCTTGATTGGTTCATTCCCAGAATGTTTTTTGTTTCTATATCTTTCTGGCCGGTGGTCTGATCTTCAGTATAGAGCCAGTGAAGTCAGCTGTTGATAAAAGTCTGCAACCTCTTGGATTTGGTTTCCCATGACGCGTGTGCCGAGTTTCTGACCCATAAAGAAGAACTGAGTGACTTAACATTGGCGTTGAAAATCCGAATTTAGTTGGCTACGCCGAGGAGTGCAGAAGATTTCCGAACTGATCTCAAGGCGATGAAGGTCTCTCTTGCCTTTTCGATCCTGACTGGCTTTGACATCCTGATCCATGGTGTAGCCTGTAGTTTAAACAATATTTCCTAGATAAGTGAAGGAAGTAACCTCTTCCAAATTTATTTCGTTGATAGTGATTGTTGCTTTATAGGATTGATAAATTAGTTTGTTATTCATTGGGAAAATTATGTGTAGATAGATATTCTAGATCAAATATAAAATGGTTTAGTTTTATTTTAAACTATACTTTTGTATAATTACAGGATTTCATCATGAGCTAACATTGGTTAGAGAGCCATTGGAAAATCTGGGAATACTGGGTAACTGTTTCATCCTAGTTTGGGACTCTTCATCAGTACGCACCCCCACCAAGGTTCGAGCCCACGACCTACTGGTTACAAAGTGAGTTCGTAGACCATTAATCAGCCACTGGGACCCGATGCAATGGCCAGCCCATGAATTCTAACTTCTGCCAATTCACGATATAGCGCGACTGCTAGCCAATGTCATCTTTGACGAGTATTTGTCTTCACACCCGACCGGCTGCACCTTACTGGTCACGACTTCACACCAGAACCCCAGGTAACTACCTACCTGAATAGAGCCAGTCACCAGTGAACATCTCATTGTTATTCAAAAGTACTGGTTTGTAGGGATTTGGTTGATTGGTTACAGGATATCAGCTCATGATGAAATTACATTACATACAGTAACATCAAAAAGACTTAACCTCATACTGATCATCCTATAAAAACTTACTTAATATGAAAAGTAAACTCTTCAGAGGTGAATTTCATTTGCATAAGTTGATCAAATTTTCTTGAATAGATTGATACATTTAAAATGTCACATGTGAAATGAAATCCTCCAATTTGTTCACCTAGACATAAACTTTGCTCAGTCGGTATTAATGAGCCTAATCTGACAGCTTCTTCAAAACGAAAGTTAAGCATAAAATTTTCTTTTGCTAAACATCTTGGACCAATTGTATACCATTTAATTATATCTGTTTGTCCTGTTGTTGGGTTTTTTGAAAATGTAGCACGATCTTCATCGTCTGAATTATAGACACGAGGTATTAAGTCATTCTTTGATAAACTCATAGCTAAACCTTTGAGAATTATGAAACAGAATTACAGATGAGTTAAGTAAACATTATTATGACAGTTAAGTTAATATAGTTCAAATATTTAATAACTGTGAAGTGAATAATGCAGATCAAATTTTACGTGAGAACAGCTATCAGCCATAACTGACTATAATTAGAACTCAACTACTCGGAAAAGAACATTCATATGCCAGACTATTATTAATGTTGTTTCCTTTAATTCTTAGAGGAACATAAGGCTTCAGCCGTGCGTCTCCATTGCGTTCGGTTCTCTGCTAGAGTCTTCACCTGCCCACACGTTTTCATCTCCCCTTTTCACATGACCTCCTTCAAGTCACCCTTGCATTGACGACCAACTCGCTGCTTCCCTTTCGGGTTCCACTCGAGCAATGGCTTGTCTAGTGATGTCACTTGATGGTATCCTCAGAGTATGGCCAATCCATCTCCATTTCTTCCTGCCTATTTGTTTCACAATCGGTTCCTGCTTGGTTCGCTCATTGCCATAGACCTCTGTGTTGCTGATCTTTTCTTATGCCAGACTATGAGCTACCCTTTATATGTGAGTGCTAATGATACTACCCATTCTCCAAGGTTGAAGTAAGTAGAGTGGGATTTAAACCAGGATCTCACTGGGTAGTAATCAAGCTCTTAAACCAATGAACTATACCTTTAACATGTACAGATTATGAAGAGTTTAAACATCTGACTACTCTTTTCTTCAGAGTATCTGTCAAATAAGTAATATAAATGTAACTTGTAGGCTATTAAAAAAGAAAAGTTTATTAACAAATTACTACTTGTTATCGATAGGAAGTAAGCTTCAGTGGTTTAGTGGTTGAACACTGGATAACCAATCAGATGGTCCGGGGTTCGATCCCCGAGTGATGCATACCTTTACCTCTCTAAACTAGTAGTAAGTCTGGTAAGGTGAGAGGGTTCAGTGTGAGACTAGCAACCCAATCCTGTAAAAATAACCACAGCTACTGAAATTTCAAAGATGTAGCTTGAAGCCCTATGTTCCATTGGGAACCAAAAGAAGTAAAATAAATAACAGATAACATGGAGAAGAAGTATAATGTTCGTTAAGTTACGAGCAAAACAAAGGTTTCTGAAACCATATCGTGCGATAAATGTTATCTCAATCTTTAAGGTCAGTTAGATAACTAGATAAAGTGACTGAAGACCATGTCTAACAGGAATCGAATGCATGCCACACACAATTCATATTTACATATTTTGTCTGCTTTTCATGTGTATTATAGATTATTACAGTTGCTGGTTATATATATTTTATCATGAAACACTTGCTGCATAAACAGCAATAAATGAAAGGCATTTCGAAATCACATCCAGCTGCTTGCAAGTTAAACACTTACACCAATGAGTCACAGTCAACAGATATTTCCTTTAAAGTTATTAACTACTAGTCATTTGTAGAATACAGCGTTCTATATGAAGTTTCGTCATGTTTTTTTCTTTGAAAACTCAAAAAAATTAAATTACCAGAAATTGTAACAAGAAAGCAGGCGAAACTGTAATAGAACTGATAAAACTAACTGACGTGAGTTGCTAGAAACTACGTAGGCCATCTAGTCGTTTATACTGGTCGGATCAGAATCAGTGGCTACAGCTACTTTTAACAGCAAGTAGTATATGTCAACAATAAGTTGATGTTTCACCTTTTCAACTAGTTCTGGTAAAATGAAAGCATCAAATGACACAGTTTCATCTTTCAACAAAAAAGTTAATGTCAGAAGGAGAATTCCGCAGAACATCTCGTGTAAATAATACACCTCAACCTTTTACAGTTCAAATTAGGATGTTTTTGGAAAACACATTAGAAAGTTTAGTGGCTGACGGTATTGACGTTCGCGGATTTTACGGACTATACCAACGCAAGATCTAATACCAACAACTTCTATAGTATTCGTTCCGCGTAGACCAAAGGCAAAGCAAAAGACCACAGTTGATCGTCCAAATTACGAGATATATTTAGGGACCAAATCGTAGACCGAGATGAATGCTTAGCTGGCTAGTGATCGTGCACGAACGTGACACGACGGAGTACCAAATGGGATGGATGCTTGACCGGAAGCCTTCAGCTAAACAAGTCGACTTAAACAGTTAGTGTCAGCATCCAATGTACAGTGATGATTGCTGTGGTCAATAATTTTGGGGAATTATTTACCGCTAAAATAGATTTATTGTTTGCAAACATTTTGTAGAATTTATCGCCATTTGTAAATTCATTCATTAAAAATTCGGGTTTGTGACTTTGCATAAGTTAACACATGACTAGCATTCTAATGTTTAATTTTCAGGACAGAAAGTTACCTGTCTTAATTTTTGGATTAGAAACAATTTCTTGCCCATCGCTGTCTAAATAAATTGAACCAAATACAGCTGGATTGTTTTTATATTTAGAATGCAGAAGGCGATACCATTTGTAAACCTTTAAAAATAAAACACTTATTAGAAGAATGGAAATAAAACACTTTTTTACCTTCTCAGTAGAACACGAACGTAAATCAAGCATAAAATATCCTATTGGTTCTTTGACTGGTGAATGGTTGTCAACAGCAGAAACTGTCACTTTCAGAGCACTTCTTTGTAAACGGTGTTGCTTTAAGTTAGTTTTGTCTAAATCCCATGCAAGCTCCTGTTCAAATTGTGGTTCTTCATTATGTGGAACTGGATCAGTTGTCAACACTTCATTATTAAATTTTGCTTCACATAATAAATGATGTGTTGGACGGGAGGGGAAATTTCGACCTTTCAGAAAACAGTGATGAACCATATGTGAGAAACTTTACAGTTAAGAGTTTATATATAAGCAACAGAAACTAATTAAACACTTTCGAAACGGTACTTGATAAACAGGCCACGTTTATGGAAAATCAAGTGCAGACCGTGACAGTCAAGTGGCGGGACGAGCCACGCAGACGTTAACCGAAGATCAGGAACCACTACCTCACAATCAAGAGGCGAGCACAAAGAAATCAAATTAGTTTATACTAGCTCGTAAAATTGATATTGGATATTGGAATTAATGTCATCCAATAAAGTAAAAGAATATAGATGATAGAGGCTATAAGACTGCATTCCTATTTAGTCGGTGTCATAATTTTGTGAAAAAATATCTTTCAGGACGGCATAACTATATGGTTATTAATTAACAGGGATATTGTTAATTTGAAAATGCTAGTCATTTACCGAAAGACTCGTGATTCTTTCCATATCTAATCACGAAGGCTTTTAAGTTTTGTCAACGAATTCCGACTGAGGCTGATGTCAAAGTGGAAAATGGCTCGGTCAGCATCAACATAATAAACTTCAAGACTTGCAATAAATAAAAAATGTACTTCAAAACAAACCTTGATTAAATATAATACTGACTTCCGTAATTTTAATGAAAACATTCTAAGCGTAGAGAACAAAATCTGCCTTCAAAATAAAAAAGCTACAACCGAGAACTCCCAGACGAGGAGTTACCTGGTAATGAGCAATATTATGAATTATACTGTTGAGGAATATTGAGGGTTGTGTATACACATACCCTCCGCACAGTTATAATGTAGCTTAAAAGATGATGTGATCGCAAGTCATCTATTTATAATCAAAAGAAAATCTCGAAAGCAGAACAGAACATTAATGTAATTAGTGTGAATGGAATTAAACATAAGCTGTTAATAATTTCCAAAAGCCAAGTAAAATGACTGGTACACTGTATGAAAAAGCTAACAATATTTTATATATGCAGACATACCTGAAATAAGGGCTACTACAACTAAACATCTTTCTTTTAACTGCATTTTAAATGCGGTATTAACAGTTTCTCACTCAGGTCAACATCAGTTACTTGATTAAAACACACCTCAAAGGATGCAATAGGCACTCAACTAAAGGATATTTTTATGATCTTTTGTCATGCAGAATTACTTTTCGTGACTCTAATTTATAGCAACTCAATACGAAACTACCCGATGGATATATCAATGAATAAAAACTTGAGTAACCAGTCAGGTGAGTCTAGGGGATATCTGCACATTTTTTAAGAATAAGGCTAGGCAAACAATCAAGAACTAGGCTACAAGAAGGGTTCAACGACCGGAGATATTTTAGAACGTCATTTGTATTGAAACCAAGGAAGCAACTCTTATTAACACTTGTGACACCAGAAACCTTGGCATTTGTGGGAGAATGTATGAATGCCTTGTTTACCGTACACACATCAAATGAACAGGAAATACTTTTGTAATACTGGAGGTAATTAGATGCATAAAGGCGTGACTTATTTAATATTCATAAAATAGATATGCGAACACCGCAGTTGTTGATCATAGAAATGATGGATATCAGATGATTCAACGGCATATTAGAAATAGATGAAAATTGTTTCTTTGCTCACTGTCAAGTGAACAGTCTATTTGATGATGTCACTGCATATAAAGAGACCGAGTTCACTTATTACAAAAGCACATAGTATAGCGACGCACTGAAAAATTCTAGAGGAAGTAGAATTGAAGAGTATATTAAACATTTCATCAATTTACTAAAGGAAATCCCGATGAAGAGTATTAACGTTAGTTTGACCGAGTGATATTTCCGATGATTTCATATTCGACAACCTCCGTATACCTGAAAAAAATAAAGCACATGTAAGGACTAGCACAACATGAATTTATGAAAGATAATTCTATATATTAGCACACACTATGAATACACTGATTCTGTTAATACTAAGTAATATCTCATGCAAATAAATGTATTTGTAGTTTACAGCTGGTTTTTATATTGACACTATAAGCATCAATAGCCCTCATATGTTTACCAGTATTAAAGGGTTACACGCAAATATCAAGACAATCTTTGAAGCTTCCATACTGTTGAGGCGTCATACTCTCATTAACCTTACATGCAGATCAACTTCACACTAAATACGTTTACATTAAGTGAAGTATTGCAAATGTGTAACTTAGAAATTGATCCATAATCTCAGTAATGTCTAATGAGCATAGTTTTATGAATCCTGCAGAAATTACATCCTCACATTAAGGAATCTGTAACCATCAAATATAAGCTGAACATGCTTCAACTCTAAACAGCTATGCACAGTGTTAGCAGTATAGAGAAACACTTAAAATATTGTAAGATACGCAGGCCTGTTGTGTTGATGAGGATAACAATGACATATAATGCAACCTAGACATTCGGTTGTGACACTGCATCTGTACTGCTTCATGTTAATGGAAAATTCAGGAGAAATTCATCACCACTATTGGTGATCAAAAACATTGCAGCATTAAGTCTACAGTGCCAGTGATAATGGCATAACAGACAGTAGATTGATAGTAATAGAGCTGACTAGATTCAGTTCTCATAATCGATACAATCCATGTGTATAATAATACTATACACTGAATTAATGCACTGAGCGACACAATAAGGTGATTTAAACGAGTGATTGCCCTCTCCACTGCACTGCACTTGCAATAATCATGACAACCACTTACGTTCGCTAGCCAAGCAGTCAGCTAAGCACACAATGACACAATATTAATAAAGTTGAGACATTTTTTATACATTGAGTCCACATAACTCATATTACGCCACACCAAACAGTGCAAAGATACATGAAATACACTTGAAAATAACCTCTCAACTTACGATAATTCCTGTCCAAACACACATACGGTGAGACACATCTACATGATTACTTCTATTCCCACAGGTTCTGCTAGCATTTACAGGTGATTTCCAAGTACTGATAGAATTTTTTGTCAAAGAGGACTGTTCTTCACACGAAAATAGGCTGAATTAATATCCTGAGACGTGAAGCCTTCATTGAATGATACCATGCCGAAAGGTGCAGCATCTAAATAAAGTAGACCATTTGTGTAGATGACATTACCCTTCACCTATCCTATCTTTCTCATTATAGCGATATTTTGCAACAGTTCGCCTGAAACACTGATCGTTGCAACCAATATGCTAGGGGGTGTCGCAGTCAGATTACATGACGCGGACACCAAAATAACAGGCCAGAAAATGGGAATTCCCATCAATCCAGATAACATATAACACAATTTTATTAAAAAAAATTGACAAAAAGATTTCCAAGTGAAATTTTAACAGCTGTTCTAGAACGTGATATTTAGGGTTAGTCGTACATAGTTTGGCCATATAGATACACCAATTGCCAAATAGACATTCCTCTACCAAGTCTTCATTTTCTACCTCTTCAACTGGTGTCGCCGCCTCCAGACAATAAATATTCTACTGTCGGCCGCTTTCGAGGAAGCAGACACAAGGCGCTTCTTGTGGAATTTTTAAGTCGTCCCTGAGTTGGTGGGCGCCACAATTCCGATGGCGAAGGTGGTTTCACTGGGGACGCTGCTGTGAGGCTGAGCTAAGGTGGCGTATAACAGTGTGGATACGTCAGTTGGGACGGAGACCCTGAATCTGCTGGCTGTACGACTGATGCCGGAGTTTGACAGCCCGATGGACAGGCAGCTTTCGATGTGGCAGTTCCGTGCCGCGAAGCTTGGTGCGGACGGAGACCAGCTATTGTTGACGGTGAAGCTGACGTATCTACTGCTTCGCGCACCCCTCACATTGAAGTGGAGTTGCAGTGATTGGTATCCCATTCACCGAGAGTCTCCCAGACCACATTCCTCCGCGATTACAGCCGATTGACGCTGAACAACCCGCGGACATGAGTGAGCTGGCGAAGGCGACCGGGCAACTGCCAACACAACCGTAGCAGTAATAAAGCCACCGAAATTGAACAACAAGAATATCTGTGCGAACTGTGCGTTTTAGATAAGGTGTAAATTGTTTGGCTCTATAGATATACCAATTTCAAAATAGACATTCCTCTAAGAAGTGTTTGTCTTCAACCATTTCTTCATGTGTGAATATATACCAGTACCTGTATGATAACGTTAAGCATTCTGGCCTTTACACACATCGGAGCAGGGGAGTGATTAATCTAATCTTACGGAAATGTCTCGTCGCACTTTAGTGTCACCACTAATACTTCCGAGTAACCTTTTCAAGGTGATCAACTAGACAAGTCGGAAACATTCTTTACTGCAATATACTGAGCATGAAGGCCGATTACATTATGGATAAAAAATTTTTTAAAGTGATAGCGTTATATGGTAATATTTACCGATGAGGTTTTGGGCCCAGTTTATTCTTCACAGTCATATAAACATACTCACACAACTTTTGTCTATAATGGAATTATACTCCACCACTGTACTCAAGTTTTATCCTCATATGAAAGCAGATTATGAGAAAATATTTGACCTTAAAGTGAAAGACAGTGCAAAAGGATTAGAAACAATACGAGTGAGACAAAGAGGAACGGGCAGAAAAACGAGAAAGTCTGGGTGGATAGCGAATTGCAACATGTTAGAATAAATGATCATGCGAACAAATTAAAAGATTTGGAGGCTTTTGTTACCAGTTCGATTATTCAAAACAAGATATCCATCGTGTGCTGAAAACGTTCACTGATAGAGTTTCAAAAACATCAAATTACACTATGAGGATTATCGGCCCGATGATGCCACACCTAGCTGGTTTCCCTGGATAATTTTGAGGTTCCCTAGAACCTTACTCGAATTTAGACGGGGCGAAGCGACATCTGTCATGTACAACTTGCCTTACGTGTTACGCTGTCATGCCACTTAATTTTCGTACCATCATTATCGTTCATTTGGTTTCCGAGTGGATCGTTGGGCTTCAGCAGCACACCCTCACATGACTCTGTTCAGTGCAGTCTTTTATAGCTACCTACATGACTGACCATAATCTTCCGCTGCACGTCCCGTCCCATTCCTATGTCACGCTGACACACACGTTGATCTCAGCTTTGCTATGTTTCCACCCAGTAGGCTTCGGTATATAGTTAATCAGCTATCTGCCCAGTCTTTATTTTCAGTTCATATGTATTACCTCCTTTGTACGGTAGACTATTTGTTGGTTCATTTGCAGGGTTCCTTGCAGCTTATTCCCTCTGATCTTTACTATCGAGCGAAGTTTGTAACTGGTTAAAATCTGCAATCTTTTGGAAGTGCGTATTACTCCTGTTCCAATTCTCTGCAACACGTAGTCACATTTATCTGACATCAATGTTGAAGATCCATACCATCTTACTGATGAATGCAGTAGATATCCTCATTGGTTTGACAATAACGAGGATGTGCCGTTTCTGTTGTCAAATAATCAAGTAATTTTTCCTAAATGACTTCTAACTGAGACTCACATCGAGCGTGAAGCAAGATTTGTTTACTGTAAGAATAATAGAAATTCAAACAGGCAGCCCATTAGATAGCCAGCTCAAACATGCATATTGTAGTAGTAATGTTAAACACAATATACTTAGTTTTATGACCCTCAAGCAAACTTGAACATCCACACATTAAAGAACGAATGTTTGGTTATAGTCACATGTCTAGGAGTAACCAAGAGAATTAGAACACAAATACACACTAATAAAAATACAATTTGTTACCACACAAATAAGAATAATGAACAGATTTCACCTAATACATTTTGGTGCATCACGTGATTCATAACTGAAAAGACATCATCCAAGATAGTATGTTCCACTGTTTTACGAATGGATTAGATATGTGGCCATATGCGAATTCACAAGTCTGCGAAAATCCGTCTTTCTTTTCCCGCCCTGTCTGGTTTCGCCACACCTATGACGCCTGCAGCTGAGATGATGATGCCCAAATAGGTGAAGGATGAGATATCCTTTGGATATATCATATTAGTGACGACTGACGCTTGTTATATCTTCAACACTTCCGTCTCCCTTGTGTCCACCTGAATCCCTGTCTTCTCTGCATTTTCCACTGCCTACTTCGTTCTCACCCCTAGATCTTGCCTGTGAAGTTTAGATCTCTCCAAGAATCCTGACAGTCCGGCGTCTGCCCACACAGCCGCTACTAACAGTCTTTCACTTGGTGCAGACTGCAATGGTAAGGAGGATAACAGATTTAAGCCGGAAGCGTTGTCTCCAACGTGTCTTATGGGGCAATTTACTTTATGTTTATGTGAGAAATGGTTGTGTCGATAAAACTGCTACGCTAACTCATAATAATGATATAATCACTCTATTCCAAACAATAATAATCATACAGAATGGATTTTTCAGCGTTTTTATACACATTACAACAATTTAGCTGCTTTTATAAATGTTTTAATATATAAAAGAAAAAACAATAAAATCACATAAAACTGAAAATTGAAGGAATATACTGAATTAAAAATAAATAATATGATTTATAACGTGTTTACCAATCCTTGTTATACTTTACAGTCCAGCTATAGATTTAAAGAGATTATGAAGTCTTTTCTGACATCCGACTCTTTACACAGTGAATATGGTGTGGTAGAATTCTTATATTTCCTTGTATATGTCTTTGTACTTTTACTTCTAATCACTAAATCTCTGAAGGCACAGAATTCTGAGAAGAGTTATCTGTTCTCATTTATTTCGCTGAGTGGCAGTCTCCAGAACCATGATGAGTTCTTTTTCAGTATTTTGTGCTCCAAGTTTGGTGTTCTTGTTTTCTATTAGGATCTTGATTTAGCCATTTGGGATATCGTCAATCAATGTTTCCAGTTGTTTATAGTAATCTTCCTCCTACCCTTTTGTGAGTTGTTTGAAGGAGCATAGTATCCCTCCTTCCTTTTGAGTGGAATCTTGCTGTCACTGGCCTTGAGGAGTGTGGTTCCTATTGTATAACAGCACTGGCTACAGTTGACGACGTGATAAGTAACTATGATACAAAATGGAATTCTTGGCGTTTATACACATGCGCAACGATTCAACCCCTTTCCTAAATACAAAAGTACATAATTCAGTAAAAATAATCAATATACAAAAACTAACATTTGGTGGAATATTATGGATAACAAATAAATAATTTGATTAACACAGTATATGATAATAATTCTGGTTACAATTTTGGGTTTATTTGCAGATTTGGAAAATAATTGAGCTCTTTTATGACATTTATCCCTTCACACAAAACCCATGCTAAATATGGCATGGTTGACTTTTTATATTTTTTATACAAGCACAAATCCTTATAAAAGCTCTCATGGTTTTACCTGAAGATATGCAAAAAAGATGTGGAGAAGGGATGTCCCATAGCTGACAAGATAATCTTAACCAACTGTGTGCAAAAATCAAGATGCCTACCAACAAAATATCAAATGGTTGAGTCAAGGCACACCGCTGTCATTACACACAGTCTCAAATGTTCCACTTAATATGACGGTCCTATTTTGAGAAGCCCAGGAAAGGAATAATAATGGGGAACAAACAAGAATAGGCAGAATGGGTGAACTAATAAATTCTAAAACAAGAGGGTGATATATTCTGGAAAGTTTCAACTTACTTGTGCAATAATTTATGATAAAAAGTTCCTCAGAAATTTACAGGGTGTGAGACGACCTACAGAGATTCGAGGAGAAACTAATGCCTAGATAAAACACATTTGATTTATTCCCTATAACAGTACCATCAGTATTAGAGGAATCATGGAACTGAATCACTTCACTCAAGTCTTGTTCGCATGTAAAACTGAAACCAACAATGTTGCATTTAGATGGATTCACGAAACACGGATTTAAATATAATTATTTGCATAACCTGCTTACTACATCCCTCCTCAAGTCATGTATTAGTGAAGGTTTCTGTGATCCATTTCTAATATCTCGTCTTACTGTGACTGCAGTTATTGACGGCTCTTCAAAATAAGGCAAATACATGGCACATCTCCTTTTCTAATTAGCTGGACCTTCATATGGTCAGTATTAGGGCGTCCCAATTAATATGCCGAAGTACACCAGCATGGTTTTATGGAAATTCAGTAATATACGTTTACATTTTAAACTTATTGCCTCCTTTAATCAATCACTTAGCGCAAATATCAGTATCGATCAGGATTTTATGATTAAGTGCGGTGTATGCGACGCATTTCAAGAGTATAATACCTCTGATAATGTGCACACCATAAAAATATTTGCAATGCAAAATTTAATTTAAAAAGCACAAAAAATGCAACTTGTGCTTAAAAGTCTTGTTCCAGTGGTTGGCTATATCTAAACACGTTATATGACCTAATTTCTCCTAGGTTCTACAGCTGAACTTCCAATCTAATGTACGAAATGTACAAAATGAGAATATACTATTATTATTATTATAAACTCTTTCAGCGTCTTCTGTGTTGCTGTTATGTCGGTCGTCATAGTCATATTGGTTTGGCAGTTAATTGTTCACTTGTTATTACTCTGCACCGCTCCTCTAGGATAATTCTCCGTTATTCAATGGTGTCTTATCCGAATATCTTCGTCAATAACAAAGACTCAGAAACATCTTGGAAAGAGTCCAACGACGGGCAACAAAAGGAGTGGTTGGTCTCCGAAATAAACCACATGATGAAAGGCTGAAGAAATTAGGCCTATTCACACAGTTACCGTCGCTTCAGGGGGGATTTAATTACTGCCTACAAAATAACAAATGATCAGAATCACCCAAACAAAGGTGTTCTGTCATTGAGTAGGTATAGGCTCCCTCGTGGAAATCCTAGAGGGATAGCTCATCAGAGGGCAAGGACCCGGGTGCGCTCCCACTTCTTTTCCCTGCGGGTTTGCTGTCCCTGGAATTCCTTACCGGCAGATGTAGCTATGGCACCATCTGTGGACGCCTTTAAGCGAAGGCTGGACAACCACGCAGCGACACAAGGACTTCATCCAAATGGCCTATCCCCTTAAAATCGCATACACCATTCAAAGGTAGACAATTAAACTGGTCGTTTTACTTCTTCACATTCTCTTCAGTCTTACTCTCCTGACAGCTTTAACTACACCTACTATTATTATCATTATTACTGGTATATATATACCGGTTGACTGACTGTTGTTACGTTTTCTTATTCTTTTTCTGTCTGTTAGTCTGAATACCTTTACTAATTATATCTATTATTACTATTATTATCTCTTTTCTATTGACGACGATACCGAAGGACCAACTGATGAAAGGATCAACTCCATTCACAGTAGTAACAGTCTTAACACACTTCATACTACAAACCACATATAATTAATCCCTGCACTACTCCTTTTGGAGTCAACCAAAGCTACGGCAGTCGAGTGGCGGGACGAGCTACGCAGACGTTTACCGAAGATCAGGAACCTCTATCTCACAATCAAGAGGTGAGCACAAAGAAATCAAATTGGTTTATACTAGCTCGTAAAGACGATATTGGATATTGGATCTTATTCATGTACGTCGATGGCACAGTGGTTAGGACTCTCGCCGACCATGCACATGGTCCGGGGTTCGATCCCCTGCCGGCGCACAGCCGATATCTATGGTCAGCCTGAATTTGGGCTACCGATATCCATGCTGAAAATTCCACACTTGTACTGAAAATACGGTGTGGAATCAAGCTGTAAATCAAAAAAAAAATAAAATAAAAAATAATCAGAAGCTATTGTCGACATCGGGTGATCATCCGGAACTCAGAATACTATTTATGATAACTAACTTGACTTCGATACAGGCATTATCAAAGATCAGATTATTGTTGACGATCATCACAGCTCCACAGTTTTATAGAATATGGAGGTGTGGTAGTAAATTGTTCTTATACATAAGTTCTGTAGGTTAACCAAGCATGGTAAATCCGGTTTTTCAAGGTCGTTTCAAGGAGGTAGAATATTAGGTTGCCTGAGGAGTTTATGTTTGCCTTAGATTTTAATACCAGGTATCTTGTTAGGCCATTGGGCTTGCTTTATTTTAACTCTAAGAATGTAGTTGTATCATTTTAAGAGGACATATTAAGGAGATAATTATATATGATATAAATAGAGTTCTCTATCTTTTATCGCTAATAATCATTTTCAACCCATGTGACTAAAAGTTCCATAGCAATGCATATTTTCTTGGAACTTCTAGTCACGTGGGAACTATTTGTGAAGGAGAAAATCCTCATATTTCATTTTCTGAATGGCACAAATAACAGTTCGAACTAAGATAAAAGAGGGGGGGGGGAAGGATGGTTGAGTGCTGGTTAGAATGCACGTGTTTCGGTCAGACGGTGAGAATGATAATGTAACAGGCAAATTCTGGCGAAATAATTATCTAAATGTGATATTATTAAATAAATGATGGTTAAAGTGAAAAGTAGGGGTTGTATGAAGTAAAATGCTGGCGACGTTTCCATAAAATATTGGTTGATACATAGGAAGTTACTGTTTCAACTGTGATAAAATAATGGTTAAATAATAGTCAGGGATGCAAAATATTGCTCGGATTTGAGTTAAAATAGAAATATTTATATCATGTAACCAAAATTCGCCTATTTTTCTTACTGGTGGGTGTGACCATTAATCACCCATTCTTTTGCCATTTTTGTCCGAATGGGTTGCATATTTCATGAATGGTTTTTCCATCAAATTACTGTATATATATGATTATTTCGGCAGTGCACTGTCAATCTGAAAGTAAATTCGGGGACCAGTGGATTTATAAAGTTTGTCAGATTTTCTTTTTAAGTGTGATTATAGGAAGCGTTTACTTTCCATATCTTATAAACGTCGTAGACAGCTCCATGTTAGAGAATGCACATGCGTCCGCTGTTAATAACGTGGGCTAAATAGACAATTTGTAGTTGGATGAGATGTACGTAAAAAGTGAGTAGGTCGCAGCATAAAACTCCACTTTCCTCATGTTTACCCACTTTTTCCTATTTTTCTCACATTATAACCCACTTTTTTCTATGTTTTCAACAATTAGTTACCTACTTTTCACCCTAAACTCCATGATTTGAGCGTTTTCTCTCCCTCGCTACTCACTTGCTCACTTTTCTCCCACTTTAATCATGTTCATGAAAAATTCTTCGACTGTGCTGTCATTCTTAAACGCGTCGAAGCAGACGAGTATGTTTTACGTAGAGAATTAGGAATGTCAAATCTTCGCTTAGTTCTTTTTTATTAACGGTGATACTTCAATGCATATTAATCTTCGGAGTTGTATGGATCCCATCTTATTAGGGGAAATGGGATGGGATAGGATCCATCTTATTAGGAAAAAGAAAATGTTTTTTGCGCATCAGTATATCAGTTTCAATGTGGCCACAATTCGAGACACCATACTTAACAAAAAGGAATATGAACGTCATATTACATCGGTAAATTGTGTGTAATGGAGAGAGAATGGATTACGAAAATAAGTGAAAGCACGTGGTAATTCAGAATAGCTAGAGATCATAAAACATCTGCGGCATTATGCACTTTTGTCGGCTATTTCACCAGAAGGTTTCAGCCTGGCCACCTACATAGGCCTGTATGGTTCATACTTACGTTTGACTACCCCAAATTACATTGCAGTCTAATTCTGTTGCATTCTTTGTTGCTCGACAAGTGTAAAACAAAACTCAATCGTCTCACTTTTTGGTGGACCACAATTCCATCTAAGGACTTACTTACATTGTCTGACACTACACCTAATCTCGTTGTGACTCACCATATGGTTCCATTCAATGGACATCTATGGCTAGATGTTTAGTCTTTCCATACCATTTGCTACAAGGGCTATGCTGCACAGCATTGAAATAAGACGAAGTCAACCGTTGCACGGTAAATGTGCCGTTTGCTTAGTAGTCAAATGTCTTTTATCAGAGAAATGGTAAACCCCAAACGAGCCTTTCGCTTTAGTGCTGAGATTATTTCAGCTACCTGTCCATGAAGACTGATGCAGCTTCATGGATGAATGAAGTAATCAACATATCCAGCCATTTCACTCTCAATGCAGACTTCCTGATTGGGGTCCTCGGACGGTAAAAACTAATGGCTGGAAACAATTAGTGATATGGCTCAAAATCGTTCTCAATGGCGCAGATGCATCCACTCCTTGTGATTTCCAATGAAACTATATTGTTCTTTGTTGTCACTATTACTACTGTCTCTATTACGCATTTCTTCTACTTTCTCTTGCTTTGTGTGCTACATGGAGGGAGCTTGGCGACTTGAACTGCTGCACATCGGTGCAAAGTTCTATGTCGAAAACAGACAGACAGACTCTCAATGCTGAAGCAATTCGTAAAGTCGTCTCGTATTTGGCAGTAAAAAGGTGTACACCATACATGTTCAAAGGATTCTGAGGATGTTAGGGAGACTGTTTTTCACCGTCTTCACTTATGAAATTTTAACCTTTTCTATTTTCTATGCCACTCAGTGTTTTCTCTCTTTTGAAGTCAATTCTTTAGACGTCAAAGTCAAGTAAATCCAATAGTCAATAATGAGGAAATTAGGTATCTCTGTCCACCACAATTTCACATGGAGACCAAAAATATTCACATCACATATTGATCTGATGGATACCATAAAGCGTCAACCTCGTCTAGTTTTACTGGAAGATGCTTATGGTAAGGTTTAAAGGCTGGGATAGTGTTTTTCCTATTGAGATATATCTAGGTGTCTAAACTAATCTTGTACTGATTACCACAGTATGCTCAAAACGTCTGGTAATCGCTAACTTAGTGTAACACTACTTTCATTTTTCACTGCTTTAGTCTACGGTAATAAAGTTATCGCCCTGTGAAACTAAAGTTCACTTTCGATGTTTGACTCCTAATTCCTCACTTTCCCTATGAATAGGAAGAATTTCGTTTAATGTAGAGAAAACAGCGGCTATAATATCATAATCTGTGCGATTCATTAGTAAAACACTTGTTCATCTGAAACAAGCTGTATTAGTTTTCGTATTCTTGCGACAGTAACATTGTTGATTGGTGTAATCTCCATTACAATACAGTTCATGAAAAAGTGCACTTCTTTTGATGTAAGATTCTTTGTAACAGCTTCAATGGTAAAAGTCAACAAAGCAAGGAGAGATGAGTTCAAAGAAAATTAGTAGATTATGGTCTTATTGTATTTCGAAATCATGGTCCCTCTATGTTTGATTTTATCCAATTTACTCATATGTAAGAACTTTCTAGAAGCCGGTAGAAGTCATATTGCTAATTATCATCAGCTCCATTGCTATTGGTATTATATTTCGGTGATTATTTAGCGTCTACTGTTACAAATTAGTCAGGAAATATTCTTAACACGTTGGTCAAACACTAGTTGTTACGTGTGGGTAAAATTACCAGCGCATGACACAATACTTCTCTATCATACATAGACGATTCCTTTGAAATGGGTATTCTTAAGTACTAGTATTCGCTTCAACGGACTGATTGGCGACGAAATCACAGCACGGATCCAAAAAGCTCGAGCTGCTTTCTCTAACTTACGCCATCTCTGGCGTAGGCGTGACATCCGGCTATCAACCAAGGGACGTATGTACTGCTCAGCAGTTCACTCCGTCTTTCTCTATGGCTCTGAAACATGGCCAATACGAGTTGAAGACATGAAAAGGTTGTCTGTTTTTGACCACAGATGTTTACGATCTCGCGATCTGTTTCTCGCGTTAGGTGGTATAATAAGGTAAGTAATGTTGACGTTAGGCGTAGAGTGTTGGGCAAAGAGGGAAAATCAATCGAAGAGGCTATAAAGTTACATAGATTGAGATGGCTAGGTCACGTGCTGCGCATGCCTAACCATCGCCTCCCCCACCCCGACGGGCATTACTAGCTGATATAGGTGCAGGTTGGAAAAGAGTAAGTGGTGGTCAAACAAAAACATGGCCTCATCAATCCATGAAATCCTTGACAGTTAAACTGAGTCAGGTAGGGAGATGCAGACTTCCAGGTTGGGGCCCTCGGGATTCTAAGAATCAATGGCTGGAGACAATAGGTGACATGGCTCAAAATCGTTGTCAATGGCTTACGCAGATGTATTCAGTCTCTTTAATCCTTCATATTCCTTTCTACCATTACTCATTCTGTTTCACTCTTATACTTGTCAAAACTGTATTGATTCTCTTCACTCATTTTCTATTGATTTTTTTTCTGCTTTATTTATAACAATTTTCAACCAATTTAGACAGCTCTAAAGCCTAAACTGAATTCGATTATTTCAATTTTCATCTCATACTTGTTTCTTTCGCATATGACTGTATTATCCTTTCATTTTAGACCTTTTACTGACTTAAACGGCAAAATGGTGCATTCTCTCTCTAGGATGACATAATATGTTCTGGAATCGTTTAAGGTAACATCCTTTTTTAAAGTGTGCTTGTTTACCACCGCTTGTAATTTTTCTTTTCTTTTTTTAAAAAGAAAGACTGACAATTTAATTGAATGTGTTACTATTTTCAATGTGAGTGATACAACTGGAGGTTAGTTAATTAGTAATATTGGCTTCTATGTATGCAAAACTTTAGATCCTGTCCTGGAATATGTTTATCCCTACGCTTACAATGAAGATTTTCGTCTGAATAAACTTCACAATTTTGTTCTTCCCTGCAGACATAAAAGGCAAGTTATTATTGCGTGTTTTTAATACCCTTTTATTTATTCCAGTCTCATTTCAGAAGAATATACCCTGATATTCACAGATGCCAATGGGAATTTAGAATTCTTCTTGTGTATCCTCCTTCCTATTTCCAAGTATATTGTATGCGTTAGCAGGTAATGAAATCAATAATATGATGTCAATTTTTTTGTTGTCTTTTTAGCTGTCTACCTTATTTTGAACTTTTACATTCCCTAATCACATTAATCAATCAAGAGCATTTATACCTAACAGAGAATAGACAAAATATTGAAGTTGTACTGAAACGCTTACATCAACATTGTGGTGAAGCTATCCTAGACTTATCTGTCCTGTCATCACCACCATCATCAGCTCGGAATACAATAGTATGTATAGTATTTCTTAACTCCTCTTTTTATTTTATTTTGTTGTTGAATAGAAATCGAGTATCCTGTTACCAGATGCACAGACTCAGTTCTTCTACGATGTAACTTATTGATTCCTATTCGTCGTTATCTGTTATCATTCACCTATTTTTTGCCTTTTATAGCGCCATATTTTAGAGTATTACAATACACTGTCTATTGGTAATTGGATTGTAATATTTGAGAGGTGAGTTTCTTTTAGTGGAGAAAACCAACAGTAGTTTCTAAAAAAATTATCTAATGCAGTTTACTTCTAGAAAAGAGTGTAATATTCTATTCGAGTCGATTACAACGTGTTACTTCCTGTCTGCTGGCGAGTTTAAGCCTACTGTATCCTCTCATATGGTATTTATTGATTCCCCGGTTGTATAATCGTCAATTTTTTTATCATCTATGTAGGCCCCACTTAATATATACTCTGCTGCCACCTGATTGCATCGATTATGTTGGGTAAGTTTTTTGAATTGCCTACTCATTTTCTCTTTCTTTTCTTCGTCTTCTGAAGCTGTCCAACTCCCTTTGTTGCTGGTGTTCATTCATGTTTGACAGAGGTTTGTCCCTTATTGTATGTATAAAGATACGTATCATTATTTATCTTTTTTCTCTCCTTCTCCATCTTCTTGTTTTTGTTTGTGTGTGTTTGTGTGTCTAGAGGATGAAACCGTTATTAGTACCTGGGGTTCGACTCGTGGATTTGGATCATGATATTGTCTACGGGACTGGGGATTCAGGGTTGTCTATGCCATCTGTTCTAGTGAGTCACCTTACTATACTACTATTTAGTGTGATTGTCATTTATGTTTTTTATCACTATTTTTTTTATTATAAAATAAAGTCAAGCAAACTTTCAACACATATAATAAATTTTCTATAATTTGGTTTGTAAGGCTTAGTTTTTTTTACGAGTTGATTACGGATTGATATCAGTTAGAGAACCATTGAAAACCAGCACTGGAGTACTGGACAGCTGTTTCATCCTAGTTTAGGAATCATCGGTAGTATGCACCCACTGGGGTTCGAACCCAGGACCTTCCGGTTACAAAGCTAGCTCGTATACCATTCAGCCACTGGGACCCGATTCAATGGCCAGTAAATGAATTCTAACTTCTACCGATTCGTGATTTAGCGCGATTCCAACAAATGTCGTCGGTGGACATCCATCCTCACAGGTGGCATCTGGATGGACCTCACTGGTCACGACTTTAACTTTGGTGCTCTTTCTGTCACCTTGTCGGTTTTTGCCTTTAGGTGATGTTAGACAGGTCCAGATCTTCTAGAGTCTTCTTGTCTTCTTGCTTCCACGAATAGTCTGACGCATAATCCAGTCCACCTCAATTAGGAATATCACTGGTGATAGTATGCTGCCTTGTTTTACTCCTGTCTTCACTTCAAAAACTTCATTGAGTTTTCCTTTGTGAGTCATTTAACACGCAACATTGTCATATATAACTTTTGAACGATGAAGATGAAGATTTTGTGCGCTCCTTAGTGTTCAGGCAGTTCCCAAATTATTGCGTAGTTAACGCTGTCGAAGGCCTTTACAAAGTAAATCTGATAAAAACAAACAATTGATTGGATGAGTTGTCTTGGGTGCATGCAATTATTAATAGTTCTGTTGTTTTTTATTGTTTTTTTTTTACTGTGAAGTGCATCTAATCTGTGTTTGATAAATAATTTAAAGCAAATTCTTATGTCATAAACATTACAACAAATATCATTTTTGAATGAATGTCGGAATTACACGATCACTGAACTGACACCATGCAGTATAACTGACATCTTTCTTATAATGTGTCCCCTCAACGTGATTTCTCTACTTTGAGAATTCCACCAATATTTTATAATATTGTAATCATTAGAATTATTGTAACGAAAACCACTGTTTAAAAATGCCCATTAAAATTTTTCAAAAGAATGGATACTGAACAAAGAATACTCTTTTCGATAACTTCATCATCAGGCTCTACAGTTATATGCATCCATAATAGTGAATGAATGAATTAGTGTTATGAACAGCATTAATGTTGTTTAAATAACATCGAATCAAATTGTATCTACCAATTCAACTGCGCTTATGGTGGAGCGAGTTATATTGGCCGTAGCTCTAGGAACTTGATTTTTCGTGCTCGAGAACATCTCCCACTATGGCTAAGTAAAGGTGTAGTTAAAACCATTAACATTTCCATATTAGACCATCTGGTGCAAACCGGCCGGCCACAAAGCCAGCCAGCATTGAAGAATCCTTCTCTATCGTCTACCGGTTGCCTAGTAAGCTGCCAAAATCATCGAAGCACCGTATGCTCCAAACAGCAGAGGCTATTGCAATTCGCCTCAAACAACCAGTGCTCTGTGTTTAAAGGAAGCAAGTCCAGGCCTGGCCTTGAGTAGAGACCAAAAATTCATGAATTTGTAATATTATCTTTCCTAAATTTTCTGATATTCAGCTTATTTTATGTTGATGCTGTTCAGCTGTAATTTATCAATATTATTGATTTGATGTTATTTAAACAACATCAATGTTGATCATAACACTAATTCATTCATTCACTATTATGTGTATGTATAACTGTAGAGCCTGATGATTAAGGGGTTGTCAAAAAGAGTATTCTTTGTTCAATATCCATTCTTTTGAAAACCACTGTGTTAAATATGCTACAGGCTTGATCGATAATCCTATATATTCCAGTTAACGTCATAAGTTATATGACTCTTCTGTTGAACAGTTGCTGAATTATCGTTCATCAAAATCATTTGTGCATAAAAATCAATTATTCTTAGTTTTATTTTTCTCTCTGTGGTTTAATGTTAGAATGCTTGCTAGCCACGAGCTTTCTAGGCCGTTTATGATATCTGAAGTATATTTTGTCTACCTAAAAGAA
Source organism: Trichobilharzia szidati (assembly GCA_944472155.2). Lineage (NCBI taxonomy): Eukaryota > Metazoa > Platyhelminthes > Trematoda > Strigeidida > Schistosomatidae > Trichobilharzia > Trichobilharzia szidati. The sequence continues at coordinate 184,814,398 of OX235271.1, read as the reverse complement.
CCTATAACCAATTTGATGATGGAGAAGAAACTATTTGGAAAACCTGAGAGTACTGCACAGTTGTTTCGTCCTGGCTTGGGAATCTTCATCGGAAGCCACCGACCGAGGTTCGAACTCAGGACCCTCCAGTTATACGGCGAGCTCGTAGACCATTATGCCACTAGGACCCAGACCAATGGTCCATAATTTCTAACTTCTATCAATACATGATATATATATATATATATATGTATATAGCTCGACTGCCAGCTAACGTCAAATGGAAGTAACTGTTCTCTTAGCTGACTTGATGGACTCCGGTGGTTACGATTTCTTACCACAACTTTAGGTACCTTCTTGTATAGAGCCTGTCGCCAGTGATCGTCAGATTAATAATCAAGTGTTGGCTTTCACGGAGGTCCTGGGTCCAAATCCCTGTGGGTGCGTGCTGATGAAGAGTCTCGAACCGGGACGAAATAGCTGTCTAGTACTCTAAGGTTTTCCAATGGTTCACTGACTGATGTCAACTCCTGATCAAATCTGTAAACAACCAAATCCATTCGCTGCATATCAACACTTTAGAATACTGCTTATCATACGGAATATTGAAAATTATTTGTATAACTCTTTAGATGTATTCGTCAACAGTAATTAATTTGAAATATGCATTTGGATTTGTGTTTTCTTAATTTTTTATTGTTTCCTTTCCAGCGTCATTGGTTAATTAGACGTTGTAATGCTTCGCATAGTGCAATTTTACGGCATATACGTTCAACAGAAAATGTCGCTTCAACTGCTGCATTACTTCTAGTTCGACCATATTTAGAATTGATGGCTATTCTTCTCGGTAGGTTATATCTCACATTCAATTATCGCATATATATTGTCACGGGGTACAGAGTTGAGTGTATATTGTTAAAGTAAAAGTCGATCGTGTCTTTTTAAATTATGGACTACAAAATAACTATTTTTAGAATATTTTCAAGTGTTTGTTTGTAGGGATTTGATTGATTTCAAGATCGAACATGAGCTGATCTCATTAAAAAAACAATGAGTACTGGGCAGCTGTTTCGTCCCTTTTTGGGGCTCTTCAATAGTGCGCACCTATGACTCCACCAGGGGTTGAATCCAGGACCCCCAGGCTACAGATCGAACTCGCGAATCATTCAACTGCTGGGACGGAATTTACTAAACCGTCCACTGTTTGTTGGTTAAGGAAATCTGTAACTGTAAGCTCACCTTGTAACTACAGAAGACAAGGGCAAGGCAACAGATCGTTTATTGAGAAAATCAACAGATATTTATAGATTTTTATGTACATTATTGTCAGCGAAGAAGCAACGTCTTCTGATTGGTTGTTTTCTTGCTGAAGGTTATTCTGTACTGCTTGTTACCGTTTCTTAGAAAGTTAAGCCATATATCTGCGAATCATATTTCCACACTTTAACTCCACTGTGATTGGTTGTTGAGTTCCTCAAGATTAAGCTTTGGTATTGTTTTTTCTCATGACCCTGATTCGGGACGTGAACATTGACGTAAATTGTTGCTTACCAATTTTGGCTTGCAGACAGCTCTCACCACAATCTTAGTCGTTTGGGTAACCGGTATCGGTCTGTGTTGTTAAGCCAGTGTAATTCATCATTGATTCACACTTCCTTTTTACAGCTGATTGTTCTAATCCAGTTGGTGTACTTTAGTCGGGACATACAACTAGTAGCAATAACGTCTACATATTAAACTGATGCATCCGCTTTTTATTCTGATATGCATTAGCATAGTGTCTTGTTGTAAAATAACTAAAAGGTTTTGCTGTAGTTAGCAGTTAGCAGTTGAAAATTTCAATGTACTAGACCAATTGGGCTTCTTTTAATACATCTGATAAATGACTCGAGCATTTTATAAAGCCGCTCATTTTTGTTTAATTGTACTTCGTGTTTAGTAACCGAGGTATATATAGTTTTTGCTTAGATTTACTGCCAATGGAAACAGTTTACGTGTAAATTATCTTGATTCTCTTTCCGTCTCTTTTATACTTTGAGAATCTTAAATTTAAAAGAAATACTCCATTGTCTCTGGCTACTGGCCACGGAACTGACAGTGGACACCAATCCTCCAACGAAAGCAGAAGTCTTGAATGCAATCAAGTTACTATAGGATAGCTGGGAAGGCAGCTTGATCGGACGGAACTCCTAATGAAGCACTTAAAACGCATCCAGAGATTGGAGTATATATACTCACTCTAATATTGAAAAAAGTTTGGTAGGAAAAAAAGGTACCTACCTACTGACTGGAAGAAAGACTACCTTGGCGAACTACCAAGGAAGGGCGACTTAGGCTTCTTCAAGAACTGACGTAGAGTAATGCTCTTGTCCACACCAGGCAAAACATTAAGTCGCGTCATTCTGAAGAAACTTAAAGATTTACTTCACGCAAAACTCCGCCCGAAACGTTTTAGATTCAGGGAAAGCAAATCATGTGCTGATCAAATTGACACTCTACACATTATCATAGAACGAAGCGTGAAATGGCAGTCAAGTCTCTGCCTCAACTTCACTGACATTGAAAGGGCCTTCAATGGCGTTGACCACGAAGTAATTTAATTACTACTTCAACACTATGAAGTGCCCCAAACCTTTATCAGCCTCATTCAACAGCTGGCTATATGACAATGCCTCGTGGCAGCTGATCCACAATGGAAAATCCAGTGAAACCTTTGAAGTGAATACAGGAGTAAGACAAGGCTGACTATCACCAATGATATTCCTAATTGTGGTGGACTGGCTCATGCATTAGACCGTAAAGAGCGAGAAGACAGAAATACGTTGGACTGGCAGGAAGACTCTAGAAGATCTGGACTTTGCTGACAACGTATTTCTAATATCACACAAACTCGAAGGCCTACAGGTGGAAACCAACAGGTTATCAGAAGAAGTAGGCAGAAAAGACAAGACTTCAAGTGAACATAGAGAGAACAGAGGTGATGAAGATAGCCAACTAACCAATCAACAATAACAGCAAGCATCAATCACTATCAATGGGAGAAATTTGAAAGAGGCAACTTCTCTCATTTATTTGACGAGCATCGTTTCAACTATAGACATACGACACAGATGAGGAGGCTAAAACCAGAATCGGAAAGATATACCCTCATTATTTGGAATTAGTTTGGGAATTTACTGCATCCGGGCTTAGGACCAGTTAGGAAACTAGTGAATTAGTAAACAGTTGTCTTGGCTCCATATTGAAGATCATATGGCCAAGTTAAACTTTAAGCACCACTAACTGCCAACGGAGTGCGACCGCACCAGTGACCTTGAAACGCTCACTAAACAAGTTAGTGAAACCTGGCAAGTATTGTTGTATTTATCAATGAAATACACTCATTGAAGTGTTATGCTAATAAATAGGATATCTGGCAAGTTTCAGCTTAGGTTTTGGAAAGATTAAGTTACGCTTTAAGCCAAGGACAAGTTAGGGTTAGGTCAACATTACGGTTGGTTCGAGTTAGATTACAGTTAGTTTAGGTATATTTTCACGTTGGGGTTAGGCTCAGGAAAGATTAGGGTTATTGTTATTTATACGAGTTTGACCACGGATTGACATCAGTTAGAGAACCATTGAAAACCAGGGAGTGCTGGACACCTGTTTTCTCGTCCTAGTTTGGCAATCATCGGCAGTACGCACCCACTGCCAGGGTTCGAACCCAGAACCTTCCGGTTACAAGGCAAGCTGGCTCGTAGACCATTTAGTCACTGGGACCTAATCCAATGGCCAGCCCATGAATACTAACTTCCACCAATTCGTGATTTAGCGCGACCATCAACCAATGTCATCGGTAGGAACTCCATCCGCACTCCCAACTGAATGGACCTCACCGGTTACGACTTCTCACTAGAACTCCAGGAAACTCTGTCCTGTAGCAAGTCACCTAAATAATTTAATTACATGCATAGAATGTGGTTAAATTACTCTGTTGCTATAAGAATAATACTTGTGCCCTGTGGTAGAGTATAATTCTATTGTGGGTCAAATTTATTTTCATAAAGTCTCACAGCGTTTGTTATACAGTAATGTTTACTGATGACGACGTTTTGAGTAATCTGTTGATACTCCAACCTAAAACTGAGAGCTACTTTTATCACATGTGAGAGAAAGATATCCTCTGTAAAACTTTTCTACAGTTTTTATTCATTGTTTTTTTTTTTCATAAATATATATGTATTCCATACATAAAAATGCCTCCTTCACATGATTGGTACGTTCGAGGTCATTCGCTGATTGGTAGTTAGTTAGTGGTGCTTAAAGTTTAACTTTGCCCGATCATATGACATGTCGGGAAGGAAAAAGAAACTCTGGTTAAGAAGAAATCAATAATCTGTTGCTCAACAAATATGCCGAAGAAAATGGAGATGGATCGGACTCACATTTAGGCGACCGTTGAGTTACATCGTGTGCCATGTGATGTCTCGAGTGGGACCCGAAAAAGAAAATGTGAGTTGGACATCCGAAGGTAACATGAAGGAGATCGTGGGACCAGCTAAAATTGACTACAGAAAACAGGACTAAATGGGGACGTGCTGTTGAATCCCTACGCTCCACTTGGAACCTAAGGGAATAATAATAGTAATAATACTGTGAATATTATTAATTCTCCGCATTAACTTGATCTATTTTTTTATTTATACAATAGGTGGTTATCGATCAGCACTACAACATAATGAAAGCTCTTCATCAGTCAATCTTGTACCGATTCATTCAGGGAATAATGATACTCTATCAAAAAGTAAATTTGATCAACCTTGTATTGGTGGATGGTTTTTCGATCGTGCAGCTTTTGTTGTTTCTTGCGGACGAGAATTACAACCATATCTAACAGAACTTTTAAATTCTCAAATGGTCATTCAAGTAAGTGTATTGTAGTAATCTATTTTTCTTTTTTGAACAATCCAAGAACTACAGTTTTAGTAGAATAAAATGATACCATCTTTTATTTCGTGGGCTTCCGATAAATTGACTTTTGAAGACTACCGTCTTCTAGGCGTTCCATGGCGATGTTGAGGAAGTGGAACTTTCCGTCACTTTCATGTTCCATAGTGAACTCAATATTGACGTGTGCATCATTGAATAATCTTAGTAAGTGTGAAGTATGACTTTCATTTTTGCACACTATAAATGTGTCATCAACATATCGATAGTAGGAAGTTGTTTCGTCGATTGCACGCTTCAACTTTGTTCTTTCAAGGTTGGACATGAATATATCTGCTAAAACAGGGCTAAATGGATTGTCCATATCTACACCATCTATTTGGTGATAAAGAGTGTTGTCAAATTGGAATTGCACATCCATGGTACACATAAGCAGTAGGCGTTTGAATTCCCACCCTAGAAGTGGGAGAAGATCAGACTGCTGACAAATGATTTCAATAGTTTCGCTGATTGGAATCATTGTGAATAAGGAGGTCACGTCAAATGACACCATGAACTTATTTAAAACGTTCATGTGGTTCACACTTTCAGAGAAATGAAATGAGTCCTTCATAGTGTGCACGCCTAGCCGTTGACGAATAGGTTCCAACTTCTCCACAAGCCAGCGTGCCACCTTATGTTGGGACCAGTTGATCATTGGAAATATAGGTCTCAGGGGACTTGTTTTTCGTGTATCTTCGGAAGGCCATACATGTGTGGCAAGTGGAACACTCGGGGTTTCAAATCATTGTACGTATTGTTGTCAATCAATTTCTTCTTTAGAAGATCTCTCAGTGCGTTTGTGATGCGTTTTTCGACAGCATCTGTCTTATCTTTTTCTGGCAGTTGTCAACTTTAAACCTCAACGGGTCATTTAACGCAGCTTTCATCTTTGCGATGTAGTCCTCTTTGTCCTTTTTTTCTTCTGAAAACATGCGGATCATAGATCCGATTTTAAAAGCAATGTTCATCTGTCATCCACTGTATTTCACTATTGCTAGTTTCAAATAAATGTTTAATAATGAACACCAAACAAAACTCCGTTCTCCATGTAATGAAATTCTTCCTTTTAAATAGCGCATCTTTTGAAGTAATACTTTTTTCTAAGTCATCTTAAAAACCACTCAAAACTGAAGAATACTTTACATGCGTATCCTTTTAATTTAAAATTCCCTAGTGATGTTCGCTTACCACACTCCCTTCGTAATGAAGCAGAGAATTGCCATATCCTACACTGAACAACCAACATATTGTGTTCTTGGCGCTAGGTACGAATCTGTATATTATATTATAATTATTGTTCCTTTGGGTTCCCATTGGAACATGGGGCTTCAACAGAATATCTCCACTTTGTCCTCTTCTCTGCAACCCTCTTCAATTGGCTCCACGATTGCCAATAGTCTTTTATCTCCTCCTCACACGATCTCCTCCATGCCGCCTTCGGACGCCCCACTTGTCGTTTCCAACTCTAGCGATGGCCTGGCGCTGGATTTCACTCAACGGTGCTCTCGGCGTGTGTCTGATCCACCTTCGTTTTCTTCAAAATATTTATTGGGCAGTAGGTTCCTGATTGGTTCGTCTCCAGAGTTTTTTGCTGGTAATTCTTTCTGGTCAGCCATTTGATATTTAGTGTGGTGCCAGCGAGGGTATCTATTAATAAAAGTCTGCAATAACTAGTTGGAAATGCTTCTCGTGACCTGCCAAGTTTTTGACCCATACAGAAGAACTGACAGACTTAAAATTGGTGTTCAAATCCGAATCTCGTTCTTCACGATGAGCGCAGAAGATTTTCAAACTGGTTTCAGGCTGATGAAAGCGTATGCTGCCTTTCCGATTCTGGCTGGCTTTGACGTGTCCATCCGTTGCGCCTGTAGTTGAAATGATGTTTCCTAGATAGGGGAAGCAAGTAAAATATATGTCAAATTTCTCCCTTCGATAGCGATTGGTGCTTGTTGTTGTTGGTCGCTGGATATCTTCATGACCCCCGTCTTCTCTTTGTTCACCTGGTGCCCTGTCTTCTCTGCTTCTTCAGTCAGTTTGTTGATTTTCGCCTGTAAGTCTTCGAGTTTATGTGACATTAGGCATAAATTATCTGCGAAGTCTCGGTCTTCTAGAGTCCACTGTTTCTTTTTTTGTAAAGTGGTGACATTTTGGTTTCTGAGGTTTTTGCTGTAACCCAACGTTTTATTTATTTTCTTTTGGAATTGCCCCAAATTCTTTGATCCGTGGCCATAGATGAAGTAGGAGTGACACTACAATGCACAAATTCGTGTTATTTTTATTCCTGCATGTTCCCAGATGAACATAGAGGGTTTCAAGCTAGAGGCCTGAAGTTTCTGTAGCAGTGGTGCTGATTTTTTAAGGGATGGAGTTGCTAGCGCCATGCCCAATCTTTCCTCTTTACCAGTCTTGTTGCTGGCTTAGCAAGGTAAGGGAGTGCATTTGTGGCCGGGGATCGAACCCCGGACCACATATGGTGTGGTTGGCGAGTATTCTACCCCTGTGCCACCGATACACTGCAAATTCGTATTGAGTCTCTGATTTACATTTTTGTTATGACATAATTTTGTGATAATCAATAGTTTCTCTCTTATTCACTCTTTGAAGACACTCAGTGCTTTAAGCCTTCATGGGAGTCGCGTACTCCAACTGTGTCGTATTTCACAGCACTGCCGATTTCGAAGTCTTATTATAAGCTATTTTATGGTTGAAGGTACAGTTTACTTCAACAAACTATAAACGTGAAACAAAAGCTTCGTAACTGTTTTAAAGCAGAAATTATTCAGATATCCGGGTACACAATGAAACCCAACTGTATTTGGTTGCTTCGGTGTTCGTAAGTAATTAAGAGTATGGAGATAATATATGAAAACAGTATATTGTTTGTTGTTTCTATATGTCGCAGCTGAAATAATACTAGAATCGAATTCGTTCCAACTGGATACTTCAACACACGTTACTGTACTACTGATCACTCTAATGCTGTTCCCGCACAGAGACAACACAAAAGACAAATTAAGATGACAACGATTTATTCGTCCAAGAAAAACGACATATTCTCAAGACTTAGTTTGTAGCGGTTTAGTTCGTTTCAGATGGATTTCACCATGGATTGATGTCAGTTAGAGAATCTTTGAAAACCAGCACTGGAGTATTTGACAGCTGTTTCGTCCTAGTTTGGGACCCATCATCCGTAAGCAGCCACTATTAGGGTCCGAACCTTGAACCTTCTGCTTACAAGCCAAGCTCATAGACTGTCCAGCCATTGCGACCCGATTCAATGGTTCATGGATTTCAAATTCTACCAATTCGTGATTTTAGCGCAACTTTCCACTAGCTAATGCCATTAGAGGCGAGTATTTGTCCTGACTTCTGACGTGGTGGTGGACCCCACCAGTCACAACTTCTCAATAGAAAAACCTCTAGGCAACTTGGTCATGTAACCAGTCACTATTGAGTGAAGTATGACCAGAAATCACTGTTAATTATATGACTATTTCACGTGATCTTTAAGTTTGCTGGTTTAAAATATAGAAAAAAAACTATGTTTTTGATCGGTTAGAGCCTGTATCAATGAAAATCTTTGTAACACGAACTTTAATTGTAAGCTTGGGGTCAAATGTCTAGTATACAGATCACATGGGAAACTTTGACTCAAATATCTCTACACTTGTCCTAACTCGTTCCTTTCTAAAAAATAGATAAGCTGCTGAATTACGCTGTGTCTTCAGAACCACTCCTCTTCTGCATTCGGGAGTAAAGGATAAACTACCTAATTTCGCCTCTTCCATGTGTATCTACCAATTTAACTGCTCCTGTGGAGCCAGTTACATAGGCCGTACAATCAGGCGTGTTTTTCGTTGGATTTGTGAACATCATCCTGCAAAGTGGTTAAGCAAAGGACAAACAAAATCTGTTCGTAGCGCTATTCTATCTCATCTTGTGGATACGGAACACAAGATTGATATCAACTTTGAGGCTTTCAGAGTCATTTACCGCATACCAATAAATCTTAACTTCTCCGCAAGAGTTCGATTACTAAGTATTGCTGAGGCTGTTGGGATCAACATTACGAAGCCTAATTTATGCTTCCAAAAGTAGCTAGTTCAGACATTATCCTTACCTTGGCCATCTAGGTTCGAATGATCCTCAATTTTTGTAGAAATTTTCCTAATTTTAGTTGATATTCTATTTGCTACTATATCTTTATTATTGTTATTATTATTATTATTATGATTTAAGCATCTTTAATGAACTGTAATTGCATTGATCTTTTTTTACAAATCGATATTGTTTCAAAAAAACACTGATATTGTTATTGACCACTTTTCTAGAATATCCTATCTGTATAAACAGATATATAATTGTAGAGCCAGAAGAGGAATTTATCGAAAAGGATATTCTATGCTCAATTATTTTGTTTGCTCATAGATGTCTGAATGAATATTTTCGCTTTATTGAAATAAGTTTTCGTTTGTTTGACTACTTGAAGATGCTTAATGCTTTGTAGCACTTTCTGCTATCTTCTTACTGTGTCTGACTTGTTCACAAGGCCTTTAAAAAAAAATATTTGGTCCTTGATATAATTTTGTTCCCATGAGTAGTGAATTTTCTGGAAATCAGTTACTGACAACATCCGAACCTTCTCATTTCATGCTGTGGTTTACATGTCTTACTCACAACACTGCTTTAAATGCTAACTGTCCTAGTTTCTTCCTCCGCGTTGTGACTATCTGGATTAGACTATCAAGTTTGAAGTGGTAGATAAAAAATTGAAACTTGCAGTGTCTCAACCGAAGTTTGCCAATCATATAGTGTCTTTTCATACATAATGATTACTTTTGTATAGTGTGTTACAGAGTCTTCTGAACACCTTGAGCTACAATCTACGAATGTTTGGAATGCGATTCTCTCCCGCCAAACGTAAGATGCTGCTACAGGACTGGACTACGTCAACTCCTAGCATAGTGATAGGGAGTGAAGTGGTAGAGCACGTTGACCGCTTCACTTATTCGGGAAGTTGCATCAGCCAACGCTAGTGGGTTGATCGCTGACGAAATTTCAGCACGGATACAGAGGGCTAGTTTCACATATGCCAGTTCACGCTGTCTCTGGCGTAGACGTGATATCCAGCTGGCTATCAACCAAAGGATTTGTGTGTAGTGCTCATCAGTCCGCTCCGTCTTCCTTTATTGCCGTGAGACCTGGCTATTGAAAGTTGAAGATATAAAAAGGGTACCTGTTTTCGATCATAGGTGCCTGCGTTCTATCTCCCGTGTGAAGTGGTATAATAAGGTGAGCAGTATTGAGGTTAGGCCTCGGTCGAGTGCTAGGTAAGGAGGGGAAATCAGTCGACGAGGCTGTGAAATTACATCGACTGAGATGGTTAGGACATGTGTTACGTGTGCCTAGCCACTGGACAGTTAGTTTAAGCCAGCCAGTCATGTAGGAAGGTGTAAATTTCCTGGTTGGGGTCTTTGGAGCGGTAAAAACCAATGGTGGCTGGAGACAATTGGTGATATGACTTGAAATCGTTCTCAATGGCTGGTGCAGATGCATCCACTCCTTGTGACTTATAATTTCCAATAAAATTTTATTGTTCTCCGTTATTACTATTCCTTTGTCTCACACCTCTGTTTACTGTCTATATTATGCATTTCTTCTACTTTCTTCTCTTGCTTTGTGTGCTACAAGGTGGGAGTGTGGCGACTTGAACTGCTGCACACCGGTGCAATGTTCTATGTCGAAAACAGACAGACATACAGACAGTGTTACAGGAGTCCTGATCAACTTTACCGAAATTAACTTCAATTGTTAGTTTTCTATCATGACAACCGACATCAGTCACAGAGAGAGATTATTGAAAACCGACACGGAGCGCTGGACAGCTCTTTCGTCCCAGTGCTGGGAACACCTCAGCATTGAGCACCCATCAACCCTCCAGGGATTGGGCCTGGGGGCATTCAGCCAGTTGCGGGGCTGGATTTCAATAACCCTTGAATTTCTACCATTATCAAAGTTTGGTGGGGTCGCTCATCGAAGGCAGTGACGAGCGTAGCGCTACCTGACGAGTTGACAAAGTTAGAATTCTAGAGTCACTGAATTTCAACCCCGCAAGTGGCTGAATGGTTAATGAGCTTATTCTCGTAACTTAAAAGTCCCAGGTTCGATCCCTCTCAAGGTCTCGTGATGAAGAGTCCCAAACACTAGGACGAAACAGCTGTCCAGTGCTCCCCTGTTGGTTTTCAATACTCCCTCTCTCTCTAGCTGATGGTTGGTTGTCGTGATAAAAACCTGACAACTGAAATTAATTCACAATCCTCACAGATCTGATCTCCAAGAATATTCACATTGTCTCTAGTTAATATTGTGTATTATATAAGGTTATGTATAATATTTCAAGATGTATGTGTATTTATATGACATACTGCAATGTATGTACTTTTACATCTTAGTATAGTTTATGGTTAAATTATTTTGTTTAGTCTTTGTGTGTTTATAAGTGTTGACAGTTGGTTAACTTGTGATAATTTTAAAGTATACAGTTATAATGTTGCATTTGTGTTGTAATGTAACTGGATTCATGTATACTAAATGGCATAAATTTACCAGTTTTATGAAATAGAATTAGTTGTAGAAATAACTGATTTAGCCCTATTTGACGAAAAAGGTCTTTGATTCTATGCGTTTATTGTTTCCATCAACTGATTAAGTTCTCCTAAGAGTAAAATTATAGGTGCGTCGGAGGCATAGTGGTTAGGACGCTCGCCGACCATGCACATGGTGCGGGGTTCGATCCCCGGCCGACGCACTCCTTTACCTCGCTAAGCCAGAAATAATGCTGGTGAAGAGGAAAGGTTGGGCGTGAGGCTAGCAACCCCATCCTGTAAAATAAACACTGCTACAGCAACATCAAGCCACTAACTTGAAGCCCTATGTTCCACTGGGGAACGTGAAGAAAAAAAAAGAGTAAAATTATATCAACGCCACGTGTTGGGTGACGCACAACGGAAAAGTCAACGTGGCGTTTGAAGTGAATACAGGAGTAAGACAAGGCTGGTTGCCTATCAGTACCGATGATATTCTTAATTGTGGTGGACTGGATTATGCGTCAGACTGTACTTTGGGAGACAGGAATACGCTGGACCACCGATAAGAAGACTCTAGAAGATCTGGATTTCGCCCGTGCATGACTTGTGTCTAATGTCACACAAACTCAAAGACTCACAGGCGAAAAGCAACGAACTGGCAGAAGGGGCAGGCTGTCAGCGAAGACAGGACTGAAGGTGAACATAGAGAAGACGGAGGTAATGAAGATAACAACACCAATCACCATCAGCAAGAGAGAGATTTGACAGAGCTTACTTCCTTCACTTATCCGGCCAGGAAGAACACGGTTCCAACCACAGGCCGGCGGACAGGATGAAGATTTCAAAGTTGGCCAGACACGGAAAGGCATGTCACGCCTTCATCACTCTGAAATGAGTTTGGGAATCTTCTGCACTGAGAAGCATAAACAACAAAATTCTAATTTTCAACACCAATGTTGAGTCGGTCAGTTATTCTATATGGGTCAGAAACTTGACAGGTCACGCAAAACATTTCCAATACCTAGACTTTCGTCAAAGGCTGCCTTCGTTGGCTCCATATTGAAGATCAGACGGTCAGTCAGAAGAAAATAGAAACAAGAATCTCTGGCAACAAACCAATCAAAAGCCGATTGCTCAACAAGTATACAGACGAAAATGGAGATGGACTGGACATGCACTGGGGAAACCGTCGAATGAAATCATGGGGCAGGCCACTCCGGAGAATGCTACTGGGAAGCGAGAAATTGACTGTAGGCTCGAGGATGACATGTAGGAAGTCGTGCGAGGAGGAGATAAGAGATTATGGGCAGTCATAGATCCAGCTAAAGAGGACAGCAGAAAGTAGAACAAAGTGGAGATGTTGTTGTTGAAGGCCTCTGTTCCACTCGGAACTCAAGAGAATAATAATAATTATTATTATTCTGACTTTAATGACCACTTTCAATGAGTTAAAATGTCTTATTAAATTCCGACAGGCATGCAACTGTATCAACTTTTCAGTTGACCATTCCATGTGGGTTTCCTTGGGACTCTAACTATCTTAAGGTTTCGTCTGGTTTTCTTGTCAGTTCCATATCAAGAAACCGGATTTTAGATTCGTTTCCTATTTCAAAAATAAATTTTATTGCCAGATTACAGTTGTTCAATATTTGTAACAGCTGAGGTTATAGTTATTATCACAAATAATGAAAACGTCGTCCACTTATCTTGTATGCAGTTGAAATTTGTCAGTTGTCGATGCTAACTGACCGTTCTTGAGGCTTGTCATGAAACACTTTATGAGAAATTCGCATTAGGACATGTAGAAACTGAAAACTAGTGATTCAGCCAAGAGACCATTTACAACGATTTTACTATGTATCTTTACAATCTTAAGTATATGTGATAATAATGTTAATTATGACAAAATATTTTGTAATTACAATCATAGTTAAAGGTAAAGCAACAGAATAGGTTATGTAATATATGAAAAAGGTAATGGGACCTATAGATCTTATAATGGAGTGTTATTATTTATTATGATTATTTTATGGTTCGCTTGGGTTCCGAGCTGAACATATCGCTTCAACAGCACAATTCCAATTCGTTCTATTCTCCTCGGTCCTTTTTAGCCCGTTGCCCACGGTTGCCCATAGTTTTTCATCTTCTCGTCACACGATCGTCTCCATGTTACCCTCGGACACCCCACTCGTTGTTTTCCATTCACCTTTCACTCGAGCGATGGCCCCTGGTGTGTGATGTCATTCGACGGTCTCCTCTGTGTGTATGTGTGTGTGTGTCCGACCCATCTCCATTCTCTCCCATATATATTTATTGAGCAATAAGCTGTTGGTTGCTTAGTTCCCAGAGTTCCTTGTTGCTAATTCTTCCTGGCCATCTGATATTGTGTATTAAGGCGGCGAGGTTAGCTGTTGATGAAAGTCTGCAGTAGCCTGTTGAAAATGCTTCTCGTGATTCTTAAGCGAGGTTTCTGAGCCATATAGAAGCAGTAACCCAGTCGAATTTTGTCGTTTGTACTGCGGAGTCGAGAAGATTTCCAAACTGATTTTGGGGTAATGAATGTTTGTCTTGCCTTGCCGATTCTGGACGAACTTGACATCTTCATCCGTTCCACCTGTATTTGTGAAATGATGCTACCTGGTTAGACAGATGCAGGATGTTGACCTCTTTCGAATTTCTTCCGTTGGTAGAGATTGGTGCTGGTGAGTTGGTTATCCTCATCACCTATGTGATCTCTAGGTTCACTCGAAGTTCTGTTTTCACTGACTGCTTCTTCTGCCAACTTGTTGGTTTTCACATGTGAGTCTTGGAATTTATGTGACATTAAACATAAATCATCCTCACGCGAAATCCAAATCTCCTAGAGTTTTGTTGTCGGTCAACGCTCGCACCTACGGTGCTCCGCATAATCTAGTCGACTACAATTAAAAATATGATCAGTGACAGTTGTCAGCATTGTCTTTCTCTTGCATTCACTTCAATAGCTTCGCTGAGTGAACCGCTTGACATGTGATATTGTCATATGGATATGATGGAGAAGATTTCTGGCTCATGTGGATGATTTTGATGTAGTTGTGTTCTCTGAGCTGGATAGTTTTCTGCGATGCTTTTAGAACCCTATTAGGCAACATCTTCAGCACATACTTCAATTTGATGAAGTGAGCTTTTAGATTTCTCCACGAGTTTATTGGTCATCTCTCCTGGCGGGTGACCTTGAACGTGATTGGTTGTTTTTGTGTGTTTTCACATCCTCTAGACTACTTGTATTGGAACTGATTGTTTCCGTGATTTGAATTTTGACCCTTTGTGTGTGAGATTTCCTTCTTATCGATTGGTAAATTTTGTCTATCTCGATGTGTCTATTGATTGATGATTCACTGGAATGCCAAGCTTCTAAAAATTCTTTAGCATTCTTGATGTTTCCTCTGTTTGATATTTGAACATTGTCCCAATCGAATTGATGCCGGTGGTTGTCTGTATGTAGTGATATTAGCGTGGGAGTGTATGTCATTTCTTTTAACGGCTAGCTAATGATCATTGATACGAAAACGAAGGGGACGTCCACTTTGACCAATATGGTGTTTTTCGCAGTCGTTGCAATTTATTTTGTAGATGATGGTAGTTTTACCTTCTTTCGTTGTTAAATCTTTTGGTTGACATAGAACTGAGTGAAGTGATTTTGTTGTTTTATGTGCGACAACAATTCCTGAAGGTTTGAAGAGTCTTGCAAGTGATTTCTGAGATGTCTTATATATATGGTAGGGCGATTTTCTTTGTGTTTTTTTGGGGAGCCTTTGATTTGGTAGGTTGGCTTGGAGGTATATGTCTTTTGATGAAATTCCGTGAATATCCAGTCTTTTGGAAGACATCCATGAAATATTCTTCTTCAATTTTCCTTAAGGTGGGAGTGCTGCAGTGAGTCCTGGCTGGCCGTCTTGAATAGTGTTTGTATACAATTCCTTTTGTGTGTTATTGGATTGTTGCTGTTGTAATTGAGTATTTGGTCCGTGTGGGTTGATTTTCTATAAACTTGAGTTTCTAATTCCCCTGTGGTTGTTCGCTTGACTAAGACAACCACAACTGGCATTTTATTCTCAGATTCCTCTTCTCTTGTGAATTTGATGTCGTTGAAGACGTTGTTTATTAAGTTGCGAGTTCTATCCAATTCGTTTCTTTTGATTATTAATCAGTTCCAATGCAAGTAGCCTAGAGGATGTGAAAACGCACGAAAACAACCAATCACGTTCATGATTACCCGCGGGGAGAGATGACTGTTAAACTCGTGGAGAAATCTAAAAGCTCACTTCATCAAATTGAAGTATGCGCTGAAGGTGTTTCCTAGTAGGGCAATGAAAGCTTCACAAATAAACCATCCAGTTCAGGGAACAACTACATCAAGATACTGTCATATAGAACTGCTGCACGAATGAGGTTGATAACGGTTTTGGACACTTCACTCCATAGTATTGAAGTAATTTCCAAATTACTTTGTAGTCAACGCTGTTGAAGGCATCTTCAAGGTCGATTACGTTGAGGTAGAGTGAGGTTTTATTGCCATTTTATGTTCTGTGGAATAAATCAAATTACTAGGCAAATAATAATGTGTAACAAGGTGAGAATTTTGATGAGCTCGCGATTACAGCCTTTTTTCTTTACACTTCTCTAATAATTTTTAATAAACTTTATTCATAATTGCTCATGTATTTTTCTTCTTCTTCTTCGAAATTTATAGTTTTTTGAATCACGTGTGGCAGTTTTAAATTCTAATTTGTCTGTTATTCCACCTGATGACTTTGAAGACACCATTGATCATGTTTCTCTACCACGACGGTCTGGGGGATTCGCCGATTTGCTTAATTTCGGTCGGAGTGAATTTGACAAAATAACTCGAAAGGTGAGTGAGTTTCTTTGAAGGAAATTCTTTGTATTATCTAGTGTACTTTATGATTGAATTCCCCGCCCCCCGTTTACTATCATAGTAATGAATTCGTTCTGTCTGTCTGTTTTCGACATAGAACTTTGCACATATGTGCGTTCTGTAAACTTCATGGTTACAATATCTAGACAGTTATCCCAGTAGAATAATCGAAAACTTGTGCTTCATCCTATTTTCAACTATTATCAACTGAAAATGTCATCATCTCTGAGAATCAATCACTAATCTGTTCTTTATTGTTTCAAGTTTCACAACGGATTGATATCAGTTAGGGAACCATTGAAAACCACCGGAGAGCACTGGACAGCAATTTTGCCCTGGTTTGGGACTCATCACCATTCCGAACCAGTACCAGAATTCGAACCCAGATAATTCTGACTATAGGTCAAGCTCGTAGATGACTATTCAGCCACTGGAACCTGATCCAATGCCCCATGAATTCTAGCTTCTACCGATTCGTGACTATCTATTGGACTAATCTATCTCGATAGTTACTTCACATAACAGTTGTGGGTTATTGGATACATCAGTCACTGTTTTTTTCGCTTCACTGAAATTATTGGCTGTTCTGCTTGCGGAATGACTATCCTAAGAGCTATGACTAGGTAGGCATGCGTAACACATGTCCTAACCATCTCAGTCGGTGTAACTTCACAGCCTCGTCGATTGATTTCCCCTCCTTACCTAGCACTCGACCGATGTCTAACCTCAATATTGCTCACCTTATTATACCACTTCACACGGGAGATAGAACTCAGGCACCTATGATCAAAAACAGGTAACCTTTTCATGTCTTCGACTCGCTACGGCCAGGTCTCACAGCCATTAAGGAGGACAGAGCGAATTGCTGAGCAGTAGACACGCCCTTTGGTTGATAGCCGGATATCACGTTTACGCCAGAGATGGCGTAAACTGGTATATGCGAAACTAGCCCTCTGTATCCGTGCTGAGATTTCGTCAGAGATCAACCCACTGGCGTTAGCTGTTACAACTTCCCAAATAAGTGAAGCTATCAACACGCTCCACCAACCACTTCACTCCCTATTTCTAAATTTGGAGTCAATGTAGTCCAGTCCTGTAACATCTTACATTTGGCGGGAGCGAATCGCATTCCAAACATTCGTAGATTGAACACCTTGAGTGGCGAGCTACATTTCTGCCTATTATAGATCTTTTGATTTCTTTCTTTCATCTATCTTCATGTGTTATAAAGGAGGTGGGGGGGTGGCAGCTTGTATTGCTACACTTCTGTGCATATTTCGGTATTGAAATTCAGGCTGTCATTAAAAACCACTTTCACAATCGATTTCTTAAATAAAAAGTTGTGGTTAGTGTGTGTGTGTGTGTGCAATTGATTTCTTGTATTAAGACATCGGCTGACAGATTAAATTCACCAGCAATAGCACTAGATAATGATTTCTAATGAACACGGGTGTTATTATTAGTAGTACTCAAGAGTGTGTCTACCTTTTTCACATAACTTGATATCAGCAGTTCTAGGTTGTTATCTTTCTTAAAGAATATAAGCCTTACTCTATGTTTAATTAATTATAATTAATTATGTAATATAGCTGAGTCATTGTTTTGTGTGATGATTAATTGTTGTTTATCTGTAAACATTCTTGTAGAATGTTGTAGAATATGCTTTCTGTGTCTTCTGCGCTCTAAGTATCAATTAAGCGTCATCACGTAGATGCATGAAACTCTATACTTCGTTTTTTTTAATTACTACAAACTTGTCACAGCTTTAAACTTCACTTGATCAGTTACAATTTAGATGACATGCTGTTATCAAGTTTACTTCAGCGAAATATAATTCAAATAATTACATTCTATATTACAGTGCTATCGGTTAAATTATCATATTTTTATTTTAAAATGTTATTTATTGCTAATACATGATTTTAACAGGTTTTTTTAAGCAAAACTAAACGACAGTTATGACAAAGAGAAAATTGGTGAGAAAATTCCAGAATTATTTCTAGTTAGGCGTTAGAATGCAGTAGTGCAAAACACACACTTATTTAATTGAATTTTAGATTTTCCCATCGATTGATTGGACCAAAGTGCTTGGTCTCAGGTTGACATGTCTGTTGGCTTCTTGTGCAGATGCTTCGACGATGTCTGGGTATGTAATGAGAAGTGAATTGGTGGATGGTGACTAGCAGTGGAATCCAGCCAGATGCGCATTTCGTCCTATTTGGGACTCGTCACCGGATGTACCTGGATTCCACTGCTAGTCACCATCCACCAATTAAATTCGAATTAAATGCCCAGACATCGTCGAAGCATCTGCACAAGAAGCCGACATGTCAACCTGAGACCGAGCACTTCGGTCCAATCAATCGACGGGAAAATGTAAAATTGAATTAAATATAATTAATATGATCCGTTGCACAAGAGGAAGCGGCTCTCGTGGCCCGAGTGGTCTAGTGGATAACGCTTTGGCGTTTGAAACTATGGGCAATGGGTTCGAGCCTCCGTGGTGGGAACATCATCACTCAGTGACTGGGGAATGCAGATACATACAGCTGGCGAATCCCAAATAGGGCGAAATGCGTTTCATGGATTCCACTGCTTGTCACCATTTTTTTTTCCTTCACGTTCCCAGTGGAACATAGGGCTTCAAGCTAGAAGCTTGAAGTTTCTGTAGCAGTGTTTATTTTTACAGGATGAGGTTGCTAACCTCATGCCCAACTATTTATAGGCTATTGAATATAAGTATAAAACGTGGGCACTGTAGTAGAGTATCACTCCATTATAGATAAGATTTTATTTTGATAAATCACACAGTGTTATACAGTAATATTAACTGATGACCACGTTTCGAGCACAATTTTTTGCTACTCATAATCATATTAAGTCACTCACACAACTTTCTTGCTTCATTTATATACATGAGTGAAATTGATGATTAGACATTCGAATAAAAATCAATATAAGATAATGTACATTCAGAAATAATAATATCATATAGTATATTTCAATTCAAGCACATCACAACATTCTAACAAGTTACTTATTTTGACTATGAAAACACTCGCCTTATTTCCCATGTGATTGTAATTGATCAATAACACTCATATTATTATTTCTGAGTTTACATTATCTTATATTGATTTTTAATCAAATGTCTAATCATCAATTTCACTCCCGTATATAAATGAAGGAAGAAAGTTGTGTGAGAGAGTGACTTGATATGATTATCAGTGGCAATAGTTTGTGCTGGAAATGTCATCAGTTAATATTACTGTATGACAACACTGTGTGATTTATCAAAATAAAATCTCATCTATAATGGAGTATTTGAAGGCTAGCAGCAAAAGCCTTTTAATAGCTATGTGCAAAAGGATCTCTCCTAATATCGCCTTGAAATAAGCGATTTCAGCGCCGGAATCTTTTTCAAAGCTACATGAACCTGTTTATCAGTGTTCTTTATTTTCAAGTAAGTGAGAAGCCACTTCTCATTAAAGTTCTTCGGCGAATTTGCAGTTCTCTATTAAGAATGTTTTTTTTTACACAACAGGATGGTGTAGTGTTAAAGGAATTGAACAAGTTACTGAGGTTTCCTTGTCAAATTTGTTTTGGGTGAATACAAAAATTCATTTTTAGAAGTAACTGTTGGAGAAGCATGGATGTTGGATGAAATCAGATATCTCCCAGATCTTTTACAATGAAACAATTCACACTCAACTATAATGAAGGCATCCTCTTCGGCCTACTAGAAGGTGAACAAACTCACTCGAGGACCATATCACTACTGTCACTTAGTAGAAAAATTATGTTGGGAGAGAGAGGTTAAATAATAGTCTTATGTCTATAACAGCAGAAATGATCTTTCCCTTGTATTTTGAAAAATATCGTTTTAACTACTGGAGAAACAGATGAGGATGTCAAAAACAGAACTGGAAACACAAGGCCAGGCCTTCATCACTTTGAAATCAGTTTGAAAATTTTCTGAGCTGTGCAGCATAAAAAAATTCGATTTTTCAACGCCAGTGTAGGTCAGTGATATGATTCAAAAACTTGCCACATGCATCACAAAAAGCATTTCCAACAGACTACTGCAGAGTTTTATCAACATGTGCCTTCTCTGGCTTCATACTGAAGATCAGATGGTTGGTTTGCCAGAAAAAGTTATCAACTAGAAACCCTGTCAAACAACAAACCAATCAAGAGCCTTATCTCTCAACAAATATGCTGAAGAAGAAAGTGGTGATGAATCGAATACACTCTGAGGATACCGTCGGGTGGCATCACGCATACCAAGGCATGCCTCGAGCGAAACCCGAATGAGAAATGACCAGTGGAACGTCCTAGTGTGATATGCAGGAAGTTGTGTGAGGGGGAGATGCGGCATTATGGTTAATCATCAGAACGGATGAAAAGGACCGCAGAAAATAGGACAATATGGAGTTGTTCTGTCGAAGCACTGTGTTCCATTCGGAACTCAAGGGATTAACAGTAATAATATACTCTCTGGAGAACTTAAGTAATCAGTAAATTCATATTTTATATAAATGAAACTATAAGAAATTTTTTTTTACTATGCCTAATGGTTGCAACTCCAAGCATCATCATCGAACAAAGCATAGAATGGCAGTTAAACCTGTACCTCAACTTCATCGACTTCGAAAATGCCCTTCGACAGGCAGCATTGACCGAGAAGTAATTTAGAAACTGCTTCAACACTATGGAGTGTGGTGCCCAAATCTTTGTGAACCTCATTCAACAGCTGGCAATGGCATGCGTCAAGTGATCCACAATGGAAAACTCAGCGAGGCGTTCGAAGTGAATGCAGGAGTAAGACAAGCTGGCTGCCTATTATCACTGGTGATATTCTTAATTGTGGTGAACTGGATTATGCGTCGGACTGTACACAGGGAGTGAGAATAAAGGAATACACTGGACCAACGATAAGAAGACTATAGAAGATCCGGATTTCGCGCGTGGATGACTTATGTCCAATGTCACGTAAAGTCGAAGACTTGCAAGCGAAAACCAACAAAGTGGCTGAAGAGGCAGCGAAAACATAACTCCGGGTGAACAGAGAGAAGACGGAGGTGATGAAGATAACCAACCACAACCAACAACAACCAGCACCAATCACCATTAATAAGAGAGATTTAACAGAGGTTGCCTCCTTCACTTTTCTGGGAAGCGTCGTTTGAAATACAGGCAGAACAGATGAAGATGTCAAAGTCAGCCAGAGTCCGAAAGGCAAGTTACGCTTTCATCAACCTGAAACCAGTTTGGAAATCTTCCGCACTCAGCATAAGGAATAAGATTCGCATTTTCAACACCAATGTGAAGTTGGTTCTTCTATGCGGGTCACAAACTTGACAGGCATGTCACGAAAAGGATTTCCAACAAGCTATTTCAGACTTTTATCAATAGCTGCCCGCTTCGCTGACTCCATACTAAAGATCAAATGGCTAGGAAGAATAAGCAAAAATAAACTATGGGAACAAACCAACAGGCAAGAGCTGATCGCTCAACAAATATGTAGGAGAAAATGGAGATGGATTGAGCATACGTTTAGGAGACAGTTGAATGACATTGTGCGCAATGCAGGCCATCTCTCGAGTGGAACCCTAATGGGTAACGACGAGTGAGTCTTCGGTGTGAGGGTGATTTAAAGGGGATCGTGTGAATTGAAGGAGGAGATGAGAGATTATGGGCAGTCGTGTGGCTATCCAGCAGAAGAAGACAGGAGAAAATAGAAGAAAGTGGATATGTGTTGTTGAAGCCCTATATTCCACTTGGAATGCAAAGGAATAACACTAATTATAATAATAATGCCTAGTGGTTCGAACTAGGCCGTATTGTGTTCACGGTTTTGTCTTATTCAAAGAAATAATGAGTGAGAGGGAGTTAATTACCAACTTTAACAAACTCACCTTTTGCTATCAAACTTAAAGGGGATTAGCATCACTGTACATATGCGCAACTCGTTGTTCAGTATTCTGAAACCCAGTACGGTTTGCCTTATTGAGAAAAACGGCTGTTCTAATTTGTAAAACGAAATAAATGCACTTAATTGAGGGTAAAAAGTCGTTAAGATGGAATGTGGTGTTTTTAGCGTTATTTTATAAGGATATATTCAGTTCCAAGTTTAATCACAGATTGATATCATTTAAAGAACAATTGAAAACCAGCAGAGAGTACCGGACAAGTGTTTTGTCCCCGTTTGGGTTTCCTCATCAGTGCTCGCCTGTGAGTCAACCGGTGTAGAATCCAGGACCTTCAGGTAACAATACGAGAGCGTTGACCATTCAGCCACTGCGATGGCCCATCAATTCTAACTTCTATTATTAGTCTCTAGCTTTTTTGATTAAATGTAAGTATACTACTAACATACTGTTAGCATACTACTTAATTTAATGTTTTTAGTAGAACATACCACCGTCGATTTTGTTTGCACACTAATTTAGTCACCAATATCATACATCTAGTCCTTTGTTTGTTCATAACTGACTTGACTGATGTAATTCGATCTGCACTAAACCAGCAACTAAGATGCCTGAAGTTAGTTACTACCTGTTGTCCAAACAAAGTATCCAGTGCAATCCTTGCTATGATGTGGCGAGTTGACTACGCAATAACATTGAGATTGAAGTAAAATAGGGATGCTGAAGTCGAACACCAAAGTAGCAATCATGAATACGCTTGACTACGCCAACAACTTTATATTTCAGCTACCCGTTTTTCCAGGTAGCTCTATTTAAACCAGAACACACAACGAGGTGGGATGGAAAATATATATATTCAATAGTATCTGCTTGAGAAGCAAGAGCACTGCAGAAAACAATGACCTATTCCTGGGAGATGATCATAAATGCATATACATGCATAGCCAAGGACATAAATGTGAGCGTGGATATCCAGACTGACCTTGATCACCATAATCATAGGGCTTATTTTCGTCTGACTACATGTCAGTCCTACAGAAAGTCAATCGTGAGCGCAAACATCTCTAACTATACAGCAATCACTGGTTGACACGGATTCGAACCTCAGAGAGGAAGGGACATGAGTTATTCCTTCAACACTGCAAATACGCCTTCCTGACTGACTGACTGGCTGGTGATGAGTACCAAAAAGTACGAAACCTAAATCCAAGACTAAACTTCCTTCCGGCTACCTCCAACCATTTGATAACCACTGTCCATACTATCAATAATTGTTTAATCTTTTTGTATTAACAATCCACCATTTCCCTATGAAATACAAGGCATATGACAGTCGAAATGTGTCGATCAAAAAGTACCTTATATGAATTGAGAATGAATTGGAGGATCTGGACTTCGCCGATGATATATGTCTGATTTCCCACAAACTGGAAGATATGCAAACGAAAAGCAACAAGTTGGCAGAAGAAGCATCAAAGACAGGACTTCAGGTGAACATTGAGAAAACAGAGGTGATGAAGATTCCCGTGCAACAGCAACAACAACAACAGACAACAATCAGCATAAATGGAAGGAACCTGAAAGAAACAACCTCCTCTACCTACCTACCTACCTGAGAAGCATCGTTTCAACTACAGGAGAACGGAACTGACGAGGATATCAAAGCAAGAATCGGAAAGGCAAGACAAGCTTTCACTACTCTCAAATCTGTGTGCAGGTCAACAGCACTCAGCATGAAAATGGAAATAAGATCCGGATTTTCAACTCCAATGTGAAGTCAGTCAGTGCTACTATACGAATTAGACACTTGCACTGCGCGTCATAAAGAGCATCTCAAACAAACTACAGACCTTCATTAACAGTTGTCTTCGTTCAATACTACTCAAGATCAGATGGCCGGCCAGAAAAGATCAGCAACAGGGATCTCTGGCAATGAGCGAACCAACCCAGCAGGAACCGATTGTGCAGCAAATATGCAGGAAGAAATGGAGGTAAATTGGCCATACTCTGAGGAAACCATCAAGTGACATCACTAGACAAGCCATTGCTCGAGTGGAACCCGAAGGGGAAGCGGCGAGTTGGTCGTCAGTGCGAGGGTGACATGGAGGAGGTCATGTGAAGAGGAGATGAAAACGTGTGGACAGACTTGGAGCCAGATGAAGACTCGAGCAGAGAACCGAACTCAATGGAGACGCACGGCTGAAGCCCTATGTTCCCCTAGGAATTAAAGGATACAATAATATAACAATAATAATAATCATCCATCATACATAATAGTGTGACATACTGGCTACTTTTGTTTCAGATAATTGTGTGTGTGATGAATCACAAACAGTTTGTGATTATCACCTCTTGTTTTGCCTTGTCTTATTATGACACGAGTATGTGTGTTGATTGATATGTTTGTATTCACGTTGTTTTTTGTTAGATGAAATTACCTATAAAATTCAACAAACTGGTATGTGCAATTACATATGTGCATGGGTGTGTGTGTGGGTGTTAGTGTGCGTTTGTGTCTGTATGAGTGAACAGGGGAATGCATATTCATCGTTTGTTTATCTAATACTTGTTCATGTCATTATCATTATCATTAGTATTATTCATTCATTCATGTGTGTGTGTGTGTGCTAAGTACTACAGTGTTGTGGTTGTTGTATAAGAGTGCCAGTGAGTGAGTGAGTGATTTTATTTACAAAATGGCTAACCTAGTTGTGCTGTATATAAAACTATGTTGTAATATATGTGTAGTATCTATCTATATACCGTGGATATCATACTCCAGTTTACAACATCTATACCATTATATAAATGGCAGCACCCTAGTGCTAACTACTTTGCATTATGCAGTTTTTATTGATCCAGTATTAGCCATTTGCATTATATATGTCATATTCTCTCTATTTAAGTGTATAAGAAATTCCTGGTGTTGTGTTGTGTTGTTAGTTAGTTAGTCAGTAGAGTGTACCACCCGCTGTAGTGTATAATGTGAAAGTAGAATGATTATGTATTTAACTGTTACATTAACAAATGCTTGGCGGTATTGTAGCAAGCAAAATGAGAGAAATAGCGATTCAAGAAATTTGAACACGCCTGACTGACTTTGAGGCGACAGTCTAACTTTGATGTTAACTCTAACCCTGATCCCAACGTTAACTTTAATCGTAACCTTAATGCCAATCTTGATCGTTGTAACAGAGTTTTACTGATTTGACTAGAATGTGTCATCAGACAAGTAATCAATTGAAAATATTCCCCCCACATTGAGGTACGCACAAAAGTCAGACTTAATTGCGACAACACCAACTTTTATTATACAAAATACCGAGTATATATCGTTTACACCACAATGGAAATTTAAACCATAAATAGACAATCAATATCTGATTGATTGAGTGACCTTGACTATCCTCCAATCAGGTTATTATGTCAGTGCATGCATCCATCATAACTTCATGGCTAACAAAGACAGTTAGTTCATCCTAACAGTAATCCTAACAAGCTATCAAAACATTATCTAAATTATACTTAAAAACGATAGCGGGATGAAAATTCTACAGCATTCATCAAAATTGCTCTGTAATAATAGTTAGTCCCGTTATCCAACGAACAGTATGCGTTCAAAGTCATTGGTGCGTTCGCACTCCTTGGTCGCTGTTCTTTAACATGACTTTGTAGTAGTACCAGCAGTAATCCGACTTTATCAAATTAAAATATTATGGTTACTTTTAATATTATTATTATTGTTTCCTTTAGTTCCTAGAGGAACATTGGGCTTCAGCCGCACGTCTCCATTGCATTCGGTTCTCTGCCAACGTTTTCACCTACCTTCACGTCTGCCGACATGCTTTCATCTCCTCTTCGCATCACCTCCTCCATGTCACCCTCGCACCGACGACCAACTCTCCACTTCCCGTTTGGGTTCCACTTGGGTGATAGCCTGTCGTGTGATATCACTTGTTGGTTTTCTTACAGAGTATGGCCAATCCACCTCCATTTCTTCCTGCATATTTGTTGCACATTTGGTTCCTGCTGGGTTGGTTCGCTCATAGCCAGAGATCCCTGTTGCTGATCTTTTCTAGTTGGCCATCTGATCTTGAGTGGTATTAGGCGAAGACACCTGTTGATGAATGTCTGTAGTTTGTTCAAAGTTCTCTTCATGATGCGCCACGTCTTTGATCTGTAAAGTAGCACTGACTTCACATCGGAGTTGAAAACCGGGATCGTATTTTTCATGCTGAGTGCTGTTGACCTCCATACAGACTCGAGAGAAATGAAAGCTTGCCTTGCTTTCCCGATACTCGCCTTGATGGTATCCTCGTTAGTTCCGTCCATTTGTAGGTGAATCGATGCTTCCCAGGTAAGTAAAAGAGGTTACCTCTTCCAGATTTCTCCCATTTATGCTGACTGTTGTTGTTGATGTTGGACAGGAATCTTCATCATCCCCACTGTTTTCTCTACGTTCACCTGAAGTTCTGTCTTCTCTCGATGCTTCTTCTGTCAACTTGTCGCTTTTCACTTGCATATCTTACACTTTGTGGGAAATCAGACATACATCATCGTCAAAGTTCAGATCCTCCAAGGGTTTGAGTGGGTTCATTTTATGCCTGTTTCCTCGCTGCCCGCCGCTGACTGTCGCACTATTCAGTCTACCGCAATCAGGAAAATCAATGGAGATAGATAGTAGGCAGCCAGCCTGTCTTACTCCCGTTTTCACTTCGAAGGATTCCATGAGTTTCCCGTTGTGGATTACTTGGTATGCAACATTTTCGTACAAATGTTAGATGAGATGTATAATTAATTGTTGGCGGCACCCCTTGGTAGTAGCGAAGTAGTTTCCAAATCACCTCCCGATCAATGCTGTCGAAGTTAACTTAAATTACATTGAATTCTTTATTCGATAAGATACATCTCTCCCTTTATTAGATTGATCTTAGGAAGGGATGATACCCTAATAGCACAATACAAGAGTATTTAGAAAAACCATTATTAATTGGCAACTCTATGTACACATAGGTAAAATACGTCTACTTCATATTAGAATCACCATTTATACATGCCTTCTGTATTGTGCTTCTTTGTATCTCTACGCCATGTTTCTCATGTTTCTTCACAAGCATCATTTATTTCTTCTCTTCACCATTGATTCCATCCATAATATCTCTTCGATTCTTGCAGATGATATGCATATTTTTTTGTCTGTGTGTATATACTACTTATAAATCTTGTCAGTAATAAACGCCACAATACTATGTCAGAAACATTGAGATCGTATGATGGACAATTTAGCTTTAACACAGATTATTTCATTGATCTCGATTGATTCCACCTATTAGCATCAATCCCTTAGTGTTTTGTTTCTGAAAGCTTCAATTATAACTAGAAAGGTGAAAGTATCATCGGAATGTGACATTTCAATATATATAGCCCAGGAAAGATATCTTTTCGACGATTTCATCCTCAAAAGCAGCTATATAATCGCATTTATATACATAAGTTTACATAGATACTAATTACTATTATTTAATTCCACATATTAGCAAAGGTGATTAGAGGTGATAATAATTTTCAGCTTCATATGAGAGTTCGAAGATGCGAATATAGATTGCAAGGGTCATACAAACAAAATTATACAGGATTAGAAATTAGTTGGGTTATATGTGAAATAGGTTTTTTTTTTGATAACGAATACAAGTGTGAATAGGAAGAGCATGGAAAGAAATTGAAATAATGATATTTTACAACTGAAAATGAAAAAAAATATGAAGGGAATAAAAAAATCAAAGGAAACGAAAACCAACCTGTTAAACCAAACTAGATCCGTGGTAAATGCAGACGTGTGGGACTGGTTTCGTTTGAACAAATAGCTCCGGCTTTTCGGTGCATATGGTGAGAGCTTTTGCAGTACTTTGTAAATGACTTTGAATGATGAGTCAGTTGAGATGCTGTGACAGGTGTTCAATGATAGCGCTTTTAACTGAACCAGCGCCTCCTCTATCCAGTCCTGCTGGATAATGTTCTCTAACACATTTTGAAAGGATGAGCATAGAACAGCCTTATGTACCTAGCTCCGCACAAGCAGGTTAACTGGTATATTCACATTGGTGTGGTCTTACGTGGAAGTTTTACCTTCACATAGCTTAGAAGCAGTGGTTGGCTAGACAATATCACCCTTAGAATTGCTACAGGAAGGGTCTTCTTTAGGAAACTAGAGATTTTCTTCTTGAGGGTATTTCTCGCCGAGTCTCCCCTGGTGCCTGGTATCCGGTATGAGCCGGGATACTTTTGAGAAATGAGAGCTCTTCTTCTAGGCAGTGAATGCTGCAAATTCTTCTGATACGATGGACCAGTGAAATGATGAGAGCTCTTTTTCAACTGACATGTATATCTACAAGTATAAATAAACTATTATTTCAAATTTGTAATGTATATTCACATCTTCGAACTTTCATATCATTATTATTATTATTGTTCCCTTGGGTTCCTAGTGGAACATAGGGCTTCAACTGCACGACTTCACTTGCTTCTGTCTTCTGCTGTGTTTTTCACCTGCATCCATGTTAGTCCATACTGTTTCAATCCTCTTCACAGATTTCCTCCATGTCACCCTTGCACCGACGAACCACTCGCCGCTTCCCTTTCGGGTTCCACTCGAGCTATGGCCTGACGCGCAATGTCACCCAGCGGCCTCCTCAGCTCAGTGAGTGTCCAATCCATCTCCACTTTCTCCTGCATATTTGTTGAGCGATTGGTTCTTGTTTTGTTTGTCCCCACAGTTTCTTGTTGGTGATTCTTTCCGGCCATCTGATCTTGAGTATAGAGCGAAGACAGTTGTTGATAAAGGTGTGCAACAGGCTGTTGGAAATATTCTTTGTGACCCACTGGCCAAGTTTCTGATCCATATAGCAAAACTGACTTGACGTTTGTATTGAAAATCCGAATTTCGTTGTTAATACTGAGTGACGAAGATTTCCAGATTAATTTCAGGTTGATGAATGTGTTTCTCGCCTTCCCGATTCTCGCTCGATTTGACATGCTCGTCGGTTCCTCCTGTAGTTGAGACAATGCTCCCTAGATAAGTAAGTGAATGAAGTAACCTCTTTCAAATCCCTCCCGTTGATGGTGATTGGCGCTGGATGTTGCAGCTGTTGTTGTTGTTGTTGTTGTTGGTTGGTTGCTTATCATATCAACTTTCATATCAAGTTGAAGATTATTATTATCTGGAATCACCTTCGTTATTTTGTGGAATTATATAATAACAATAGTACTATTGTAAACTTATGTATATATTTGCGATTATACAGCTGCTTTCGGGAGTGAAATCGCCGAGAAGGGATCTGTTTGCTGTGCTTCCTGTTCTTATCTCTCTCTCTGATGTATATATACATATATAACCCTCAACATTGACTAATACTCATACTGGTGTGAATAAAAAAAAGTATTTTTAACATCGTTTTGAAATTGCCTCATTTTATTTCGTGTATTACTTATACTGAGGTGCCATTTTTTCCTTTACTAATTTTTAACCAAATCCTACTTATACATACATATGGGTATATGTTATATCAACATTCTTTAATTTATACGATTCATTAACTCATCAATACAAATAAAACTGTCCATCATTAATGCAAATTTCTTCATATTTATCTCTTTATTTAGCTCACTGGGAGGTCTGATAAATTGTCACAGAAAGTAAGTTCTCTGAATTTGAATTTGTTTTGTTTAACTGCATGAGCTTTATGCAAATTGGTACATGTAACGGAATGCTTGTTTAGAAAATCCCTCCTGAACGATCTGCTATTGATACTTATTTTGATATTTCATTGAGTCGGGTCGCCAGTGGCTGAATGGTATATGAGCTCGCCTTGTAACCGGAAGGCCCTTGGGTTCGAACTCTGGCGGTGGGTGCGTACTGATGATGAGTCCCAAACTAGGCTAATGAAACAGCTGTCCAGTACTCCCTGTTGGTTTTCAGTGGTTCTCTAACTGATATCAATCTGTGGTCAAACTCGATAAACAAATCAACTTTTGAGGACTTAGTAATTATTTTTCCCTCTTTTCCTAGGCTATAAATATTATTGCCCTAACGTTTGCATATCAAATGTTTATGCAATCCTGATTATTCCATATTAGTTTGTTTATTAGATGTATCACACAGTCAGTGAAACAGTATTATTTACTGGATGACGTTTCGAACAAAATTTATTGTTCATAATCATATCATCAATTATAATCACACGACTTCGAAACTTGAGTTTTATAGTTTTCTTTGTTCTCTCCTATTTGTCGTCGTAGGTGTGTTAATAGAATTTTCCAGATATCCGACTGGACAGGTGTTGAATCATTCCTATTACATGTGTTTGCAGTTGATTCGATGAACAAAGCTTCTGTTATCAATCTCTCTCTCCAATCTGCTGTTATATTAGATTTTAAAACTGTCATCCTATCCCATGCATCCTATTGTATGGTTGTGTGTAATTGCATGTAGTGAGTACTATAGCTGAACTATTCTCTAGATTTCTTATCTTATTTGGATCAACCAATCTAGATTTTGCTAGGTTTTTATGCTCGGCTAGTCTGACTGCACACCTATTCAACTAGTTTGACCTATGTATTTGACCTGACAATCATTGCAGGTAGGGTATTAGATAAACTAAATTGTTTTGTTTTAAAGGTTCCACAGGATTGATCCTTTAACCGACAAGGCTTGTTTCTAATTGAGTTTGTTGGGGAGGGGACGGTTTGAATGCCAGCCACTTTTACTCCTGCGTAAGGTTTCTGAGGTTCCTTCCTTGTATGGAATTACTACTGATGATTTAGATTCCTTATTGTTGGTGTCATTAATATTTGATTATTATTATCACTATCGCTACTATCATTATTTATTTTATTTTTACATTTCCTTACATATTTCGTGACTAATTTATCCGGTAATTATTAAGTTTCAAGGCTTCTCTTATATGTCTCACTTCCTGCCTTAGATTTTCTTTGGTACTACTTAGTTTTTGTGCTCTGTCATTTAAACATTTCACCAATCCTATTTTTACTGACATAGGGTGTGATGATCGGAAATCCAAATATGGGTTTGAATGTGTGGGTTTCCTGTAAACACTAACTAGTGTTTAACTTCCCATCTTCTTTCCTTTTTACGTTGCAATCTAACATTGGAAGCTCCCCTTCCTGACTTTCCAATTCATAAGTGAATTGAATTGCTTCAACCTTCAATCCTGATTATTTGTATTTGTCACTGTTTAATCTCTAATTGTAATGCTTCTTTTCATGGTTGTGCGATGCATCGATAATGTGTGTTGTTTTTACGAATGCGATTGTGCTTGAGTGAATCAAAGTTATTCTGATCTTGGACTGTTTTTCATTGGACACTAGTCAGTAACTAGTGTAATGTGTGTGCGTCTAGTCCTATCTTCGGTGCAGACTGAATTCTATCAGTCAAGCTTGCTGCAATGTGGCCACCATGCTAGTTGGTGGCTCGCCATCACGGTGCACTGTGAATTGTTGGTATTAGGTGGTTGGAGGCAATCGGTTACAGGAAGCCTTGCTCGACCTAGGTTTCGTGCTAGTTGGCACTCATCAGCAAGGCGTATCTGCAACTTAGCATGGTGACCACATCGCAAGTTCGACTGATAGAATTCAGTCTGCACCAAAGATAGGACTAGGCACACATATTTCAATAGTTACCGACTAGTGTCCAACAGGAGGTCAATCGCGAGCCTGAATATCTCGGTGGTAACGTCTGTGACTGCAGCACTGGGTGACGCGGGTTCGACTCTCAGAAGGGACATGAGTTCCTTCAAACGGGTTGCAGATACGCCTTGCTGAGTGGTGAGTGCCAACTAGCACGAAACCTAGGTCAGGCAAGGGTTCCTGTGGCCGATAGCCTCCAACCATCTAATACCAACAGATCTTGAACTTTCTTCGCTAATTGTTTGGTGTGTGATTCTTGCTGACAGAAGTTTGATCCCATCTTGTTGGGACTATTCTTCCTGATTCTCAGTTTATTTTTTATGGTTGATTTGGTTGAATAATTTCGTTTTATAGTACTTGTTTTGTACGCAGAACGTTCTCTTGACTGTGTAGCTGCCTAGTCGCACTGTTGAGTTTTTAATGTTATTATTGTTGATTAGAACTGCATAGATCTAACCATGAATAACAGTCTTTTTGCTGTATTTGGAGTGTTTTGTGACTGCGCGTGACTCAAGGAGGAAGTTTTTGGTCAGATATACAGTAAAACACAAAGATCAACTTCCTGTGTTCAGACCACAACGAGTCAATTTTGGGCGTTACATTATATACCACTGAATGAGTGAATGACTACTATGACTAGTTGGGAATCGCTCATATTAACCAAATAGTCCTTATTAGTCACATCCGGGGGATCTCAGCACTAAGCGGCCATTTCGCCCCTTTTTTTATAATTAGCCTATGTACTCAGATTGACTCAGCTAAGAAGTCTGAATCACTACTGACCTGCAAGCCACTGCTGGTTGACGTGAACAACTTTCAAATAGTCAGTCTTATTTATATGCCGCCTTCCTAAATTTTGCCTCCTTTTTGATTGTCAGTAGTGATGATATCAAATAGATCATCGATTGTAATCTGAATATTTCAGGTTTCTATAGGAAGTTGTGTTGAATTTTCATCTCACTCAAGCTGTATTACTCTCAGATAACGAATTTTAACACTTAGTTTTCTTACCGATTGTTGTATCTAAATGCATATATCCCCACCCCATGTAGGCTACATTGATTGGTTTGTTTTCTTGGGGACATAAACCTTGTGTGTCCATTGCCACAGGTGCAGCCGTCGGTATACGTCAATGTATAAAGAATACTTCACTTTGATTGAGGCCTGCATCTGCTTTGTGTGTGTGTGTGTGTGTTAATTGTAAATACATGAAAACGTCATTGAAACATTTTGTCTTGTATTGATTTTCTATTTCAGACAAACACACACACACACGTACATGTTTCAACTACAAAACCAGCTAATTAACATTACATCTAATTCATCCGTCTGCCTACCACCGAAATAACAGTTTTTGATACTATTTGACTGCTGTCTTGACTGTGGTTATTGTACTATTATGTATATATTATCGAGTGTTGATTTGCAGGAATTTGATTGTTTACTGGTTTGATCACGAGATGATATTACATAGAGAACCATTGGATAACTTGAGAGTACTGGACAGCTGTTTCGTCCTGGTTTGAGACTCTTCGAAGTGCACACCCACCTACTGGGGTTCGTACACAGGACCTTCCAGTTACAAAGCCACCTCGTAGACCATTCAGCCAGTGGCCAGTCCATGAATTCCAACTTCTGCTTATAGGGATCGAGTTCCAGTGTCTGGATGGTCTAAGAGTATATATATATATATATATATATATATATATATATCTGATCTTGACTATAGAGCGAAGACAGCTGTTGATAAAGGTCTACAACAGGCTGTTAGAGATATTCTTTGTGACCCGCCGCCAAGTTTCTGATCCGTATAGAAGAAGTGATTTGACGTTTGTACTGAAAATCCGAATTTTGTTGTTGATGCTGAGTTGAGTGACGAAGATTTGCGGATTGGTTTCAGGTTAATGAATGTGTTTCTCGCCTTCCCGATTCTCGATTTG
Organism: Trichobilharzia szidati; assembly: GCA_944472155.2. Taxonomy (NCBI): domain Eukaryota; kingdom Metazoa; phylum Platyhelminthes; class Trematoda; order Strigeidida; family Schistosomatidae; genus Trichobilharzia; species Trichobilharzia szidati. The sequence goes on along the minus strand of OX235271.1, from coordinate 184,780,374 downwards.
ACATCCTCATCCGTTCCTTCTGTAGTTGAGACAATGCTCCCTAGATAAGTGAATGAAGTAACCTCTTTCAAATCCCTCCCGTTGATGGTGATTGGCGGTGGCTGTTGCTTCTGTTGTTGTTGTTGGTTGGTTATTTTCATAGCATCCGTCTTGTCTATGTTCAATTGGAGTCCTGTCTTTGCTGCTCTTTCGACCAGTTTGTCGGTTTTCGCTTGAAAGTCTTCGATTTTGTGTGACATCAAACATAAATCATCCACGCGCGAAATCCAGGTCTTCTAGGTTCTTCACGTCAGTCCAGGATATCCCTGTCTTCTCGTTTCCCACTGTCTGACGCATAATCCAGTCCACCACAATTAGGAATGTCATTGGTGATAATAATCACCCTTGTCTGACTCCTGTGTTTACTCCAAACGCCTCGCTAAGTTTTCCGTTGTGGATCACTTGACATGTTTATGAAATAGGGTAGATGATATGGCCTGTAACACATCGTCAAATTTTCTATAACTGGGTATAATATTGCTCGAATTCGGGTTCGATGCTGTATGTAATGGGCGAATTGACTGGAATCCGAATACGATTATCTTCACCTCATTTACCTTCTGCTGCCCCTGTGCTCACAGAAAAATTAGAAGATAAAACTGGTCTTTGCCACCATTGTGAACGCGAACTTTTGCTTCAGCTCAACATCTTTTAGCGAAAGAGAGAGATGTACCCGAGAAGTTTGTTAACTTCCTAAAAGCCTTATTTAAAAATACCTCGGGTGGAGTGAGGTCATACAACCACCACTGTTCCCAACCAACAGTGGGATTAGACAGCGTTGCCGAATCTCTCTTCATTTCTCTTCAACTTTGCCATCGATGATATTCTAGAGTCAGTTGTGAAGGAAGTGAGTGGTGGTAGTGGTGTAGATCTGCTTCCCTCGAGAAAGCCTTTTTGACGTCGAGTATTCAGACGATGTCGTTCTATTGTTCGATAGCATGCAGGCTACCCAAATCTCACTTAATCAGTTGGCGATCATTGTCTATAAGTATGGTATGTGCTTTACACTGTCTAAGTGCAAAGTACTGATACAAGATTGGTAAGGACCTGTACCTTCACTCACCCTTGCAAGTGAACCGCTTGAATTCATCGATACGTGTGTATCTAGATGGTTGTGTAAGTGCTGACGGAAGTGTGGCAGAAGAGATCTCCAACCGTATAGGGAAATCTAGGGTGGCACGTGGCAACTCGGACCACCTCTTACGCCGTCACGACGTCAGCTTGGCTGTCAAAAGTCAGGTGTACAATTCTTCAGTGCGTGCAATCTCTCTTTACGTTTGTAAATAATGGCTTCTCCGAGCTAAGAATGTGTGGCAACTCTGCGTATTTGATCAATACTGTCTATGTAGAATTGTTTGTTTCCCACAGCATCCTCGTATGAGTGGTTCTGAGTTCCGGCAGGGCGTGTTTGGGCACAGAAGAGATCACCATTCATTGAGTTTCGTCACTTTGGAAACACCGGCTTCGGTGACTCTGTGAGATATTTTAAGGTTGGATGAAATTAGTGGTACACATGATAACGGAGAATTCTATTCAAAAATACGAATGTACAGTTTGAAAATACATTTGCTGAAAGGAAATATTACTCCTCTGAATCAACCTTTTCCAGACACATTCTAATCTCGTATACAATCGATGGAGCCAATAGTTACTCGAAGTAACTGCTTCTGTGTAGAGAAGCTCTAAAGTTTTGGAAAGTTATTTACCAACTAGATGATAGTGTTGCTCCCTACATATCCAGAATTGGTTAGAGGCATAGATCAGCTTCGTGCAATTTTGATAGACAAGGTGGAAGTCGAGGAAACTGTGTTGCCTCTAAGGAGACATTTATGCCAAGTACTGTCTTTCAGATACTTTTGAATTTGCGTACTGCTGGAGAGTCCCAAACTAGGACGAAACAGCTGTCCAGTACTCCCCGCAGGTTTTCCAGTGGTTCTCTAACTGATGTCAGCTCATGATGAAATCCTCCTTGCAATCAAAACAAAACCGATACTTGAGAATAAATATGTGTTTTCTTTATTCATAAATAAACACCACTGAAGTATTAAAATGTATTTATAGAAGTGAGTAGTGGAATGAAGGCATGCTAAATCAATATTTTGTGTACTCTTTATTTGGTAATTAACTATGCTAAAAAGTTTTTGAACCAAGGTGATACACATAACAGCATACTTGTTCTTAAGAAATGTGTATTTGTATGATGCAATACCTGTCCTTGTTTTGGTATCTAATTCTACTGCTTTATTACTGCGTTTGCTATAATTGAGGTCAATCTTTTATCTTTTTTTTTTGAGGATGTTTTCAAAGTCTAGGATACTAGTAATTGTAAACAATCGGCTCAATGTTTTTGCTAGTTCTGTTGTACTACTAATAATAATAATAAGTAGACACTTAATTACCTAATCAAAAAATTTATTTGCATAGCTGACTGACTGACTGGTTTCAACATAGAACTTTGCACCGATGTGCAGCAGTTCGAGTCGCCACACTCCATGTAGCACACAAACGAAGAGAAAGAAATAAAAAGAAATGAAAAATAGAGACAGTAAACAAAGATATGAGGCAAAACGAATAGTAATATTGAAGAATAATGTAGTTTTATTGGGTATTATAAGTCACAAAGTGTGGATGGATCTGCACCAGCCATTGAGAACGATTTTGAGCCATATCACCAACTGTTTCCAGCTGCCATTGGTTATTACTGTTTTGAGGACCCCCACCAACTAAAAGTCTACACCTCCCTACCTGACTGTCTTAAACTCACTGTTGTGGATTTCATTGACTGATGAAGCCATGTTTTGGTTTGACCACCACTGGCTGTTTTCCAACCGGATCCTATATCAGTTAACACTGCCCGTCGAGGAAGGCGATGGCTAGCAATGCATGCCTAACATATGTCCTAACCATCTCAATCGATGCGACTTCACAGCATCAGAGATTGATTTCCCCTCCTTACCTAGCCTAGCATTCGACGCCTAACCTCAATATTGCTCACCCTATTATACCACTTCACATGGGAGATATAACGTAGGCATCTATGGTCGAAGACAACTAGCCTTTTCATGTCTTCAACTCTCAATGGCCAAGTTGCACAGCTATAAAGGAGGACGGAGCAGTCCAGCGGAGCATATCTAGACTAACTTCTCTCTTAAAATGTTGAAATAATGTTCGTTTCTCCAGTTTTTCCACTATGTCTGCCTAACGTGTCACATAGTATAATGCATAGTGATCTGCTGTCTAACGTATTAGATGGTTTTTAAACCTCGGTGTACAGTCTTACTACCAGATTCTGTGGGATTTTTAAGGTTATATGTGGAGTGAAAAAAGCCATCTACAACCATTCTATAGCATAAATATTTTGGGGTTCGTTCACAGTACTCTTTGTTATTTTGTATTAGGATATTCTTAACAACCTTCCTAACTTATCTAGGCTGTATCGTTTTTGAAGGATCGGAAAAGTAAGACAGGCCATCAGTAATCTGAAATCAGCGTTGAAATCTCCTTCACTCCGCATAAGTAATAAAATTTGGATTTACAACATTTATGTCCAATCTATGCTTCTATATAATTCAGCAACTTTGCGCGTCATTAAAAGCATTCCCAACAGACTTCCGACTTTTACTAAAAACTGCCTTCACTCCATATTGAAGATGAAATAGCCGGAAAGAATTAGCAACAAGAAGCTCTGAGAACGAACCAATCAACAACCTATTGCTCAACAAATATTCCGAAGAAAACTGAGATAGACCAGGCACACACTGACGAGTTTGTTGGGTGACATCACACGCCAGGCCATCGCTTGAGTAAAGGTTGAATGGGAAACGACGAGTTGGATGTGGGGTTCTGTGTGACATGGGGGAGATTGTGTGAAGAGGGAATGAGAGCCTACGGTCGATGGTGCGGCCAGCTAAAGACGACTGCAGATAAGAGGGTGTAATGGAGATGTTCTGTTGAAGCCTTGTATCCCACTCAGATTCCAAGAGAATAATAAGAAATAACAATGGTTCAGCTGTTGTTAGATTAATAAAATATATACGGAAGCTTACAGTTTTCATGAGGCTTCTTTCGACTTTGTAGATGACTTTGAATGAATTCTCCTTACATATTGAGTGACCAGTATTGACTATATGTTCAATTATAGCACTCTTTATTGATCCACTGTTACCTTTTCGTAGCCAAGCGGGATAATGTTCTTTGACTCTTTTAGATAAAACACGCATTGTATGACCTATATGTCTCACTCCACATGAGCAAGTGAATTGGTAGATACACATAGAAGTGGTTTATTTGATTTTTTTTTTTAATAACCTTCTTTGCTTTGCTATGGATTGTGGCGACTTGAACTGCCGCACATATGTGCAAAGTTCTATGTCGAAAACCGACCGACCGACATAGAAGTGGTCAAATGCGATAGCTTACCTTTAGAGTTGTTGAAGAACAATGGGCGGCTTGAGAATACCAGTCGCAATGTAGCAGCAGAGAATGTTCTTTTCAGGACGTTAGATATTCTTCTCTTTAAGATGTCGGCCAGTATGTCGCCTTTAGACGCCACACTCATGTATAGCATCTTCGTCGGCACAGAGATGGCTTGTTCTTTGTTTATTTTCGGCTTTATGTGTTTATCTTTAAGGCGTGGTGGATAGCCATTCTCGAGTAGTGTCTTCCTCAAAAGAGTGATCTCTTCTTCTACACTGATGCGGCACTGCATATTCTACGGATTCTAGGCGCAAAAGGTTTTATCAAGCTCCACTTGCGGATTGATGGGTGCTCGTCAGTCTAAATTTATTTGAATTCCCATTGCTTGTTAATTGACCTTTCTAGTTTTGTATGTAAATGACAATCAATATATATATATATATATAATAATATACAATGGTGTGTGCACATGCATGTATGGGTAAACAGTTGTAAACCATTTGTTAACCTCTCCATTAGAAGATATAGACAATCGGGAATTTAGATTAAGTATGATTGATTAGTTATACATATCCATTTTTATTTATTAATCAGGATTTGCCATGCATCAGCTGACACCACACCTTCATGTCTGTTCAAAATTTTGGGATTCACCCATATATGTATAGCTTCTACATTCAGTTTTTCTTTTTATACGAACTAAAACCTTTCTGTAGAACTTTAGCCTTATCAAAGTCGATTTTGTGTCCCGTTTCTATCGATTGCAGTGCAATTGCTGATCTAGCTTCTCTAAGTCTGCAGAGGTCTTTGGAACCACCTTTAGATATTGTTTATGCTCTTTCACTCTTATATTTACCTGTCTGGAAGTTTCTCCTACATATACGGCATCACAATCCCCATAACTGGTCTGGTACACACAATTCTCTTGGTTGTCCTCTATTTTATCCTTAATCTTCACCAGTGATCAGCGTAAGGTGTTAGTTGCACGAAAATACACTCTTATGTCATGATTGTTAAGGATTTGCTTTATGTTTATGTACAGTTCTATTCATATAAAATTATCTCTGGTTTTGTACGATAGTTTACCAATAACCTTTAAAAATATGGCGAAAAATGCTTAACTAATCAATATTTTAGAAGAGTGGTAACTGGTATCATGATTACATCATAACTGCAAGACAAATAGAATCTTTGGTTAAGTTATTGACTATTGAAAAGATTCGATATAAACTCTTAAAATGCTTGTAAAGCGAATTTTTAAAAATATTGTTTAATTAAGGTATCTTAGTTAATAATCAAGCATAGATATGGTTTCTATGCTAATTTAGCTTTCTGCTTATTATAATTAATTTCAAGTGTGACCATGAATTGACATCAGCTAGAGAACCATTAGAAAACCTGGGAGTACTAGATAACTGTTTCGTCCTAGTTTGAGGCTCTTCAGAGTGCGAACCCACCGGTGGAGTTCGGACCCAGGACCTTTTGGTTACAAGGCGAGCTCGTAGACCATTGGGCTACTGGGACCCGATCCAGTGGCCAGCCAATGAATTCTAACTTCTGCCAATTCACGACATAGCGCGACCATTTCGCAATGTCTTCTTCGATGAGTTACTGCCTCACCGTCAACCTGCTGTACCCTACTGGTCACGACTTCCCACTAGAACCCCAGGTTAACATCCTGAATTCCTTTATATTAATTAACATTTAATTCCTTAGTTATGACAAGTTCCCTCTTAATTTTTCAAAACAAGAGTAACAGTGTAATCAAATAAAGTCTTTCATTTACTCCTTTAATGGTTATGTATATAGTTGTGACGATGTGTCACACATTTACACGCTATGGTGAATTTTGATTCATTAGTCAAATGGTGGTGCGTCGGTGGCACAGAGGTAGAGTGCTCACCGACCACAAAGGTTGTCCGGCTTTCGATTCCCTGCCATCGACACACTCCTTTACCTCGCAAAGCCAGTAATAAGACTGGTAAAGAGGAAAGGGAAGGTTGGGCATGAGGCTAGCAATCTCATCCTATAAAAATAATCACCACTGCTACAGAAACTTCAAGCCTGTAGCTTGAAGCCCTATGTTCCACCACTGGGAACGGAGAGGAATAGAAAAAAAATCAAATGGTGGTGTGCATAGACCCTTTAACCTGATTATTATTCCGTCTTCTATCCCTTGTTTGGGTTATGAGTAAGTACTGCTAGAACAGTTCTCAGCTAGAACAAATCAACTGTCCAGTAGTTTCCATTGTATTTTTCAATAGTATCATTTCATGAACAAATCTACTCCAGGATGATTTGTTAATCATGTGTTTGAATTCTTTATTTGTTTTTACAGCTATTTAATCGTCCGAATAATCTTTATCAAACGTTTAAGCTGAACGGTTCCTCTGTGGATAAACAAGATCACGTAAGTGTTCTCAATATATCCATATGTGTTAGTATCATCACATATCAGCCTATTAATCTGAAGCTTTTATTGTCCCCCTACTAGGCAACATCTTCAGCGAATACTTCAATTTGAATTGAAGTGAGCTTTTAGATTTCTCCACGAGTTTATTAGTCATCTCTCCTGGTGGGTGACCTTGAACGTGATTGGTTGCTTTTGTGGGTTTTCACACCCTCTAGGCTACTTGTATTGGAACTGATTGTTTCTTCGACTTGAACTTTGATCCTTTGTGTGTGATTTCCTTCTTATCGGTTGATAAATTTTGTCTATATCGATGTGTCTATTGATTGACGATTCACTGTATCTAGCGATCGAAACCGTGTCGTTGTCGTCTGAACGCAAGAAACAGATCTCTGTGTTCTACTGAATAGCTGACCGAAACTTCCTTGTGACACGCGCAGTCGTGAAAAGCTCCAATGACAGGAAAAAGACATTATTCTGGAATAATTCTGCGGTTCTATTCAACATTAATAACTTTAAAAACTCAAAACTACCTCAACGGTACTTTTAGGCAGCTATACAATCCGGTCTAAGTACAAAGAGATCACTTACAGTCAAGTAGAATATTCCTAAAAAGGTGGAATCAAAAGCTCTCCGTACAAGAATCACACACCAACATTTCCCGCGGACAGTCCAAAGTCAGAAATGACCTTCATTCACTCAGACGAAACCATATCGTTAAACAACACGTTATCAATGTCATCATACAACCACAACTGGATCAGAGACATATAATGAGAATTGAATCAGCATGTGATAAGGAAATGTCGAAATAGTAATAATATCCAGTCTAGGTAGGAGAGAAACGGATATCAATACGTCTAGGGTAGAACCACAATTTGCCTATGTCTTCGGCGTTGTGTTTCTTTGTCTTTCGTATCTTTCTTCTTGGTCTTCCTGTTATGATTTCCATGTTGTTCCACAAGCATCGTTCATTAAATCCGTCTCCCCGTCATTCGATTTTCTTGACGCTGATATACATATTTCTGTCTCCACCCATATACTACTTACAAATCTTTTCAGTAGCATACACCACAATATTGTGTTTTTCCACTATTTAGAGTTATTCTATTTCTTTGTACTCATATTCCATCATTGTGACATAATGACTTCTCGTTTCTCTGAAGTATGCTGTTTTGAATTGTTGCAGCTTCAACCGGTATGATCTTTCACAAATATCTGTCATAGGTAGGCTGATCCGAGTAGTTTATTTTTAACTCTCTTGTGAGTTTGAGCAAAGAATATCCTTTTCGATATACTCCTCTTCTGGCCCTACAATATATATATATATATATATATATATATTGTAGGACTGCAGGTGAACACACAGAAGACGGACGTGATGAAGATAATCAGACAACAGCAACACCAACCAGCACCAATCACCATCACTGGGAGAGATTTAACAGAAGTTGCCTCCTTCATTTATCTGGGAAGCATCGTTTCAACTACAGGCGGAATGGATGAAGATGTCAAAGTCACCCAGAATCCGAAAGGCAAGATACGCCTTCATCGACCTGAAACCAGTTTGGAAATCTTCTGCACTCCGCAGCATAAACAACATGATTGGGATTTTCAAAACAAATATGAAGTCGGTTCTTCTATACGGGTCAAAAACTTGGCCGGCGTGTCACGAAGAGGATTTCCAACAGGTTGCAAACTTTCATCAACAGCTGCCTTCGCTGCATACTGAAGATCGAATGTCCAGAAAGAATAAGCAACAAGAAACTATGGGAACAAACCAACAGGCAAGAGCCGATCGCTCAACAAATATGTAGGAGAAAATGGAGATGGATTAGGCATACGTTTATGAGACAGTTGAATGACACCGCGCGCAATGCAGGCCATTGCTTGAGTGGAACCTGAATGGGTAACGACGAGTGGGTCGTCAGTGCTAGGTTGACATAGAGGAGATCGTGTGAGGAAGAGATCAGAGAGCTTATGAGCAATCGTGGACCCAGCTGAAGAGGACGGCAGAAAACATAGCAAAGTGGAGCCAGCCCTATGTTCCACTCAAAACGCAAGGGAATAATAAAAAAATAATATGATGAACCAGGAACGCGAACTCACCAAGGACCTTGAATGCATACTATTCGTTGTATAATGAAACCTACCATTATTATGGAGCCAGTATGAACGAATTGAGGTGCAGATTTAATCCTGATCTTGTTATGTTGGATAATGTGTTGATAGCTCGTTAGGGTTACAATTAGGGTTTGGGTTGGGGTTAAGTTTAGGGTTGCGACTAGAGTCAGGGTGTTTTATTTTTACTGTTTACATTTTCTAGTGAATAGTTGTCGGTTGCCCCACTGGAACCCATACGAGTTCAATCGAGAGCTTTTGGGGAAAACTGAAAAACAGGATAATAGGGATAAAAATAAGTCACAAAAATAACTCATCTTCAGTTACCTTGATAAATGCATGTATTGAAACTGGTTTAACCTAAAAACTGATACTCCTCACAATAATTCGAGGATATTTTTAAGTCACGTCAGGGTAAAGTATCCTGTTTAGTGTTTTATCTTTACTCTCTATATTTCTTTTGTAAGTAAACTTCATTTTTATGTGAAAACCACTTGTTTTTATGACTGGTTGCCTCAAAGTAAGTCGTGCGTTCATATTCTATGCATCGCTGTAGTTTATCTTTGCCTGAGACCATACATGAATAGTAAACGCTAAGTCTCTGTAAGTTAGGTTATCATTAAATTCCATTTTTAGGATTATTTCTTAATTTGTTATTTCCTCACACGAATTTATCAAAACGAAGAGGTTTTTTTAAGTCAAAAAGAGTCACAAAATAATCGAGCAAAGAATATTCTTTTCGATAAATTCCTCTTCCAGGCTCTACAATTATATATATGTTTATATACACAGAATATTTTAAATTAGTAGTTAATAACCATATTAGTGTTCTTTTAAATAATATCGATTTGTAAAGTAAGATCACAGTGGAATTACAGTTCATTAAAGATGCTTAAATTATAATAATAATAATAATAAAGATATAGTAGCGAATAGAATATCAACTAAAATTAGGAAAATTCCACAAAAATTCCGGATTATTCAAACCTGGATGGCCAAGGTAATGATAATGACTGAACTAACTTCTTTTGGATGCATAAATTAGGCTTGTTAATATGGATCCCCACACCAGCCTCAGCAATATTTAGTAGTCGAACTCTTAAGGCAAAATTGAGATTCGTAGGTATGCGGTAAATGACCCTGAAAGCATGGTTAACGTCAATCTTGTGTTCTGTCTCCACAAGATGAGACAGAATAGCGCTGCGAATAGATTTTGTTTGTCCTTTGCTTAACCAACCATGCAGGGTGATGTTCGGAAATTCGACGAGAAACACGCCTAATTGTACGGCCTATGTATATAAACATATATATATAATTGTAGAGCCTGGAAGAGGAATTTATCGAAAAGAATATACTTTGCTCGATTATTTTGTGTTTTATAGATGTCTGAATGAATATTTTTGCTATATCAAAAAGAGTCAATTTCTTCTGCTTTTCTTTTCCTCTCCAGAATGGTTCCTTTACACCAAAAGTCTACACAAAGAAATCCTATGCACCATCTGTATCATGTCAACCACCTCAACAGGATATATGTCAAATGCTTAGAAAACAGTTAAATCTCAAAGAAGACAATAAAACTGCAACAACACCTGTGCTTCGAGAAAAGAATGTTAATGGCAAGCAGTCATCTCAGAATCGTTCAGCTTGGCAACCTCTTTCTCCTCAAATCGATACTGAACTCCGCCGGTCTGAACGTACAAATCGTAGCCTGTTGACTAGTATCCTGGCAGAACTACCAGATTTTTCATTTGATCATCTCTCTGTGTCTTCAACAAGTCAAGACGATTGTTCTCAAGTACCTCTACGGAAAAGTTTGCCAAACAATAAAAAAGATCATGTAGCCAGTCGTCGTTCTAGTACATCAAAACGTAGGGGTTGTTATATAGAACCTTCAGATTCAGGATTATATCGTGATTGGGTTTCTTTTGATTCTAGTCCTTCACCTCCTCATCATTCTCCCACGTAAGTTCTTGGAAAAGTTGCTCTTCACGGATTATTTTCTGTTCTCCAACTTAATTGTGTGTATCTCTACAACCAAGGGAACTAATATATTAATAATGACAATAGTAGTTTTATTGGTAACTCTAAACGAAAGACCCAAGTAAACGGACGTAATGACCTTGGTCGACCAATCAGATGGGCCCACAGTAAGTGCGCGTAATTTAAAGAACTCTTTTAGACATTATTAGTGTTAATATATTAGCAACTTTCTCGTATGTATCCCAGAAACCTCGTAATTTCTTATTGGATTCTGCAGTACTAGTCCAAGCCTAATTCTGTACATAAATGCTGTTTTGTGAATCATCCCCTGCTCTACACCATTTATGAATCCAAAAATAGGAACGACATATCTTCTTGGACAAATTTTCTGTATTGACAGCCTGGAAATCTGTACACATCCATTAACAGCGGCTGCATACCTCTGCAAATATATTAACTCCTCCATATCTACAAGCTTCCTATAGGCCTATTATCCTAACAGTACTCAATTAATATATGTGTAAAACTTGGGCACTGTGGTAGTAAGTAATTCCATATTAGTTTGTTTATTAGATGTATCACACAGTGAAATAGTATTATTTGCTGGATGACAGCGTTTCGAACGAAATTTATTTTTCATAATCATATCAATTGTGATCACACGACTTCGAAACTTCAGTTTTATAGTTTTCTTTGTCTTCTCCTAGTTGTCGTCGTTGGGGTAGTAGAATTTTCCAGATATCCCGGTGGATAGGTGTTGAATCATTCCTATTACATGTATTTGCAGTTGATTCGATAAACTAAGCTTCTGTTATCAATCTCTCCCTCCACCCTGTTGTTACATTGGATTTTAAAACTGTCATCCTATCCCATCCTGTTGTATGGTTGTGTGTAATTGCATGTAGTGAGTGCTATAGCTGAACTATTCTGTAGATTTCTTATCTTATTCGGATCAACCAATCTAGATTTTGCTAGGTTTTGTGCTCTGCTAGTCTGACTGCCCCTGTTCTACTAGTTTGACCTATGTATTTGACCTGACAATCATTGCAGGCAGGGTATTAGATAAACTAAATTGTTTTGTTTTAAAGGCTCCACAGGATTGATCCTTTAACCGACAAAGTTTGTTTCTAATTGAGTTTGTGGATGGTTTGAATGCCAGCCACTTTTATTCCTGCCTTGTTAAGAATTCTCCGGCGTAAGGTTTCCGAGGTTCCTTCCTTGTATGGAATTACTACTGATGATTTAGATTCCTTATTATTGGTGTCGTCATTAATATTATTATTATCATCACTATTATTATTGTCATTATTATTATATTATTATTATTATCACTATCGCTACTATCATTATTTATTTTATTTTTACATTTCCTTACATATTTCCTGATTAATTTATCCGGGTAATTACTAAGTTTCAAGGCTTCTTTTATGTGTATCACTTCCTGTCTTAGATTTTCCTTGGTGCTACTTAGTTTTTGTGCTCTGTCACTTAAACATTTCACCAATCCTATTTTTACTGACATAGGATGGGATGATCGGAAGTCCAAATATCTGTTTGAGTGTGTAGGTTTCCTGTAAACACTAGTGTTTAACTTCCCATCTTCTTTCCTTTTTACGTTGCAATCTAACATTGGAAGCTCCCTGAGTTCCTGACTTTCCAATTCATAAGTGAATTGAATTGCCTCTACCTTCGAGGTGATGTGTTCGAAAAATATATCTATATCTTGTGTTCTAAGTACAGTGAATGTGTCATCTACATACCTCCACCATACTTCCACCATACCTCCAGTAAATAATACTGTTTCACTGACTGTGTGATACATCTAATAAACAAACTAATATAGAAGTACTCAATTAATATCCCTTGATTGAATTTGCAACGTAATTGGTGTGTATCGCATCTATATTTTCACGTTTTCACTATGGGTTCATCTATGTCCGTTTACTTGGGTCTTTCGTTTGGATCGCCATAGTTTAGAGTTACCGCTTTATTCTGGACAAAATTATCTGCACAGTGTACAGAATTCTTAGCGTAATTTATTCCTTAATATTTTCTTCTCATCTAGGATCTTCAGGTAATAAAGCTATTTATATTATATCATGTGGTACAATGCGCTGTTCGATCTGAAGCATAGACCAATCTCTTATGATGTATTTCCTACATCTCTGAGAAATGCGCACCGGTATTTTGAAAGCCAAGCGACTCAAGGAAATAAGCGAATGTTAAAGCAATAAAAGTTAAAGAAATTATAATGTATTGTGTTGGATGGAAATTCGGATAGTTCAGGGATTCAAGCTTACAGGCGGAACGGATTAGGATGTCAAAGCTAGAATCTCGGAAAGGCAATGCCTACCTTCATCGCTCTGAAATCAGCTTGGAAATTTTCTCCACTCAGCATAAAGAACAGGATTCGGATTTTAAGCATCAATGTTATACCAGTCAGTCAGTTCTTCTATGTGGTTCAGAAACTTGGTGTGTGCGCCACGGAACAGCGAACAGCAGATTTCTCTGGCTCCATATTGAAGATCAGATCACCGGCTAGAAAGTATTTGCAACAAACCAAACAAACGTTGATTGTTCAACCAATATTCCGAAGAAAATGGAGATGGATGAGACACACATTGAGGAGATCATTGGGTGATATTTCGCTCCAGGCCATAGCTCAAGTCGAACCCGAATGGGAGAGGATGAGTTGTGCTTGGGTCCGAGGGTGATATGGAGCAGATCGTATGAGGAGGAGATTAGAACCTATGGACATTTGTGGAACCAGCTGAAGAGGAACGCTGAAAATAGGACAAAGTGGAGATGTGTTGTTGAAACCGTATGTTTCACTTTAAGCCCAAGGGGAAATAATAATAATAATAGTGATTAATGGAAGTCGCGATTACGGTAGTATTCGTAAGATATCTTGAATGGAGTTCTCGAAAATATCATTTACCTGGTTAACTACAAATCACCGTTTCTTTGTATTTCATTGGGAAAATTTAATCTTCTGCGTGGAGTTCAATTACTACTACTTTCTTTTGGGTTGAACGCCAACTAAGCAATTCTGAAGAGTAATAGTTTCTACTGGTATATTGTATTTGAAGCCTACTCGACATACCTATTCCTTTTCCAATACTAACTTCGGCGGTTTTAACAAGCTCTATAAATGTTATCACATTGGCTTTCATACTTCGATTGTTGATCTTTTGAGACACTAAATCTATGTAATAATAGATTTATTCTGGCCGGTGCTAATATAATGTACGGGAGTTTTGGCGGAGCTTATTGCATGATATTCTTCTCTACTCCAAGATCTTCAAATAGAAGATTGATTGACAACAGATCGTATGACACAGTTCTAGCTGACCCGAAGCGCAAACCAATCCATTATGATGATATCTCTTCTTTGTCTCCTTCGAGAAATTTACGACATTCGGTTAAATGCTAATTATAAAACGTTCGGGAGTATAATTTAATTGGTGGATGGTGACGCAGTGGAATCCAGCCAGATGCGCATTTCGTCCTATTTAGGACTCGTCATCTGGATGTACCTGCATTCCCCAGTCACTGAGTGATGATGTTCCCACCGAGGCTCGAATCCAGTGCCAAAGCGTTATCCACTACACCATTCGGGCCACGACAGCCACCTCTTGTGCAACGGGTCATATTATTAATTATTTAATTCAATTTTACATTTTCCCGTCGACTGATTGGACCGAAGTGCTCGGTCTCAGGCTAACATGTCGGCTTCGTGTGCATTTGCTTAGGTGATGTCTGGGCATGTAATTAGAAGTTAATTGGTGGGTGGTGACTAGCAGTGGAATCCAGGAACATCATTTCTCACCGGGGAATGCAGGTACATCCAGTTGACGAGTCCCAAATAGGATTCCACTGCTAGTCGCCATCCACCAATTAAATTCTAATTACATCCCCAGACATCTTCGAAGCATCTGCACAAGAAGCCGACATGTCAACCTGAGACCGAACACTTCGGTCCAATCAGTCGACGGGAAAATCTAAAATTCAATTTTTTAAAAAGTTCAGGAGTGTACTCTGAGAGCAGTTATCTCATGTATTGGGATACGTTGCCTTTCACGATCTTGCTTTTTTCAAGTTTAGTAGAAACTGGGGAATCACCGAGAGTAAACAATATTATTAGAAGTCATATATTAATAGATTAAAACAAAGTGAACAGGTGTAATTATATGCGATACAGTGGTGGTGTTGGCGGTGGCTGTTTTTGGTAGCCCACTGTAGATGATATTTCGGAAGTAGATTCATAGACCGCGGACAATATTTTGCCCCAAAACGTAAAGAAATTGCATTAATTTGGTTCCTGAAGCTAAGATCTTGGCGTATCCGTTAGAGTCTCAAATGTCATTCGACTAGTTGCATGAAGATATTCACAGATACATTTGCATTTGCACTTTTCGTTTATTTTCTGTGATAATAATAATTGATATGAATGTCAGAATACAGAATAAAAGAAGTAAAATTGCTTCCATTTTTCGGCTTACTCTAAACCATTTGTTCTACTATTAATTGTTGCCCCTATAAACGACCTGGCACAGCTGAGGGTGGGTAGACTTCAGTCGTCTTCCTGTCGAAATGCTTTCATGTGGACGGACACGCGTTCGTAGCCTCTGCCCTTATATGCCAGTAGTGTTCCTGACAAAAGTGAAAGTGGAGCTGGAAAACCTTAGCCCCAAACATGTGGTGTATATAGGCTCCAGAATCCGAATGGACCAACAGGCGTATGAATCTTTTTCAATGAGCGGTAACCATGGGAACGCAGCTCCTGACGCTACTCCATTGCCTTGTGGATCAGACTTCAAGTCAAAGGCTCCAGAGGGAGATGGTCCCTTAAGACAACCACCTGCTTTACGTAATGTGGACGTGAAAGCTGCTGTTTGTTCGTCAAAAGGTTATGAGGTGTTCAAATGTATTAACCATCTTACTGATTAAGAGTAGTCGGCTTTTCATCTATGTTCATTTTCTCTTCAGATATAGTAAAGTTATTTGAATAATCACAACTGACGCTTCACATATCCTCGAATTCGTCTTTTTTTGTTTTGTTTTGCTCTTCTCATTTTTGCTATGCACTTTAGGAATCTCGTTAATTTAGATTTTTCCACTACTGATTCAGTCAATTCATCATTTCATCCATTCACAGGTGATAAACCCGTAAGTGTGTAAATCTTCTGCTTTTCTATTTAATAATACTTTCATTTGTATATATGTATAGTGGCAAAACTTTTTTTCACAAATAGGCTAGTCTCAAAGTTTTTTATTGCCTACTGATTGTCTGATACTGTTATTTTTAAAGTTGCCTTGTTGGGAGAAAATATTTGGCAACTAAGTTTGTTGATTTTGGGGATGTTAATTGGCTGCTGTAGGCATAATCATTCTGGACATCATAACCAGGTTAAATTTCCCACGGAAATGAACTGTGTATATTCAGCTTATTGGTTTTTGTCTAATTATTCTGACAACTTCAGTGACATTACGTGTATGCTGTCCGTGATTGGCTGCTTTGCATACTGGTATTGTGATTGTTTCCCGTGTTTTGTTTTGTTTTTTTATTAGTGTTTCACTTAAAATTATTCCATCAAGTTAATGAGGTATCCCTGTTTCTTGACATTTTTAGTAACAGTCTTAGTCAATGTTCATGCCAACTACCCATCATAGCAAGAGGAATTGTCATATTCCCCTTTAATTTTGCCTAACATTAGTCTATAATCTTTGAATTGACTGACTGGCGTTAACATCGAACTTTGCAAAGAAGTACAACATCTCGATTCGCCACACTCCATACAGCACACAGAAGAAGACAGCAGAGATTCTCAAGAACCATAATAAGCAGAAATGTGAGGAGAAAGGATAGTAACGTGGAAAAACGATAGGAGATCACAGGGAGTAAATTCATCAGTGCCAATGACAGGGATTTCGAACCCTATTACCAGTTTGTCTCCAGTCATTGGTTTTTAGAATCCCGATGACCTCCAACAAGCTAAGAAGTTTACACCGCCCTGCATGCCTCAAACTAACTGCTAAAGATTCTATTCTATGTTTTGGTATGAACCCCACTAGCTCCTTTCCAACCTAACATAGGTCGTCGAGGAAGGCGATGCTTGAGCAGGAGTAACACGTGTCCCAGCCATCTGAATCGATGTAGCTTCATAACCCCATCGGTTAACTTTCCCTCTTTACTTAGCACTTGACGCCAATCTCAATATTACTCACCCACCACCTAATATGGGAGGTAAAATAGAGATATCTGTGATGAGAGACAGCTAGTCTTTTCATGTATTTCACTTTCAATGGCCATGTATCACTCACAGCTCTAACGCAAGACAGAACGAACTGTGGTGCAATACACACGTCCCTTTGATTGATAGCCGGCCGGCTAACACGTCCACGACAGAGATGGCGTAAGTTTTCCAACCCCACATGGGCCTTTTGTATCCGTTCTGAGATTTTGTCATCAGTCAGTCCTTTTGGGCTAACGCAACTTCCCAAATAAGCGAAAAGATCAACACTCCCTACCACTTCACCACCTACCTTTAAGCTAGGAGTCGATGTAGTTCAGACATTCGTAGATGGCAGCTCAAGGTGTTCAGAAGACTCTGCATTTTGTCAGCGTCCTCGCCTAGAAGGACTATATCGTCTGCATATTCTAAGTCGACGAGATTATTCCCTGGTAGCAAGTCAATCCCTGAGTCGCTGAAGTGTGTTAGGGTTAAGTCCATTAGTACGTCTATGATGAAGTTGAATAGGAATGGGGATAATGGGTATCCTTGACGGACGCCACTAGTTGTCACCACTGCAGATGACAACTCGCTGTAAACCCTCACCTGGCTGCATGAGTACGAGTAGAGTGCCTTAATCAGTGCTATGCATTTTCTCGGCATTCCCTTTACAGCCAAGCATTGCCAGAGAACCTCTCGGTTGATAGAATCGAATGCCGCCTTTAGGTCAAGAAATGTAATGATTGCTGGACGCCAGTAGAAATGTCTATGTTCTAGAATCTGTCAGAGGGTGAAGATGTAATCAATACATCCTCTTCCTGGCCTAAAGCCTGACTGGTTTTCTCGTGTTTGTGCCTCCCGAGCACCACTTAGTCTACGCATGATAATTGAGCCGACATGTCAAAAGAGGCTGATTATTTCAGTTCAATCACTTAACGGGAAGATCAAAATTGAATTTTTTTTCCGATGAAAATTTTGCTTCCAAATCACTGAAATATCATCATTCCTTTCTCTCTCTCTCTCTTTAATTTTATCAAATTCTTTTGTAATATCTCGTTATATAGATCATATCGTTATCATCAAGTGGTATGAAACAGGTGAACTGTGATCCCGATCAATTAGAAAAAGACATTATGGATGAATTTGATCAGTTGTCAATATCTCGAATTAGAAAATCATAGTTTTCTTTTAACAACTAATCTCCTATTAATAATTTTGATAATAATAATATTATTATTACTATTACTACTATTAATATTGCATAACATGTTTATTATTATGTATATCTTATTCTCTCTTCCTCAATCTGAAGTGAATCTCCTCCGTCTGTAGAAGAAGAAAAGTAATCTCATTCCAGTTTCTTTTATTTTCCCAAAAATTAATATTTTATCTATTCAGTTTTATATAATATAATAGTGGCTACAAGTTTTTTTGTAGTCTTATTGTTATTATTATTATTACTACTACTGTTATTATTATCATTTTCTCATTGAAATGATAGATAAACATGTGCATTATATTTATTACAATTTATAATATATACATATTAATTATTCATAAACTATTTGCTCGCTAGTGACTTGCTGCTGCAGGACGGAGTTTCGGGAGTGAGGATGGAGTTCCCGCCGATGACATTGGTTGTTGATCGCGCTAAATCATCACGAATTAGTAGAAGTTAGAATTCATGGACTGGCCATTGAGTAAGGTCCCAGTGGGTGGATGATCTACGAGTTTTCCTCGTAACTGGAAGTTCCTGGGTTCGAACTCTGGTGGTGGGTGCGTACTATGACGGAATAGCCGTCCATTACTCCCTGGTTCTCTCTCTAACTGATATCAATCCGTTGTCAGACTCGACAAACTATTTGTTGTTCTTTATAAGATGACGGTGACTGACTGACTAGTTCCGACGTAGAACTTTACACGGACGTGCAGCAGTTCGAGTTGCCACACTCCCTCCTTGTAGCAGACAGAAAGAGAGATAATGACAGAAATATGAGGCAAAAAGAATAGTAATATGGAAGAACAATAGGATTTTACTGGATATTATAAATCACAAAGAGTGAATGCATTGGTACCAGTCAATGAGAACGATTTCGAGCTATATCACCAATTGTCTCCAGCC
This sequence comes from Trichobilharzia szidati, assembly GCA_944472155.2. Lineage (NCBI taxonomy): Eukaryota > Metazoa > Platyhelminthes > Trematoda > Strigeidida > Schistosomatidae > Trichobilharzia > Trichobilharzia szidati. Next base: position 184,761,053 of record OX235271.1, on the reverse strand, counting down.
CTCATTGGTTTTTACCATCCCGATGACCCCAGCCAGGAAGTTTATACCCTGCTACCTGACTGTCTTAAACTAACTGTTGTAGATTTCATTGACTGATGAAGCCATGTTTTGGTTTGACCTCCATCAGGTCTTTTCTAACCTGATCCTATGTCAGCTAACATCTCCCGTCGATCGAGGGAGGCGATAGCTATACATTCATGCGTGACGCATGTCCTAACCATCTCAGTAAATCGGTGTAGCTTCACAACCTCATCGATTGATTTTCCCTCGTTACCTAACACGCGACTGACGGCCAACCTCAATATTACTCACTCTATTATACTACGTAACAGGGGAGGTAGAACGGAGATACCTATGATCAAAGACAGCTAGCCAGCCTTTTCATATCTTCCACTTTGAATGGCCGTGTCTTAAACCCAGCCATAAAGGAAGACGGAGTGAACTGCTAAGCATTACACACGCCGTTTGGTCGACAGCCAGCGGCATATCACGTCTACTAAGCCTGAGATGGCGTAAGTTGGCATATACCAAACGATCCTTCTCTATCTGTGGTGCGATTTCGTCAGCGATCAACCCACTGGCGTTGGCTGATGCAACTTCCCAAATAAGTGAAGCAGTCAGCATGCTCTACAACTTCACTCCCTATCTTTAAGCTGGGAGTCGAAGTAGTCCAGTCCTATAGCATTATCTTACATTTGACAGGTACTTTATTCTTTTGTGTTCACAGGGCGTCAAACTTGAGCTTTGAAGTTTCAGTAGCACTGGTGAGGTTTCTAACCTCAAGTCCAACCTTCCCTCTCTACCTGGCTTTCTACGGGCCAGTTCAGTTTTAGGAATGCGGCCGCCGGGATTCGAACCTTGGACCACTTGCTTGGATGGCCAGTATTCTATCACTGAACCACCGACGCACAAAAGTCCTTCGTGGAGATGGGATTTGAAACCACCCCATTTCAGACTGGTGCCTGAGTCCAGCGCCTTGAACTGCTCGGCCACTCCACAGACTAGATGAAGCGGCAGATTGATGTAAGCAGTTTGAATTTACTCATGTCAGGTCAGTAACATGATGTTAATTTCACATGAATTAAAGATCCCCACTGTGTAATCAGAACAAGGTGATTTTTATTCGAATAGCTGTTCTTGATAACTTCTACAGTTATAAATCTATGAATATTAGAATACAAATAACCAGTTAGTAAAGGCAAACCGAAATTATATCAGAAACTATATTTTTGGGGTACAAGTATAATATGAAATAATAGTCCGTTAGTTAACATTGTCAACTACATGTATATAAAATGTACAGTCATTCACAACATCAGATAATATGTGAATAGACAATTGAGTGACTTACTAATGTAGTTATTGTCAACAGAATATACGTTTCGTTGGTCGGGTGAGTTATATTCAACAGTGTGAGAGAATTATAGATACTACAAACAAATGAGTGACACTGAGTGCAAGTTAGAGGGCTGACAGATAGCAAATGTATTGATAAAGTAGAGGTTAAAAAGTGAATTGTAATCAAATAGTAGAGACATGATAAGCTTAGTATAAATTACAAAGGTTGATGTATAATAATGGTGTGAAGTGAGCTAGATCATAGTAAAACCCTCTAACCAATCAAACATAATGTTTACAAACCAATACTTGAAAAATTGATTCGATGCTCACTAGTGACTGGCTCTATTCAGGTAGTTACCTGTGGTTCTAGAGGGAAGCCGTGACCAGTAGGGCACAGCAGGTCGAAGGTGAGGACAATTACCATCGAGGAAGACATTGCGAAATGGTCTTGAATTGGCAGAAGTTAGAATTCATAGGCTGGTCATTGGATCGGGACCCAGTGGCTTAATGGTCTACGAGCTGGCTGGCCTTGTAACCAGAAAGTCCTCAGTTCGACCCCTGGCGGTGGGTGCGTACTGTTGAAGAGTCCCAAAGTAGGTTGACGAAACTGCTGTCCATTACTCCCTCGTTTTCCAATGGTTCTCCAACCAATCAAAAATGAATAGGAAGAGTATAATAATGACATGAGAATGTGAAATGATTATGTCCCTGCTGACCTTATAGCAGGCCAGGGTAAACACAAAGAGGATGAATGTACTTTTTTGCACAAATAGGTCGGGTTTCTTCTAATTAATCTCTATAGCTTCAGCTATAGCTAGGAGACGTAATCATATACCTTTAGGCAGATTGTTTGGTACTCGACATATAACCGTAAATGACTCGTCTATTTTGGTGAGTTGTTCAATACCCACCAGATGAAATAAAATGGCATTATTTGATTTGATTTATTTTCCTTTTTTCAAGCCAAACTGGAACATGTTCACGACTATGTAAAGACAAATTTCCGTGAGTACAACCTACATATAATTAGCTGCACTTGAACAGGTGAATTTGTATACACATTGTGATGTGGCCATTACATTTAACTTGAGTCACTTGGTCGGTATTTTACAGTTATAATAATAATGTGCTTTATTCCAAAATAGTACTAATATCACAGTGTGGAATTTTCAGCATTTTGGTACAATATTGCATCTAATTTTATCGAATAATATTAAAAAGAATCATGAATATAATACTGCAGGATTGTTAATGGCAGTTCTTATTTGGTATTAGTATTGACAGTAAGATCATAAACAAAAAGAAATTTGTAAAATAATAGTAATAAGGTTAGTAGCTAAGATTGTCGGTTAACTGGGATAGTGTCAGCATAGATTACAAATAAGAGATAATAAAAGAGCCGATTATTTTGCAAACAACAAATCAATTGATAAGTTTCATGCTTTACATTGTCTCTATCGCATAGAAGACGGGCTAAATATCGTACTGCTGAGCTCCTATACCTGGTAGTACTAGCATATAATCTTTTGTACTGACTTCTGTTTCTACCTGATGAGATACAAGGGGAGAGTTGAAATGGAGGAGGTGTTATGGGTCACACAGTATGGATTTAGACCACTTCTCGCATGAGTTCACACGTCTATCAAATAACGTAGTAACAAGCTGAATATGCTGCACACCACCTGACCTGCTGACAGCCTTTAATACCTTTCTCAAAAAGACGTTGTCCTTTTTCAGTAGACCAGGAAAGACTAAGGGTAGGGAGCAATAAAGTACAAAAGGTAAGATATACGAATTAACAAATTGTAAAAGCAGAGGTTGAGTGATTCCAGATTGTTTTAGCTTCTTAATGTAGTAGCTTATACTGCACATTTTCTTGGGGATAGATGAAATACTGGATGACCAAGTAAGGTCAGAGAATAGAATTACACCAAGTCGTGTCGATCCCTGCTTGCGCACACTCGATATCTATGGTTGGCCTGTAAATTTGGCTACCGATATCCATGCTGAAAATTCCACACTTGTACTGAAAATACGGTGTGGAATCAAGCTGTAAATCAAAATATAAAAAAAAAAATATTGTGTCAGACTTATTTTCTATTGCAGTCACCTCTATGCTACAAGCATCGTGTGAATTAACCAATCGTTGTAGATCCCTTTTACGCCTAAAGGAGAAGTCAATAGCCTAGCATTTTGAGGGATTTAAGGTAAGAAGACCATTCAGCTTAAACCACTGACTGATGTCCGTCAGAAAGCAATTAAGTTTGCAACAGTCAAGTTAGAGCTGATGAAATAATTAATGCATGATGATTATAACCTTTGCAAGATGGTTGATTAACGTTTAAGCAGCCAATGATTCTTGAAGGGAAGTTGAAAACTGGATGATGACTGGCAACGATTGGATAGAAAACAATAGTTAATTAAAAAGAAATAAGCTTCTGTTAGGACAGACAACCTGTCATTGTTAGCCTTGAAGTCATGATTGATGTATGCACTGACTTGATAAAGGAACTGGACGGTTTTTGATTGGTTTATTTTTAGAGGATCTTCAGGGTCATGCAACCAATTAGATATTGATTATTTATTCATGCCTTGGGTGGATTTCTCAAAGGATTTGTAAGTCATATTTTACCCTGTATTTCGAAAAATAAATTCGTAGTCGCAATTAAATCTGACTTTTGTGTCTATCTCTGTGTGTGGGGGAATATTTTCAACTGATCAGTTGGCTACAGTGTCGTGTCTGCAGGTGGATTCTAGTCTAGTTAGACGATAACCACAGATCGATAACACTCCGTCATAACATATTTGGCGATGGGGAAAATTTCCACTTGGGTTCACTTACCCAGGATCAGTTGAAATGCTTAATTTTTACTTGTCGTTTAAATTCTGCTACTGACTCAGAAATCAGTAACCATCCGCTGTAACAGTTTCGAAATAACAACCACCACGAAAAGCTCTTAGGTCACTAATAATAAGGAGTGCTTCGAATGTTAGATTTTAGCATAAAAAGGAAAGAAGATGGGACGTCTCTCTGTTTTCGACATAGAACTTTGCACATATGTGCGGCAGTTCAAGTCACCACACTCCATGTAGCACACAAAGGAAGAGAAGAAAGTAGGAGAAATGCATATTAGAGACAGTAAACAGAAAATGTAAAAATAAAATAAATAATAATAGTAGTGATAATAATAATATTAATGACGATGTGCATGTCAAACATGCACAGGATAATGATAACACCAGCAATAAGAAATACGAATCTTTAGTAGCACTTCCATACAAAGAAGAAACCTTACGTCGAATTCTTACCAAGGCAGAAATAAAAGTGGCATTCAAATACACAAACTCAATTAGAAACAAGCTTTATCGTTTAAAGGATCCTGTGGAGCCCACTTAACAAATTATATCAGTTTATCTAATACTCCCCAATGACTGTCAGTCAAGGTCAAAGTAGTAGAACAGATGCAGTCAAACAAGCGGAGCATAAAATCCTAGCAAAATATAGATTAGTTGACCCTAATAAGATAAGAAATCTAGAGAATAGTTCAGCCTTAGACAGCACCACATGCAATTACACACAATCATGCTAAAGGATGGGATAAGATGACAGCTCTAAAATCTAATATAACAGGGTGAAGGGAGGAGAGATTGATAAGCGAAGCTTTATTTATCAAATTAATTGAAAATACGTGCAACAGGAATGATTCAACACCTGTCCAGTCAGACATCTGGAAAATTCTACTACCCCGACGATGACGAATAAGAAGGATTGAAGGAAACTATAAAACGAAATTTTCGAGGTTGTGTAGTTATAATTGATGATATCATTATGAGAACAATAAATTGTGTTTGGAACTGTGTCATCCAGTAAAGAATACTGTGTCACTGTGTGTGATGTATCTAATTATTCTTATTATTGTTTCCTTTAATTCCTAGAGGAACATAGGGCATAAGCCGCACATCTACATTGCGTTCGGTTCTCTGCCAACGTTTTCACCTGGCTCCGCGTCTGTTCACATGCTTTCATCTCCTCTTCACATAACCTCCTTCATGTCACACTGACGACCAACTCGCCGCTTCTCGTTCGGGTTCCACTCGAGTGATGGCCTTGCGTGTGATTTCACTTGATGGTTTTCCCAAATTATGGCTAATCCACCTCCATTTATTCCTGCATATTTGTTGCACATTCGGTTCCTGCTGGGTTGGTTCGCTCATTGCTAGAGACCCCTGTTGCTGATCTTTTCTGGCCGGCCATCTGATCTTGAGTATAGAGTGAAGACAGATGTTGATGAAGGTTTGTAGTTTGTTTGAGGTGCTCTTCATGACGCGCCAAGTGTCTGATCCGTATAGTAGCACTGACTGACTTCACATTGGAGTTGAAAATCCGCATCTTGTTTTTCATGCTGAGTGTTGTTGACCTCCACACAGACTTGAGAATAATGAAAGCTCGCCTTGCTTTCCCGATCCTCGCCCTGATGATATCCTCGTCAGTTCCGTCCATTTGTAGTCGAAACGATGCTTCTTGGGTAGGTAGGTAGGTAAAGGAGGTTGCTTCTTTCAGATTTCTCCCATTTATGCTGATTGTTGTCTGTTGTTTTTTCTGTGTCTGTTGCTGTTGGCCAGGAATCTTCATCACCTCTGTTTCCTCTATGTTCACCTGAAGGAAGTCCTATCGTCTCTGGATGCTTCTTCTGTCAACTTGTTGCTTTTCACTTGCATATCTTCCAGTTTGTGGGAAATCAGACATATATCATCGGTTAAGTCCAGATTCTCCAAGCTTTTTGTGTGGGTCCATTTTATGCCTGTTTTCTCGCTGCCCGCCACCGTCTGTCGCACTATCCGGTCTACCGCAATCAGGAAAATCAGTGGAGATAGATATATCTAATAAACAAATTAATATGGAAGAAGTAAGATCTGCTGAAATAATTAACGAATAAAGATTATAATCTTTAGAAGATCGCTGATTAACGCTTAAGTAGAAAACAACCCTTGAAGGGAGATTGACAACTGGCAAAGTTCAGATAGAAAAAAGTTAAATTTTTAAAAAATATGCCAAATTCCGAAATACCAACCACTACGAAGAAACTTCAGAGGACTTTTGTAACTAACCTAACCATGGATGTTGTCTATACTTTGTATTCGCAGCTTGGTCCTGATCCCGTTTAACACCATTTTTAAATTAGGGCTAAATATTAGGCATTAGGTTATGGGGGAATTTTCCTGTTAAAAGTAGTCTTTACATTTAATTTTACAATTTATTAACAAACTTACAAATGTTTACTTTGGTTCAGTCGTATTCCTCCTCTTGTGACTACTACTCTTTAACTTAAGCTAAAAAAATGGATCTTTTAAAGCTAATTTGATGATTTCTTATTTTTTTGACCAGTTTTCTAAGTGAAACCTAAATTAGTGAAAGGTTTCGTCAGTGCTTGTAAATATATCAGGTATTTCTTTGTATATGGTTGTAATCTGACTTGTTAATATGGTGATCGATATCCAGTCTGGAAATAAACCAATCAAAGTCGGCTTGCGTAAGGAGTAAAACAGGGCTACCTATTATCATCAATGATATTCTTAATTGTGGTGGACTGACTGGATTAGGCGTCAGAATGTGCTTGGGAGCGAGGAGACAGGAATACGCTGCACAACTGATATGAAGACTCTAGAAGATCTGCATTTCGCAGATCACTTATGTCTAGTCTCACACGAACTCGAACACTTACAGCTGAAAACCAACAAACTGGCTGAAGAGGCAGGCAGCGAAGACAGGACTCCAGATGAACATAGGGAAGATGGAGGAGGTGATAAGCAACAAACAGCACCAGTCACCACCGAAGGGAGAGATTTGACACAGGTTACTTCCCTCACTTATCTAGCCGGGAAGCACGGTTTGAACCACAGGCGGAACAGATAGATGTCAAAGACAGACAGAATCGGAAAGGCAAGATACATCTTCATCAACCTGAAACTAGTTTGGAAATCTTTTGCACTCAATAAGGCATTATAAACAACAAGATTTGGATTTTCAATTCAAATGTGAAGTCAGTCAGCCAGTTCTTCTATACGCGTCAGAAATTTGGCCAGCGTGTCACGAAAAGGATTTCCAACAAGTTACAGACTTTTATCAACAGCTGCCCACTTCTCTGGCTCCATACTGAAGATCAAATGGCCACTCTGTCAGAAAGAATTAGCAATGATAAACTCCGGTGACAAACCAATCAAGAGCCGATTGTTCAACAAATATGTAGAAGAAAATGGAGATCAATCGAGCATATGTTGAGGAGTTCGTCGAATGACATTGCGCGCAATGCAGGCCATCGCTCGAGTGGAACCCGAATGGGCAACGACGAGTGGGTCATCGGTGCGAGGGTGACATAGAGGAGATCGTTTGCGGAGGAGATAAGAGATTGTGGTCAATCGTCGACACCCAGCTGAAGGGGGCAGCAGAAAATAGAACGAGGTGGAGATGTGTTGTTGAAGCCGCATATTCCACTCGGAACCCAAGGGAATAGTAATAATAATAATCGCAATTACCGTGTCTGTCACTAGCTCGGCGTCCTTTTATCAACTCAGCGTTTTGCAAAATACAATACGTGTTTATTAACAACAGGCTAGCTTGCGTATAACATACAATCTCTTGTCGTGTAACCTGTGTAGCTATAGAAAACATTTCTACAAATATTTTATCTTTTCCTATTAAACTGCTATCGGAATTGGGTTTTTGTTTTTATATTAAATGTAACTTATCGGATTTCGTGCTTTACTTGCGCTACTGTCTTCTATGCGTAAAAGTTTCAGGCATGCAGTGCCTACCGTCGAGTTGAAAAGAAGTCACATCTTTGCTTAGTCGCCAGCTAGTAACTAGTGAAATATATCTAGTCCTTTATTTGGTACACACTAAATTCGGACAGTCAAGTATGCAATGTGACCACCATGCTAGGTGGTTGGAGGCAATCGGTTTTATGCTAGTCGGCGCCTAGTGTTCAATCACAGCATCCAACACATTCCTTCAGAAGGTCAATCGCGAGCTGAGATAGCTCAGTGGTAACGTCTCTCTCCGACTGCAGCACTCACTGGGTGATGCGGGTTCGAATCTCAGTAGGATGGACGTGAGTTCCTTCAAGGTTTGCAGATACGCCTTGCTGACTAACTCTGACTGATGAGTGCCAACAAACACGAAACCTAGGTCCAAGACTTCCTACCAATTGTCTCCAACCATCTACTATCAGAAGTTACATCTGTTTACGAATCTACGCTCAAGTTAGAGTTTATCAAGAGGGAACTCCTATTCATACAGCCCATGACAATGAATTAGATTTGGTATCGGTGGAGCAGTGGTAGGATGCTCGCCAACCATGCGCATGTTTCGAGGTACGATTCCTGGCCAACACGCTCCTAAACTCCACCTAGCTGGTAATAAGTGCGGTAAGTAGGCATGGTTGAGCGTGAGGCTAACAACTTCTCCCCGTAGAAAAATTTTTTTAAACCACTGCCACTGAAACTTCCAAGTTCAAACTTGAAGCTCGGAACATGACCTTTCTTATGATTCCTATTACCTTAGGTTTAAGTAGTGCTTTTCCAACTTGTTACCGTATTTACAAAATCCTGTTCACTTCACTTCACTAAATTCATTATTATTATTATTGTTATCTGACAATCATTCATCAATAGTACTTTTAAGTTTACACCACATCATCGTTATTGTTTTACAATCAATACTATTGTCGTTATTTTCAACCTTGAACTTATGTCTAGTCCACCGCATTCGTTGGTTTATTTTCTGTAGTATTCATATTGTAACTTAAATATTTCCATAATTTATTCAGAACAAAATAGTTAGAGCGAACAATATGAATACTATTCATATTGTCTCACATACCACTGATTACACTCACCCTTGAAACCTGTATTTTTGTTGACTAACATATATATATATATATAAATAACGCTTTCCACATTACGTAATTTGTCATCTAAAATTTATAATTCTAAATGCTTATCTTCGGAAATATTCCTTTTCAAGAGTTTGAATCGGGTCCCAGTGACTAAATGGTATACCAGCCAGCTTGCCTTGTAACCGGTAGTTATCCTGGGTTCGGACCCCATTGGGTGCGTACTGCCGATGATTCACAAACAAGGATGAAACAGCTGTCCAGTACTCCAGTGCTGGTTTTCAATGGCTCTCTAACTGATATCAATCCGTGGTCAAACTCGTATAAATATTCCTTTAGTTGCTAAGACAATTTACTATGTATATATGGGATTGTACAGCTTGAGAGTGATATGTACGAGAGACACATTGATGGATGAGCTTCAACACATACATTCAGTTTTACTAGCCAATGGTTATCCATAAAACTTTATCGATTGTCACAGTAAGGATAGACCACATCTTGAAAAGACAGCTTCTACACCAAAGAGAGCTATCTTTATTAACCTAGCATTCAAGGGTGATCAAATTATGCAGTTGACAGCTAAAAGACTTCGGTCAGCCATTAAACGAACATTTCACGTTGCATCTCTTTCCATCACATCTTGGACATTTTCGACCCCTGGATCTACGATTAAAGGACCGAATTCTGTCGACTCTACTTCAAACTGTATCTACAAGTTCACCTCCGGTTGAGGTGACACCTATATAGGTAGAAACAATAGAATGTTCCAAACAGTGCCATCGCCAGGCATCTCCTTGACACGGGTCATGAGGTGGACGTCGAAAAGTCGTTCAAAATTATCAATAGGCAAAAGAGCTCAATTCTCCTCAAGTTTCCTGAAGCCATTTCCATCAAGCGCCTGAAACCTGATTTGTGCGTTCAGAAAGAAGCAGTTATCAGTCTTTCTTTGCCACCCTGGTAACTAAATATTTGTCATCCGAATGCGAAATGTTGAAAAGTTTCCATTGTGTATGATTATTAATGTTCGGAATAGTGTTTAATATTATATATATATATATATATATATATATATAATTAGTGTATGCGTATATTGATCGATTGATTTTTGTTCAGAAATGAACTCTGTGTGCAAGTATGTTAAAATTGTTTTTGTAGATACATTTAACAATGTCTTTAGCCTGTAAGCAGCTGACGAGAAGGCAACGAAATAAAAGATGGTACCATTTCATTCTGCTAAAACTGTAGTTCTTGCTTTGTTCATGTTCCAATGTCGTCGAAAAGAACATGTTCCAAAACGGTTATCAAAACACATAGAAAATCCCAATGCCATTAATCTGAATAGAAATCCATTAGCATCATCCATTGTGAAGCACTTATTAATTTCAAGTCACAAAATCAATATTAATGACTGCTTCACAATTATTTCACATAACTCTAATTCAAGGTTGGTTATTAAAGGTGATGGAAGCACTTTGGGGATTAATCACATACATCCTAAACTATGTGTACAAAAAACAATAGACTTCAACCTTCGCCTACCATAGTCTACTTGACCTCTTTAAAAATATGATTAGTCATTAGTATGCACTTTTGTTTTATATAACTGAGTAATTGTCATGCATTTTATTTTATTATTGTTAACCAAGTTAGTTGTAATGCGATTGTAAAGATACTACGAAATGTAGATATCATCTCGCGAAATTTGTCTACTAAATACCTTATTTAAAATACCACTGTGTTCCGCAGTTACCCTATAGTTCAATATTCGAAGCCACCACTCCGAAACCGGAGTGATTAATATGAGCTCTGCTAGATTGTAATTCCTTCGTTGGCTTTCGCAGATAAACCACAACTTCAGCCAACAAAATCCTCTCCATGACTTCATAATCTGGTTAATCAACCACAGAAACCCTCTCGAACTCTAATCAAAAAAGACAAACATGCTTTGTCGTCTGTTTCTTGGGTGCATCAAACTCACCCACACTTATTTATTCTCTGACTGATTGATTGAATTCAACATAGAACTCTGCACAGAAGTTCAGCACTTCGAGTTGCCATACAAAGCAGAGAGAAAAAGAGATTCGAAAGAACGGTAATAAGCTGAAATGTGAGGGACAAGGAATAGTGACATGTATTAATAATAGAGTTTAATAGATACGGCTGATCTCACAGAATGAATGCATCTGCGCCATTCACAACGATTTCGAGCCATATCACCAGTTGTCTCCAGCCATTAGTTCTTACCATCCTGACGAGCCCAAGCAGTCTACACTTCCCCAAGTGTCTGGCTCAAACTAACTGTTAAAAATTTTCAAGTATTGGTTTTGTAGAGATTTTGTTTGATTGGTTGGAGGATTTCATCATGAGCTGACATCAGTTAGAGAACCACTGGAAAACCTGAAGGGAGTACTGGACAGCTGTTTTGTCTGACTAGTTTGAGACTCTTCACAAAACGCAGCCACCGCTAGGATTCAAACCGAGGACATTTTGGTCACAAGGCGAGCTCGTAGACCATTGAGCCACTGGGACCCGATCCAAAGATTTCATGAACTGATTCTATGTTTTTAGTTTGATTCCCACTAGCAGCTCTTTTCCAACCTAATCCTATGTCAGCTAACATTCCCTATCGAGGAAGACGGTGGTTAGTCAGGTGTTACACATTTCCTAGCCATCGCAATCGATCTAGCTTCACAACCTCATCGATTGACTTGTCCTCCACAGCTAACCTCAAAATTATTATTATTTCCTTTAATTCCTAGAGGAACACAGGGCCTCAGCCGTGCGTCTCCATTGCGTTCGGTTCTCTGTTAGAGTCTTCACTTGGCTCCATGTCTACCCACACGTTTTCATCTCCTCTTCATATGACCTCCTCCAAGTCACCCCACCCTCGCACTGACGACCAACTCACCGCTTCCCTTTCGGGTTCCACTCGAGCAATGGCTTGTCTAGTGATGTCACTCACTTGATGGTTTCCTCAGAGTATGGCCAGCCAATCCATCTCCATTTCTTCATGCCTATTTGTTTCACAATCGGTTCCTGCTGGGTTGGTTCGCTCCCAGAGATCTCTATTGCTGATCTTTTCTGGCAATCTGATCTTGAGTATTGAGCGAAGACAACTGTTAATGAAGGTCTGTAGTTTGTTTGAGATGCTCTTTATGACGCGCTGGCCAAGTCTCTGATCCGTATAGTAGCACTGACTGACTTCACATCGGAGTTGAAAATCCGGGTCTTCTTTTTATTTTTATGCTGAGTGCTGTTGGCCTCCACACAGGCTTGAGAGTAATGAAAGCTTGTCTTGCTTCCCCGATCCTTGCTTTGATATCCTCGTCAGTTTCGCCTGCCTGTAGTTGAAAAGATGCTTCCCAGGTAGGTGGTAAAGGAGGTTGTTTCTTTCAGGTTCATCCAATTTATGCTGATTGTTGTCTGTTGTTGTTGTTGCTGTTAGTGTTGCCCAGGAATCTTCATCACCCCTGTTTTCTCTATGTTCACCTCAACATTACTCACCCTATTATACAACCTGACATGGGAGACAGAACGCAGACAGCTAGCGTTTTCACTCTCCCAAAAGCACACGAAGCTCTCTCGCTCTCTTGATTTATTCCCTGGTGAATATTTTTTCCGATGGTCAAAAAATAAATTTAAAAAAACAAAAGAAACACCAAATCTTGCATGCAATTGGTTTATTTGTATATAATTGAGGTTCTGAAAGCGATATACTGTACATGTAGGAAAAATAATAATAATTATTATTATTATAGAAGCAAGATAAAACAAAAATGAAAAAGAATATTTTATTCGGTGTATTCGGTGATGAGAAAAATGAATGTAGAATAGAAGAATAATTAACGGGGTAGTGTATATATAATAAATGCATGTATATATTTATTCGTAGTATTCTATTGATAGCCAATAAAAACAGAACAGCATTATTCAAAGCTGCACAGTATTATCCTCAAGAAAAGGCACATTTGTTGATTGGAGAACACACACACACTATGATCTGTAAAAATGAAAATATGTGCACATATATACATGAAAAGTTGGTGTAAATTACACAATGCAATGCGTTATAATAATAATAATAATATAACATAGTTTGGTTTGTTTCCAGTTTGCCCACGGATTGATATCAGTGAGACGACCAATCAAAACAAAGCCACAGGAGGTACTGTACAGCTGTTTCGTCCTGATGTTTAGGACTCATCATCAGTACGCACCCACCACCAGGGTTCGAACCCAGGATAACTACCGGTTACAAGGCAAGCTCGTATACCATTCAGCCACTGGGAACCGATCCAATGATTTAGCGCGACCCCAACCAATGTCATCGGTGGGACATCCATCCTCACACGTGACACTGGTGACGACTTCTCACTAGAACTCCAGGAAACTCCATCCTGTAACAAGTCACTAGCGAGCATCAGATTAATTTTCTATAGTTGGTTTGTAAGGATTAGATCTGGTGGGGGAATTGAATAAGTGTATTAGAGTAACATAATAAGTAAGATGAATAATTTAATGAATGAATGAATGAGTTGTATTCAGGATGTACATAGAAACGAAGGAAAATACGTAACTATGTAAGGGTTCTAAAGATATACAAGCGTTAAAAGGAGATGTTTGCTCGTTTAACTAACTAACTCTTCGTTTTGTTATCTTTACCAATTGACCAACTTGACAACAACAAAAAATGCCCCCAGACAGACGAACGATGATCAAGTTAGTAAACCTTGTTTTGATATCATAACAGACGTACTATTACCCCTTTGCTATTTGGTTTAGTGATCTATATTGTTATTTTGACTTTCAATATGTCCCTTTAACTTGACCTAAGTAGTCTATTTTCTCACCTATTAACTCTGTTATATATGTATATATGCTGAGAGTTTGTAAATTCTGGTTCAATAATACTTTGATAAAGCTATTAGCAGCAACATTAAATAGCGAAACGTCAGTAAACACAACAATATCGTTTTGTTTTTCATTCATTGTGAAATACAAAAAACCTTTATTATAATGAATAAGGGCCTCAGTGGCTTAATGGACTACGAGCTCGCCTCGTAACCGAAAGGTCATGGGTTCGAGCCCCGGTGGGTGCGTACTGATGAGGAGTCCTAAGCTTGGACGAAACAGTTGTCCAGTACTCCCTGTTGGTTTTGTGCGTCAGTGGCACACCGGTAGAATGCTTGCCAACCATGCCTCATGTGGTCCGGGGTTCCATTCCCGGCCACCGACGCACTCCTTTACCTCGCTAAGCCAGTAATAAGACTGGTAAATAGGGAAGGTTGGGCATGAGGCTACTAGCCACTAGCTTGAAGCCCTATGTTCCACTGGGAACGTGAAGGAATAAAAATGCCTTGCAACAACTGAATATCTTCTAAAGTTGTTTTTATCATCAAGAATAGGTAACATTTGGAACAAACTGTCTTCTTATTGCTTTGTCTAAATTCATAAAAGGAACTAATTGTTTTAAATTTTTAAAGAGAAGACTCCCCCTCCACATACTATCAAAAGAGGTTAAATGAACTTGTTAACGTCAGGTGTAAAATTGTCGAACGCGACACGTTGGAATTTTATGAATGATGTATTAAAAATCATTCCTTTCCGAGGCAATTTTATATAAAACTTTGAAATTCAGTCAATTACAGCCAAATATCTCTAACCTTATCCGTCTTACAAAGTCACATATCGAAAATGTTACAAGGACTACTTGTTCTTCATACCGATGTGTCATTTATTTTATCCGAATTATCAATAATAGGCCCCATGAAATTTCTTCAGTTTCGTAAAGATGTTACTCACGAAACAAAAACCAGTATACATAATAAGTTGAAGAGTTCAATTGATGATAGAAACCACGTAGATCTTTTCCCGATGAATCCTGATAAATAGGTGACAAATCTACTCATCAGAAAGAAGCTTTATCTCTTGGACTTAAATTTTGTGTTCCTCACATGCAATTTACAGATTTAGCCATCTATGATGAGTTTGAAAACTTTTATGACCAACTCAAACGTCTTGTCGCAACATCCAATGAAGAATGGGGTTGGGCTTAAAGCTAAGATGGTGGATATAGCTCACCAGTTTTCAAAC
This sequence comes from Trichobilharzia szidati, assembly GCA_944472155.2. NCBI lineage: Eukaryota > Metazoa > Platyhelminthes > Trematoda > Strigeidida > Schistosomatidae > Trichobilharzia > Trichobilharzia szidati. Next base: position 184,745,724 of record OX235271.1, on the reverse strand, counting down.
AACAATCCAAAAGAGAAAAGCATTTTAACTTCCAAGTATTTCAAAGCCTTGAAAGAGATACAGGAAAACCCTAATATAACAATTACGAAACCTGATAAAGGTTCTGGGATCGTCATCATGAACAAAAAGGGACTACAAATCCAAAATGTTATCTATTCTTGATGATGAAAGCAACTTCAGCTGTGATCCCTCTTTAGAAGCTATTCAGTTGTTGCAAGCAAGGCATAGTGACAGCTAATCTAGTGAAGCTTCTTGGTCTAAAAACAAAGGTTATTTTGAACTAAGAATATTCCTTTTGAATAACACTTTCCTGAACAAAGCAAGAAGTTTTTTGCAGAATAAAATGGTACCATCTTTTATTTCGTTGCCTTCTCGTCAGCTGCTTACAGGGCAAAGACATTATTAATTATATCTACAAAAAACAATTGTAACATACTTGCACAGAGTTCATTTTTGAACAAAAATCAATCAGTCAATATACGCATACACTAATAATATATACATGTATGTATGCACTATTAAACACTATTCCGAACAATAATAATCATACACAATGGAAACTTTTCAACATTTCGCATTCAGATGAAAGAGAGATGAAAATATCCAGTTACCACGTATAGCAAGAAGAGACTGATAACTGTTTCTTTCTGAACGCGTAACTCAGGTTTCAGGCGCTTGATGGAAATGCCTTCAGCAAACTTGAGGAGAATTGAGCTCTTTTACCTATTGATACTTTTGAACAACTTTTCGACGCCCACCTCATGACTCGTGTCGAGGAGATGCCTGGTGATGGCACTGCTTAAAGCATTTGTTCCTTTCAGACAAAAGAGCTCAATTCTCCTCAAGTTTGCTGAAGCCATTTCCATCAAGTACCTGAAACCTGATTTATGCGTCCAGAAAAAAGCGGTTATCAGTCTTTCTTTGCCCTGGTAACTGGATATTTCCATCTCTCTTTCATCTGAATGCGAAATGCTGTAAAGTTTCCATTGTGTATGATTATTATTGTTCGGAATAGTGTTTAATATTGCATATATTATTATATATATATATATATATATATATATATATATTAGTGTATGCATATATTGATCGATTGGTTTTTTGTTTAAAAATGAACTCTGTGCAAGTATGTTAAAATTGTTACTGTAGATATACTTAATAATGACTGTGGCCTGTAAGCAGCTGACGAGAAGGCAACGAAATAACCGATGATGGTACCACTTTATTCTACTAAAACTGTAGTTCTTGCTTTGTTCAAATTCATTAAGGGGAATAAATGTATGTAACACTTTTCTCTTCACCTTCTACAGTTATATGTTTCCAGTATTACTTATAATATAATGAGTTTGTGTGTGTGTGTGTCAACTATAAAAAGGTCTTTCGTTACAACTCTAGTCCTCATCATCTGTCACGTCTACTACCAGCAGTCAATTTAGTAAACGATAACTCTCTAACTGCTTTTTACTACAGTGTTTTGAATTTTACAATGTCAAACGCTTATTCTAAGCTTTCTTCCATTTACTTACCTATCCTCCTCTTAAACATTCGTGAAGTCATATGTTCTTCATAAAATCATATATATTATTATTGTTCCCTTGGGTTCCTAGTGGAACATAGGGCTTCAACTACATGCCTCCACTTGCTTCTGTCTTCTGCTGTACTTTTCACTTGCATCCATGTTAATCCATACTGTTTCAGTTCTTCTTCACACGATCTCCTCCATGTCACCCTTGGACGTCCCACTCGCCCCTTCCCCTTCGGGTTCCACTCGAGGGCCTGAAGCGCGATGTCACCCAGCGGCCTCCTCAGCGAATGTCCAATCCATCTCCACTTTCTTCTGCATATTTGTTAAGCGATTGGTTCTTGTTTTGTTTGTTCCCATAGTTTCTTGTTGGTTCTTGTTCTTTCCGGCCATCTGATCTTCAGTAAAGAACGAAGGCAGCTGTTAATAAAGGGCTGCAACAGGCTATTGGAAATATTCTTTGTGACCCGCCAAGTTTCTGATCCGTATAGAAGAACTGACTTGACGTTTGTATTGAAAATCCGAATTTTGTTGTTGATGCTGAGTGACGAAGATTTCCAGATTGGTTTCAGGTTGATGAATGTGTTTCTCGCCTTCCCGATTCTCGATTTGACAGCCTCGTCCGCTCCTCCTGTAGTTGAGACAATGCTCGCTAGATAAGTGAAAGAAGTAACCTCTTTCAAATCCCTCCCGTTGATGGTGATTGGCGGTGGATGTTGCTGCTGTTGTTGTTGGTGGTTGGTTATTTTCATAACCTCCGTGTTGTCTATGTTCACCTGGAGTCCTGTCTTTGCTGCTTCTTCGACCGGTTTGTCGGTTTAAAGTCATATATAAAGTATTAAAAATTTGAGAGCAGCAACACTATTTGTACAATTTGAAAACGATATGTCACACAATAACCACATAGATATTAATTTACTTAGCAACCGGTCACAGCTATTGTGTGAAGGTTGCTCAAACTGTATGTAGATGAGGCGGTGTTCGAACCTGTCACTTACTGACTGAAAACTGACAACGTGACCTGGTGGTCCACATATTTGTCCCTCTACTAAGCTTCAGGTGGTAGTATTTTGTTTGTCAATCAGAAGGAAGCCTAACCTGATCTACGTTTCGTGCTTGTTGGCACTCACCAATCAGTCAGCAAGGCGTATCTGTAATCTTGAAGGAACAACTCATGTCCCTCCCCCCACCCTTCTGAGATTCGAACCCGTGTCAACCAGAGAGTGCTGCAGTCAGAAACGTTACCACCAGTGAGGAGCTATTCGGACCCGCGACTCACCACCTCCTCTAGGACTGTACTGAGTACTTTGATGGAACATCTAGTCTTTTGTTTGATGCAGACTAAATTCTCTCAGTCAAACTATTACACATAAAAAGGACATTAGTAAGGATTATGGTGTAAGGGGTTTGTGGAGTGAACTTTTATTGCCTTTAACAGATACTACTTACCTGATTAAGTGAGTCAGTTTATCTGCATTCTGAGATATCATCATCATTATAGTATATCAGGTACACTGACATGCCGGAGATTTTTATGAGCACTTGTCAACTCAGAGAATAACTGAGCCAGATCAGGTGAAGTTGACTGTGAAGGCATCGACATTTTTGCGCGGCGATTCTAAGAAAAAGTGCAAGTAAGAAAAAAAATAATAGGAAACGTACTATAACTCGGTGCTGAGTGAATACACAACAAAAGGTAAGTTTAGAAACAATACTAATTTGTTTTACACAATTGTGTTGTATGAGAGAACCATAAATACATGGGTGTAAATGATGTTTTGGAGGGAATTTCAATTCAATGGTTATAACCTTCTGGTGATAAATAACATACTGTGATGATAAGCTCTGACGGGAGATCTTATGATGATGCTGATTTCTAAATCACTTGTTATTATTATATTATTAATCCCTTGGGTTCCGAGTGGAACATAGGGCTTCAACAACACTTTCTTCTATTTTCTCCTGTCCTCTTCAGCTGGGTCCACGATTACTCATAAGCTCTCATCTCCACCTCGCGAGATTTTCTCCATGTCACCCTCGCACTGACGACCCACTCGTCGCTTCCCATTGGGATTCCACTCGAGCGACGGTCTGGAGCGCGATGTCATTCGACGATCTCCTCAGCGTATACCCAACCTATCTCCATTTTTTCTTACATATTTGTCGAGCAATCGGCTCTTCGTTGGTTTGTTGCCAGAGTTTCTTGTTGCTAATTTTTTCTGGCTATTCGATCTTCACTATGGAGATGGTGAAGACAGCTGTTGATAAAAGTCTGCAACAGACTTTTGGGAATGCTTTTCGTGACACGCCCAGTTTCTGACCCGTACAGAAGAACTGACTGACTTCACATTTGTGTTGAAAATCCCAATCACGTTGTTTATGCTGCGGAGTGCAGAAGATTTCCAGACTGATTTCAGACTGATGAAGGTGTATCTGACCTTTCCGATTCTGGCCTGCTTTGACATTTCATCCGTCCCGCCTGTGGTTGAAACAATGTTTCCTAGACAAGTGAAGGAAGCGACCTCTGTCAAATCTCTCCCGTTGGTGGCGATTGGTGCTGACTGTTGGTTACTTGTTACCTCCTTGGTCGTCCCTAGGTTCGCCTGGCGTCTTGTCTTCTCTGCTTTTTTAGTTTGTAGTTTTCGGCTGTAAGTCTTCGAGTTTGTGTGACACTAGACATAAATCATCTGTGAAATCCAGATCTTCTAGAATCCTCTTATGGGTCCAACGTATTCCTGTCTTCTCACTACCTGTGCAGTCTGACGCACAATCCAGTCAGTCCATCACAATCAGGAATATCATCGGTGAAATTGGAAGACATGACTAAAAAGTGAAGCAGTACTACACAGACAAATAACAATTGAATCAGTTAAATAGACTTTGAAAAGTTGCAGTATTACCACACGACTTGTAGTGCTGCATAAGCCGGAGGCGAGGACACGCAACAAATGAAGTTTGAAAACACCACCTAGTGGAATCTTAGCACAACTGTCTAGCACTAACGTAGTTGCAGAGAGATCTGTTTCTTTCCTTTACCCATCTTTGTTAAGCTTCACGTTTACATTTATTTACTTATAGCCAAAAGATGCACACAAGACAATAATAGAACAATAATATATAAAGAGAATTAATAAAGTATTATCCAGAAGGAAGCAAGTATTGTGAAAACGGAACTGTATTACTGTCAGAAAGGGATGAAAGAAGCATAGCATATTCACCATTGATTGTGATTCTTGGCCGTATATAACAACTTTTCGAGCTACTGATTCGAATTATATCTCAAACACCACCCAGGGAGTCGTGATGTTGTGTACCAACTGATGCTAACCTAACACAAATATCCTTCATCCCACGACACCACGTCATAGGCTAACCACCTCCCTCCACTTTTTCCATCCAGTCCCAGGGCTAGCGAACACAGACCGGTACGGAAACCTCTGGAATGACATTTGTAGCACATGTTCAAGCCACCGAAGCCCGTGTTTTCAGATGATGGCACTCAATGAATGGTGGCTCCACTGTGTCCAATTACACGCTACCGGACCTCAGAATTACCCACACAATGATGCGAATGAATGCAAGCAGTTCAATGGAGACAGCGATGATCGAATACGTAGAGTTGCCGCACGTCCTCAGCTCAGAGAGGACAGGTTTCACAGGCGTAGAGCACGACTGCGTCCACCGAAGCATTGTAAGCCCGACTTTTGATAGCCAGAGATGACTCCATTTGGTGTGTACCACCCTAGCCCTCATGATACGGCTAGAGATCGCATCCAGGATACCTCCGCCAGCATTCACACAACTACTTCCAAATACACAAACTTCTCGACAACTTCAATCAGTTCACATGCAAAGGTGAATGCAAGTATAGGCTCCTATCAATCTTGTATCAATACTTTGCACTTAGATGATGCATAGCACACGTCATACTTACAGACACTGATTGCCAATTGGTCAACTGCTATTCGGGCAGTTTGCATGCCACTGGTACATTAAGACGATACCATGTGCATGCTCGAGGTCGAAAAGTCTTGCTTCAGGAAGCAATCTACAACGCCCACACACATCTACTTCAGAATTAACTTTAGAATGTCACCGATGGCAAAACTAAGAAGAAATGGATAGATTGGGCAATCCTGTCTAACCCCACTGTTGGCTGGGAACAATGGTGATAGCTGGTTGTATACAACTCAAGTGCTCCAGACAAGAAGTATGTTCAATGTTTACTGACCTCAGTTGTATTTAAAATAATGTAGCTGAATGATAATGATTGTTATTTTTTTATTCATACTAATTAGCATTCTCATGTATTCAACACTGGTAAATAATGATAATGAGTGAAGAGAAAAGATTATATTTAATCATTCATATTAATTTGTATACTGGATATATTTGTCAGGTGTTGATTTTCAGGAGATTTGATTGATTACAGGTTCGATGACGTCTGTCTGTCTGTCTATTTTCGACATAGAACTTTGCACTGATGTGCGGCAGTTCAAGTCGCCACACTCCTTCCATGTAGCACACAAAGCAAGAGAAGAAAGTAGAAGAAATGCATAATATAGACAGTAAACAGGTGTGAGACAAAGGAATAGTAATAACGGAGAACAAAAGTTTAAATGGAAATCATAAGTCACAAGGAGTGGATGCATCTACACCAGCCATTGAGAACGATTTTGAGTCATATCACCAATTGTTTCCAGCCATCATTGGTTTTTACCGTCCCGAGGACCTCAACCAGCCAAGAAGTCTACACCTTCCTACGTGGCTTAGACTAACTGTTGTGGATTTCATTGACTGGTGAAGCCATGTTTTGGTTTGACCGCCACTAGCTCTTTTCCAGCCTGACCCTATGTCAGCTAACATTGCCCGTTGTCGAGGAAGGCGATGACTAGGCATACGTAACACATGTTCTAACCATTTCAGTCGATGTAATTTCACAGCCTCGTCGATTGATTTCCCCACCTTACCTAGCACTCGACCGACGTCTAACCTCAATATTGCTCACCTTATCATACCACTTCATACAGGAGATAGAACGCAGACACCTATGATGAAAGACAGCTAATCTTTTCATGTCTTCCACTCTCAATGGCCAGGTGATGACGAGGTGACATCAAGTAAAGGGAACCACTGGAAAACCTGGAAGTACTGAACAGCTGTTTCACCCCAGGTTTAAGACTCTTCAGCAATGTGCCCCACCGACTGGAGTTCGAACCCAGAACCTTCCCACTACAAGGCAAGATCGTAGATCATTCAGCAACTGGGAACCGATTCTATGACTAGAGCATGAATTCCAACTTCTACCAATTCGTGATATGTAAAGCACAACCAATGTGCGTCGGTGGCACAGCGGTTAGGACGCCCGCCGACCATGTACATGGTCCGGGATTCGATCCCCAACCACCGGCGCACTCCTTTGTCTCGCTAAGCCAGTAATAAAGCTGGTAAAAAGGAAAGGTTGAGAATGAGGCTAGCAACTCCATCCCGTAAAAGTAAACACCACTGCTACAGAAACTTCAAGCCTCTAGCTTGAAGCCCTATGTTCCACTGGGAAAGTGAAGGAATAAAAAAGCGCAACCACCAGTCAATGTCATAGGCGATTAACTGATCTCTTACCCGACTTGGTGGACCCCGCTGGTTACGTACAACCTCCAAGTTTTCCAATAGTTCTCTAACTGATGTCAGCTTGTGACCAAACTTGTACTGAATATAGCAGACATATCAATGCTACGGACAGAATTTACTGCTTATAATCATCATATCACGCATATACGCATAATCTTTCTTACTTCATGGTATTCAAAGAATGTTCAGCTTTAACTTAGCGCCATAGATACTTGACAAACAACCTTAAGAATATGAAGAATATAAACCCGTTACGCCTAATTCAGGTTAAATAATCGCGGCGCGGCGAGCGCATCGCAGCGCATACATCTACACATATTAGGTGTTATTCAAAGCTTAAAATTAAAAAAGCAAGGTCGATCAAAAGAAAACCTTCTGGTTTACAAATCTTATTCACAACAAATACAGGACACCTAGCTAACATTTAGCAGTTAAAAGTGTACAGATACATATTTATATATAGTGATTACTTTAGGGTAGCAATAAGGCCACATGATCCACAATCAATTGAAATTATAATGCATTAAAACTGTCATCTATCGACAACGTTTATCTGGTTAAGTTATTTTAAAGGAATTTAACTGACATTCTAATTCACTTAGGAAATTTAAAATTTTAAGGATCACTTTACAATAGAAAAAAAAACGAATTTTTATTAATTTTATTAATTTTTCCTCTCCGTCATTCGTCAAAAGTACATAGAAGAGATTAACTTAAAGTGTTAATAATAACTAAAAGAAAAAAAAAGAAGTGAGCGGTCGAGTTATGGAAATCCACTATTTATTACTGTCATCATCATTGTTCCTCTTGGGTTTCGAGTGAAACATAGGGCTTCAACAGCACATGTCTGCATTTTGTCCTATTCTCTGAGGTTCTCCTACAATTGCCTATAGTCTCTCATCTCCTCCATATCACCGGACCGCCGCCTAACTCGTCATTTCCCATTCACTGTCCACTCAAGCGATGGTCTGCATCACGTGACGTGTCAACCAACGGTCTCCTCAGCGTGTGCTTAATCCATCTCCATTTTCTTCAGCACTGTGGATGGACGATAGGTTCTGCGTTGGTATGCTTACAGAGTTTCTTGTCGCTAATTCTTTCTGGTCGGCATCTAATCTTTAATATGGAGCCAGCGAAGGTGGCACCTGTTGGTGAAAGTCTGCAGTCACCAGTCACCAAATTTATGACCCATATAGAAGAACTGACTGGCTTAACGTTAGTGCTGCGAATCTGAATCTTTTTTTCTTATGCTTAGTACAATTGATTTTCAAACTCATTTCACAGTGATGAAAGTCTGAGTGGCCTTTCCGATCCTTGTTTTGACATCCTCATCCATGCCGTCTGCCTGTAGTTGAAACGATGCTGCCTGGTCAGATAAGTGAAAGGAGTGACCCCTTTTAAATTTCTTCTGTTAATAGTGATTATTGTTTAGTTGTTGTTGGTTGGTTATCTTCATCACCTCCATTTTCTCCATATTCACCTGAAGTCCTGTCTCCGTTGCTTCTTCTGCCAGTTTGTTGCTTTTCGCCTGTAAGTCTTCGAGTTATGGGAATCTCCTAAGTTGATAAGAAATGACGTTTAGCTTAACACTCGAACTTCACCTGTTGTTGTTGTTGTTGTTTTTATTCCTTTACGTTACCAGTGGAACATAGGGCTTCAAGCTAGAGCTTTTTTGAAGTTTCGGTAGCAGTGGTGTTTACTTTTACGGGATGGATTTGCTAGCCTCATGCCCAACCCTCCCTCTTTACCAGTCTTATTACTGGCTTAGCGAGATAAATGAGTGCGTCGGCGGCCGAGGATCGAACCCTGAACCACATATAGCGTGGTTGGAGAGCATTCTACCGCTGTGCCAGCGACTCACTGTTGTGCAATACAATTAATTAGTTGTGGTTTGGTGTGTGCTACTGACAAGGTTTATAAGTTGTATACACATACAGATATATTTTGGTGTGGTTGTGTTCTCTGAGCTGGATGGTTTGGTTGCGAAGCTTTCATTGCTCTACTGAGCAACATCTTCAGCGCATACTTCGAAGTATGCGCTGAAGATGTTGCTCAGTAGAGCAATGAAAGCTTCGCAACCAAACCATCCAGCTCAGAGAACACAACCACACCAAAATCATCCACCTGAGCTACAAATCTTCTCTATTATATCTAAAACATACAGATATAAATATGTATATCACTTGGAAGAATATTGAATAGCCGAGATATGGATTTAATCGCGAAGGGAAGAAATGAATGATGCTTGTGAAACAACATGGAAGACACGAAGGGAAGACAAAGCAGCACAAAACCGAAGATATGTGCAAATTCAACATAGAACTTGGCACCGAAGTGCAACAGTTCGAGTTGCCACGTTCCAAAGAGCACACAAAGGTAGACAAGAAAATGAGTGAAGAGAATTAATAGAGTTTTGACAAGTATAGGAGTGAAACAGAATGAGTGATGGTAGAAAGGAACGATTTTGAGCCATGTCACCTATTGTCTCCAGCCACTGATTCTTAGGGTCCCGAGGGCCCCAACCCGGAAGTCTGCATCTCCCTGCCTGACGCAGTTTAATTGTCAAGGATTTCATGGATTGATGAAGCCATGTTTTTGTTTGGCCACCACTTACTCTCTTCCAACCTGCATCTATGTCAGCTAGTAATGCCCGTCGGGGGAGGCGATGGTTAGGCATGTGCAGCACGTGACACCTAGCCATCTCAATCTATGTAACTTTATAGCTTCGTCGATTGATTTTCCCTCTTTGCCCAACACTCTACGCCTAACGTCAACATTACTTACCTTATTATGCCACCTAACGTGAGAAAGAGATCGTAAACATCGATGATCAAAAACAGTCAACCTTTTCATGTCTTCAACTCGTATTGGCCATGTTTCAGAGCCATAGAGAAGGACGGAGCGAACTGCTGAGCAATACACACGTCCCTTGGTTGATAGTCGGATGTCACGCCTACGCCAGAGGTGGTGTAAGTTAGCGAAAGCAGCCCGAGCTTTTTGGATCCGTGCTGAGATTTCGTCACCAATCAATCCGTTGATGCTGATACAACCTCCCAAATAGGTGAAGTGGTCAACATGTTCTATCACTTCACTCCCTATCACTAAGCTAGGAGTTGACGTAGTCCAGTCCTGTAGTAGCATCTTACATTTTACAGGGGCGAATCGCATGCTAAACATACGAAGACTGCTAGACGTAATTTTACCCATACCTGTATATCCAGTTGCCAAAAAATAATTCCGTTGCCAAATACTTTTGTGTTCTGCCGTTACAACGGTACAGCATATCACAATTAAAGTTTTAGGTACAAAATATTACAAATCTTAGTATCTCCACAGTCACTTGAGTTTTGATTTTTTTCGAGTGCCAATTAGTAAATCACTTTAGATAAATGAAATCACTATTGCACACACACATCGGTTATAGAATATACGTCTAAATGTGTGATTTGTCCACTGTCAATGCTAAGTATTCGTTATTGAATTCAAGAAAATATGAAACCCTGTGAATAACAAGTATATTAGTGTAATTTAAAATTATTTCCACAGTTGAGTAATATTCACTGGAGGAGATAGTGGTAACTGAAGAGCATGTTCCAACCATGCAAACCACTGACAGGCTATCAAAATCAAAATAAGGCTTATTTACTTTCACCTGCAAGTGCAGAAGTATTGAAACCGAGACACGACTGACGCTTAACAGGTTGATTAACTCATGCACTCGTATTTGTAAGTCTAGTGTTTAGAATATTAAAACTAGATTATCATAAGTAAAAGAGACTGTGAAAATTGTTTCGACAAAAAGATATCCTGGTATACACTTACAAATCGATAATATAATAGGCTGGAATAATCACGGCATATCACTCAAAATGTGAAAGTTTTAACATAGTAAATTAGCCATCTCTAATATTATTTCCTCAAGATAAAGCTAACAGTTCTTTCAATCTTTATCCAATAAATAGTAATAATAATAAAATAGCAGATAAATTTTTGCAAAAATGCTATTTACCTCTGCTGAAGAAGTTCTACAGGGCAAAGTAGGATTGCAGTTGGGTTGTAAACGTTGAACTGGACGTATTTCAACAGTTGGTAAAGGTAGTTTTGGACCATTACTATTCCACTTCAAACCATACGGGAAATGTTCATCAACTAGTAGGCATAATTCCTCCAGACACGCAAGCCACGAACGTATCCACTCAACATGCTCTGGAAGGCTAAATAGAAGCATAAAATAAAAGGATTAAGCAATCTTATTTAAAAAAAAGTTAATTTGGAAATAAGAGAGAACTTTCCAATCCAGAATTAATAAAACAGGTATTCAGGTTATTTCTAGAAATTTATGTGGAACAAACTACAAAATAATGCAACATTAATGTAACTACAGAACTTGGGAAGTGGGGTAGAATGTAATTCCAAATCAGATCACCTCATCTAGGTCGAAAATAATGCAACACAAGCATGTAATCCCGCAAGCTTATTATGCAGGAGATAGGGCAGTAATTCACCACAGAGATCTCATTTCGCTCCAAACTTGACCACCAAATCCAGTCGACTACACCACCATGAATATACAAGCTGGCACTACTTAATAAATTAAAAGCACTGTCAACACGACAAACAGTGCTAAATGTACAGGAGAAAAGTGTAAATGCATGATGGTAGATACTGCCGATTGACCGATATAAGTAGTTGCATACCACCCGAATCAACAAGTAATGCTTGATTTGATTCCATGTATTACAGTCTGCCCAAGTAGCTGGCTAGCTTTTAAGTGGTGATTTGCCTTCCTAAGCTGAATCTCACCGAGTACACCGCTGGTGAGCTACTCTTCAAACGAACGAAACAGCTGTCCAGTGTTCAGATCACTTCGATCTGACCAGATTACATATTCCGAATATTGAATAACTACAGTTTCCAAAGGAATCTGTAGTGAAACTTCACCTTGTACTGTGTTAGCTGCAAATTGTAAATTAAACTGTAAACTGGGAGTTTCATTGGAGAAAAATGTAGTAGACTGGCATCAACACTTCGTTTATGTTAGTTACACTAAACCGCTAGTTTTTACTCGTTTCTTTTGAAACAAAAAATATATTATATGTCGTTTGTAGTTAATTTGATTACTCCAAACTTAACCAGTCTTACTTCGCAATCTAAAAATGACAAAGAGAACATATAAATTATCCCATTTCACATGAAAATGTGTTGAAAGTTTATAGTTCATAGTATTCTTCGGGTAGATAGTTGTGTGAAAAATTTAACAATAGTAGACTAGATAATTAATCAGCATATATTTTTTTTTATATTTGATCATATGAACTAACGGTACACCTTATTTGTAGCAACTGGCTATTGATAAAACTAGGTTAAATGTGCATTACTAGGGTGATAATTTAGGATTTCATTGTTCCCCAGTGCATCTGCATATGAATAAAACTTCATTGTATCGAGTAATTAGTACATTGAGATCTCTGTGAACACAATTCAATTTAGATTTCGAAATCAAAACTAGGATGTAATCAGTTGACAAGTTTACACTTCTGAACAATTAACAATGCTAGGTGGCACTTCAGCGGCAAACCAAATGATTATGACGTTATTGGAAATTTCAAAAAGTAGAATAATGCTTCATTATCTCTTGATATTACAAACCAAGATAACCAAAGTAAGTTTTAAATTCATAAATGACTGAGTGGTCAAACACACTCCACGAGGTTTGATCCTAAGAGCTCGCAAGATTAATGCTCAGTACTGATTTTCCACATAAAACTTAATAAGAACCCACGCATAATATACGAGGTCTTGGAGGATTACTTAAAAGCTAAAAACACAAGCATCTACGTGGTTTTGATGATTGGAAATTAAATGCCTAAATTAACCATCCGTAATTCCTCTATGCGCTCCAAGTTTTTGAAATTTCAAAAAACAATAAAGATATACATGAAATAAATCTTACCTCTTACGGCAGTATTGGACAACTTTGTTTGCATACAGCCATGCAGAATCCTTCATTTCTTTAACGTATTGAGACGCCGATGACTTAAAATATTTTGCTAATAAGATAATGAAAACTTACATTCTCAACCCAGTTCAATATCAGCATTGAGTCTGCAACAGTTGATAACTGGTACTTTCTAACAGATAAGGCTTCGACGCTGAAGTTCTTGTCTACATTCAAATTACTATGACGATTCTACTTACTGCAATTTCTATCAATTTAAAGTCAAGTTTTTTCAAAAGGATATCCATTTCTGTTTCATTTGGTTTCCTGTATACCATGGAGTCCTGAATAAGATCTCTAACAAAGCAAAAGGCTTCATAAACGCATGATGACTAGAAATTACGTATGGAGTACATCTACTTACTTGGGATTGTATATTGCCACCAAGTTTTTTACTGCACGTTAAATAATTTTTCAGACTTCCTGCCATTAGTGATTCGAAAGCAACCAACCCAGGTGTTTTTTCTGTGTAAATGTAGTCATAACTTTGTTATATTCATAGTACCTACCCAAACCTAACTGAGCAACTTTTTCCAACCGAGCTATTATGGACTCCAAGCGGTCACAAAACTCTGCTCGATTTAGAAAACTAATTATAGCAGAGGCACTGTTATGACTGCCGTCACACAAGAGATTCACTTTAGAGTTATCGATACAATCAACTTGGTGCACTGCAGACCAGTCGCCAAGGCTGGCTGAGCCCCCATCCCCCAAACCGGGAGTCTGGCTAGTAGTTGATAAAGATAAAGTTTCTTTGACACTTCCATCCTGTTCTAACGGTTTAATGTTGTTCGAATTCGATCTCTTATCACAATCAACATTATTCGAATCAATACTCTTCTGGAATTTATGATGATTCTTATGACAAAAAAGACCTTTTAGCCAGGAACTATGAAATAATTAAAATCAATGGTGAACAAACCTGCTTTTTTTCATTCGCTAAGCAGGCTGTTGTAGCGTAACGTGACCTTTGAAAAATTGCAATTCAATTCTCATTTAGGATTCATGAGATATGACGCGAAAATAGAAACTTTAAAGTCCATACTCCTTTTCGCGGACTCTTACCCTTTATTTTTTAGATCGTGCTTCAATAATTTATTCATAAACCAACACAGTTTTTTTAACAGAGGAATGTTGAAAGAGTCATTGATTGAATTGAAAAACCACTACTGCAAGACAATGTAACTCTTTTCTGATCTCTGCACCGTCTGAAATAATAACATCACTTGAAACCCCATATATAGTGACTGTGCCTCTATACAAAAACTATGAACTGTTGGCGGTGATTCATATTTTTATTTCTGTGGTCATAGTAACTTGAAGTATTTGTTATTTTATATGACATTTGAGGAAACGACAAACAATCTTACGCGACGAACCTTTCATACTGGAGTGCTTAAAGTGGTGTCCGTCCAACTTGTTCTTTTAGTCACTGACATTTATTGGCCCATACTAATTTGACAAGGTAGTTTACTACAAATGTGATTGCAACGCTACCACGAAACTTTAACTGTCTCTTGTAAATTCATCGATTGAGATGATCTATTTACGTTGCAGACAACATACCAGACTTATTATCGGACACCACTGTATGTGATGTGATGACACGCAGCGTAACCTGTTTTTGCTACACCTAGGACGGACACTCCTGTACTATCAGCTATTTCTTTATTGGAGAACAAGGTGGAAAAGTTAGATGCCATTTTGTCCAGCCTAAGAGCTAAACACAGTAGGCCACAATCCAAGTCAAGAAAACTTAGTCTTCCTCAAGACAGCAGACCAGGATGCCCTTTAATAATCGACATATATGCTAGTACAGTAGAAAATTCGGACATCAAACTAGCCGGTGTGCGAAACCGCCCGTTTTCATTTGTGGTGACTCGGACAAGGGAAACCGGCCCACCAGACAGTAGTGGCGACGGCTGTTACTGATAGTCACTGGAGTCGCCTTATATGTATGAGGGACAAAACTATGGGTAAGCTATTCCTGGTAGACACAGGAGCAGAAGTTAGTGTGATCCTTCTTTAACTACTCAGGCGACTTCCCCACAATGCAGGGAAAGTGTCACTTAGTGCAGCCAACCAACATACAGACTTATGTTGAACAGTCACTTATCTTCAAATTTAGTGTACATCGACGTCTTATAGAGATTTTCGTAGAAGATGACGTTCGTCACGCTATACTTGGAGTTGATTTCTAAAGCAATTTCAATCTGTTAGTTGATGTCAATTACTGAAAAGCTTACTGACAACTGTGCCGAGCTTCAAATCCATGGAATCATCTCGGATTACTCCGTTTATAAAGTCTGCGTCAAATGCCTGATAATTGTGCATTATCTGCTTTACTGCAATATTTCCTGAAAATTCTACAGCCGTCTCACGGTATCGAGGATGTCCCTTGCTCCGCCACACATGAAATCAATAAGACTGCTCAGCCCTCAAAAGAACATCCCCGTTAGCTACCACCTGGCAAACTGTCAACGACTAAAGTTAAATTCGAACACGTTGCGCAACTGGGCATCATTCGACTGTCCAGTAGTCATTGATCCTCACCCGTGTACATGGCACCAAAGGCCGAGCATGACTGGCTACCATGTGGGAATTACTGTCACCTGCATGTCGCCAATGTTTCTCATGGTTATTTCATTATTATTACATTATTGTAATGTATATTTTCGTATAAACACAAATTTACATGAAAATGCATGCCATTTTTACAGGCACGATCAAGTATGATATAATGTCAAATAGTAGATTGTCTACAAGTTAATAATGTTTTGACAGCTAAATATTTGATATGTATATATAAATACACTCATTATCTGTCTGAGTCTCTGTAGCTTCTTTAGTACTATTATCGGGTTTATTTGGGTAGTAACTACTAGGTCTTCCTCCGGTGAAATGGTGGTGTCGTCATATTGGTCCGTACCGGCAATACCCACATTACTGTTTAACTGTTTGGTGAAGGCTAAACAGAATGTTCCCGCCATCTCCAGACTAGTGAGATATTGACCTTATGGGCCTACTAACGCAGATGTCCCCTGGTTGGTTGGCTTTCTCTCTGACATGAATGAATACAAGTTTTTGGGGTTTGCTAGGAGATTTTTGGCAAGTTTAGCCTGGAATGACCTCCTGTCACTCCTGACTCTCGCGTTGCACCGATTCCTGAGTTCCAGGTATGCATCGTGGTCGGTCTGACTCTTGGATACGCGCCACGTAAACCAAGCCTTCCGCTTTGCTTGCAGAATACGTTGCGTGCCTCTCTTCAACCATGATGACTTTCTTTTGGACTGTGTTGTGATTAAAGGGGTGTGTGAATAATCTCTTTTACCACTTCCCAGTGTTCATCCACGGATAACTCATCCCATGCTAAGGGCCAGTCTGCATCGGACAAGAGCTTCCGCATTTCAGCATAGTCAACCTTGCTATAACACAGACATGGGCGCGTAACGTCCCACTGCTTTAAAAGAACGAGATCAAAACCTTTGACTGCATGGTCACTACTTCCTACAGGAGTCATGATCTGGACCTTTTCGACGAGTAGTTGGTCACTAGTTAGAATGTAGTCTAGTTCTGATGACTTTCCACTAGGGCCCCACCTAGTTTCATCTCCAACATTCTCAGCCAGTCGTGTGTTTCTAATGGTTTGCAGTAGATTTCGGCCGAATTTTCCCTTAGCATACCCCGAGGCAAGGTTCAGTGACGCGGCATTGAAAACTCCAGCTGTGGTGATTTGGCCATGGCCTAAGTCCCGTATCCCTATGATGGTGCTGGGTAGTAGCTGGTTGTGCTCTGCCCCACAGGTGGGTGATCAGCAGATACCACCCAGTAAATGCTTGGTGCGGCCTACTATGCAACGACACCATAGGGAGTCTGGGAGTTCAATAAGTGGTGGGTCCGTTGCGCGAACACATTTAAGTTGCCTGTCAAAGTGTATAGCAAATCCACCCTTCCTTATTATCCCTGTCTCTCCTGACCAGAACCATATCACCCATACTGATTTCGCTGTGGGCGATAGAAGGGGTTAGCCAGGTTTCAGTAAGAATAATTATTTTAGGGTGTAGGTGCAACTAGAAATTTCTGAGTTCGCTTCTTTTTCTTCTCAGTCCCCTCACATTGCTATATAGGTAGCTTACAGTGTGTCTCATCCTCTGCGTGTTGTGAGGTAGTTGACGTTAAGTTGTCTGCCGGTAGGGGACCTAATGTTAGGAATAGCTGGCCGATTCGGATGGAACCGGCCCGATGTAGTTTTTTTCCAAGGATTCAGGTAGGACACTTGGGTGACATAGACTGTTATTCTCAGCACCGCATCGCCCTAGTGTCACTGAAGCTTGCGGACGTATTGAGGACTCAGTTAGCTGCCTCCTTATGGTTCGAGGTCTGCTTTCGCAGCATCGGATGTGTCCTCCCACTTTGCCCTTGGTCTCGTACCACTGTTGAAGTACTAGGGCGAATTGCTCCTGGGAGCTGAATTTGACACTTAGCAGCCTTAGGGAACTAATCAGTGTGAGATGAGTGGGGATAAGTAGTCGGAAAATGGAGATTGCTCCAGAAGCGCCAAGGGCCATCTGAGATGACAGCCATCTCCATTGCTGTACGTCATACGTGTGTTTCTCACAAGCAGTGCCAGCTTCCAGCTCCGGTACACCGTGTACGAGGTAGAAGGCATTAATTCCGGTGACTCCCTTACCATTTGTCTGTTATCCCATGGTCTATCATGTCTCACCCTTATGCTAGAACTGCTGTCGATAGCAAGTACCTGAGCCAGTGATAGTATCCTTTTGGCCTCTTCTTCAGGGTCCAGTGTAACCCTTAATGGAGGTGGCTTACCCTGAGGCGTGTGGACACCCCTGTACAGCCTGCACAATTTCGCTGAAACTAGTGTTCAAACCTCATTTATTGCAGAAATTGGACCGCTGTTCCTGATCGAACAGGGCCAGCTATCCTTGCTTACAGGTATATTAAAAAGGACAAGGGAATTAGACCGACTGACCTGAGACTTAGGTTTGGATTTTGGTTACTTGTATTACTTTGCAGGGTCAGTAACTTTAGGCTTCATCATGTTTTGACCAGACTTTGCTGTGTTGCCAAGCTTGCTAGTGGATGCAAGTGGTGTTTTGGCAATTCTATCCTCCCCTGATGTTGTGGATGCAGCCTTGGGACTCTTCACTTTGTGAAGATTAGCATTTCCAGTCAGTTGGACTGGAGTATCCTTCCTGCTCTCTTTAAAAAGCTTTGGTAGTGTGGTGTTAGCAGGTGGGGAGCTGCATGGGACTGTGTTGAGACACAGAAGTGGGGTGCTGTCTCTGCTATCCACAAACACGCCGTCTGGGACTGTGCCAGGGCGACAAAGTTGGCAGACATACCAGAACCATGGGCATGGGTTATTTCGCATAAACTCATCGTATGATTTCGGCACCCTTTGTCACAACGGCAGTGTACCCATTGTTTGCAAAAATTGCATTCAAATGCTGAGTCAGTTTTAGAAACGATGACACTAAATGCCTGACGTTTGTCTCCCTTCCTTGATAACGCCTTCGAGGTCTTATGACGTCTTGAACGTCTCTTTTTTACCGTGTTTCACGAACTGGCTTTCAATGGATACAGGTGTAGTATCAGAACAGGCGAGATGTACGCGGGTCTTTAGAATCGGTATGCGAGATGGTGTTGATGTCCCCGGGTCATTGCCTCCCCTGGCTGAAGCCCTTGTGACTACAGAATATGGTGTTTTAGTGTTTTTTACCAAGGCTACTTTCAACAGCCATACTAGCAATCACAATAACTTATGCTATATACGAATAAGGGAGCAACAGTTTCTACCCAAAAGAACAAGAATAAGACTGATAAAGTACAGAATAAGGAAAAGAAAAGGTTTTCGACTTTACATAGTACTTTCTGGATGATCGGCTCCACAGCAATCACGTGGTAGACCAACAAGTCTCGTTTATCTGAACGAGTGAGGAAGATGCTGCTGCAGAAGTGGCACGTGAAGCTTTGGCAGTAGTTCGAGACAGCTGGACTTACCACACAGAGATTCAATATGTAAGTAATGGCTGAATTTAATTCATCGGCCAGGTAGATCAGGTTTCCCAAGTGGATAATTCACAAAATAGGTATTTTTCAGATGGAGATGAAAAAGCACGTCGTATTCAGGGAGCGCGCCTGTTGGCAGAGGTTGTCAGGAGTGCTTGTACGCTGCAGGAGTTAGGTTTGTGCACATGCTGTGAAGACATCTCTTGCAGCTATCACACCGCATTCCTCCTTCAACTGAGAATAGACACATAACTCTTTCGCCGCGGTTCCTTTTGATAGGCATACTTATCAGAATGAATGCGGAGTACGAGATTCAAATATGACCTTATATATATGACCTTTATGTAAAACAGCGATAAAAAACCAATGAGTGTACCAAAATGGATATAAAATAACAATTAGGTTATAAGAGGACACTTCCTATTGGTAAATAGACTGAAAACAGAAAATTATATAATTATAAAACTGAAAAGCAAAGTAATTTCGATCATAATAAATTGATTTAAACACAACAGAAGCCGAAATTAAACATGAGCGTGAAAGAACTCTTTCTTTTCAAAAATCGCGCAGTAGGTTGCAATCACACCGTGCGAGTGACCTTCAAGTGCTCTTAGCCTATCCTGTCCTTACCCTCACCCGCGCTTTTAAAGTTGTAAGTGTGAGTTGTGCAATGTCTTTTTTAAGTCTATTATAATGGATAATGAAAGGGAAGCATTGGTGATGGAAATCGCCCCGATGTCTTACAAGTATTTTATTCATTTTAATAAACCTTTGTGCTTCAGTTTGGATAGGAAAACAGACATGTCATTAATCCATAGTTTGCAGACGAAATGAAAGATTGACTTTGGAATTGCTAGGTGATCTTGCCAAGAGAATATCTCTCAATTACATAGTCGAGGCTGATGAATGCCTTGTAAATCCAACTCCTTGTAGCATGGAAAACATGCATGTCCACATGCGATTTACCTTACCAAGTAGGGTTCGTAACTGCAGTGTCACTGCATGCAGTGTCTAAGAGTAAATTTTCCAATAATACTACTGAAAGCAATTCAAATGCGAACATTTGGGCCACATTCCTGAAGGTTACAATAACCACTAACGTGTCAATTGTTGATGGTGAGAAAATAATGTACTTACGTCTATACTGAGTTGTTGGTGTCAGTTTTTCATCTTTTGATAGCATGAGCCTGCAGTTGAATATTGGTTGATTGTCACTGTTTTACAATGGTACACATCAAGTTTGGCCGATATTGGGTATACTGGTGAAACCGTTTCTTGGTGATATATTCCTTATCGGTGTTTATGCTGGTTTTGATAAACCGTCACTCTTCAGTTTTTGATGCCAGTGGTCACGCACATGGAACATTTATATGCACATGGTTTGCATTTTAATGACAGGCATATCGGCTTCCGTCATCACAACGTTATCTGAAAAGCCGATATAAATGCCATCGTCTCAGCCGCCGAATCACAGTACTAGCACATAGATCCAGAGTCTCATGTGGAAGCTACATGGAGCCAATTCAAGCAACTTCACTCTTGGGTAACCCAACCCTTAATTCCTTGGTCTGTCTTTAAGTGTCGAAAATACTCCCGCTTGGTAAGCCGGGAGATTCGAAGATCATTCAAGCGTAAACACTAATCCATTCAGTGCTCCCCATTTGTTGGCATTTGTTTCTATGTATTTTGTGGTAATCATATTTCCTTCACGCCATTGAATGTAACTCACTACCTCGTCTCCCTTCTCCCTCAATGAAACTTATATTCTGTTGACCATATATACCTTAGTATGTTACCCAGTTGTCTATCCACATTTTATCTCATTTTCTGCATGACTGTACATTTTATATACATTCAGTTGACAATATGAACTAACGAAATATCACTCCATCTTATTCATTTACCTCAATACAGTTTCTGATATGATTTTCACTTGTCTTCACTGACTGGCTGTTTGTATTCTAACAATCAGAATTATAACTGTGGAGCCTGAGGAAGAAGTTATCGGAAACAGTTGTTCGCTCAACATCATCTTGTTCTGATTAAACTATGGGGATTTTTAATTTTCTGTTAGCAGAAATGTTAAAGTCTGTTTATCGCATTTGAGACTTCTGAGGCCAGAAGGTTGTACACCGTTGCCAGGAGCAAAGCTATTGCAGGAATCCGTCAATCAAGGATGAAGTTCGAAATGCATCTAGCCCAAATTGCAATGGCACATCTCGAGAAAATTCTTTCGAACATGAACCTCAGGAATAAGACATCCACTGGGGTCTCAAATCTGACTATTGATAACGACACAACTTAAGGAGACCAGGAAGAAACAGTCTTCACATATGAGTGGTCACTCGCCATATCATCAGCTCCGGTCGCGTCGGAGGAACACATTGTTGGGTTCCGTCGACACCTACCTAAACATATTCCGTTCTCTAAAGAAACTACAGTCAAGGAAGTCAGTAGGACCCGATAACCGTCATTCAAGGCTTTTCAAGGAGCTATCAGCTCACACAGCCGGCCCACTAACCACTATCTTCAAGCTATGTCTCCTAAATGGAGTGTTACTGCGTGACCAGAGGGGCCACAGTAACCCCCATCCACATTATTTTCGCGCTCTAATTTGGTATATAATTACTTTGTTTAATACACTTCACTACTTCTAGACTATGTGTTTTGTGTTTAAGAGTGCATTTGAGGTGGTCTTGTTTTTCTATTTGAAAGTTAAGCTCCTTGAAGTTTTAATCTACTCTGGATAAATTGATGCCCCAGATTTCATGCATCACACTCATAGATTCTCCTGCTGATGATAACCAACCACCAGTAACGTATTTTAAAAGAAAAACCCATCCCACACTTCTGCGACAAATGGAGGTATTGTTCTTCGTGCGATGCCTGTGCTTACAATCAGTGTTAATTACAATGTTTGAAAGCTTTGCTTTAAGGTTTGAGACGAGGTAAAAAAAATTACCACCTGACTCCACTGGTTTTCAGGAGTATTTACTGTAAAAAGAGATCTAGCAGACTAGTGTAGGTTACTGGTTGTCACAGCTTTTTCTGTAGCGACCATATGTGGATAGTTTGATTGATATATTATGGTGAAGACTACAGTCATTAAGAGTAATTAACCCAATAGAGTCAGATGGTTTTTCATGTTCGGACAGCAATACGTTGATTAAATGTGTACTCTTCTACAGATTGATTCATGAATGCAAGGATGTGAGTCCCATAGTTGCTGTATTTCTTGACCTGAAGATGACATTAGACTCTGTCGAGTGTGAGTTTTTGTGGTATTGTTTAGCTATTAAAATATGTTAGTATGTTGTGCTAATCATGCAATACCACTCAAACTCATAACCCTGCGAAGAACTGTCGTCTGAAGTAATAAAAACCAGTGCTTTGTTAGGCAGATAGGAGGGTGAGTGTCTTTGATTCTGACCTCCTGAGGAATGACTTCTCATAGGGAAAGTTCTAGATGGCTTAGATCGCGCACAAGTTATGATCCCATAGGGTGAAAAATGTTGAAAAGTTTTAGTCTGTCGAACACTACCAAACTTTTAAATGTGTTTTGCATTTAAGATGTAAGACCATTTTACACCACTGATCTGTACAGACTTCTCGTTTAAGAATAAGAGGTAAAGTAATATAGTGTGTTGACCAACTCATCTATTTGGGGAGTTGTATCTTTAGTTAGTTAGGTACTGGTCCCGTTACTACATCAGAGGCGGTATTTCAAAATAAAGCAAAAACTACTTGTATTTACATGTCGTCCCACCATCCGATACCTACCGGAGTAGGACGTAGACACCGGTCTTCTGTTCGTAACTTAATGTACAAAGTCTGTGTTTAATTTGAAATAAGGCAAACAGTAGGACCTGATGGAATGATTCCAGAGGTGTTTAAGGACGATGGTGACACGTTGCGATCTGGGTTAACTAAGGTATTTGACAACGTCTAGGAATCAGAGGTAGTCCCGTTGGACTGGTGTAAGTCACTAATCATCCTAGTTTACAGTATGGGAAACAAGTCTTCCTGTGACCATCATAGATGGATTAGCTTACCTGTTATGGTATCTAAAGTTTTACGCCCCATAATTATGCGTAGATTAAGTGGTGCTCGGAAGAAACAAACACCAGAAAACCGGTCAGGCTTTAGACCACGTGGAGACTGTATTAGTCATGTCTTCACGCTTCAATAGATTCTGGAACGCAGACATACTTATTGGCGTCCAATGATTCCCATATTTCTTAACCTAAAGGGGCCATTCAATTGCATTAACGGATAGGTACAATAGCCATTTTTCTCTTCTCTTCTCTCATTTTCCTGTCTACCTTTGTGTGCTATTTGGAACGTGGCAACTCGAACTGCTGCACTTCGGTGCCAAGTTCTATGTTGAATCCAGCAGCAGCAGCATTTTTAGCCGTGAAGGGTGTCGAGACTGACTGATTGGTTTCATGGTCGAACTTTGCATCGATGTGCAGCAATTCGAGTTACCACATTCCTTTTAGCACACAAAGCAAGAGAAGAGAGTAGAGAAAGATTCAAAAGACAGATATGAGGCAAAAAGATATTGTCATTCATGAAGAGTGAATTCATCTGCGCCATTAAGAAAGATGTTGAGGCGTCCCGAGAGCGTACATCGCACTAATCAAGACACTTTATTCGAACTTGCTCAGCCATGTAAGAGCTTATGGAGAATTATCATCTGAAGTAATTACAACCAGTGGTGTCCGTCACGGATACCCACTGTCCCCTTTTCTGTTTAATTTCATAGATGGACTTAACCCTAACTGACTTCAATGACTCAGGGATTGGCTTGTTACCAGGGTGTAGTCTTATTGACTTAGAATATACGGATGATGTAGTCCTCCTAGATAGCGCTGGTAAAATGCAGTCTTCTGAACACCTTGAGCAGCGATTTCCTCCTGTCACATGCAGGATGATGCTACAGGGCTAGTTTGAAAATAGGGAGTGAAGTGGTAGTGCGTGATAATCACTCCACACTTATTTTGGAAGTTGCATTACCTCAATGGGATGATTGCTGACGAAATCTAAGCACGGACACAAAAGTCTTGTGTGGGATTTGCTAACTTACTCCGTATCTGGCGTAGACGTGATATCCTGCTATCAATCAAAGGATGTGCGTACCGCACAGCACCTATGTAAGGTGGTGTAACGGGGTGAATAATACTGAGGTTAGGCGCTGAGTGTTAAGTAAAGAGGGAATGCCAATCGATGAGGTTGTGAAGCTACATCGATTGAGATGACTAGGACGTGTGTTACACATGACTAGCCATTTCCTTCCTCGACGGGGAATGTTATCTGACATAGGATCTGATTGGGAAATAGCTAGTAGGGGTCAAACCAAAACATGGAATCAGTCCATGAAAACTTTAACAGTTAGTTTGAGCCAGCGACGTAGGGAGGTGTAGACTGCTTGGCTGGTTCAGGTCTTCGGAATGATAAGAACCAGTGGCTGGAGACAATTGGTGAAATGGCTCAAAGCCGTACTCAGTGGTGCAGATTTATTCACTTTGTGTTCTCTCGAATGCACTAGACCTTTTTTAATATTACTGTTCTCTCTCCCTCATTTCTGCTTGCTATACATCTTTTGAATTTTTTTTCTCGCTTTTGTGTATCTTTGTGTGATAAATGGAGTGTGGCAACTCAAACTGCTGCGCTTCTGTGCAAAGTTCTATATTGAAACCAGTTATTTACATGCTGTTATTGTTAGCGATGAGACACACCAGCTGTTTGAGGTCTAATGATTCTATCCGGTTGTCCTAAACTCGGTAGGCAAAGCGGGATTTGAAACACTTACTTAGTGGTTTGAATTCAAGCATGTAAACTAATCAAGCATGTCTAACAATTTTGCGAAAATGGAATCCTATTTATTGGCATGTATAAACTTTTTCAATTACCAGTAGACGATCATTCGCGCTTGACTGTTTATAACAATAGCTGAATTCTAAAAATGATCTAGATGGAGCGATTGCTGGATTCAAGGTTGAAATGTTGAAAATTAGTCACAGCGAATGTATGATTTATTGCTGTTGTTAACAATATTTTCGTTATTCTTAGAAATTTCTAGAGTGACACACTTCATTTCAAGATTTTTGAGATTATAAGTACACTTATTCATTGATGAGAAGTTGAATGGTGGTTCGATACCTATTTCATGCACTTGGTTCCCTCAATAAATTTCTATAAAGAAAGATCTAATTTACAGTATAAAATGATTTCATCGTTATATTTCACAGGTTCTCCTCATCAGCTGCTGTAGACTACCTGAAATTACAATGGTTATAATAAATGAGAATAGCATACTTCAATGTGAACATAGATAAAACAGAGGTGATGAAAATTCCTGAGCAACACCATCAACAACAACAACAACAACTGACAACAATCAGCATAAATGGGAGGAACCTGAAAGAAACAACCTCCTTTACCTGCCTACCTGGGAAGCATCGTTTCAACTACAGGCGGAACTGACGAGGATATCAAAGCAAGGATCGGGAAAGCAAGACAAGCTTTCACTACCCTCAAGTCTGTGTGGAGGTCAACAACACTCAGCATCAAAAATAAGATCGGGATTTTCAACTCCAATGTGAAGTCAGTACTACTATACGGATCAGAGACTTGGCGCGTCATAAAGAGCATCTCAAACTGCAGACCTTCATTAACAGTTGTCTTCGCTCAATACTCAAGATGAGATGGCCAGCCAGAAAAGATCAGCAACAGGGATCTTTGGGAACGAACCAACACAGCAGGAACCGATTGTGAAACAAATAGGCAGGAAGAAATGGAGATGGATTGGACATACTCTGAAGAAACCATCAAGTGACATCACTAAACAAGCCATCGCTCGAGTGGAACCCGAGAGGGAAGCGGCGAGTTCGTCGTCAGTGCAAGGGTGACTTGGAGGATGTCATGTGAAGAGGAGATGAAAACGTGTGGGCAAACTTGGAGCCAGGTGAAGACTCTAGCAGAGAACCGAACGCAATGGAGACACACGGCTGAAGCCCTATGTTCCTGTAGGAATTAAAGGATACAATAATAATAATAATAATGTTTGAATGGTATTAGCGAAAATATTATAAAAATTAACATATGTATAAGCATTACAATTCCTAGTTTAAGTTACCATCAATTTATATGCTTTCAAAATAGAAAAGGACGAGAGGCCAAGCAAAAGACAGAAAACAGAGAAATCTAATAAACAGTGTTAGCCTATAAGTTCAGATAGAACCTCAAGAAGGTTATAGTTCATAAGACTGAAATTTGCTCAATGAGCTAAAATCCCTAATATAGATGACTAATCAATGTAATCAAAATGCAGTTATCAAGGAAGTGAGAGATTGACTACAGTGTCTTTCTGTATGCATAAGTTTGGTTTGAAACGTTTGATTCGAATTGCTTCAGAAAATCGTAGTAAATTTGCTGTCCTTTGTATGTTTAATATTTTGAAGGATTTGGAAATCTCGATGAAATGACCCGTATCCACAAGATGTCTGGTAATTGTAGTTTGTGATGAATATCTGCTTCCCTGTAGGCTTAAGGTTTTATGGGATATTCTCAGAAATAGGATAAGAGCCCCTTCTTTCTGTCCTTCCAATGTAATTGCTCCAACAAGTGCACGTAAATTTATAAACGTAGTTGGAGATAACATCAGCAAGGTATTTATTTAGTTTAGACTGGCTTATAGAGCAAGTGGTGTTGTTTAGTGTGACGATTTTAAATTCATATTTATTATTATTATTCCTTTACGTTCCCAGTGGAACATAGGGCTTCAAGCTAGTGACTTGAAGTTTCTATAGCAGTGTTTATTTTTACAGGATGGGGTAGCTAGCCTCATGCCCAACCTTTCTTCTTTATCAGTCTTAATATTGACTTAGCGAGGTAAAGGAGTGCGTCGGCCGGTGATCAAACCCCGGACGATGTGCATGGTCGGCGAGCGTCCTAACTGCTGTGCCACCGACGCACGTTTAACTTCATAGAAGCATCTTTTTATTGCTCCTTTCATTCTCCTGTCAATTTTTTGTGATACTGTTTCACCTGGGGTTCTAGTGGAAAGTTGTGACCAGTAGGGTGCAGCAGGTCGTGTGTGAGGACAAATACTCGCCGAAGACATTGGCTAGCGATCGTGCTATGTCGTGAATTGGCAGAAGTTAGAATTCATGGGTCATTGGATCGGGTCCCGGTGGCTTAATGGTCTACGAGCTCGCTTTGTAACCACAAGGTCCTGGGTTCGAACTAGGGCGAAACAGCTGTCCAGTACTCCCTGTTGGTTTTCCAATGGTTCTCTAACCAATGTCAGCTCATGATGAAATCCTGTAAACACTTTCTTCTTTTCAACATTTGAATGTTTCGTCTTCTCATCCTCTTATTCGCTATACTATTTCTTTAGATTTCTGTTGATGGTTGACAATGCAGCTAAAAAGCTTTTGGATAAATTCAATATTGATACCAACAAATGGTCATATTCACGTTTAACTGTTGCAGTAGTAGTGCATGAATTTCTTGGCGCTGGATTACTTGTGGGATTCTGGATAGGATGCTACAAGAAACAACCACTGAAATACCTTACTTTATTTGCTCCAGCTCGCATTCAAACTATGTACTCAAAGGGATTGGATTGGTCAGCACGAAAACTTCACCGACTACCGTCTTTCATTGTTTCACGGACAGATCCTAACAGAATTCTTATTAGCGGAGCTGAGAGCTTTGTCCTGCGTAAATTATTGTCACCAGTTACAATCCCTGGAAAAATATATATGGCTGTTTTGGTTTCTGGGATTACAAGTTGACAAGTGATCGAATCTTTACTTATTATGTGTACAAAGCTTTTAATACAACTAGTAAATAATAATAATAATAATAATTTGCTTTATTCCAAAACAGTACTTGTGATACAGAATGGAATTCTCAGCATTTTTACTACAGTATTGCATCCAGTTAGTACATTATCAATAAATAGAATTCTACATAGATTGAGGAAATCTCAGTTCATTATTACAACAATACATTGGCATGTCGGTAGCAAAGGTAAAGCTGAACAGTGTTTGGAGGTGTTAGAAAAGTGGGGGCTGTCTTATTAACTGGCGTAAGCGAGAGAAAGAAACAAAGCAGCACATAACGGAAAAAAAAGAGAGAGAGAGAAAAGGAAAAGAAAGAAAGAAAATGTTGTACCTATAAATGATATGAGTTGGAAAGACGAGATCCAGTTGTTCTACTGACTATTTAATAAAATTATAGGTATCAAGCCTGATACTTTCTTTATCACACAGAACACAAGCTAAGTAGGGTATGGTTGAGCTTTTGTACTTCCTAGTGCCAGCATATAGTTTTCTATATAGGCTTCTGGTTCTGCCTGATGAGATGCAAGGGGAGAGTTGTGAGTGAAGAGGGTGGTGTGAGTTAGACAGAATGGATTTAGCCCATTTTTCACATGAGTCCAAGTGTCTGTCGACCAGAATATTAACAAGCTGGTTAAGTGGCACGTTGCTTACCCTGCTGACAACCTTTAACATCCTACGTAATAAGATATAGTCCTTCTTCAGTAGCCCGGGAAAAACTAAGGGGGAACAATAGAGAATAATAGGCAGAATGCGAGAATTAACGAACTGTAGGAGTAAGGGCTGGGTTATACCAGAATGTTTTAACTTCTTGATGTAGAAGGTAAGACGGAATATTTTCTTAGAAATTGCTAAGATATGAGACGACCAGGAGAGATCAGCAGATAGAATGACACCTAGGTATTTAATTTCTGATTTGGTTTCTATTTCAGTGCCGTCTATGTTGCATACCTCGTGAGAGCCGACCAGTTTTGTTTAGGTCACATCTGAACTTTACTTATATTTATACTGTTAGAATTTTAAAGTGTTTTCGTTAAAAGACATTCTTAATGAGATTTTTTTACCTTCGGTTTATAAGAACGGCAGTTTACCTGTAATTGATAAGTGTCAATATAACTAGAGGTGGTGCTGTCTCTGATTGTATACTAATCTTAGTTAGTCCCAGTTTATAAACGCGAATCCAGGTTTTGGTAAAATTATCTTATGCATCGTAGGAAAAATAATGAATATTAAATGAGACTTGCAAAGCAGTGACGGTGTGATGGCAGAAAATTAAAAAAAAACTGGAAGCGAACCTTTATTAGGCAAAAACCTATTTATATCAAATGGATGGGAAAGTTCCAGAATAATTTCCGGTTAGGGGTCAAATTAATAAAAATTACAATTAGGAATTAGTATGCCATAATAAACAGGGGGGCGGATAAAACTCGAACAAAGTAGCATTATAATAACTAAGAAGATTGACATTGTGCAATTGGGGGTTAGAAATGTAAAAATAACAAAATATACAGGATGTTTGGATAAAAAACGAGTGTGATGAATAATTGTTTATGCAATCAGGGATTAAATATGTAGAAATAGTAAAATGACAAAATAAGCAGGAAGTGTGGATATGAAAATATGGTAGTGTAGACAGGGATTAAGAAAACTTAAAATAACATGAATAAACAGGAAGTTTAGATAAGAAGGGCGTAAACCAGTGCATATACCAGTTTACTTGCTCTTGTGGAGCTGAGTACATCGGCCGTACCATGCGCCGACTTGAAAAACGCGCTCGTGAACACTACCCAGCCTGGCTAGTAAAAGGATGCCAAAAACGTGTATACAGTTCAGTGACAGAACATCTGGTCAACTCAGGACATTCAGCGCCTTTTGAAAAATCCTTCAAAGTAATATACAAGATTCAATCAAACCTATCAAAGGGAGTGAAATCAAGACATTTGGGCATAGCTGAGGCGTTAGCTATCCAAAAACTCAAACCCACTCTTTGTATCCAAAAGAAATACGTCCAACCCCTGTCCCTGCCATGGCCATCATAAACAGGTAAAATTTTTTAATGACCATCCCATCGCCTTTCTTATCTAAACTTCCTGTTTATTCATGTTATTTTAAGTTTTCTTAATCCCTGTCTACACTACCATATTTTCATATCCACACTTCCTGCTTATTTTGTCATTTTACTATTTCTACATATTTAATCCCTGATTGCATAAACAATTATTCATCACACTCGTTTTTTTATCCAAACATCCTGTATATTTTGTTACTTTTACATTTCTAACCCCCAATTGCACAATGTCAATCTTCTCAGTTATTATAATGCTACTTTGTTTGAGTTTTACCCATCCCCCTGTTTATTATGGCATTCTAATTCCTAATTGTAACTTTTATTAATTTAACCCCTAACCAGAAATTATTCTGGAACTTTCCCATCCATTTGATATAAATACACGAATGTACAGCCTAGATGATGACTTCGTCGAAAAGAAAATTTTCTTCGCTGCAACTGTCTTTTTATTCCCTATGATCAAATTTATATATTCCTTGATTTAAAAACCTATTTATACATTCTTAACCACATTAGATTTTGACTAGATTAGAGGAGAATAAATTGTTCTTATTGGTTAGTAGTTGGCCCAAGGTTAAATGAATTGACCAATCGGGTTATTTCATGTCTCCAGATTTAAGGAATGAACACTTCTACCTCTTCAATTTTTAGCCACTTCCTATGCGTCTGCATCACGCCACAATGGGAGATACTGTCTTTATCGCAGATCCGGATAAGTGCACATCAGTTGAGTTAGCTTCATCCGATCAACTTTATTATTGATTTTGGCTTTTCTAGAAAAAGGAAAATTGTCTAGTATGTTGTTCAGGTGTGAAATAAGGGTTTTTAAATTTGAGTTCATTATTTGATTAAAGTTTTTGCTCATTAGCTGGTAAGTGAACACAAGAACTAAGAATCAGGTGGTCAGCTTAAAGATTTCCATTTAGAGAAACTGATGTATGCTTAAAAAATAAGAAGTGAAAACAAGACACATAGTTCAATGAAGAGGCACTTCTCGGCGAGTTCATTTCCCCTTCATCTGTACATTCCCATCTAAATACAGGTTTCTACATGGAATAGGCTGGTGGTAACAAAGGCGATGAGTTGTCACAATCATAGTTGTTGTCGATATTAGTCAATGGATAAGGGGGGAGTTGAATAAGTGTATCAGAGTTACGTAATAAGGTCGATAACATAATGTGAATGAGTTGTAGTTAGAGTGCACATAGAAATGAAAGAAAATATTGAATTTTGAATTTGACCACGGACTGATATCAGTTTGAGAACCATTGGAAACCCGTTGGGAGTAATGGACAGCTGTTTCATCCTACTTTAGGACTCATCATCAGTACGCACACAAGGCAAGCTCGTATACTATTCAGACTTGTGACTGGAGGGTCCTGGGTTCGAACCTCAGTGGGTGCATACTGCCAATGAATCCCAAACTAGAATGAAACGGCTGTCCTGTACTCCTAACTAGTTTTCATTGGTTTTCTAACTGATATCAATCCGTGGTCAGATTCGGAAAAACAAATCAACAGAAAAAGAAGATAAAATTAATACCATTTACAAAATAAATTGTATGAACTGCAACAAGCATTACATCGGCCAAAGTGGGCATCCTCTTCGAATTAGAATCCAAGAACACAAATCAGCTGTGAAAAGACGCGGCATATATTTTTTACTATCAATGCATATAGACAATTGTGGACATCAATTTGATTGGGATCATGTCAAAATCTTAGACAGAGGAAACACCAAAAGTGCAGTCAGGGAATTCCTAGAAGCCTTGTACTCAAACGAAAATGCAATTAACAAACACATTAATATAGACGAAATACAATACAATGCACCAAAGAGAGGACTAGACGCATCACACTAGTTACTAGTGTCAAATCAAAATATCCACTACAGTCCTACAGGAGGTCAATCGCGAGCCCGAATAGCTCAGTGGTAACGTCTCTGACTGCAGCACTGGGTGACGCGGGTTCGAATCTCAGAAGGGACATGAGTTCCTTCAAGGTTGCAGATACGCCTTGCTGACGAGTGCCAACTAGCACGAAACCTAGGTCCAAGGCTTCCTGCCGATTGCCTCCAACCACCTAATATCATCACAAACTATGTACACCGTGATGGCGGGCTACCTAGAATGGTGGCCACATTACAACCTGACTGATAAAATTCAGTCTGCACCAAAGAGAGGACTAGACGCATCACACTAGTTACTAGTGTCAAATCAAAATATCCACTACAGTCCTACAGGAGGTCAATCGCGAGCCCGAATAGCTCAGTGGTAACGTCTCTGACTGCAGCACTGGGTGACGCGGGTTCGAATCTCAGAAGGGACATGAGTTCCTTCAAGGTTGCAGATACGCCTTGCTGACGAGTGCCAACTAGCACGAAACCTAGGTCCAAGGCTTCCTGCCGATTGCCTCCAACCACCTAATATCATCACAAACTATGTACACCGTGATGGCGGGCTACCTAGAATGGTGGCCACATTACAACCTGACTGATAAAATTCAGTCTGCACCAAAGAGAGGACTAGACGCATCACACTAGTTACTAGTGTCAAATCAAAATAGACGAAATCTACCAACTAATAAAAAATAAATCAGGTGACCAGAAAGTTTAATATCCAAGTCAATAGAAAATCATCAATATATGTGTAAAGATGGTTACCGGGAGACGCAATTATATCACTCATGAAGAAATTTAAATCATTTCACTTTATGCTAAAAATTGCGCTGAAGGGGGATGTTGTCGAGCAGGGGGACGACGAAAGCTCCGCAACCAAACCAATCAGCTCAGAAACACTACTAATTGCAAATCATCCACCTGAGCTGCAAATCTTCTCTATTATTTCAACAAATCAACCCTTGAAAATATGGAATTATCTAAGAGTCCTAAAGAAATACAAAATTTACAAGGGTTTTAGAAAAACAGTCAAAAATCAAGTCAGTAGAAGTCAACAATAGTGTTACCATGCTAGTAGGAGTGGTTAAATAATTTTCTTTTGTATGCATAGTTCAGGTTTCTCCAAATGGAATGGCTAAGGCTTCATTCACGAATGCACAGGAGACGAAAGCGTGTTGTCTTTGGCAGGTTATTCTTCACTTTGTAGATTACTTTGAAGGAGGAGGCGTTTGTTCTGATGGAATGACTAGTATTGACAAGGTATTTGATTATTGCAGTCCTTTTAGATCCACAAAGTGAACTCTTGAAAATTAATCTGATGCTCGGGTTACACAACGAAGTTTCCTGGAAGTTCTGGTGAGAAGTTGTGACCGGTGGTATCCACCCGGTCGGGAAGGAGGACAACATACTCACCGATGACATTGGCTGGTGGTCGGTTGTGCTAAAATCACGAATTCGTAGAAGTTAGAATGCATGGACTGGCCACTGGATTGCCAGGCCCCAATGGCTGAATAGCCTGATGAGCTTGACTTTTAACCAAAAGGGCCTGTGTTCGAACGACAATCGGTGCATACCTACTAGCGATGAGTCCCAAGCACTAGGACGAAAGAATCCGGGGTCAAAATTGAAGCAAATCAAATCCTCCCCCATACACTAACTCTTAAAAATAATACTGATACAAGAACATCTACAACAACTGGTGAGTAGTAGTTAGTTATCAGTAGAACTTTGGACTAACAAAGTCACATGAGGGATAAGTTTACGCATTCTTCACATGTAATACTTTATATATTATATCTTCCATAGTGGATCTACATGGGAATTCAATTGAATATTTGATTACATACATACACACATACACACACATCCAGTAATACAACACAAAGCTGGCAATCAAGTGAATATCATGAGTACGCCCTGATTGTTGTATGTGATTGTGTCGATTGCATTTTTGATAAATAAATTATCCTAATAATGATGATAATAATAATCTGTTTACAGTATGGGGAACATTTAATTTATTTTCATGTATAATTGACATGAAACGATAATAGTAATATATATATATCATTGTTCCCTTGGGTTCCTAGTGGAACATAGGGCTTCAGCTGCACGTCTCCACTTGCGTCTGTCTTCTGCTGTACTTTTCACCTGCATCCATGTTATTCCATACTGTTTCAACTTCTCTTCATACTATCTCCTCCATGTCACACTTGGACGTCCCACTCACCGCTTCCCTTTCGGGTTCCACTCGAGCTATGGCCTGACGCGCGATGTCACCCAGCGGCCTCCTCAGCTCAGCGAGTGTCCAATCCATCTCCACTTTCTCCTGCATATATATATATATATATATATATTCCTATACGTTCCCAGTGGAACATAGGGCTTCAAGCTAGAGGCTTGAAGTTTCTGTAGCCGTGGTGTTGATTTTTTACGGGATGGAGTGGCCAGCCTCATGCCCAAACTTTCCTTTTTACCAGTCTTGTTGCTGGCTTAGCGATGTAAAGGAGTGCATCGTCGGCAGGGGATCGAACCCCGGACCACAGATGGTGTGGTTGGCGAGCATTCTACCACTGTGCCACCAGCGCACACATATATAATTATGAAAAAGAGAAGACGTTCAGCGAAGAGACTCTTTTCGACGGGAATTCATTCACATAGCTGTACAGTCGCATTTATATATAATTATTTTGTTTGTGTGTGTGTGTGTATATGAGGTTTGTCAAGTTTAGATAATTAATCAGGTAATGCAAGAATGATCCAATATAGAAACAAGGTTATAATTAGACAGCAAGCAAAGTAAGATTGAATTAGTAAGTTAGATGACGTGATATAATTGACTAAAATATTTAAACTTAGGTCAGGATAGCAACTGAGGTAATTACAGGTAGAGACTAAGTAGAAGTGGGGTAGAGAATAATGCCATTTAAATTAGAACTGAAATTGAGCCAAAAAGATGGATGAAGTAACAAAAATGACTAGAAATTGAGTGTTGGTCAAGTCAGTAACAGTGGTAGTGAGGTGTAGAAATTCAATCGGGGGGGGGTAGAGAACAAGAAGGTTGAAAATGTAAAATATTACAATTGAGAAGACAAAATAATACTAATGAAGAGACAGAAAGGAAAAAAAGATTAGGTAGAATTTACTTGTCGGGTAATAAGACAGATTACGTCCATTGCAAGTGTAGTGATTGAACGAACTTCTTCTTTATGCAGACTTCAGGGGCTTAGCAAGTGAATTGCCATTGCTTCTGCAGTTTGAAGAAGTCTGATTCGTACACCTTTAGGAAGACTACTTCTTACTCTGTAGACGATTTTGAAGTTTGTTTGGGGTGTAGCTTGGTGTCCGGATTCTATCGGATTCCCTCAATCAAGATTGTTCTCTGCAAAATACAAATGAATAGCAAGTGTTAATTTCGATCTTTTGAAAAGAAATTATGATATGATGATTAGAAGTAGCAGGGGAAAAAACTCCGAAGCTTAAATTGTGATGACATGTAGCAATAACAGTAGTTTGCTGTATTCCAAAACACAGTACTTATGATACAGTAGGGAATTCCCAATATTTGGAACAGTATTGCCATCTAATTCACTTAACAACAATAAAATGAGCATTACATGGTATAGGTAACCAATATTGATAATATCCGCTTTGTGGTATTAGCAGTAAATTCAAAAAGTATAAAATGATAAGATAAATGAAATGGTACGGATGATAAGTCACGTTTTATAGGATTTGAGCGTATATTCTTATCTATAAAACGTGGTGGAAATCCGTTTTCTATTAGGATTTTCCTCAAAAAGTATAACTCATCTTCCGTAGTATCAGGGCTATATATGCGCTGAATGCGAGTGGCAAGCGACCGGACCAGGTTTCGTTTTCGACCAATGGGTACCCAGCTGTAGAAATTTGTCAGTTGACCATTCCATGACAGCTTTCGATAAATCGATCTCTTCAGAGTTCCATCGATCCCCCTTGATAAGTTCACATCGAGGAAATGAATGCTAGACTTGTTCTCCATTTCGAGTGTGAATTTTATCGCAGGATGGCAACCATTAAATACATTTAATATATTATTCAAGTTACAATCACTATTACAAGTACATTTGAAAGCTTTGGATTGTAGGCTTCAATTTACTATTTTCTTGACTGGACATAAAACAGTCTGCAAGGAGAGGACCCAAGGGAGAACCCATTGCAATACCATCCTTCTGTCTGTAGATTGTTTCATTGAAAGTAAACTGTACATCTAAAAAGTAGTTCTTTCAGATCTGTAGTGGGTATCCCTATATTCAATTTGTTGTCTTCAATATAGTCGCATATAAAACATATGGTTTCTGTCAGTGGAACGTTCGTAAATAAGGATTCTACATCCAAAGACAACAAATTTTTATTCGAAGCATTTGTGTTCTGTATTCTTTCAACAAATTGGAAGGTGTCCCGAAGGGAATGATCAGATAGTTGTCCCCTGACAGGTTCGAGGATTTCAGTTAACCACCCAGCTACTGGATGATAAGGTGATCCAGACATATCCAAGATAGGGCGGATTGGAAGGCCAGCTTTGTGTATCTTCGGTAGATCATAAAGTCTTGGTATTAGAGATCCTGTTGGTCTGATCTTTTCGTACAGTTCTTCACCAATGGGATGATTGTTCTTCATTCTCTTCAGAGCTTCGGTAACTGGTTTCTCAATTAATTCTGTCTTGTTTTTCTCGTTCGGTTTCGAGAATTTACTGCTGTCTGAAAGTAGATGTGACATTTTATCAATGTAATCTTTACGATCGATAATAACAACACCTGCACCCTTATCAGGGCGTGTTAATAGTATATCGTTGTTATGCGTCAAAAGTTTAAATTCTTCTTTGTGCTGTTTAGTCAGAAGACTTTGCATTTTGATCTAGCATTAAGGTATTGATTGCAAGAATCAGTGATGGTAGATTTGAAGCGTTGAAAATCCTGGTCAGACGATGGTATGAGATCATAAGTTTGACTGAGTAGATTCTCAAACTGGACATGTGTATGTAGCTTGTTGACATTGAGATTAACATCGTAAAACTTCGAACCCATAGACAAGGCTTCCATTTGCAATTTCGATAAGGCTATAGAGGAGTGATTGAACACGTACCTCTCAGAATTCTCAGGAAATTTCCGAAGAAATTCGATAGTTTTTAGGCTATTAGATAGCTTAGAATTAGAAAACAGTGTTTGTTTGTTGGTGACCACGTTGACATATTCATTAAACGTCTGACGTTCATCAATCGATAAGTCATATAGAGCGGAAGATCTTTGTGAAATATTCCTTTCTAACTTAGGGATACGTGAACTGATAGAGTCAATGTGATTTAATGTGTGTCTCTTGAGAGATTTTGCATTAGGATATATGTGATTCTGTCGGAGCACTTTCCAATACCATTTCGGATACTCATGATTATTAATGCATTCATTAATAAAACAAATATATACATTCAAATCCTATAAAACGTGACTTATCCTCCGTAACCAATAAAATACTTTAAATGAAATGGTGTCACCATAAATTACAAACAGGAGAAGATCAAAGAGCCATTTATTTTGTTATCTGTCTGTCTCTGTCTATATTCGACATAGAACTTTGCACCGATGTGCAGCAGTTCAAGTCGCCACACTCCATGTAGGACACAAAGTAAGAGAAGAAAGTAGGAGAAATGCATATTAGAGATAGTAAACAGAGGTGTGAGACAAAGGAATAGTAATAACGAAGAAGAAAACAGTTTCATTGGAAATCATAAGTCACAAGGAGTGGATGCATCTGCACCAGCCATTGAGAACAAATCTGAGCCATATCACCAATTGTTTCTAGCCATCGGTTTTTACCGTCCCGAGGGCCCCAACCAGTCTGAAAGTCTACACCTTCCTACGTGGCCTAGACTAAATGTTGTAGATTTCATTGACTGATGAAGCCATGTTTTGGTTTGACCGCCGCTAACAGCTCTTTTCCAGTCTGACCCTATATCGGCTAACATTGCCCATCGGTCGAGGAAGGCTATGACTACGCATAAGTAACAGATGTCCTAACCATCTCAGTCGATGTAGCTTCACAGCCTCGTCGATTGATTTCCCCTCCTTACCTAGGACTCGACCGACGCCTAACCTCAGTATTACTCACCTTATTATACCACTTCACACGGAAGATAGAACGCAGACAGGCACCTATGATCGAAGACAGCTAATCTTTTCATGTCTTTATTTTTGTTGATTACATAGTTAGTTTCACACACAACGTGGACCTATTAAGGTATCGTTGAGTTTTTGTACTTAGTTGTGAGACCATATAATCTTTTATAATGACTTCCAGTTCTACCTGACGAGATTTAAGAGGTGAGGAAAAAATAGAGAGGGTCCTGAGAGTTCAGACAGTCTGGATTTATACCGCTTTTTCACATGAGTTCAGATGGCTGTCGACCACAGTAGTAACAAGTTGGCTTAGTGGGGGACCCCACTTGTCCTTACTGACAACCTTTAATACCCCTCACAATATGACACAGTCCTTTTTTGAGTAGTCCAAGAAAAACTAAGGGGGAGCAGCAAAGGACAGTAGGTAAGATGGAAGAGCTAACTAACAGTAAAAGTAGAGATTTAGTGATGGCTACCTGATTGTCTTAACTTCCTAATGTAGAGTGTTAAACGAAACATTGTCTTGGAAATCGACAAGATATGGGATGATCAGTAAAGCCGAGGTCAGTGGATAGAACTATTCCTAGATATTCATTGCTTGACTTAGTTTCCAATTCTTTATCCTCTATGCTACAAGCATCTTGTGAACGAGTAAGCTTGTGTAGATCACATTTGTTCTTGAAGGTGAAGCAAAATTGTCTGACATTTCAGGAGATTTAACGTATTTACAGCTGTTTAACTTAGACCACTGGCTGATATCAGACGAAAAGCTATTAAGTTTGGAACAGTTAAACCAGAAAGTAACTGGCAAAGAAGTTGATTTCATCAGAAAGAGGCAAGTCATGTAAGAAGAAGGAAAAGAGAAGAGGAGAGAGAGACAGAACAGCACCTTAAGGGACACTGGCTTCATTAAGCAAAGCAGCAGGAGATTTGTCTTTATATAGTTAGTGCACCAAAATAACTATAATTACTAAACAGAATATAAATGTATATATACATATTAATCACTCCCTAAGTACTCCACTTGCTTTCTTTTGCGTTGTTGTTGTTTGTCTTCTTTTATCTCTCACCATTTTAGCTTCCATTTAACTTTTTGAATGAGAATGAAGAATGTGGATATTTGACCATTTACAATGACAAATGATCTGCAAACATTATTGGTCCCATATCTTACAATTCCCTCGTGAATTACGCATTACGCAACCTGGATTACAGTTGTGAAATATACCTTTATACCAATAAAAAAGTATTGATTTATAATACTTCATGATTGTAACTTACAACATAACTGATCTTGTCTGCAAAAATAGCTTGCATTCTTGAAAACACCCGTTTATAAGAAAATATAAACTGTCATTATTATTAGTCTACATTGAGTACAATTCACTTGTGATGTTACGATGAAAATGCTGACAAAAGTATACAAGTGTATTACTTATTTTAAATTATTATCAAATTTGGATATAAATTAAGAATGAGACTAGATGCCGTACACACCAAAGTTATATGGAGGAATTACTTCAAGCTTTATTTTTTTTCTAAAGTATTTGTAATCCATCCAACACATACTTGGGAATTTTTGTTAACGCGAAGACAATATTTCTATATTTCTTGATGTGCTCCATTGAATGACTAGTTATCATATTGTTCCCATAGACGAAATGACTGCAACCTTATAATTTAACCATAAACCAAATTTATGTAATTTAAATAATACTTATCCATGCCTGTACAATTGGTGTGTCCTACACAGGTAGGGAAAAATGTATTTGATTAAATTACTCTTATTAAATATGCTTACTAATCGTATATATAATTTATCATATTGATGATGCTTGTAAACTGGCGTCCCTCATGTAAAAAATGAGAATATATTATTATTATTATACACAGTATACTACATTCTGTTAGAGAAATAAGAATGTAATCAGTTATCCACCTAGGACTGGGTGTGTGTCACAGAAAGCTTAGTTAACAAAAGACATCTGGTGGTGGAGGGTGGCGGGTACAGAGTCAAATGCGGATTTGTAGTCCAAGAAGGCACACTAAACATATTTGGCCCCTCCATCTAAACAGGAAACAATATTATGATGTAATACATCAGTAGCTCCTACAGTACTTCTGTCCTGTTCATAAGCAAATTGTTTAGGATGACACAGTTACAAGTCGAATCTCACTAACAATATCAGAATTGAAAAAGTTAGAAATAGTGTGTCCGGCTCAATTGGCTGAATGGTCAACCAGCTTAGTGATAATAAACCTTAAGATAATTAATAGTCTATCGGTTCGTGATGTATAATATATTTTCTTATGTAATACATTCGTGACAAAATTTTATGTACCGGTGTTACATTAACACTGACACCATCCATTGCAAAGCACTTATTAATGTCTGGCCACAAAATCAATATTAATGACAGCTTCATAATTATTTCATCATATAACTCTAATTCAAGGTTGGTTGGTTATTAAAGGTGATGGAAGCACTCTGGGTGATTAATCACGTACATCTTAAACTGTGTGTACAAAAAACCATAGACTTCAACCTTCGCCTACCATGAACTGACTACTTGACCTATTTAAAAATATGATTGGTCATTAGTAGTATGTACTTTTGTTTTATATAACTGAGTAATTGTCATGCACTTTATTTTATTTTATTATTGTGAACCATGCTGGTTGTGTAGTGATTGTAGAGAAACTACGAAATGTAGATATCATCTCGCGAAATTTGTCTTCTATATTGCCATATTCAAAAGAATGACAATGTTTTTTTGGATCGTGGAAAACACCCATATGGACATTAGACAGAAGAGAACACGAAGTTCAGCAAAGATAACTGTCTTTTCGGCGATTTCATTTTCAAAAGCTGTACAATCGTATTTAAATACATAATTTGACATGGAGATAATTCTTGTTTGATTCCACAGAATTTCGACGGCGAATAAAAGTTGATAATTATTTCCAACTAGATAGGGTTTTTACGAGAGGCTTAGAAACAAAATTACACAGGATTAGAACGGATATCAAGTGTGTAAAAATGAGCATGGAAACAAGTCAACAGAAACCTACCGAAAGCAGTATGTTTCCGACTTCTCTGTACTGCAGAAGCCCTCACAATATGCATCGAGAAGGCGGAGCTGTGTATTCAAAAGAAATTAGTCCAACCTCTACAGCTACCATGGACCTAGTTCGGTATGTTACCTTAGCTTCCGTTTTTTTCTTCTTCCGTTCTCTTTTTTCTTTTTGATCTTTTCTCGTTCGCTGTGTGTGTGTGATTCTTATTCCCTCAGTCTTCATTTGATTCACCCCATTTTTTCAGTTATAAAAGCAGTTATTTTAAGTTTGTTTCCATGCTTTTCCTGTTCACATTTATAATCGGTTTAATAATAATTTAAAAAAAATTAACTATTTTACAATTATATCTTAATCCTGTGCAACTTTTGTGTTTCTAAGGCTCTTGTAATCTATATTCACACCTCCTAACTTCCATTTCATGTTAAAACTATTATTTCAAATTTTGTTTCCATTCCCATTTTTACACACTTGATATCCGTTCTAATCCTGTGTAATTTTGTTTCTAAACCTCTCGTAAAACCATATCTAGTTGGAAATAATTATCACCTTTTATTCGCCGTCATAATTATGTAGAATCAAACAAGAATTGTCTCCATGTAAAATTATGTATTTAAATGCGATTGTACAGCTTTTGAAAATGAAATCGCCGAAAAGACAGTTATCTTTGCTGAACTTCGTGTTCTCTTCTGTCTAATGTTTTTTTTTGTTTTCAATGTTGAGAAATCATTCCAAATGACAGTTTGTAATTGATAGATGACTGATGATGATGATAATAATAAACGGCATCCTGTATCACTCTCAGAACTGTGGAACTAATGTGTGCTGTTCACCTTTACAATAACAATGTCAGTCAGTGGAAGGAAGCTTTCTGTAGCGTTGAATGTGTTCTAACCACCCACCCATCCAGAGATTTAGAAGAAAATCATTGTTTTCTCATAAAATCGACAGGAAGGCTAACTCTGTCACTATTCTGGAAATTACTAACCGATGGTAAAACTAAGAGTAAGATAAGAGAGGCCCAAGTAAACAGACTAAAGTGTAGCAGTAATCTTATCTTGAAATAATAGGGAAGATTTGCAGCTCAGGTGGATGATTTGCAATTAATAGTGTTCTCTCAGCTGGTTGGTTTAGTTGCGAAGCTTTCGTCGTCCCACTTCTAGACAACATCTTCAGCGCAATATTTAGCACAAAGTGAAATGATTTAAATTTCTTCTCCTGGTAACCATCTTTACATATGTACTGATGATTTTCTATTGACTTGGATTTTAAACTTTCTGGTTACCTGATTTACTTTTTATTAGTTGATATATTTTGTCTATATTAACGTGTTTGTTAATTGCATTTTCGTTTGAGTACCAGGCTTCTAGGAATTCCCTGACTGCACTTTTGGTGTTTCTTCTGTCTAAGATTTTGACATTATCCCAATCAAATTGATGTCCATAATTATCTGTATGCATTGATATTA
Source organism: Trichobilharzia szidati (assembly GCA_944472155.2). Taxonomy (NCBI): domain Eukaryota; kingdom Metazoa; phylum Platyhelminthes; class Trematoda; order Strigeidida; family Schistosomatidae; genus Trichobilharzia; species Trichobilharzia szidati. The sequence goes on along the minus strand of OX235271.1, from coordinate 184,703,035 downwards.
AAGAACACATATCGTGTCTTTTCACGGTTGATTTATGTTCTTGGATTCTGATTCGAAGGGGACGCCCACTTTGGCCGATGTAATGCTTGTTACAGTTCGTACAATTTATTTTGTAAATGGTATCAATTTTATCTCCTTTTTCTGTTGGATAATTTGGTTTGCACAATATCGAATAGAGTGATTGTGTTGGCTGGCTTGTGTGCTACATCTATTTCAAACGGTTTCAGTATTCTAGCTGTTATTTCAGAGATATTTCTCATGTATGGTAGAATGAATTTTCTTGTGATCTTTGATGATGGTTTCTTGTTGGTGTTTTGATTCGACTTTAAACACTTTTTGATGTAATTTTGTGGATAACCACTCTTTTTGAAGACCGTTTGTAGGTATTTTTCTTCCATTCTTTTCAACTCTGGAGTGCTACAATGTGTTTGAACTCTTTTAAACAATGTCTGCACACAGTTTCGTTTGTGAGTAACTGGATTGTTGCTAGTATAGTTGAGTATTTGATCTGTGTGCGTTGATTTTCTATATACTTGTGTTTCTAAATCTCCTGTGTTGCTTCTCCTGATTAAGACATTTGAAAATGGGATTTTATTATCTAATTCTTCTTCTCTCGTGGTGAATTTGATGTCTTCAAATATGTTGTTTATTAATTTATGGGTATATTCTAAATCATTTCTCTTAATTATTACAATTTCACTAGTTTCCAAGTGCAACATAGGACTTCAAGAGGACATCTCCATTTCATTCTGTTCTGTTCAATACACTTTAGCCTTCAATACACTAGCCTCACGATTTCTCATAAGCTTTAAACCACCTCCTCACACAATCTCTACATTTCACGCTCGAACTCACGTCCACGTCGCAGGTTTCCCGTTCGAGTTTCGCTCGGGCGATGGCATGGCACGTGATTTCAAGCGACTATCCCCTCAGCATGCATCCAGTCTATTTCCGTTCCCTTCCACATATTTGTTGAGCAGTAGGTTCTTGATTAGTTCATCCTCAGAATTGCCTGCTACTAATCCTTTCTTGAGTATGGAGCTAGCGAAGGCAGTTGTTGATAAAAGTCTGCACAAGCTTTTCGTGACTCTTCAGTCAACTTCTTGACCCATATAGAAGAAGTGACTAACTGACTGACTTAACATCGGTGTTGAAAATCCGAATTTTACCGTTTATGCTTAGACGGAGTGCAGAAGATTTGCACAGTGATTTCAGAGTGATGAGGGTCTGTCATTTACTTTCCGACCCCCTGTGGTGTTTTGACATCCTCACCCGTGGTGTCACGTGTAATTGAAAAGACACTGCCTAGATAAGTGAAGGAATCGACCTCTTTCAGTTTTTTTCCGCTGATAGTGATTGGTGCTTGTTATCGTGGTTGATCATCTTCATCACCTCCGTTTTCTCTACTTTCTCTGTATTCTTGAAGTATAATAATATTTTGCGAATTTAAGAAATTTGAGGATGAATTACTGGTTTCTGTTTGCTTTGTATTGATTTCTATGTTGTGGTCTAATGCAGATATATCTTCGTATGTATAGATAGTGGGAAGCGAAACAGCTTTTAGTTATAACAGTGCTGCTTGAATTGATCTCGTCTCTTCCCAAAAGAATGAAATACTACAATTCTTGATGCTTTTTTAAAATATTGGTATTGAGCAGGTATCATCTGTGGCTGGAATTCAACCCTTTGGCTGCAATGATGCTTGTTCATCATTTAATCTGAGTGTCCAGCCTTCTTAATGATCAAATGACTTGCGTAATTTACGCCAGTAGTTCGCTCCGTCCTCCTTTATGGCTGTGAGTGATACATGGCCATTAAAAGTGGAAGACATGAAAAGTCAGGCTAGTTGTCTTTGAGTATAGATGTCTGCGGTCTATTTCCCAAGTTAGATGGTATAATAGAGTGAGTAATATTGAGGTTGGGCGTTAGTCGAGTGTTAGGTAAGTAGGGAAAATCGATCGATTGGGTTGTGAAGCTACATTGATCCAGATGGAATGTGTCAAAACAGGAAGTGATCTTAGATTCTGGTAAGAAGAAGTTTTTATTTCTGAATGATTTCCTTAAAAACTTAGGTTATTATTATTGTTCCCTTGAGTTACTAGTGGAACATAGGGCTTCCACTAAACGTCTCCACTTGCTTCTGTCTTCTGCTGTGTTTTTCACCTGCATCCATGTTAGTCCATACTGTTTCAGCTCCTCTTCACACGATCTCCTCCATGTCACCCTTGGACGTCCCACTCGACGCTTCCCTTTCGGGTTCCACTCGAGCTATGGCGTGACGCGCGATGTCACCCAGAGGCCTCCTCAGCTCAACGAGTGTCCAATCCATCTCCACTTTCTCCTGCATATTTGTTGGTAGCCGCAGAAATGAGAAGATATAAAATAGAAGTGTTAGGAATCTGCGAGAGCAGATGGAACGGATGTGGAAGGAGTCAACTACCAACTGGAGAGACAATAATCTACTCCGGTCATCCAGAAGACAATCAAGAGCACACCGAGGGAGTAGCCATCATGATGTCACCAACAGCAGCCAAAGCTCTCATGCAGTGGGAACCAATCTCCTCTAGGATAATGACAGCCAGGTTCAACTCAAAAGGAAGGAAGGTTACAATCATTCAATGCTATGCTCCTACAAACGTCTCAGAACAAGAGAAGAAGGAGGCCTTCTACAGACAACTACAAGTGTAACAACAGAAGACAAGGGCCAGGCAACAGATCAGTTTTATTACGAAAATCAACAGGTATTTATATGTATTTTACGTACATTAATAGGCTTCTGCCCGCAGAAAGAAGGCGGTCTTCTGATTGGTTGTTTGTAAACAAACGCAGTCTTCTGCTTTCTCGTTTTCGATATTTCTCGGAAATGCGAGCCACTTGTCTGCGAATCATATTTGTCCACGTCTAGGTCAGCTGTGATCGGTCGTTGAATCAGCCTAGATTAATTTCTACCAATCAGCGTAGATCAATGTCTACCAATCGGCTAGCAGCTTGCTCTCACCACACAAGCAGTAATGGACAAGGTCCAAAACAGTGATATCAAAATCCTGATGGGTGATATGAATGCGAAGCTGGGAGGAGACAATACAGGAAGAGAACTCACCATATGCCGCGAGGCCCTCGGTGAAATGAACGAAAATGGTGAACTCTTCTCAGACTTCTGCGCCTTCAATGATTTGGTGATTGGTGGCAGTGTATTCAAACACAGGGATATACGCAAGGCGACATGAATTTCACCAGATGGACACACCAAAAACCAGATAGACTTCATTTCAATCTCAAGGAAGTGGAGACGGAGGCAATAAACAAAAAAGACTGATATAAACCCTACTATATTTGAAGTTAAAGAATAACTTTTGGTTATGATTCTTTTTTAAATTAAAAGGCCAAATTTACAGATCATTGAAAATATTGAATAGCGACTAGGAAGTTGTAGCCACCTGTATGCATTCATAAACAGCTCGTTATCATATCGGCCCCCTCCTCTTGATGAATTTTGTTTCCATACCGAGATTGATGTATTATTACTCTGTTGCATTTTGATTTCCTGATCATCATTGTTATTTCGACCTTCAAAATAGCCTTTTAACTTGACGTATTGTAACGGGAGAAAACACGAGTATTACTTATTGGCAGCTCGATATGCAGATATAGGCAAAATACATCTGCCACATAATATAAGAATTACAATTTGCATATATCTTCGGTACTGTGCAGCTCTTTTCTTCCTTTCATGTTCTCCCTGTTGTTTAACAAGCAGCATTCACTAAATCCATCTATCCGCTATTCGATACTCTTGCAGCTGATATATTTGTAAGTGCCAGATTTTATCCTCAGGTGAGTTTGCCTGTCACACTTACAAAAAGACTAACTTATTTTGCCTAGGTCTTAATCAGTACTCTGCCTATCCTGCAGGTACTGAGGAACGAGTAAAAAGCAGAAAATAAAAGGACTCGCTACTTGCCTGTAACCAAACGTATATTTATAACGAATGTGATTAGAACTCAATAATATAAAAACAGGTTTACAACTTATATGTACCCGTAGGAGTAGGAAGCCCGAGGAGTATGCTTGTATGAGAGTACAGCGATGGAGAAAGCGTTCAAGTGCCAAAATGTACAAGAAGCGAAGTGCAGCAGGCGAAGCAAAGTGGTGTAGGGCCAAAACTTGGGTGAGTGAGTTAAAACAAAAGTTCACTGTACACTACAGGTTATCCCCCCCCCTTAGAAGGTTGGTGGGGAAACCAACAACATTCGATCCAAGAACATAAGAGATATGCAGTAGGGGATTCGCGCAATAAAAGGAAGGGAAAGAAGCGGAGAAAAAAAATTTTTTTTAAAAAAAAGGTCGAGGGGAAGGATGAATGATATGTACATGATGTATGAAGTAAATCGGAATATGAAAGAAAAGACGCTGGCTATCTTATTGTGTTTGGACAGAGTTTCAAGTTATTAATTTTTTTTGTAATAATTTTTTTATATGTTATATATTTTTTTATCACTGTATTTTTTTTAATGATTTTTTTTACCACATATTTACATATTTTGAACTCTGTATAAGTAGGGGCTACGAACCACACACTGATTGTGTTGGGGTTTGATGATATCACCCCTGTGCTCAGGCTGAGATAGGAGTGTGACTCATTAGGTCTAAGTTTCGTCTTAACCCAATGCTTCACAATTCCACTTCCTCAGCGAGCATCCATCAACACTGAGGACAATAAATATACCAGCGTAGGAGAGGAACAAAGTGAAAGAAAAGAAAAATGGAAAGTGATGTAGAAATTCGCAAAATCGTTTTTTTTTAGAAAAAAGTATATACATATGTCGCAAAAACTGGGGCCTCGGAAGCGCAGAAATGTGGGGAAAATATCAAAGCTACTCCAGGTTGAATAGAAATAAATGCAAGTTTCGACAACACGGTAATGAATATGGGTTACAGGACATGTGGTAAAGGAAAAAAAGAGCTGGGAGAGAGTAGACATTTACATTTAGGTAAGAGCAAGTGGCGAGCCGAAAAAAAGAACATGGTGAAAAATGTTTACAGTCAAAGCTTGCAAAAAGAATTTAACCACACTAGAGTGACAAATTGCTACAGGAATGAACAGGAAAAAGTCTGACATTTAAGATTGAGTAAAGCAACGATGAATTCTCTCTGCTGTTTCTTTTTTTTTGATAATTTTTTTTATCTATTTTATTTATATATATTTTTTGTTCTGCTCCAATTCCATAAGTGTTGGGAGCCATTATACGACATTAAAGTTGACTGGTCTAGCTAGCGGTTCGAGTGCAACGCCCAAAAATAAAATGTTAGAACACTCTGTAAAGAGAAAGAAATCTAACAGGGTTAGTAACTGGAAAAGTGGCTACTGCCCACAAACTAAACCAAAGGGGTAAATACCATGGAAAATGAATGTAACCTGCGAAAAAACATGAGGGTATGAACTACTCTTGTACATAGTTAACGAATTCACAGTATCGCTTAGGGCCAGTGCACACGCCGACCTGCGCGTGTAATTGGTGCTTTACTTGTTGTATTCGGAAAACTGCTAGGTTTAGTAGGATTTTCAACCACGGAACCTGGTTGGGATGTGGATGTAGGGGTAGTTGCAAGAGCACTACTCTACATGCAGCAGAGTTACAAGCAGACCCTCTTAAGGTTCCATCGGCTATCACCGCTACAGCGGCTGAAGACTTAGTATCTCTATGTAGCCAACTCATGTACACCTTATGTTCAAGGCACCATTTGCACAGATCTTTTGTGTTGTGCTACTTCTGGCCTTCATATTGTGTTTCTTTGTTTTTTTTTTCACGTCTCCCATGTATCTCCGCAACTCTATATCACTTGCTTACTCTGACATTAAATGTATCCCCCTGCTATTTGATTTTTTTTGTGCCGATGAACATCTCTTTACATATATATACTACTGATAAGATTTATCAGTAGCACATGCAACACTGCTAGAAGGGGAATTTTATAGTCGTTTTCCATTTCAAGAGTGAATCGTATTGCTGGATGGCAGTTTCATGTTTTTGTCAAAGATACCCACAGGTGGTATAATATTCTATCTATTTCTAGATATGTTAAGTTCTGTAACCATCCAGCTGGAAAGTGGTAAGCTGATATTCTACAATCTCTAAGGGAACAGATATTCATCTACCCACTTCACAACAATTTTTCTGTTAGTTAATCGCATACAGGATATGAACGTCTCTAATAAAAGCATTCTATATCTCGACATCAAATCATTATTCACCAATGTTTTACTTACAGGAACCATCTGTTTTATATGCGCCTATACATTCAGATTGCCAAGTAATCCACAACGGGAAACTTACGGAATCCTTCAAAGTGAGGACAGGAGTAAGACAAGCTGGCTGCCTACTATCGCCAATGATTTTCCTGATTGCAGTAGACTGGATAATGCGACAAACAGTGGGCGATGAGTAAATAGGCACAAAATGGACTCACACAAAAAACTTGGAGGATCTGGACTTCGCCGATGATATATGTCTGATTTCCCACAAACTGGAAGATATGCAAGCGAAAAGTAACAAGTTGGCAGAAGAAACATCAAAGATAGGCCTTCAGGTAAACACAGAGAAAACAGAGGTGATGAAGATTCCTGGCCAACACCAACAGCAACAACAACAGACAACAATCAGCATAAATGGGAGGAACCTGAAAGAAACAACCTCTTTTACCTACCTACCTACCAGGAAGCATCGTTTCAACTACAGGCAGACGGAACTGACGAGGATATCAAAGCAAGGATCGGGAAAGCAAGACAAGCTTTCACTACTCTCAAGTCTGTGTGGAGGTCAACATCACTGCTCAGCATCAAAAATAAGATCCGGATTTTCAACTCCAATGTGAAGTCAGTGCTACTATACGGATCAGAGACTTGCACTGCGCGTCATAAAGAGCATCTCAAACAAACTACAGACCTTCATTAACAGTTGTCTTCACTCAGTGCTACTCAAGATCAGATGGCCGGCCAGAAAAGATCAGCAACAGAGATCTCTGGGAGCGAACCAACTCAGCAGGAACCGATTGTGAAACAAATAGGCAGGAAGAAATGGAGATGGATTGGCCATACTCTGAGGAAACCATCAAGTGACATCACTAGACAAGCCCTCGAGTGGAACCCGAAAGGGAAGCGACGAGTTGGTCGTCCAAGGGTGACTTGGAGGAGGTCATGTGAAGAGGAGATGAAAACGTGTGGGCAGACTTGGAGCCAGGTGAAGACTCTAGCAGAGAACCGAACGCAATGGAGACGCACGGCTGAATCCCTATGTTCCTCTAGGAATTAAAGGAAACAATAATAATGCATTCAGATCAAAACTAGTTGAATATTGAAATATCAGCAGCATTTTTAAAGGAACTAATACTGCTGATATGTACCCTAAACACACGATCCACAATCAATGATATCATTTAGAGACAAAAGAACGGGATCTCTCTGGGCTCCACTGATAGCAGACTGTTTCATGTCAGTTCTCAAGAATGGTCCATTAAAATTAACTGTTGATAATTTACAATTCTACACGTGGTATGCTGACGACATATATTCATTATTTGTGTTCATGACTGATAAAATCGTTTGGAAGGTTCTCTTTGCTGAACTACTTGTTTTGTTTTCTATCAATGCTTGGATGGAGATTATTAGTGAATTAAAGAGTAGCAAGGACACGCCTTGACAGTCATAGAACTCAACAGGTTTCTGCGTTATTCTGTTAAGCCTGCTGTAGTGAACACGAAAACTACTTCGTTCGAAATGTTTTTGTGCAAATAGTCTGTACAATTCAGACTAATTAAATCTGTTTCTGTGTTTTATCAAAATTTCTAAAGGAAAATAATTGTTTCTAGATGTTTCTGCCTTTTTATTGATGTAACTCAACTAAGTGGTTAATATTTTAGAAGAAAACTGGAAGGAAGGCATCACTCAGCATATCTCCGGCTTAACTGTCTATTGGTTATGCTATACAAATGGTCTAGCTCTACCGCACGTACAAAGAAACTGGTACTTATATACAGATAAAAAGTGTCTATGAAGTGTCGTCTGCGAAACTAAGCATATCTTAAAGAAAGCCAACATTTATTAACCCCATTACAAATATCTGTTACCACAAAACTGTTTCATTATTGCCTAGTTTGAGTGGGTAGTTGACAATGATTACTGTTATTATTGTTTCCTGTAATTCCTGGTGGAACGTAGGGCTTCAGTCACACGTCTCCATTGCGTTCGGTTCTCCGTTGACGTTGTCACCTGGCTCCACGTCTGCCCACATGTTTTCGTCTCCTCTTCATATCACCTCCTCCTCCATGTCATCCTCGCACTGACGACCAACTCGCCTCCTCCCATTTGGGTTACACTCGAGCAATGGCCTGGCGTGTGATGTTACTTGATGGTTTGTTTTCCCAGAGTATGGCCAATCCATCTCCATTTCTTCCTGCATATTTGTTGCACAATCGGTTCCTGCTGGATTGGTTCGTTCATTGCTAGAGATCCCTCACTATTGCTGATCGCCGGCCATCTGATCCTGAGTATTGAGCAATGACAGTTGTTGATGAAGTTCTGTAGTTTGGTATTAGTGGCCTTCATGATCCGCCAAGTCTCTGATCTGCTTAGTAGCACTGACTTCACATTGGAGTTGTAAATCCGGATCTTGTTTTTCATGCTGAGTGCTGTTGACCTCCACACAGACTTGAGAGTAGTAAAAGCTTGCCTTGCTTTCCCGATCCTCATTGCTTTGATATCCTCATCAGTTCCATCCGCCTGTAGTTGAAACGATGCTTCCTATGTAAGTAAAGGAGGTTGCTAATATAGACAGATATATAATGGAATATCCTTTATTGGCGATAGGGTGGCCAAGGTCAGTCCGGAAATAAACCAATCAGAATCGACCCACGTAAATTAACGCCCACTATTTTATTGATCATGATTACAGACTATCTGAAATAAACATACCAAGCGAAATAATAACCAAGAAGTTGAGAAAATTCATTCATTCATCCCGGTAAGCTGCAATTTATATTTTCCACACCACCCGTCGTGATTCTCAAAGTGAAAAACGAAGCACCTTGGCCAGAAAATTTCTGATTGTATCTATCAATCCAAATGCTCCTGTCAATCCAGTTATATTGACCGTTGCTCTAGGAACCTAATTTTAATCGGCCGGGAACACTTATCAGTGTGGCTAAGTAAAGGTGTTGTGTATTGGATAACTTCGTCGTCAGACGGGCCACCAACTATCGGATATCCAGTAAATCACCAAATGTCTCTAAATACCGAACTTTGCAATGAGCAGAGGCTACTGAAATTTGCCTAAATCAACTGGAGCTTTGTGTGCAAAAGAAGCAGGTTCAGCCAGGCAGTGTTTTACCGTGGCCTGCTGTCGAACTTATAAATTATGTGTGTTAACTTCTCTTAATTTATCAGATATTCAATCAGTTTAGTGTTATATGTTATGCATATTATCGGTCACCTAAGTGTAGACGCTGATGACAAATTCATCGAGGAAAATATTCTTTATTCATTAGTGAGCCTTTTGAAATTTTTAATGGGCATCTTCACTGAATTAACTGACACGTCCTTGGTGATCTTTTGAATTATATATTATTTGTGTGTAAAATCTACTGTCGCCGATACTGAAATACACTGTTCAGCTCACATCGTTATGTGTTCTCACTTAAGTAGAGCAAGCTGGAAGGGGAGGGGGAGAACAGGTAGCCTTCGTGTATAGTGTTGTTGTTAGCGTAGTCAAGCTGTATTTGTGAACAGCGCATTAGTGTCCAACTCGACGGCGTCCCTATTTCTAATCTTAGTGTTACTGTGAAATGTAAGAGTGGTGACAACATAACAGGTACTCACTTCGATTGTATAAAATATCTTAATATACTTATGAGCAACAGCAAACCTCATTTAAACAAATAATTCAACGTATTATCTATAATACACAGGAAAGATAGATATAGATATCTGTGGATAAAGTGAAATAAAATATAGTTATTATTATTATATTATTGTTTCCTTTAATTCCTAGAGGAACATAGGGATTCAGCCGTACGTCTCCATTGCGTTCGGTTCTCTGCTAGAGTCTTCACCTGGCTCCAAGTCTGCCCACACGCTTTCATCTCCTCTTCACATGACCTCCTCCAAGTCACCCTTGCACTGACGACCAACTCGCCGCTTCCCTTTCGGGTTCCACTCGAGCGATGGCTTGTCTAGTGTATGGCCAATCCATCTCCATTTCTTCCTGCCTATTTGTTGTAAAATCGGTTCCTGCTGGGTTGGTTCGCTCCCAGAGATCCCTCACTATTGCTGATCTTTTCTGGCCAGCCATCTGATCTTGAGTATTGAGTGAAGACAACTGTTAATGAAGATCTGTCGCTTGCTTGAAATGCTCTTTATGACGCGCCAAGTCTCTGATCCGTATAGTGAGTAGCACTGACTTCACATTGGAGTTGAAAATCTGGATCTTATTTTTGATGCTGAATGATGTTGACCTCCACACAGACTTGAGAGTAGTGAAAGCTTGTCTTGCTTTCCCGATCCTCGTTGCTTTGATATCCTCATCAGTTTCGTCCGCCTGTAGTTGAAACGATGCTTCCCAGGTAGGTAAAGGAGGTTGTTTAATAACCTTATAGTTGAATCCTTTAACTGTAATCAAGTAACTAGACCTGTGATCTTGGCCAACCTAAAGAATAGACACCACAGAGTGCGAACGCACGAATGACCTTGAACGCAGATCATTCGTTGAATTACAGAACCTGTCGTTATTACAGCGCGTCAGATTGAACACTGTACATGAATTGATGTGCGAATTTCAGTCTGATCTAACTGTTAGTTACTGTTTAGTTTGATAGAAAGTTAGGCTTAGGATTAGGGTTAAGTATTAGGGAAACGATTAGGGCTTCAACATTTTATCATTTTCAAGAGTTTTTTTGTAGAGGTTTGATTTGTTCCAAGTTTGTTCACGGATTGATATCAGCTAGAGAACTATTGAAAACTACGGAGCAGAAGAGTATTGGACAGCTGTTTCGTTCTAGAGCTTCAGACTCATCGATAGCATTGTTCTTATGAATGAATTAATAGGAGGAGAATGTTTCGTTGTTCATATTAGGTGAAACCGTTTCGATAGCTATAAAACTTGAAAACTGATAACCTTCATTGTAACTGAGACCTAGTTTTCCGTTACATCACGGTAAAGTATTGTCTTTAATGTGTTTCACTATTGTTATGTTAATTTTTCCCGTAAATAAAACGACTTCTTGGCGCAGATGCAGTACGCGTACTGATGATGAGTCCTAAGCTAGGACGAAACAAATGTCCAGTATTTCCAGGTTTTTCAAAGATCTAGAATAGTCGACATTTTCTCAAAGTTGTAGATGCATTATACCGACTATTGCTAACAAGCACGAATTATAAGTTTATGATTTCTTGCTGATTGATTTCGAATTACCAGTGATAGGTGTTAAACAGTCCAACCCACCTCAGTGACTTGTGAAGGCTTCATCAGCAATATAACCCAAAAGTATATTCATTTTTCGAATTATACATTATTTGGGTGTAAAATCTACAGTCGACGATACTGAAATATACTGTTCAGCTCATATCGTTGTGTGTTCTCACTAAAGTAGGGTGGGCTTGGGGAGGGAAGTGAACAGGTAGCCTTCGTGTATAGTGTTGTTGTTAGCGTATTCAAGCAGTATTTGTGATCAGCGCATTGGTGTCCATTTCACAGGCGTCCCTACTTCAATCTCAATGTTATTAACGAAAGAAGGAAATTGGCAAAATCTCATAACCATCAGTAGTTAGGAGCAATATGTCATCCTTAAAGTTCTACATTGCTGTTTTCTTTCTAATAATTAACAATATTCTATTCGAAATACCCACTACAGTCCTACAGGAGGTCAATCGCCAGCCCGAGGAACTATCTCAGTGATAACGTCTGTGACTGCAGCACTCCCTGGGTGATGCGGGTTCGAATCTCTGAAGGGACATGAGTCCCTTCAAGGAAGTTGCAGATACGCCTTGCTGACTGGTGAGTGTCAACTTACACGAAACCTAGGTCGAGCAAGCCTTCCTGTGGCCGATTGCCTCCAACCATCTAATAAAATCATCAAACATTCTATTGTATTGTTCGTTGCAAAAAAAATAACATTATCAACAGGATTTAAATGAGAAATCTTATAATATTACAAAAAGTGAAATTTTTAATATGATGAAATCGTACACCAAATGTTGTTTTTTCTATTCACGGTAAAATAAGTAGTATATTGAAGGGATTATAGTTTACTTTGAGTTTTCCACAGGTTGGGGGATGCAATTAATATTCATTCTCTTCAGTATATATGAAGGACGACATTATACTTGAATAGATACAAACATATATGCACGATAAAATATGACTTTAAAACATAAAGTATTAAAAATGACCAACTTTTTGTTTTATTGAGATAAACTGTCCAAGTATACTACTTTAAAAAACCGAAACATTGATAAAATGGAGTAAATAATAGTAGATATTTCTCCAATTATTATTGATAAATAACAACGTATATGAAAATAGTTCATCTAATTATGTTACTATTCATGATAATGATCAAATTTAAACAAAACAAAAAACTGGTTCAAGCTTTAGTTATTTCAGTAAAACAGCTTGTTAAATTGTCAATATTTGTGAAATCAGTCGTTCTGTTGCAAATCAACACAATTACTAACTCACACCAAATGAATTTCAGAAATAGTGACAAAAATGCAACAATAGAATTGCTATTAGAATAAAGTTTTATCATAAGAAAATGAAATAAATGCCTTCAATACAATCACTGAAGATAAGGTAAATGCAGTTCCATGTTAATACTTTAATTTTATTCAAATATCTTCGTACAGAATAACAAAATCAGTAAACAAAAACAAAAAAAGACAGTTAAAGAAGAATTGGAAAAATTTAGTTCAATGTTCATTCAACACATTGACAATTTAACACTACTTATCCAGTCAACACAACAACATTCATATTTACCGCTTAAATTAAATTAAAATTAAATATTCAATTTCTACGAAATATATTCTGCACAAAAGTATAAAATTTGCTTCTTATCGTGTCAACATAAAATAATAAAGCAAATAAATGAATTAACATTTCAATTGATCCCAAAAAATCATTCAGAATAACAATTAATCGGGCTAAATAAGAATAACCTTGAAATTGTAATAAAAGCGCTTCAAATAAATCGCTGAAATTCAATAGCAGTGATATAATCGACCAGATAATAATAATAATTGTAATATTATTTTGTCGACTTTTATAAATATGATCATTTGGTAAATTTATAAGTCTATGATTCGTTTTATTACGATATAACTTCCAAAAGATAATAGTTAAACATACTAATTCAATTAGAATTGGCAATAGTATAGTAAATATCACGGATAATAAACTGAAGGCTAAATCAACAATATACGAATGTTGATTTAAGTCATAAATATCCAGGACACATGAACCATCCGGTGTAACATGTACATGTATTGTAATCCCCATATTTATGGCTAATAAATACAACAATGTAAATGCATGATAGGCAATAATTGTTTTTGGATAATAGATTAAATCTTTATCTGGCATCAAGGCATAAAAACATCTTTCAATTAGCATACTGACAACATTTTGTTTACAGAATAATTCTAATAAGGTGTATAGAAATGTACTACTCCACATATGACATATCAGTATGTTGAACCATAGTTCAGGTGTACGCTTGATGACTGGACAAAAAAAGTGAATAATTTCACCAAGTGATTTAAGCCATTCGAATGTGATCTGTAGCATAATTAACAGGCTGAGTAGTTGACCAGGCAGTGTGATATTCAATATTAAATAGATAAAGAATGGATTGATCAGTGTACTGACAAATGATAAACTTATCGAGGCATATTTAAATTCTTTCAATCCTACACCCGAATAGATAAGACCATTCTCGCCAACTTCACTTGGTTCACACATAGTATCACTGAGACAACGACAACGATATTGATGCTAATATATTGAAGAATTAATCAGATATGTTCAAAATTCAATGCAGAGTACAAAACAACACATATACACAAATACTTTTTTTTGTTTAACTGGAATAAGTCCACTAGATAGGGAAAGAGTGAATGTTTTTTGCGCGTTATTTATATAACCACCGTCCAGTATTGTTTTTTTTGTGATAGACACACCTGTTGTTACAGTGGAGAAAAAGAAATAAGTAAATAAATAAATAAATAAAATAAGAGTGTTTGTTTCAAAACACTTTAGAATGAATGAAATTATAAAATGCATTTAATTGGTTTTTACGCCTGTCTCAAAAGGAATTTATTTATTTAATTACCCATACATCTAATGAAACAGATTTTATTGGTTGGTTGGAGGATTTCATCATCATCAACTGTTGGAAAACCAACTGGGAGTACTGGAGATCAGTTTCGTCCCGGTTCGGGACTCTTCAGTAGTACGCACCCACACCGCGGGGTTCGAACCCACGGCCTTCTGGTTACGAGGCCACTGGGACCCAATCCAAAGGGCTAGTGCATGAATTCTAACTTCTACCAAGTCACGACATAGCGCGACTACTTCGCAATGTCTTCTTCGATGCGTAACTGTCCCCGCCTTCGACCTGCTGTACCCTTTTGAAAATAATTAAATAAAATAATCATGTACCCTAGTCACAGACTCTGAAGGATGCCAATGTAATCACAGAATATACAGGGTGGGTGGATGTGTGTGTGAGAGAATTGAGTAAACCATATTCTTTTATGTTGGAAACTTTGGCCAGTTGAAACGAATCTACAAGTATTGTCTTTCTATACAGTGTGTTCATAGAGTTCATGTGTAAAACTGAAATAGTGGTGAAGATAAATATTAGAATATGTGATAAGGACAGGATCTTCGAAGTCGGCTGGCAGCAAGAAACATACATAATCAATAGTAATAATAATAGTATTTATGATACAGTATGGAATTCTCAGCCTTTGGTACGATATTGCATCTAATTTACTCGACAATGGGTAAAAAAACATTAAAAATTGCATTACAGGATTAATATCGGCAGATTGTTTTGGTATTTGCAATGACAGTAAAGTCCAAAATGTACAAAAAGTGTAAAATAATGATAATAACTTTAATAGCTAAGTTATGATTTAATTGTAATAGTGTCACCATGGATTACGAATAGAAGAGAAAATAAAAGAGTCAATGATTTTGTTAAATATTTAAATGGGAGTTTAGGTATCCCACCGTTCAAACAGGCCGCCATCTCTGTTGGTTACAACAGTAACGAGCTGATTTACTAGCACACCACTTGTCCTACTAACAACCTTCAATACCCTTCACAATATGACATAGTCCTTATTGTATTGGCCTAGAAAGACTAAAAGGGAAGCGGGGTAGTAAAGAACAATAAGTAAGATTATTAATATTATTATTGTTCCCTTGGGTTCCTAGTGGAACATAGGGCTTCAACTGCACGTCTCCACTTGCTTCTGTCTTCTGCTGTACTTTTCACCTGCATCCATGTTAATCCATACTGTTTCAGTTCCTGTTCACACGATCTCCTCCATGTCACCCTTCGACGTCCCACTCGTCGCTTCCCTTTCGGATTCCACTCGAGCACTGGCCTGACGCGCGATGTCACTCAGCGGCCTCCTCAGCGAGTGTCCAATCCATCTCCACTTTCTCCCACATATTCGTTAAGCAATAGGTTCACCCCTTCAGTTTCTTGTTCCTAACTATTTTTAACCGTCAATCTCGCCATCACTATGGGGCCACCGAAGGCAGTTATTGAAAAAGTCTACAGTGGACTGTTGGAAATGCTCTGCAAGACTCGCGTGTGCCATGTTTGCTACCTATAATGAAGAACCAACTGACTGACTGACTTAACATTGGTGTTGAAAATCCGAATTCCGTTGTTTATGCTGCAGAGTGAAGTGCGGGAGATTTCCAAACTGATTTCAGATTGATGAGTGTCTTTCTTGCCATTCCGATATTGTCTGGTTTTGACATTCACATCCATGCCGTATAGCTGTAGTTGAAACAATGCCGCCTAGATAAGTGGAACTGAATTTTTTCAAGCTTGTCCAGTTATTAGTCATTGGTGCTTCTCCCTGTTGTTGGTTGGTTATCTTCCTTATCTTCGTCTTCTCTATGTTCACTTGAAGTCCTTTCTTTGATGTCTGCCTCTTCACCTCTAAGTCTTCAAACTTATGTGACATTAGACGTGAATCGTTCGCGAAGTTCAGATTTTCTAGATTCGTCTTATCAGTCTGACGTATTGCTGTCTTCTCTCTCTCTCTCTCTCCCAGGAATGGTGTTCCGCACAATCCAGCCCACCACACTTAGGAATAGCGTCGGTGATACTAAGCAGCCTTGCCTTACTCCTGTCTTCATTTCAGAGGCCTCGCTGAGTTTCCCGTTGTGGATAACCTGACACATGGCACTGTTATACAGATGCTGAATGAAGCTGACAAAGATCTGGGCACTGCAGTGTGTAGTGCTGAAACATTTTTCAAATTACTTCTCGGTCAACGCTGTCTCATGTCTTTTCGAAGACGATGAAGTTGAGGTAGAGGTTTGACTGCCATTCTATGCTTTGTTCTATGACGATGACACATAGAGTTGCGGTTTGATCCGCACATAATTTACTTTTCGTGAATCCAGTTTGTCTCAGGCGGATTCGGGCATCCAGTGCATCCTTTATTCTCTCCAGGATGACACGGCTTGGTATTTTATTTGGTGTGCATAAGAGTATCATCCTACAATTAATAGTATTCTCTGAGCTGGTTGGTTTAGTTGCGGAACTGTCGTCGTCCTTCTGGACAACATCCCCCTTCAGCGCAATTTTTAGCGTAAAGTGAAATAATTTAAATTTCTTCATGAGTGATAGAATCGCGTCTCCCGGTAACCATCTCTACATATGTGTTGATCATTTTCTATTGAGTTGGATTTTAAACTTTCTGGTCACTTGATTTACTTTTTATTAGTTGGTATATTTGGTCTATATTAATATGTTTGTTAATTGCCTTTTCGTCTGAGTACCAGGCTTCTAGGAATTCCTTGACTGCACTTTTGGTGTTTCCTCTGTATAAGATTTTGGCATTATCTCAATCAAAATGATGTCCACAATTATCTACATGGATTGATATGAAAGAATACATATCGTGTCTTTTCACGGCCGATTTGTGTTCCTGAATTCTGATTCGGAGGGGACGCCCACTTTACTCGATGTAAATTGTATGAACTGTAACAGGAATTACAATGACAAGATATCTAGTCAACTCAGGACATTTAGCTTCATTCGAAAAATCCTTCAAAGTAATATTAAAGATTCGATCAAACCTATCAAAGGGAGTAAAATTAAGACATCTGGGCATAGCCGAGTAACTATCTCTCCAAAAGCTCAAACCCATGCTACATATTCAAAAGAAATACGTCCAAACCTTGTCCCTGCCATGGCTATCATAAACAGGTAATTCTTCTAATAGTGTCTATCCCATCGCCTTTCTCATCCAAACTTCCTGTTTATTCATGTTATTTTTAAGTTTTTACTAATCCTTATTTACACTACCATATTTTCATATCCTAACTTCCTGTCTACTTTGTCATTTTACTATTTCTACATATTTAATCCCTGATTGTATAAACAATTATTCGTCACATTAGTTATCATCCCACTAGATTTTTTTATACAGACCTCCTGTCCATTTTTGTTATTTCTACATTTCTAAACTCTAATTGTACAATATGTAAATCTTCCCAATAATTATGACGCTACTTTGTTTGAGTTTTATCCGCTTCCCCACCTGTTTATTATGGGATTTTAATTCCTAATTGTAATTTTATTAATTTGATCCTTAACTGGAAATAGTTCTAGAATTTTCCCACCCATTTACCATAAATACATGAATGTACAGCCTAGTTGATGACTTCGTCGAAAAGAAAATTTTCTTCGCTGCAGCTGTCTTTTTATTATTCCATATGATCACATTTGTATATACCGGGTAGAAATTTATTAGATTTATTAAATTAAACAATAAAAATACATCTGAGAAGTAATTCCTTCAGGTAGTTAGTGGGAAGAGGAACTTCTACATTGCTGGTTTCGATGTAATCACAGATGAATCATATTGTTTCAGTTAGGGGGATACCTGTTTATTTCACTGCAAGTTTCGTATCTAACTAACTAATGTAGTACTAACAGTTACAGAAATTATTTCTAAAACGTTTTATTTAATGGTAAGGTTCATTCAGTTGTACGATACACTAGTAAACAGTTTCAAGTATTATATTATTATTGTCTCCTTTAGTTCCTAGAGGAACATAAGGCTTCAGCCGCACGTCTCCATTGCGTTCCGTTCTCCGTCAACGTTTTCACCTGGCTCCAAGTCTGCCTACATGCTTTTATCTCCTCTTCACATCACTTCCTCCCCCATGTCACCCTCGCACTGATGACCAACTCGCCGCTTCCTGTTCGGGTTTCACTCGAGTGATGGCCTATCGTGTGATGTTACTTGAGGGATTGTTTTCTCAAAGTATGGCTAATTTACCTCCATTTCTTCCTGCATATTTGCTGTACAATCGGTTCCTGCTGGGTTGGTTCGTTCATTGCTAGAGATCCCTCACTATTGCTGATCTTTTCTGGTTGGCCATCTGATCTTGAGTATTGAGCGATGGCAGTTGTTGATGAAGGTGTGTAGTTTGTTCGAAGTACCCTTCGTGACGCAGAGCGGCGCCAAGTCTCTGATCCGTATAGTAGCACTGACTGACTTCACATTGGAGTTGAAAATCTGGATCTTATTTTTAATGCTGACTGCTGTTGATCTCCACACATACTAGAGAGAAATGAAAGCTTGCCTTGCTTTCCCGATCCTCACTGCTTTGATATTCTCATCAGTTCCGTCTGCCTGTAGTTGAAACAACGTTTCCCAGGTAGGTAGGTTAAGGAGGTTGCTTCTTTCAGATTTCTCCCATCTATACTGATTGTTCGTTTTAATTTATACTTTTTAGTTATGAATATTACTACAATTTATCCTGTTATTCTATGTGTTTATGAAACTGATCACTACAGAAACTGTATTTAAGCCCCCCCTCCCCCGCGAAAATTATGACTGATTTCCTTCCTGCTTATATTATTAAAGCGAGAAAGAATGAATCAAAGCAGCAAACTATTTTTTTTCTCAATGTCTGCAGTATTCTCCCCTTTAGTTTTTCCCGGGCTACTGAAGAAAGACTATAACATATTACGCAGGATGTTAAATGTTGTCAGCAGGGTAAGCAACGTGCCACTTAACCAGCTTGTTAATATTCTGGTTGACAGGCAGATGGACTCATGTGAAAAATGGGCCAAATCCATCTTATCTAACTCACACCACCCTCTTCACTCACAACTCTCCCCTGGCATCTCATCAGGTAAAACCAGAAGCCAATATAGAAAACTATATGCTCGCACCAGCAAATACAAAAACTCAACCATACCCTACTTAGCTGGTGTTCTGTGTGATAAAGAAAGCATTAGGCGTGACACCTATAATTCATTAAGTAGTCAGTAGTACAACTGGATCTCGTCTTTCCAACTCACATCATCAATAGGGACAACATTTTCTTTCTTTCTTTTCCTTTTCTCTCTCTTCTTTTTCCGTTATGTGCTGCTTTGTTTCTTTATCTCGCTTACGCCAGTTAATAAGACAGCTCCCACTTTTCTAACACCTTCAAACACTATTTCAGCTTTACCTTTGCTACTGACATGCCAATGTGTTGTTGTAATAATGAACTGAGATTTGCTTAATCTATGTAGAATTTTATTTATTGATAATGTACTAACTGGATGCAATACTGTAGTAAAACTGCTGAGAATTCCATTCTGTATCACAAGTACTGTTTTGGAATAAAGCAAATTATTATTATTATTATAGCAGTGTAAACAAAAATACAGACATGGGAGATTTGATAGTATTAAAGAAAAAAAGAAAACACAGTTAATAATTTTATTTTAATGTCTATTAAATCGTGTTTCAAAATAAACAATTTCAACAAGCACACCTTAACACTATAGTGTAATGCATGATTCAAGGTACAGTGTTTTGGCGTGTACTCAAATATCCTAGGTTTCAGATTGTAATTTGATCAACTGGCTGATAATCTTTTATTTTTTTCAGAAATATATTCCATTATTCATCAGAGTAGACTGATGAAAAATTCAAGTTTGTTTTTCATTTGATTCCGTTTATTATTACTGTTATTATTTTTAGTTAGTAGCATTGATTGTTGAAGTATTTATAGCGACTTGATATTTTGATATCATACCTAGAATTTCCTAGTGGTTTTTTATTGAAATATAAAAAATCCAAAGTACCAATAGCTCTAGAGAACGCACTGTTCTTACAACTTCAGTTCCTCGGTGATAACACCAGTGAAATGATAACACAACGCTTAAGTATTGTGGTAAATTAGTACATTCTGTCTCTTAAGGGAGCTGAAGACCAAACTACCCATTTTTGCCTCTTCTATGTGCATCTATCAGTTTGACTGCTCTTGTAGAGCCAATTAGTTACTCAAGTCGTACAACTGCGGATGTTTATTGTCGGATCACAGTTCGCCATTCTGTGTGGTTAAGTAAAGGACAAACAAAATGCATTCACAGTTCTATACTATATCATATCGTAGATACAGAACACGAAATCAATGTTAATAAGGTCTTCAAAGTTATCTACCGTATACCGACTAATCTTGGCTCAAACGCTTTCCTTACTCTGGCCATTCTGTCAGAGAAAGACACCAGTTACATAATCACTCAAATTTAGCAATCATTAGACTGGTGTTTCGTTTTGGTTGTTGATTGTTCAGTAGCCTGCACACTTACGACTGCAACTGGGATCGAAGCTAGGTGGGATCTTCAAGCCATATGCAGGCTCACTGGCAGTTTGGTCACTAGGTTGGAATCTAGTGACCTGTGAGTTCTAACTTCTGTTGATTTGAGTTATATAGCTATCTGTAGCCAATTTCATCAATAGGGATCCACTTCACACCCAGCACCATGGACCGAAACATCCTGTAGCCATAAAAAATTTTAAGACTCTGTGAATGTTTGAACGATGCTTATTCGTAATACTTCGTTACTTCAGCCATTTTAAATTCGATACTAACTATTCATCCTTCACAAGGTGTGATTTGAAAAAGCAAAGCAATAAGCACTCAAACAACACTTTCATTTCGCAAATGTGGCATAATTCTTTTGTGTATTTTTACATAGTTTCAAGACATAGTGCTCAAACTTATGTCTCCTTATTTGTAAACCTAGAATTTGCGGCGAAATTTAATAAATTTTAGGTAGAATTCCTCAAGACCCAATAAAGCTTTGCTGTGAGACAACTTAGGGGGTGCTCAGCTGTTTTTCTGGTCATTAATTAATTACAACTATGTTGTAAACCTCTGTGTAACCAATCGTTTATAGCACCTTTCGGACTGCCACATTACTACTTGTAATCAAGTTAATTATATTACCTCCTTGAAATAAATTTAATGTAAGGTGAAACTGTTTTAAGCTAATAGGGAAAAATGAAACAAAATTAATCAGCCTTACTCTCACAAATCAATCGTTACAAACGGAAGAAATTTGAAATAGGTCACTTCTTTCACTTATCTCGGCAATATCGTTTCAGCTGCAGCTATACGACACAGATGCAAATGTCAAAACCACCCAATATCGGAAAGGTAAGAAAGACACTCATCAATCGGAAATCAGTTTAGAAATCTCCCACACTGTACTCTGCAGAACAAACAACGAAATTCGAATTTTCAAAACCAATGTTAATTCAGTCAGTTGGTTTTTTATTATGGGTGAGAAACATGGCACACGCGAGTCATGAAGCGCATTTCCTACAGGCGACTATAGACTTTTTTCAATAATTGCCTTCGCTGGCTCCAAACTGTTGATGAGATTACCGGTCAGAAGGAGTTAGGAACAAGAAACTCTGTGGATGAACCAACCAAAATCTTATTGCTCAACGAATATGTGGGAGAAAATGGAAACACGCTGAGGAAATTATGGCACACCAGGCCATCCCCCAATTGGAATGCGAATGGGAAACGACGACTTGGGTGTGTGTCCGATGGTATCATAAATAAGATTGTGTGAGGAGCAGGAAAGAGTCTCTGGGCAATCCTGGGGCCAGATGAAGAGGGCTACAGACACTACAGGACAAAGTGGAGATGTTCTGGTGTTGTCCTATGTTCACCTTGGAACCCAAGGGAATAACAATAATATAGCACTATTCTCACAGGCTATTTATACTTTAAATTTTATTTCTTAATATCCCTTGTGTGGTTTTTGAATTGAATTCTACACTCTCATGTGTACAAAAAATTATATATTTTGTAAACGGAAAAATTTCTGCACTTACAGCTCTGCAAACCTAGACGCAATTTTTCATCTGACTTTCATAGCCTCATTACCGAAGTAGATGGTGGGTAAACTAGAAGCTGCTTGTTTGAATCCCATCACCACTGAAGATCTGACATCAAAATAAATCACAGTCCTCACTGTGCGTCGATGGCACAGTGGTTAGGACTCTCGCCGACCATGCACATGGTCCGGGGTTCGATCCCCTGCCGACGCACACCCGATATCTATGGTCGGCCTGCAAAATTTGGGCTACCGATATCCATGCTGAAAATTCCATACTTGTACTGAAAATACGGTGTGGCATCAAGCTGTAATCAAAATAAATAAAAAAAATAAGAATCATGATGTCAGGTTAAGTTTAATTGTATGCCAAACATATATACAGTTATTCTAAAAGCGACTCTGTTTTGCATTTACTAATTAACTTGCTGTTGTGGAGATAAGAACATCCATCGTACCAGAAAGACACTGTCTAGTCGTAGCCATAAATATTCACCAGAATGCTTGGCGAAAGGAGAACACCATAAAAAAGTCAACAGCTCAATTATGGAGAAAATTATTACTTCTAGTCATGCAGAATTAACACGGACTCCATTCAGATTCATGCTATAAAGTATGGCCAAGCCATTCATGCAGCCAAAGGAAAAACGTGAACACTGTATTCTGACACGTTTTGTTCGACCTCTTTCATTACCATGACCTTAATACTAATTTCTGCTTCTTCTCTCTTTGTTTTTCTGAATAACTGTGTACGTAATAAGCTCTATGTAGTGCACCGTATTCCTCTCTTCTCACTCCTTGTGTACAGTTTGATGAGTAATGCAGTGCACCACAATTTAAAATATTATCGCTGATGATAATAGTGAGCTAGCTTGTCTTACTCCTGTACTCTCTCTTAAGTCGTCACTGAGTCAGTTTTCCGTTGTGGATCACCTGACACGTGGCATTGTCATATAGCCAGCTGTTGAATGAGGTCGATAAAGACTTGAGGCACTGCACTGTGTAGTGTTGAAGCAGTTTCCAAATTACTTCTCTGTCAACGCTCTTCGCCGAAGGCCTTTTCGAAGTCTATGAAATTGAGGTATACATAGGTGTGACTGCCTTTCCATGCTTTGTTCTGTGATGAAGATGCGTAGAGTTGCAATTTGATCAGCACATGATTTGTCTTTCCTGAATCCAGCTTGTTCTGGAACGCCTAGAAGACGGTAGTCTTCAAAAGTCAATTTATCGAAAGTTTACATGGAAAGGACAATATTTACATTTAAATAGCTTTTGTCCAAATAGCTTTAAACGCGGACTAGTCAAAACTCTGCACTATAGAGCGAGGAGAATATGCTCTATAGACAAATTAGAGGAAGAATTTGAGTTTCTTGAAAAGATGTTGAAGAGCAATGGGTATCCTCAAAGGTTCATCAACAAGTATGGAAGACCTGAAGTCGCAAATGAAAAGCAAGTCACAGTAGAAAAAAAGCAAATCGACTTTGAGCTTGATTATAAAGGTGAAAACATTGCAGCGGTGATCAACAGAAGGCTGAGTACATCACTAGCTATAGCCTATATTGCAGCTAAGCTCGTTCCCGTCTATCGGACAACTTGCTCTTTGATACAATCAAAAATCGATAGATATCCTTCTCATGTTAACTCCAACTGCGTATACAAATTTACATTTATCTGCGGGAGCAGTTACATTGGAAGAACAGAAAGAAGGGCATATCTGTGCAAGTATGTTAAAATTGTTTTTGTAGATACGTTTAATAATGTCTTTGCCCTGTAAGCAGCTGACGAGAAGGCAACGAAATAAAAGATGGTACCATTTTATTCTGCACAAACCACTGTTGTTCTTGCTTTATTTAAATACACACTAGTGTTTATAGAAAACCAACGCATTCTAATAGATATTTAGACTTTAATTCATCTCATCCTTTAAGTGTTAAGGTAGGCTTAATTAAGTGTCTAACAAACGAAGCAATAGAACTAAGTAGCACAAGAAAAGACCTAACTGACGAAATAAAACAGATAGAAGAAGCGTTGGTGTTAATTAACTAACTATCCTATAAAATTCATTAGGAAGATTGAAAAAGGTCGAAAGAAAAATAAAAATAATTTTGAAACTAGTATTGATAACATAAATAAGAGAGAATGCAATATAAGCAGGGGACATCTGAAGCCCTATGTAGGATTCTTAATAAAGCAGGAATTAGAGTGGCATTCAAACCTACAAACTCACTCAGGGACAAGCTCTGTAGGCTAAAAGACCCGGTGAACCCAATTAGACAAAATAATATAATTTACAAAATACTTTGTTATGACTGTTAGGTCAACTACATGGGTCAAACTAGTAGTTCGGGAGTATTCAGATTGTTGGAAAAATAAGAATTTCGCTAAGGTAAGAATGGTTGACCCCGAAAAGATAAGTAATTTAGAAAAAAGCTCAGCAATTGCACTGTACGCATGCAATAACACACAACCACACAATAGGGTGGGAGAGGGTTGAAATTCTAAAAAGTAATCTAGGTCGGTGGAGAGATACGTTGATTACTGAATCCTGCCTGGTTCATTGAATCTACACCCAATACATGCAACAGAAATGACTCAATGCAAATACCAGAAATATGGAAGATATTATTACAGCTGGTCAGTCAAATCAGAGGAGGATAATAAATAATTTCAAAATTCTATTTCAGTTCAAGTACATCAAAACAAGTTACATCTAACAAGTTGCTTTTTTATTTTGCATAGTTTCAAGATATAAAGCTTAAACTGATGTCTCCTTGTTTGTAGACCTAGAATTTGCCGCAAAATTGATTGATTTTTAGGTAGGCTTCCCCATGATCCAATATAACATTGCTGTGAAACAAATTCGGGGGTGCTCAGTTGGTTTTTCAGTCACTAATTATAACCAGTCGTTTATAACACCTCTCGGACTGCCAAATAACTATTTATATCCAGAGCAAATCATATTATCCCCTTGAAAAATTTAATGTAAGGTGAAACTGTGGGCACTCGGTTCAAGCCTCGGTGGGAAGATCATCACTCACTGGTGCATGCAGGTACATCCAGATGACGAGACCCGAATAGGACGAAATGAGCGTTGTCCTGGATTTCACTGCTAGTCACCATCCACCAATTAGAGTTAGATAACCATTCAAAAGCACCAGAGAGTACTGGATAGGTGTTTCATCCTAGCTTAGGACTTATCCACAGTACTCACCATCCAAAGTTCGAATCCGGGACCTTCCAGTTACAAAACTAACCTCGCTAACCATTCAGCTATCGAGGGGACGACTCAATGGCCAGCCCATGAATTCTAACTTCTACCAACCACCCTCCAATATCATTCATTACCAAGTATTTGTCACCACTCCCTACTAGATTGTCTCCAATAGTCACGATTTCTCACCATAAAAAATGCTTTTAATGATAATCTGGTTACATAGGCGTATGAAATATGGCATTTTTTCGATCACCTGATCACTCATGCTGAATTTATAAACAAGATAGAAACAGTACAACAATCCATCATTATATAATAAATATATCAGATAACTGAAAAAGAGATATAGAAACAAATAACATCAGGTGTTATTTTGCAGGCAAAAGTAGAATACAAGTATTAGTAGGCAACTTGTTACTTACTACACGAACTACCGAATTATCCTGATCAGCATAAATTGAATTATCACGTTTATTATTTTAAATAAACGTTTGTTTATTATTATTATTGTTTTTTAAAATTACAGACACTTTTCTGCCCGTTAAAGGGATGTTTACAAGTTTGAATTTACAATTTAACGTACAAGTCAGCGCAATCAGATTTCAATTAATAATATTCATGCAGGATTTCAATGATGGTTATCTGTCTCACTAGCCAATACAATAGGGAATACGCCCAGTTACGGAGTTTCGCGCTAGTAAACATCATATATGTTTCTTATTTATATGATATTTTATTCCTGTATGAAATCTACGACGCTTAATTCTACCTCATGAAGTAAACATTCGGAAGGGTATTTGCAAAACAATGCTTGCTCATTGTTGACCAAAACAGTTCGCATATTTAGGAGCCAGTTAGTTTTATTTCGAAGAAGGGATGGCTGTCTGTTTGTTATCTGTTAGGTTATTTTGGTGAACAGTTGCAAGACCTATCTGCAGACTTCCAGGAGACCAACAATTTCGCATAGATTTAGGTTGTGGTTACCTGACCTGCAGCTTAGAATGACGAACTGCAGGGGGGCGGGAAAATAATCAAAACCGCTCCAAACAAAACCAACCTTTTTTAATGAATAGATTCGAAAATAACATCTTTTCAAGCATACTCACTCCTAAAATATGGTTAAGATATGTAGATGATAGTTTTGTAGTACTTAAACGAGATCTACACAATTCATTCCTGGAGAAAATAAACTGTGTATCTCCCAGAATCCAGTTCACTTCGGAAGCAGAATCTGACGTCGGTGAACTAGCATTTCTAGACTGCATAGTTAGGAGAAGGGAAAACGGATATTTTAGTATATCCATATTCAGGAAGAAAACCCACTCCAACAACAAATATTTAGACTTCAAATCATCACACCCCATCAGC
This sequence comes from Trichobilharzia szidati, assembly GCA_944472155.2. Taxonomy (NCBI): domain Eukaryota; kingdom Metazoa; phylum Platyhelminthes; class Trematoda; order Strigeidida; family Schistosomatidae; genus Trichobilharzia; species Trichobilharzia szidati. Next base: position 184,676,010 of record OX235271.1, on the reverse strand, counting down.
GCAAAGATTTCAGTTGTTTCAAGTCTTCTTAGACGAGCACACTCCGATAACTGATGGGAAAGAAAAAGAAGAAGAAATATCAAACATTACTGAAACTCTCACGGAAAACAACTACCTACAGAACTTCATCAATAAGATCGGAAACGTATTCCGAAGACATAGGCCTCAACAGTTGTCATTCTATATAGAGCAGAGACATCAGACGATATCAGAAGAGTACTCAATAAGCTAGACATTAGATTTTTCTTCAAAACATCAGACACATTGCGAAACAACCTTGTCCATATCGAAGACCAAATCCCTAAAGATTCTCTGTCTAATTGTGTCTATCAAAATAAAATTCTTGCTTGGAATGTGATGCGATATACACGGGACAAACATCGCGAGAGAGAAATCAATATCAGAAGAAGTCAACACCGTAGAACATCTGTTCGACCAACAAGAAATCCAATTGAACTAGAAAAACTTCAAGAATCATCAGCTATAGAATCAGGTCAAAAAATTTATTTTGACAATATTGAAATAATCCCGAAAAACTTCAGAAATCTTAAAGAACGTCTAATATAATTAGAAGCACTTCATATCAAATGGAATCCAAATTGCCTGAATAGGAATGATGAACTAAAACAGAATTTGACCTGGTTATAACACCTCCCTCCCCCATGAAGTGGCAAAATCAACACGAATGTGATATGCGAGTTCACTATGTAAACACACACTGCCTTTATAATTTTACACACTGATCAAATCCAAAAATCTACACTTGATTTTGATTTTGTTATCTTTACCAATTGACCAACTTGACTACGAAAAGTGACCCCAGACTGACTAACAACGATCAAGTTAGTAAACGTTGTTTTGATATCATAACAGACGCACTATCGCCTTTGTTATTTGGTCTAGTGATCTTTATTGTTATTTTAATTTTCAATATGTCCTTTTAACTTGACCTAAGTAGTCTATTTTCTCACCCCTTAACTCTTTGTTATATATATATGCTAAGAATTTGTAAATTTCGGTTTAATATTACTGCTTTGATAAAGCTGTTAGCAGCAGCATTAAATAGCGAAACGTCAGTAAAACCAGCAATATCGTTTTGTTTTTCATTCATTGGGAAATACAAAAAACCTTAATTATAATGAAAACAAACCAGTCTGTTATTGTTCCCAATCATAACTTTTACCTTTATCTTCAGGCTACTAAATAAATTTCCAGTAGTATATACTTTCACAACTAATTTACATACGTTGTTCTATGATGCAATCAGTTGACAGGAAAACATAAATTTCACATTCTGCATTTTTCAATTTGTGTCCCATTCATTAACAGACTTCATTTTAAGTATGGAAAGTTTCCATCTGATGTAATTAAGAACACATGAGTCACAAATTGGTCTATTTTCGTAACTTCAAAGATGTACAATTATCTACGGCGGTTTATATATAAAATGTTAATTGACAGCTAAGGTCAGACATTATTGTACGTTATTAACAGAATAAATCAAAGTGTATGAGTAATAACAATGTCTGAAAAATTGGGAATTTGTACACAAAAGTGGTCAGATGTGAGATCTTGTCATTAAGATTTCTGCAGATCAATGGACGACTTGAGAACATTACTGTAAGCGTTGATATGAAGAATATTTTTCTCAAAGATAATAAAATTCTTCCCCTGAGAATATCGCAGGTTAGATATCCCTTGATATCCAGATTTGTGTGAAGTTTCTTTTTTGGAACAAGTAGTGTTTCGTTCCTCAGAACTTTTGTTTTCTATGCGGTAAAAAGAGCATTCGGTGATGCTGTAGTACTCTGTCTCTTCAAAATCATCCATATTTACGCTCGGATATGAAGGTCGAACTACCCATTTTGCCTCTTATTTACACACATCGTACAACTGCGGGTTTTTATCGTCGGATCTCTGAACACCATTGTACGTGGTTAAGTAGGGGACTAACAAAGTTCGTTCATAGTTCTATTTTATTTGAACAAAGCAATAACTACAGTTTTTCCAAAATAAAGTGGTACCATCTTTCATTTCTTTGCTTTCTCGTCAGCTGCTTACAGGCCAAAGACATTGTTAAATGTATCTACAAAAACTATTTTAACATACTTGTACAGAGTTCATTTTAAACGAACAATAAATCTATCTTTCATTTTGTCTAAATGACCCTTCGCATGATTGCGTAACCACTTCCAGTTATGTGAGAATGACCCTTGAATTGCAAAATATTCCTTCCTGTATAATATATATCTTATTAATGTTTTGGTGGTAACTGAATATTCCAATTTCCCTGGAGACTTTTAACTCCCTGGACAAATTTGATTTTTTCAAATCACTTAGCGGGTTTCAAGCTGGCAGATATGAGAATGGTCTCCTTAGACATCATTTCTCTCTCCACCAATGTCCCACTGGCAGAAAGCATTTTTGAAATAATAGAGGAGATTTGTAGCTCAGGTGGATGATTTGCAATTAATAGTGTTCTCTGAGCTGGTTGGTTTAGTTGCAGAACTGTCATCGTCCTTCTGGACATCTCCAGTGCAGTTTTTTAGCATAAAGTGAACTGATTTAAATTTTCCATGAGTGATAGAATTGCGTCTCCTGGTAACCATCTTGGCACACGTATTGATCATTTTTATTGACTTGGATTTTAAACTTTGTTGTCACATGATCTACTTTATATTAGTTTGTAGATTTGGTCGATATTAACATTTTTGTTAATTGCATTTTCGTTTGAGTACCAGGCTTCTAGGAATTCCCTGATTGCACTTTTGGTGTTTCCTTTGTCTAAAATTTTGACATTATCCCAATCAAACTGATGTTCACAATTATCTACATGCATTTATATGAAAGAATATATGTCATGTCTTTTCACGGCCGATTTGTGTTCTTGGATTTTGATTCGAAGGGGACGCCCACTTTGGCCGATGTAATGCTTGTTGCAGTCCATACAATTTATTTTGTAAATGGTATTAATTTTATTCCCTTTTTCTGTTGGATCTTTCGGTTTTCATAATATCGAATTAAGCGATTTTACTGGTTTGTGTGCTATATCTATATCAAACGGTTTCAGTATTCTAGCTGTTATTTCAGAGATATTTCTCATGTATGGTAGAATGAATTTTCTTGTGGTCTTTGACGATGGTTTCTTGTTGGTGTTTTGATTCGACTTTAAACACTTTTTGAGGAAATTTTGTGGATAACCATTATTTTTGAAGGCCGTTTGTAGGTACTTTTCTTCCATTCTTTTCAACTCTGGAGTGCTACAATGTATTTGAACTCTTTTAAACAATGTCTGCACACAGTTTCTTTTGTGAGTAATTGAGTTATTGAGTATTTGATCTGTGTGCTTTGATTTTCAACATACTTGTGTTTCTAAATCTCCTGTGTTGGTTCTCCTGATTAAGACATCTATGAATGGGATTTTTTTGTTGAAGTCTTCTTCTCTTGTGAATTTGATGCCTTCAAATATGTTGTTTATTAATTTATGAGTATATTCTAAATCATTTTTTTAATTATTACAAATGTATCTTCAACGTAGCCTACCCAGAATTTTGGTTTAATTATAGGTAGAGCTATTTATTCTAATCTTTGCATGACGGCTTCAGCTATTCATTGCAAGGAAGCATTTTTGTATGTGATTTCAAACAGTCCCAGAATACCAATATTCAATGCCTCAAAAAGCTTATAATCAAAAATTAAACAAGTGAAAACCAACAACCTAGGCAAGATACCCAGCAAGAAACAAGCACCGACCACTGTCAACAGGAGAAATTTAAGGGAAGACTTCTTCATTCACTTATCCGGTCTGGACAGCATTACTTCAGCCACATGCGGTACGGTTGAAGATGTTGGGTACTAGGTGGTTGGATGCAACTGGTTTCGTGGTGTTTGGTACTTACCAATCAGCAAGGCGTTTCTGCAATCTTGAAGCAATTCATTTTATTTCTGAGGCTCGAACCAGCGTCACCCAGTGATCGCTGCTGTCAAAGACATTACCAGTGAGCAGCTTTTCGTGCTGGCGATTGACCTCCTGAAGGACTGTATTGGATACTTTTGATTAGAAACTAGTTAGTAACTAATGCGATGTTTCTAGTCTTATCTTTAGTCCAGAGTGAGTTCTATCAGTCAAGTTCGCAATCTGGCCACCATAGTAGGTGGCTCGCCATCATGGTGCACTATGAATTGTTGCTATTAGATGGTTGGAGGCAATCGGCCACAGGAAGCCTTACCTGAACTAGGTTTCGTGCTAGTTGGCACTCATCATTCAGCAAGGCGTATCTGCAACCTCGAAGAGACCTATATCCCTTCTGAGATGAAGATGCATCGGAAAACCGGTAAAGGAGTTCATTATTCTGGAATTCAGTGTAAAGGTCAAAGACACTTAACAGGAAAGGTTCAGCAGACCAAAAACTAACCAAGAACCTGATTTTGTAACCGACGCATATATTGAATGTAATAGAGATGGATTCGACACACGCTGAGAAAACCCCTGAGTGACATCACACTACAAGCAAGTCCACAAGAGGAAGAACCTAAATTCGAGTCAACAGGTTGGCAACATGAAGGAGATCATGTAAAGGAGCCGGCTGAAAATAACGTCAGAGAACAGAGGGGAATGGAGATGTATTGCTAAAGCCTCAAGTTCCACTCCGTACCCAAGAAACGAATTATGGTATAACAGAATAGGAGACATGTTAACATTACACTAGTAAGTTATAGTCATGTAAGAAGCATTTTAAATTGGCGCCACCTGCATTCACTTCATTAAAATAAAATCAGTTAGTAATATCGATCAGTTAAATGCCTTATAGTTTTCTATAGGTTAGTCGTTTAAAGTAATGAGGCATAATTTCTGCCCTATTAAAAGTTTTTATTTACGGACGTTAATGATTTTCTAAAATTGAATACGAATTAAATCATTATTTAATTGGTATTTTAATCAATAGTTAGCGGGAAAATCAAATAACCCTTTTTTAGCGCATGATCAAGTAATTGAGTGTAAAATTATCAATAAACACAGAAATTAGAATACCCTCATTGTGTAATCAGATCAGGATGACTTTTAGAGGGAACAGTTGTGGTTTCATATGAACTGTGATCAATATTTGACCAAATAGTTTTACAATAATGCGGCGCCGAGTGAGAAGTAGACATTTGTAAAAATTATATTTGTAAAATCTCTTAGCAAAAGTGAAATAAGTAATTCCAACGCTTAGTTCGGCAGACTGGTCCGAGCTTCTTCAGGGGAACTAATCAAAATTAAAATAACAAAGGTATATATGTATATTGATTTTACATGTGAGGAAAAAGAAAATAACAATATGCCTTTCCTAGACGTCTTCCTCACCATGAGGACAGACGGATGTTTACAAAGGAACCTATTTAGAAAGAAGACTTTGACGAATGAGTACACTCATTCTCACAGATTCACACTGATTCAGTAGAAAAGAAACTTAGTTAAGTGTCTTATCTGTAGAATAAAACGCATATGTTCAGAGGAAGAATGGCTTACACTGCAAGAAAATGGATATCCAGAGAACTTCCTAAAACAGTATATGTTGACAGCTAGAGATAGGGTAACAGTGGATACCGTAGATAAGAAACCTTTGTATCTTAAGTTAAGTTACAAAGGCGAAACTTCAGCTGGCATTCTAAAATGTCGACCTTGCAGAGCAGTAGAGAGAACATTTCCTGCAGCTAAACTGGTACTCAGCTTCTCCACTAAACTAATACCCACACAACGAGTCAAGGATAAGTTACCAAAGATGGCCTCATCAGTGTGTATCTATGAATTCAACTGCTCATGTGGAGCTAGTTACATTGGCTGTACTCAGAGGGCTTTATTCATGCGTACGCGTGAACATGTACCTGTATGGTTGAGTAAAAGGGTAACCAGATGCGTAAGTAGCGCAGTCTTAGCCCACTTGGTAGATACTGCACACTCGATAAAGCGTTCTCAGTTATATACCGCCTTCCTGGTAATCTATCTAGAAGAGCTCGACTGCGTCGGTAGCTGAAGCGGTGGCAATTAATACCAGAAGACCATCTCTTTGCATACAGAAGAAGTATGCTCAACCACTATGTTTACCTTGGCCTAAAATAAAGCCAACAAATCCTCAATTAACACTATAAATTCCTATCACAATTTTGTTTTCTTCTTCTTCTATTCCTTTGTTTCATTGACAAACGTTCATTTTTTGACTTTTTGTGATTTCATGACCTTTTTATGATTTCTATCGTATTTACGAAATCCTGTTCATTTCATTTCACTTCACTGAATTCATTATTATTATTATTATTTGACAATCATTCACCAATAGTACTTTTAAGTTTACACCAAATCATCGTTATTATTTTACAATCAATACTAATGTCGCTTTTTTCAACCTTGAACTTATGTCTTGTCCACGCTATTAGTTGGTTTACTTTGTGTAGAATTCATATTGTCTCCCATATCACACTCAAAACCGGCATTTTGTCGACTACATATATCATTAAATTATTTCATCTCATATTATCTCATGCTCTCGTTGACCATGCATATTCAAAAAACTAACTGACTATTGTTCCATCCCATCTGACTTATACTTGTTCCACAATATACACTTCTGATATGATTCTAATTTGCCTTTACTGACTAGCTATGGTATGCTTAAATTAATGGATTTGTCATTGTAGAGCCTGAAGAAGAATTTATTGAAACCACGATTGTTCGCTCTAAATATTTTGTTCTGAAGATATATGCATATATATAAATATACATATATATGGGCACATCTTTTCTTCAAAATTCTTAAGGAAAAATTGTGTTTTGTTTTTTACGAGTTGATCACGGATTGATATCAGTTAGAGAACTATTGAAAACCAGAGAGTAACCGGAAGGTCCTGGGTTCGAACCCCAGTGTGTGCGTACTGCCGATGATTCCCAAGCACTAGGATGAAACAGTTGTCCAGTACTCCCTGTAGCTGGTTTTCAATGGTTTTCTAACTGATATCAATCCGTGATCAACTCGTAAAAAACAAAACTAACCCTTACAAACCAAAATATAGAAATTCGTGTTTTTCCTTATTAATTAATAGGCATATTTCGCGATTTAAGATCCTTGTCCAATCATGAGTCATGAACAGATATCAAAATCAAATAAAGTATAATTATATTTCAACGGTTTACACACAATGATAAGTTTTTTTGTTATTGGTGATATTTCGAACAAAATTACTGGTCGTGTTCACCCTAAATGTTGGCATTGTCTTTTTAAGTTCGCCATGAAGACTTCCGCTAGGAGAGGTCCTAATGGAGATCCCACGGCGACGTTATCCATTTAGTTATAGATGACAACATTAAATCTAAACTGCACATTAAACGTACATCTCAATAAAAGCTGCTTCAGATAGTTAGTTAGATATATATATATATATAACTACGCTGTTGAAATATTGGAGAAAATATCTCTGAAAGTACAGCTAGATTAAGATCATCACTTCATTCGATATTGTGCAAATCGAAAGATCCAACAGATCCATCTTAGGTCTGTTTGTTGGTTTCACCTGTGAGTCTTTGAGTTTGTGTGACACTAGACCAGACATAAGTAGTCTACGAAATCCAGACCTCCTAGAGTCTTGACATTGGTGGTGCAGCGTATTCCTGTCTTCTCACTCCTTGTGCATAGTCTGACGCATACTCCAATCCACCACAATTAAGAATATCATCGCTGGTGATAACAGTCAACCGGCTTGTCTTACTCCTGTACTCACTTTGAACACCTCGTTGAGTCAGTTTTCTGTTGTGGACCACCTGACACGTGGCATTGTCTATAGATAGCTGTTGAATGAGGTCGATACAGACTTGAGGCACTGCAATGTGTAGTGTTGAAGCAATTTCCCAATTACTTTTCGGTCAACGCTGTCTGTCGAAGGCCTCGAAATCGATGAAGTTGAGGTAGAGTGAACTTTGACTGCCATTCTATGCTTTATTCTGTGATGACGATGCGTAGAGTTGCAATTTGATTAGCACATGATTTGCCTTTCCTGAATTCAGCTTGTTCTGGTCGGTGGGCGTGGTGGAGTTCTGTGTCCAGTTCATGTTTTATTCTCTCCAAGATGACGCTACTTAGCATGTGACTTGGCGTGAACAAGAGCATTATTCCACGCCAGTCCATGAAGAGAGGGGCCTAATTAAGTCGCCCTTCTTCGGTAGCTTGACGAGGTAGGCCAGCCTTTCTCATAATCTCTAGGCACCCTTCCTTCCTCCCAAACGTTTTGCAGTCATGGCGTTAGCACATCTGCTGCAGTCTCTGGATCCATTTTCAGTGTTTCGAGGGTGGGTGGATTCCGTCTGGCCTTACTGCCTTCACGGCCATTGTTTCGTAGCTAGATTGCATTCAAGATTTTTACTTTTGTTGGATGACTGGTGTCCACTGGCAGACAGTGCTGTGAGTGTTGTTGCTATTGGTGTATTTCTGGTTGAGTTGCAAGTGACTGTCAATTAAAAACAATCTGATACATGTTCATAATTGAACTTGGTGTTTTGTTTTGTCTCTAGATTTCCTTGTTGCTTATCATTTTCACCATCGAGATAGAGAAGGCAGTTTTTGATGAAAGTATGAAGCCACCTGTTGGAAATGCTATTTTGTGACGCAGGCACCGATTCTCTAACCAAATATAGAATCACTCACTTGATATTAATGTTGAAAAACCGGATCTTCTTTGATTGGACACTAGTAACTAGTGTGACGTGTCTAAATCTTTCTTTGGTGCAGACTGAATTCCCTCAGTCAGGTTTGCAATGTGGCCACCATTCTAGGTAGCTCGCCGTCATGAGGCACGCTGATTTGATGCTATTAGATAGTTGGAGGCAGTCGGTCACAGGAAGCCTTGCCTGACCTAGGTTTCGTGCTAGTTGGTACCAGTCTGCACCAAAGAAAGGACTAGACACGTCACACTAGCTACTAGTGTCCAATGAAATTACCCACTACAGTCCTACAGGAGGTGAGTCGCAAGCCTGAATAGCTGCTCACTGGTAACGTCTCTGACTGCAGTACTCATGAGTGACGCGGGTTTGAATCTCAGAAGGGACGTCACTTCCTTCAAGATTGCAGATACACTTTGCTGACTGGTGAGTGCCAGCTAGCACGAAACCTAGGTCAAGGAAAGCTTCCTCTGGCCGATTCCCTCGAACCATCTAATACCAACAATTCACAGTGCACCGTGATGGCGAGCCACCTAGTGGTATGGTAGCCACATCGCGAGCTTGACTGATAGAATTCAGTCTGTACCAAACAAAGGACTAGACACATCACACTAGTTACTTACTGGTGTACAATCGAAAACAACAATATCGTTTTGTTTTTCCTTCACTGCGAGATACAAAAACTTTTATTATAACAATGAATGTCATATACCCAAAGCGCAAATTTTTTCAAACTGTTAAATAAGACATACTTACTTCAACAAAAAAGAAAGAAGATTTGTACAATATTAATCATTATACATAATGATAATACTACAATTATGTATCATGTGTACTAGCTAAAAATACTAGTCTTTCCTGGGCTACTGAAAAAGGACTATACCATCCTGAGAAGGATGTTGAAGGCAGTTAGTAGGACCAGTGGTGTAAAACTCAGTCAGCTCGTCACTACATTAGTTGAAAGGCATCTGAATACATGCGAGAAATGGTCTAAAACCATAATCACCCCCTCTATTCCCAACTCTCGCCCTGTATCTCATAAAGTAGAACCAGAAATCAGTATAAATAAAATCTATGCTCGTACAACCAAGTACAGGAACTCAACGATACCATATTTGGCCCGAGTTCTAAGTGACAGAGACAATGTTAAGCGCGAAACCTATGACTTGCTTTGTTGTTAATAACATAATTTTAGGCTCTCTTATTTCTCTTTTATTTTGTATTCTAAGGTGAACTCCTTGTTAAACATACTTAGCTACCTAAATTATTAACATTGAGAATAAAAATACAGTTGCAGCGAAGAAAATTTTCTTTTTGACGAAGTCATTATCTAGGCTGTACATTCGTGTATTTATATCAAATGGATGGGAAAGTTCCAGAATAATTTCTGGTTAGGGGTCAAATTAGTGAAAATTACAATTAGGAATTAGAATGCCATAATAAACAGGGGGATGGGTAAAACTCAAACAAAGTAGCATTATAATAACTAAGAAGATTGATATTGTGCAATTGGGGCTTAGAAATGTAGAAATAACAACACGAAAGAAAATTTTCTTCGCTGCAACTGTCTTTTTATTAACATTGGCTTACTTTTTTCTTTTGTACTTTACTCTATTCGTTCTTTTGTGTATCTACTAGTTCCGACTACAATAGCACTATGAGTATTACAAAACTGTCCTGTCGTTAACCATCATGTAATTATTAGTTTGTGGTTGTTGTTGTTGTTTTGGTTTTTTCTTCGGCAATATTAACTGACAATCTTGGTTGTGAACGCCATTATGACCATCTTAAAATTTCGTATTATGCAGGATTACTCACACTACTACTACAAACACCGCATTTGACCTGAAAAAAAAACAACCCTGAAATGTTATTTTATGAGCGTTTAGAGTTGTTTCAACCAAATTCACTGATCATCTTGGCGATAAACATTCTTAAATATCATCTCATAACTTCTTGTATGACTGTAGCTTTACTGTCACCATGCATAATCACATCATGGCTTCCACTACCCAATACTGAAATATTATTTTATGTTGTTTATTTTCCTTTCTACTTCTTGGTATTTTTTCGCATATTTAAAAAAAATTATTTTGTGTTTTTCCTGTATTTTTTTGCCGTTGGTGTCTTTATTTTTTGAAATACTCCTTTTAAACGTTGGATAAAATTAGATGCAAATATTGTAGATATGTGCTGAAAATTCCACACTATACCACTAGTACTGTTTCTGCAATAAAGCAAATTATTATTATTACTCTTATAAATAAAGATTAAAAAGGTATGTGTAAGCTATTAGACAAGATTAGACTAGACATCAGTTTCATGTAGCTTAAACATGCCAATAGCAAGTTTATAGTAGATTATTTAGTCATGTAACCCCGGTCACAATTACAACAAACTAACACAAAAACACAGTTTATTCAAAAATGGATTAAACGCACAATTTTAATTCATATGATAGTTAATAGTACTCAGAGATTCCATTGTTTACGAAAACAACAAAAATAAAAATATGTGGATGTTTTTAATTGAGGTCGGAAAAATAATAATAATCATAATAATAATAAAGTGAAAGATTCTTTAATCTAAGGGATTAGATTGAAATGTCGAAAATAAAACTAACCTTACTATCACAAACATAGGTAAACAGAAAAAAGTCAGTTATTGTTTTTTAATTATTAGTCTTATAGGTCAATTCAATGACATCTTATATGGACGCAGAATGCTCAAAATGTGAGTAGTAATACTGTGGTGAGAGATGGCTGCTAGCCAAATTGGTAGACAGTAATTGACGTCAATGTTTATGTATCACATATTAGTCATGTGAAAACAAGATCGAAGACGGACAGCAGACTTTGCGTAGGCGGATACAATTGGTAGATAGATGATCTGACACTGAAGAGATAACAACAAAGAGATGAAAGATTAACTTTTAGTGAGAAACAACCAATCAGAAGACTGTGTTTGTTTGCTTACAATAATCTATAATAATGTACATGAAAATCCATAAATATGTGTTGATTTCATTAATAAACGATCTGTTGCCTGACTCTTGCCTTCTGTCGTTACAATTGGTGTCGATGCCTCCGAACAATGAAGATCCCATGACCACCTGTGTTTTTTCTCTGGTATAAAACTAGATGTAGTAGGGGCTATCGAGAAAGGGGCTGTGTTTTCGAAGTTTCGAGTGAATGATCAAGAAGTAATATGTTTAGAAGATACGGTGGGGGGGGCTGTGTCCCTAATAGATAAGAACTTATGTAAGAGTTTTAGTCCATGTTCATTGACAGTACAAACGGTGGGTGGGCACGTGTTGCATATCACGGGTAGATCGAACTGTACGGTCGTGGTTGGCAGCTGCGAGGTGACGTTCCCCTTCATTGTTGTGCCCGAATTATGACGGACGATACTTGGGACGAATTTTCTGCGGGAGATTGGTGCGATAATCGAATCGCAAGCGAACGTTGTAATCACGAAATACTGACATATCAGCATGTATGAGACCAACGAGATAGCAGCGGTTAAGCTGTCGAAGGTAGACAATATGACGGAGTTAATTAATAAATACGGTCATCCGTTTACTGGAGATGGGGGCCCATACGGTTATTGCGATAAGGTGAGTCATGAAATTCCGTTAAGTGGTCCGAAAGTAACGTCATTAATCACGCGAAGAGTACCGTGTCATTTGGAAGGCGAAGTTGAGCGACAAGTGCGAGAGATGTTAAAAGATGATATTATTGAAGAAGCTGATAGCCCGTACAACTCTCCGGTGCTGTCAATAAAAAAAGTGAATGGGAAATATAGATTCTGCGTTGATTTTCGACAGTTAAACAGTATGACAGAATTAAGACCGTGTGCCATGCCAACAGTAGTAGAAACTTTAGATCGCCTACAAGGCGCAAATTTGTTTTTGGTTCTCGATCTTCGATCAGGATACTGGAAGATACCGATAAAACCAGGTGATAGAGATAAGACGGCATTCATCGTGGATCAGACACAATATCGATTAAAACGCATGCCGTTTGGACTAGCAGGTGCACCGTTTACGTTCAGATGACTGATGACGCTATTACTTAAGAACTTGAGAAATGTTGAGGTGTACGGTGATGATCTGGTCATACATAGTCAAAACGAATACGATCATGTGAACCATGTAGAAGCTATGCCGCGACGCATTGAAGAGTTTGGACGACGCGTCAACAAAGCCAAGTCTCAGATAGCCAAAAAGAATGTAACTCTTTTGGGACATAAAAGGTGAAATGGTGAGATTAAACCACTGAATAATTGTGTGGTGAGAGCTGGCTGCTAGCCAAATTAGTAGACAGTAATTTACGTCAATGTTTACTTCCCCAGTATTGGTCGTGAGAAAAATAAGAACAAAGACTGATTCAACAGCCAGTCACAGCATACTTTGCGTAGGCGGATACAATTTGCACATAGATAATCTGAACTTCAATAAATGCCACAAAGAGATGAAAGATTAACGTTCAGTGAGAAACCACCAATCAGAAGACTGTGTTTGCTTGCTTAAAATAATCTATAATAATGTACATGATAGCCATAAATATGTGTTGATTTCGTAAATAAACGCTCTGTTGCCTGGCCCTTGTCTTCTGTTGTTACAATAGTGGTAACTTTATTGCAAACAGTACTTTTGGTACAAATATCAAATTTTCAGCATGTAGTACAGTATCGCATCTAACTTTCTCATTACACGGGTAATGATTGAAACAGGGTATTCAAAATGACAATATTATTCAACACTAACAACTAAAGAATACTGAAGGAAAGAATGAAAAACTGTCGTTTACTCAGTGTTTCTAAGTAAATCAACAGTGTCATCCCTTACACTATTTTCATCAATATAAAATGTGTTCCAAATAAAGTATATTGTAGAGTTTTATACTTACTCGTCCGACCTTGAAGTCTTCTACAGTTGCTTCTGATCGTAACTGATGAGATGTGAGGAGATAAAGCTAGAGAGAGACACCTATGTATGCAGAGAGGATGCTCAGGTTCTGACAGAATGATATTCGTTAGTTTTTTTAATGAGTTCATGTATCCATCTACAACAGTATTAACAAGTTTGTTTAGCGACACTCTACTCATCCTACTGTCAGCTTCTAGTGCCCTTTGGGGTATAACAAAAATTCATTCTTAAGCAGCCCAAGAAAGATTAGTGTGAAGGCGGATCAATAAAGAAGAATAGGTAGGACAAATGAATTAACAAACTGTATTAGTAGACACTGACTGAGTGATAGCAGATTGCTGTTTTAACTTCCTTACATACAACGTTAAACAAACAAAATATCTTCATAGAAACTAAGATCAAGTGGGAAGACCGGGACAGTTCAGAGGAAATACACAATCCAAAGTACTTAACATTCGATTTTGTTTCAAATTCAGTGCCACCTATGACACTAGAATCATGCGAAAGAACCATGAAATGATGGTAGTATGTTATTCTGCACAAACTATTGTTCTTGCTTTGGTCATATTTATAAAGGGGTGTAGGTGTGTGAGATAAATAACTTATAGAAGTTTGTTAAGTAACAATTTGCACTGGCCAAAAAATGAATCAAAATCTTGAAATGCTTCCACCGAACAATGCAGTCAGTTATTTGCTAGTAAGATATGCATTTCACCAGAGAATATTATATATGGTGTTTGCAATGATTGATATATATACATTAAATTGTGTGTACTTGTTAGAGCGTGATCAATCTTGTTAACTACGGCAAAGTACTAATTTCAAATAACAGTCCCATCCCATATTTGATAAGTTTGTTTTAAATATCACACGGTGATGATCATGCAGTGTATTAACAACTGGATGACGAGGTTTCGAGCATAAATTAATGCCACTCATAATCATATCAATTTTTGTCACACGTTTTCACAATGTGTTATATATTTTTTTCTCTCTGTTCTGTTTCTCCTTTACGTCGGTGGCACAACGGTAGAGTGCTCGCCGACCACGCAGGTGGTTCGGGGTTCGATTCCCGGCCACCGACACACTCCTTTACGTCGCTAAGCCAGTAATAAGACTGGTAAGGAGGTAAGGTTGGGAATGAGGCTAGCAACCCTACCCTGTAAAAATAATCACCACTGCTACCAAAACCTCAAGCCTCTAGCTTGAAGCCCCATGTTCCACTGGGAACGTGAAGGAATAAAAAAAATGTGTAAAGATGTCTTAATATTAATGAAGCGCCCACAACTAGGACGAAACATCTCTTCAGTACTACCTTGCTTTCCAACAGCTCTGTAACTGATGTTCGCTCATGAACGAACCTGTAACTAATCAATTCCTTGTAAAACCAGCACACGATACACAGAAAAGCTTAACACTCCAGACGTACTTTGAATACTAATGTAGTTATACACTGCACTGAGTTTGATCATAATTGTCGAGTGATTTTGAATGCTTAGCTGACTAGGGATCGTGCACGAACAAACGAACGTACCATAACAGCTTGACAAATGGCATGTATACTTAATGGCAAACCTTCAGCTTAACAAATTGGCTTACACAATGAAGGTCAGCATCCGATTTTGAGTGATGAATGTTGTAGGCTAATAATTTTGGGGAGATATTTACCACTAGAGATTCGAAACCAACAACAGAGCACTTTACAGAATGTTAAGTGAGGAACAGCTTTAGCTATGTA
This sequence comes from Trichobilharzia szidati, assembly GCA_944472155.2. Lineage (NCBI taxonomy): Eukaryota > Metazoa > Platyhelminthes > Trematoda > Strigeidida > Schistosomatidae > Trichobilharzia > Trichobilharzia szidati. The sequence continues at coordinate 184,660,653 of OX235271.1, read as the reverse complement.
CCTTTCCCTCATTGCTACGATTATTATTATTATCATCATCACTATTCTCACTCTGAATTGTTTCCACTTGTCATTCTTAACCCAAAATCATTAATTTTTTATTTTTTTTATTTTTACAATATTTAATTCTATCTTATCAAATTTCACACCATGTTATGTAAGATTTTATATTCGCCTACTAATCCTATAATTATGTACCCCTTTCCAAAATATATAGACCTTATGTATTATTCTGTATATGACATTAATTGTTTTGCTACTTGACATTTAAATATCATTATAATCACAAATATTTTAATTGTATTTCATACTACTATTATTATTTCATGTATTCACACCTTTGACCTAATTCCCTCACCGGATATGATTTCTAAAGGAACCATATATATACGATTGTACAGCTTGATAATAAATTCATTGAAAAGAGTCTCTTCGCTGAATATTGTGTTTTTCATGCTACGATGGGAATTTTTAAATTATTGAAAATATGAATTTATTCATTAGATAACAGACAATAAAATCTAGACTTGTCTATATTGGTCCGTTTCGTGCCTTTAAATCTATATATATAAAATATGCGGTTCATTTAAACTTAAAAATGTTCAGGCGAAAGATACAAATCCTGTGCATTGTTTTCATGTCACAATTACTTTCCTATCTGACGCATTCATTAAAGTATGCAGTGAATTATTTGCACAAACAGAATATCAAAAATAGTCAGAATATTAATCCCATAACAGTAAGATTGTAACAACAGAAGACAAGGGCCAGGCAACAGATCGTTTACTTGTGAAATCAACATATATTTATAGATTTTAATGTACATTATTACAGATTATTTTTAGCAGAAAAACACAGTACTCTGATCGGTTGTTTCTCACTGAAAGTTAATCTTCCATCTCTTTGTGACTGTTTCTTGAATGTCAGATCATCTATATGCTAACTGTATCCACGCCTACGCAATGTCTGCTGTAGTTGGTTGTTGAATCAGTCTTTGTTCATATTTTTCTCACGACCAATATTGAGAACGTAAACATTGACGTAAATTACTGTCTACCAATTTGGCTAGCAGCCAGCTCTCAACACAAGATCACTCTGAAAATCAAGTTTGTGTCGGTCTCATCAACAAGGGTTAATACCTTTGATTGGACACTAGTTAGTAACTAGTGTGATGTGTCTAGTCCTTTGTTTGGTGCATATTGAATTCTATCAGTCAAGTTTTCAATGTGGCTAACATTCTAAATGGCTTGTCATGACGGTGCACTTTGAATTGTTGGTGTTAGATCGTTAGAGGCGATCGGCACATTGCCAACCTGACTGATAGAATTCAGTCTGCGCCAAACAAAAGACTAGACATATTACACTGCTTACTAACTAGTGTCCAATCGAAAATATCCAATACAGTTCTTTAGGAGGTCAATCGCGAGCCAGCCCGAATAGCTTTCTACTGGTAACTTCTCTGACTGTAGTACTCATGAGTGACGCGGGTTTGAATCTCAAAAGAGACATGAGTTCCTTCAAGGTTGATGAGTGCCAGCTATCACGAAACCTAGGTCAGTCAGAGCTTCCTGTGGTCGATTGCCTTCAACCATCTAATATCAACAAGGATTAATACCATCGATGCACATTAGTAGTTACCTTCTTGAAGAATAGTACAATCGGAGTGAACAGTTATGCAATGATTCTGTAGCTTGTGATGAAATACACCTTGAAATCTGTCAAATCGCCACAATGCCAACTTCTTATTCAGTATGAGGAGTTTTATTTTTTTGATTCTTTACTTTCCAGCTTTGAACTTCCAGTAGCAGTGGTGTTTCTCACACAGGATGGGGTTTGCTAGTCTCACGTTTGTGTTTTGGAAATCCCTCCCGAAATATCTAATTAAAAACTTCAATAATAACTATCTTTGTAAACAGTATCCTGTTCTGTACTGGGCTGTATATCACTACCCTAATGTTTGCACATCACCTACTGACTTAATCCTAATTTAATCTCTAATTTTACTGCTTCAGTTTATGGTTGTGTTATGATGTTAACAATGTGTTGTTTTGAAAGTGCGATTTTCCACGAAAATCTAAAAGCTCACTTCAAATTGAAGTATGCGCTGAAGATGTCGCCTAGTAGGGCGATGAAAGCTTCGCAAATTAACTATCCACCTCAGAGAACACAACCACATCAAAATATTCCTTTTGATTCATACGGTTGATTTTTGGTTAAATTATTCTGTTGTATATTAATTGTTTTGTACTGCAGAAATTGTTGGATCTATATAGCTGCCTAACGGCATGGTTGTGGTAATTTGGTGTTTCTGTATATTATGATTGTTGAATATATACATATATATATTATTATTCCCTTGCGTTCTGAGTGGAACATAGGGCTTCAACAACACATCTCCACTTTGTTCTGTTTTCTGTCGTCCTCTTCAGCTGGGTCCACGATTGACCAAACTCTCTCATCTCTTCCTCACACGATCTCCTCCATGTCACCCTCGCACTGACGACCCACTCGTCGCTTCCCATTTGGATTCCACTCGAGCAATGACCTGGCGTGCGATGTCATTTGGTGGCCTCCTCAGTGTAAGCCCAATCCATCTACACATTCTCCTACATGATTGTTGAGTAGTACCGCGGATTTTACTGCAAATAACTGTCTTTCGGCTGTCTTTAGGGCATTTTGTGACTCTGAGTAACCAAAGAAATTTTGTTTAGCTCTACGGTAGCACGCAAAGATCGCTTTCTTGGGTTCAGACTGTTACGTGTCGGTTTTAGTAGTTAGTCACGTCCAACCTTCTATGTATCCCATCCAATCTTATTATAGACTGGTGTGGCGTGTGTTATTGACAAGATTTATCAGTCATATACAGTGCAGAATGATAGGAAGTAGGCAAAATTAAAAACAACACTTTAAGTGAATGGCTACAGAAGTAGAAGCGTTTATTTCTCGAATCTGTATCTACCTTACACTGTGATCAAGAAATAATATCACGGTTTAACTTTCAGAAAATCAGCACCTTCAGGTGAGACCGAATAGTTCAAAACGTGTTAGGTTTCGCCATTTGCTGTATAGCGGAGGCGTTGGCAACTCGTCAGTGCAACCCCAAACTCTGTTTATAGAAAAAGAGTCCATTCTCTTATTCTACCATGGTCTTAACCTCTTCATTCGTCGTCCATAGTAAATATTTCTTTTTATATTTAATAACTACTTCACTTTTACTTTAATAAATTATTCACTATTATCACTCTGACATGTTCCTTTTGTACGTCTTCTCACCCTCTTCACACTTTTTAAATGGATACTCAACTACCTTTCTTCTCACTCAAAGCAATCTTAAGCTTATCAAATTTCTAACGCCTTCTTCCTTTTTGCCTCTGAGTATTGCGTAATTTGCAACTTTTATTTTTTACTTTTGAAGCTACTTCTGAGTAATTATATCAGTTATGTCACCCACCCCCTTATTAACCAGTGATAGACTACTGTACATTTTTGGTAAATATAAATACGACTGTACAACCTCTGAAGATGATTTCGTCTATAAAGAAAATTTCCTTCGCTGAACTGTCTTTTAATTGGTTACAGGATTTCATCATGAGCTGGTATCGGTTAGAGAACCATTGGAAGACCAACAGGGGGCAATGTATATCTTTTTCGTCGTAGTCTGAGACTTCAGCAGTACGCACCCACCGTGATTCGAACCCAGGACCTTCTGGTAACAAGGCGAGCTCATAGACTATTAAGCCAATGGGACCCTATCCATTGGCCAGCCCATGAATTCTAACTTCTAACAATTCATGAAATAACGCGACCACTTCGCAATGTCTTCTTTGATGAGTTATTGTCTCACCGGTTCTCTAATCGATGTCAGCTCATGATGAAATCCTCTTCCAACCAATCAAACAGAATCCCTACAAAAACCAATACTTGAGAATTGTCTTTTATCTACGATTTACTCAGTGCACATTGCATGTTCAATTTCTGAGCCAAATATCCTCCAACAGTTTTATAAGTAGACAGCTTTGTTTACTCTTTTTTCGGCATATCATGTTAGTGAAGTGCTCAGCACCATATTTCATTTACATCCTACTATAAATTAATGCCCGTTAAAAAAAATACTCATAACATAAGTATTACTGTCAGTTTCCCCCTGTCGAATGCTTTTGATTTCAATGCTGTTGAAAAAAGACAGACACAAAAGTCAAATTTAACTGTGACAACACCAGCCATTATTCCTCATAACTCAGAGTATAAAATATCGTTTATACATCAACGGAAATTTTTAACCACAAGAAGGTAATCAACATCCGATTGATTGCATGACCTTGAAGATCCTCCAAAAATAAATCAATCAAGAATTGTCCAATCAGATTATTCTGTCAACGCATGCACCAATCATAACTTTACGACTAACAAAGATAGTTAATCCCTTCTAACAAATCAATAGTAGAAATCAAAATAAAATATAAAATAATTTTCTTTTGGAATTTTTTTATTGCATCATCTCAATGAGTAAGCATATTTTTGTGAGAATGAAAGTTTGTGCCCTCCAGGGTCACATGTACATACCGAGAACTTTACTGATAATAACTACTGAAAATTTGATTGTGAAGAAAGTTGTCCAACCACTGAGTTATTTGACATTATTAAAAATAAATAATTTCATGTTATAAAATTACACCAGCTTAGAATCGCTTGACATTGAGAAATTTGATTAGCATTACACACTGTTAACAGTTAAAAAAATAATAAGATTTAACCAAGTAAATACGTGTGCGTCTGTGACATAGCGGTTAGGATGCTCGCTGACCATGCACATGGTCCGGGATTCGATCCCCAAACGACGCATTCCTTTACCTCACCAAGCCAGAAATAATGCTGGTGAAGAGGAAAGGTTGGGCATGAGGCTAGCAACATCATCCTGTAAAATAAACACTGCTACAGAAACTTCAAGCCCTATGTTCCACTGGGGAACGTGAACGGAAAAAAAGGGAATACGCATTTCATACATTTATTCCTCTTAATGAATTTGAACAAAGCAAGAACTACAGTTTTTTCAGAATAAAATGGTACCATCTTTTATTTCGTTGCCTTCTCGTCAGCTGCCTACAGGCCGAAGACATTATCAAATATATCTACAAAAACAATTTTAACATAATAATTGAGGAAAGAATATCCTTTTCGATAAATTCCTCTTCCAGGCTCTACAATTATATATATATATGTTTGTATACACAGAGTATTTTTAATTAGTAGTTAATAACAATATTAGCGTTTTTTAATTAATATCAATTTGTAAAGTAAGATCACACTGGAATTACAGTTCATTAAAGATGTATAAATTATAATAATAATAATAATAATAAAGACATGATAGCGAATAGAATATCAACTAAAATTAGGGAAATTTCACAAAAATTCTGGATTATTCAAACCTCGAAATTGAGATTCATAGGTATGCGGTAAATGTCCCTGAAAGCATGATTAACGTCAATCTTGTGTTCTGTCTCCACAAGATGCGCCTGAATAGCACTGCGAATAGATTTTGTTTGACCTTTGCTTAACCAGGCAGAGTGATCATGCTTTCAGGGTCATTTACCGCATACCTACGAATCTCAAATTTGTTTTAAGAGTTCGACTACTAAATATTGCTGAGGCTGTGGGGATTCATATTAATAAGCCTAATTTATGCACCCAAAAGAAGTTAGTCCAGTCATTATCATTACCTTGGCCATCCAGGTTTGAATAATCCAGAATTTTTGTGAAATTTCCCTAATTTTAGTTGATATTCTGTTCACTATTATATCTTTATTATTATTATTATAATTTATGCATCTTTAATGAACTATAATTCCATTGTGATCTTACTTTACAAATCGATATTAATTAAAAAACGCTAATACTGTTATTAACTACTAATTAAAAATATTCTGTGTATACAAACATATATATATATAATTGTAGAGCCTGGAAGAGGAATTTATCGAAAAGGATATTCTTTGCTCGATTATTTTGTCTTTATAGATGTCCGAATGAACATTTTTGCAATTTTAACATACTTACACAGAGTTTATTTTAAACAAAAATCAAACGATCAATATATGAATACAGTAATTATATATATATATATATGTAATATTAAACACTATTCTGAACAATAATAATCATACACAATGGAAACTTTTCAGCATTTCGGATTCAGATGAAAGAGAGATGAAAATATCCAGTTACCAGAATGGACAAAGAAAGACTGATAACCACTTCTTTCTGGACGCATAAATCAGGTTTCAAGCGCTTGATGGAAATGGCTTTAGCAAACTTGAGGAGAATTGAGCTCTTTTGCCTATTGATAATTTTGAACGACTATTCAACGTCCACCTCATGAACCGTGTCAAGGATATGCCTGGCCATGGCACTGCTTAAAGCATTTGTTCCTTTAGACATAAGCTTTTTGGTACATGTTCATAAAATCGTAGATATACTCTTCTTTCTGTTCTTCCAATGTAACTGCTCCCGCAGATACATGTAAATTTGTATATATATAGTTGGAGTTAACATGAGAAGGATATCTATCGATTTTTGATTGCATCAAAGAGCAAGTTATTCGATAGATGGGGACGAGCTTAACTGCAGGATAAGCTCTCGCTAGTGATGTGCTCAGTCTTCTGTTGATCATCGCTGCAATGTTTTCACCTTTTTAATCAAGCTGAATGTAGATTGGCTTTTTATCCACTGTGATTTGTTTTACACTTGAGACTTCGGATCTTCCATACTTGTTGATGAATCTTTGAGGGTACCCATTGCTCTTCAACATCTTTTCAAGAAACCCGAATTCTTCCTCTAATTTCTCTATCGAGCATATTCTCCTCGCTCTATAGTACACAGTCTTGACTAGACCACGTTTAAAGCTGTTTGGACAAAAGCTATTAAAATGTTAGTATTGCCCTTTCGATGTAGACTTTCGATAAATTTACTTTTGAAGACTACCGTCTTCTAGGCGTTGCATGGCAGTGTCGAGGAAGTGGAACTTTCCGTCACTTTCATGTTCCATAGTAAACTCAATATTGGTGTGTGCATCATTGAATAATCTGAGTAAGTGTGAAGCATGACTTTCATTGTTGCACACTACAAATGTGTCATCAACATATCGACAGTAGGGAGTTGTTTCGTCGATTGTACGTTCAGAAAAAAACAGTTATCAGACTTTCTTTGCCACCCTGGTAACTGGATATTTCCATCTCTCTTTCATCTGAATACGTAATGCTGAAAAGTTTCCATTGTGTATGATTATTATTGTTCAGAATAGTGTTTAATATTACATACATATATTATTACTGTATGCATATATTGATCGATTGATTTTTGTTTAGAATGAACTCTGTGCAAGTATGCTAAAATTGTTTTTGTAGATACATTTAATAATGTGTTTAGCCTGTAAGCAGATGACGAGAAGGCAACGAAGAAAAAGATGGTACCACTTTATTCTGCAAAAACTGTAGTTCTTGTTTTGTTCAAATTTAAATACGTATTCTCGGTCAATTCTTATCAGGCTTTACAGTTATATAATAATACATCAATCATAGACATTTGAAACAGTGTGAGTCAGTATAAAAGAAATACGATCGATAAGAATGTAAGTAAAATAATAATAACAATAATAACAAATTAATAATAATAATTTGCTTTATTCCAGAAACAGTACTAGTGGTACAGTGTGGAATTTTCAGCACATATCTACAATATTTGCATCTAATTTTACCAAACATTTAAAAGGAGTATTTCAAAAAAATAAATGTAAAGACAAAAACAGCAAAAAAACACAAAAAAGCAGAAATAATTTTTTAAAAATGCGAAAAAATACCAAGAAGTAGAAAGGAGAATAAACAACATAAAATAATATTTCAGTATTGGGTAGTGGAAGCTATGATATGATTATGCATGGTGACAGTAAAGCTACAGTCATACAAGAAGTTATGAAATGATATTTAAGAATGATTATCGCCAAGATGATCAGTTAATTTGGTTGAAACAACACTAAACAATCATAAAATAACATTTCAGGGTTGTTGTTTTGTTTTTTATTGCCAGGTCTAATGCGGTGTTTGTAGTGGTAGTGTGAGTAATCCTGCATAATACAAAATTTTGTAAGGTGGTTACTATGGCGTTCACAACCAATGATTGTCAGTTTAATATTGCCGAAAAGTATAGAAAATAAGAAAAAAAAACCCACAAAACTAATGATTACATGACGGTTAGGGACAGGAAAATTTTGTACTACTCATAGTGCTAATATAGTCGGAACCAGTGGATACACAATAGAAGGAATATAGTAAAGTACAAAAAGTAAGCCAATGTTAATAATTTAGGTAGCTAAGTATGTTTGAGAAGGAGTTCACTATAGAATACAAAATAAGAGAGAAATAAAAGAGCCTAAAATTATGATTATTAACAACAAAGCAAGTCATAGGTTTCACGCTTAACATTGTCTCTGTCACTTAGAACACGGGCCAAATATGGTATAAACAGGCGGCCTGTTTGACACCTGGGCTACCTTTCCATACATCTAGATATTTGCATCTAATTTTAAAAAGTTGTGAAGCTAAGATTAAAATATACAACTGTAACACAATATGTTACTGATAATGAAGGTAGCAGTACAAATAAAAATAATATTTAAAGTTATCCGGTGTCACTGCGCGAGATAACTATTTTAAGTTAGGCTTAACGGCAACGGAAAGGAGAGAGAGATTGAATAAACCTTTTGTGAACCAAAGGATTGGGCTGAAAAGATTTTAATAGCGAATGCCTCAGCTATGATTAGCAATCGAAGGCGTACAAACTTAGGGAATTGAGGAGGCACCTTGTATAGAATTGTAAGCGCTGAATTTCTACCATTCTTTCGGTCTGTATCCACATGTCATACTGTAACAACAGAAGACAAGGGCCAGGCAACAGATCGTTTATTGAGGAAAATCAACACATATTTATAGATTTTAATGTACATTATTGTAGATTATTGTTAGTAGAAAATACAGTCTTCTGATTGGTTGTTTCTCACAGAACGTTAACCTTGCATCTCTTTGTGGCTGTGTCAGATCATCCATATGCTAACTGTACCCGCCTACGCAAAGCCTTTGTTTTCATTTTCTCACGACCAATATTTGGGACATAAACATTGACGTCAGTTACTGTCTACCAACTTTGGCTAGCAGTCAGCTCTCACCACAATACCAATGTAGAACTCTTGGTTGACTTTAAGACTCCTTTATCAAACCGCCTTGGATAATGTTAAAGAAGGCGACAGTGGGCTTATCAAGTCGTTCTATTTGTGTAACTATCTCACAGGAACACTTAAATTTATAAATACACATTGAGATGGCCAGACTCGGTAGCTTACCCTTCGTCTGCATTGGATCTGTACAAAGAGTGGTGATTATTAATAATAATAACAATAATAATAATAATAGCTTTATTCCAAACAGTATTTGCGGTACAGGTATGGAATTTTCAGCGTGCATCACAATATTGCATCTAATTACCTCATAAATTTTATAAGATTTTAAAAATAAAAAGCAACAACAACAAAAAGAAAAAAGATAAATAAAAGAAATAAAAAAGAACAGCATTGCATTCACATATTTAAACAATGCACCACAGGATATGAAATATAAAATTAGTCTGTAACAGAAGATGTGAGCAACAATATAATAGTAACAAAGAAAGGAGAACAAAAGCTAATGGGAACTATTTGTTAGATTGCCGCAGTAAATTGACCGTGTCATACCTAACGGATTTCTCATCACATAACAGCTGTGCCAGATAAGGTATTGTGGAGTTTTTGTACTTGGTAGTCCTGGCATATAGCCTCCTATAGCTGCTTCTAGTTCTACCAGATGAAATGCAAGGAGAGAGCTGCGTATAGAGAGGTTTGACAATATAGTATTCGCCAGTTTCTTACATGACATTATATGTCTATCCACAATGGTGTTAACCAGTTGGTTTAACGAAATCCCACTTGCCCTACTAACAGCTTTTGGTGCCCTACGCAGCGAAGCAAAGTCTTTCTTAAGTAGTCCAAGGAAGATTAATGGGGAGCAGTAAAGAGGGATGGGTAGAATACAGGAATTGACAAACTGAGAAAGCAAAGACTACTTTATACCAGACAGCCTTAACTTCCTAACGTAGAACGTTAAGCGAAACATCTTTCTAGTAACTAGCAAGATGTCAGGGGACCAGGAAAGATCGGAGGAGATACTCAGTCCAAGGTACTTGACATTAGATGTAGTTTCAACCTCTATGCCGTCAATGATAGTGGGACCATGTGAGCTAGCTAGTTGCTGTAGGTCACATTTCCGTCTGAAAGTGAAATTGACTATCTGACATTTAGACGGATTTAGCTTAAGACCGTTTGAAGAGGACCACTGACTAATTTCCGACAGAAAGTAATTTAATTTGGAACAGTCTGACTGAGAGTTGACAGGCATAGAGACAGAGAGGTCATCAGTATACTTAACAAAAGTGACTACATCAGAATGGGGCAAGTCATGTAAGAAAAAAGAAAACACAAAAGGAGAAAGAACAGCACCTTGAGGAACACCGGCTAAAGTAAGTGAGGTAGTGGAGGACTTTCCATTATAGACGGTGTACTGCTTCCTATCAGAAAAATAGGAATGCAACCACTTATTTGTCCAGCTCTCAGTCTGTATTGCATCAAGGTTATTTAGCAAGAGAGACCTAGGTGCAGAGTGGAATGCAGATGTGTAGCCGAGGAAGGCACATCTAACGTACTTAGCTCCTCCATCTAAACTAGAGACTATATTACGATATAGAACAATGTACACCTACTATGTTCATAAGCAAACTGGTTGGGGTCATTGAAAGGCTTTAAAGAGGGTTCAAGATTAAGTAAAATAAGTCTTTCCATAACTTTCAAAAAAGGTGAGGTAATAGCAATGGGTCTAAACTTGACAGTAGGTCCACTTGTTTATTTAGGAACTGGAACAACCTTGATATTTTTCCATGAGTCAGGTATAGTACTTTTGGAAGTGTTGTGGTAAAGATTGTTTTAGCTATTATTTTTCGTTGTTTCGATGCCAGTAATTCAATGTTTGAATCTCCTCTGAATGGTAGTCATGTATATATATACGTTTCTTCTGCACAGTTTACAAGCATTTCTCTCTATCTTTTTTCCTCATGGAGACTTTAATAAATTTTTCTTGATGTCCATTCTCATATAATAAGTTCCCTATTTTCCTTATTTTATCGTCCAGAGTGTCGGTTGTGCAGATTTTATTTAGCACTAAACAACATCAGGGTACTGATGAGATTTTGTTTACATGTTATAGGAATAAACGACTTGAACGAAACGGGTGTATTGGCCAGCTCATGAGTTCTTCCGGTAAATACCCTGCTTAATACTACCATCTTGTCTTCTTGTTAGCAGGACATCAAGAAACGATAAAGTCACATAGAATCGACTAATTAAAGCTTAAGATAGCATTCCCAATGGTACACCTAATAATATGAAGAGAACATCTATATTTATTTAAGACACAGAACCTGTTGTACAAAATAGGCACCAAGAAGATGCACAATGATAATAAAACAATAATATATAAAGAAAATAGGGAGAGAATCAATAAAGGAAGTCATCCAGAAAGGAAGGAAGTATATTTGACAAGATCAAGCAACATTCGTCGTATTACTGCCTGAAAGGGAAGAAAGAAGGAAATTACGGCATGTTCTGCTAACAAATCTGATAACATTTCGAGCTACCTATTCAAACTGTGTCTCGGACACCAACCAGGGAGTCGTATTGTTGTACCAACTGATGCTAACCTAACACAAATATCCTTCATCCCGTAGTCTGACGACATCTCCACTTTTCTATCCAGTCCCAGGGAAGGAAACCTCTTGGATGACGTTTGAAAGACACGTGCAATCCACCGATGCTGGTGTTTCTAGATGACGACACTCAATGAATGGTGATCTTCACTGTATGCAAATAGACGCTACCAAGCATCAGAATTACCCGCACGATGATGCCAATGAACGCAAGCAGTTCTACGGAGACAGTGATAATAGAATACTTAGAGTCGCCACAAATCCTCAGCTTGGAGAGGACAGGTTTCAAAGGCATAGAGCACAACAGCGTGCACCAAAGAATTGTAAACCCGACCTTTGACAGTCAGGCTAACGTTGCCAGATATGGTTCAAATCAGCGCATGTTACCCTAGTTTTCATGATACGGTTAGAAAGAGAATGTCTACTGTGAAGTCAAGTTGTTATCTATTTTCTTTTCAATATAACAGTTTTACTGTTAAGGTGATTAAAAAGCGAAGTTAGTAATATATTCTTGCTTTCTCTGACTTTTCGTAAGATATCACTTCAAGAAAACAGCATTACTTTGTAATTATGTATAAGATAGCAAAAGTGTGGTGAGAGCTGGCTGCTAGCCAAAGTTGGTAGACAGTAATTTACGTCAATGTTTATGTCCCCAATATTGGTAGTGAGAAAATGAGAACAAAGGCCTTGAGTAGGCGCGGATACAGTTAGCATAAAGATGACCTGACATTCAAGAAACAGCCGCAAAGAGATGAAAGATTAACTTTCAGTAAAGAAACAACCAATCAGAAGACTGTGTTTTTCTGCTAACAATAATTTAATCTAATAATGTGATTTCGTAAATAAACGCTCTGTTGCCTGGCCCTTGTCTTCTGTTGTTACAAAAGCAGCACAAAAGAAGCCGTAGAATCAACTGGTTTGAATAACAACGCCGCAAGTGAAAATCAGTAAATACGACGTATACTATGGGAAGAAAAGTTTCTGTTGCGGCTGTCTACGAAGCTTAGTTCTCATTGTCTTCCCAGAAAATATTTTCAGTGTGAAATGGGTCTATGCACTCTCAGTGAATGAAACAATTTTCAGGGGTTTCTTTGTAGGCATTTGACTTATTTCAAGTCTGTTCACGGATTGACATCAGATAGAGTACCACACTGGAAAAAAGCCACCAGGGAGTACTGGACATCTGTTTCATCCTAGTGCTAGAGACTCTTCTCCAGGACCCATCCACACGATTTCCAGGCCATGACGGATGGGGTCCAGTCGCTCACGAGTGAAGATAAATACTCAGCACTGATGATATTGGCAGGTGATCGCGCTAAAATCACGAATTGGTAGAAGTTGGCACTCATGGGCCAATGAATCGGCTCCCAGTGGCTGAATAGTTTACGAGCCCAGCTTGTAACTGGAACAGGTGCATACTGCTGATAGTTCCGAGCACTAGAATGAAACAGTTGTCCAGTACTCCCTGTTGGTGGTTTTCAGTGTGGTTCTATGACTGATATCAATGCGTGGTGAAACTTGAAATAATATAACTGTGTTCGCCCGATGACTTTGGCTGTGAATGGAATTTGGATTTTTTGTCGCGTGATATTTTCTCTATTAAAACAAGTTATATAAGCGAACAATACTGTTTTCGTCTGTCTGTCTGGATTCAACATAGAACTTGGCACCGAAGTGCAGCACTTCGAGTTGCCACGTTCCAAATAGCACACAAAGGTAGACAAGAAGATGAGTGAAGAAAATCAATAGAGTTTTGACAAGTATAAGAGTGAAACAGAATGAGTAATGGTAGAAAGGAATATGAAAGACTACAGAGACTGAATACATCTGCGTAAGCCATTGACAACGATTTTGAGCCATGTCACCTATTGTCTCCAGCCATTGATTGATTCTTAGAGTCCCGAGGGCGGGCCCCAACCCGGAAGTCTGCATCTCCCTCCCTACCTGACTCAGTTTAACTGTCAAGGATTTCATGGATTGATTGATGCCATGTTTTTGTTTGGCCACCACTTACTCTTTCCCAACCTGCACCAGCTAGTAATGCCCGTCAGTCGGGGGAGGCGATGGTTAGGCATGGGCAGCACGTCACCTAGCCATCTCAGTCTATGTAACTTTATAGCCTCTTCGATTGATTTTCCCTCTTTGCGCAACACTCTATGCCTAACGTCAACATTACTTACCTTATTACACCACCTAACGTGAGAAAGAGATCGTAGATATCTAGGATCAAAAACAGACAATCTCTTCATGTCTTCGACTCGTATTGGCCATGTTTCACAGCCATAGAGAAGGACGGAGCGAACTGATGAGCAGTACACACGTCCCTTGGTTGATAGTCGGATGTCATGCCTACGCCAGAGATGGTGTAAGTTAGCGAAATCAGCCCGAGCTTTTTGGATCCGCGCTGAGATTTCGTCACCGATCTATCCGTTGGTGCTGATACAACTTCCCAAATAGGTGAAGTGGTCGACATGTTCAATCACTTCACTCCCTATCACTAAGCTAGGAGATGACGTAGTCCAGTCCTGTAGCAGCATCTTACATTTTACAGGGGCGAATCGCATGCCAAACATACGAAGATTGCTGCTCAAGGTGTTCAGAAGACTCAGCATTTTGTCACCATCCTCCCCTAACAGGCCTACGTCATCTGCATATTCTAATTCCATAAGACTATTCCCTGGTAACAAGTCGATTCCTTAGTCGTTAAGTTCAGTTAAGGATACTTCCATTAGCATATCTATGATGAAGTTAAACAGAAATGGGGAAAGTGGATATCCTTGACGGACACCACTGGTTGTTATTAGTTCAGATGACAATTTCCCATAAGCCCTTACACGGCTACGTGAGTTTGAGTAGAGTGCCTTGATTAGTGCAATGCACTTTCTTGGCACTCCCTTCACAGTCAAACATTGCCATAGTACCTTTCGATCCACGGAGTCGAAGGCCGCCTTCAAGTCAAGAAATATGGCAATTGTTGGAGGCCTAAAAGTGTGTCTATGTTCTAGGATCTGTCGGAGAGTGAAGATATGATCTATGCACCCTCTACCTGGCCTAAAGCCTGCCTGTTTTCGTCTAAACCTTCTTCAGGCTTTACTCTAATGTACACAGCCTTATATATAAAAATTTAATCAATGACGGTGAGTTTGTGGATCAGAAATAATAATAATAATAAATGTTAAAAGTCTTGAACGTTAGTATTAACGATGATTATAGTGATAGCAAAAATAATGAGAATAAGGTCAATGATAACAAATGTACAAGGAGTTTATGGAGGTGGCGATAAGAATAACGGGGGTAGTAATATGTGTATATGTAGACAGTTTAATAAATAAATTAGGTCAAAATCCTTAAAGTTACGTAATGCTTAAGGTGAAGTGGATAGATAATCAGAATTTTAAGAAATATCATAAAAGTATGGAAGAAATGAAGAATAAGAAAGGGTGAGAAGTTTTAATTAGATTTACCTAGGCCAAGAGAGGATGAGAGAGAGGTAGAAGAAACTTTTTTATGTACAAAGACTAGGACTGCTCTCTCGAATCGTCATAGCTTCGACTATATGTAAAAGGCCGGTTCGATAGATAACCTTGATAGTAATTCTTCTATCCACTTGATGATCGCTATCAATCAAATGACACAAAATAGGTCTTCTTGTGGGTTTCGTCCGGGCTCTTCTGAACCGTGAAGAAAGGGACTCAGTAATGTATTTGTTGAACTGTCTAGTCGTTTACCCTATATATGGCTTCTCTGCATAATCAGTTAAACTGGTAAATGCATATAGAAGTGGCACAGCTTGACCTTGAGCAATCACAATTGGTCGGCTGGAAAATGACAAACAAACGTTGGCAGCAGCAATATCGAAAACTTACCATTATTTTTTATACAGACTCATCGTCATTGGTTAAATTTTTACATATAAAGCTATGTACATTATAGAGTAAAGCCTGAAGAAGATCTAATCGAAAACAGTGTTGTTCGTTTAAATGTTTTATTTTAATCTTGACAATGGGAGTATTCAATGATTTTCTCGAATGATTGATAACTTTGATCTCTATTTTCACCTTTTGTTTTAAAAAATAGTGGAAAGACTGCTTTTACTTAAAAAACCCCTGTACCTAGGGGCCTTTTATTAAATAAGCTTTCGTTGACGCAACCAGGATCCTGGGCTAAGTGTTGGTTGCATTCTTATTTTTCTGATAGAATGCAGTGTATACTGTATATAATAGCAAATCTTCTTCTGCCTCGCTTACTAAAGCCGGTGTTCCTCAAGGTGCCGTCTTCTTTCCTTTTGTTTTTTCTTTCTTCCTACACGGCCTGCCTCATTTAAACGAAACTGACTTTGTCAAATATGCGGATGATCTGACTGTATCACTTCCCAGTCTGACTGCTCCAAACTTAATAGCTTTCTGTTCGACATCACCAAGTGGTCTAAGTCAAATGCTCTTATGTTAAATCCTTCCAAATGTCAGGCAGTTAACTTTACTTTCAAGCATCGTCGTGACATACATGAACTAGTTAGTTCCCATGATGCCTGTAGCATAGATGGCACTGAAATTGAAACCAAGTCAAGCATTAAATACCTTGGATTAGTTCTTTCCACTGACCTTTCATGGTCATCCCACATCTTATCAATCTCTAAGAAAATGTTTCGTCTTAACTTCGACATTAAAACGTTAAGACAATCAGATATCAACCAACCTTTACTTCTGCAGTTTGTAAACTCCTGTATTTTACCTATTGTACTCTATTGCTCTCCATTAATCTCTCCTGGGCTTCTCAAAAAGGACTATATCATATTACGAACAGTATTAAATGCTGTGAATAGGGCTTGTGGTATGCCACTGCGTGAGCTCGTCAATACTATTGTCGAGAGACACATAAGTTCCTGTACAAAATGGGCAAAGGTCGTACTGTCAGACACCCTGCACCCTCTTTATTCACAATTATCCCCTTGCATCTCATCAGGTAGGACGAGAAGTCAATATAAGAAGTTATATGCCGGAACCACTAAGTACAAAAATTCTACAGTACCGTATTTAGCCCGTCTTTTATGTGATGAAGACTCCGTTAGACGTGAAACATATAAGTTACTATGTAATTAGCAAAGTGAATTGACCCTTTCATCGTTCATCTTTCTGTAATTTTATGGTGTCACCCTTTCTATCGTTTAATTATAATTTTACTACTTTATTTCAGTTCTTATTACTATCATTACTATAATTTTATACTTTATGGATATTTTTCTCCTTATCGCATACTGTAATTTGCTACATAGCTGCTACAACAACGTTTTGTTATTATTATTATTATGTTATATTTTTTTTGTCGTTTTGAGTAAATTAGATGCAATATTGTACTGAATGCTGAAAATTCCTTGCTATATCATTAGTACTGTTTTTGGAATAAAGCAAAAATTATTAATATTATTATTATTAAAGGCTTTTAACACCCCAAACAATTTGCTTATAAACATTGTTGGTGTACTTTAGATGACACTGTCATCTTGTATCATATTATCGTCTCTAGTTTTGACACGGGTGCCAAATATGTTCGCTATGGCCTTCCTAGATTACACATCTGCCTCCGACTACCAACTTGTTGATATTGTGGTAGATGAACAAATGAACTCATGCAAGAAACCAACGAATATTATTGGTTACAGGATTTCATCATGAGCTGACATTGGTTAGAGAACCATTGGAAAACCAACAGGGATTACTGGACAGTTGTTTCGTCCTAGTTTGGGACTCTTCATCAGTACGCACCAACCGGGGTTCGAACTCAGGACCTTCTGGTTATAAGGCGAGCTCGTAGACCATTAAGCCACTGGGACCCGATCCAATGGCTCATGAATTCTAACTTCTGCCAATTCACGATATAGCGCAACCGCTAGCCAATGTCTTCGGCGAATATCAATGAGACGCTCACTGGCTACTGGTTCTATTCAGGTAGGTAGTTACCTGGGGTTCTAGTGGGAAGTCGTGACCAGTAGGTTACAGCAGGTCGGGTGTGAGGACAAATACTCGCCGAAGACATTGGCTAGCGGTTGCGCTGTATCATGAATTGGCAGAAGTTAGAATTCATGGGCCATTGGGTCGGGTTACAGTGGCTTAATGGTCTACGAGCTCGCCTTGTAACCAGAAGGTCCTGAGTTCGAACCCCGGTGGGTGCGTACTGTACTGATGAAGAGTCCCAAACTAGGACGAAACAACTGTCCAGTACTCCCCGTTGGTTTTCCAATGGTTCTCTAACCAATGTCAGCTCATGATGAAACCCTGTAACCAATCAACCAAATCCCTACAAACCAATACTTGAATAACGAATATTATCTTGTCAGCCCCTGGGCGTCCCCTCTTTACACAACTCTCTGTCTCTCTCTCTCTCCTCGTATCTCATCAGTTACGACTACAAGCAACTATAGAAGACTTAATGGTCGGACGTTCACGTATAAAAACTCTACAATATACTTTATCTGGAACACACTTTGTAGGATGAAAAAATAGTGTAAGGCATGACACCAGTAATTTACGTAGAAACATTGAGTAAACGACAATTTTTGTATTCTTCCCTTCATTATTATATTGGTGTTAGTGTTTTCGATTAAATTTTAATTTCAATATAGCAAAAATATTCATTCAGACATCTATAAAACACAAAATAATTGAGCCAGAAAAGAATATCCTTTTCGATAATTTCCTCTTCTCGCTCTACAATTATATACATATGTTCATATACATCGAATATTCTAGAATAGTAGTCAATAACAATATTAGTGTTTTTTAAATAATATCGATTTGTTAAGTAAGATCAATGGAATTACAGTTCATTAGAGATGCTTAAATATAATAATAATAATAATAATAATAATAATAAAGATATAATAGCAAATAGAATATCAACTAAAATTAGGAAAATTCCACAAAAATTGAGGATCATTCAAACCTAGATGGCTAAGGTCAGGATAATGTCTAAACTAACATCAGCGAGATACTAACGCAGCGCCTTAGAAATGCGGTAAAAAGAGCAGTCCCCGCTACCGAATTACGCTGTCTTTTGAAAACCGCTCCTCTTTTGCGTTCGGGAATAAAAGACAAACTGCCTAACTTCGCCTCTTCCATGTGTCTATACCAATTTAACTGCTCCTGTAGAGTGAACCAGTTACATAGGCCGTACAATTAGGCGTGTTTCTCGTCAAATTTCCCAATATCACCCTGCCTGGTTAAGCAAAGGACAAACAAAATCTATTCGCAGCGCTGTTCTATCTCATCTTGTGGATACAGAACACAAGATTGACGTTAACCATGTTTCCAGGGTCATTTACCGCATACCGCATACGAATCTCAATTTTGCCTTAAGAGTTCGACTACTAAATATTGCTGAGGCTGGCTGTTGGGATTCACATTGACAAGCCTAATTTGTGCATCCAAAAGAAGCTAATTCAGACATTATCATTACCTTGGCCATCTAGGTTTGAATGATCCTCAATTTTTGTGGAATTTTCCTAATTTTAGTTGATCTTCTATTTGCTACTATATTATTATTATTTATTATTGTTCCCCTGGGTTCTTAGTGGAACATAGGGCTTCAACTGCACGTCTCCACTTGCTTCTGTCTTGTGCTGTACTTTTCACTTGCGTCCATGTTATTCCATACTGTTTCATCTCCTCCTCACACGATCTCCTCCATGTCACCCTAGCATTGACGTCCCACTCGCCGCTTCCCTCTCGGGTTCCACTCGAGGGCCTGACGCGCGATGTCACTCAACGGCCTCCTCAGCGAGTGTCCAATCCATCTCCACTTCCTCCTGCATATTTGTTGGGCGATTGGTTCCTGTTTCGTTTGTTCCCATAGCTTTTTGTTTGTGATTCTTTCCGGCCATCTAATCTTCAGTATGGAGCGAAGACAGTTGTTGATAAAGGTCTGCAACCTGTTGAAAATATTCTTGGTGACCCGCCAAGTTTCTGATCCGTAAAGCAAAATTGACTTGACGTTTGTATTGAAAATCCGAATTTTGTTGTTGATGCTGAGTGACGAAGACTTCCAGATTGGTTTCAGGTTGATGAATGTGTTTCTCGCCTTCCCGATTCTTGATTTGACATCCTCGTCCGTTCCTCCTGTGGTTGAGACAATGCTCCCTAGATAAGTGAAAGAAGTAACCTCTTTCAAATCCCTCCCGTTGATGGTGATTGGCACTGGATGTTGCTGCTGTTGTTGGTTGGTTATTTTCATAACCTCCGTCTTGTCTATGTTCACCTGGAGTCCTGTCTTTGCTGCTTCTTCGACCAGTTTGTCGGTTTTCGCTTGTAAGTCTTCGATTTTGTGTGACATCAGACATAAATCATCCGCAAAATCCAGGTCTTCTAGGTTCTTCACGTCCGTCCAGGATATCCCTGTCTCCTCGTTTCCCACTGTCTGACGCATAATCCAGTCCACCACAATTAGGAATATCATTGGTGATAATAAGCACCCTTGTCTGACTCCTGTGTTTACTCCAAACGCTTCGCTGAGTTTTCTCTTGTGGATGACTTGACATGTGCCGTTGTCGTACAGCTGTTGAATAAGGTTGATGAATATTTGAGGTGCACCGTAGTACTCGAGTAGTTTCCAGATTACTTCGCGGTCAACGCTGTCGAAGGCCTTCTCAAAGTCTATAAAGTTGAGGTATATGTCTGATTGACATTCCATGCTTTGTTCGATGATGATGCGTAGAGTTGCAATTTGGTCAGAACATGATTTGCCTTTCCTGAATCCAGCTTGTTCTGGTCGCAGTTCTGCATCCAGTGCGTCCTTTATTCTCTCCAGGATGATGCGACTCAGAATTTTACTTGGCGTCGACAGGAGCATGATTCCTCGCCAGTTCTTGCAGAGTCCCAGGTCGCCCTTCTTTGGTAGTTTCACGAGGTAACCTTTCTTCCAGTCAGTAGGTACCTTTCCCTCTTTCCAGATCTTTTGCAATAATGGAGTCAGCATATCTGCTGTCGTTTCTGGGTCCGCTCTCAGTGCTTCCGGGGGTATTCCATCTGGTCCAGCTGCTTTTCCAGCTTTCAGAAGCTTGATTGCATTCATGACTTCAGTTTTCGTTGGAGGATTGGTGTCAACTTGGTGTCAACCAACAACAGCACGTACACAACTTGCAGTTGTGTACGTGCTGTTGTTGGTATTACTGGACGGGTTGTAGGTGGTGGTCGATTCAAGAGTCCTTTGAAGTGGTCCGCCCATTGTTTAATCTGTCTTTCTTCTTTGGTAATTGGGTTCCCTTGGCTGTCTTTTATAGGTTTCACTTGTGTTGATCTCTTCCCGAATAGAGACTTGGTTATCTGATATAATGTCCTCAGGTCCCTTTTGCCTGCTGCCTTCTCAGCTTCAGTAGCCAGGTTGTCGTAGAATTGTCTTTTGTCCTTCCTGGCACTCTTCTTCACTTCTTTGTCCAGTGCTGTGTAAGTTGAGCTCAGCGTCTCTTTCTCTTGTCCATCTTTGCATTGAATCATTTTTTTCTTTCACCTTTCTCCTCTCCTCTATTAGTTTCCAAGTGTCTGTTGAGAGCCATTCCTTGTCTTGTTTCTTCTTTCTTCCTAAAACCGTTGAGCACGTTTCGTTGAAAATTACTTTCAGAGAGTTCCAATGGTCTTCCACGGATGGTTCCTCAGTGGTGCCACGTAGTGTTTCCTGCTTTGCTCTGACAGTTGCAGTGAAAGTGTCCTTTGTGGTTGTGTCTTTCAGTTTTTGCGTGTTGAACTTGCATTGTGGCCTATTCCCAGGTATCCTCGAGGCTTTCAGCTTCACCTTGAAAGTCCCTTGTACTAGATAGTGGTCTGAACCCACATCTGCTCCTCTCCTAGACCTTGTGTCCAGTAAGCTCCGTCTCCACTTCCTTGAGATTGAAATGAAGTCTATCTGGTTTTTGGTGTGTCCATCTGGTGAAATCCATGTTGCCTTGTGTATATCCCTCTGTTTGAACACACTGCCACCAATCACCAAATCATTGAAGGCACAGAAGTCTGAGAAGAGTTCGCCATTTTCGTTCATTTCACCGAGGGCCTCACGACCCATGGTGAGTTCTCTTCCTGTATTGTCTCCTCCCAGTTTCGCATTCATGTCGCCCATCAGGATTTTGATATCGCTCTTTGGGACGTTGTCCATTACTGTTTGTAGTTGACTGTAGAAATCCTCCTTCTTCTCATGTTCTGAGACGCTTGTAGTCGCGTAGCATTGAATGATTGTAACCTTCTTTCCTTTTGAGTTGAACCTGGCTGTCATTATCCTGGAGGAGATTGGTTCCCACTGCATGAGAGCCTTAGCCGCTGTTGGTGACATCATGATGGCTACTCCCTCGGTGTGCTCGTGATTGTCCTCTGGGTGACCGGAGTAGATTATTGTCTCTCCAGTTGATAGTTGGCTCCTTCCACATCCGTTCCATCTGCTCTCGCAGATTCCCAACACTTCTATTTTATATCTCCTCATTTCTGCGGCTACCTGAGCAGCCTTCCCAGCTTCGTACATTGTACGAACATTCCACGTCCCCATCCTTATTTTTGCTTTCATCGAAAGAAGGCACATCGGCTGACTGGCTTCCCGAAGGCTTTCACCAGCCCGCGTCATTTCACTTCCGCGATTCCAGCGAAAAATAAGGTCATTGTTTGTATTTGTAGAATTTTTAATATATTTGTGCGTTGAAGTTTTAGTAGCAATTTGGTTAAGTTTTGGGGGTGGAGTTGCTAGCACCACGCCCCAACCCTCCCTCTTTATCCGGGCTTGGGACCGGCTAGAATACTAGTGACCTAGTAATCTAGGCGAGGTTATTTGCTACTATACCTTTATTATTATTATTGTTATAATTTAAGCATCTTTAATTCCATTGTGATCATACTTTACAAATCGATATTATTAAAAAAAAACCAATATTAGTATTGACTACTATTCTAGAATATTCTACGTATGTAAATGATTGTAGAGCCAGAAGAAGAATCTATCGAAAAGGATATTCTTTGCTCAATTATTTTGTGCTTTATAAATTTTAATTTCATATTCATGTTCTTGTTGACTAATATTATCAATGTAAATACCCTGTTTTAATTAATCTACCGAATCACTTCGTAAATCGTAGCTGAGATCTTGTATATTTCGATGTGTGAGGTGTGAAAATTCAATGGTTGGAGACTTTTGGTAACACAGGTTTGATAACGAGCGGACATCAGTTACAGAAATACTGGAAAACCTGGGAGTACTGGACAGCTGTTCAGTCCTGGTTTCCTACTCTTCAGCAGTACTCACCACTCACCGGCTGAATTCGAACCCTGCACCAAGTCGAGCTGGTAGACCATTCAACCCGTAACCAAACACTTAAAAATCAATCCAATGCTTACTAGTGACTGGCTCTATACAGAAAGTTACCTGGAGTTCTAGCGAGAAATCATAACTAGTGAAGTCCGCCAAATAGGGTAAGTGAACAGTTACTCACCTACAACATTCGCGGGCGGTTGTGCTATATATATTGCGAATTGGTTAAACTTGGAATTCATGAGCCAATGAATAAGGTTCCCAGTGACTGAATGGTCTAAGAGCTCGCCTTATAAGCCGAAGGTTCAGGGTCCGTTCGTACCCTGGTGGATGCGCAGTGTTAAGGAGTCCCTAACTGTAGGGTGCACGCGTGTGGTCCGGGAGTCGATCCTCGGCCGCCGCACTCCTTTACCTTACTATGCCGGCAATGAGACCGTAAGAATAAAAACACCCCTGCTACCGAAACTGCAAGCCTCTAGCTTGAAGCCCTGTGTTCCCCTAGGAAAGTAAAGGAACAAAATAAAGAAAAATAATAAATAAACTGGACGAAATAGTCCCCCAGTAATTCCTGTTGGTTCATACGTCCGTGGCACAGTGGTTAGGAATCTCGCCGACCATTCACACGGTCCGGGATTCGACCCGCGGCCGACGCACACCTGATGTAACAACAGAAGACAAGGGCCAGGCAACAGATCGCTTATTAAGGAAAAATCAACACATATTTATAGATTTTCATGTATATTATTGTTAGTAGAAAATACAGTCATTTGATTGGTTGTTTCTCACAGAAAGTTAAGCTTTGTGACTGTGTCAGATCATCCATATTCTAACTGTATCCGCCTACGCAAAGCCTTTGTTCTCATTTTCTCACCACCAATATTGGGGACATAAACATTGACTTCAATTACTGTCTACCGACTTGGGCTAGCAGTCAGCTCTCACCACACTGATATCAATGGTCGGCCTGCAAAATTTGGGCTACCGATATCACAGGCTGAAAATTCCATACCTGTACCGAAAATACGGTGTGGAATCAAGCTTTAACCAAAATAAAAAGGTGAGTCGGTGGCACAGCGGTTAGGATGCTCGCCGACCATGCACGTGGTCCGGGATTCGATACCCGACCGACGCACTCCTTTGCCCCACTAAACCAGAAATAATGCTGGTGAAGAGGAAAGGTTGGGTGTGAAGCTAGCAACCTCATCCTGTAAAAATAAACACTGCTACAGAAACTTCAAGCCACTAGCTTGAAGCCCTATGCTCCACTGGGAAAGTGAAGGAATAAAAATAAAAAATTCCTGTTGGCTTTCAGCGGTTCTCTAACTGACGTCAACTTGTGGTCAAACTTGAAGCTAATCAAATCCTAGTAAACCAACACTCTTGGTGACAGCTTATAATTTTGCAGGTATATATTTATCCCGTGCTAAAGTAGAATTTGAGCAGTGTGGTAGACTATCATTCCATTTTACATAAACTTATTGGATATGACATCCAGTTTTTAATATTGTATCACCGTGTTTCAGATCAAACAAACGTATCAATAAGCGCACCTATCGATCCATATACTCCTGTGAAATAAGGTAAGTTCGTTGTTCAAAAGCAGTCTTATAAAATAAGAGTTGTATTGTGAAAACATCGGTCGATTAGAAGTAGAATTACTGAGTGTAGTGCATCTATCTTAGCAATGATTTTGAATTTATTTTCCTTATTTCGTTCTCTGACTAGTCTCTACATAGAAATTTCCACAGAAGAGCACCAGTTCCAGTTAGCAAACTCCATATCGCACACAAAGAATGACAAAAGAGAGAAAACAAAAAGAGATTCGAAAGAACGACAATAAGCAGAAAGATGGTGGTAGAGAAAGAGTTATAACATGGAAAAATAGTAGGGTCCAATGGATATCGGAGATCATAGAGTGAATGCATGTGCGTCTGCCATTGAGAACGATTTTCAGCCATATCACAAATTGTCTCCAGTCTCCAATGGTTCTTAACGTCCCGAGGACCCAAACCAGCTAATCAGGAAGTCTACACCTGCCTACGTGATTGACTGACTGGCTTAAACTAACTGTTGTGGATTTCATTGACTGATAAAGCTATGTTTTACTTTGACCACCACTAGCTAACTCCTTTCCAACCTGATCGATCCTATGTCAGCTAACATAGCCCGTCGGTCGAGGAAGGCGATGGCTAGATATGCGTGTGTAACAGATGTCCTAACCACCTCAATCGGTGTAACTTCACAGCTTCATCGATTGATTTCCCCTCCTTACCTAGCACTCAACGCCTAACCTCAGTATTGCTCACCTTATTATACCACTTCACACGGGAGATAGAACGCAGGCACCTATGATCAAAGACAACTAGCCAGGCTTTTCATGTCTTCCGCTCTCAATGGCCAGATCTCACATCTAGGCATAAAGGAGGATGGAGCGGACTGCCACTAAGCAGTACACCCACCCTTTGTTCGATAGTGGGATATCACGTCTACTAAGCCAGAGACGGCGTAAACTGGCATGTGCGAAACTAGCCCTCTGTATCCGTGCTGAAATTTCGTCAGAGCAGGTACATCTACTAGCTGATGAATGACAAATAGGACGAAATACGCATTCGGGTGGATTCCACTGCTAGTCCACCATCTATCGATTCATCGATCAAATTACTTCAAACATAAAGCTACTCCAAAGACACAATTTTAATTCACCAAATTAGTAACATACACCTGTTAAAAAGCGAAATACAATAATAATAATTGCTGAAAGAAAAAAGTTCAATATTTTGTAAAAAAAAAAAAGCACAATTTTGTTGGAATCTTGAGGAAATTGTCGTTAATTTAAAAAAAAACGAATATAAAGATGAATTTGGAATTAGCGGAAAGTCAAATAATAAGAAATACCTTCAAAAAAACAATAATGCAGTTGAAGAATATAAAATATATATAAAAGCAAAACATGGATAGAGAGATCTGAATTTTCTTATCAAAATCCCTGAGAACTGATAAGTAAATAAACAAATAAATAAGTAGTATAATGATACATATGCCAAAATCATCATTTATCTACACAACTAGTGCACGACAGTTGTGCACCTTTACTCATCAGTGTCTGTAACATACTTTTCAACAAGTTCAACTCATTTCTAGTCGGAGTCGACAGCTTCACATCGTCAACTAACTTGATCATAATTTGAAGTCGAGACACAGGCGTAGTCGACGGCAAGCATGATGACGATGAAGACACTGAATTATCCAACAGATGATCTGGCAGAAAATGATTATACGGAAATACCAATAGAAAACTAGTCACTAACAGACACAACCGTAATCCAGGATCAGTTAACACTGTGAATGGACATGGATCAGCAGAGGCAGTATTCCATGAATTGGATGAGATAGCCAGTCGGAAAGTACCGTCAGTAGTTAACCATGTAAAGAAATCATGATTCATTTTTGATATAAACTCTGAGACGATACGACCTAACGATGAGCCAACAAGAT
Organism: Trichobilharzia szidati; assembly: GCA_944472155.2. NCBI lineage: Eukaryota > Metazoa > Platyhelminthes > Trematoda > Strigeidida > Schistosomatidae > Trichobilharzia > Trichobilharzia szidati. The sequence goes on along the minus strand of OX235271.1, from coordinate 184,634,046 downwards.
CACGTAGTACACTGTGAGAACAAAAATTTCCCGATTGATGATCGTCTGGTGGTGTAGTGGTGTTCGTCTGAGTTTCTGCTGTTGTTGTTGTTGGTGATGATTTCAACGGTTGAGTAACATAAAAGAAATCAGTTGGTCTTAATGTATAGATTTCATCGAATAGAAATTGGATAGCTTCATTCCAAAACTGTGTAGTTTCATTCATAAACACTTCTGATTCATTGATTTCATATTTCAACCAATCGATCCATCGATCGGCCAGTGATTTCAGCTTGTAACTAGATGAATTACAATCAAGCAGTGTTGACCGGGATGAATAAGCCTACAAGTTAAATTTTTTTAGGAAAAAGAAAAAAAACAAATACAATTGATGAACACAGAAGAGTATTATGAGCAAATTAATTATTCAGCGGCGACCTACTGAAATAAAAATCAATAGTTAAATTTTCATCACGATAACAAACATTATCATCATTATCAGTTGGAGAGAGCATTCACATTCATATATGGTCTAAATTAAGGTCACTTTTATCAGTTTGAAGAAAACAATTTGCGCATTGCATATATGACATTCATTATTATTATAATAAAAGTTTTTTGTATCTCGTAATGAATGGAAAACACAAAACGATACTGTTGTTGTTATTGTTTTTGCTGACGTTTCGCTATTTAATGCTACTGCTAATAGCTTTATCAAAGTATCAATATTAAACCAGAATTCACCACAAAATTTCAACCTGTATTTAACAACTTAATCATCGTTCATCAGCATGAGGTCATTTTTCGTTGTCAAATCGGCCAATTGATAAAGATAACAAAACCAGGTGTAGATTTTTGGATTTGATAAGCGCGTGTAAAATTATAAAAGCAGCATGTTTGTGTTAACATACTGAAATTGCTTATCACATTCGTGTTTATTTTGTCACTTCATGGGGGAGGGGGTTGTTTTAACTAGGTAAAATTCCGCTTTAGTCCATCATTCCTATTCAGACAATTTGAATTCCACTTGATATCAATAGTTTCTGATATTAGACGTTCTTTGTGACTTCTGAAATTTTTCTGGATGATGATTTCAATATTGTCAAGATCAATTTTGTGACCTGATTCTATAGCGTCACGTGTAGGCCTATGGCTGATGATTTTTCAAACTTTCCTAATTCTACTGGATTTCTTGTTGGTCGAACAGATGCTCTACGGTGTTCATTTCTTGTGATATTGATTTCTCTCTGGCGAGGTTTGTCCGATGTTTATTGAGAATCCTTGGAGATTTGGTCTTTCACATGCACAAGGCTGCCATGTAATGTGCGTGTCTGATGTTTTGAAGAAAACTCTCATGCTGTGCATATTGAGTACTTTCCTGATGTTGTCTAACGTTTCTTATCTATATGGAATGACAACTGTTGAGGCCCATGTCTTCGGAATACGTTTTCGACGATATTAAATGTCAGTGTTGACTTTGTTGATGAAGTCCTTTGGGTAGTTATTTTTCTCGAGTATTGCAGTAATCTTTGATATTTCATCTTCTTTTTTCCTTCTCATCCGTTATCAAGGAGTGTGGTCGTGTAAGAAGACTTGAAACAACTGATCACTTTCTGCTGATGATCCAAAGTCTAAATATTTGTTGAAGTGGGTTTTTTTCCTGAAGACAGATTTAATAAAAATATTCGTTTCCTTTCCTTTTAACTCGGGAGTCTAGAAAAAGTAGCTTGCCGACGCCTGATTCTGCTTCCTAAGTAACCTGGGTGCTGGGAGGTCGATTGCTCGATTTTTCCAAGAATGAATTGTGTAGATCTCGTTTTAGCACAACAAAAGTATTATTAACATATCCTAACCATATTTTAGGCGTGAGTATGTTTGAAAAGAGAGACAAAGATAATTGAAAACCAACGAGAACCGATCAGGTAGATGTTTCCCCCTATTTTGGAACTTTTCAGTAGTGTGCACCCAAGACCCCACCAGGGACCGAACCCTGGACTTTCAGGTTACCAGACCACGTGCTGTCTGGTTCTCCCTGATTTTCTCTAACTGATGTCGGTTTAAAAAAGAAATAATAATATTACTTTATTCTAAAATAGAACTACTTATGGTACAGTGTGAAATTCTCAGCATTCGATAAAAGATTGCATCTAATATACTTGACAACAGCAAAAACAATAACAAATAAAAATATTATTACAGGGTATCCGTAACCAGTATCTATAATAACAGCTTTCTTGGTATTTGCAGTGAAAGTAAAGTCGAAAATCTACAAAAAGTGTAAAATGATGATGACAATAATGTTAACAACTAAAATTATAAGTTCACTGAAGTGCCATAGAGTGCCACCATAGATTACAAATAGGAGAGAGAGGATAAAAGAGCCAATTATTTCGGTGATAACTTAATAAGTCGCAGGTTTCACACTTAACACTCTTTCATATAGAACGTGGGTAAAATGGAGGGGGTCACCGATGAGTTTTTGTACTTGGTTGTGCAAGTTAAGTATATAATTATTCTCTACTGCTTCCCCTTAGTTTTTCCAGGCCTACTGAAGAAAGACTATATCTTATTACGTAGGATGTTAAAGCTTTTCAGCGAGGTAAGCAATGTGCCACTTAACCAGCTTGTTAGTATTCTGGTCGACAGGCACATGGACTCATGTGAAAAATGGGCTAAATCCATTTTATCTAACTCACACCACCCTCTTTATTCACAACTCTCCCCTTCCATCTCATCAGGCAGGACCAGAAGCCTATGTAGAAAACTATATGCTCGCACTAGCAAGGACAAAAACTCAACCATACCCTGCTGAGCTCGTGTTCTGTGTGATAAAGAAAGCATTAGGCGTGTCACCTATAATTCATTAAATAGTCAGTAGAACAACTGGACCTCGTCTTTCCTACTCATATCGTTTATAGGTACAACATTTTCTTTCTTTCTTTTCCCTTTCTCTCTCTTTCTCTTTTTTTTCCGTTATGTGCTGCTTTCTTTCTTTCTCTCGCTTACGCCAGTAAATATGACAGCACCTACTTTTCTAACACCTTCAAACACTGTTCAGCTTTGGCTTTGCTACCGACATGACAATATGCTGTTGTCATAATGAACTGAGATTTCCTTGATCTATGTAGAATTCTATTTATTTATAATGTACTAACTGGATGCAATACTGTAGTAAAATGCAGAGAATTCCATTCTGTATCAAAAGTACTGTTTTGGAATAAAGCAAATTATTATTAATCTTTTATAATGACTTCTAGTCCTATCTGTTGAAATGCAAGGAGGCGAGAGTTGTGAATCGACGGGGATCCTGAGAGTCAGACAATATGATGAATTTAGCCCATTTCCCACATGATGGGTCAGGTGTCTGTCAACTATAGTAGTAACGAGTTGACTTAGTGTGTTACACCACACCACATACCCTACCCTTCACAATATGATAGAGACCTTATTGAGTAGCCCAGGAAAGACCAGAGGAGAGCAATACAGGCGGAGCAACAGGCAATATGCAACAATCACTCATAGTATGAAATAACCGATGCATCTGTCAATTCTTCAATGCTGATCACGGTCTATTACAGTTAACCTTGCAAAATGACCATTAATCAAAATGAATTGAATTTAAAGACATTTAGATTTCTTTTTGTTGCGCCTAACTTTACATTTATGTATACTGACAAAAGTTAGCCAAGTGTTTAATAACAAACAATCAAATATCGGGTTTCATTATGAGCTGACATTGGTTAGAGAACCATTGGAAAACCTGGGAGTACTGGACAGTTGTTTCGTCCTAGTTTGGGACTCTTCACAGTGTGCACCCACAGGGGTTCGAACCCAGAACCTTCTAGTTACAAGGCGAGCTCGTAGACCATTAAGCCACTGGGACCCGACCCAATGGCCAACGCATGAATTCCAACTTCTGCCAATTCACGATATAGCGCAACCGCTAGCCAATGTCTTCGGCGAGTATTTGTCCTCACACCCGACCGGCTGCACCCTACTGGTCAAGACTTCCCACTGGAACCCCAGGTAACTACCTACCTGAATAGGGCCAGTCGCCAGTGAGCATCTCATTGATATTCAAGTATTGGTTTGTAGGGATTTGGTTGATTGGCTGCAGGATTTCATCATGAGCTGACATTGGTTAGAGAACCATTGGAAAACTTAGAGTACTGGGACCCTAACCAATGTCAGCTCATGATGAAATCCTGTAACCAATCCACCAAATCCCTACAAACCAATACTTGAATAAAATATCTACTGAGAGCTGAAACGGCTTTCCTCGATAAAATAATATGATCAACACCTAAGACCATTTCCAAGGCAGAATTAATATGGACGAAAACATTAAGCAATTACCTACTTCCCACTTGATTAACGTATGCTAATTTCTCTATAAACTGACATAAAGTGCTTTTCTTCATCTGTTTACAGTTGGCTAGAACTTGACTAACTTTAAAACAAGTCACAAGTTCGATATTAAGAGTTGATTCAGTCTAATATTGAATACTGAATACTGGACATACTGATGATTATTGGATGGACACTATTTCTATCTATCAATTCAACACTGGCTCCTGTGGTGCCAATTATATTGCCTGTTGCTCTAGGAATCAAATTATTCGTACTCGAGAACACCTAAAGCTGTTGAAACTATGAACAGTTCCACTTCGGATCACCTCGTCTAAACAGGCCATAAAGCTAGCTAGCTAGCAAGCATTGAAGAGTTTTCTCTATCATCTATCGGGTATCCAATAAATTACTAAAGGCCTGTAGATACCCAGCACTCCAAACAGAAGAGGTCATTGCAATTCGCTTATATCAACTGGAGCTCTACTTGTTTTTCCATATCACTATTGTTTTCGCCTCATTTTTCTGTTTTTTACGTCTGTTTTGAGTCCTCTTTTTACTTTCTTCTCTTACTTTGTGTGCTAAATGAAGTGTGGTGAATCGAACTGATGCACAGTGGTGTAGAAGTTCTACGTTGAAATCAGTCAGTCAGTCAACCGGAGCTCTGTGTGCAGCACAAACAGGTCGAACTAGCCACTATTGCTACCCTGACCTGCTGTCGAGCCTAAAAATTCATAAATTATGTGTGTTGCTTCCATTAATTTATCTGACATTCAGGCAGTTTAGTGTTATACTAATGCATATTATTTCCCCCCTTGTTACTGATGCTTATTAAATGAGATCTGCCGATTGATTTATTGATTCAATGTAGTCGAAAAACAACAATGAATACTGTCAATACGAATATTTCATTAATTACTACTATCATATAAATGTAAAACCTAATGATGAGTTTATAGGTCATTTATGAGTTGCTGTTTTTTCTAAATTTGTAATGGGCATCTTTTATGTTTTTTTGGATTTTAACGCTGGTTCATCTTTTAGAAAGAAACTATTTTGTTAACCACCATTGATTTCTGTAGTTCTAATTTTCCCTATCTATTATCTTTTCATTATGGGTAAATTTTGTTTTGATAAAGTCTTACAATGTTGTTATACAGTAATGTTTACTGATGACGTTTCGAGCACAATTTATTGCTCATAATCATATAAAGGTAAACACACGACTTCCTAAATTGATTTATGTTTCTAATCAAACGATGATCTCACTAGATGCTGTCTCATTGTTTACAAATGTTCCACTAACTGAAACAATTTGTCACATATGCGAGCTAATCCACTCAAAAGGAGTAAACATCGGCATACCCACCGTTTATGTAAAAGAACTTCTGCTGAGATACACCCTAAACGTTCAATTCTCCTTTAATAATGAAATATATCGTCAAAAGGATGGTATAGCTATGGACTCACCACTAAGCCCTCTGCTTGCGGATTTCTTTATGTCGAAACTCGAAAACACTTACCTAAAGAATATGATTGACAACTTTGAACTCTACAAGAGATACGTCGACGACACCTTCATCATCTCCAACAACGAAGAGAATTTAGAAGATATCTTGAAGTTCTTCAACAACTGCCACCCTGCGATTCAGTTCACACTAGAGAAAGAGTCTAACTCAAAGATATCTTTTCTTGATGTTCAACTAACGAGACGCCAACAAGACGGAACATTAAAAAGATCCATCTACAGAAAGCCAACGTGGAACGGACAGCTCACTAACTTCCACAGTTGGGTGCCTCTATATACTAAACGAAACCTAATCCGTTCATTAAGCCACAGAATACGTAGAATTTGCAGCCTGGACGCCATAGAAGATGAAATGAACACTCTTAAGAAAATCCTCCTTGAAAATGGCTATCCAGAAAGATTTATCACAAAATCAATGAAACCCAGACCAGAGAAGCCGCCCACACCCAGTGCTCCAAAAAGACTTCTCTATATGAACCTACAGTTCAATGGAGACCAATCTACAGAAATACTGAGAAATCGGCTCTCCCGCTCATTGAAGAAAACCTTTGCAGCTGAATTACGACTGACGTTCTCCACGAGACCAATGATTCGCATGAACGTGAAGGATAAGCTACCGCTGTTGGCCTCATCTATGTGCATCTACCAATTCACCTGCTCGTGTGGAGCCAGGTATATCGGCCGTACTCAGCGTTCGCTATCCAAACGCGTCAACGAACATTTACCTTCATGGTTTTATAAAGGAGAAAACCGATGCCCCCGCAGCTCGATCCTTGAACATTTGATCGAATCTGGACACCAAGTCAAACCACAAATAAACTTCAAAGTTATCTACAGAATACAAGGCAATCTTGCTAAAAGTGTACGGATCAAACTTCTCCACATCGCAGAAGCAATGGCAATTCATCTGCTAAATCCTGAACTCTGCATACAAAAGAAATTCGTTCATTCATTAAATCTACAATGGACGTAATCTTTCTTAATTTCAGTCTTACTAATTGTATTATTTTGTCTTTTGCATTTTATTATTTCACATCTTCATTTGTATTATTCTCTACCCCACCCTTTTGTAATCTCTACCCTCATTAACAATGTTGCTAACTCGACCCACGTCCAATTTCTAGTCAACTATATTACGTCATCCGATTAACTTACTTAATTTTCAACTGTATTATTCTCTACCCCCACCCTTATTTAATTTTAACCACCACTCATTAACACTGTTGCCAACCTGACCTACTCTGAATTCTACTCAATTGTATTACGTCATCCAATTCACTTAATCAATTTTATTTTATTTTCTATCTAATTAACGTTTGTTTCCAAGCCAAATAATACTTATATTACGTAATTATCTAAACTTTATAAATCTAATGTACACACACACACACAAACAAAATTGTATATAAATGCGATTGTACAGCTCAGTGAATGAATTCACCGAAAAGAGTCTCTTCGCTGAACGCCTTCTTTTCTTTTATATGACTGAATGGGGATTTTCAAGTTACTTATACAGTAATGTTTACTGATGACGTTTCGAGCACAATTTATTGTAGCTCATAATCACATGAATTCCTAAATTCATTTATATAGTTCCGTTGTTTTTCACTTGATTTGATTGGTAGTAGTATTTTCCATATTTCGGGTATGAGTGATGAATCATTCCTATTGCATGTGTTGGGTGTAGATTCGATGAACAAGGATTCAATATATATATATATATATATATATATATATATATATATATATATATATATATATATAAATGATATGATTATGAGCAGTAATAAATTGTGCTCGAAACGTCATCAGTAAACATTACTGTATAATTTTCAAGTAATAGCTTTGTAGGGATTTTGTTTGATTGCATGGATTTCATCATGAGCTGACATCAGTTAGAGAACCACTGGAAAACCTGGGATTACTGAACAGCTGTTTCGTCAGCCTAGTTTGGACTCTTCAGCGGTACGCACCCACCGGGATTCGAACCCAGGACCTTCTGGTTACAAGGCGAGCTCGTAGACCATTGAGCCACTGGGACCCGATCACTAGTGACTGGCCCTATTCATGCAGTTAACCTGGGAAGCCGTGACAAGTAGGGTACAGCAGGTTGAAGATGAGGCAGTAACTCATCGAAGAAGACATTGCGAAATGGTCACGCTATGTCGTGAATTGGCAGAAGTTAGAATTCAAGGACCATTGGATCAGGTCCCAGTGGCTCAATGGTCTACGAGCTCGCCTTATAACCAGAAGGTCCTGGGTTCGAATCCCGGCGGATGCGTACTGCTGAAGAGTCCAAAATAGGCTGACGAAACAGATGTCCAGTACTCCCAGGTTTTCCAGTGGTTCTCTAACTGATGTCAGCTCATGATGAAATCCTCCATGCAATTACTGTATAAGACTGTGAGACATTATCAAAACAAAATTTACCCATAATGGAATTACACTCTACCACAGTGCCCAAGTTGTATTCTTATATCAATGATGCGATTATCTTAGTGTTGTGTTTCAGAGACTGAATGGCTTAACTGAGAAGCTTCCATTATCCTTCAACAACATAACGACGTCTTCAAACTACTTGAATTCAAAGTGAACGCTTTACGCAGTTAGACTATTTAGGCTAGGAGAACACAACAATACGAAGTACATTCCCATAAGCCGTCAATAGTTTACACCTAAGCTATTACGGAAACAGAGTATAGACAACACACCGGAAATTAGGATGATGAATGTTTTTCGCCTGAAAGAACATGGGATACAGACAACAGCAACAACAATTCGAGTGTAGTTGGTGTTAAAACAGAAATATGGAATACACCACAGACCGACAACAATTGCAATGAACCAAATTGTTTCTTGAGAAGGCCTTCGACAGCGTTGACCGCGAAGTAATTTGAAAGCCACTCGTGTACTACGGCCTACCCCAAATATTCATCAACCTTATTCAACAGCTGTACGACAACGGTACATGTCAAGTGATCCACAACGGAAAACTCAGCGAGGCGTTTGGAGTAAACACAGGAGTCAGACAAGAGTGCTTATTATCACTAATCATATTCCTAATTGTGGTGGACTGGATTATGCTTCAGACAGTGGGAAACGAGAAGACAGGGATATCCTGAGCCGACACGAAGAACCTAGAAGACCTGGATTTCGCGCGTGGATGATTTATGTTTGATGTCACACAAAATCGAAGACTTACAAGCGAAAACCGACAAACTGGTCGAAGAAGCAGCAAAGACAGGACTCCAGGTGAACATAGACAAGACGGAGGTCATGAAAATAACCAACCAACAACATCAACAGCAGCATCAGCAACATCCAGCGCCAATCACCATCAACGGGAGGGATTTGAAAGGGGTTACTTCATTCACTTATCTAGGGAGCATTGTCTCAACTACAGGAGGAACGGACGAGAATGTCAAATCGAGAATCCAGAAGGCGAGAAACACATTCATCAACCTGAAACCAATCTGGAAATCTTCGTCACTCAGCCTGCATCAACAACAAAATTCGGATTTTCAATACAAACGTCAAGTCAGTCAGTTCTTCTATATGGATCAGAAACTTGGCGGGTCACCAAGAATATTTCCAACAGCCTGTTGCAGACCTTCATCAACAACTGTCTTCGCTCTATACTGAAGATCAGATGGCCGGAAAGAATCAACAACAAGAAACTATGGGAACAAACAAAACAAGAACCAATAGCTCGACAAATATGCAGGAGAAAGTGGAGATGGATTGGACACTCGCTGAGGAGGCCACTGGGTGACATCGCGCGCTCAAGTGGAACCCGAAAGGGAAGTGGCGAGTGGGACGTCCACGGGTGACATGGAGGAGATCGTGTGAAGAGAAATTGAAACAGTATGGACCAACATGGATGCAGGTGAAAAGTACAGCAGAAGACAGAAGCAAGTGGAGACATGCAGTTGAAGCCCTATGTTCCACTAGGAACCCAAAGGAACAATAATGATAAAAAAATTGTTTCTTAACCTGAATCAGTCTTCTAAACTTTTTTCTGTTGTTAACACTGTAGAACAATAATTTTTACGAGAATGCTAGTGGTTTTATGGACCTGAAAACACAACCACATAAGAATAATCACTAACAAACTTTTAAGAAATATTTAATTCTGATTCTAACGTGTCAGTCCCACTTCTGATAAATAATAATAATTTGCTTTATTCTAAAACAGTACTTGTGATACAGAATGGAATTCTCAGCATTTCACTGCAGTATTGCATCTAGTTTGTACATTAACAATAAATAAAATTCTACATAGATTATGGGTAGTCTCAGTTAATTTTGACAACAACATATTAGCATATCGGTCAAAGCCAAAAGTGAAGAGAATGTTTGGTGTTAGAAAAATAGATACTAGCATATTTACTGGCGTAAGCGGTAACAAAAAGGTCGAGATATACAGAGTGTGAAAGAACGAAGAAGAATGTTTTAAGTAGAGTTTGTAAGGAAGAGAGAAACAAAACAGCACATAATAAAGTCGGGGACACTACGTGGCATTACTGAAGAAACCTGCGTGGAAGAACATTGGAACTCTCCGAAGGCAATATTCAAGGAAACGTGTACAACTATTCTAAGAAGAGAGGAGAGGAAGATGGTGAAAGAGAAGATGACTCAGTGCAAAGATGGACAACAGAAGTAGAAGCTGAGTTCAATGTACATCGAGCTGAATAAAGAAGCGAGGAAGAGTGTCGTGAAAGACAGTTCTACGACACACTGGCCTGCAACAGAAGCAAAACAGGGAGGTGGCAGGTAAAAGACATCAGAATATTATATCAGATAACCAGGCTGCTCGCTATCCGGGAAGACATCAACCCAGATAATGAAACCAATAAAAGATGTTCAAGGGAACCTAATTACCAAGGAGGAGAAACAAATAAAACAATGGGTTGGTCACTTCAAAGGACTCTTCAATCGACCATCTTCACCTGCAGTTCATCCAGAAATACACCACCATCAATATCACTCGCAGAACTGCCTATCAGTGGACACCAATCCTCTAACAAAAGCAGAAATCTGGAATGCAATCAAGCTATGGAACATTGGCTGGGAAGGCAGTAAGGCCAGACGGAATCTCATCTCCTCCGAAGCATTGAAAACGAACCCAGAGACTGCGGTAGATGTGCTTACGTGATTATTGCAAAATGTTTGGAAAGAAGGCAAGGTACCTACAGATTAGGAGAAAGGCTGGCTACCTCGTCAAGCTACCAAAGGGCGACTTTGGCCTCTCTCTTCAAGAACTGGCGTGGAATAATGCTCTTGTCCACGCCAAGTCAAATGCTAAGTCGCGTCATCTTGGAGAGAATAAAACATGCACTGGATACAGAACACTCCACCACGCCCACCGACCAGAACAAGCTGGATTCAGGAAAGCCAAATCATGTGCTGACCAAATTGCAACTCTACGCATCGTCACCACACAACAAAGGATAGAATGGCGGTCAAATCTCTCTCTACATCAACTTCATCGACTTCGTAAACGCCTTCGACAGACAGCGTTGACCAAGAAGTAATTTGGAAATTGCTTCAACACTACACAGTGCAGTGCCTCAAGTCCTTATCGACCTCATTCAACAACTGGCTATATGACAATGCCATGTGTCAGGTGATCCACAACGGAAAACTGACTCAATGGGGTATTCGAAGTGAATACAGTAGTAAGACAAGCCGGCTGACTGTTATCATCAGCGATATTCTTAAATGTGGTGGACTGGATTATGCGTCAGGCTGCACACAAGGAATGAGAGGACAGGAATATGCTGCACCACTGGTATGAAGACTCTAGGAGATCTGGATTTCGCAGATCACTTATGTTTAGTCTAGTGTCACACAAACTCAAAGACTCACAGGCGAAAACCAACAAGCAGACAGAAGAGGCATGTTGGCAACGAAGACAACACTCCAGGTGAACACAGAGAAGACGGGGGTGATGAAGATAACCAATGAACCGCAACAACAATAACAAACAGCACTAATCACCATCAACGGGAGAAACTTGAAGGAGGTCACTTCCTTCACTTATCTAGGCAGCCAGCATTGTTTCAACCACAGGCCGGCGGAACGGATGACGATGTTAAAGCAGTCCAGGATCGGAAAGGCAAGATACGCCTTCATCAATCTGAATTCGGCTTGGAAATCTTCTGTACTGCAGTTAACCAGCATAAACAGCAAGATTCGGATTTTCAACACAAATGTCAAGTCAGTCAGTTCTTCCAAATGGGTCAGGAACTTGCACCGCGTGTCACAAGAAGGATTATGAAATCCATGATTTACACAGCTAAACTAATACAATTAATCCAATCACTAGCTTTTCGTGGGATATCACGTGAAAAAATATAAAAGATTCACTGTAAATATAAATTTGACATACTTGGTAAGCGCAGCTGGAAATTCCAAATAACTGCAGCTGAAATCTATTATGCAATTGGTTTTGACAATTAGTACTATTATCACTACTAAAGCTGACACGTAATTCTTCTTGTGCTTCAGTTATCTGTTCACTAGAAACTGGAATTGTAGCCTTTCGAAGAACAACAAAACCTCGAGGTAGTTGTGTAGCAGGATCTACTTGATTCATGCTCTCCCATAATTTTGTCAGAGAAACCCAATGAGGTGGGTATTTAAAACGAGCAGTATCGAATAGAAAGACAAGTTCTCTTTGTGGATGATAACCACCGACTGGAGCGAAATGACCTGTACCCGTTTGGCCTAAAGCACTGCGGCTATAGCAGACAACAAGATAACCTTCAGATGATCCAGAAGTCATTTTGGTTACCATATCTCGAAAATGCGATAGTGAATTTTCCGAAGAAACACGATGTAGATCCACCTGATTGCAAAATGAAGAAACAAAAACCCTGGAATTTTACAGACTATTTATTATACAGTGTACAGTTATAATTAGTGGAATTCTGTAGTTATAAAGACAAGTCAATAAACAATCAACCTGTATATACGGGCAAAGTTCAACAATAGCGTCCCAAAAGTGCTAACGCACGGGTGACCTGCAGTCGACCAGTCATAAAAATGACGAGTGTTTGCTCAAAAAATGATGTATATTGACAAGAAAATGCTTGAAAACGCATTAAACAGGTTATCTTTCTCTGACATGGCTTAAAAATATGTCCTAGTTGTAACGAGGAGTATCAGTTGCTAAGTTAGACTGGTTTCTGTGCATGTATTCACCGAGATGATTACAGATAAAATGTTTTTTGTGAATCGTTTATTTCTCTCATCCTGCTTGCAGTCTTCCACAAAAGCCTTCGATTGAATTATTATGGTTTCCAGCAAGAGGACAGACGACTACTTACTAGGAAGACGTGGATAATAAAACAAATTAAAATAAATGACATCAACTATAAATCTATCCCTAATCGTAACCATAAGCTTAATCCTGACCCTAAAAATAACCCTAACCTTTATCCTAATCCTAATCATAACCCTTATCCAAACCGTAATTCTAACCCTAATGCTAATTATAACCCTAATCCTAACCCTAACCCCAATACTTACCTTAACCCTAATCCTAACCCTAACGAGCTATTAACACATTGTCCAAACAGTACTTAAAAACGTGATCTGGGTGAAATATGCTCTTAAGTTGGTGAATAGTGTTGATATTTCAGCTATGATAATGACAGATACCATTAGCCAACGACTAGCATGCGTTCAAGATCATTGCCTCCAAAGCCTCAGGATGGTCGGGGGTGGGTGCCTTGCGCTGCGGGTTGGCCACCCCTCCGCACACCTATTGAAATGCTCCCATATGGCCGGGCATCTTACATAGCCTCTCCTAAGGAAGTCCTACTCACTGACTTCACGTGGCGGTGTTTTTCACCAAAGTGAGAGGGCGAAAGCGGATGCCAGGCGCTCTTCACCGGGTTGACTGTCCATTGGATGACAGTTTAGGGGAGATGGCTAAACCCTGATTCCAAACCTCCAAAGACTGGCGTATGAAGCTCACTGGAGCTCACCGGCAGACGTATGGAAAAAGGGCTTGTTGGATGCCCTGGATGTCTGGCCCCATTCAAAAAGGCGTATGAACCGAACTGCGGACACCGGCTGCCAATGGATAGTGGACTCCCTACTCCACTCCTACTGCCTTGCAGGTCACACTTGGTTGTGTAAAGGCTAGAGCTGCACTCTCAAACAAAAGGCCGAGCGATTCTGGGGACATCAATCGTACCAAATTCCCATGAAACTTCATGAACTCTCTTACATGGCTTGGTACAGTCAAGGCTGATATGGAGTGCCTAGGGCTATAAACCGTCTACGGACTCCGTCTGTGGAACAAGAATTGGATAACCCTGTCGCAAAACCTTGCATCAGATCGCCGCGCCTGAGCAGTGATGATTCGAGATGTTCATGAAGCCGGCTCATCCTCCCGTAGGAGATAGCCAAAGTAAAGTAAAGTAAAGTAAGTTCAAGATCATTGGAGCGTTCACACTCCTGGGACGCTATTGTTGAACTTCGCCTATATATGATGTAAACAAACAGACAAACAAATCCAGTGATGCAGGAGAATATTGTTTAGGTTTACGTATCACGTCACAACTGAAGTGCAGTGCGTTGGCTCATTATATCAGCCTGTTATCCTTATGAATGTGGTTCAAAAGAATAGGCCACAAATTTACGACAAGTAACATTCATTTGACTACTAAACAAGACTCAAATCAAAGTTAGCAGTGTTTAGCTTGTACTCCATGAACACACTGTGTATACGATAAATGTTCCTACCAAAACACAACGTCGAAATTTTTATCTATCAATCCATTTTTTTATAAAACATTCACGTGACAGGTTGCGGACCAATGAGAAGGATATCAAAACAACAACAACAAAAACTATCATCGACAAAATTATCACCTCCATTTTGAAGAAATATAACGCAATTAGTATGACCAACTGGTCGACGCGAAAGTTTACACAGAGGTGAATTAGTGCAAGTTGCTTAACTTAGAAAAAGTACACAAAAAATAAGGACAGAAATGGAACGATATCATAATAGACACAGGGAGAGCTATTCAACGAAAATTAGTGTATGTTTTCAGCACTTGAAAGATGATGATAAGTCAGAGAGACCGTTTCCAAGCCGTAAAATAGGATAAAACGAACTACTGTGTTATATGCACCTGTCATTCGACTGATTGGACACCTTTGCAAAATATAATATCAAATGTCGACTGCTAATATCAAATAAGATATTTTCAAAAATATCTCAAAATTGAACAATCAGAAAAGCTGATGTAGTTTTATTTCACCTTCTACGGTGAAGAAAAAACCTTAGGATAAAAGAATGTTTAAGAGAAATCTTTTCACTCCTTCCCAAACACATCAATTACTTCATTGTCTTCGTCATAAATGCATGTCAATTTGCCCTTACTTTGCCTTCACAACATCTGCAGTTTGTTGGAAAGTTATTTCCATATTACACTGTACCGCAATTGCTCGCTCTAAATAAAACAAGTAGTTGAATCATGCCCTGAACCCAATGAGCATTTTCAACATTTATTTACATTACGACATAATAATCGTATTTAATAAATTGCACTTTATGCTGTCCTTTATAAATGTTTAGTTTTCGTAAACAATAAACAAAAAGCAAACTTCATCCAAAGTTATCAACAATGTAATTCCATTATGGGTAAATTTTGTTTTGATAAAGTCTCACAGTGTTATACAGTAATGTTTACTGATGACGTTTCGAGCACAATTTATTGCTCATATTCATATCAAGGTAATCACACGACTTCCTAAATTCATTTATATAGTTCCGTTGTTTTTCACTTGATTTGATTGGTAGTAGTATTTTCCATATTTCGGGTATGAGTGATGAATCATTCCTATTGCATGTGTTGGGTGTAGACTCGATGAACAAGGATTCAGTAATCAACCAGTCTCTCCACCTACCTAGATTACTTTTTAGAATTTTAACCCTCTCCCATCCTATTGTGTGTTTGTGTGCTAATGCATGCATTGCAATTGCTGAGCTTTTTTCTAAATTACTTATCTTCTCGGGGTCAACCATTCTGACCTTAGCTAAATTCTTATGTTCTGACAATCTGACTGAATCCTTGTTCATCTAATCTACACCCAACACATGCAATAGGAATGATTCATCACTCATACCCGAAATATGGAAAATATTACTACCAATCAAATCAAGTGAAAATCAAGTGAAAAACAACGGAACTATATAAATGAATTTAGGAAGTCGTGTGATTATGAGCAATAAATTGTGCTCGAAACGTCATCAGTAAACATTACTGTATAACACTGTGAGACTTTATCAAAACAAAATTTACCCATAATGTAATTACACTCTACCACAGTGCACAAGTTTTATTCTTATATCAATTATCAACAATGTGTAAAATCAAGTCAAGTAGGCAGAACTTACATCTAAGCCGTAACAACGACCAATTTTAACAAAATCATCCAGGGTAATTCCTTTTGTGAGAACATCCTGTGGCAAACAGCAGGTCAACATACTTTCATGATACCAACGCCAAGGGCTTTTCCATACTCGTCCAGGATCTATACCCAAAGCGTTGAGAACCATAACTAAACTGGCAAGCCCGCAATAAGAAGGTTCTTCCTATCGAAGCAAAAAAGAAATCAGATATATCATGTTTTCATATAAATAATAAGTGTTCGTATAATATTACTTCAAAGGATGTTTACTTCTTTATTACACAAAGGCAGAAAATTAGTTTGTCCACTTACTTTAGCGTATTTTGATAATACTTTTAATATTACTTTAACAATACCTCTTATATTCAGTATGTTAGTGCTTCACACTTTTTAACCTCAATAGTGAATGTTTGTGGCGTTTTAAACTGATTAACCAACTAATAAAGATGGATACAGCGGAGATCATCTTCACACGGTTAAACTATGATGATTAGCCCAACTCATCAAAGATCACCATAAAATTTCGTAAAGTTCACAATGTCACACTCCGAAGAAGTATAGAACACAAATGAAATATTACAAAGGAGAAATCTGATCATGACAGAATAACTTCAGCATGACTGAATAGGTTCAGAATTCTGATCATACAGACTGAGTACATCCATGCTATTGTAAACAATTCGCAAATTATGTTAGTAGGAGGTTCTAATCACGAATTTACGCCATTCAGAAGACGTAAGCTAATCATATCACACCATCATAAGTAACAAAGAACCCCAATTAAAGAGTTTACGAGTTGGTGACATTGTTGGCCTAATCACTTATCTTTTTCAGATCAATCTAAACTCACACTGTAGTTAGGTATTATTACTGATAAATATGAGCTTCGACTTACCTGTGTGCAAAATTGAGACGCTAAACAAAAATAAGTCTCCATATGCCCTGATAATAATGCCTCGCGGAAAATACGTTTTCCTTCGGGAGAACTAAAAGAAATACAATGTCGAGGTAATGGACGACGGTAAAATTCTTGAATCCTTGCGACGTTCTGAAGCTGGGCGGCATCATGGACCACAGAGACACTTTGAGTTGGATTATGTACAAGATAATTGGGTTTTTTAACTAATGACATTGAAGTGTGAAATGAATGGCTTTTTTGGCGAAACACTAGTAAATATCCATAAAGCTGTGACAATTTTATTAAGATGCCACCTCCACTGGGCAAAAATGTTTTAAGTGTTGACGGTTTGAAAGATTCAGGTGACACTCTAGTACTCATGCATAACAGCTCCAACTGAAAGGTTGACCGACCATGGTGGAGTTCCGGTAGGACAGAAGTTCTGCAATACAATTAAAACAGATTTCGTACAAAATTATAATGCTTTCACAGATCCAGAGAAACAAGTCAAGAATGCTAACAAACTCTTTTACTAGCTTTCTTAAATCCTAATCTAATAAATTCAGTAGGCTAATGGGATGAGGTTAATGCAGTCGGGGGGAAAACAAAAAGGAGTTTACGATAGTTTTCGATGTTCCCTTGATTGTGCTCAAATATAAGACAAAGCCATAATAAAAGTAGTCCTTAACAGATTCTACTGCAAGATAATTTGGCAGGTCATGACTAAGAGTTGTGAAGTGTGATACACTTTGAGCATACAACCAACACAATTTTCACTTCAATATTGCATTCACAGGAAAGAACATAGCATTGGTAACCAATGTAGGTACGGAAGCTACCATGAAGATGCACTGGGCAAAAATGCATCAACCAGTCAAGGAAATGAATAACACTTTATCTACTCCTAAAGAGTTTAAAGGAAAGCCACACGTATGATCCCTGATATGGCCAATTTACTATACAAGGAATGACTCAACACTTTTTTTTATCATACCGTAGGCAGAGAGGAAGTTTAATCACAATATTCAAAACTATTGGAAATGACTATGCATATGGTCTATCTTCTTTTCTTTTGTTATACTAAGTTAGTTCATCTTAAGCAAAGTGACAAAAGAGTTCAGAACCCGAGGAAGAACTATCCTGCTGTGGAGTTCCGGTTTCCCTCCAAGTCATAAGTCCTTACAACCGACTCCTAGATGTGGTGTTTTTGCCCCCAATCGAGTGGTTCAAGGAGGGAATAGACAAAAGCAACTCGTTAGAAAAGGACTAAGATAGACTTTTAGCCAGTATTCTGCAATTTTTAAATACACCATAATCAACGGTAGGTATCATATCCAAAGTGCATTTCCTCTACACAATACTGACTCGCACTATGCTTCAGGCTTACGATTGGAAAGCATTACGGAGTCTTCGTTGAAATAAGCGATAGTCATTTACATTGAGAAACACCGCTGGTAAAAGAGAATATCAGTTATCCACCTCACTTCTTGTTTACATTCTTGACAAGAATTATGGTCAAGCTTTGCTATAGAAATAAAACTTATTAGACTATGTACTCCAACTCCCTATCCAGCGAAACCCCAGTCTACATTAGACTATTATATAAAATAAATGTAGTTTGGCGCCATATACAACACCTTCGAAATGAGGAGGTTCTGTTTAGACGGACCTGAACAAAGAAACAAAACCAGAATATGGGAATCCTTTAAAGGATTCTGTCCTACATTTTCAGTGTATCTCTTTATTTGGATAGCAATTTTTTTGAAATTTTATGCCTTTCAGTCTTCTAAAAATGAAGGCTTTAAGCTGTCTGGATGAAATCAAACATACACTTCGGGACACGTAGAATACCGTCTTTTGGTAGAATAAACTAAACTTAGTTGTACCATCGTACACAGAGGTTATATGGAAACCTTAAAATTACTGAAGTCGATACGTGCGAAACAAAATAATGAACAGGGCAGTTAGGGTACGACGTACACCAAACAAGGTACAAAATGCGAAAACCGGTGTGCATTCTCCCCACTGTGACC
Source organism: Trichobilharzia szidati (assembly GCA_944472155.2). Taxonomy (NCBI): domain Eukaryota; kingdom Metazoa; phylum Platyhelminthes; class Trematoda; order Strigeidida; family Schistosomatidae; genus Trichobilharzia; species Trichobilharzia szidati. Next base: position 184,614,827 of record OX235271.1, on the reverse strand, counting down.
TTGGATGTTTAAAACATTGTTCGGGAAAAGTACAAGATTTCAACAGTTCACAAAACGAACTTCAGTTGTTTTTTAAAAGTTCTTTCACTGGTTTCCAGAAATGGTGACAGGACTTTGGGGAGCTCCAGCAAAGCATATGAACTAATTTACTTTCTGACGAACACAGTTAATTGTAGCATATGGTTTATTATTGATGTTACTAAAATCGTCTAACGTCAGATCATCCAAAATTGAAGGAAATCAAATGGTAGCACAAACATTGATACAACGGGAGAGGGGAACGTAAAATAAAGAATTATGTACATTTAAAATGACTACAGTTTAAACAGAAGTGGAATGTGAGCGGGAAACTGACTGAAATTGGAAGAGTTAGACACCTGAAGTTCACTTGGCAATAACACTAACAGTAGTGTTGAATGTTTGCACAGGTTGATGAAACGGAACTTGTCCCAGGTAATACTCTACACAGATGTATGTGGGAGGTGTGCCGGTGGAGTGACATGTTGCAAAGGAAGGAAGGCAAACGAGATGTTAAGATAAGAGCACTGGGCAGCGGGATACCTACTTCGTGGAAATTAACAGAATATGCCGGAAGAAATGTAGTTGCAGATTTTAAAAACATAAGAAGGGCCCGCGTTGGCAACCACATTTCCAACTGTGTTTTTCGTCGATGGATTCAAACATCCATTAGTTGATATGGCAAAAGGTTGTAGCGGTAAATAATTCCCCAAATTATTGACCACAGCAATCATCACTCAACATCGGATGCTGACCCTCACTGTTTTAGTCGACTTGTTTAGCTGAAGGCTTCCAGTCAAGCATCCCCGCCATTTGGTACTCCGTCGTGTCACGTGCGTGCACGATTACTAGCTAGCTAAGCATTCACTTCAACCCGCGATTTGGTCCCGAAATATATTACGTACTTTGGACAACTAAATCTGGTCTTTTGCTTTGTCTTTGGTACTCGATGAGTGAACACCATAGAAATTGTTGGTATAAGATCTTGCGTTAGCATACTCCGTACAATTTGCGAACGTCGATACCGTCAACCTCCAAAAGGTACATGTACCTGCAGAGTGTTCACCACCTGCAGGTATCCTCGTAGTCATATCGTGGTTGCTCATCTGACTTATCCTCATTTTGAAGGTAATGGAGACGTGCAGTTATCTGACATTACAGTCGATCGTGTTCTGAAGAATTTTCGGCGGTGGATGTTTGCCACCGGAAACCCGCTTCCCAAAACCCTGCCTACGATAACTGCCAGTCAAACTAGTAGAACGGGGACAATTAATTAGACTAGTGGAACACAAAACCTAGCAAAATCTAGATTAGTTGACCCGAATAAGATAAGAAATCTGGAGAATAGTTCAGCTATAGCACTCACTGCACTCAATTACACACAACCAAACATTAGGATGGATGGGATAAGATGACAGAGGGTTTTAAATTCTAATGTCACAGGGTGGAGGAAGAGATTGGTGAGCGAAGTCTTGGCCCTACCCTATTCATTGCATTCATAAATGATATTGTTTCTATGATCAAGTATGGCAAGCCATACCTCTTTGCAGACGACCTCAAAGTTGTCTATGATTTCGACTATAATGATATGAATATTGTTAGTAAAATCCAAGAAGACCTAAATAGTCCATGTAATTGGAGTGAAAAGTGGCAGTTAATGTTCAATCCAGCTAAATCTGGGATAACATACTTCGGACGTTGGAAACCTAGCATGTGTCTATACATGTACGGTGACCTTGTCTCAAACACGAACACAGTCACAGATCTCGGGGTAACATACTCAGATCCTACCTTTACTGAACATGCAAATAAGGTGGTATCTGATTGTAAACGTCTAACCGGCTTTGTGCTACGCAACTTTTACACCCCAGAAGCCAGATTAGCCATATATAAGATATGCATTCGCCCCAAACTTGAATACTGTGCCCACTTATACAGTAGCTTTAAATCAGCAGACAGAAAAAAAGTTGAAAGTGTCCAAAGATTCCTCACGAAACGCATATTAGGTTATGATCAGCAAATAGAATACCTTGACAGATGTATTCGACTGGACTTAGAACCCTTATGGTTAAGGAGAGTGAAGTGCAATTTATTTCTCTTATTCAAAGTTATAAGAAAGCACTGTAACAGTAACTCGTCTATAACCTGGGCTAATCCTAAATCGTGTGGACTACGCAACCATAACTGCCTTCTCAAGGTTAACACCCATAAGCTCACCACTAGAGCTAACTTCTTCACCATTAAATATTGCAAACTTTGGAACCAACTACCCTCTGAGATTAGATCCTGTGAAAGGCCTGACAGTTTCAAAAGGAGCCTAGAAAAACATATTAACATGTCCACCCTAGCCCTTCTAAATGATCTCAACTGCTGGTAGAGTGGTGAAACCATGACATTTCAATATTTAACTACAGACAGTACACTAGTTCCTAGACTAACCTAATAATACTTGGTAATTATGCATGTTCAATACTTGAAATTAGATTATCATTAAAATACTTAAAATGATTACTTACGCAGCAAATGTTCTCTTAGTTTATCACTCTTATTTCCCTTATAACATTCAGTTTTTGAGCCTAATGTATTCTTTGATAATACGAATTATAACACTGATTACACTCTTATTATACATAGATTGATTTACTTTACGGCTACCTGTAAGACTCACTAACTTTCTGTAGTATTGTTAACCAAATGCTGAAATTTTGTTGGTTCTGCTATTATCTTTTTATAATATATGTAGACAGGTTACTTTGCAATGTCAAATGTTTACTATATATAAAACTGTCATGATAATTTAGTACACTTGGTCCTGCCAACCGACCTTACCTTCAGTTCATACTACCTATATTGAACCCTAACTATATTGTTCTGCTGAATCTTGCTCCACTATTCACAAAACCTATTCTTGTTATTCTTCAAGGTTTTTGACTTCTTATAAAGTAATCTGTTCATTAGGACGCATGCATACATATATAATATGTTCATAAAGATGTACGCGGGGACCTATTGGAAGCACTCATTAAGAAAGCTAGGGAGATGGAATATGGGGTACGAACATGTCTGGTACCAAGCAATATATTTGCGGTAACCATAATAATCATAGTCTCAGAGCCTAACATCAAAAAAGGTGGGAGGGTGGAGTTAGCTGATCAGTAGATATGGTGGGGGTCACTAAGGTGAATCGCCCCATTCTGCAGGAACAGCATTAAAAAATTTGAAGGCTCGAGATATTTCTGATTTTTATGAGGGCTCAAATCTTTATCTTGAAAAAGATAACAATGAACGCCTTGACAGATCATGCTTCTACCTTTAAATATATACCATTCACCCAGCCTATTGTTGAGATGCGACCATGTGGGATCTGCTCAGATTTATGGGGCATCTTATAAATTAACTTGCTGTCTATCGTCAGATATTTTCATACCACTCCACAATGTCTTATCTCATTTATTTTCTGACAACGTCTTTACTTGATCCTCATTTTACTCCATTAAACTTAACATCTTATAGCTCTTCATTACTTATTATACTCCTACTCTCTGAAGGGTACGGTTGTGCACTAAATGCACAAAAAGGTATAAAATAAAAACAACTGGCATGAGGATAATTGTATTAAAACCAAAAGTGGATATCATGATAGTTTGTGATATATCTGTAGCATTATACATTGCAAATGAATGTTGTTACCCTAGGGTGTTTCCTTTATTAATGCATTTATTAATGATACTTGCACTTACCTATTTCATTACAATTTAATGATTCACCTCAGCACTTTAATTTTTCTAAAACAGATTCCAATCCCTTGTAAAAGGTGTACTTACCTCAATATCGGTTGGTTATCGTATGCCTACAACCACGGGATGAAAACGGAACGAAGTCGATTTTCCCGCTCAACCTGGAGGACAACTGTACAATTCAATAACTATACGGTCTAATTCAGAAAATGAGTGTATTATATGTATCGAATATTTAACAGTTGAAATACGATTAACTTGTAGACAATCTACGATTTGATATTATATCATACTTGATCGTGCCTGTAAAAATGGCATGCATTTTCATGTAAATTTGTAAATTTATATGAAATACATTATTATTATTATTATATCATACTTGATCGTGCCTGTAAAAATGGCATGCATTTTCATGTAAATTTATGTTTATATGAAAATATAAAAATATTATTATTATTACACAATGCATTGATAATGAGCGTTCAGTAACAACATTATTTCTTGACGTTAGCAAGGCCTTTGATAAAGTCTAACATATCGGACTCCTAACAAAACTCCAATCCTACGGAATAACCGGGAAACTCCTCAAAAAGTGATAAATTCTCTTCTCACAGAAAGAGAGCAATTAATCGAAATCAACCACCAGCTGTCTTCATCGAAGCCGATAACTAGTGGCGCAATACAGGGAAGCATTCTCAGGCCTATTCTATTCCCCTTGTGTATAAATGACATAGTGTCTATGATCAAGTATGACAAGCCATACCTCTTTGCAAATGATCTCAAGATAGTATGTGGTCACGGATACGATGATATGAGTGTCGAAAGCAAGATCCAACATGACTTAAACAATCTAGGCGATTGGAGCGAAAAGTGGCATCTGACTTACAACCCAGACAAATGTAGTATAGCCCACCTTGGACGCTGGAAACCGAGAATGTGTCTAAATATGTACGGTAAGCTCCTCTCAAAACCGAATACAGTGACAGATCTCGGCATAACATACTCAAATTTAACCTTTTCTGATGATGCAAATAAGGTTGTATCTGACTGTAAATGACTTACTGGCTTTGTACTGCGTAACTTTTACACCCAAGAAGCAAGACTAGCTGAATATAAAGCATGTATCCGCCCCAAACTTGAATATTGTGCTCTTCTATTTGGTAACCTAAGGTCTGCAGACCGAAAAAAAGTCGAAAGCGTCCAGAGATTCCTCACGAAACGCATAATAGGGTTTGACCAACCAGTGGAATATGCTGACAGGTGTATACGACTGAAATTAGAACCTCCGTGGTTGAGGAGAGTGAAGTACAACTTATTTCTACCCTTCAAAGTCATTAGAAAACATTATTACAGTGACTCATCCGTAACGTGGGCAAATATCAAATCATATCGGCTGCGAAACCACGAATACCTTGTCAAGATGGTTACCCACAAAATATCCATTAGGGCAAGCTTTTTTACCATTAAATATTGCACTCTTTGGAACCAACTACCACCTGAAATTAGATGTTGTGAAAACCCCGATGGATTCACACGGAGCCTACAAAGACACACTAACATGCCCGCCCTGGCTCGTCTAAAAGAACACGACTGTTGGTAGAACGGTAAATGAAAGCCAGTTCAGTCTTCAGTATAGTGACTTACATATATCTCGACTCCACTACTTACACAGCCAACATTTAACTGATTTACTGATTCTCTATTCTCTATAATAACTAAGTTGTGTTGGTATAAGTAACTCTGGAAACAATTATATTAGCAACCACACCTTTTAATATTTTACATATATATAGTTAATAATACAATGCTACTTTTTGTATCGAAATGACTTTACTCAGTCAGCGACTACCTTTTCTCATTTACTTTTCTAAAACGTATAATTTTATGGCATGTCGCAGTATTTTTAACATAACATAAGTTGAAGGGTTACTTTACAATGTCTGACGCATACCATATAAAAATCGGTCATAAAACTTTAGCATAACAATTCTGTTAACCGGCTGTTTACTTCAAGATCATTCCACATAATTTTATCCTTTACTGTTCCCCTACCCATTTTACTCTTCTAAGTAGACTATAAATTAGTTGCTGTGGTACCAACTACTTCTATACTTTATACTTCTTAAAGTAAACACAATTTCCTAGGCGTTTGTAACAAATACTAGTATACATGTATGCATGTGTAAAGGTGATAATGCTAAGAATATCTTCAGGTATCAATGTGTCTGGTACCTAATGGTACCTATACGGTCTAATTCAGAAAATGAGTGTATTATATGTATCGAATATTTAACAGTTGAAATACGATTAACTTGTAGACAATCTACGATTTGATATTATATCATACTTGATCGTGCCTGTAAAAATGGCATGCATTTTCATGTAAATTTGTAAATTTATATGAAATACATTATTATTATTATTATCGAATCAACTGTGATAAGTGTAATAGGAATGAAATAATGGAAAATATTTGTTGCTCAGGTGGATGATTTTGATGTAGTTGTGTTCTCTGAGCTGGATAGTTAATTTGCGAAGCTTTCACCATCCTACTAGGTGACATCTTCAGCGCATACTTCAACTTCAATTGAGGTGAGCTTTTAGATTTCTCCACGAGTTTATTAATTATCTCTCCCGGTGACCCTGGACGTGATTGGTTGTTTTTGTGTCTTTTCACAACTTCTAGGCTACTTAAATAAATAAATAAATAATAGTATATTCTCATTTTGTACATGAGGGACGCCAGTTTACAGGCATCATCAATATGATAAATTACATATACGATTAGTAAACATATTTAATAATAGTAATTTAATAAAATACATTTTTTCCTACCTGTGTAGGACACACCAATTGTACAGGCATGGATAAGTATTATTTAAATTACATAAATTTGGTTCATGGTAAAATTATAAGGTTGCAGTCATTTTGTCTGTGGGAGCAATAGGATAACTAGTCATTCAATGGAGCACATCAAGAAATATAGAAATATTGTCTTCGCGTTAACAAAAAAACCCAAGTATGTTTTGGATGGATTACAAATACTTGGGAAAAAAATAAAGCTTGAAGTAATTCCTCCATATAACTTTGGTGTGTACGGCATCGAGTCTTATTCTTGATTTATATCCAAATTTGATAATAATTTAAAATAAGTAATCCACTTGTATACTTTTGTCAGCATTTTCTTCGTAACATCACAAGTGAATTGTACACAATGTAGACTAATAATAATGATAGTTTATATATTCTTATAAACGGGTGTTTTCAAGAAATGCAAGCTATTTTTGCAGACAAGATCAGTTATGTTGTAAGATACAATCATGAAGTATTATAAATCAATACTTGTATTGGAACTGATGGTTTCTTTGACTTGAACTTTGAGGTTTCTTTCTTATCGGTTCATAAATTTTGTCAATCTCGATGTGTCTGTTGATTGATGATTCACTGGAATGTCAAGCTTCTAAAAATTCTCTAGCATTTTTGTTGTTTCCTCTGTCTAATATTTTAACGTCAATTCCCTAGGAATTGACGTCGCACACAAACCAACGAAATCACTTCACTCAATTCTGTCAACCAAAAGACGCAACAAAGAAAAAGATGAAACCAAAGTCATCTGCAAAATAAATTGTAACTATTACGAAAAACACTACATTGGCCAAAGTGGACGTCCTCTCCGTCTTCGTATGCACGAAAATAAGCTAGCCGTCAAAAGACGTGATATCCACTCCTTCATATTACTACATACAGACAACCACGGACATCAGTTCGACTGAGACAACGTTCAAAAATTAGACAGGGGAATCAGCAAGAATGCTAGAGAATTTTTAGAAGCTTGACATTCCAGTGAATCATCAATCAACAGACACATCGAGATTGACAAAATTTATGAACCGATAAGAAAGAAACCTCAAAGTTCAAGTCAAAGAAACAATCAGTTCCAATACAAGTAGCCTAGAAGGTGTGAAAAGACACAAAAACAACCAATCACGTCCAGGGTCACCGGGAGAGATAATTAATAAACTCGTGGAGAAATCTAAAAGCTCACTTCAATTGAAATTGAAGTATGCGCTGAAGATGTCACCTAGTAGGGTGATGAAAGCTTCGCAAATTAACTATCCAGCTCAGAGAACACAACTACATCGAAAAGTAATAGGAATGATTCAACACCTGTCCTAGATATCTTTAAAATTCCACTACTCCTAAGACATATAGGAGAGAGCAAAGGCAACTATACATCTCAAGTTTCGAAGTCGTGTGATTATAACTGATATGATTATGAACAATAATTTAGGTTCGAAACGTCATCTAGTAAATACTACTGTTTCACTGTGTGATATTTCTAATAAAGAAACTAATATGCATCAATCCAGCTTCACATATTACAACAGCCTATAGTAAAGCGAAGCATTCAAGAAGTCCAGAAGAATTGGTAGTTAGGAGTGTATAAACATTTCATTAAAATACAAAGAAAATTCTGAAGAAGGGTATTACCGTTAGTTTGGCCGATTGACACTTTCGCTGATTTTGCATTCGACAACCTCCATACACCTTAAGTTAACTAAAGCACATCTGAGGACTAGCACAGCATAAAGTTAAATAACCTAATTTTATATATTAGAATGCAAAGCGGATACACTGATCCTACTATTACTAAGTAAAATTTCCACATAAGTGAAGTATTTGTAGACTACAGCCGTTTTTCACATTAGCGCCGTATGCATAAACAGACCCCATATGTTTTCCAGTATTATAGGATTATACACAAATTTCAATACAAACCTTGAAATATCCATAGTTTTAAGGCGTTCTCTCACCAAGATTACTTGCAGATCAGCTTCACACTATTTACGCTTACTTCAGATAAAGTGTTGTAAACACGTAATTTAGGAATTAGTTCACAATCTCAGTAATATCTGGTGAAAATGGTTTCGCGAACCCTACAGAAATTACATTTGCAGCTTTAGTAAACTATAGCCGTCAAATATGAGATACTTAGGTCTCAACTCTAAGCAGTTATACACAGTGTAAACAGCATAGAGAAATGCTTGTAATATTCCAAGATACGAGTGGCTTTATTGCATATCCCCGCTAATTGTAGAATCAATGTCCCTTGCTACGTTGGTTTAGTAACAAGTTATGTTTTTATATACTCTTTAAATGACGTTTTGCACTAAAAAACTTTTCTGACTTACATAATTTAGGTGGCATAATGTACTTGGACTGCGTTACATTTGCTACACTTGTTTCGGAAATGTTGCTTGATACTGATATCTGCGCAATGTGGTGGATTAAATAGGGTAGTATGTTCAAGACTCAAAAGTATATTTTTGAATTTTCATGGAACCACACTGGTATATTCGGCCTGTTTATAGGAACGCTATTGTCCTTATTGGTTCGGTATTTGTTGGTACTCATAGCTCAGTTTCAGCATTAATTTCAGTTTCCATGTACTCGTAACAGTCAGCTTTTCATTTAAAGACTACAAACATCAGCACTGTGGTTATAATATGTGGCATTGTTGTGAACTTGTGTTTCAGGTTGCCTTTATTTTGTGGGAAGATTCAATTGCTACAATATTCCGATTTCATAGACATAACTTAAGCTCATATTTGAAAGAAACTTATTATCCTAGCTGGAATAAGGACAGTTTGTTCAGAAGGTAAGGAAGGCTTTATTTTCAGTTTATTTGTATAAATACTATTGCGCATCAAGTTGCTCTGCAGTTGCACATGAAGTAAAAACTAAGAATGTCTTGCCCTCTCTTCTGCGCAAGAAAGCTAATGGCACAGGAATTATTTCACTAGACTCTCCATATTGAGTTCATTAAAGACAATTAGGAGTTTTCCCACCTCAATGTCATGTGTTAATTTGTGAACTCTGTAGACTTTTACAGTAATACATTTGGAAAGACTTCATTTGGAAATCAAAAGTGTACATGTAATGATAATAATTTATATTTCGTATAAACGGGTAAGTTCACAACAAATACATGCCATTTTTACAGGCACGATCAGTAATGTTATAAATTTCAATCCTGAAGTATCATAAATTAATACTTTTTCAAAAGTTTGAATTGTGCAATTATTGTACAAGCAATCAGAAACAGGTTCTTATAAATGTTAAATTGCAAACCCTTCACTAAGGTCACCATCAAAGTTGAGTGACAACCCAAACTTCGTTCTGTTTCCTGCTGATAGTTATGGTCAACCAGTGAACAGCGTGTATCTGAGTGAGTGCTATGCCGCCACGTGATTGAACGCTATTTTAGGAAATGAAGAAAATCTGGCGCAGCTGCAAAATGGTATATAATGCGATTATGAATAATACATTACTGGAAGTATATTTACAAGGTAAATACAAGGAGAAGTTGTATAGTACTTGAAATGATAGTATACATTTGCAATGTTTAATGCTAACCATATTGGTCTAAGCATGGAAACTATCACGTTTCCGATGAAAATATGGCTTTGTTCAAACATTGGTGTTGTTGTGTTTTTCATCAAAGCAACCAGACTTAAAGCAAGCAACAAATATGAATAAAGAGCAAGTTTCAGCTTCAATAAAGGCCTAGGTAGTTAAGATCAGATAGAGTATAATAGTGCGTAAATAAAAAGATTATTGTGAGGTAGGTAAGTGATATTTAAGTGAGGAGTGAATTCAAAGATCTGGAAGATTAGAAGCTAAATCTTATGCACTTCCTGGATAGATTTTATGCTCGTCATCATTTAATAATTGCCGGGTGTTGCAACCAAGCTAAAACTATACCTCATAATCGTAAGAACTGTTGTCATTTTCATTGGCAGCAGTTCACAATCTATTGAGTTTACACGATCACAATGCCCATTTCTTACTTCACTGAGGAAACATTAACTGGATTTTTGAAAAGTCAATACGTTATTTTGTGAATTTCATGAATTCTACAGATTGCATTATGTCCACTTAGTACTGGAACTAATCTATGAGGGAACTCATATCTCCTAGAAGGATGCAAACAAGGCTAATTTCTGAAAATGTCGTCCTTATTTTAGTTTAATTTCATCATACACATATTAATAGAATTGTCTCTCACTGACTTGAAGGATTCAGCAGGGGACAGTCTGGTCAACTTCGAGTGTGCTGATGATTTTCTTCACTTAGGTTGTGAGAAGTGACCAATGAAGCTGGGAGATGTGAAAAGACTACTGTGTTTGATCGTAGTTGTCTGTGCCCTATCTCCTGTGTTAAATACTATAATGTGGTGAGTAACAGTGGGATGAAAAATATGGTGTTAGGTAGAGATGCGACACCAAATCATTGTCAATGACACAGATGCATTCGCTTTGTATAATCTCGCGTATCTAATCAACACTTATATTTCATTCTTATCACTATCCGTTCTCCCTCACATTTATGCTCATTAGAGTGCCGTCTAATTTCTTTTTTCTCTACCTTTGTGTGTTACATGGAATGTGGTAACTTGAACAGTTGAGCTTGTGTGCAGGCTTCTGTGTTCAAAGTCAGTCAGAATCACATGTAGTCTAGGTATAACGAAATATAGAAAAGTGGATAACAATCAGCGAAATTTCAACAAATGATAATCGTATTTTTTCCTCTGGTTCTTGTCTAACCGAAAAAGAGTCACCTCACAATAACTTCCCCTCCTAACCGAGATAATTTTCGCACTTTGCCTCGTCATGTCTCATGAGTTAGTTTATTTTTTCTCATAATCTAAAAGCTTCGTCGAAACATATCTGATGAAATATTTTTTACCTTTTACCAACTAAATATAATATTTCTCAAGTGTGTAGTGTAACAGGTCGAACTACTGCACTCCTGTGCTGAGTTCTATGCTAAAACTCAGTTATTCGGCACTTGTCGCTGCAACTGTCTAGTGTCACCACTGACTATAGTGTTAATTGGCTTAGACAGTTATTAATGCCGTTATGGTAGTAGAAAAAACAACTCCAAATCTAAGTATAATCTAGATATGAACATATTTGCTTACTTCGGCGACAATTTAATCTTTTAATCAAGAAACCCCTAGGTGTATCCACCTTTGCCTAGTAATTAAAAACTAAAAGTAAACGCCATGTTGCTAAGTTACTCAAAAGACAGAATTATGGGTGAACTAGTACCTGGGCACGCTTATTCTAACGTAATATCAATAATAATCGCTTACCCTATCAACAGGCCGTTTTTTCAAGCTTAATTGAAAGACAAGTTTAGTTACTCACTAAATTAGTAGTTTCAGGAGACTGTTCTACCCTTATCCATGCATTCATTTATACTGCCCCACTTTTGTTCCTATCAGCCAAAACACCCCTTAAACTATCAACAAGTTAATATTACTTCCAAATATATAACTGTAACTGTCCGCATGCAAACGATGTTAATAACTTTATCATTCATTTGATGTTTCGATTTTCAAAATATCACTTGCCCCCTACATAAGCACCTGTTTCAATTTTAACCGATAGTTCTAATCCTTGACTACTGCAATAGCATGCTTCGTTATAGAATATTCTTCCAACATATGGGTACTGATAATAATTACCGCTAACAAATTTATCACTACATTAAGAATGTACTGAATATTAACGACAATATGGCTCAAAGGCAAACGTCTCTTCTAAATGCATTATTCAGTATGATATATGACACTAACCTCCCAAACTCTGTAGCTCACAACAAATTTCGAACAACCTGATCACACACGGACTTGTCATAGGAATATATATGAAACTAATAGAGTTAAGAGGTGAGAAAATAGACGTAGGTCAAGCTAAAAGTACAGATTGAAGGTGAAAACAACAATGAAGATCAATCACTAAACCAAACAAGAGAGATAACTGTACATCTACCCTGGTATCAAAACGTAGTTTACCAAGGAATGTTTAGTGTGATGCCGAATCGTCGCTTCGGTCACATAAAGGTAGTTGAAATTTCCTTATTTCCAGCTAGGGCTTCCACAAACTTTAGGATACACCCCAAACACCTTTTATAGATAGACTTAAAAGATGTGTAAACGTCAGTTTCATGTCCTGTCTCTATATCATGCTTCACAATGGTGGAGCTATGTCTCCTGTTCTCACCATTAATAGATTCCAGGGATTCTGTTTACTTCTGGAGGTATTTAGAAATATACTCTGAAGCCTTTAATGCAGAGATCAATGAGTCCTCCCTAAGTGGATATAGCAACCACTTCTAAGCCTTACGTCCATAGCTTTAATAAATGTCGGACACTACGTCTGCCTGATTCCAAGATAATCCTGCGAATTGCCATTGTACAAACGCACATAATGTAGCTCCAGGGCAATAGCGAAAAGCCGGGAGGTAACGAAATCAAACTCAATAATAGGACGAAATGACACCTCAGATGTGCTCACGTACCTGATCGTGACGATGTTATTCAAATCCAGCAAATTACTAGAAAGTTGTAGTGAGTGTTTATTTCATTTTAAATTTTTGGCAGAAAACAGAGAAAGCCGAAAGTGTTCATAAAACATATTGCAGTTCCTGCCAATATATGAACACCGATCTTTACTTGTATATATGGTTTCCATTGACTTTTAGCAATCAAAACACCACACAAAAATACAGAAGCACGAATTCGATATCAGTCATATTCTTCGGTTCCTGCAACAGAAATAGGTACTGCACAACAGCTGGTAGGGAAAAGAAGAAAAAAGTTTTCAAAAGCCAGTCATCAAAATGTACGCGTAGCATACTCGGCGTACAAAATAATCATTGCATGAACCATATATTTAATCGTCCTGAGGCATAAACAATAAGTAAATGCCCATGAACAATGTTGAACAACAATTTTCATATAAATTCATCCAAAAAAGCAAAATAAGCACCAAAGCCTTGTCAACTGCGTTTGAATGGACAACTAGTCCCAACTAAAATCGAATAAACTGCGCAAATGCCAACAAGGTGAAGCAAGCGGTGCCACTTCAAATAGGGGATATGCCATATAATCGTATCCAAGATACAATGACACTGAATCGTGATATTGCATCTGTACCATTTTTACGTAAATGGGAATTTCAGGAGAAATTCACCTCCACTATCGGTGACCAAAAATATTGCACCATTAGGTATACAGTGTCAGTGGGAATGCTATAACACATAGTAGGTTGATAATAATAAAGCTGACAAGATTCACTTGTCATAATCAACACAATCCATGTTTATAATACCATACACCGAATTAATGCACTGAGTCAAACAGTGAGGAAAATTAAACGAGTAATTGCCTTCTCCACAGCACTGTACTTGCAACAATCACGAAAACCGCCTACATTTGTTAGTCTTGTTATGTTAGCATTTATAGGTGATTTTCATGTACGGATAGCACTCATTTGTCAAACAATACTGTTCTTCACACAAAAATAGGCTGAATCAATATCCTGAGACGTGAAGTCTTGAATAATACTACATAAAGTAGGCTATTTTTGTAGATGACGTTACCTTCCAACTGTGCCATCTAGCCCATCATAGTGATAACTTGACACAGTCCGCCAGAAACACCAGGCATTGCAACCAATATGCAAAGTGTGCTGCAGTCGGATCACGGGACGCGGACACCATTATGACTGGTCAGGAAATGAGAATTCCTATCAATTCAGAAAAACAACACGATTTTATTAAAAATTATTTATAAAATAAATTTACACAGCTGGAAATATTTAAAGCTATAGCACAACCAAAGCATAATGTGAATGTCTTCAGAAAAGACTCTCAGTTGCTAAGAACATAAGCAAACCCTAAAAATTTGGGGCAGGCGGAGGGAGAGTATTTTAGCTTGTCGGGATTTGGCAGCTGTTTTACCTGAGAACATACAAATTTCCAGGATTTCATCATGAGCTGACATTGGTTAGAGAACCATTGGAAAACAAAGACATTGGCTAGCGGTCGCGCTATGTCATGAATTGGCAGAAGTTAGAATTCATGGGCCATTGGATCGGGTCCCAGTGGCTTAATAGTCTACGAGCTTGCCAGCCTTGTGACCAGAAGGTATTGGGTTTCGAACCCTGTTGGCGGGTGCGTATTGCTGACTATTGATAACGACACAACTAAAGGTGACCAGGAAGAAGCAGAGGCAGTGACAGGCTACTTCTCCAAAGACTTCGCATAAGAGTGGTCATTCGCCATATTTTGGAGGTTGCAGGTATCGACGTTCGCAAATTGTGCAGAGTATACTAACGCAAGATCTTATACCAACAATTTCTATGGTGTTCACTCATCGAGTACCAAAGACAAAGCAAAAGACCAGATTTAGTTGTCCAAAGTACGTAATATATTTCGGGACCAAATCGCGGGTTGAAGTGAATGCTTAGCTAGCTAGTAATCGTGCACGCACGTGACACGACGGAGTACCAAATGGCGGGGATGCTTGACTGGAAGCCTTCAGCTAAACAAGTCGACTAAAACAGTGAGGGTCAGCATCCGATGTTGAGTGATGATTGCTGTGGTCAATAATTTGGGGAATTATTTACCGCTACAATATCATCAGCTCCGGTTGCGTCAGAGGAACACATGGTAGATTCCATCGACATCTACCAAAACATCGTATTTCGTTCTCCAAAGAAACTACAGTCAAGGAAGTCAGTATGACCGGATAACCGTCATTCAAAGCTTTTCCAGGAGCTATCAACTCACACAGCCGGCCCACTAACTACGATCTTCAAGCTATCTCTCTTGGGTGGGGTTTCACTACTTTACATGAATTATGCCATGTTATTAGAGGAAGATCAAGACACTGTACTTCAAACTGCAGTCCTGTCAGTGTCAACAGTACCTCAATCAAGGAACTAGAAAGAATCATCAATACAGCTGTCTTGTTACATCTAGATAGCAAAAGCTTGTTGTCCATGTCTTCCGGGGAATCTTCTGAGACCTGAATAATCTTCTTACGGCAAGAGAAAGCCAGTTAAAGTCAGAACGGAGCAGAAGACCCTGGCCGTCACATTCATAGACTTCAGCAAAGCCTTCGACGGAGTACCTCACACAAGACTCCTGATGAAATCGGAACTTCTTGGAATCAATGGTGGATCGCTCAACTGGATTAGATAATTCTTCGTAGGTAGGAGGCAGAGGTAAGGATAGACTCAAAACTCCCCTCCGGAGACAATAGCACGTGGTGCAGTGCCACACGGCACCGTAAGCGAGACCTTCTTTACATCTCTTATATCAGTGAGTAGTTACCCATGCTCATTGAAATTCATAAGGTCCTCTACACAGATCACCTAAAGACCGAAGAGAGCTGAAGTGCAATGCTGATACGCTCGTGTTACAAAGGTTCTCCAAAAATTTGTTAAAGTGGTCCAAATGATGGATATTCCCGATCAGCGTAGCGTATGGGACACGCAAGCGTCAACTCATACGAATCAGAGGGAATTATACTCCCACCAGTTCATGACTTACAAACCACAGCACACTGTCGCATGGTGGCAGCTCTCAGTTTCAAATCTATGTAGGCAATACACAGAGCGTTTACGAGAACAATCAGAGAAATATACACTTCTTTATACATATCACTGTTGAGGCCAAGACTGGAAAACTACGTCCAGGAAGCCAGTTCTTGTCTTAAAGGAGAACTACACATTCAAGAAAAGACTCAAGGGCGGATAACACGTATGATTCTTGGCATGACCAGTTTATTGTAAGACGAAGGACTAGGCAGTTTAGATCTTTTCCCCTTGTCATTTTGTGGGCAGAGAAGCGAACTCATTACAACGTTTACAATTTTAAATAATGACTACGGACTTGATCTATTTTCTCTTTTGATTACCCACGACTCACGACACCTAAAAGGAAATAGCAGGAGAGCCAAAAAGCCAATGAAGAACTCTATTTTAGTGGTGTACTAGTTCTAACACTGAATCAAACTCTTGGAACCGACTCCCAGAAGCGGTGGTGTCACTACCCTCAGTCGATCTGTTAAAGAGAACAAGTACAAAACTGTTCTAGGAAAGTATTAAAATAGGTTTTAAGCCTTTTATCCTCAGTCAGTAAATCTGAAAGTGACTGGTACGTTGGACATTGAGAGGCGGGTTCAAGGTCGTTTCAGGACGGATCTCAGCGTGCATCATGGTATGTTTAGTTTTGTGAATTATAAATTTCCTTAGACACAAGGTATTAATCCTCGGGCATACCCACTGGCAGGACCAGAATTAACGAATAAAATAATCGAGCTTGTTAAGCAGGCCAGCTCTTACAAACAGTTAAAGAAGGGTGCAAATGAAGCCACAAAGGCTCTCAACAGAGGGAAAGCTGAATTTATTGTGATGGCAGCTGACATTGATCCTCTGGAAATTGTATTACATTTGCCACTGTTATGCGAAGATAAGAATGTACCATACGTCTTTATACCCTCACAAATGGCTCTGGGTCGCGCTTGCGGAGTTTCTAGGTCTGTGGCTGCTGTTGCTGTTACAGATAGTGAAGGTTCGCAGCTCAAACCTCTCGTTGTTTCTATTCAGCAGAGCATCGAAAAGCTTCTTATTTAATAAATATATACTTGTAAATAAAATGGCTTCTGAGTTCTCAAAGAGATCAGTTTCCTGATTGTAGAAAAGACGTTCCTAATCGTGAACTGTTTGCTATTTGCAATATACCTTAAGCAACTCTTAGCCCTTACAATATTTCTCGACTTCGTTATGACTAGTCTCTATAAAAACCATTTCATGGAGTGCAGTATACATATATTTTTGTGTGGTCTTTGTCCTTAAAGCAGCTGAGGTAATCACCATAGTCCAAACAAGGCGAAGGTCTTAATTCCATTGTGGGACGTGGCTTTTTCCTGAGAAAAAGAATAACCAATGTACAACTAGGGACAATCAGGTTGTATTACTGAACAAGCACTTTGTGAGGTTAGTGAGCTGAAATTCTCCCTCTTCTGAGATAAGTAGGAGTTAATTTGTACAGTTAGGACATGCGTTTGTAAATACTTGGTCGTTCGTAGAATAAGTAGGTGTTCTATCGTATTGCAGTCTTCATCCTATCGTCAAATACTTCCTATATGTCCTTTAATGGGGAGACTCATAACACTCGTTTGCTTTCTAAATACTACTGTCTATTTCACTGTCGTCCGGATTGCTGAGACAGTTGTCACGAGTCTGCGTCTTCTAGTCCCGTGCATGTTTATTCATGAACTATAGTCCTCCTGATGGCTGTGGGAGTGGATAATAGTATAATGATTAAGTGTGTCATTTAAACATTCGAGTGTAGACAGCATTTCGTTTGAAGCGAAGTAAGAATTTCTTTTCAGAGGTTGTGGTGCTGACTGCCTGGTTTCAACATAGAACTTTGCACTGATGTGCAGCAGTTTGAGTAGCCACATCACTCAGTCGACAAAGCCAGAGAAGAAAGTAAAAAGAAACGCAAAATAGAGACAGCAATGAGAGACATGAGGCAAAGAGAATAATATCGAAGAACAATATAGTTGTGACGCACCATTGTTAGTCAAAAACAAGGCTGAAAGTTAGTAACTATAGCAGTTTTACTAGTGCTTTGTATGTGTATTTGGTATATGAGAGATGCTCATATGTTGTTGAACGTGCTACATGGTGGATGTTTTTTTCTTGAAGATGTGAATCAGTGGATTGGTATCTGGAGCTGCATAATGCCAAGATCCTTACTGTCATGTCGTTAGTAATATTTGATTCTCTTGTTCAGCAAGGAGTATTTCCACAAGCCTGTGTATACGAAGTGAAGTTATGACTTTGAGGACTCTGTTGTATGTGACATGGTGACCAAGAGGTTTTTTTTGGGTTAAGTCAAAAAAAGTTTTCTCTTAAATGGTGACAGGAATGTCCATTCGTTTGCACTATTCACGTCTCTTGAAATTCGTTTAGTAAGGATGTAAACACTGCAGAGGTAGATGGTATTCAGTGTCACTAGTATGTGTCGGTTAATTCCAAAATTGCATGGTGGTTCTAATTTTTGAGAGAAAAGAACGCCTGTTTTGGTCTGTTTATATAGGTATGAAATATTTCTGATGTTGTTACAATATGGGCTAAGTGTATGGTGCACTCACTTTTGGGTGTGAAGATTCTCACGTCTGAGTGGAAAGATAAAAATAACATTTGTGCTTATCTCTCACTTGTCGTCCAGTGCCTCTAAAATAATTTATCTTAGCACAAACGCCGCGTACATGCTGATTTAACTGTTCTTATTGGGCTTACTATTGAAGTAGGTTCGTCTCAGGAGTGAAGGGCATGTAACATCCTGGTTCGGACAGTAGCTAGATCATTGTCCAGGCCTTATGCCTTCCTTGGTTGTCCTTGAACCAACTACTGTTTTCTTATTCATGCGTTCCTCTTCTCTTACATTTTAAATCATTTTAGTTTCTAACTCCTACGAACTAACTGATCTTATGTTCCGTAATTATTTTCGCCAATCCCACCTTCAAAACTTAGATATCTTGTTGCTAACATATACTATTCAACTGTTTTGATGATTTTCAATTTCTTATTTTCATCCTTCTCAAAAGTGGTCATTCTTATTGACTAAAATAACCAAATAGCTGGCATAATTTTGATGTCAAAAACTATTTATTTGTGTAGGGCCGATAAGTCTGCGTTCCATCTCCCGTGTGAAATAGTATAATAAGGTGTGCAATATTGAGGTTAGGCTACAGTCGAGTGTTAGTTAAGGAAGGACGGAAATCAATCGATGAGGTTGTACAGTTACACCCATTGAGATGGTTAGGACATGTGTTACACACACATGTCTAGCCATCGCCTTCCTCCACCGATGGACGATGTTAGCTGACATAGGATCGATCAGGTTGGGAAAGAGTTAGCTAGTGGTGGCCAGACCAAAACATGGCTTCATCAGTCAATGAAATCCACAACAGTTAGTTTGAGCCAGTCAGTCACGTAGGGAGGTGTAGACTTCCAAACTGGTTGGGGTCCTCTGGATGCTAGGAACCATTGGAGGCTGGAGACAATTGGTGATATGGCTCAAAATAGTTCTCAATGGCTGGCGCACATGCATTCACTCTATGATCTCCCATATCCATTAAACCCTACTATTCTTCCACGTTATTATTCTTTCTCTACCACCATATTTCTGTTCTTTTGAGAACCTTATTTTCTCTCTTTTGTGTGCTACATTGAGTATAGCAAGTTGAACTGCTGTACATCTGTGCAAAGAAGCTAGTTAGAGCCAATGATGGAGAACTGATAGAAGAAGAATATATTTCATCTCCCAATATGTGTTTTCCTAGCATTTTGTTAGACTTTCTACATACAAATTGACCTTAGCAGAGTATTATAATCGACTACTAGTGTTACTATTGCTCGTTTTTTTTTTAAATTTCATTTTTCCCCTTTCACACACTGATAAACTATTCACTTCAGGTTTACTGTACACACTAATTTTGCTTCAAGGAGTAACTAGATTATTAATTTTCCTTTTACAAATAGTACGGATTCATTATGGCTAATCATCATCTGTTTTACACTATTGCATTCAGTTTACCACACAAATATCTTGCCATCCCACTACTTTGCAATCTGCAATAATATTCTAAGTGATTTTTGTATCATTTTATTCCTTTGCGTTCCGAGTGGAGCTTTGAAGTCCCAGAAACACTGGTGTTATTCTTTTCTACAGGGTGGAATTTATTTTATTTATTTAAATGCAGAAAAACTTGGTACAATATGGCATCAAGAAAGATGCGCCACACAATAATAATAAAACAACATAGATTAAAAGTAAAAATATAAGTAGAAAACGGATAAAGAACTTCATCTGGAAGGAAAACAGTCATGTTTAACAAGTTCAAACAGTATTCGTTAACTATCATCAGGAAGGGAAGAAAGAAGGAAATTGCAACACGTTCGCCATTGATTACGATTCTTGGCTATATCCGATAACTTTTCGAGCCATCGATTCGAGCTATCTCACGGACCCCAACCAGGAAGTCGTGACACACCAACCGATGCTAATCTAGCACAAATATCCTTCATCCCACGACGCCACGTCATGGACTGACCACCCCTCCGCCTTTTCCATCCCGTCCCAGGGCTAGCGAACAGAGACCTGTACGGAAGCCTCTGGGATGACATTCGCAGCACATGTCCAAGCCACCGGAGCTGGTGTTTCCAGATGACGACACTCAATGAATGGTGATCTCCACTGTGTTCAAACACACGCCGCCGAACCTCAGAATTACTCACGCGATGATGCCATCGAACGCAAGCAATCCTGCGGAGACAGCGATGATCGAACACGCAGAGTCGCCGCACATCCTCAGCTCGGAGAGGCCAGGTTTCACAGGCGTAGAGCGAGACAGCCCGCACCGAAGCATTGTATACCCGACCTTTGACAGCCAGGCTAACGTCGCGACAGCGCCAGAGGTGGCACAAGTTGATGTATGCCACCCTAGCCTTCATTATACGGTTGGAAATCTCATCCGTCACCCCTCCGCCAGCACTCACACAACTACCCAGGTACACAAACTTATCAACAACTTCAAGCAGTTCACCCGCAAGAGTGAGTGCAGGTACAGGCTCCTGCCAACCTTGTAACAGTACTTTGCACTTAGACGGTGCAAAGCACATACCATACTTACAGACACTGATCGCCAACTGATTAAGTGCGATTTGGGCAGCCTGCATGCTATCGCACAGTAAGACGATATCGTCTGCATACTCGAGGTCGAAAAGTCTATTTCCAGGTAGCAGATCTACACCACCTTCACGCACATCCTTCAGAGATGACTCCAGAATGTCATCGATGGCAAAGTTAAAGAGAAATGGAGAGATTGGGCAACCCTGTCTAACCCCACTGTTACAGGGTGGAATTACTAGTCTAACGCTCAACCTCCCATATTAACTGGTCTTACTGTCGGCTAAGTGAGGTTCAGGCGTGCGCTGGTCGGGAATCGAACCCTGGTTGGTGAGTGTTCTACCAGTGAACTAATAATCCATTAAAAGAGGAGCCGAATGGACTTATAATAACGTATTTCGTTTCTTTTCGCTTACTTTTGGTGCTGTAGACGCACTAATATTTCAGATAAGTGGTCACCAGACGTATTGTAATCACACAACTGTAGAAAAAGAATAGTTCACGTGACTCTCAGGTTTTGACAAAACATAATTTAGAATTAAACAGTCTGCATAACTTTATCATTTCGAATATTCCCACGTAGTTGTTGACGTTGGACTCACTATTAAATTATTAGGAGTATCCGCTTTTGGCTCGGAACTTACTAGTCTAGGATATTAAAGAAATAGTTCAGCGGCATACCTTGACAAGTTTGAACAAAATGCGAGAGAATCGAATTTGCAGAATTAAAAGAGCTCATTTCTAATTTCATAGTCTTTATGCAGACGCTAACAGTCTAAAAATGAAATAAGTTACTATAAATGTAAATGTGTAGCGTAGTTTAGAAATTGTTTCTATTCAAAGTCTTTACATTGCTATTGATTTTCACTTGCTGAGCTGAAGTCATTATTAATCTTCCAATCTACTTGTTTGTTTTGACGTAATGATTGTACATACTATGTCTTTTCACTTCCACCCTCTGCTCTCGAACTCAACTCTCAAATAGAGCATAAACACACGCCGGTTGTTCAACTAATAACTATTTAGTATTCGTACCTCTTGTTCTACTACTACGATATAAATTATGTTATGCGTTCAAGTTGAAATGATTTTTGAAGTATGCTACTTATCTACGTTTACAATAACTTATCTCAGCAGCTGCAGAAAAGCTTTAAAATAAAAAGGAACAGCTTTTCTTACCCTGAGAATGTATACTCGTCCTTGCTCTGAGAGTTGGACACCATCGGACGAGTGATAGGTCACTCAGATTTATAGTGACACCAGTTTACGACACATCAACCTGGAAGAATATTCAGTCAGCCATAGATACAGCTGTAAAAGCTGTGAATAAGGTAAATCCAAAGGTGAGTAAAAACCATTGGATTTCGACTGCCTCATCCGAACTGATAGATGCTAGAAGACTTATTCCGGCGAGCTCCGAATTCAATGAGGAGCGAAAGCTGCACAAGAGGAAACTTACGAAAAGTCTCCGCAAGGACCGTGAACAGTGGTGGTTGACAAAGGCGAAAGAGATGGAAAAAGCATCGGCGATAGGCAACACCAGACAACTATTCAGGCTTATCAGGGAAACAGGTGGTAAAAGGCAAATGATAAGCGAAACAATCTCCGAGAAAAATGGCACTATAATTAGCTCCCAGGATAGACGTCTGGAGCGCTGGAAAGAACACTATGAGGAGCAGTTTAATTGGCCCACAGCCACACTTAACCTACCGGACATCCAGCACCTCCCTGAATGGGAGATAGACACAGGTCCTCCGTCCTTAACCGAGGTTACTAAAGCTGTCACCAATCTGAAGCTAGGCAAAGCAGCGGGACCTGATTTATTGACTCCAGAGGTATTTAAGTACGGAGGCGACAGTTTACTGTCTGCGTTAACGGAGGTTCTAGGCAGCGTCTGGGAATCAGAGGAAGTCCCATCGGGTTGGTGTAAGTCACTGATCATCCCGATATACAAGAAGGGGGACAAGTCGTCTTGTGATAATCACAGAGGGATTAGCTTGACTAATATAGTATCTAAAATCCTAGGCTCAATAATACTGCGTAGATTAAGTGGTGCTCGGGAGACACAAACACGAGAAAACCAGGCAGGTTTTAGGCCAGGTAGAGGGTGTATTGATCACATCTTCACCCTTCGACAGATTCTAGAACATAGGCATTCCTACCGGCGTCCGACAATCATTATATTTCTTGACCTAAAGGCGGCATTCGATTCCGTCGACCGGGAGGTTCTCTGGCGATGCTTGGCTGTAAAGGGAATGCCAAGAAAATACATTGCTCTGATTAAGGCACTCTACTCGTACTCATGCAGCCAGGTGAGGGCTTATGGCGAGTTGTCATCTGAAGTGGTGACGACTAGTGGCGTCCGTCAAGGATGCCCATTATCCCCATTCCTATTCAATTTCATCATAGATGTACTAATGGACTTAACCCTAACTCACTTCAGCGACTCAGGGATTGACTTGCTACCAGGGAAGAATCTCGTTGACTTAGAATACGCGGACGATATAGTCCTTCTAGGCGAGGACTCTGACAAAATGCAGAGTCTACTGAACACCCTGAGCAACAACCTCCGCATGTTTGGCATGCGATTCGCCCCTATAAAACGTAAGATGATGCTGCAGGATTGGACTTCATCGACCCCTAGATTAGAAATAGGAAGTGAAGTGGTAGAACACGTTGACCGCTTCAATTACTTGGGAAGTACCATCAGCCCCAACGGGTTGATCTCCGACGAAATTTCAGCACGAATACAGAGGGCTAGGTTCGCATTCGCCAGTTTTCGCCGTCTCTGGCGTAGACGCGATATCCGACTATCGACCAAAGGGCGTGTGTACTGCTCAACAGTCCGCTCCGTCCTCCTTTATGGCTGTGAGACCTGGCCATTGAGAGCAGAAGACATGAAAAGATTAGCTGTCTTCGATCATAGGTGTCTGCGTTCTATCTCCCGCGTGAAGTGGAATAATAAGGTGAGCAATATTGAGGTTAGGCGTCGAGTGCTAGGTAAGGCGGGGAAATCAATCGACGAGACTGTGAAATTGCATCGACTGAGATGGTTAGGACATGTGCTACGTATGCCTAGTCATCGCCTTCCTCGACGGGCAATGTTAGCTGATATAGGGTCAGGCTGGAAAAGAGCTAGCGGCGGTCAAACCAAAACATGGCACCAATCAATGAAATCCACAACAGTTAATCTAAGCCACGTAGGAAGATGTAGACTTCCTGGTTGGGGCCCTCGGGATGGTAAAAACCAATGGTTGGAAACAATTGGCGACATGGCTCAAAATCGTTCTCAGTGGCGCAGATGCATCCACTCCTTGTGACTTATGATTTCCAATTAAACTTTTGTTCTCCGTTATTACTATTCCTTTGTCTCACACCACTGTTTACTGTCTATATTTTGCATTTCTTCTACTTCCTTCTCTTGCTTTGCGTGCTACATGGATTGTGGCGACTTGAACTGCCGCACATATGTGCAAAGTTCTATGTCGAAAACAGACAGACAGACAGACAGACAGACACATCAACCTTCCAGTGCTCTTGCTGTGTTTATCTACAATAGTATTAACAAGTTGGTTTAGCAACACCCTACTCGCTCTACCGATGGCTTTTAGCGCCCTACGCAGTATAAGAAGAACAGTAAAGAAGTATAGGCAGAATACAAGTAGAAACAATGATAGCGGATCGTCTCTTAACTTCCTTCCATGGAACATAAAACTAAATATCTTTCAGGAAGCTAACATGATGTGGGAAGACCAGGAAAAATCAGAGGAAATACACAGTCCAAGGTATTTAACATTCGATTTGGTTTCAGCTTCAATGCCATCTATGATAGTGGAACGTGAGAACTAACCAGTTCACGTAAGTTACGCCTGCATCTGAAAGTGAAATTAACCAACTGATATTTGAAGGGATTAAGCTGAAGACCATTTGACGCGGACCACTGACTAATTTCTGATAAAAAGTTATTCACTTTTGGAACAGTCTAACTGAGAAGTAACCGCCGGCAAGGAGACAGTCAGATCATCGCCTCACCCTCCCCTTCTTTACCCGGGCTTAGGACCGGCTAGAAAATTAGCGAGCTAGTAAACTAGGCGTGGTTAAAATCACATAAAGATTCCATAAATTTTATACTAATAATAACCTCCATCGCTTGTTTTAAATTTTCAATCGGTATGAATTACACTGGCAACTAGGTTCTAAACTATAAAAACCCCACATTATATAATGAACATGGAAAGAAGTGAATAATACCTTACTAAAGGCAAACAAAATAGTTGATTAACTGCTGTTAAACTATTTTCTAGAGATTTTTGATTTGTTTGCCTGCAAGCTGAAATAAATCAGAGGACCATAGAG
This sequence comes from Trichobilharzia szidati, assembly GCA_944472155.2. Taxonomy (NCBI): domain Eukaryota; kingdom Metazoa; phylum Platyhelminthes; class Trematoda; order Strigeidida; family Schistosomatidae; genus Trichobilharzia; species Trichobilharzia szidati. Next base: position 184,589,154 of record OX235271.1, on the reverse strand, counting down.
TGCTGGACATCTGTTTCGTCCTAGTACTTGCGACTCCTCATCAGTACACACCCATTAGGTTGTTTCGAATCCCTGCCCTTCCGGTTACAATGTGTGCTCATACATAATTCATCCACTGCAACCCAATTCAGTGGTGGTCGCGTTAAAATTCATGGGTCTGGGCCATTGAATCGGGTCCCAGTGGCTCGGCCTTGTAACCAACCGAGAGGTCCTAGATTCGAACCGTCGTGAGTGTCTGCTGCCGATGAGTCCGAAGTACTAGGAAAAGACAACTGTCCAGTACTACTCCCTGTTAGTTTTCCAATGGTTCTCTACTAACTGATATCAGTCTGTGGTCAAACTTGGAACTATTTTCTACAGTGCGTCGGTGGCACAGTGGTTAGGACTCTCGCCGACCATTCACATGGTCCGGGGTTCGATCCCCTGCCGGTGCACACCCGATATCTATGGTCGGCCTGAATTTGGGCTACCGATATCCATGCTGAAAATTCCACACTTGTACTGAAAATACGGTGTGGAATCAAGCTGTAAATCAAAATAAATAAATAAATATAATACAGCGTATCACAACAAGACCATTGATTTGATTGCGAAGCAACTTAAACCGGTTAACAATCAGTTTATTCTAATAATTAAAAAAAGTTATGCACACGCGACTATGCTGAGGCAACACATCTATTCATTTTTGAAAGATAACTATGTTTAACAAGCCTTATTTTATTCGATACCACTACTACTAGGACTATGAATTGTCAATGAAAAGTCCAACACTTCTGAGAAAACATTTCACATCCAGTTCTAGACAAGCTTATCATACCTATGATGAATAGTCATAGTGAAATCGTCAATGAATGTACAAATGTCATATATATATAAGGTTGAGAACAAAGTTAAACAAAAGCATCCCAGAGGGTGCGAACGCACGAGTGACCTTGAGCCGACCAACCACAAGTGATTTTTGCACATTAAGTGACGTTTATTTACAAGAAAATGCATGAAAACACGGTATCTTTTTTTGACATGGCACCCCACTGGGTGCGTACTGCGGATGATTCCCAAGCACTAGGATGAAACAGCTGTCCAGTACTCCCTGGTTTTCAATGCTTCTTTAACTGATATCAGTCCGTGATAAACTCGTTAAAAATACGTTCCAGTTATGATAAGAAGTATCAGTCTTAAAGTTAGACTATTTCTATATATGTATTCACCGAGGTGACTTAAGGTGAGCCTTATTTGTGACCCGTTTATCGTTCTTATCCTGTGTTTTGCAGTCTTCTCCAAAAACCCTCGGTTGAATTACTATGGTTCCCCAGTAGGAGGATCGACAACTACTTACTAAGAACATGTGGATAATAATAACAAATTAAAATAAATAATACAAACTCTAAATCTATCCCTAATCGCAACCTCAACCTTGACCCTAACCTTCATCCTAACGAGCTATTAAAACATTGTTCAAATAGTACTTAAAAAGTTTTCTGAGTAAAATTTGCACCCTAGTCAGTGAATAGCGTTCATATTTGCGCTGTAACAATGGCGAGTGTCCTTAGCCGATGACTAACATACCCTCAAGGTTATTGGGACTTTCACATCCCTAGGACGCTATTGTTTAACTTTGCCAGGTTGGGAAGATTCCCAACACTCTCTCATCTTGCACGCTTCTATATATTATTTGATTATGCTTGGTACAAGTATGGAATTTTCAGCATGTGATATCGGTAGCCCAAATTTTGCAGGTCGACCATTGATATCAGGTGTGCGTCGGCAGGGGATCGAACCCCGACCATGTGCATGGTCGGCGAGAGTTCTAACCACTGTGCCACCGACGCACAAATGTATGCATGACTAACCCAATCGTGATGAAGGCATCTAACTGTTGGAAGATAATTCTCTCCTTTTCTTTTCAATGGTATACTGGACACAGAAGTAGTATACAAATACACATATTTTCAAGGATTGATTTATTTGTGGTGGTCGCTGTAAAAATCACCAATTAGTAGAAGTTAGAACTCATGGATTGACCACTGAATCGGTTCCCAGAGGCTGCCTTGTAACCAGAGGGTCCTGGGGGTTTCAAACCCCAGTGGGTGTGTAGTACTGCCGATGATTCCCAAACTAGGATGAAACATCTGTCCAGTACTCCCTGGACATAAGCATAAAATCATAATATACCAGCCAATAATAATAATAATAATAATAGGAAAACAACCCAAGATGATTTTTATTGCAATTAACACTGGACAGTAATATATATATGTATATGCATATTTGTATAGCCGAAATGATAAAAAAGTAAAACAAACTGAATAATATATTAGATATAGTATTAGTAGTGTGTTTGTTCATTTAATATTTTTTTCAATAATAATAATAATATATATACATACATATAATCTGATAAGCTGATGATGATGATGTGAGGCAATAGATTTTAGATTTTGAAAGGAGAGACAAAGACACCAAAGCACGCATGACCGGAAAGATCATGCACGCGCGCACACTCACACACGGTTGCTCAAAACAAACAAACAAACAAAACATAACAACTCATCAGAAGAAATAATCTTTAACAAAATAAAAAGAAGGAAGAGACTTAATAAACCCATTTTATACTATGCAGCACATTTAGTGGGAGGGGGGGGAAGGGAAAGTATACTTTATTTGAAAAGAAAATCAAAACTAGAAAAGAAAAAGTATACGTTAAACAAACGAACAAACAAATAAACAGACAAAATAAACCCACATCAAGTGATTCTCTCCATATCTCTCTGATGACACCTCATACCATACCATCATACAATGAGGAGAGGAGGAGCAAGAGTGCACATATAATACGTGGGCGAAATAAATAAAGACTTTTACAGAAAAAAAATTATAACTCTGCTTTTAATTAAAACAGTAGTAGTAGTCAATAGGTGAATACTGCATAATCTCTAAGATTAATTAAGTCGCGCGCGCGTGTGTGTTTGTGAGTGTGAGTTATAAAAACGCACACAGAGTATTTCAAATTATTTTGTCCATCTCTCCCTCTCTCCCGAAAGAAGTGAGTTGTCGTCAAACAGTACTGGGGTGTATGTATGTATATCGAAGCAAAATGTTTTTCTCAGCATCCTAATATATAAAGATGAAAGCATTACTTGTAGAATGTGCAAGGGGATAACAAGTTTAGTTTGCACAAGTAAAATCATCAGTCAAATATGCAAGTTAACGATTCCATATACTACTTAAAATGGTCGCGCGAGATTGACACGAAACGGAGTAAAATAATCAGAGGGTGTTAAAAAATAATAATAATAACAGTAACAGTAATAATGATAACATTTACCAGAAAAAAAAGATTATTTACAATCACTGGAGACGCCCCCCCCGCTAGTGATTCTGATGATGAAAACAAACAAGGCAGAATAAAAAGTGTTGATGATGAAGCATTGTGTGTGTGTTTGTGTGTGTTGTTGTTGGTGAAATTATCAAACAAAGTAGGAGGGGGGACGGGAAAGTAAGAAAAGAAAGACAGACAAACAAATAACACACAGAAAAGCTCAAAATAGTTTTTTCAACATACCTCTATTAAAAATTAATGATGTTTGTTTGTATGTGTGTGTGTGATGGGGATAAGGCCAACTTGATTTGTGTGGAATTAAGAGGAGGGATGAACACGCGCGTAGAACAACAATGAGAGAAATACCGAAACAAGAACAGAAAATAATAACAGTATATAATGATGATGATTATCATGTCCTAACAGCGAAGACAAAACAATCTTGCTCTGAAGTCAAATGGCAAAAGGAAACAGCAACCCCTATATGAATTGGCGACAGTAGTAGTTAGTAGTTGGCATTTTTATATTCATTTCAAATACACACACACACACGCACGCACGCACACACAGAGACAACAGACAGGCAAGAGATGACAAAGAAAGTGTAATGAGGCTGGTCAAAAGGCACCTGATAAAGATTCCTAAAAATCAAGAATTTTCGTCTAATGTTTTGAGTAGGGAAATAGATCATCATGTTTTTTCTCACGGAAGCTTATCGGCGGAAAGACACCAATGGAAAGAAAACCCCACTTTATAATATGGAACATCGCCATATTTGACGTTTAGGTCGTTTGCTGTTGATATTTCTGGTGTCTTCTCTGGGCGGGTTAATGATCTCCTGAAATTAATAATTAGCAAATAAAATTTTTTTTAGAGAAAAAACAATAACAACAACAAATAAATCAGAAGCATTTTTGGTCAGTCAATATTCTTGTCTCAAAAGATGTTAAATCATTTTTAAATATTTAAGTGTCCAGTCTATGCGGCGGAAATATTACCATAGCAGCAGTTCCAGAAGGTTCATTTATTATCTATAGAATAGTATAGCAAGTTGTCTACTTCGATTATTTCACAGAAGTATTAGAATTTGTGGACTATATCAAAATTTCTTTTCATATTATTATTGTTCCCTTGGGTTCCTAGTGGAACATAGGGCTTCACAACTGCACGTCTCCACTTGCTTCTGTCTTCTGCTGTACTTTTCACCTGCGTCCATGTTAGTCCATACTGTTTCAACTCCTCTTCACACGATCTCTTCCATGTCACCCTTGGACGTCCCACTCGAGCTATGGCCTGACGCGCGATGTCACCCAGCGGCATCCTCAGCGAGTGTCCAATCCATCTCCACTTTCTCCTGCATATTTGTTGGGCGATTGGTTCTTGTTTTGTTTCTTCCCATAGTTTCTTGTTGGTGATTCTTTCCGGCCATCTGATTTTCAGTAAAGAGCGAAGACAGTTGTTGATAAAGGTCTGCAACAGGATTCCGCCAAGTTTCTGATCTGTATAGAAGAACTGACTTGACGTTTGTATTGAAAATCCAAATTTTGTTGTTGATGCGTTGAGTGACGAAGATTTCCAGATTGGTTTCAGGTTGATGAATGTTTTTCGCCTTCCTCGCCTAGATTACTAGCTCGCTAGTTTTCTAGCCGGTCTCAAGGCCGGATAACGAGGGAGGGTTGGGGCGTGGTGCTAGCAACTCCACCCCCGAAACTTAACCAAATTGCTCACAGAAACTTCAACGCATAAATATATTAAAAATACTAAAAAAATTTCTTTTCATAATCGAATTAAATTCTACAGGTTCTAACAGTGAAACAGTAGGTTACATCACTATGACACATATATTGTTTGTTTTTTTGATACTGTTTAAATTAGTCTAAGCAAGTTCATATATAGACACAAACTTAAAAGAAGTGTATAACTGAGTAATTCACACACACAAAGGTTTAAAATCAAGCAGTCAGCGCAGCGCAGATGAGGGGATGTCAAAATCAGAATCGGAAAAAGCTAGACAGACATTAATTACTCTTAAGTCAGTTTGAAAATCTTCTGCACCCCACACTGAAGTACAAACAACAAAATTCGGATTTACAGCACACTAATAATGTTAAGTCGTCAGTCAATTCTTCTATATGCGCGTCAGAAACTTTGCCTGAGCAACATCAAAAGCATTCTCCCATGCAAGCTGCTGCAGACTTTTACATCAACAATAGTTGCTTTCACTGGCCTGGCTCCATACTGAAGATCACATGGAAAGCCGGAAAGAATTATCAACAAGAAACTTTGGAAATGAATCGATCAACAACAACCTATTGCTCAACAAATATGACGAAGAGAATGAAGATGGATCGGATCTACTCTGACATCGCACACCAGGCCCTCCAGTAGAATCCGAATGAGAAGCAACGAGTTGGGCGTAGGTCTGAGGAAGAGCTAGTGGGAAATCGTGGGGCCAGATGAAGAGGACTACGGAGAACTGGGCAAAGTGGAGATGTGCTGTCGAAGCCCAATGTTCCATTCGGAATCCAAGGGAATAATACTGTAATAATAGTAAATGTTGTGAGTTCATGATTTTCTGAGAAAGCCCTAAGGCATACTGAGTTGTCAAGAGCAAAAATAACTGTGATGTCTTCGTCAAACACAAGTATTTTGTGAAAAACTTGGTTTATTTACATAGATAAAAAGAAAATTAAAATTGTGGAACCCTCTCTACTTACGGAATTTCGAAAATCAGGTCGCATTTTACGTGGGACAGCCTAGCTATTGGGTACTTCGCGGATGAAATTCGAGGTGGTAACCAAATAATGAATGAGTATTATATACCAAATAATTTGCAAGTTTAATAGTACAACTTTTAAAACGACATTTAATGTAGTAGCGGAGCAGCTGCTTCCGCGCTTTGGGTCATCTCATAAGTAGGCGAAAAGTTGCACCACTCTCTGGTTAAAAAGCCTTAGAAACTACTGGATATTATTCAAATAAAACATAATAACTTACCATTTTCCCCTCCATTTTAACTTTGATATTTTGCGCTAGTAATTTGAAAGCTTCAGTGATATTAATATCAGATTTCGCACTGGTCTCCATAAAGCGAATACCATATGAGTTCGCAAGCTACATATATAGAAAAGAACATCAGAAAGAACATAAACATGTAAATACTCCCAGGAGATAGTAAATATTCCTGCTTTAATATAATATTAGATCATGTCTGTCTGTCTGTCTGGATTCAACATAGAACTTGGCACCGAAGTGCAGCAGTTCGAGTTGCCACGTTCCAAATAGCACACAAAGGTAGACAAGAAAATGAGTGAAGAGAATCAATAGAGTTTTGACAAGTATAAGAGTGAAAAAGAATGAGTAATGATAGAAAGGAATATGAAAGATTACAGAGACTGAATACATCTGCGTAAGCCATTGACAACGATTTTGAGCCATGTCACCTATTGTCTCCAGCCATTGATTCTTAGGGTCCCGAGGGCGGGCCCCAACCCGGAAGTCTGCATCTCCCTACCTGACTCAGTTTAACTGTCAAGGATTTCATGGACTGATGCCATGTTTTTGTTTGGCCACCACTTACTCTTTTCCAACCCGCACCTATATCAGCTAGTGATGCCCCCGGGAGGGGTAGGCGATGGTTAGGCATGCGCAGCACGTGACCTAGCCATCTCAATCTATGTAAATTTATAGCCCCTTCGATTGATTTTCCCTCTTTGCCCAACACTCTAAGCCTAACGTCAACATTACTTACCTTATTATGCCACCTAACGTGAGAAAGAGATCGTGGACATCTATGATAAAAAAACAGTCAACCTTTTCGTGTCTTCACCTCGTATTGGCCATGTTTCATAGCCATAGAGAAGGACGGAGCGAACTGCTGAGCAGTACACACGTCCCTTGGTTGATAGCCGGATGTCACGCCTACGCCAGAGATGGTGTAAGTTAGCAAAAGCAGTCCGAGCTTAGATCATGTGTCAGAGTGCTTTACACTTTAGCTTCGTTTGGGACTCATTAGGAATGAGCACAAGTATGTTATGTCAATCTATGCTTTCAGACTTCTTTCAGTTAACCACACAGCTCAACTGTTTGTACTTTAAATAAGGTTTTAACTGATGTAAATAATCTAATAATTAATAACTATATCTGTGGTGAGAGCTGGCTGCCAGCCAAAGTTGGTAGACAGTAATTTACGTCAATGTTTATGTCCCCAATATTGGTCGTGAAAATAATGAGAACAAAGACTTTGCGTAGGCGGATACAGTTAGCATATAGATGATTCAAGAAACAGCCACAAAGAGATGAAAGATTAACTTTCAGTGAGAAACAACCAATCAGAGGACTGTTTGTTTGCTTAAATAATCTATAATAATGTACATGAAAATATATAAATGTGTTGATTTCCTTAATAAAGGATCTGTTGCCTGGCCCTTGTCTTCTGTTGTTACATATCTGCAAAATATATTTACAGAGATTGACGAGATCACTAAGACAGGGATGAATTCAACCGGAGAATTTAACCACTGGACACGACAGCACAAGATTTCTTCAGTGATATTTTGATATTCACAACTGAAAATCTAACAGCACATGGTTTTAAGAAATCATTAACTCGATTTACTTAGTGGTAACTCTATACCATCTACATTGGTAGAGCGTGTTGACCACTTCACTTATTTAGGAAGTTGTATCAGTCTCAACAGACTGATTGTTGACGAAATCTCAGCACGGATACAAAATGCTCGTGCGGAATTCGCCAAAATACATCATCTTTGGCGTAGATGTGATATCCAGCCGGCTATCAATATCAAAGGATGAGTGTACTGCTCAGCACTTCACTCCGTCCTTTATGGCTGCGAGCGAAACATGGCCAGTGTAAGATATGCAAAGGCTAACTGTTTTTAACCATAAGTGCCTGTGTTCTATCTCCCGTGTTAAACGGAGCAATATTGAGGTTAGGTAAGGAGGGGAAATCAATCGATGAAGTTGTGGAGTTACACCCATTGAGATGGTTAGGACGTGTGTTACATACGCATGTCTAGTCATCGCCTTTGTCCACTGACGGACGATGTTAGCTGACATAGGATCGATCAGGTTGGAAAAGAGTTAGCTAGTGGTGGCCAGACCAAAACATGCCTTCATCAGTCAATGAAATCCACAACAGTTAGCTTGAACCAGTCAGTCAGCTGGGGAGCTGTAGACTTCCAAACTGGTTTGGGTCCTCGTCACGGTAAGAACCATTGGAGGTTGGAGATAATTGGTGATATGGCTGAAAATCGTTCTCAATGGCTGGCTCACATGCATTCACTCTATGATCTCCCACATCCATTGGACCCTACTATTTTTCCATGTTATTATTCTTTCTCTACCACCATATTTCTGCTTATTATCGTGTTTTTGAAAACCTTATTTTCTCTCTCTTTTATATGCTACACTGAGTGTAGCAAGTTGAACTCCTGCACATCTGTGCAAAGTTCTATACTGATCCGGTCCATCTGTCAGTTCACTTTGAGAATCTAAGCGTTAATAATATAATGCATTCAAGCTGGCAAAGATCAACAATGAAACCCACATCGAAATCTGATAAAATTTGTTAGAGTGATTTAGTAATGCTGACCATACAACATTCCAATTAGAAAACAGATGTCTTAGCAACTGCAATGCACCTAGAAAGTGAAAACACTTACTATATCGCTTCGCTTTGAAGAATTGGACTTTATCAATACCATACATCCTACTGGGGTTATTAGTTTTCGTCATAAAATCAGACCCTTTAGACTCACCTAGAAATGGCTTCAGTCGGTGTAAGGGTTCGCTGTGGATGTCTTAATCTTATTCATAACAGTGTCTATTCATTTCTTAATTTCTTCATACGGTCCTGTTTGTATGTGGCGGGGGTATTCACCTTCTCCAAATAGTCTGATTTGTCTAATATTACTGCTGCATTTCCTTTGTATGATTTAATGATTAGTATGTCCTTGTTATTCTTACGGTGTTTTAGGGCTTCTGTCTCTGGTTTCGTCAGGTTGGGTTTCCCTCATTTTTGTTGTTCTATAGTCAGTACACATTGTGCCCACAAATAAGTGTATAAGAACAGGGACTAAATTTCAATGTACCGGTAGACAAGCTGAAACCTGAGAATGTCGTCCCTAAAATAGAAATAGCACTAAGTGGGATAGACCAAACAATGGCGGATGAAGTACGGGCCGTATGAGGAAATTAATAAATCAATAGACACTGTTATGAATAAGGTTAAGACATCCACAGCGAACCTTTACGCCGAATGAAGCCATTTCTAGGTGAGTCTAAATGGTTTAATTTAATGCTAGAAACTAATAACTCCAGTAGGATGTATGGTGTTGTTAAAGTCCATAAGTCAGGATACTCTATTAAATCTATAGTTGATTTTAGAAATTCACCTACTTATGAACTGTCTAAATATTTAGCGATGGTATTAAATCCTCTTAGAAGTCAACCAAAATCTAGACTAACAAATTCTTATGAAATAAAACATAGATTAGATAATTTAAAATTAGACAGTGAGGAAAAAAAATGGTTAGTTTTGACATTGTCAGTCTATATACACGTATACTGACAAATATTGTTATAGAGGTAGTCCGACACGAACTCATTTCTGACCAAGAATTTAGACCTAGAACGGAAGTGCCACAAGAGGAAATAATGCTGGGAGTGCGGCTAGCTATGCCTGACTTCCACAGTATTTAAATTCCAAGGGAAAATATACAAACACAGTGAGGAAGTTGCCATGGGGTCACTAATATCCCCAGCTGTGGCAGATACATTCATAGATAGGTGGGAAAACTTAGCGATTGAAACGTCCAGCTCCACCTCAAAAGTATGGTGGAGGTGTGTAGATAACAGATTCACCGTACTTAGAACACATGACATAAACAGATATTTCGACCACATCGACTCAAAAGTGGAGGCAATCCAATTCACTTATGAATTGGAAAGTCAGGAAGCAGAGCTTCTAATGTTAGATTGTAGCGTAAAAGGGAAAAAAGATGGAAAGTTAAACACTAGTGTTTACAGGTAACCCACACATTCAAATCGATATTTGGATTTCCGATCATCCCATTCTATGTCAGTAAAAATAGGATTGGCGAATTGTTTAAGTAATAGGGCACAAAACTAAATAGTACCCGAAGAAAAACCTAAGACAGAAAGTGAGGCTTACTAAAGAAGCTTTGAAACTTATTAATTACCCTGATAAATTAATCAGGAAGTATGCAGGAAAATGTAAGAACGAAATGATGATAATAGTAGTGATAGTGGTAATAATAATAATAATAGTATTAATGATGACATGCATGTCAAAAATGTACAGAATAACGACAACGCCAACAATAGGGAATTTGTATCATCAATAGTACTTCCATACAAAGAAGGATTCTCGGAAACCTAGCGGAGAATTTTTAACATCGTAGGAATAAAAGTGGCTGGCATTCAAACCCACAAACTCAATTAGAAACAAGGAATGTCGGTTAAAGGATCCTGTGGAGGCAACAAAATAAAACAATTTAGTTTATCTAATACCCTGCCTGAGATAGCTGTCAGGCCGAATACACAGGTCAAAGTAGTAGAACGGGGTCAGTCAGTCAGACTAGCCGAGCATAAAAACCTAGCAAAATCTAGATTAGTTGACCCGAATAAGATAAGAAATCTGGAGAATAGCTCAGCTATAGCACTCACTACACGCAATTATACACAACCATACAATAGGATGAGATAAGATGACAGACTTCTAAAATCTAATGTAACAGGGTGGAGGGAGAGATCGGTAAGCGAAGCCTTATATATCGAATCAACTACAGTAAGTGTAATAGGAGTGATTCAGCAACTGTCCCAGATATCTGGAAAGTTCTACTACTCCTACGACGGCGAACACGAAGAAACATAGAAAACTATAAAACGGAAGTTTCGAAGTTGTTTAGTTAAAATTGATATGATTATGAACAATGAATTGTGTTCGAAACACCATCCAGTAAATAATACTGTTTCACTGTGTGATATATTTAATAAACAAATTAATGAAATGCCTATTAGGAGTAGAAAGGTTTAATACATAAAATTTTCTTCACATGTCTAAAAATGATAAATATTTTGACTTACTTGAAGACCAGCTTCAGTAGGTACTACTCTTGCTGAATTAGCATCACATTTGTTTCCCAAAAGCATTTTTTCAACGTCTTGATTAGCATGCTACAATGAAAACAGTGAGTGATAAGATGTACATGACAAGACTCCTCAACGTTTACTGACATATCTTTTGTGACTGACTCAAATTTATTACTAAAGTTTAAATGAAGCTAAAAATAATTACACTTATAGTTATACACGTGACTGTAAGTTAAACGACATTAAAGTGACACACACTACCTGAATGTATTGTATTTCAGAGACAGATTAACACAATTCCAAAAGTGACTTATTCAGACAGTATCTTGAAAACAAATACTTTAGGTAGGATGGATGTCCCACCGACGACATTGGTTGGGGTTGAGCTAAATCACGAATTGGTAGAAGTTAGAATTTATTTATGAGCCAATGAATCGGGTCCCAGTGGCTGAATGGTATACGAGCTTGCTTTGTAACCGGAAGGTCCTGGGTTCGAACCCAAGTGGGTGCGTACTGCCGATGATTCCCAAGCAATAGGATGAAACAGCTGTCCAGTACTCCCTGGTTTTCAATGGTTCTCTAACTGATATCAATCCGTGATCAACTCGTAAATACTTTATGTACGCTTATCATTACTGATAACAAATTAATGCATGGACAATTATTTAGCTCCTTATCATAGGTACAGTATAGCGCCTACAGTTACACGAAGACTGGAGATCACAAGAAACGAAATTAAGAAAATCAGGGAGGTTCTTGCATCGGATGAGAATGCACTGGTCGAATTATTATCCTTCGCAAGACTAAAAAGATTCCTACAAGAGTCAGTTACTTGTTATATTTCTTGACGAGGTGTCGTTTTAATTTTATTGAGGTGTTGTGGTAGTGTCTGAGTGTTCAGTGCCTAGAAAGCATATAATACCATCTACTTTAACTTGTGAAGGATGCTGTCGTTTGAAGTAACAACACAGAAAATGATATTTGTCAGGGATGTACACTGTCACTTTTGTCATTTAGTTTTATTGTGTAAGTACTGGTGGATATCATATTTTACCTCGCTCTTTTAGGTACTGATTAACTACCATCGATGTGTAATATGCAGATGACATAGTTCTTCGAGGTGGAAAGACCGACAAAGTGTAGTTTTATAAAAACACCGACAAAAAACCTGAATGTTTGACATGTCGTCCAAACGATTTGCTTTTCTGTTTCTGAATAGATTGGAGATGGCTTTTTCAATCGCGGCTAGGTCTGCAGGACCGATGTTTCAGTCCTACTCAGGCTAGGATCGAGTGATATGCAATCATAGACCGGTTGAAATGCTCCACAGAAGTCCCATACTCCACAAAGATCGCCCCATTTGACATAGGTTTTCAAAACTTACTAGTGAAACAAGTCGACATTTTCAACATACGTGACTTATTGCTAATGCCTTTTTTATTTTCTTCACTTTCGTCATCTGCCATTACTTAAAGTAGTTTATAAGACTTGCTGCGTGTTCGGAACCAACTGTAGCCACTGCCTTTGATTCGGTCAATTTGGGTGCAGCTATGAAAATGTGATTTCTTCGAAAACCTTTGGTTGTAAGTAAGCAGCCACCTTCATTATTATATTCGAACCAGACCAGATATGATGTTAGACTTTCTCGAAGTGAGTACTACTGTCATAATCTGATAAATGTTTGATTAATTCTTCCCTAAATACTGACTTGCCATTTACACGGATGGTCACTTTTTGCAACAAGCTGTACTGCTTGTGATAAAACTCATCCAAACTGAAGCTAAGATTATGAAACAGCATTGTCTTGTCTTACTCTTATAGACTCAACCAACCAGGCATAACATAGGCGACTGTACTGAGATTCAGTAGAGCGGTTTTCAGCTCCAGAGATTAAAATCTCCGCGACAACAAGCCAACCGTAGGGTGGATTTCATGGATTTATAAGTCAGATGAAGTTAATTAAGCTACAGGGTTTCGTCATTGTGAGTCTAGAGTAGTAACCCTTCTAGAGACGCCCACCGTAGAAAGTTTGATGTGAAGCATTTTACGGAAATGCATTATTCTGCATTAATTGGAAGCAGAAAAAATGAGTGAGACAGAACATTTCAAGGGAGAGACATTAACGTGTTCAGTGTTACAGACGATAAAGAGTGCATATAGGTCACCGTGAGTGATATTGATCTGTCACTAAGAGTCCCCAAAAATAACCATTAACATAGTGAGATTTGTCACATAATCCACACTTCTCTATACGGCTCAGATTATAAGAGAAAAACTTTACGGCTAGATAGCTTATAGTAACTCAAGCGGTGAGACAAAACTTTATTTACGAATCTCTTAGTTATTGCCGAAAGTTTCGGAAAGTATTGCTACTGTATTATTCGTGAAAAATTCATTAAGAATGTCTGACAACGACTCTCCCAAGGCTGAAACATTACTGCAAAACTCCAGTGATGCATATCGTGATGATTGTGAACACGACAACTGTCCTGGGTGATACATCGCAAGCAAAACCACTGCTAAGTGAGAACGAAGACACACTGACATCAATTAAAGACCCAGATACCAGTGAGCTGAGTGAACTAGGATAGCTGCATTATGGCATATTATTATAACTAACTATGGTCATAATAGTCATTAGTCTAACTCGATCTTACGACGCTGATCACTGAACAAGGGACATCTTGTCCGGTAAGTTATGCAGGTTCTGTAGTTTAATATCCAAAATAGTTAAGTAACAACTGTTACTATTGTCACTCATTCCTCCCATCTAGTCTAAGATATAGCGAATACCTCCTTAAGCGACGCGACAATTCGTAAAACAGGGAAGTAACATAAAAAGAGACATTTACTAGTTACATTAAGATAATTAGGCACTGGCAGCTAATTAGCTAGCTTCCTGAAAGTATGAATGATATGCCCTTAGAAAACCAAAAACTTCAGATACACACAGATATAAATAAACATACACACTTTGTGAATTTTTGTTTTGAGAGGGTGTTTTTAACGGAAGACCTTAAATTACCGAAATCTTGGTTGTAATTACAAAACTCCCTGAGGTTGATATTTTTTGTAACACTCATATAAGCTTTTATCAGTGTATTTGAAAAACAGCCTTGGATGCTACTCAAACTTCTGGGAATGCACCTAGAGTATGTAATGTCTAAACTTTAAACCTGTGATTAAACAACTTTATGAAGGAAAATATATACACAACAAAAAGACAGCAAAGCCCAGAAATAGAGAATCGAATTAGTTGTGTTATCTGAGCTGGCTGATTTAATTGCGAAGCTTCAGCTGTCTTTCAAGACATCTTCAGAGCAGGTTTTAGTATAAAATAGACTTATTTATTTATTTAATAATAAAAATTTAAAGCCCAGGAATGCCAATGCTTACTTGAGATATATTATTCATCCAGGTAGAGATATTATCGAAAGAATTTCCGTTTGTAACATCGTATACAAGCATTATACCCTTAAGAATGGCTGTAAGAATTTTGAAAACGAGATTACCATTGCGCCCCGATAATAGGCAGTAGTGATAGTGCGAAAGCGTTCCTGACCAGCCGTATCCCATATCTGTAATTTGATCTTTTTGCCATCCATATCTAGTGTACGGATTTTGAAGTCGATGCCTTGAAAAAATTACTTATACGCTTTGGTGAACCGGTTACCTATAGTAGCTATGAAGGTGGAGTTGAACTCATCTTCAGAAAACCGGAAAAGAATGCTTGTTTTCCCGACTCCGGAGTCGCCAATAAGTAGCAGTTTGAACAAGTAGTCGTAGAGCTTAGCCATTTCGACCGGATTCAACTTACCCACCAAATGAGTAGTGAGATAAACAAATAACGGTATCTTCAGTTTTAAGAAGAAAGTGTAACAAAGTAAAGTAGAATGCATGTTAATCTGAATAAACTCATATTTGCTATGTAAGTTGGAGGAGGCTTTTACGAACTCACTGCCACATGGGTGATGGGCTTATTGTTCTCAAAGTTTTGGAGGCTTTTCGGTTCTCGGGACTATAAAGTTATAATTTTGGGATTAGATAATGCCGGAAAATCCACAATATTGTATCAGTTCGTACTTAAAGAGGCTGTGCAAACGTCACCTACCATTGGCAGCAATGTGGAGGAAGTAAAATGGAAGAATCTGCATTTCATAATGTGGGATATCGGTGGACAGACTTCTCTCAGAGCATCTTGGGACACATATTTTTCTGGTTCAGATGTATTTATCCCGTTTCTTAATGCCTCGTAGTTTGTTATTTTAGTTATCGATAGCACAGATCGTGAGCGTTTGTTCTTAACAAAGCAAGAGCTGTACAAATTACTAGTTGCTGAGGTAAGTGGGAAAAATAAATAGTTTGCTTTAGGAGTTAAAGCGTTCAAAGATGTTGATATTTGCGAATAAGCAGGATGTATCTGGGTGTATGTCTGTTGCTGAAATAAGTCACAACCTTAACTTGACATCCATAAAGGACCATCCATGGCATGTTCAACCATGCTGCGCACTGACAGGAGAAGGGTATGCTAATTTATGTATTAAATCTTATGTTTGCTCCACTCTTCAGTCAGACATTTTAATTTGTTTTCATGTTGCTTGGGCCCTTTTTTTCAATGTAAATGTCACTTTAGCGATAGATTTATCACTAGATTAGGGTATTTTGTTCAAGTCTTGCAGTTTCCTGTTTAAAAATTGTTTTCTATTATTGCGGTTGTATAATTATTTCCAAGTATGTAATATGTAGGCAGAGAAAGAAGACTCATAGCAGAATAGAGTGTTGAATCCCAAACCATTTGTTGATTGGAGTGGGGTGATGAAAATTAATTAAGTTTTCCTGTTAAAAGCTTTGTTATCATCTCAGTGTACGCCGTTTTTTAAAGAGTTAGTCGTCAGAATAGCCTATTCCATGTAATGGTTGTAATGTTTTGTGAAATTATTTATTGTGCAGGTCTCAGTGTTTTTTTTGAAGTGATTATATTACTTAGGCAGTTTTGTCTGAATTTTGATTCGTTGTTCTTATACTTCTTCCTATAAAACTGATTATATTGCATGTCAGTAGGCATGGTTTTAGAGGTGTAATCTTTTTATCTTAAGCATTCGATTGACAGTCAGTGTGTCCGGGTTGAAATTGCGCTTCATCTGTTTCACCCTGTACAACTGCCAAGTATCACTAGCCCTCATGTAGTAAGTTTGGTCCACAGTCTGGTGCATGCGTGTACAAAGCCATATTTATACTGTGGTGTCACGCAGCCAGCACTTAATTATCCAGCCTGTAGATGAGAATCCAGCGGTCGATAGTTTTCAATTGATGTCAAAGTATGACATAATTCGACAACTATCCTGCTTTTTAGGCCAGTAGCTATTTCCACTCTGGACTTGGTCAGTTTTGTCCATTACAGCTTCTCATTTAACCTTAATAAAACTCATGTCGAATTTAGCTGGTAGTAAGTAGTGAACTAGTATTCACTTCTGAGGTTCGTAGATGTTTTTTCGACAAACCGTCCGCTGTGAAACCACTAGAAATCAAGTTCTTCTTTTTTGTATATTAGAATCAATGTCAGAGCGTTAACTCAGTTTGTTTATCCTGTTAAATGACCTCATGTAGAAATGTATATTTCTTTGTCCTTTACAATTACTTTCCGGGTGTTTTTTCGACATTATTTAGAAGGGTGGAGTTAACTGTAACTTTAGCGTTTATTCCCTTGGCTTTGTACGGAGAGAGATTTTCTAGCTGTGCTTGGTAAATTAAAAGGTTTTAACTCTCTCTCTCTCTCTCAAGGTTCCTATAAATAACTATATTCTAACCGTGTTGTTGAAACTTTGGTTAATCTATCAACGTGTGTAAAATATGTTTTCTTTTTGGTTTACATGTTATTTAAATTAGTAAAAATTTATATGAATGTTAGGAAAATCTGCCACCTATGTTTGTTGACCATTAGTCTAAAGGTTCTTTTGAAGTCCAACCGGATTTTCATTTTTCCAACTATCTGTTGGTTTCTTCATTAGTGATATAATTCTTCGTTGTTGTATTTGCAATTTCAATCAATTTTATTTCTGTATGTTTACTTCAACCCTAACTTAATACAGTATTATTATTATTGTTTCCTTTAATTCCTAGAGGAACATAGGGCTTCAGCCGTTCATCTCCATTGCGTTCGGTTCTCTGCTAGAGTCTTCACCTGGCTCCAAGTCTGCCCACACGCCTTCATCTCCTCTTCACATGATCTCCTCCAAGTCACCCTTGTACTGACGACCAACTCGCCGCTTCCCTTTCGGGTTCCACTCGAGTTATGGCTTGTCTAGTGATGTCACTTGATGGTTTCCTCAGAGTATGGCCAATCCATCTCCATTTCTTCCTGCCTATTTGTTTCACAATCGGTTCCTGGTGGGTTCGCTCAATACCAGAGATCTCTGCTGCTGATCTTTTCTGGCCGGCCATCTGATCTTGAGTATTGAGCGAAGACAACTGCTAATGAAGGTCTGCAGTTTGTTTGAGATGGTCTTTATGACACTCAGTGCAAGTCTCTTATCCGTATAGTAGCACTGATTTCACATTGGGGTTGAAAATCCGGATCTTATTTTGATGCTGAGTGCTGTTGACCTCCACACAGACTTGAGAGTAGTGAAAGCTTGTCTTGCTTTTCTGATTCCTGCTTTGATATCCTCGTCAGTTCCGCCTGCAGTTGAAACGATGCTTCCCAGGTAGGTGAAGGAGGTTGTTTCTTTCAGGTTCCTCCCATTTATGCTGATTGTTGTCTGTTGTTGTTGATCAATATGATCATCAGAAAATGTCCAACAAAGATTAGATAGCAGTGGTAATCTAGATATTCCCACTAGGTATACTCTGTATTGATTTCGATAATAGAAAAAACAAAAAAGCTGATGCATAGTTGACACTATTTTTGGTTCTGGTCCATATCTGATAGTGTCTCGAACCAAAGTTTCACGATTTGTTAGATCCTATCTAGACGGTTGTAATACACCAGAAGCTACTAATCAAGCACATCCTTCATCCTAATGTGTCAACCAATTTTTGGGTTAATAAATAGTGGACAATATAGGAATTGTTGGGACATTTGTAACAAATATTCTGACTTATTAACTTCAGTCTTGTTTATTCACTCTATCAGACTTATTTACTACCACTATGTTCACTACTTAAGCATGTCAAGGTCTGTCTTCTTTTTGTATTTCTTCAGCAGTGATTTTACTATTCCAACAAATTTATTGAGTAAATATTCAATTCATCTAACTCTGACAACATATTTTCCTAAATGATTTAATCAATTTACAAATCTATTCCAATCACCTAGGAATACGTCATCTACTACAATGATTTGTTTTAAAAATAACTCACTTCCTCAAGTCACGTCCAGTTCATTCTCTACTTACAATAGACAGGGCTTGTGTCTAGTTGTGTTTATATCTCTGCTTATTTCGCGTTTAAAATACACTTGGGTTGTCTTCTCAAATACAACAACTCAAGGCTGACTGTCTTTGATCATAGGTGTCTGAGTTCTGTCTCCCGTGTTAAACGGTATAATAAGGTGTGCAATATTGAGGTTAGGCTACGGTCGAGTGCTAGGTAAGGAGGGGAAATCAATCGATGAGGTTGTGGAGTTACACCCATTGAGATGGTTAGGACATGTGTTACGCACGCATGTCTAGCCATCGCCTTCCTCCACCGACGGACGATGTTAGCTGACATAGGATCGATCAGGTTGGAAAAGAGTTAGCTAGTGGTGACCAGACCAAAACATGGCTTCATCAGTCAATGAAATCCACAACAGTTAGTTTGAGCCAGTCAGTCACGTAGGGAGGTGTAGACTTCCGGACTGGTTGGGGTCCTCGGGACGGTAAGAACCAACGGAGGCTGGAGACAATTGGTGATATGGCTGAAAATCGTTCTCAATGGCTGGCGCACATGCATTCACTCTATGATCTCCCATATCCATTAAACCCTACTATTTTTCCATGTTACTGTTCTTTCTCTACCACCATATTTCTGTTTATTATTGTTCTTTTGAAAACCTTATTTTCTCTCTTTTGTGCTACATTGAGTGTAGCAAGTTGAACTGGTGCACATCTGTGCAAAGTTCTACGTTGAAACCGGTCAGTTGGTCACAATTTAAATCTTTATGGGGTGTATAATTTTTATCAAATGGTTTCTGGCAGCTGATAACGTGGGAAGATGTGACAGTGTGTATCTATAGCTCTACCTTCCGCGAAGTTGGATGATTTTCTTTACTATTCGTATTTAGGTGTTATAAACAAACAGATCACATAGTGTGTGGTCTGGATAATTTGTTTTCCGAAGGGAACTGTGGTGAAAATTTCACCCATTGAACTTTCTACATTGCAAATTGTGAACTTGATTTATGGTATCACCAGTTCGCTCAAGTAGCTAGCCAAAAGTTGGTTGGTTTCAACTGATTCGACTCTCTGAGCTGGGTCGAACCGGGTACACTACTCATGAGTTCAGTCCCAAACGAGCGAAACAGCCGTCTGGTGTTTAGATCACCTTGATCTCGCTGATATGATTGGTATACAACTACTTATCTCAGTCAACCAGTAGTATAAATTTTTCGCGAATAACTAAAATGTCTTGTTATCTGAACAAGTAATTCTAAATTCGACTTTAAATTTATAAAGGACTTCAATTTGTAAGGGGTGGGTGGGGTGTAGCTGTTGGCTTTTGATCTCAACTTTCAGTTATTGAGGTCTCAGGGCGAAACCATAGTTCATTTACTTCAACCTGGACATCTGAGTAGTATCGTAAGCTTTTGTACGTCAAATGTGGCACATAAAGTGGTGTTTTTTTCGTGCGACTGAGTTGTATTAGCTGGATATTTTATTTGTTTGTATGACTAGTGATTTGTGTCCCAGCGGTTTAATGGTCTACGAGCTTGGCTTGTAACCGGAATGTCCTGAGTTCAACCCCCCCCCTCGTAGGTATTTACGGAGATGTGGCACATTGGCTCAAGTATTCGACTTTCAGCCAATGGGTCTTGGGTTCGAGTCCCATCCGATCTACTTTAGCCTGGGCACCTGCATAATATAACTAACCTGAATACAATATGTGCGGTCTGTTGCCCAGTACTGGATAACTGAAATCTATCTAAGCTAAACTAACAGCT
Organism: Trichobilharzia szidati; assembly: GCA_944472155.2. Taxonomy (NCBI): domain Eukaryota; kingdom Metazoa; phylum Platyhelminthes; class Trematoda; order Strigeidida; family Schistosomatidae; genus Trichobilharzia; species Trichobilharzia szidati. Next base: position 184,568,560 of record OX235271.1, on the reverse strand, counting down.
TGTAAATGTGGGGTTATAAATTCACACTCCACTTGTCAAGATTTGAGCAAAAGGAAGGCGTCATAACCACCCGTTTTTTAACGCATGAAATTGTTTAAGTCAATTGTATTATATTTTGTAGTCTTTTGAAAGGTTTGTCTTGTTTTTTTGTTTCTAGACTTCCTCAAGGTTTGGATTGGATTGCTACTCAAATTGGACGATAACAGTGCAAATCTCTCCCTATCTCCCCACCTTCTTTATTATTTTCCTAGCGGTTGTTTTGTCAATTTTCGATAATTATCAAAGAAAAATAAATAAAATCTTAAGCATCAATACTACTAGTGCTGTTAATGTTCTCCGTCAAGAGTCAGTGTTTTGTCGCCTTTGAAAAATTGACTGTTTGGTGAATAACTTGTTAATTGTAAATTGTTATTCTTATATCCTCTAGCCTTTCCTAAGTTCTCTTGTGTTATCATTGTTTTGTTTGTACAGAATGTAATATATATACTTCATGCATATATATATTTATTTAATATGGTTACGATCTTCCTTATACGTTCATTTTGTAATGTGAAAAATCAGAGTATCTATTGTAATGCACTTCTACTTATTCACCTTCATCTTTGTTTTGAAAATTCGTAACATTCTCAGTAACACCGCTGATTATTTTTAAAATCAGGTGTAGTCAACCAGTGATGTATGGAAATTTGAAATCAATTTCTTTTGTGTCTAAATTTGTGACTAAATTTTTGTCTCACATACATACACTTTCACATATATGACTTTTTATTGTTATATTGCAAAGAAATAGGAATCCCTTATTGAAATAAGAAGCAAATAATAAACAATTTTTTGAAGCTTCACATGTATTATTTTGTTTTACTCAAAGAAATTGTATGCTTATTCACAAATATGAATTAGTTTTTAAATGATGTGTACTTTTTGTTGCATTATTAACCTTAGTTTCGAGTGGGACACAGGACTTCGAAAGAACATCTCCACTTTGTCCTGTAAGTTACAAAGATTGAGATGGCTAGGTCACGTGCTGTGCATGCCTAACCATCGCCTCCCCCTCCCGAGGCCATTACTAGCTGATATAGGTGCAGGTTGGAAAAGAGTAAGTGGTGGCCAAACGAAAACATGGCATCAATCCGTGAAATCCTTGACAGTTAAACTGAGTCAGGTAGGGAGATGCAGACTTCCGGGTTGGGGCCTGCCCTCGGGACTCTAAGAATCAATGGCTGGAGACAATAGGTGACATGGCTCAAAGTTGTTGTCAATGGCGCAGATGTATTCAGTCTCTGCAATCTTTCATATTCCTTTCTACCATTACTCATTCTGTTTCACTCTTATACTTGTCAAAACTCTATTGATTCTCTTCACTTACTTTCTTGTCAACCTTTGTGTGCTATTTGGAACGTGGGAACTCGAACTGCTGCACTTCGGTGCCAAGTTCTATGTTGAATCCAGACAGACTTTGTCCTGTTCTCTGCGGTACTCTTCAATCGGCCCTACGACTGCTCATAGGCTGTTACCTCTTCCTCGCATGATTGCCTCCATGTCACCTGTGAACAGACGCCCAACTCTTCGTTTCCCATTCGGGTTCCACTCGAGGGATGCCATTCGACGGTCTCCTCAGCGTGTGTCCAATCCATCTCCCCATTTTCTTCGGGATATTCTTGAGCGATATGTTCTTGTTTGGTTCATTTCAAGTGTTTCTTGTTTCCTAGTTTTTTTTCTGGCCAGCCATTTTATCTTTTAAATATGGAGCGAATGTGGCAGCCGTTGATAAAAGTGTCTGCAGCTGGCTGTTACAAATGCTTTACGTGACACGTTCTCCAAGTTTCCGACTCAGATAGAGTAACTGACCGACTTAACATAAGTGTTGAAAATTCGAATTTTGTTGCTTATGCTCCGTCGGAGTGCAGTCGAAATTGGTTTCAAATGATGAAGGTGTTCCTTTACTTTCCGATTCTGGTTTTCACGTCGTTATCATCATCCGTGCTGTTATCTGTAGTTGAAACGATGCTGCCTGGTCAGATATGCGAAGGTAGTGACGTCCTTAAAATTTCTACCGTTGGTGGTTATTAGTGCTTGTTGTTGGTTGGTTGGTTGGCTGTCTTCGTCACCTCTGTCTTCTCTATGCTCACTTGGGATCCTGTCTTTGCTGCTTCTTCTGACAGTTTGTTGGTTTTCGCCTGTAAGTCTTTGAGTTTGTGTGACACTAGACATAAGTGATCTGCGAAATCCAGATCTTCTAGAGTCTTAATTATCGGTGATGCAGCGTATTCCTGTCTTCTCACTCCTGACTCACAGTTTCCCGCATAATCCAGTCCACCACAATTAGGGATATCATCGGTGATATTAGGCAGCCAGCTTGTCTTACACTGGTCTTCACTTCAAAGCCTTCACTGAGTTTTCCGTTGTGGATCACGTGACATGTGGAATTTTCATACAGTTGATGAGTGGTGTTGATAAAGATTTGGGTCACTCCGTACTGCTGATGTAGTTTACTTCACGATTAACGCTATCGAAGGCCTTTACAAAGTCGATGAAGTTGAGGTACAGATTCGACTGCTATTCGTATACTAAAGAAAACAATTTAAGCGAATATTTCTTTTCGGGTTTTACAATCACATGATAAAATTACTAAACACAGACATTTGATATCAGTGTGTGGCTAATATTACACATTGTTCTGTGATTTGTTACTATTGATGTCAGAGCATCATGTGATTTTGACTGTTGTGAACTTTGAAGGGTTGTTAACATGTAATGGAACTGCCGTACTAGCTAGCGTAAGTTCGTGATACTTTGGACCCGGTCGACAGTTGTTGTCTTGTCATGGTGGTCGGGATTGAATACCACGGTGACTCAACAAGCCACACTAGCTGGGACTTATGTTCCTGCGGTTCCTACCATGCCAGAAAGGTTGTTTGGATAGCGGTTAGACTGAAAGCAGTTACTATGGGGTACATGGGCTCCAGAAACCAAACGGATCGATTGGCGTATGAATCTGTATTGGTCACCGGCAACCATGGTAATGTAGCTCCTGACTCTGCCTTGCGGATTAGACTGCAAGTGAAATGCTCGGGGGGTGGTCCCTTAAGACAATCACCTGCTTCGATCTGGGCGCCCAGCCCTCAAACTAACAAGGAAACAACAAATAATGAGGGAAATTAATCTCACGAACAGTGATGATATTTTTGGCAACACGTTTCTTTTTAATCCTATTTTATACATAGGCTTTCATGTATTATTTTTACTATCCTTGTTGTCTTCACTTTCGTCAGCCTTTCGCCTTTGTCTAAATTCCCAGCCTATCTGTGCTGTTTCGAGATATCAGTGAGCAGCCTTCAAAATGGTTGTCCCCAGTGAGACACCTAACACATATATCCTGAAACCGTATGTCGCGTTCGAGCTTGCCATCTACAATGTTTGAACGCCGATGCAAATCGGACAACAGGCAGGTGTGGTGAGAACATTGGAAATCCCCGCTATCGATGTTTGCTGTATTTTCGAAACCTGCATTCAAGATCCCAGTGAAGTGCTTCGAATATCTTCTCCACCTGAAAGTTCTAGCAGTATGTACCACCTGCGCTTGTCCGGGGACCATGTGGCGTTGGCGTCGGTGTCGCACTAAGCGCTCGAGCCGAAGCTGCATTACTCGACTGGATCCCCATTAAAAGTCGTTTATATGCTGTGAGGCTGGAAGGTTATAAAAGAATAAGAAGCAGCAGGCCTCGGCTTATGCACCGACGGATTGGAGCCAGGATTGAATCAGGGATGAGTTTTACAACCAGTTGAACGATCTGCTGAAACATGTGCGTCGGAGAGATGTCGTAGTGCTGGCTAGGGACTTGAATGCGCAGGTCGGGCGTCTAGGCTCAGAGGATAGTCGTCTAGGTGGTCACTGGGGATTACTTGGTTGCAGGTCAGATAATGGGACCGTCTCCTGCAGCTTTACGTGGATCACAACCTATTTCTAGCCGGCGGAGGTGTGACGGACGAGATTTCCAACTGTATCATGAAACTTCATGCAATTCTTCCCATTAATAAACTTGAACAAAGCAAGAACAACTATTGTACCAGGATAATGTGAGCTCATCTTTTATTATTTCGAGGATTCTTCTCAACTGGTTACAACCTGAACGATGAAAGATATAAATTACATTACATTAAAGATTTGAACATAATTTTCCACGATCACATGGAGTAATTGGTAGGAAGTAAAAGTAACATTAGTCCGGAATGATTTAACTAGTTACAAACAACTGACTATTTATAGAATAATTCAATTCAGACGACTTAAACCAAATCTATGTACTCAGAAAGAGACGGTGGTGAATCTTGCACTGCCTTGGTGAAAAAATATATACAACAGCTTGTTTGTTTTTGTTTCCAAGCCTAATTGCCTAATTATTCTATAAATATTTATAAGCTGTCAAATATTGATCACAATTCATTTGAATTATTCTATAAATAGTCAGTTGTTTGTAACTAGTTAAATCATTCCGGACTAATGTTACTTTTACTTCCTACCAATTACTCCATGTGATCGTGGAAAATTATGTTCAAATCTTTAATGTAATGTAATTTATATCTTTCATCGTTCAGGTTGTAACCAGTTGAGAAGAATCCTCGAAATAATAAAAGATGAGCTCACATTATCCTGGTACAATAGTTGTTCTTGCTTTGTTCAAGTGTATCATGAAAGTTAGGTTGGCATACTCAAATTTGTGCCGTCTCGACGTTAGCCTAGCTGTCAAAGGTCGGGCTTACAATGCTTTGGTGTGCGCAGTCTTGGTCTATTCCTATATATCCTGATCTCTCCGAGCTTAGGATGTGCAGCGACTCTGCATATTCAACTATCGCCGTCTCTGTAGAATTGCCTGCGTTGGATGGGATCATCGGGTGAGTAATTCTGAGGTGTTTGAACCCTGTGGAAATTATAACTCATTGAGTGTCGTCATCTGCAGACACCGACTTCTGTGGCTTGGACATGTGCTACGAATTTCGCCCTACGTGGTGATGTTTGGTAATGCAGTTAAAAACTGTATGAATTCAGTTTTACAACTCCATACTCTATCGGAGGCGAAACCAAAAAAAATCAACAAGTTCCAGAGTTTCAAGTATGATTGTTGATTGATATCGGCTAGAGAACCAGGAGTACTGGACAGCTGTTTCGTCGTAGTACTTGGGACTCTTCGGCACTACGCAACCACTGGGGTTCGAATCCAGGACGGAATTGCTTGGAGGTCTTTCTGGTGAGAATTCGTGACCATTGGGGTCCACCCGTTTGGTAGTGAGGATAAATACTCGGTGATGACGTTGTTGGCTGATGGTTGCTCTAAAATCACGAATTGGTAGAAGTTAGAATTCATGGGCTAGCCATTGAATCAGGTCCCAGTGACTGAATGAATGGTCTACAAGCGCTCGCCTTGTAACTGGAAGGTCCTGGCTCCGAACCTCGGTGCGTTTGCACTGTCAAAACAGGGTGAAGCAGCTGTTCAGTACTCCCATTGTCAATCCTTGAAACAAATCAAATCCAAAAAACTAACACCTGAAAACATTGTCGAGTTAGTATTTACCTGCATGGTGTGACAGAATTGAGGAGAAGCATAGCATAGTCTGAGATTAGGGACTCATTTGTGAGTTTGCAATTCGTATATGCAGAAATGAAATTTGGTGTCATCAGTTCCATTTTCAAAATATCTGGGAAGCGAGTAAGTATTCTTAAAATCTATAGAAGTTGTAGTAATTTATGTCTTAAAGCTCGGAGTCTAATTTAAAAATAGATAAGTTTGTTTTATCACTCCTTTTGTTTCATGAAGACATTTTAGAACGCGATTTAAGCAAGCAAACACGTTTTTTCGGTAAATTCTCATCAGGCTTCATTACAATCAATCATAGACATTTGAAACGATGTGGATCAATACAATCAAATATAATCGATAAGAATGTAACTAGAATAATAATATTCAAGTGTTGGTTTGTGGGGATTTGATTGATTGGTTACAGGATTTCATCATGGGCTGACATTGGTTAGAGAACCATTGGGACTCTTCATCAGTACGCACCCGCCACCGGGGTTCGAACCCAGGACCCTCTGGTTACAAGGCTGGTGAGCTGGTAGACCATTAAGCCACTGGGACCCGATCCAATGGCCAGCCCATGAATTCCAACTTCTGAAAATTCATGACATAGTGCGACCGCTAGCCAATGTCATCGTTGGCGAGTATTTGTCCTCACACTCGACCTGATGTACCCTACTGGTCACGACTTCCCACTAGAACTACCAACTGAATAATAAAAATAAATCATGAAACTAAGATTAAAATATGCACCTATAAAAGCTTGATATTAATAATGAAGTTAGCGGTACGAGTAAAAATAATGTTTAAAGTTACCTGGTGTCTCTGGGATGACTATTCTAGGCTGGGGTCGAAGGCCATAGTAGGGAAAGCGATTGAACAAAAAACTTTTGCCTGAACACAAAGAACGGGCTAAACAATTTTTATGACAACTTCCTCAGCTATGCTTAGCAATCAGGGGCGTTAAAAGGTTAGGGTATTCAGGTGGCACCTTGTTTAGAATTATAAAGGCTGGATTTTTATCAATCCTGTGATCCGTATCTACAAGATGTGACAATATAGAACGAATCCTTTACCTAACCACGTAGGACATTGCTCAAGAAGGTGATGATGGGCTTGATGAGTTGTTCTACCCAAGTAACTGTTTCAGTAGTGCTCTTTCCTCTTAGATTTAGTTGTATATTTGGTCCTGCTGAACGAGCTGTAGATAGCGTTGAATTTTTTTATTTATAATATTCCCACTACAAATACTTTTTATTTCTGTAGTGTGAGTTTAAGAATCAGGTTGTCGTCATTTTGCTCAGCCTCTTTTTTGAACTTGTTGGTTAAATACTAATCTCATACTGACTTCAGTCGTTTCTCCAAAATAATATCCAATCCTTATAATAAAATAATCTTTTAAATATAGCACGCAGTGATACGGTATTGTTTACTTACTGATGACGTTTCTTTGAAGAACTTCTCTGTTTCTAGTCATATCATGGTATTTAGCGAATCTGAAAACTACAGTACTAGTTAGCAGAAATTGGGATTCATGGGACATTGGACCGAGTCCCAGTGATTGAATGGTCTACAAGCTTGTCTTGAGACCGGTAGCTGCTAGGTTCAAGCCCCGGTGGATGGGTACTACTGAAGACTCACAAACTAGGATGAAGCACTTATCCAGTACTCTCTGGTCCCCAGTAGTTCTCTAACTGACATCAATCTGTAATCAAACCTAAAGTTGTTAGTTGAAGTTGAAAGGGATCATTGAATGTCGCCCCAATAGTTTAGCCATTATGCGTTTTTGATATACTTATTCTCCTTGATGAATTTGAATAAAGCAGAACTAACACTTTGTACAGAATTAGATGATATCATTGTATTACGTCGGAATTTTTTTTCCAGCTGTTGTGCGTCGGTGGCACAGCGGTTAGGACTCTCGCCGACCATGCACATGGTCCGGGGTTGACCCCCTACCGACGCACACCTGATATCTATGGTCGGCCTGCAAAATTTGGGCTACCGATATCACATGCTGAAAATTCCATACTTGTACCAAAAATACTGTGTGGTTTCAAGCCATAATAAAAAAAAATCTAAAATAGTTGGCTAAGTAATAATAATAGTAATAGTAACAATAAATAGTAAGCGATTTTTTCTTAGGTTGTACGCAGTTTGACAGAAACCGACAAAATACAACGATATAATCTTATTCTTATAGGTTTCGACGCCGTAGTTGTTACGAACTACCTGGAATAATTTGAGCGCCGAGTCAGATTGATTCATTATAAATTATTTAAATTAATCCCAGCGTGTTAAGAAAATCAAAACAAGGTTTTTCTGAACGTTTCACTATGTAAGCCACAGCTTCTTCAGCAGATTTATTCGGATTTTTATTAATCAGCAAAATATACAGTCAAAAGTTTTTACAAAGATTAAAGTCAGTTTATTTGAAGGTCATTTGTCCATGGACATTTTTACCAATAGAAATATGTAATTTAAAACAAGCAATAAAGGTTAATACAGCAGGATTTAATGAATTCATCGAATTTCGGTAGAACTCTTCAGCTGAATACTCTACATACACAGATATATATACATTTGAAATTACATTGGGAGATATAAGACTGATAAGCAAATAAACTGCATTGAATTAGTCATACAGAAAGACAGGTGCGAATATTTACCAGGTCATGTTCAAATAGATAAGGAGAGATAGAGTATGAGAGATCAAAATTAAGACAAATTGCATTACGCTTCCATTACATCACTTAGATAAGCAATTAGACATTAGAGAATTTAACAAGAATTGCAAATAGAGTAATATCAAAGTAATAGTTATAATAACAATAATAATAATAGTGTTGAAGTGAGTTGAAATAATGCTATTGATAAAGGATAGCTTTAAATGAATCAAGAATAATAATAAGAGGTGGAATAATAAGTAAGACGTATTACCATGGTGGATTCAGAGTCACGACCATCTCCTTTTGTACACAGACCTGGTTTGTAAACTCGAATTGCACAAGCCTATGCGATTGCAAGCATCTTCTTGTTTCTTTGTCTGCTGACAATGGTGAATGACTTGATCGCGTCGATATCATGTCCATAATCCACAAGATGCTTTGTTATTGAGGATTTTGGCACTTTGAACTCAGCTGTTTTCAACTATTTTGGCAAATGCTCCATCATGCCAGTAGACAATCGCCTTTCTGTACGACCTATGTATTTGCTTCCATAAACACACTGAAATTGATATGAGCAGTTTGAAATGTCGAGGATTGGCGACTGGTCTTTCCCAGATTGTTGAAGCACTCGCTAGTGGTGTTAAGGAAAACAAGTTTTGCAGCATAATAAGTTCTCTTGATGGCTTTGTCGAGTCTTCGTTTGACTACTTCCTGTACATCATCTCCTTTGAACGGCAAGCTGATGTAGACAGGTTTCTTCGGAACTTTTTGGATAATTTTGCAGGGGGTATTTTTTTAGGGTATTTATCAATGAACTTCTCAGGATATCCATTCTTAGATAAAATATCCTTCAGAGCTCTTACTTCATGCTCAGTTGTACTGTCAGAACAAATTTTTCGTGCTCTATTGAACAGTGTTCTGGCCAAGTTCTTTTTATACTGGATTGGAACAAAACTCTTGAAATGCATGTACTGTCCTGTCCATGAAGACTTTCTAAATATAGATCTTTCGATTGTGCCATCATTCATTTTCGCCAGAAAAACGTCTAGGAATTTAATAGTATCGTTTTCCTCGTGTTCTACTGTGAAATTGAGATGTGGATGGCATGAGTTGAATTTTATCAGCATGTCTTCGGCTTTTGATCTGCTTCCACAGGCAATAAAAATGTCATCAACATACCTTAGGTATAGATCCGTTTCTTGTATATGTTGCTGCAGTAAGCAGTCATCACATATATTTGTAATGACTAATGTCAAATTGTTGTTGTGTTCACTCTCCTATAGTTGATTTTTGCAGATTAGTTTTGTATGAGTGTGTGTATGTGTATGTATGTTATTTGTCATGTGGAAAATACTTGAATTCATAATGATAAACAAGATACTACATGTTTTAAAAGGTCATGGGGGCTCATAGAGTGTTTATTGTTTTTTCATCTGTCTTGCTTCATAAGAGTTTGCCATATAGGTGATAAGTCTATCCTTTCTTTCCTATTCACTGCATTCGATGTGGTTAAGATGTGCAAGGCTTCAGAAGTCAATCTTTCTTTATGTGAATGAAATCCTATTCTGTATAAACTGTTGTTTTTGTTTTACTCAATTCGTATGCACTTGTTGTGACATGCAAGTGACCTAGGCTACGCGTTTATCTTGCCATAGGGTAGAAAAATAGAACAAAACTTAATTTCTAGCGGTTCTTCAATCTCTGGGTCATGAATTGATTGCAATGTATTCTAAGCGGTGAAAGTAATCACGGAAATTAGGATAGTACCTGAAGGATAATAACCATCTAATATAATTTGTGCAGCTAATTTATAGAAGCAAGCGATCAAAATAGTAATAATAAAATAAATAGCAAAATATTCAGGAGTTAATTTGTAAGAATTCCGTTTGTTTCAAGCTTGATTATGGATTAACATCATTTGGAGAACTATTGAAAACCAGGGAGCACTTCAGAACTGTTTCATCCTAGTACTTGGGACTCATTGGCAATTCCTCGATTCGAACCCCAGTGGGTGGGTACTTCTGATGAGTCCCAAACAAGGACGAAACAGTTGTCTAGTACTCCTTGGTTTTTCAGTGGTTCTCTAACTCATATCAATCCATCATAAAACTGAACTTAACGACTTAGGAATCAACTTGTAACCAGGGAATAGTCTTATGGGCAAAGAGGGAAAATCAATCGAAGAGGCTATAAAGTTACATAGATTGAGATGGCTAGGTCACGTGCTGCGCATGCCTAACCATCGCCTCTCCCGGCGGGAATTACTAGCTGATATATGTGGTGGTTGGAAAAGAGTAAGTGGTGTCCAAACAAAAACATGGCCTCATCAATCCATGAAATCCTTGACAGTTAAACTGAGTCAGGTAGGGAGGGAGATGCAGACTTCCGGGTTGGGGCCCGCCCTCGGGACTCTAAGAATCAATCAATGGCTGGAGACAATAGGTGACATGGCTCAAACTCATCGTTTTCAATGGCTTAGGCAGATGTATTCAGTCTCTGTAGTCTTTCATATTCCTTTCTACCATTACTCATTCTGTTTCACTCTTATACTTGTCAAAACTCTATTGATTTTCTTCACTCATCTTCTTGTCTACCTTTGTGTGCTATTTGGAACGTGGCAACTCGAACTGCTGCACTTCGGTGCCAAGTTCTATGTTGAATCCAGACAGACAGATGATAAAACTGTAAACAAATCAAAGCCGTACAAACTAACTCTTGATGCTGGCCAGTGAGTGACTGGTTACAGGACAGAGTTTCCTGAACTTCTAGTAAGAAGTCGTGACCAGTGGGGGGAGGCATCCGAGGGGGAGTGAGGACAAACACTCACCGATGACATTGTTGGCTGACGGTCGAGCTAAATTCATGAATTGGTAGAATAACAAGCATCCATTTTATTTCGTCGGTTCTCATCAGCTGCGTACAACCTGTAATCTTTAATTAAAACAAGTCAGTGTACAATTTTAACATGCATTTTTTCTATCGACAGATATATTTTAAGAACTTCATAGTGCAATATAACATCAGTATGATAAGGTATCCGAAGTATTACAGTTGTAAATATATATATATATATATATGTATATATATCTTGTTAGATAGAAATTCCAAGAGTTCTGTTTGGAATTAGTAACAATTACTTTATTTAGATATGAGAAGATCAAAACTTTTGGTATGCAAGGTGTCAGATGAAAAGATGATGATGATGACGTGATGTAATTAACAGACAAAATAGCACACCAAAAATTTTGCTCTTCTCTTATCTAGCTACATAATTGTTACTAATTTTTGCTACCACCCTAACAACAAATTCGTCAATTAATTTTTCGAGAAACTTCTCTTTAACGAGATGTATATATTTGATATTAGATAGTTGGAGGCAATCGGTAGGAAGCCTTGGACTTAGGTTTCGTGCTAGTTGGCACTCATTAGCAAGGCGTATCTGCAACCTTCAAGGAACTCATGTCCCTTCTGAGATTCGAACCCGCGTCACCCAGTGCTGCAGTCAGAGACGTCAGATGCATATATATATATTGAGGTAGCGAAGGCAGCTGTTGAAGACTTTATACTAACCACACTGAATAGCTTCAGTGACGTCGCTTTCTAAACGTATCACCGAACACTTACCAACATGGTTTTACAAAGGAGAAAATCGATGCTCCCGCAGCTCCATCTTAGAACATCTGATAGAATCCGGACACCAAGCTACACCGCAAACAAACTTCAAAGTCGTCTACAGAATACGAAGTAGTCTTCCTAAAGGTGTATGAATCAGACTTCTTGAAACTGCAGAAGCAATGGCAATTCACTTGCTAAGTCCTGAACTCTGCATACAGGAGAAGTTCGTTCAATCACTACACTTGCAATGGACGTAATCTATCTTATTACTCGACAAGTAAATTCTACCTAATCTTTTTTCTCTTCTGTCTCTTCATTAATATTATTTTGTCTTCTCAATTGTAATATTTTACATTTTCAACCTTCTTGTTCTCTACCCCCACCGAATTTAATTTCTACACCTCACTACCACTGTTACTGACTTGACCAACGCTCGATTTCTAGTCATTTATGTTAAGTCATCCAACTTATTGGCTCAATTTCAGTTCTAATTTAAATGGCATTATTCTCTACCCCACTTCTACTTAGTCTCTACCTGTAATTACTTACCTCTGCTGCTATCCTGACCTAAGTTGAAACATTTTAGTCAATTCTATTATGTCATCTAAATTACTAACTCAATTTTACTTTAGTTGCTGTCTAATTAACCTTGTTTCTATATTAGATCATTCTTGTATTACCTGATCAATTATCTAAACTTGACAAACCTCATGTACACACACACACACACAAAACAATTATATATAAATGCGATTGTACAGCTATGTGAATGAATTCGCCGTCGAAAAGAGTCTCTTCGCTGAACGTCTTCTCTTTTTCATATGACTCAATGGGGATTTTCAGGCTACGTCAACTTTTCATTTGTAGTTACTGACTAAAGCTGATGTGAAGAGTACCAGCTCATATTGGATTGATGCATTAGTTGATGTGCGCCTTTAGAGAAATATAAGTCAGTATGACATGAAACTACAAATTTAAACTGTTTATGCCAATAAATGGAACACATACTCTACAACTAGGGGAAGTTGCTGATTCAGGTGGTGCTGAAACTTGAATTTTGTGTCTGTCTTAAACATCACCTTTTAGGTGATTAGAGAAACAATCTATCTCCCAGAATCCACTTTACTTCGGAAGCAGAATCAGACGTCGGTGAACTAGTTAAGCCTAGTTAAGAGAAGGGAAAAGGGGCATTTTAGTATATCTGCATTCAGGAAGAAAACCTACTTCCACAAATATTTAGACTTCATATCATCAAACGCCATCAACGCAAAGGTATCGGTTGTTTCAAGTCTTCTTAGACGACCACACCTGTTTAGGAAAATTACATGTTATAATTTAAGTGTTGATACTGAAATACGAACTGAGAAGATATTCATCATTATTCACTATTCCCACGAGATTTTAATATATTAAATATTCCCATAGTAAAATTTAGAACAACACATTTAAGCGAACAGTATTGTGGTTTCGATTAGATCTCATCAGGCTTAAGTCTAATATATGTAAGTTTACAAATAAAAATTCAAATATAAACCAATCATGGTGTTTTGTCTATAGGATAATAAGATGGTGAATATAAATTGTGCAATTAGTCATAATAGTAATAATAATAATAATAATAATAATGGTAATAATAATAATGGTCTTATCAATAATAAGGGTGAAAAAGTGAGGCAGTCTGCGATAACACGAATAATGAAAAACAGCATGATTAAACAAACAACTGTTCAGGTGGAAGTAGTCGATAAAGGCTAGTAAAAACAAATGAACGGATTAAGTAATGTGAGATTGTAAGGGAAGGAAATGAAACACGTTTATAATGAAGATGTGATAAGATTAAGGGATGATAAGAAAGGGGTTGAAAATATAAACAAAGAGTGGTGTAGAAGTGATTAGTTGGTTATGTCTTAATAGGCCAAGGGAGGGATAATGGCTGTACGAACTTCTTTTAATGCCTGTCGCCTCAGCTGTGTGCAGTAAACGAATACGAAGTCTATTGGAAAGATTCGGTGGGATACGATGAATTACTTTGAAGGCTCTCGTTTTCTCGATTACATGACCACTATCAATTAAGTGTGACAAAATTGACCTACGGATTGTTTTTGTCTGTCCTTTGCCAAACCACGATGGAAGATGTTCACCAACACGTTGGCTAAGCTGTCCAGTAGTTCGCCCAATATAACTGTCACCGCAGGTGCAGTTGAATTGATAAATGCACATAGATGTGGCAAAACTACCAAGCTTATCCTTCGTTTGCGTCCCAATCAGGATAAGCTTGATAGTGGAACTTAGGGCTTCAACAAAACATCTTCATTTTGTTCTATTTGGTGCTCTCCTCTTCAAGTGGGTCCACGATTTACCATAATCCCCCATCTCCTCAATGTCACCCTCGCACTGACTACCCACTCATTGTTTCCTATTGGGATTCCACTCGAGGGCAGGCCTGTTGCGAGATGTTATTCGAAGGCCTCTTCAGTGGATGCCTGATCGATCTCAATTTCCCCATACATATTTGTTGAACAATCGCCTCTTGGTTGGTTTGTTGCCATAGTTTCTTGTTGCTAATTCTTCCTGGCCGGCTGGCCATTTAATCTTCACTATGGGGTCAGAGAAGGCAGTTGTCGATAAAAGTCTGTAATTCGTTGAAAATTATTTTCCTGACGGGGAATGCAAGCTTCTGACTCCTATTTGAAGACTGACTGACTTCACATCTGTGTTGAAAATCCCAGTCTTGTTGTTTGTGCTGAGTAGGAGTGCAAAAGATTTCCAAACTGGTTTCAGATTGTTGAAGGTGTATCTGACCTTTCCCATCCTGGCCTATTTGACATCTTCATCCGTTCCGCCGGCCTGTAGTTGAAATGATACTTCCTAGATAAGTGATGGAGGCGACCTCTGTCAAATCTCTCCTGTTGATAGTGATTCGTGCTTGTTGTTTTTGTCGCTCTTCGTTGGTTATCTTCATCACCTCAGTCTTCTCAATGTTCACCTGGAGTGTTGTCTTCGCTGCCTGCCTCTTCTGCCTGTTTGTCGGTTTTCGCCTGTAAGTCTTTGAGTTTGTGTGAGATTAGATATGAATCATCTGTGAAATCCAGATCTCTCAGAATCTTATCGGTGGTCACAGTACTCCCGTCCCCTCGCTCCCCACAGTCTGGCGCACAGTATATTATTATCATTGTTTCCTTTAATTCCTACAGGAAAATAGGGCTTCAGCCGCACGTCTCCATTGCGTTCAGTTCTCTGCCAACGTTTTCACCTGGCTCCATGACTGCCCACATTCCTTTATCTCCTCTTCACATGACCTCCTTCATGTCACCCTCGCACTGACGACCAACTCGCCGCTTCCCATTCCGGTTCCACTCGAGTGATGGCCTGCCGTGTGATGTCACTTGATGGTTTCCTCAGAGTATGGCCAATCCATCTCCATTTCTTCCTGTCTATTAGTTGCACAATCGGTTCCTGCTGGGTCGGTTCGCTCCCAGAGACCTCTATTGCTGATCTTTTCTGGCCATCTGATCTTGAGCGAAGTATTGAGCGAAGGCAACTGTTGATGAAGGTCTGTAGTTTGTTTGAGGTGCTCTTCATGGCGTGCGAAGTATCTGATCCGTAAAGTAGCACTGACTGACTTCACATTGGAGTTGAAAATTAGGACCTTATTTTTGATGCTGAGTGCTGTTGACCTCTACACACAGACTTGAGAGTAGTGGAAGCTTGTCTAGCTTTTCCTATCATCGCCTTGATGATATCCTCATCAGTTCCGTCCGGCTGTAGTTAAAACGATGCTTCCGAGGCACGTAGGTAAAGAAGGTTGCTTCTTACAGATTTCTCCCATTTATTCTGGCTGACTGTTGTCTGTTGTTGATGTAGCTGTTGCTGTTGGCCAGGAACCTTCACCTCTGTTCACCCGAAGGAATTCCTATCTTTGATGCTTCTTCTACCAATTTGTCGCTTTTCACTTGCATATCTTCCAGTTTATGGGAAATCAGACATATGTCATCATTGGTGAAGTCCAGATCCTCCAAGTCTTTTGTGTTTGTTTGAATTATATCTGTTTGCTTAAAAGTAACTTTAAGTTAAATTAATTTTAAGTTAAGGTCCACAGTGCAGTCATAATGATTACTTTATATCTACCGCCTTAGGCTAGAACATCAAACTACTTCCAGAAACTAGTTTATTAGATAATTGAAACAGTAAACTTGAACCATTTATACTTAGTTTGTTTTATCTGCAATAAACTTCTACCATAAACTGTTTTAATATATATATATATATTCCAGACACTTACTAATGGGTCGAATATTCTTTATTGCATTGAGTTCTTCTGATTAGCCTAAAGGACTTTTGAAAAAAATGTTTCTTTTATTCACACACTGAAGTAATTTCTACATTGGAATCAACTAGAATTTATCAATATTTTATTATTCAGGAGTACAAAAACGCTCCCTATTATCACTCACAATGATATTCCTAATTGTGTTGGACTGAACTATGCGATGGTCTGGAATACTTTGAACCAATAAGAAGATTCTAGAAGGTATAGACTTCTCTGATGATTTAATAATAATAATAATAATCTACTTTACTCCAAAAACAGTACTTATAATACAGAATGCAATTCTCAGTATTTGTCACAATACTGCATCTGATTTACTCAAAACAGAAATAAAATTAAAAATTAAAACAAAATTAACCGGAAGAATTTGTTCAAATTTACGATATAAAGTCAAAAATATTCGAAGCACGAATTGAAATTATTAAATATAATAATAATAATAACAATGAGTTTGTTTCAAACGGTATTGTCGATTCAGTTTGGAAACTTTAGCATGTTATAGAGTATTGAATCCAATGTTCTGTTGATATAGTATAGTGAGGGGAAACACAAAATTAACAGTTATAACACAGGTTAAATTGTGTCCACACTTATGAAAAAAAAATAAAACAAAATATTGAGAGGATTATAAATATAAGAAGAACAATAACAATAAATCTTGGTGGAATAAGGATGGAGAAAGTGGTTTACTTAGTGGTGCAAAGAAGGTTAGTTAGTTCATGTCTGACACTATTTTCATCACATAAAGTACGTGCTAAATATACTATAATGGAATTTTTATACTTAGACGTACGTGCATAAATTCTTCTGAAAAGACTTCTTGTTTTACCTGAGGAGACACAAGGTTGGAGCTGCGGGTAAAGTGGGTGCTCAAAGTCTGACAAAATTCCTTTAGCAAATTTGTTGCATGACATCAAGTGCCTATCAGTGACAGTGTCAACGGTATGGCTCAATGGGATACCACTCGTCCTACTGACAGTCTTCAGAGTTCTACGAAGTATGACATAGTCTTTTTTAAGCAGTCCAGGAAAGAATAAGAGTGAACAGTAAAGAAGAATAAGTAAGATACACGAGTTGACAAACTGTAAAAGGAGTGGTTGGGTTATGCCTGAGTGCCTCAACTTCTTAATGTAAAAAGTCAGACGAAATATTCTTTGAGAAATCGCTAAGACATGAGAAGACCAAGATAGGTCAGAAGAGAGAACTAATCCACGATACTTAACCTCAGACTTGCTTTCTATATCGGTATCATCGATTTTGCAAGGGTCATAGGAACCAACGGCTTCATTTAACTTTCGTTTACATCGGAAACTGAAATTAACAGTCTGACATTTGGAAGGATTAAGTTTAAGGCCGTTAGACGAAGACCATTTGCTAATTTCTGATAGAAAGTTGTTAATCTTAATACAGTCAAGTTGAGAGTTAACAGACATTGAAATAGTTAGATCATCCGCATACTTAACAAAGTTCATTTCATCAGAGTGAGGCAAGTCATGCAAGAAGAAAGGAAACAGAAAAGGAGAAAGGACAGCGCCCTGAGGGACACCAGCCTCAGTAAGCAACGAAGTGGACAACTTTCCCTGACATACAGTGTATTGCTTTCTTCCTGAGAAATAAGAATGGAGCCATTTGACAACCCAACAGTCAGTTTGAGTTTCAGCAAGCTAGTTTAACAAAATGTTCCTAGGTACTGAGTCGAAAGCAGATTTGTAATCTAGGAAGATGCAGCGAACAAATTTAGCCCCCTTGTCTAAGCTGGAGACAATTTTATGATACGAGACTGCAACTGAATCTAAAATACTTCTACTGTGTTTATAGGCGAATTGTTTAGGATCGTTAAAGGCTTTAAGTGAAGGTTGAAGATTAATTAAAAGTAACTTTTCCATGGCTTTTAGAAAAGGGGAAGTAATAGCAATGGGTCTGAATTTAAAACATGTCGCAGTAGACAACTTAGGTATAGGTACAATTTTAATATCCTTCCAAACGGCTGGCACGACATTTCTGCAAAAAGATTCGTTAAATATGTCCATGAGAGGATAACACAGGATATCTGCACACTTTTTAAGAATAACACTAGGCAAACCATCTGGACCTAGGCTACAGGAAGTGTTCAGAGACTGGCGACATTTTAGAACATCATTTGTATTGAGACCAGGGAAGCAGGTTTCATTAACACTTGTAACACTAGAAAGTTTGGCATTTGTGGGAGAATGTATGAAAGACTTGTTCGGTGTGCAGACATCAAGGGAATAAGGAATACTGTTCATCTGCTTACCACCAGTAATTTCTTTGAAAATATATCTCATGTCTGACAAACTCGAAGACTTATAGACAAAACCAATAAATTGGTGCAAGAAGCAGGAAATGCAGGACTTCAACTGAAGATACAGAATACAGAGGTGATGAAGGCAACCAATCAACAACAACGAGCACCAGTCACTATCAACAGGAATAAATCTAAAAGAGGTCACTTCTTTCTCCTATTTAGGCACCATCGTTTCAACCACAACCAACAGCAAGTATGACGTTGTGAAAACCAGAATGGGAAAGGCAAGCCACACTTTCAGCACTCTGAAATCAGTTTGGAAATCTGTCACACTGCACTCAGCATAAATAATAGAATTTGGGCTTTCAACACCATTGTTAAGTCAGTGAGTTATTCTATATGAGTCAGAAACTTGGCAGTTGCGTCACCATAAGCATTTCCAACTGGTGATTTCAGCCTTTTATCAACAGCTGACTACGCTGGCTCTACACTGAGGATCAGATGGTCTGCCAGAAATAATCAGCAGTAAGAAACTCTAACAACGAACCAACCAAGAACTTGATTCTCGAAAAGAAAATAGATATGGGTCGGATACACGCTTGGAAGACTGTTGGATGACATCAGATTCAATGCAGGCCATTAGTCGAGTAGAAGCTGAATGAGAAGCAACGAGTAAGGCATCTGATGGCAACATGTAGGGGATCATATGAGGAGGAGATGACAGACTATGGGATTTCTTTTGTCTTCTAAAGGTTTGAATGGGGATTTTCGCTTTATATGCCGCCATAGTCTTCTAAAATAATTTTCAAGAGAATAGTTGGATTATTTATCAATCATGAATTAAGCCCAACCTACTGGTTAATTTCAGGAAGTATCTTAATTAAGTGATAGCACTGAAAATAAAGAGCTTTTTATTTTAGCAGATTATCATAAAACATGGAGGAATAATGAAAACTAAAAAGAAATTTAGGCGTTATACATTGATGGGAAAGTCGAATATTTATTATGTAATACATGAGAGTAATGGAAGTGTTTAAATACGTGTGTAGCAGAGTTAGGGGTAAATGTATTTTCCCCAAATCAACTACAGTTTACGCATTCAACAGTAATTGGAAGTAATGTCTGTTCCAGGCTAAAATTTGTTTTTAATTCACTTTTCATTTTCCCATTGACTGGTCATCTGGTCATCAGTATGGAGCCACCGAAGGCAGCTGTTAATGGAAATCTGCAGCTGGCTGTTACAAATGCTTTACGTGACACGTTCTCCAAGTTTCTCACTCACATAGAGTAACTGACTAACTTAACATTAGTGTTGTAAATTCGAATTTTGTTGCTGATGCTCCGTCGGAGTGCAGTCGAAATTGGTTTCAAGTGATGAAGTTTCGCCTTGAATTTCCAATTCTGTTTTTCATGTTGTCATCATCATCCGTGCTGTTACCTGTAGTTGAAGCGATGCTGCCTGGTCAGATATGTGAAGGAAGTGACGTCTTCAAAATTTCTACTGTTGATTATGATTTGCTCTTGTTGTTGTTGTTGGTTGGTTGGTTGTCTGTCTTAATCACCTCCGTCTTCTCTACGTTCACTTGAGGTTCTGTCTTTGCTGTTTCTTCTGTCATTTTGTTGGCTTTCGCCTGTAAGTCTTTTAGTTTGTATGAGATCGGACATGTATCTACCACGAAATTCACACTTTTAACAGTCTTCTTATCAGTCCAACATATTCCTGTGTTCTTTCGCCCCACGTATGGTGTTCCGCATAATACTCCATTTCGACATCCTACATTTGAATAATCATTAGAATTCAACAATTACGCCACACAAGGGTTTGTCACACAACTATAATAAACAATGCTGTCACCCTTGAATGTTGACGATATGCATCTCTTCTTGGAAGTATGATCATAATTTTCTAGTTATGTGTAATCTGCTTCTAGTGAGTAGTCCGTAGCGGAAAGTGGTTACATGAAATTGACAGCCTATCAGTTGGTAGCGAGTGTTGACCTTCTCCAGTTACACTGAAGGTCGTCGATCAAGCGTCCTCACCATCTGACATTGGTATCGATTGTTTGTGTGTGATTCATGGTTAGCTAATCATGTTTCTCCGTTTGTTAACATGCATCTTGAAATATACATCACGTTTTAGACGACCGAGTTAATTTTCTTACCTTGTCTTGCCAAGTGTTTTTGGTCCCATTTTACGTATGTGAAGTTAGATTTGAGGATAACTTACATGCAATATAACTATCAGTGTATCATCCTATGCACTTCAAACACCTTCTGATGACACTGAAAACAAGTGGTTTTAGCCCGTCTGTTTAATGAAGGGAAACTTTCCGATTCACTGTTAGACCCCTCAAAGTTCAATTCTCCTCCTAGATTATAGTGGAAATGTGTGGATGACACATTCACTGTGTTCAAATCTGAACATATCTCTCATTTTTTTCACACGTATAAACTCAATAGCAGACAGAATCCAATTCACTTCTCAGTTAGAAAACGAACAAGATGAGTTGGCCATGTTAGACTGTAGAATAAAATGCAAACAAGATAATGGGTGCAAAATACTTAGACTTTGATTCATTCTATCTAGAATGGGTAAAGATGGGTTCAGTTAAATGTCTGTATAATCGGACCAAGAGCTTAACCAGTAAACCAGAAAATTTGAATAATGAAGTCAAACGAATAAAGGAGGTGTTCGCAGGGAATACCTACCCACCAGAAATTATTCGAAAATATTTGAAGAACCATAGAAAAACCAAGATTAGCAATAAAAGTGGCGAAATTAATATGGAATTCAAAGTCTCTGTAGTACTACTGCCGTATAAAGAAGGGACGTGAGTGGCCTTACGTAGGATTCTCAATGAGGCTGGAGATGCGGTGGCAGTCAAACCAACCAACAAACTCTCTCAGAGATAAACTTTGTCAGCTTATGGACACAATAGATCGAATTAAGAAAAATAATATAATTAACCAGATACCATATAATGACTGTGAGATCAATTGAATAGGTCGAACTAGTAGATTGGGGTCAATTAGATTGCCAGAATGGCACTTTAGCTACAGCTAGAATGATTGTTAACCCAGCTAAGTTAAATAACCTAGGAGAAATCTCAGTCATTGCATTACACTGCACTGCATTCATTTTCATGTAATCACACACCATAGGGTGGGTGAGACAGGGTGAGAGTTTTTAAAAGTAACATGGTTAGGTGGGGAAAAAGGAGGTTAACCACTGAATCTTTGCTTATCGATTCAACACAGCACACGTGCAATGAGAATGACGCAACGCCTATGATACCGGAGATATGGAAAGTGGTAATAAACAACAAGGGGAAGGTGGAGAGACAGAATTTTTTAATGTAAGCCGAAATCACACGCTCAGTTATTGGTTTAAGAACATAAACTGTATAGATATAACAAGCTGTTTGATCACTTGAAAATATACCTTGGTTTCCGTGTCTTGCCTTCTGCTATTACAGAAGGATTTCTTCTTTTTGACTTGGTTAATTTTATTTTACGTCTAAAACTAATTATATTCATCTTAATATTTGAATGAAATCAGAATTTGAGGTGAATAACAAATCAGGATTACTGAATATCCCAAATGACTAGGCGGAACAACGAAACAAGCAGACATGGAGTGAATCATATCTTCATTTCATCAGTTCCTTCCTGAATAGTACAAAGTTTCCTTAGTGAAACGACTGCCTGTTTTCAACGACCCATAAAATTTACATGATTGTTACTCTAATGGTGCATATATTTAGTTTTGTTGGCTAACGGATATCCTGAAAACTTCATTCTATGTTGCAACAAAGAGAAACTACCTTGGGAAAAGACAGCGCTACTATGTCAAACAATATGTCAATTAGTCCAAAACTAGCAACAGAAACTATGCAACAATTACTCTATAGTGATGAAAACATAAAAACGCAATTATCAACTTCGATAGAACTCATAAAATTATGCCTTACAACATACTTCCAGTTCAATACTCGAATATATGAACAAATAAAAAGAAAACCAATGGGATCGCCCATATCAGCATTAATGGTTGAAGCCGTTATGCAGAGATTAGAATTAATAGCTCTACCTATAATTAAACTGAAAATCTGGATACGTTACGTTGAGTGGAACCCGAAAGAGAAGTGGCGAGTTGGTCGTCCAAAGTTGACTTGGAGGAGGTCATGTGAAGAGGAGATGAAAACGTGTAGGCAGACATGGAGCCAGGTGAAGACTCTAGCAGAGAACAGAACGCAATGGAGATACACGACTGAAGCCCTATGTTCCTGTAGGAATTAAAGGATACAATAATAATACGTTGATGATACATTTATAATAGTTAAGAGAAGTGATTTAGAATATACTCAAAAATTAATAAACAACATATTTGAAGACATCAAATTCACAAGACAAGAAATCCCAGTTTTAGATGTCTTAATCAGGAGAACCAACACAGGAGATTTAGAGACACAAGTATGTAGAAAATCAACGCACACAGATCAAATACTCAACTATACTAGTAATAATCCAGTTACTCACAAACGAAACTGTGTGCAGACATTGTTTAAAAGAGTTCAGACACATTGTAGCACTCCAGAGTTGAAAAGAACGGAAGAAAAATACCTACTGAATCTCTTCAAAAAGAATGGTTATCCACAAAATTTCATCAAAAAGTGTTTAAAGTCGAATCAAAACACCAACAAGAAACCATCATCAAACACCGCAAGAAAATTCATTCTACCATACATGAGGAATATCTCTGAAATAACAGCTAGAATACTGAAACCGTTTGAAATAGACATAGCACACAAGTCAGCCAACACAATCACTTCATTTGATATTGTGCAAATCGAAAGATCCAACAGAAAAAGGGGATAAAATTAATACCATTTACAAAATAAATTGTATGAACTGCAACAAGCATTACATCGGCCAAAGTGGGCGTCCCCTTCGAATCAGAATCCAAGAACACAAATCAGCCGTGAAAAGACACGATATACATATATTCTTTAGTATCAATGCATATAGACAATTATGGTCATCAGTTTGATTGGGATAATGTCAAAATCTTAGACAGAGGAAACACTAAAAGTGCAGTCAGGATATTCCTAGAAGCCTGGTACTTAAACGAAAATGCAATTAACAAGCACGTTAATATAGACGAAATATACCAACTAATAAAAAGTAAATCAGGTGACCATAAAGTTTAAAATCCAAGTCAATAGAAAATGGTCAATACATATGTAAAGATAGTTACCAGGAGACTCAATTATATCACTCATGAAGAAATTTAAATCATTTCACTTTGTGCTAAATATGGCGCTGAAGATGTTGTCCAGAAGGACGACGAAATCTTCGCGACTAAACCAACCAGCTCAGAGAACACTATGAATTGCAAATATTTCATTCACTAATTCTGAGTAAAATGATCATTGATTGGTGTTCAGTAATCGATAGAAGTGGATAGGAAGCAACAGA
Source organism: Trichobilharzia szidati (assembly GCA_944472155.2). Taxonomy (NCBI): domain Eukaryota; kingdom Metazoa; phylum Platyhelminthes; class Trematoda; order Strigeidida; family Schistosomatidae; genus Trichobilharzia; species Trichobilharzia szidati. The sequence goes on along the minus strand of OX235271.1, from coordinate 184,544,629 downwards.
CCCAGGTTTACAGCTTGTCAACACTTGTCAGCATCATCTATTGGCAACTTTGATCGAAACTGAGTCTCTTCAAATATTTGACTACGCATTGTCCTGTGCTGACTTATCTAACAATTTAACTACTCCTGTCGAGTGAGCCAGTTACATAGGCCGTACAATCATGCGTGTTTCTCGTCGGATTTGTGAACATCACCCTGCAAAGTGGTTAAGTAAAGGCCAAGCAAAATCTGTTCGTAGCGCTATTCTATCTCATCTTGTGGATACAGAACACAAGATTGATGTCAACCTTGAGGCTTTCAAAGTCATTTACTGCATACCAACAAATCTTAATTTCGTCTTTAGAGTTCGACTACTAAATATTGCTGAGGCTGTGGGGATCCACATTAAGAAGCCTAATTTATGCGTCCAAAAGGAGTTAGTTCAGACATTATCCTTACCTTAGCCATCTAGGTTATAAATGATCCTTAATTTTTGTAGAAACCTCCCTAATTTTAGTTGATATTCTATTTGCTACTATATCTTTATTATTGTTATTATTATTATTATTACTATAATTTAAGCATCTTTAATGAACTGTAATTCCATTGATCTTACTTAACAAATCGATATTATTTAAAAAACACTAATATTGTTGTTGACTACTATTCTAGAATATTCTCTGTATCTAAACATATATATATATATATATATAATTGTAGAGCCAGAAGAGGAAATTATCGAAAAGGATATTCTTTGCTCAATTATTTTGTGTTTTATCGAAATACCATGGCTCTAATAACCAGAAATTTAGTTTCATTACATTACTTTTATTTTTTAAAACTTCCATTAGTTAGAGAGGTCACTGACAAAATCACTGGCTGTGTGTTCCACTTTGTTTGAAGATTCTTAAACTGAGCGAACCCACATACCTGTCACGGATCGAACCTGGGACACTTAAGTTACGAGAACAAGCTCAATGACCATTCAGCCAATTTGACTTGAATTCAATAACGCCTGAATCCTAACTTTGTCAACAATGCCTTTGGTAAGCATCTACTCCACCCTGACCTCATCACTTTCTAAATTCTGTTTCATGGATCTTTTTCAGCCTACATTATCTATGTAAAATCACTACACTGAAATTTTCTGTAATGTATCTTGTTATTAAGTCACACGGAAAATCCAAGTGTATTTTATCTGAATGAAAAATACCGCATCATCTTTGCAAAGCATTTATTACTGTCTGGTCACAAAATCAATATTAATAACTGTTTCATAAAAAACTTTAGTTCAAGATGATAGTAGCGCTTTGAATTCATCGTATGCATCCTAAACTATGCTTATAAATAAACAATAGACTTCAACTCTTACCTACATTCTGAACTATTTGGCTTACCTAAATTTTTATTGGTTAATTAGAATGGACTTTTAATTCATATGACTGATTAATTGTCAGACATTTTGTTTTATTATAATAATAATAAAGCTTTATTTCAGCCAATACGTGAAGATACATTACAGAAAATTTCAGCGTATTGATTTTACATAGATAATTTAGGCTGAAAATGTTCCACGAAACAGAATTTAGAAAGTGATGAGGTCAAACAAAGTACTGACACTAGCTAAAACTTTAAGAAAATATCAAGGTGGAGTAGATGTTCACCAAAGGCATTGTTGGTAGCAGCGCTATATCACAGGTAGACAAAGTTAGTATTCAAGGGGTAACCGAATTCAAGTCAAATTGGCTGAATGGTCTTTGAGCTTGGTCCCGTAACCTAAGGGTCCCAGGTCCCATTCGTGACAGGTATGTGGGTTCGCTCAGTTTAAAAATCTCAAAACAAAATGGAACTTATAACCAGTGATTTTGTCAGTGACCCCTCTTTTTTTGGTATTTTTTTTCCTTCACGTTCCCCAGTGGAACATAGGGCTTCAAGCTAGTGGCTTGAAGTTTCTGTAGCAGTGTTTATTTTGCAGGATTGGGTTGCTAGCCTCATGCCCAACCTTCGCTCTTCACCAGCATTATTTCTGGCTCAGCGAGGTAAAGGAGTGCGTTGGCCGGTGATCGAACCCCGGACCATGTGCATGGTCGGCGAGCGTCCTAACCGCTATACCACCGACGCACAGTGACCCCTCTAACTGATGAAATTTTTAAAAAATAAACTTAATGCAATAAAGCTAAATTTCTGCTTATTAGAGCCATGACATTTCGATAAAACACAAAATAACTGAGCAGAGAATATCCTTCTCGATGATTTCTTCTTCTGGCTCTACAATTATATATATATATTTATATACATAGAATATTCTAGAATAGTAGTCAATAACAATATTAGTGTTTTTTAAATAATATCGATTTGTTAAGTAAGATCAATGGAATTACAGTTCATTAAAGATGCTTAAATAATAATAAAGATATAATAGCAAATAGAATATCAACTAAAATTAAGAAATTTCCACAAAATCTGAGGATCATTCAAACCTAGATGACAAAGGTAAGGATAATGTCTGAACCAGCTTCTTTTGGACGCATAAATTAGGCTTCTTAATGTTGATCCCAACGGCTTCAGAAATATTTAGTAATTGAGATCTTACGTCGAAATTAAGATTCGTTGTTATGCGGTAAATGACTTTGAAAGCCTCAAAGTTGACATCAATCTTATGTTCTGTATCCACAAGATGAAATAGAATAGCGCTACGAACAGATTTTTTTGGCCTTTACTTAACCATTTTGCAGGGTGATGGTAGGAAATCCGACTAGAAACACGCCTGATTGTACGGCCTGTGTAACTGGCTCACTCGACAGGAGTAGTTAAATTGTTAGATAAGTCAGCACAGGACAATGCGTAGTCAAATGTTTGAAGAGATTCAACTTCTATCAAAGTCGCCGACAGATGATGCTGACAAGTGTTGACAAGCTCTAAACCTGGGTCTGTTGAATTAATATCAGTAAAAAGTTTGAGCATTGTGGATTAGATCAAATAAAGTATAATTATATTTCAAAAGTTTACACACAATGATAAGTTTTGTTATTGAACGAAGAAAAGGAAAAAGACAAGAAGAAAAAAAGAGAAAAAAATCAAAAAACGATATTGAGAAACTCTTCTCACACATAAACAGCCATATCGACTCAATAAAATTCACTATGGAAGTAGAGAATGAAATTGGGGAACTGCCTGTGTTAGACTGCAAAATACAAAGAATAACAGATGGTAGCATTAAAACGACGCTATATAGGAAAACCACACACTCTGGAAGATTCCTTGATTATCACTCAGCTCATCCACTCACGGTAAAACGAGGATTAATACAAGGTCTTGCAGATAGAATACGTAGACTTACAACAACGCCAGAGGACCAGTGTAAAGAAATAAACGTCCTATTCAAGATGCTACTCGAAAACAACTACCCAAAAGAATTTACAAAAGATAATATAAAGAAGAGAAAAAAGAGAGTAAAACCGGAGAATAACAAGATGGAAGAATACAAAAAATACCAGTCACAATACCATATAAAAATGGTACATCAGAGGCAATTCAAAGGAACCTCAAAAGTATCGGCATTCACACAACTTTTAAACCGACAAATCTAATCAAAAATAAAATAAATCAACTGAAAGATCCCATAAAAAGGATGGATAAAAACAACTTGATTTATAAAATATCTTGTGCTGACTGTCCGACTAAATATGTGGGGCAAACGTCCAGATCACTCAAAATAAGAGTGAATGAACATAAACGCCTAACCAAAGGTCAACCAACAGGAACACAAGCCTAGAAAAATCTTGAAAAAAATTCATCGATCGCTGCACATGCATGGGACAAAAGCCACAATATCGATTGGGACAATGTGTGTATTCTAAAACCTAACATGAGCAAATGGAAAGAAAGACTTATAACAGAATCGATATTCATTTAAGTCACACCGGATACATGTAATAAGAGTGACTCAGTACAACTATCAACAGCTTGCAATATAATTCTGAATACAAACACATGAATGAACGCGGAATATAACTCAGATACAAAAAAAAAAAAAAAAAAACATGAATGAGCAAAAATAATGAACTATATATATGAGTACAAATCATAAATGTGTGAATCAAACAATTCCAACAATGGTGTGAACACGGGCAGTAATTTTGCTCGAAATATTACCAATAACAAAACTTATCATTGTGTGTAAACTATTGAAATATAATTATACTTTATTTGATGGGTTTGTTGCTTCCTATCCACCTCTATCGATTACTGAACATCAAGTAATGCTCATTTTACTCAGAATTAATGAATGAAATATTTCCACAATTGTTCATAAAGCGAAGAAGTAAAGGAACGGAGAATTTTATTTTAATGATAATTATAATGCTAAAGCTTTATGTGAAATAGTATGTGAACATAGAATACAGAAATTTTCAGAGTATTTAGTTCCAAAATAATTTCTTTTCATATAGGAATATTTAAATGCAAAGTGTGTCGGTGGCACAGTGGTTAGGACTCTCGCCGACCATTCACATGGTCCGGGGTTCGATCCCCTGCCGGCGCATACCCGATATCTATGGTCGGCCTGAATTTGGGCTACCGATATCCATGCTGAAAATTCCATACTTGTACTGAAAATACGGTGTGGAATCAAGCTATAAATCAAAATAAAAAAATAGAAATAGAATAAAAAATAATCTGAAGGACATCATTTGAAGTAGGTTTGTTGCATATGAAGACAGAACCAATTCTGTGCATTTTTCCGTCATTTCCTTCAAGAATTGCACAACGTTTAGAGCAGCCTGTCAATGACAGTACTTTCGTGTGACGGTGAGTGAGATAAACAAGTGATATAGTCGCTTGTGATTGATCAGTTTATTTTTAATGAGTTGCGGTAATTTCAAACATTATTTAGCTGCTTGGTGAAGTTCGCAGTTCCCAGGAGCGCTTTATCCGGTCGGTTGCACAACTGACGATACATACTAATACAGCACAGGAAAGATCTGATATACCAGTGGATTTTTTTTGTTGAATTCAATGGATTCATCCCATAACAAAATCTAAGGACTTGGCATCCAATGTTCCGAAGAGGTGATGACTGTATGCAACTTCAATTATCACTTGACTAATTATTTTCAGAGATCCTTAAAATAGTATAAAATACACAGCAATGTGGTTAATCATGATGAAAACGGCATGGTTGACGCAGCATATATGCGGTGATTGACTATTTCTATCTTTGTATTGTTTAAATACTTACTGTTGTTTGTTAATATATTTATTATTTTGATTTGAAAATATAATTCCGCCAAATACAAATTCCTAAATTCATCCCTCTCAGTGTTTTGGTTGAGTTCCTGTAATTCGGTCATTGCGAAATACAATACTACTAGTACAAATAACAATCACAATATGTAAGTACCTACATATACTGTATTCCTGTCACGAAGATCAGAAAGCAAGCATCAAACGTCACAGTAAGCAGTGTAATATATGTACGCTTCATGTATTTAGTCGAATCAAACTGGCTCTCCTTTCAGTTTCAGAAGTAATCTTGAGTTCAGCTGGAATAAACTAGTTGACCCCATTAGTATTGAGACATTACAGCAGTGAAAGTAAGTAAACGCCTCCTTTATAAGATTAGGTGATAAATGTATTTGATATGATTATATTATTACTAACCGTCTATCTAAGTTAGCAATGAATTGTTTTATAGTTACCATGAACATGAACGATGCTGTTATTATTATTGCTGTTAATATTTGTCATAAAGACGTTATCATTTGTGTTAAAATTCCTGTTCAAGTTTTGGAAATTACTGCATAACTTCTTATTAAATAATTTTATCATTTCATGATGCTTTGTTCGACCTACTAGATATCAACCAACGACACACTGAGAAGTCCCTTGAGTTGAGGGAAAACTATTCAGCTGATTATGTATATAATGTATGTAAAATGATTACTTGTAAATGCTTATCAGGCAGGCATCTGGAAAATTCTTTTATTCAGATCATACATGTACTACCCACGTTAATAATGCTTTTCTTGAACCTTTTCAGGCTTATGGAGAAACATATATATGCACTGTATACGCAGATGGAACCTACTGAGAGTAACAGAGGACTACTCATCTGAATTATCTGTACATCTGAAATCTAATTTTTGTTTAATAAACAATTTTTCAATGAACCTATGTTCCTACTGTTATAATGCAATTGTGTTCCAGTAACATTAGTAACACGTGCTAGGGTAGGAATTGAGGGTTAATTATTAGGAATAAATGTGGCGTCTGGGGAACTTTTGTTGATGCTCTCAGATGAATAGATAGTAACGTACAGTGTTCTGTGGCTGCGAATCGTAGGCATTCTGTTTTTAATTATTATTATTAATATTATTACAATAACCGCAGTTGCACTGAGTCATATGTCTAACAGTATAGCTACAGTCTTTTCCTCATGGTACATTGTGACACGTAGAAATCACACGCGCACTATCTCAGGTAGATTTATTTTCACACTACCCTGTGAACTTTGAAAAGGGAGTGGATTTTAGATGCTCTTGTTATATGCTCCAAAAGTCTATCGATTAACTTTAAACCAGTTTATTCTGATAGAAGTTAGTTTACTTTTCAGTATACAGTCTATTTACTCATAGGAAGTGTCCTCTTATAACTTTATAGTTATTTTATATCCATTTTTGTACACTCATTGGTTTCTTATCACTGTTTTATATAAAGGTTATATATATATATATAAGGTCATATTTGAATCTTATAGTCCCGATTCATTCTGAAAAGTATGCCTATCAAAAGGAACCGCTGCGGAAGAGTTATGTGTCAATTCCCAGTTGAAGAAGGAATGAGGTGTGATAGCTGCAAGAGGTGGTTTCACAGCATGTGCACAAACCTAACTCCTGCAGCGTACAAGCGCTGCTGCAAACCTCTGGCAAACTGTCTGTGCAGTGACTGCTGCAGCACGACTAAATTCCTTATTACGGAAGCCATCAACAGTCTGGGTGGGGCTCTGAAGCTCCTGGACTGCAAAGGTCCTCCACCACAGGGGAAGGGTGATTACCACCTAGACACCGATGACCTGGCTAGCGTCATCGAAAAGACAATACACGTTCTCTGTCAGGGAGTGAGTGCCTTTCAGGACAGAAGAGCACCCAACATATTCCGGATACCCATGCTGCCCCTACGAGGTCCCAATAAGCCCTTCAGTACCAGTTCTGGAAAGGCTGGCACGAGGAAAAGGCGTACCAGGGGTAGAAAACCCGCAGCTAGAGTCTCTTAGGGACTTGTGGATCAAGCCTTATCCACACCGGTGGATAGCAAGCAGGCACAGTCGACCACAGGTAGCGTGGAAGGCGCCAATGAATGGCTTTATGTAGTCTACCGCAAAAGCGAGATAAGGACACCATATAGGCCACACTGTCCATGAAGGACGGAAAGACACTTGCACCGCAGAGCAAGAAAACCACGGCAAGCAAACCTCATCTCTCCGACAGGCTGCTCATTCTCCGTAAAGTGGGGTAATCACTGGCTTCCATCCCAAGATCAGGTTCAAACATGACCGTGACTTCGTCAAGCCCCTCCTAGGTAAGTTACTGCCGACAACAGCATCAGGTGTAACTATACGCAGCTTGTGTAGAATCAGCGAAAATCCTGACCCTACAGTAAATCAGCCGGTTAGCCTTTTCAAAGTCGTACTAAACTCCAAAGAAGAGAGGGATGCCATTCTAAGCAACTCCCAAATTCATAAAGGATCAGGCATATACATCCTTGCCAACTTATGCCAAGCAGACCGCATCAAAAGGCAGTCTGCGGCTCTAGAATTAAGCGAACGATGGCGAAACGGCGAAAAACCTTAAGATAAAGTGTTTCCGGGTTGTCAGCGCCCGAAATTTGATGATCCTGAAACCTCTGTGCGTCGACCGTGGAAGCATCAAACTGAGTTAACGGTTTGCTACGTATATGCACGCAGCCTGCTGAACAAACGGACTGAGTTGGGTAATAATATTAACAATGATAATAATATGTTCTATTGATATAAGTATGAAACTTGGGCACTGTGGTAGAGTGTAACTCCATTATGGATAAGATTTTATTTTGATAAATCACACAGTGTTACACAGTAATATTAACTGATGACGTTTCGAGCACCAATTATTGCTCATAATCATATCAAGTTACTTACACAACTTTTTCCTTCATTTATATATATCTATGGAATTGACTGGATATTTAAATAAAAATCAATATGAGATAATGTACATTCAGAGATAATGATATGAGTGTTATTGATCAAATACAATTAGATGGGAAATAAGACGAATGTTCTTATAGTTATAATAAGTAACTTGTTAGGATGTTGTGGTGTGCTTAATTGAAATAGAATTTTGACATTATTTATTATCCTCTTCTGATTTGACTGGTGGTAATAATATCTTCCATATTTCTGGTATTTGCATTGAGTCACTTCTGTTACATGTGTTGGGTGTAGATTCAATGAACCAGGATTCAGTAATCAATCTCTCTGTCCACCTACATAGATTACTTCTTAGAATCTTAACCCTCTCCCACCTGCTACTGTGTGGTTGTGTGTTATTGCATGTAGTGCGATTGCTGAGCTTTTTTCTAACTGACTTATCTTCTCGGGGTCAACCATTCTTACCTTGGCTAAATTCTTATGTTCGGACAATCTGATTACCCCCGATCTACTAGTTTGACCTAAATAGTTGACCTCACAGTCATTACAAGGTAATTTGTAAATTATATTATTTTGTTTAATTGGGTCCATCGGGCCTTTTAGCCAACAGAGCTTGTCTCTGAGTGAGTTTGTGGGTTTGAATGCTACCCTAATTCCTGCTTTATTTAAAATCCTATGTAGGGTCTCAGATGTCCCCTCGTTATATGGTATAACAGTAGATGACTTATATTCTCTCTTATTTGTGTTATCATTGCTAGTTTCATTAGCCCTTAGCATGGGATGAGCTGTCTGTGGATGAACACTGGGAAGCGGTAAAAAAGATTATTCAAACAGTAATCTCGGGTACCGTCCCTTTAGTCACAACACAGCCCAAGAGAAAGTCATCATGGTTAAAGAGAGACACGCAGCGTATTCTGCAAGCAAAGCGGAAGGCTTGGTTTGCGTGGCGCATATGTAAAAGCCAGATCGACCATGGTGCATACCTGGAACTCAGGAACCGGTGCAATGCAAGAGTCAGGAGGGACAGGAGGTCATTCCAGACTGACCTTGCCAAAAAACTCATGGCAAACCCCAAGAATTTGTATCGATTCATGTCGGAAAGGAAACCAACCAACCAGGGGGCATGCGCCTTAGTAGGCCAAAACGGTCAATATCTCACTAGTTTGGAGATGGCTGAAACATTTAGTTGAGCCTTCGCCAAACAGCTAAACAGCAATGTGGGTATTACCGTTACGGATCAAAATGGTGGCATCACTATTTCACAGGAGGAAGAATAAACAGCCACCCCCAAATAAACCCTGCAATAGTACTGAGAAAGCTGCAGCGACTCAAACCTGGGAAGTCCCCAGGTTGTGATGACATCAGGCCATCTGTTCTGAAACAGTGCAGCGAAGCTCTCTGTAGGCCTTTATGCGACTTGTTCCAACACTCCATGGAACCGAGGAAACTGCCAAGGGAATGGAAAAGAAGCACCCTTTCTCCCATCTTCAAGGGTGGGGATAGGCAAAATCCCACCAGTCATAGACCAGTAGCACTACTACCAGTGGAAAAGAAAGATCCTGCGTCACTAACTTATTATCAGCTTGGGAAGACTGGAAATCATGCTGGGATATGAATGTTCCAGTCCATGTGACCTTTCTAGACTGTGAGAAGGCATTTGACACTGTTCACCATGACCTTCTCCTACACAAAATAAGCCAGGTAGGTTTAGGTAAACCACTTCTGTCATGGTTGAAGGACTACCTAACTGAAAGGCAATTTTGCACCAAGGTCAATCGATTCCGATCATCTTGGCACAGCTCGTCATCAGGAGTGTCGCAGGGTTCTATCCTGGGACCACTGATGTTCTTGATCTTTATCAATGATCTACCATGCCGTCCAAGCTGCCCGACTCCTCTATACGCTGATGACGTCAAGATATATATATTTCCTATCTATGTAGGACACACTAGTTGTACAGGCATGGATAAGTATTATTTAAATTACATGAATTTGATTTATAGTGAAATTACATGGTTGCTGTCCTCTCTGACGTTAGTTAGTGAGTACATTCTGATAGTTAGTCGTTCAATGGAGCACATAAAGAAATATAGAAATATTGTCTTCGCATTAACAAAAAAACCCAAGTATGTGTCGGATAAATTACAAATATTTGGGAAAAAATAAAGCTTGAAGTCAATTCCTCCATATAACTTTGTTGTGTGCGGCACCGTATCCTGTTTTATGTTCAAATTGGGTATTTATTTAAAATGAGTGGTTTATTTTTATGATTTGACATCATTTTTATTGCAATACCAGATGTAATAATACCAGATGTGAATTCAACTGAATGCAGATTAATATTGGTCATTGTCAAGCAGATTTGTTTTACTGCACCCAAGTCACCCATAGCCCGCCATTTGTCACTGCATGGTTGCTCCGTACGAGTAAGTTGATAAACACGTAGAAAGCTATATAAAAGCCATTTTAGATCGTTGACAGTGCTTGTATAAGATGCTGTACAGCGTCTTGCTATGGTGACAGTGGATTTCATCAAGGATGGTGAGCCATTACTAGCCAAACCTTGAGGGATGATATATGAGTGACTTCAATTGTTTCTTAGCTTCAGTCGGAATGTAGATCAATGCAACTTGTACTACAAGGCAAATACAGCAGAAATGTACCAGAGGGCAGGGAAAAAGTATGTGGATTGGGACATATATGTTTATATTCGTTGTACATTGTAATTTGATGAACAAATATTTATTTCTACTGAGTCTTTTTATGCATTTATGCTACTAGTTTATTTATAGTCTTAAGAGAAGTAAAGGTATTTAAGCGCGTTTAGGTACTGTAGTAGACTAATAGTTGATTCGTTCTAGGAATAAATAGCTTATTTATATAATCAGTAGAGTGAAACAGTCTGTACAGAGAGCGTTTGAAACTTATAACCGTATTGCAGTTCCTGACTTCTAGGGGCAGGTTGTTCCATATTTTAGAATACATGACTGTGAAGAAGTTTTCGTGGAGTGTTGACTTAAAGGCTTTTATTGTCACTGTGCAAGTTTGGTTACGCAGATCGTAAGAGCCTTCTTGTGCGAATTGCATGTCCTTATTGTCTGAGGATGATATTTTGTGTAGGACCTTATATAAGAATACTAGGTTTATAATCAGTCGTCTTGTCCAGAGTGGGTCAAGTTGTAGAATCATGCACCGTGAGGTGTAGTCTTTCTTACATTCGTAGCCAAGTAGTTTTGAGGTAAAATATCGTTGGATACTTTCTATTCTTAGCTTTTCACGTGTGTGAGTGCTGCTTATAATAAATGGACAGTATTCTAGTAGTGGCCTCACACAGGTTTTGTACAGAATGAGCTTTGCTTCATTGTCATGAAAGTTCCTGAGTATGCATCCTAAGAGCATCCTCGACTTTTGAGTCTGTGGTGCCACTTGCTCAGAAAATGTTAGGTTACTCGAGTACCTCAGACCTAAGTCAACGACACTTTGGAGTCTGGTTAGGTTAGCCGATTGAGGGTGCACCGAAGCAGATCCAGCCACATTTTTTAAGGTTGAATTGTAGGTTCCATAAAGACGACCAAGCAGTAACTTTATCTAGTTCTTTTCCTACAACATTCTGGAAGTACCCTAGGTCACCAGATTGGAATGTATAAGCTACTTTTAGGTCATCTGCAAAGATGAATGGTTTCCCATGAGAGAAGCAAGCGCATATGTCGTCAATATGTAGGGTAAATAGGAGGAGTCCAATGACACTACCTTGTACTACACCAGAGGTGATTGGGCTAGGTTTCTGAGTTACAGACCCGAGTTTAACTATTTGGGACCTATTTCTAAGGAATGATTTAAGCCATCCTAATAGTGGGTCACGTATTCCTAAGGATTTCAAATTATGTATTAGTAGTAAATAGTCAAATGACTTTGAGATGTCAAAGTAGATGACAAGTACTAGTTGTCGTCTGTCACGACTGCTGGTCACAAAGTTAAAGAAGTCTAAGTGGCATGTTAAACAAGATCTGGATTTTAGGAATCCATGTTGGTTCGGACTTATAATGTTGCAGCTAAGCATATGCTTCATTAGGTTATCTTTAACTAGTCTCTCCATAATTCTAGATGCTATAGGTGTGATATTAATTGGCCTGTAGTTACTGACTTCTGTTTTCGAGCCAGATTTGTGTTTAGGCATAATAAACGTTGTTTTCCACATATCAGGATAAGTTTGGGTTTCTAGGGACATTGTGAATATTTTAAGCAGTAGTAAGGGAATGTCAGGGCCACCATATTTATAAAAATAGGACGATATGCCGTCAGTACCGAAACCTTTTGAGCATTTCAGGGTTCTTATAGTTCGTTTAATGTTAGTATAAGTAAATCCAACAGTACTAATTAAGTTTGGTGTGTGTGGAGATGGAGTTTGTGCCACATTAGTAGCAGGGTGTATATTGAGTAACTGGACTGTGGGCTTAAGGTAGTTACCTGCAAAAGTTTTGTTAAATAATTCACACATGTCTGCAGAATTAGTGCATAGCCTACCTTCGTCTATGAGGAGGGAAATGCTGTGATTTTTGCGATTTATTCGATTCTTTAAGATATGGAGGGCGATAAAGGGTCCGGAGGACTCAGATAGACTGCAGGCAGATCTAAGGCTTCTGGAAGACCGGGCGGTGACCAGTGGCACGACTTTCAACCTGAAAAAGTGCAAAGTGGTGAAGTTACGCATCTGTAGACTGCAGAATGCAAGTTACACCTTGTGCAATGAAAGCTTGTCCTGCTCAACGTTGGAACGTGACTTAGGTCTAGTTCCAATGGAGAAAATGGAATCAAGCGTAAATTACACGGGGGATGTAGCGAGGGCATATGCGGTCATACACTTTACACATAGACAATTAGGTGCACTCACTCCTGAGCTCTTTCTAAGGTTGTATAAAACATACGTCAGATCGCATCTTGAAGTGCATAATATCATTGCACCCCCACTGCTTAGAAGAGACGTCAACCTCTTGGAAAGAGTCCAACGACGGGCAACAAAAAGAGTGGTTGGTCTTCCAAATAAACCATATGATGAAAGGCTGAAGAAATTAGGCCTATTCACACTTAGCTACCGTCGCCTTAGGGGGGATTTAATTACTGCCTACAAAATAACAAATGATCGGAATCACCCAAACAAAGGTGTTCTGCCATTGAGTAGGTATAGGCTCCCTCGTGGAAATCCTAGAAGGATAGCTCATCAGAGGGCAAGGACCCGGGTACGCTCCCACTTCAATTCCCTGTGGGTTTGCCGTCCCTGGAATTCCTTACCGGCAGATGTAGCTATGGCACCACCTGTGGACGCCTTTAAGCGAAGGCTGGACAACCATGCAGCGACACAAGGACTGCATCCAAATGGCCTATCCCCTTAAAATCGCATACACCATTCAAAGGTAGACAATTAGACTGGTCGTTTTAATTCTTTACATTCTCTTCCGTCTTACTCTCCAGACAGCTTTAACTACACCTATTATTATTATCATTATTACTGGTATATATATATATATATACCGGTTGACTGACTGTTGTTACGTTTTCTTATTCTTTTTCTGTCTGTCAGTCTGAATACCTTTACTAATTATATCTATTATTATTATTATCTCTTTTCTACTGACGACGATACCGAAGGACCAACTGTTGAAAGGATCAACTCCATTCACAGTAGCAACAGTCTTAACACACCTCATACTACAAACCACATATAATTAATCCCTGCACTACTCCTTTTGGAGTCAACCAAAGCTACGGCAGCCGAGTGGCGGGACGAGCTACGCAGACGTTTACCGAAGATCAGGAACCTCTACCTCACAATCAGGAGGCGAGCACAAAGAAATCAAATTGGTTTATACTAGCTCGTAAAAACGATATTGGATATTGGATTCAGCAACTGGTGGATTTTTTATTCTTTTCGGTCTGGAACCAGAATGACTGCAAACTAATCCAAACAAAATGTCGGATGAAGCACTCAGGAGCACAATGTTACCGTCGGATTAGTCAGTGGGGTCCGAAATGCAGCTGTCAGCATATTTATGTTATTTCATAGATATCCAGGTTTACTGGCTCTGCATAATCGAATCCGGATGTAATTGTCATCACGAAAACATGGCTCACACCCGATGTCACTGATAACAAATCTGACCTGCCAAACTTCATAGTACATAGGGTGGACTGACTAAGCCGCAAAGGAGGTGGCGTAGTCATCTCCCTCAAGAAATGTTTAACTGTGTGTGGCATCGAAGCACCCACTCACGAAGGTGGATAGTGCGAGCTTCTACGCTGTAGACTGAAATGCATACGCTGGGATATTGACATCACTGCCATATACCACAGTCCTAACTGCAATGCTGTGTGAATAATCTCTTTTTCCACTTTCCAGTGTTCATCCACAGATAACTCGTCCCGTTCTAAGGGCCATTCTGCATCGGACAAAAGCCTCCGCATTTCAGCATAGTCGCTTATTATAGCACAGACATGATCGCATAAAATCTCACTGCAAGTGCTCACGGAGAACAAGATTGAATCCTATGACTCCATGGTCACTACTTCCTAGAGGAGTCATGATCTGGACCTTTTCGACGAGTAGTTGGTCACTGGTTGGAATGTAGTTTAGTTTCAATGACTTTTCACTAGGGCTCCATCTAGTGTCGTCTCCAACATTCTCAGCCAGTCCTGTATTTCGAATGGATCGCAGTAGACTTCGGCCGAATTTTCCCTTAGCATACCCCAAGCTAAGATTCAGTGATCGGGCATTGAAATCTCCAGCTATGGTGATTCGGTCACAGCCGAAGTCCCGTATCCCTGTGGTGGTGCTGAGCAGTAGCTGGTTATGCTCTGCCCCACAGGTGGTTGGTAAGTAGATGCCATCCAGTAAATGCTTGGTGTAGCCTACGGTGAAATGGCTTCATACGGAGTCTGGGAGTTCGATAAGGGGTGGGTCCGTTGCGCGTGCACATTTAAGTCGCCTGTCAAAGTATACGGCTACTCCCTTCTCCCCTTTTATTCTTGTCTCTCCTAACCAGAATTATATCGTTGTCGGCGATAGTGGGGGTTAGCCAGGTTTCAATAAAAATGATTATTTGAGTGTGTGGGTGTGACTGGAGGTTTCTGAGTCCACCTAACTTCTCTCTCAGCCCTCTCACATTTCTAGAAAGGCTCTGAGGTGGTGACATTGTGGGGTAGTTGACACTACGTTGGCTACTGGTAGAGGATTTGACATTGGGACTAGTCGGCCGATTTCGATGGAACCGGCCCGTTGTCATTTTTTCCTTGGATTCGGGTAGGACGCTTGAGTGACACTGACTGTCGCCCTCAGTATGGCATCTCTGTAGTGTCACTAAGGCTTGGGGACGTTTTAGCCCTCAGTTTGCTGCCCCCTCATGGTTCGAGGACCGCTTTTGCAGCATCGGGTGTGTCCTCCTAGTCTCATACCACCGTCGGAGTACTAGAGACAACTGTCCCCGGGAGTTGAAATCGACACCTAGCAGTCTCGGGGAGCTTATCAATGTAAGATGAGTGGGACGAGGTGGCTGGAAAATCGAGATTGCTCAAGAAGCACCAAGGACCGTCCAAGATGACAGCCATCTCCACTGCTGTACATCATGCACGTATTTTTCACAGGCAGTGCCAACTTCCAGCTCCGGAACACCGTGTATGACCATGGAGGTAGAGGGCACAGGATCTCGTGACTCCTTTTCTACTTGCCTGTTAGCACATGGCCTATCATGTCTCACTCTTATACTGGAATTCCTAGCTCTCCGATCGCTAGTACTTGAGCCACTTACAGTATTACTTCAGCCTCTTCGGCAGAGTCTAGTGTCTCCCTTGATGGAGGTGGCTCACCCTGAGGTGTCTGGACACCCCTGTACAGCCTGCACAATTTCGCTGAATCGATGTTCATAGCTCATTTATCTCACAAATTGCACCACCCTTCCTGATCAAACGGCGCCCTTTGTTCAAGCAAACTGTCACTGCACATGGGTACATTAAACAGAATAGGGGAATTCGACCGACTGACCTCAGACTTAGGTGTGATTTTTGGCTGTTTGCCCTCCTTTGTAGGATCAGTCACTTTAAATTTCATCGATTTCTGACTAGTGCTAGCTATGTTGTCATGCTTTCTAATGGGTGCAAGTGGTGATATAGCAATTCCATCTTCCCCTGATGTTCTGCGTGTAACATTGGGAGTTTTCAAATGATGAGGATTGATATTCCCAGTCAGTTGGCCTGGAGTATCCTCCTTACGGCTTTTGCCAAGTTTTGGTGATAATAATAAAAATCTATATTTTCATATAAGCATTAATTTACATGAAAATGCGTACCATTTTTACAGGCACGATCAAGTATGATATAATGTCAAATAGTAGATTGTCTACAAGTTTATAATGTTTCAACAGCTAAATATTTGACATATATATATAAATACACTCATTGTCTGAGCCAGGCCGTATGATTATTGAATTGTGCAGTAGTCCTCCAGGTTGCGCGGGAAAATCGACTTCGTTTCAGATTTTCAGATTTATTGGTTGAGGATAGAAGGCTTGGAGCCTATGTTAATCCTTTTCTGGTAAATTTCTGTGGTTGTCCAAACTCTTCTTGAACGAATCAATTGAGGTTGCAGACACCACTTCTTCTGGGAGTCGGTTTCAAGAGTTTATGACTCGGTGTGAGAACCAGTACTCAACAGCAATAAGATTTCTTCTTGGCTTTGGAACTCTCCTGCTATGTCCTCTAAGGTGTTCCAACCTGGTGAGAAGGGAAAGAGAGAATAGGTCAGATCCATAGTCATTATTTAAAATGTTAAACATTGTGATTAGATCTCCTCTCTGCCTACGGTATGACAAGCAGAAGAGATTTAAACTGTCTAGTCTTTCCTCGTATGATAAATTAGTCGTTTCGAGAACCATACGCGTTGTCTTCCTTTGAATCCTTTTTAGAATGAGTGAGTCCCCTTTTAGACAAGGGCTGGCGGCCTGGATGCAGTTTTCCAGTCTTGACCTCACCAGAGATGTATATAAGGAGGTGAATATATCTCTGGTGATTCTAGTGAAGGCTCTACGAATTGTCCATAATGACCTGAAACTACGTGCAGCCACCGCGCGACAGTGTGCTGTAGCTTTTAAGTCGTGGCCAACTATGACACCTAAGTCCAAGTGAGTCTGAACTGATGGAAGTGTAATTCCCTCTAGTTCACAGGAGCTCGTGCTTGCTTGTCCAATGCGCATGGTTGCACATTTTGCCACATTTATCGGGGGCATCCATTCTATGGACCACTCTGACAGTTTGTTGAGGTCTTCTTGCAACATGGACGTGTCACTGTTGCCCTTCAGCTCTCTCCAAATTTTTAAGTCATCTGCGTATAGGACCATAGGGGAGTCGGTGAGCAGAGATAACTCATTGATATACAAAATAAATAGGAGAGGTCCGAGTACTGTGCCTTGTGTCACTCCGCTGCGTACTGCTGTCCAAGAGGAGAGTTTCGAGTTGATCCTAACCCTCTGCCTCCTATCTACGAGGAACTCCCTGAGCCAGTTTAGTAAGCTGCCTTTGATACCAAGACTTTCCAACTTCATGAGTAGTCTTTTGTGGGGTACTTTATCAAAGGCTTTGCTGAAGTCTATGAAGACGACGTCAACGGGTCTTCTGTTGTCCCTGGATTTAACCCAGCTTTCTCTTGCAGTGAGAAGATTTGACAGGCATGAGAGGTTCCTTCGGAAGCCATGCTGTGCTCTTGATAATAAGCTTCTATTTTCTAGATATGCCATTATGCTTTTCTTGATGATTCTTTCCAGTGCCTTAATTAAAGTGCTGGTGAGACTGATAGGCCTGTAATTTGAAGGGCTTTGTCTTGATCCTTCTTTGTGGATGGGGTTACTATGGCGTCTTTCCAGTCACGCAGTAACACTCCATTTTGGAGAGAAAGCTTGAAGATCGTAGTCAAAGGGCCGGCTATTTGGGCTGATAGCTCCTTGAGAAGCCTTGGATGAAGATTACCAAGACACATTGATTTCCCTGCATCTAGTTTCCTTAGGCAGTTGAGCACGATGCCTTGGTCGATGTCAACGGAATCGATCCCATGTTCTTCTGATGCAGCCAGAGCTGATTATATAGGCAGTGGCGACTCCTGAGTGAAGACTTGAGAGAAGTAGTTTGCCATTGCTTCTGCTTTTTCTTGATCTTCTTCAATTGTATCATTGTCATTGGGTGTTTTATTCCTGAAGTTCATGTACGAGAAAATTTTCTTAGGTCGTGCCTTTGCATTTTGAGCCAGGTGTGCTTCGAATTTCATCCTTGATTGGCGGATTTCTGCAATAGCTTTGTTTCTAGCAGTGTTATATAATTGCCTGGCCTCAGAAGTCTCAAGTGTGGCAAACAAGTTCCAACATTTGTGTTTACGTCTGAGTAACTTACGAATCTCTCGGTTTATCCAAGGAGGGCAATGTTTCCGACCCTTTGGGACAGACCGAGGGGTGAAAGGTTCAGTTACTTGGGCGTAAAGTTGTTTAAATTGGTTCCATGCGGCTTCTACTTGAGACTCTGGGTTGATGTACCAGTTTACTGAGTTGGCTGCTGAGACGATTGCATTTATATCAGCTTTCCAAACGTTTGGTCGAGATAGGGTTTGGCCCTTGCTGCCGCTACCGTGAACTTGAAAGTGAGCACAGCATGGTCACTTCTTCCTAAAGGAGGAAGATGTTGTATGAGATCCACATCCTCACCATGGGAGAACACTAGGTCCAGAGTTGAGGAGGAGTGCTGCGAGTCATAGCGCGTGGGCTTAAAGATATGTTGGACTAGGGTTAACTATAAGCTAGATTCCAGCAGTTTATAATCAAAGGAGTTGACTGAGGGTGGAGTTGTTAGGCTCGTCGCCAACTACGAGATTTCGACATTCCGAAGTCCGGGAGCTTAGCTTCTCCATTAGGAAGTCATCTGCACTGCAGTCAGGACTGCGGTACACTGCAATGTCTTGGCCCATGCATTTAAGTCTGCAGCGTAGAAGTTCGCAAGACTCACTTTCGTGAGCGAGTGCTTCGATGCTACGCACGGTTAAGCATTTCTTGAGGTAGATGACTACGCCACCTCCTTTGCGGTTTCGGTCGGTCCACCCTATGCACTTCGAAGTTTGGCAGGTTAACTTCGTTGTCAGTAACATCGGGTGTGAGCCATGTCTCTGTGATAACAAATACATCCGGGTTTCCGGAGTCTATCATGTTAACCAGCTCAGTCCGTTTATTTAACAGGCTGCGGGCGTTTGTGTAACAAACCGTCAATTCAGTTTGGTGCTTCCCCGGCCTACCCGTAGAGGTTTCGGGATCATTAAACTGCGAACTTGGACAACCCGAAAACCCTTAATCTTAAGGTTCTTTTGGCTGCTTCGGCGTCGTTCGCTTAATTCTAGGGCCGCAGACTGTCTTTTGACACGGTCTGCTAGGCTTCAGTCGGCGCGGACATATGTGCCTGATCCTTTAAGAATATGAGAGTTGCTTAAAATAGCATCCCTCTCTTCTTCAGAGTTTAGTACGACTTTGAGGAGACGTACAGGCTGACTTACTGTAGGGTCAGGCTTTTGGCCTATTCTATATACGCTATGTATAGTAATGCCTGATACTGTTTGTGGCAGTAGCTTGTCTAAAAGGGGCTTAACCAAGTTAAGGTCATGCTCAAATCTAGTCTTGGAATCGGGGGCCAGTGACTCTTCCACTTTGTGGAGAATGAGCGACCTGTCAGAGAGATCAGGTTTGCTTGCGGTGGCTTTCTTGCTCTGCGGCGTAAGTGTGTTTCTGTCCTTCGTGGGCGGTGTAGCAAATGTGTTATCCTTATCTCGCGTTTTGCGAGAGACTACGTTACGCCATTCATTGACGTTCTCCTTGCTAATCGTAGTAGGATTTATATACCTGCTGCCCACCGGTGTGGATGAGGCTTGATCCACTAGTCCCTGGGCGATTTGAGCTGCAGGTTTTTGACCCCTAGTGCGCCTCTTCTTTGTGGCAGTCTTTCCATTACTGTCACTGGAGGGCTTATCCAGTATCGTGGGGGCAGCCCGGGCGTCTGCAATGTGGTGACTACTCTTCTGTGCTGAAGGGCACTCATTGACAGAGACGCATCGGGGACATGTGCTGTTTTGTCGATGATGCTAGTCGCATCTTCGGTGTCTGAGAAGTAGTCAGTGCGTCGGTGGCACAGTGGTTAGGACTCTCGCCGACCATGCACATGGTCCGGGGTTCGATCCTCTGCCGACGCACACCCGATATCTATGGTCGGCTACCGATATCCATGCTGAAAATTCCATACTTGTACCGAAAATACGATGTGGCATCAAGCTGTAACCAAAAAATTTAAAAAAACTTAAAAAATTAAATTCTCCTGTGATGGAAGACCCTTGCAGTCCATGAGCTTTAAAGCCCCACTGAGAGTTGCAATGGCTTCTGTAATACGGAGTTTGGTAGTACTACAACAGTCATTGCACAACCAGTTTGCTAGAGGTTTGCAGCAGCGTTTGTATGCTGCAGGAGTTAGGTTTGTGCACATACTGTGAAACCATCTCTTGCAGTTATCACACTGCATTCCCTCATCCACTGGGAATTGGCACATAACCCTTCCGCAGCGGTTTTCTACGGGCACACTGTCTAGAGTGAACTGGGGAAGAAGGTTAAATATGACTTTATATGTATATAGACCTTTATAAATCAGTAATAAAAACCAATGAGTGCTCAAATATATATATATAATTATTATGTCATGAGACACAACTTCCTATAATTTAAATAGACTCAGATCTGAAAAGTAAACTATTTTTGATCAGAATAAACTGATTTAAAGTTAATCTGTAGACTTTTGGAGCGTATAACACAACAAAAGCCAAAACTAAACAAGAGCTTGTAAAATTCACTCTCTTTTCAAAGTTCGCGCGGTAGCGAAGGTTTCGTTTTCAACCCGTGGTTGTAGGCCGATTCAGATCCAGTTGATAAGGATAGAAGGCTCTTGTGGCCTGTGTTAATCCCTGCAAAATATATCTCTGCAGAGATCTAACTTCTCTTTGAAAGCGTTCACCGATGGAGCTGATACTACTGAATCAGGTAAGGAGTTCCAGTCTTTGACCACTCTGTGAGAGAACCTAAATTCTGCACGTATTTTAATCGTCCTCTGTTTGAGCACCTTTTTGCGGTGACTCCGAAATGTATCCTAGAAGGGGAGAAAAGTTTAGAAAGGTCAGCTCCTAAATCACCCTTAAGTATACGGTATGCCAAAATTAAGTCACCTCTCTTCCTTCGGTATGATAACGGGAAGAGATTTAAACGCTCCATCCTCTTATCATAAGGAAGGTGTGAGATACCGTAAACTAATTTCGTTCCTACTCTCTGCACTCTTTCCAGGATATGTGCCCCCTTTTTGAAGCATGGACCCACCGCTTGCACTCAGTATTCTAGATGAGGCCTGACACATGTTGCGTAGAGTATTTGGAACATGCCCTCGTCTAATCGTCTGAAAGCCCTTGGAAGTGCCCATAGCATTCGAAAAGCCTTGGCTGCAGCTGCATTGCAATTTGCAGTTGTTTTCAAATCATTGCTGACAATGATTCCTAGGTCCTTCTGTTCGTCAACATCAGGTAGTTCTGTGTCCCCTAGGGAGTACGACGTATAAGACTTCTGACCTAAGTGTATTATCGCGCTTTTCCTAGAATTCATTTCCAAACTCCACAGGTTCGACCACTCAGCTAATTTATCTGGATCACTTTGTAGGGCCAACCTATCCTCGTTATTATTTACAGTTTCCCATATCTTAATGTCGTCTGCAAATAACAATGAAGATGAAGTAAGAATCCCCGGTAGCTCAATAACGTATAACAGGAATAGCAAGGGGCATAATACAGTTCTCTGAGGCACTCCACTGGATACTGCTTTCCACCCTGATAGTACACCGTTAACTCTAACTTTCTGTCTTCCATCCATTCGGTGATCCCTAAACCACTCACATAGGCATTGGTCTAGTCCGAAACCTTTAAGTTTACTAAGGAGACCTAAGTGGGATACTTTGTCGAATGCCTTGCTAAGATCAATAAAAACCACGTCCAACAGAAGGTTTTTATCTCTGGCCTCGACCCAATCCTCCCTAGCTAACAGTAAGTTTGTCAAGCAGGATTGTCCTGATCGGAATCCATGCTGTTCAACTGCCAGTAAGCCATGTGTTTCAACATAAGCTAATAGCTGTTCCCTTATAATAGTTTCCATTACTTTTGCTATAATGCATGTCAGACTTACCGGCCGGTAGTTAGATACCAAATGCCTGTCCCCCTCTTTGAAGATAGGGCTTAAAATGGCATGCTTCCAGTCCCTGGGTAGCTTAGCCTGGGTCAGTGACATTTGGAAAATCTCCGCAAGCGGAGTACATATTATATCCACCAAGGAAATTGACAGTTTAGGGTGAAGTCCATCAGGCCCAGGTGATTTACCTGGCTTCAGTTTAGACAGTAGTTTGAGGACCTTTGTGAGCTCTACCACAATTGAGGGCATTTGAGTGACGCCGGCAGTGACCTCGCCATATCCCTGGGTGGTACGATCAGACGAGAAGACGTCACAGAAGTATTCAGAGAGGTTTTTAGCCTTTCCTTCGTCTGACTCAGCCACTTCTCCACTAATGCTTATGAGTGACGGCATACCATTGCTAGTTTTAGTCCTACGTTTATTACACGAGAAGAGCCTCTTTGGGTAATGAACACAATCTAGTGCAAGCCGTCCCTAGTACTCTATACGATTCTTGTTAATCGCTTACTTACAGAGATTTAGAATTTTGCGGTAGTCTTTCTGGACATTCCCTTCCTGTCATAATAAATTGGTCCCATAAGTTTTTTCGCCGTCTTAATAGCCTCCTTATTTCACTCGTAATCCAAGGTGGCTTGTGCGATAGCTTTCGAGGAGTGTACCAAGGTATGAAAGGTGAAGTGACACAATCTAATGTATTCCTAAATCCTACCCAAGCTTCCTCGACAGTCCGACTTGTATCTACTGACCATTCAACTGCAGTTGGTTCTTTCCGGATTCCTTGTATATCCGCTTTCCAAATGTTTGGACGAGCAGATTTTGGCCTGTGTATGTGAGAATGAATCTTAAACGTAAAAGCAATGACTATGTGGTCACTGCTGCCAAGCGTCGGGAGGCTGAGTGGTCGAACCTGTGGAGTTTGGAAATGAATTCTAGGAAAAGCGCGATAATACACTTAGGTCAGAAGTCTTATACGTCGTACTCCCTAGGGGACACAGAACTACCTGATGTTGACGAACAGAAGGACCTAGGAATCATTGTCAGCAATGATTTGAAAACAACTGCAAATTGCAATGCAGCTGCAGCCAAGGCTTTTCGAATGCTATGGGCACTTCCAAGGGCTTTCAGACGATTAGACGAGGGCATGTTCCAAATACTCTACGCAACATGTGTCAGGCCTCATCTAGAATACTGAGTGCAAGCGGTGGGTCCATGCTTCAAAAAGGGGGCACATATCCTGGAAAGAGTGCAGAGAGTAGGAACGAAATTAGTTTACGGTATCTCACACCTTCCTTATGATAAGAGGATGGAGCGTTTAAATCTCTTCCCGTTATCATACCGAAGGAAGAGAGGTGACTTAATTTTGGCATACCGTATACTTAAGGGTGATTTAGGAGCTGACCTTTCTAAACTTTTCTCCCCTTCTAGGATACATTTCGGAGTCACCGCAAAAAGGTGCTCAAACAGAGGACGATTAAAATACGTGCAGAATTTAGGTTCTCTCACAGAGTGGTCAAAGACTGGAACTCCTTACCTGATTCAGTAGTATCAGCTCCATCGGTGAACGCTTTCAAAGAGAAGTTAGATCTCTGCAGAGATATATTTTGCAGGGATTAACACAGGCCACAAGAGCCTTCTATCCTTATCAACTGGATCTGAATCGGCCTACAACCACGGGTTGAAAACGAAACCTTCGCTACCGCGCGAACTTTGAAAAGAGAGTGAATTTTACAAGCTCTTGTTTAGTTTTGGCTTTTGTTGTGTTATACGCTCCAAAAGTCTACAGATTAACTTTAAATCAGTTTATTCTGATCAAAAATAGTTTACTTTTCAGATCTGAGTCTATTTAAATTATAGGAAGTTGTGTCTCATGACATAATAATTATATATATATATTTGAGCACTCATTGGTTTTTATTACTGATTTATAAAGGTCTATATACATATAAAGTCATATTTAACCTTCTTCCCCAGTTCACTCTAGACAGTGTGCCCGTAGAAAACCGCTGCGGAAGGGTTATGTGCCAATTCCCAGTGGATGAGGGAATGCAGTGTGATAACTGCAAGAGATGGTTTCACAGTATGTGCACAAACCTAACTCCTGCAGCATACAAACGCTGCTGCAAACCTCTAGCAAACTGGTTGTGCAATGACTGTTGTAGTACTACCAAACTCCGTATTACAGAAGCCATTGCAACTCTCAGTGGGGCTTTAAAGCTCATGGACTGCAAGGGTCTTCCATCACAGGAGAATTTAATTTTTTAAGTTTTTTTAAATTTTTTGGTTACAGCTTGATGCCACATCGTATTTTCGGTACAAGTATGGAATTTTCAGCATGGATATCGGTAGCCGACCATAGATATCGGGTGTGCGTCGGCAGAGGATCGAACCCCGGACCATGTGCATGGTCGGCGAGAGTCCTAACCACTGTGCCACCGACGCACTGACTACTTCTCAGACACCGAAGATGCGACTAGCATCATCGACAAAACAGCACATGTCCCCGATGCGTCTCTGTCAATGAGTGCCCTTCAGCACAGAAGAGTAGTCACCACATTGCAGACGCCCGGGCTGCCCCCACGATACTGGATAAGCCCTCCAGTGACAGTAATGGAAAGACTGCCACAAAGAAGAGGCGCACTAGGGGTCAAAAACCTGCAGCTCAAATCGCCCAGGGACTAGTGGATCAAGCCTCATCCACACCGGTGGGCAGCAGGTATATAAATCCTACTACGATTAGCAAGGAGAACGTCAATGAATGGCGTAACGTAGTCTCTCGCAAAACGCGAGATAAGGATAACACATTTGCTACACCGCCCACGAAGGACAGAAACACACTTACGCCGCAGAGCAAGAAAGCCACCGCAAGCAAACCTGATCTCTCTGACAGGTCGCTCATTCTCCACAAAGTGGAAGAGTCACTGGCCCCCGATTCCAAGACTAGATTTGAGCATGACCTTAACTTGGTTAAGCCCCTTTTAGACAAGCTACTGCCACAAACAGTATCAGGCATTACTATACATAGCGTATATAGAATAGGCCAAAAGCCTGACCCTACAGTAAGTCAGCCTGTACGTCTCCTCAAAGTCGTACTAAACTCTGAAGAAGAGAGGGATGCTATTTTAAGCAACTCTCATATTCTTAAAGGATCAGGCACATATGTCCGCGCCGACTGAAGCCTAGCAGACCGTGTCAAAAGACAGTCTGCGGCCCTAGAATTAAGCGAACGACGCCGAAGCAGCCAAAAGAACCTTAAGATTAAGGGTTTTCGGGTTGTCCAAGTTCGCAGTTTAATGATCCCGAAACCTCTACGGGTAGGCCGGGGAAGCACCAAACTGAATTGACGGTTTGTTACACAAACGCCCGCAGCCTGTTAAATAAACGGACTGAGCTGGTTAACATGATAGACTCCGGAAACCCGGATGTATTTGTTATCACAGAGACATGGCTCACACCCGATGTTACTGACAACGAAGTTAACCTGCCAAACTTCGAAGTGCATAGGGTGGACCGACCGAAACCGCAAAGGAGGTGGCGTAGTCATCTACCTCAAGAAATGCTTAACCGTGCGTAGCATCGAAGCACTCGCTCACGAAAGTGAGTCTTGCGAACTTCTACGCTGCAGACTTAAATGCATGGGCCAAGACATTGCAGTGTACCGCAGTCCTGACTGCAGTGCAGATGACTTCCTAATGGAGAAGCTAAGCTCCCGGACTTCGGAACGTCGAAATCTCGTAGTTGGCGACGAGCCTAACAACTCCACCCTCAGTCAACTCCTTTGATTATAAACTGCTGGAATCTAGCTTATAGTTAACCCTAGTCCAACATATCTTTAAGCCCACGCGCTATGACTCACAGCACTCCTCCTCAACTCTGGACCTAGTGTTCTCCCATGGTGAGGATGTGGATCTCATACAACATCTTCCTCCTTTAGGAAGAAGTGACCATGCTGTGCTCACTTTCAAGTTCACGGTAGCGGCAGCAAGGGCCAAACCCTATCTCGACCAAACGTTTGGAAAGCTGATATAAATGCAATCGTCTCAGCAGCCAACTCAGTAAACTGGTACATCAACCCAGAGTCTCAAGTAGAAGCCGCATGGAACCAATTTAAACAACTTTACGCCCAAGTAACTGAACCTTTCACCCCTCGGTCTGTCCCAAAGGGTCGGAAACATTGCCCTCCTTGGATAAACCGAGAGATTCGTAAGTTACTCAGACGTAAACACAAATGTTGGAACTTGTTTGCCACACTTGAGACTTCTGAGGCCAGGCAATTATATAACACTGCTAGAAACAAAGCTATTGCAGAAATCCGCCAATCAAGGATGAAATTCGAAGCACACCTGGCTCAAAATGCAAAGGCACGACCTAAGAAAATTTTCTCGTACATGAACTTCAGGAATAAAACACCCAATGACAATGATACAATTGAAGAAGATCAAGAAAAAGCAGAAGCAATGGCAAACTACTTCTCTCAAGTCTTCACTCAGGAGTCGCCACTGCCTATATAATCAGCTCTGGCTGCATCAGAAGAACATGGGATCGATTCCGTTGACATCGACCAAGGCATCGTGCTCAACTGCCTAAGGAAACTAGATGCAGGGAAATCAATGTGTCTTGGTAATCTTCATCCAAGGCTTCTCAAGGAGCTATCAGCCCAAATAGCCGGCCCTTTGACTACGATCTTCAAGCTTTCTCTCCAAAATGGAGTGTTACTGCGTGACTGGAAAGACGCCATAGTAACCCCATCCACAAAGAAGGATCAAGACAAAGCCCTTCAAATTACAGGCCTATCAGTCTCACCAGCACTTTAATTAAGGCACTGGAAAGAATCATCAAGAAAAGCATAATGGCATATCTAGAAAATAGAAGCTTATTATCAAGAGCACAGCATGGCTTCCGAAGGAACCTCTCATGCCTGTCAAATCTTCTCACTGCAAGAGAAAGCTGGGTTAAATCCAGGGACAACAGAAGACCCGTTGACGTCGTCTTCATAGACTTCAGCAAAGCCTTTGATAAAGTACCCCACAAAAGACTACTCATGAAGTTGGAAAGTCTTGGTATCAAAGGCAGCTTACTAAACTGGCTCAGGGAGTTCCTCGTAGATAGGAGGCAGAGGGTTAGGATCAACTCGAAACTCTCCTCTTGGACAGCAGTACGCAGCGGAGTGACACAAGGCACAGTACTCGGACCTCTCCTATTTATTTTGTATATCAATGAGTTATCTCTGCTCACCGACTCCCCTATGGTCCTATACGCAGATGACTTAAAAATTTGGAGAGAGCTGAAGGGCAACAGTGACACGTCCATGTTGCAAGAAGACCTCAACAAACTGTCAGAGTGGTCCATAGAATGGATGCCCCCGATAAATGTGGCAAAATGTGCAACCATGCGCATTGGACAAGCAAGCACGAGCTCCTGTGAACTAGAGGGAATTACACTTCCATCAGTTCAGACTCACTTGGACTTAGGTGTCATAGTTGGCCACGACTTAAAAGCTACAGCACACTGTCGCGCGGTGGCTGCACGTAGTTTCAGGTCATTATGGACAATTCGTAGAGCCTTCACTAGAATCACCAGAGATATATTCACCTCCTTATATACATCTCTGGTGAGGTCAAGACTGGAAAACTGCATCCAGGCCGCCAGCCCTTGTCTAAAAGGGGACTCACTCATTCTAAAAAGGATTCAAAGGAAGACAACGCGTATGGTTCTCGAAACGACTAATTTATCATACGAGGAAAGACTAGACAGTTTAAATCTCTTCTGCTTGTCATACCGTAGGCAGAGAGGAGATCTAATCACAATGTTTAACATTTTAAATAATGACTATGGATCTGACCTATTCTCTCTTTCCCTTCTCACCAGGTTGGAACACCTTAGAGGACATAGCAGGAGAGTTCCAAAGCCAAGAAGAAATCTTATTGCTGTTGAGTACTGGTTCTCACACCGAGTCATAAACTCTTGAAACCGACTCCCAGAAGAAGTGGTGTCTGCAACCTCAATTGATTCGTTCAAGAAGAGTTTGGACAACCACAGAAATTTACCAGAAAAGGATTAACATAGGCTCCAAGCCTTCTATCCTCAACCAATAAATCTGAAAATCTGAAACGAAGTCGATTTTCCCGCGCAACCTGGAGGACTACTGCACAATTCAATAATCATACGGCCTGGCTCAGACAATGAGTGTATTTATATATATATGTCAAATATTTAGCTGTTGAAACATTATAAACTTGTAGACAATCTACTATTTGACATTATATCATACTTGATCGTGCCTGTAAAAATGGTACGCATTTTCATGTAAATTAATGCTTATATGAAAATATAGATTTTTATTATTATCACCAAAACTTGGCAAAAGCCGTAAGAAGGATACTCCAGGCCAACCGACTGGGAATATCAATCCTCATCAATTGAAAACTCCCAATGTTACACGCAGAACATCAGGGGAAGATGGAATTGCTAAATCACCACTTGCACCCATTAAAAAGCATGACAACATAGCTAGCACTAGTCAGAACTCGATGAAATTTAAAGTGACTGATCCTACAAAGGAGGGCAAACAGCCAAAAATCACACCTAAGTCTGAGGTCAGTCGGTCGAATTCCCTTATTCTGTTTAATGTACCCATGTGCAGTGACAGTTTGCTTGAACAAAGGGCGCCGTTTGATCAGGAAGGGTGGTGCAATTTGTGAGATAAATGAGCTATGAACATCGATTCAGCGAAATTGTGCAGGCTGTACAGGGGTGTCCAGACACCTCAGGGTGAGCCACCTCCATCAAGGGAGACACTAGACTCTGCCGAAGAGGCTGAAGTAATACTGTAAGTGGCTCAAGTATTAGCGATCGGAGAGCTAGGAATTCCAGTATAAGAGTGAGACATGATAGGCCATGTGCTAACAGGCAAGTAGAAAAGGAGTCACGAGATCCTGTGCCCTCTACCTCCATGGTCATACACGGTGTTCCGGAGCTGGAAGTTGGCACTGCCTGTGAAAAATACGTGCATGATGTACAGCAGTGGAGATGGCTGTCATCTTGGACGGTCCTTGGTGCTTCTTGAGCAATCTCGATTTTCCAGCCACCTCGTCCCACTCATCTTACATTGATAAGCTCCCCGAGACTGCTAGGTGTCGATTTCAACTCCCGGGGACAGTTGTCTCTAGTACTCCGACGGTGGTATGAGACTAGGAGGACACACCCGATGCTGCGAAAGCGGACCTCGGACCATAAGGAGGCAGCAAACTGAGGGCTAAAACGTCCACAAACCTCAGTGACACTACAGAGATGCCATGCTGAGGGCGACGGTCAGTGTCACTCAGGCGTCCTACCCGAATCCAAGGAAGAAATGGTAACGGGCATGTTCCATCGGAATCGGCCGACTAGACCCAATATCAAATCCTCTACCGGTAGCCAACGTAGTGACAACTACCCCATAATGTCACCACCTCAGAGCCTTTCTAGAAATGTGACAGGGCTGAGAGAAGGTAGGTGAACTCAGAAACCTCCAGTCACAACCGCACACTCAAATAACCATTTTTATTGAAACCTGGCTAACCCTCACTATCACCGACAACGAAATCAGTATAAGTGATATAATTCTGGTTAGGAGAGACAAGGATAAAAGGGAGAAGGGAGTTGCCGCATACTTTGACAGGCGACTTAAATGTGTACGCGCAACGGACCCACCCCTTATCGAACTCCCAGACTCCGTATGGAGCCATTTCACCGTAGGCCACACCAAGCATTTACTGGATGGCATCTACTTACCAACCACCTGTGGGGCAGAGCATAACCAGCTACTGCTCAGCACCACCACAGGGATACGGACTTCGGCTGTGACCGAATCACCATAGCTGGAGATTTCAATGCCCGATCACTGAATCTTAGCTTGGGGTATGCTAAGGGAAAATTCGGCCAAAGTCTACTGCGATCCATTCGAAATACAGGACTGGCTGAGAATGTTGTAGACGACACTAGGTGGAGCCCTAGTGAAAAGTCATTGAAACTAAACTACATTCCAACCAGTGACCAACTACTCGTCGAAAAGGTCCGGATCATGACTCCTCTAGGAAGTAGTGATCATGCAGTCATAAGATTCGACCTTTTTCACCGTGAGCACTTGCAGTGAGATTTTATGCGATCATGTCTGTGCTATGCTATGCTGAAATGCGGAGGCTTTTGTCCGATGCAGAATGGCCCTTAGAACGGGACGAGTTATCTGTGGATGAACACTGGAAAGTGGAAAAAGAGATTATTCACACAGCATTGCAGTTAGGACTGTGGTATATGGCAGTGATGTCAATATCCCAGCGTATGCATTTCAGTCTACAGCGTAGAAGCTCGCACTATCCACCTTCGTGAGTGGGTGCTTCGATGCCACACACAGTTAAGCATTTCTTGAGGTAGATGACTACGCCACCTCCTTTGCGGCTTAGTCAGTCCACCCTATGTACTTCGAAGTTTGGCAGGTCAGATCTGTTATCAGTGATATCGGGTGTGAGCCGTGTTTTCGTGATGACAATTACATCCGGATTTCCGGAGTCTATGCAGAGCCAGTAAACCTGGATATCTATGAAATAACATAAATATGCTGACAGCTGCATTTCGGACCCCACTGACTAATCCGACGGTAACATTGTGCTCCTGAGTGCTTCATCCGACATTTTGTTTGGATTAGTTTGCAGTCATTCTGGTTCCAGACCGAAAAGAATAAAAAATCCACCAGTTGCTGAATCCAATATCCAATATCGTTTTTACGAGCTAGTATAAACCAATTTGATTTCTTTGTGCTCGCCTCCTGATTGTGAGGTAGAGGTTCCTGATCTTCGGTAAACGTCTGCGTAGCTCGTCCCGCCACTCGGCTGCCGTAGCTTTGGTTGACTCCAAAAGGAGTAGTGCAGGGATTAATTATATGTGGTTTGTAGTATGAGGTGTGTTAAGACTGTTGCTACTGTGAATGGAGTTGATCCTTTCAACAGTTGGTCCTTCGGTATCGTCGTCAGTAGAAAAGAGATAATAATAATAATAGATATAATTAGTAAAGGTATTCAGACTGACAGACAGAAAAAGAATAAGAAAACGTAACAACAGTCAGTCAACCGGTATATATATATATACCAGTAATAATGATAATAATAATAGGTGTAGTTAAAGCTGTCTGGAGAGTAAGACGGAAGAGAATGTAAAGAATTAAAACGACCAGTCTAATTGTCTACCTTTGAATGGTGTATGCGATTTTAAGGGGATAGGCCATTTGGATGCAGTCCTTGTGTCGCTGCATGGTTGTCCAGCCTTCGCTTAAAGGCGTCCACAGGTGGTGCCATAGCTACATCTGCCGGTAAGGAATTCCAGGGACGGCAAACCCACAGGGAATTGAAGTGGGAGCGTACCCGGGTCCTTGCCCTCTGATGAGCTATCCTTCTAGGATTTCCACGAGGGAGCCTATACCTACTCAATGGCAGAACACCTTTGTTTGGGTGATTCCGATCATTTGTTATTTTGTAGGCAGTAATTAAATCCCCCCTAAGGCGACGGTAGCTAAGTGTGAATAGGCCTAATTTCTTCAGCCTTTCATCATATGGTTTATTTGGAAGACCAACCACTCTTTTTGTTGCCCGTCGTTGGACTCTTTCCAAGAGGTTGACGTCTCTTCTAAGCAGTGGGGGTGCAATGATATTATGCACTTCAAGATGCGATCTGACGTATGTTTTATACAACCTTAGAAAGAGCTCAGGAGTGAGTGCACCTAATTGTCTATGTGTAAAGTGTATGACCGCATATGCCCTCGCTACATCCCCCGTGTAATTTACGCTTGATTCCATTTTCTCCATTGGAACTAGACCTAAGTCACGTTCCAACGTTGAGCAGGACAAGCTTTCATTGCACAAGGTGTAACTTGCATTCTGCAGTCTACAGATGCGTAACTTCACCACTTTGCACTTTTTCAGGTTGAAAGTCGTGCCACTGGTCACCGCCCGGTCTTCCAGAAGCCTTAGATCTGCCTGCAGTCTATCTGAGTCCTCCGGACCCTTTATCGCCCTCCATATCTTAAAGAATCGAATAAATCGCAAAAATCACAGCATTTCCCTCCTCATAGACGAAGGTAGGCTATGCACTAATTCTGCAGACATGTGTGAATTATTTAACAAAACTTTTGCAGGTAACTACCTTAAGCCCACAGTCCAGTTACTCAATATACACCCTGCTACTAATGTGGCACAAACTCCATCTCCACACACACCAAACTTAATTAGTACTGTTGGATTTACTTATACTAACATTAAACGAACTATAAGAACCCT
Source organism: Trichobilharzia szidati (assembly GCA_944472155.2). Taxonomy (NCBI): domain Eukaryota; kingdom Metazoa; phylum Platyhelminthes; class Trematoda; order Strigeidida; family Schistosomatidae; genus Trichobilharzia; species Trichobilharzia szidati. Next base: position 184,511,880 of record OX235271.1, on the reverse strand, counting down.
GAAATGCTCAAAAGGTTTCGGTACTGACGGCATATCGTCCTATTTTTATAAATATGGTGGCCCTGACATTCCCTTACTACTGCTTAAAATATTCACAATGTCCCTAGAAACCCAAACTTATCCTGATATGTGGAAAACAACGTTTATAATGCCTAAACACAAATCTGGCTCGAAAACAGAAGTCAGTAACTACAGGCCAATTAATATCACACCTATAGCATCTAGAATTATGGAGAGACTAGTTAAAGATAACCTAATGAAGCATATGCTTAGCTGCAACATTATAAGTCCGAACCAACATGGATTCCTAAAATCCAGATCCTGTTTAACATGCCACTTAGACTTCTTTAACTTTGTGACCAGCAGTCGTGACAGACGACAACTAGTACTTGTCATCTACTTTGACATCTCAAAGTCATTTGACTATTTACTACTAATACATAATTTGAAATCCTTAGGAATACGTGACCCACTATTAGGATGGCTTAAATCATTCCTTAGCAATAGGTCCCAAATAGTTAAACTTGGATCTATAACTTCCAAACCTAGCCCAATCACCTCTGGTGTAGTACAAGGTAGTGTCATTGGACTCCTCCTATTTACACTATATATTAACGACATATGCGCTTGCTTCTCTCATGGGAAACCATTCATCTTTGCAGATGACCTAAAAGTAGCTTGTACATTCCAATCTGATGACCTAGGGTACTTCCAGAATGTTGTACAAAAAGAATTAGATAAAGTGACTGCTTGGTCGTCTTTATGGAATCTACAATTTAACCTGAACAAATGTGGCTGGATCTGCTTCGGTGCACCCTCAATCGGCTAACCTAACCAGACTCCAAAGTGTCGTTGACTTAGGTCTGAGGTACTCGAGTAACCTAACATTTTCTGAGCAAGTGGCACCACAGACTCAAAAGTCGAGGATGCTCTTAGGATGCATACTCAGGAACTTTCATGACAATGAAGCAAAGCTCATTCTGTACAAAACCTGTGTGAGGCCACTACTAGAATACTGTCCATTTATTATAAGCAGCACTCACACACGTGAAAAGCTAAGAATAGAAAGTATCCAACGATATTTTACCTCAAAACTACTTGGCTACGAATGTAAGAAAGACTACACCTCACGGTGCATGATTCTACAACTTGACCCACTCTGGACAAGACGACTGATTATAAACCTAGTATTCTTATATAAGGTCCTACACAAAATATCATCCTCAGACAATAAGGACATGCAATTCGCACAAGAAGGCTCTTACGATCTGCGTAACCAAACTTGCACAGTGACAATAAAAGCCTTTAAGTCAACACTCCACGAAAACTTCTTCACAGTCATGTATTCTAAAATATGGAACAACCTGCCCCTAGAAGTCAGGAACTGCAATACGGTTATAAGTTTCAAACGCTCTCTGTACAGACTGTTTCACTCTACTGATTATATAAATAAGCTATTTATTCCTAGAACGAATCAACTATTAGTCTACTACAGTACCTAAACGCGCTTAAATACCTTTACTTCTCTTAAGACTATAAATAAACTAGTAGCATAAATGCATAAAAAGACTCAGTAGAAATAAATATTTGTTCATCAAATTACAATGTACAACGAATATAAACATATATGTCCCAATCCACATACTTTTTCCCTGCCCTCTGGTACATTTCTGCTGTATTTGCCTTGTAGTACAAGTTGCATTGATCTACATTCCGACTGAAGCTAAGAAACAATTGAAGTCACTCATATATCATCCCTCAAGGTTTGGCTAGTAATGGCTCACCATCCTTGATGAAATCCACTGTCACCATAGCAAGACGCTGTACAGCATCTTATACAAGCACTGTCAACGATCTAAAATGGCTTTTATATAGCTTTCTACGTGTTTATCAACTTACTCGTACGGAGCAACCATGCAGTGACAAATGGCGGGCTATGGGTGACTTGGGTGCAGTAAAACAAATCTGCTTGACAATGACCAATATTAATCTGCATTCAGTTGAATTCACATCTGGTATTATTACATCTGGTATTGCAATAAAAATGATGTCAAATCATAAAAATAAACCACTCATTTTAAATAAATACCCAATTTGAACATAAAACAGGATACGGTGCCGCACACAACAAAGTTATATGGAGGAATTGACTTCAAGCTTTATTTTTTCCCAAATATTTGTAATTTATCCGACACATACTTGGGTTTTTTTGTTAATGCGAAGACAATATTTCTATATTTCTTTATGTGCTCCATTGAACGACTAACTATCAGAATGTACTCACTAACTAACGTCAGAGAGGACAGCAACCATGTAATTTCACTATAAATCAAATTCATGTAATTTAAATAATACTTATCCATGCCTGTACAACTAGTGTGTCCTACATAGATAGGAAATATATATATCTTGACGTCATCAGCGTATAGAGGAGTCGGGCAGCTTGGACGGCATGGTAGATCATTGATAAAGATCAAGAACATCAGTGGTCCCAGGATAGAACCCTGCGACACTCCTGATGACGAGCTGTGCCAAGATGATCGGAATCGATTGACCTTGGTGCAAAATTGCCTTTCAGTTAGGTAGTCCTTCAACCATGACAGAAGTGGTTTACCCAAACCTACCTGGCTTATTTTGTGTAGGAGAAGGTCATGGTGAACACTTCTGCCCTGTGAAACGGCAGCAGGGATCGCGGTCGTTGTTAATCCGGGCCCCAACCGATCCGGCATGATATTTTGAGAATTTGTTTGAATCATAGTATTGGATTGGGTAGCTGCTTTTTGTCTAACCGCTATTTAGACGACCTTTCTGGCATGGTGGGACCTACAGTAAGATGAGTTCCAGCCAGTGTAGCCCGTTGGGTCATTGCGATACGCAAGCCCGACCACCACGTCAAGGTAGCAACTATCGGTTGGGAAGTTGTAGAGCACGTTGACCGCTTCACTTGTTTGGGAATTACCATCCGCCCCAACGGGTTGATCTTTGACGAAATCTGAGCACGAATACAGGGGGCTAGTTTCGCATATGCCAGTTTACGCTGTCTCTGGCTTAATAGAGGTGATATCCGGCTGGCTGTCGACCAAGGGGTGTGTGCACCACTCAGCAGCAATTCGCTCTGTCCTCCTCTATGGCTGTGAGACCTGGCCATTGAGAGTGGAAGACATGAAAAGATTAGCTGTCGTCGATCATAGGTGTCTGCGTTCTATCTCCCGCGTGAAGTGGCATTATAAAATGAGCAATACAGACTTTAGTCGTCGAGTGCTAGGTAAGGAGGGAAAATCAGTCGACGAGACTGTGAAATTACACCGACTGAGATGGTTAGGACATGTGTTACGTAGATCTAGTCATCGCCTTCCTCGATCGACGGGCAATCTTAGCTGATATAGGGTCAGGCTGGAAAAGAGCTAGTGGCGGTCAAACGAAAACATGGCACCAGTCAATGAAATCTACAACAGTTAGTATAAGCCACGTAGGAAGGTGTAGACTGGCTTCCTGGTTGGGTTCCTAGGGATGGTGAAACCAATGGTTGGAAACAATTGGTGACATGGTCCATAACCGTTCTCAATGGCGCAGATGCATCCACTCCTTGTGACTCATGATTTCCAGTGAAACTGTATTGCTCTTCGTTATTACTATTACTGTGCGTCGGTGACACAGTGGTTAGGACTGTCGCCGACCATGCAAATGGTCCGGGGTTCGATCCCCTGCCGGCGCACACCCGATATCTATGGTTGGCCTGAATTTGGGCTACCGATATCCATGCTGAAAATTCCACACTTGTACTGAAAATACGGTGTGGAATCAAGCTGTAAATCAAAAAAAAATAAATAAATATCTCTGCCTACTGTCTTTAATTTGCGTTTCTCCCACTTTTTTCTCTTGCTTTGTGTGCTACATGGGATGTGGCAACTTGAACTGCCACACATATGTGCAAAGTTCTACGTTGAAAACCGATCGACCAACCGCCTACGCCAGAGATGGTGTAAACTGGTATATGCCAAACGAGCCTTCTGTATCCGTGGTGCAATTTTGCCAGCGATCACCACACTGACGTTGGCTAATGCAGCTTCCCGAATAAGTGAAGCAATCAACGTGCTCTATCACTTCACTCCCTATTTCTAAGCGAGGAGTCAATGTAGCCCAATCCTGCACCATCATCTTACATTTGATAGAAGCGAATCGCATGCAATACATTCTCAGATTGCTGCTCAAGGTGTTCCAGCCCGAATCTATATCAGCTGACATCACCCATCCATGGAGGAAGGCGATGGCTAGCCTTACGTAACACATATCCTAACCATCTCAGTTTATGTAGCTTCACGGCCTCGTAGATTGATTTCCCCTCCTTACCTAGCACTCGACGCGTAAGCTCAGTATTCCTTACCCTGCTATACCGCTTCACACGGGATATAGAACGCAGACACCTATGACCAAAGACAGCCAACCTTTTCATGTCCTACTTGAGGCCGGTCACACTCGGTCTGTTTGAACTGACTTTTTGGTCTGGTTTCGTATTGGTAACTTACTGCTGGTTACGGACTACAGCAGGGCGAGTCGAGATGTACAATTTTTGGGGTCCACCTTTCCTAACCTCCTCTCTCCATAGAGGAGAGACAGAGACAGCATAGCTAGCTGGCCTGCTGGTCATCTGAGGGAAACACCTTACTGCTGTACATCCTTGTTCCCCAGCAGTACGAGTTTGTCCACAGATCCCCAGAATAGTGTAAAAAAAGTTTACACTATGCTAGTAACTGCTTTTAGTCTAATTGCTATCCTAACAATCTTCCTGTCATGGTGGGACCTGTAGGAACGTTAGTTCCAGCCAGTGTAGCTTGTTGGTGGTTCATTGTGATATGCAAGCCCAAACACCACGTGAAGGTGACAGCTATCGGTCGGGTGTTTGAAACAAACGACTAGAAAGTGTGAAATAACTTGTCAATGTAGAAGTTTGCAGACATTTTCAGCATCAGTTCAAGTTGACACACCTCAAGAAGGCACACAAAGTTACAGACAGTTGATGTAATGACACTAAAAGGGATGAAGCGCTAGGTGATGTGTTCAAAGAAATGCTTAGAATTTCGAAGACATACACACACACGCACTTCGCACAGATAGATAGACAGATAGACATGTACTCTGATTAGCCAAACTAGGACGGGAACAAAATCAAGCAACATCTGTAGTGCAGTATAGCTTGAATTATGCTTACATGAATTAAAATTCGCACACAAAATTCAGCGGAACATCTGGAATGCATTCCATGTCATTTTACCGGTTGGTGAACAGGCTTCTACTGGTAAACGTGAGAATTATTCTCATTATCAGAGGCGTTCCCCACATAACTAGCATATCTCCATGGCGTTTTTCTTTCCGTTTCAGTGGTAATATCTTCCGTGGCTATTTTCAGCGCCTGAGAGATGTTTAATTAGCCGAAACACAAAGCAGCGAGTTTAGGCATCATCGTGATGGCAGATGCCACATTGAAATTAACACTTTCCAATGACCTGGGGGAAGAAGATAATAATGGCAATGACGCAACTACTACTATTACTAGTCAGTTACGTCATGTTAATTTCAGAAAGAGGAGGAATAAAATTCCAGCATGCTCACCACTGATCATAATTTACAGCCATATCTGTTAAAGTTTAGAGCCATTGATTTGATTTCCCGGAACCTACCCAGACCGATGTTATACCCTAACGAATACTAACCTGACATAATTATCGTTTACTCCACGGTGCCACATTATGTCCCTTATGCAGAAAGCACTATTTAATCGTATGTGTAATAGCCTTAAGCAGATTGTTATTTATCAGAATGGACAGGGAGAAGTCAGGAAGTTGCAAAGAACTAACAACAACCTTGCGGTCTTTAGAGAAGCCTTATTTCAGTTGTGAAGCACCTTTACTCGCCACTTTCATGGCTTTTTCTAAGTGTGGTCAGTGTTAATCTAGTTGGGAGAATTAGTAGCCAGTTTTGAGTCTAACTAGCATTAATACTGCGCAGCGTCATCACTTTCTACCAGATTCCAGGATCAACCTGTTGAGAACAAGGTGATTAAGAAACTGTTTAATTACTGCGTCTTTTGATACACGGTATAATCTTACAATATTTCGCAAATAACCGTGAAAACATTTGTTTCAACGGTTAATGAAGACCGCTTGTCAAGAATTACATAAAAATAAGGAATTCAAACATGGATAGTTCCTATACAACCACTGGAAAATTCTATATTACAAAAATCTGCAAGGAAACAGATCTCTAGTTACAAGTCTATGATTTTCAACATATTTTAAGTTTGTGGACAAACTAAGCATGTTCACTAATACAAACAAATTAGTTCGAAAAGTGCGGAGACAACTAAGCTGATTATGTTGAAGTAATTTGGTGGATGATGACTAGCAGTGGAATCTTGATTGGGACTCGTCAGATGGATGTACCTGGATTCTTCAGTGACTGATGTTGTTCCAGCCTGGATTCTACTACTGGTCACCACTCACTAAACCACTTCAAGTTAGTCCCCAGACATCATTGAAACGTCCGCACTAGGAGCTGACATGTCTGCAGATACTGGACACTTCTGTCTGGTCAGTCAAGAAGGGAAATCAGAATTGAAATAGAAGTGAGCTAATCATGTTTAGTGCCCGGAACAATCTGGATTCACGAAAAGCAAATCATGTGCTGATCAAATTGCAACTGTACGCATCGTCACCAGAGAAAGAAGCTTAGAATGGCAGTCAAACTTCACTCTTCCACAAATTCATCGAGTTCAAAAAGGCCTTCGACAGACAACATTGACCGAGAATTAATTTGGAAACTGCCTCAATACTATGCGTGCAGTGCTCCAAGTCTTCATCGACCTCATTCAAACAGCTGTCTATATGACAATGTCACATGTCAGGTGATCCAGAAAGGAAAACTCAGCATGGTGTTCGAAGTGAATACAGGATTAAGACAAGACTGCCTATTATCACCGATGATATTCTTAACTGTAGTGGACTGAATTATGCGGAAGACTGTGAACAGGAAGTGAGAAGCAGGACCACCGATAAGATGACTCTAGAAGATCTGGATTTCCCGCGTCGATGATTTATGTCTAATGTCACAAAATCTCAAACTTACAGGCGAAAACCTGGCTAAAGAGGCAGGCAGCCAAGACAGGAACTTCAGGTGAACATAGATAACATAGAGGTGATGAAAATAACCAACCAACAGCAATAACAACAATAACCAGCACCAATCACCATCAACGGGAGAGATTTGAAAGAGATTTCTTCCTCCTTCGCTTATCTAGGCAGCCAGCATTGTTTCAGTCACAGGTAGTCGTAACGGATGAATTTGTCAAAGCGGGACAAAATCGGAAATGCGGACCATAAACTTGGTCAGTGTGTCACGAGCAGGATTTCGAACAGGCTACTGCTGCCCACTTTGATGGCTCCAAACTGAGGATCAAATGGAAGGCGGGCCAGACAGAATTAGCAACTAGGAATTCTGGATGAGAACAAACCAACCAAGAGCCGATTGCTCAACAAGTATGTAGGAGAAAATGAAGAAGGATTGGGAATACGTTGAGGAGAACGTCAAATGACATCGAGCTCAATGCAGGCCAACACTCGAGTGGAATCCGAATAGAAAGTGGCGAGGTAGTTGTCGTAGGGTGACATGGGATGATCATTTGGCGAGGAGGAGATGAGAGATTATGGGGAGTCACGTGGCCAGGTGAAGTGGACGGCAGATAATAAAACAAGTGGAAGATGTATTGTTGAAGCCCCACATTCCACACGGAACCCAAGCGGAAAATAAATAAAATAATGTTTTGTAAAATTTTTCCTTTTTATTTGAAGTAAAAGCTGATATAAATACCTGATATTATTCAATAATTTTCACAACCCTGAATATTTATTTTAGGCATTTGACGATTTCATGATCATTCTCATTAAGTCTGTCAGCCAAAGTTGACGTCAATACTTTCACATTTGTTATCTTAGTCACACAATCATTTTCTCCGCATTGTATGAAAAATATTCTTGATAATCCTTCACTAGTACTGCTATGCTTTGTGTGATGCTATTATTCTTTTTCTTTTATCATCGTTATGGCTCTTTGTCATCCCGTGAACCAACATCCATCGTATTCTACCTAATTTATTCTCTTTACTATTTATGCTGTCTCTTATACCACTGACTATTTTCACTTTTGTTGATTATAAACTCACTAATGCGTCACTTAATTATGTTATCTTATTTGATTCAAAGCTCTGATCGATTATATATTTCATATGCATTACAACGATGATTGATTCTCACTGGTTATTATACCATCTTCTACTTCTAATACAATACACTCTCTGATAAAATTTCAGTTTTCCTTTTACTGGCGATTAAATGTTGATGTTAATGCATTAATAACTGCGGAACGTGAATAAGAACTTATTGAAAGCAAATGCAGATACGTCTTGCTGACTGACGAGTGCCAGCAAATACTAAACCTAGGTGAACGTCTTCCTGTTGATTACCTGCACTAATCTAATAACAACAGATCACAGGAGACTGTAATGTCAAGCCATCCGGCATGGTAGGCACATTGTGAACTTGACTGACAGAATTCACTCTGCACCAAAGCCAAACACTAGACGCATGATACTAGTTACTTGCTAACTAGTGTCCAATCAAAATATCCAGTACAGTTCTACAGGAGGTCAATTGTGAGCCCGAATAGCTTAGTGATTTCGTTTTAAACTACAGTACTGGGTGACACGGGTTTTGATCTCAGGAGTGACATTGGTTCCATTGAGGATACAGATACGCCTTGGTGATGAGTGCCAATGAACAGGAAATCTAAATTGACATTAACTCCATTATGGATAAGATTTTATTTTGATAAATCACACAGTGTCGTTATACAGTAATATTAACTGATGACCACTTTTCGAGCACAAACTATTGCTGCTCATAATCATATCAAGTTACTCACACAACTTTTTACTTCATTTATATACATGTCTGGAATTGACTAGATATTTGAATAAAAATCAATATAAGATAATGTACATTCAGAAATAATAATACGAGTGTTATTGACGAGTGCTTTTATAGTCATAATGAGTTACTTGTTAGAATGTTGTGATGTGTTTGAATTGAAATAGAATTTTAAGATTATTTATTATCCTCTTCTGATTTGACCGGCGGTAATAATATCTTCCATATTTCTGGTATTTGCATTGAGTCATTTCTGTTGCATGTGTTGTGTTGGGTGTAGACTGGATGAACAAGGATTCCGTAATCAACCTCTCTCTCCACCTACCTATATTACATTTTAGAATTTTAACCCTATTGTGTGGTTGTTTGTTAATGCGTGAAGTGCAATTGCTGAGCTTTTTTCTAAATTACTTATCTTCTCGAGGTCAACCATTATCCTATATTGATTACCCTATATTGATTCTTATTCAATTATCTAGTCAGTTCCACTCATGTAATGCAAATGAAGGAAAAAGTTGTGTGAGTAACTTGATATGATTATGAGCAGCAATAGTTTGTGCTCGAAACGTGGTCATCAGTTAATATTACTGTACTACAACACTGTGTGGTTTATCAAAATAAAATCTTATCCATAATGGAGTTATACTCTACCACAGTGCGCAAGTTTTATACTTATATAAATTGACATTAGTCAAGGATTATCATCCTTGTTGATAGCTTGGTTCGGAAGGGTGATTTAGAGTGGATTTTAGACAGTGAGCAATGTGAACGAAAAACTCCCACATTTGGCCACGCCAATGTGCATATATATATCAGTTCACCTGCTCCTGAGAATCTAGGTACATTGGTCTTTGTATGTGCATCCTTTGAAAAGGTATTAGAGAGCATTACCTAACATACCTGTAAAGAGAAGTCACTGGTTCAGTCAAAAGCGGCCTAATTGAACAGCTTATCAAAAAACCTGTCACAGCATCTCAGTCGACTCATTATTCAGAGTCATTTACAAAGTAAACAAAAATCTATCAAAGGCAGTATTTTTCTGACATATGCATCAAAAAACCGGGGCTATCTGTTCAAAAGAAACTAGTCCAGCCTCTACACAAGGCTTGGATCTAGATCCCTTTAACATCGTATCTTTCGTTTTTTGTTTTTCTATTTCCTTCATATTTTTCATTATCAATTTTAAAATAAGGATCATTTCAGTTTGTTCCCAAACTCATTCCGTTCACACCTACATTCGCTTAAAATATTCCTACATACTACAAAGCTATCACCTAATCTCGTGTAATTTTGTCTCTAGGTCCTTTGTAATCTATATTCACACCTTTCAAAGCTCATACCAAGCAGAAAGTTAGTATCACCTTGAATCGCCTGCGTTATTATGTAGAATTAAATAATAGGCGCATCTGTGCAAACTTATGTGTGAAAATGTTATTGCCCAGCAACTTTTGAGGATGTAACCGCCGAAAAGACATCTGCTTACTAAGCCTCTTGTTCTTTTCTCTCTAATCTCCTGAAGGGTATTTTCCACGATTATCAATTTTCTAACACAGTATACGCAAAAGTGACCGGCTACGTATCCAGTATTACTATTCAAATTAAGAATTAGTAGAATTGAAAAAATGAAGTTTTAACAAATGATGGTCAAAGGTTTCAGATTGATCTGTACATATGTAAACATAAGTGATAAATGTGCATTAGAAATTTTAATTTGTCTATAAAACAGAAGTTAATTGGTGGATAGTGACTAGCAGTGGAATCCAGGATGCGCATTTCGTCCTATTTGTGACTCTCCAACTGGACGTATCTGCGTATCCTGGATTCAACTGCTAGTCACCATCCACCAATTAACTTCTAATTACATGCTCAGACATCGTCGAAGCATCTGCACAAGAAGCCGACAGACATGTCAACCTGAGACCGAACACTTCGGTCCAATCAATCGACGGGAAAATCTGCAATTGAGTTAAATGTCCATAAAACAGTTTGACATTGATAATTAACAAACAACGAGGGAGATCATCACAGTGTAAGATTTCATGTGAATTTCGATGGACATAGATACTATTTCCCAAAACAAAATTGATTTATATTGTATGGGTTGCAGGGAAATTTATGTTCCTACTGATCTGACCGATGAACACATTAAGTCTTCATGCGAACTCTGTTTCTATTTTATTCTTTTAACATTGTTTGAAAAATAATTTCCCTTTTCTTTTGTTATTTTCACTTTCATAAATGAATAAATAAATAAATGTTTACATATGCATATATATGTATATATAAGACAATAGTATTCTTATTTAAATACTCATTATCACGCTATGCCACTGATGATTGGGGCTAACTGTATACAATCAAAATAAAACTAGGTCGTTTCGATAGTCGAATCACAGCATTTCAATCTATAACAAAGTCATGTTAAAGTTAACATTGTAGAAAACAATTGCAAATTGAAATTTCCAAGAGTTGGTTTGTAGGGATTTGGCCTTTTTCAAGTATAATCACGGATTGTGGTGAATTAGAGAATCAATGGAAATCACCAGGATGTACTGGACAGTTGTTTCTTCCTAGTACTTGGGGCTGTTCATCAGTCCCCACCCACCGAAGTTTGAACCCAGAGCCTCACGATTACTAGGCTACCTTGTAGACAATTCACCACTGGGCTTCGACCTATTATATATATATATATATATGTACTCACGAAATTCGAAGGTTTTTTCAAACATTTTCATTATATTCAAACTACACTCGCGCAATTCCTCGGAAAACGGGAGTATATTTATCTCTTCTGCACTAAATGACGTTTACTAAAAATTGCAACAGTTAAATACCGAGTTGTTCACACACACACACACACTTAATTCATATTTGAGAAGTTAGATAAGCACCGTTCAGATCACAGAAACATTTTTTCAAACTAATAACAGTTTAAATTCTCACTAAAACTTGTCGGCATTTCCGTGTTTATTACTTAAATTTGTGATACCCTTAGCCTTTCCTACAGTGATCTGTTTGTACTTATGTTAACAACATCCTATTTCACACATTATTTGTTAACAAAATAATTAGAAACTTTTATTTTGTGGTAACCTCATCATGAACTTCAGAGATACGTAATAACTGTGTGGTCAACCGTTAGTTTGTATCAAGTTTGACCATGGATACATATCAGTTAGAGAAATTCTGAAAACCAGAAAGTAATTGATAACTGTTTCACCCAATTTCGGCACTCTCAGGCAGTACGCATCACACTCCCCGGGGTTTTAAGGATCTTCTGGTTACAAGTTAAGCTCGTTGACCTTTCAGTCACCAGAACCCTATTCAATGACCCATAAATTCAAACTCCTACTGCTGAAGACTCAAGAACTAGGACGAAATAGTTGTTAAGTACTCCGTGGTGGTTTTCAATGGTCCTCTAACTGATATCAATCCGTGGTCAAACTTCAGACAAATCAAATCCCTATAAAGTGCTCTGGAAAATCAATTCAATACTCTCTAGTAACTGGCTGTCTGCATTTCTAGTGAGAAATCATGATCATTGGGGTTCATCTGGTCGGGAGTGAGGATAAATACTCGCCGCGCTGGTGTTCATGCTAAAATCATGAAATAGTAGGAATTAGAATTCATGGATCATTGAACTGAGTCCAGGTAGCTGGATGGTCTACGAGCTTGCTCTGTCAGCAGAAGCTCCTATTTTCGAACCCTGATGAGTGCGTGCTGACGAAGAGTCCCAAACTAGTACGAAGCAGCTGTCAGGTGCTCCCTGTTATTTTCCAAAATTGAAGCAAATTATATAGAATAAATATAATAAAAGCTTTTAGGGAATCTGACGTACAAATTATTGTCTGAATACACATATTCCAGCCTACAGTCTATGTTATCAGACTGGTAAGATCAGCCATTTACTGTCCTAGGTAGGCAAAAATTATAATCCACCCTTTTTTGTCACGCAATTCTACTTCTTATCTAGTCTATGAATTTGTCTAGATCAGCTTTTATATTTGTGTTATCTTTATTCCTGTCTGAGGTGTTTTGTTTTTAAACCGGATTTAATTTTTCCCATATATGTGTATATTATTTATTTAGGCTTTCAATTCATCATTTCACAGTAGATAATTCATAGCTATAGTTTGAGGCATGCTCACCATGCGTAATGTCCTAATTCAATTATTTATTCAGGACAATAGTAATTAAAAGCGAATAGTTGCTTTCAAGACAATGCCTTTTCAAGCATTTCATTTATAAATCCATTAGTTAAGGCCTACAATGGTCAGCGAAAAGGCAAAAAAATAGAATTATATCAGAAAGTGTATTGTATGTAGTACATGTGAAAGGTGGTCAATGAGATTTGATTGTCGTTTAAATTCACAAAAAAAGTATAGCCAATAAGAACATATATGAGATACTATGAAATGAAATATTTCAATGATGTGTCTGAGTATTTACAATCAATAAAGACTACAGATTTCAAGGGGTGAGTTGTAGTCAGCGGTGTGAGAGAAAATATGAATAATAAGGAGAGAAATGAACCAATAAATGGTATAGACTAGATGTAAGTTCAAGATAAGATTTTTGGGTCACTGGATCAGGTCCCATTGGTTGAATGGTCCATGAGATTGAATTGTAAACGGAAGGTACTGGATTCGGAATTCCAGCGGTGGGTGAGTACCACTGAAGAGTCCCAAACTAGTACTATCCAGTACTCCCTGTTGGTTTCTCATTGGTTCTCCAACTGATATCAAATCAACTTGAAATAGAAAGGATGATGAAATAATAACGATGGTGTGATGTAAACACAAAAGTATTCTGACTGGACACTAGTAACTAGTGTGATGTAACTAGTCCTCTGTTTGGTGCAGACGGATTTCTGCCAGTCAGGTTTACAGTGTAGCCATCATTCTAGGTAGCTCGCCATCATGGTGCACATTGATTTGATGATATTAGATGGTTGGAGGCAATCGACAGGAAGCCTTAAACCAGGGTTTCGTGCTAGTTGGCACTCACCAGTCAGCAAGGCGTATCTGCAACCTTACTGGGACTCATGTCTCTTCTGACATTCGAACCCACGTCACCCAGTGCTGCAGCCAGGGACATTACAGAAGACCTAGCTCCTCTTTCGTGAAACATATTATAGAGACAGGACATAAAATTGACGTTAACAGATCTTTTAAACCTATCTATAAAACGTGTTTAGGGCGTATCCGAAAGTTTGTGGAAGCCCTAGCTGGCAATTAGAAAGTTTAAACCACCTTTTTGCGTTTAAAAGCAATTCGCCATCACATTGAACCTCCCTTTGTAAACCTTTTTTTGATACCATGGCAGATGCATTATTACCTCCCTTCTTTGGTTTAGTGGCCTTCATTGTTATTTTGATCTTCAATATGTCCTTCTAACTTTGTGGTGAGAGCTGGCTGCTAGCCAAAGTTGGTAGACAGCAATTGAAGTCAGTGTTTATGTCCCCAATATTGGTGGTGAGAAAATGAGAACAGAGGCTTTGCGTAGGCGGATACAGTTAGCATATGGATGATCTGACACAGCCACAAAGAGATGCAAGGTTAACTTTCTGTGAGTAACAACCAATCAAAAGACTGTATTTTCTACTAACAATAATCTCCAATAATGTACATGAAAATCTATAAATATGTGTTGATTTTCCTTAATAAACGATCTGGTTTGACCTAAGTAGTTTTGTAACAACAGAAGACAAAGGCCAGGCAACAGATCGTTTATTAAGGAAAATCAACACATATTTATAGATTTTCATGTACATTATTATAGACTATTGTTAGCACAAAAACACAGTCTTCTGATTGGTTTTTTCTCATTTGAAGTTAATCTTTCATCTCTTTGTGGTTGTTTCTTGAATGTTAGATCATCCATATGTTAAGTGTATCCACCTACGCAAAGCCTTTGTTCTTATTTTTCTCACGACCAATATTGGGGACGTAAACATTGACGTAAATTAATGTCTACCGATTTGCTTAGCAGCCAGCTCTCATCACAGTTTATTTTCACACCTCTTAACTCTCTGTTAATATCATATTTATTCCAATGACAAGTCCGTGTGTGATTCAGATTTGTCGAAATGTGTTCCACAAATACATTACACGATTCAGACAAATTACGTCCAAATTCATAAAGGGAACTAATTGTCTTAAAAGTTAAATTCTATGTTATCAAATTTCACACAACGTTACGTAACGTCTTCATTTTATTCGATTTGCCTACTAATCCAATGATTGCACACCCCTTCCAAGTTCTATACATCCTACATTGTTGAAAAGAATCTCTTCCTTGAATCACTTGTTTTGATTTTCCATATGTTACAATGGAAATCTGTCGTGAATTTTAATGGTTACGCAACATTTTCCCATATGAATTCTGATTTGTTGTTCAAGGCTACTGTGACTTTGGCTGTGACCCTTGAGCTTCACAGCGATTATTGTATCCTTAACGGAAAATAACTTAGGCTTTGAGTTCTTAGCAGTGTAAGTTATTTATGATATACACTGAAGAGAAGTTAACGGGAAAAAATGACAGTTCATGAAATTCTGTCATTCATATATTACTTCCAAACATACATTACAGTTTTAATCAAGCTTCACTGTTTTTGGATTAGGACTAAAATACCAATAAAACGATATTTTTTTAATAGTATGTTTTATTGTGAACACAGTCACCAAGCTAGATAATGTTTGGATAGAAAATAGGCACTATCACTTCAAAGTCTAGTTTATATACAATTAGGAGTGATCTGTTTGGAACCTGGGCTACCAGAAAACTCCTTCATTTATGATGCATAGGATTTCTCTTGTTCACATTGTTTGAAACTATTAAAGTTTAACCTCTAGTGGTGTTTTCTACTCCCACGAGTATTTCAAATGTCTGCAACCTGCTGCTTCGAAAGTTTCTACTAAACCTGGGAAAAGGTATACTCGTGGATTGCACCATACTCCAATATATGGGATCACTCTCCCTCAGATTTGTATTACAAACTGCCACTGCCTGAGAAATAAAAAGCTAATTATCCACACTCTTTAATTATTCTGCTGTTATTAATATTAGTATGTCCTTGGGTCACAAAATGTACTCCTACACTTTCTTTTTGATTGGCTTTCAAACAAGTATTGTGCATTTCTCGAAGAAGGCAAAGAGGAAGAAGAATTATCTTAATAATGATAATAACTAGCCTTATTTCAAAACAGTACTTATGAAAGAGAGTGTGGAATTCTCAGCAGTTTGCTATAATATTCCATCTAATTTACTCAACAACAACAACAAAAACAAGAAAAGTGATATTACAGGGTTGGTTTTAACAGTGACAGTAATGTCAGAAGTGCGCAGAGTGTTAAATGATGATAATGTTAGTAGCTAGACTTATAAGATAATTGGAATGGTGTCACGTTAGATCTCAAATAGGAGAATGTCAAAAAGCTATTAGTTTTGCTAATTACATATTAAGGTAAAGGTTTCACATTTAACACTTTCTTTTTCATACATTTGGTTCCCTTGATAAATTTCGATAAAGAAAGGAAGAAGAAATTCGCAGTATAAAATGATATCATTCAATTTCACAGGTTCTCATCAGCTGCACACCACCACCTGGAATTACAATGGTTATATAGATGATAATGTTTTTTTCCTTCATGTTCCCAGTGGAACATAGGGCTTCAAGCTAGTGGCTTGAAGTTTCTGTAGCAGTGTTTATTTTACAGGATGGGGTTGCTAGCCTCATGCCCAACCTTTTCTCTTTACCAGCATTATTTCTGGCTTAGCGAGGTAAAGGAGTGCGTCGGCCGGGGATCGAACCCCGGACCACGTGTATGGTTGGCGATAATAACATACTTTAATGTTTAAGTGGTAGCTTCCCTGCAGCTAAACTCATAATATTATACTGCACCACTTCTTCTATAAGCCACTTAAAACTGGATAAATACCCTGCTGATGTCACCTCCAACTGCGTTTATGAAACAACGTGCACTTGCGGGAGCAAGTATATTGGAAGGACGGAAAGAAGGATTTCTATCCGATTTTCTGAACATATTCCAAGAAACCTGTGCCTGAAAGGAAGCGAATATTCTCGTAATGCAATTACCAGACATATTGTTGATACCGGACATTTCGTAGAGATTTCTAAGTCCTTCACAATATTAAATAGACAAAGGAGAGCAAATTTACTACGATTTGCCGAAGTGATCGCAATCAAACGATTCAAACCAGAATAATGCATACAGAAAGATCGTGTGATTAACCTCTCAATCCCTTGGTAACTGAATTTTGATTTTGATTACATTAATTAGTCATCTAATTCAGTGATCTCAATTCACTGAACAAATCTTAATCTCATAAACTGTGACCGCTTTTGTGTTTTGGAGTTGCTACGTCAACCTACAAGCTATTATTTTTTTATTTTGATTTTTTTTTATTATTTTGATTACAGCTTGATTCCACACCGAATTTTCAGTACAAGTATGGAATTTTCAGCATGGATATCGGTAGCCCAAATTTACAGGCCGACCATAGATATCAGGTGTGCGCCGGCAGGGGATCGAACCCCGGACCATGTGCATGGTCGGCTAACACTGTTCTGTCAATTAATTTGTGTTTTCCATCTTACCCCTTCCCCCCTCGCTTTTTCAACTTTGAAGGATTATAAATTGATGGTGAAAACTTAAACTAAAAATTGTAATGCTTACATTTTGGATACGTCAGTTTTTAATAGTATTTCTCCTCTACTGCCACTGAAACATTAGAGTTTGTTATTATCATCTATATAACCATTGTAATTTCAGGTAGTCTGCGGCTGATGAAAACATGTGAAATAGAATGATATCATTTTAATTTTCAAAGTTTGTCTTCCTTTCTTCATCGAAACTTTCTTTTTCACTGAAAATACTGGCCAGATAGGGTATGGCTGAATTTTTGTACTTAGTTGTGCGGGCACATAATCTTTTCTAACGACATCTAGCCCTACCTGATGAGATGCAAGGTGGGAAAAGCTAGGAATAGAGGGGTTGCTGAGGGTTAGATAATACGTATTCACACCATTTCTCACATGAGTTCTGGTATCCATCGACTATAGGAGTAACGAGATGACAAAGCGACACAGTACTTGCCCTAGTGACAATCGTTAATATCCTTCTCACTGTGACACAGTCCTTTTGAGTAGCACAGGAAAGACTAAGATGGAGCAGTAAAGCACAGTAGGTACGATGGAACAGTTAACAAATTGTAAACGTAGAGGTTTAGTGATTACAAAGGATTGGTTTTTGCCTCAGATCAGATAGCACTGTGTCACAGGATTTACTGTCAGTTACTATTTTATTTGAAGATCCAGGACAAAAAGAAACTATTATGTACTAATGTCAGCTGAAGATTCTGTACATTTCATAAACACCGTTTAAAATGAAGCTGTGATTATTATAATTATAGTAATAATTAATATTATAACTGAATTGAAATTTACAAAAGCAATGATATTGTGCTTCTAGTTGGTCATTATTTTGTTATTCATGGGTTGAAGCAAATCGATTGTCGAGAACTGGATGGGTGGCTAATGTTTAACGGTTACGATTTCATATTACATAAGTTTATTTTAAATATCACACTGTGATGATGCAGTGTAACGACGGAAGACAAGGGCCAGGCAACAGATCATTTATTGATAAAATCAACAAATATTAATAGATTTTATGTACATTATTATTCGTTATTGTTAGCAGAGAAGCAACGTCTTCTGATTGGTTGTTTTCCTACTGAAGGTTATTCTGTCATCTGTTTGTGGTCGTTTCTTAGACAGTCCATTGATATATCTGCCAATCGTGTCCTCCCACGCTAAGTGTGGTTGTTGGGTTCCTCAAGGCTAGGCTTTGTTTTGGTTCTCTCTCCTGACCACAATTTGGGACGTGGATATTGACGTAAATTGTTGCATACAATTTTGGCTTGCAGACAGCTCTCATCACAACAGTATTAACAACTGGATGACGTTTCGAGCATAAATTATTGCTCGTAATCACATCAAGAGCCAAGAACCTTCTAGTAAACCAGAAGATTTAAATAATGAAATGAAACAAATAAAGGAAGTATTGCTAGTGAATAACTACCCACTAGAGTTTATTCAAAAATATATGAAGAACCATAGAAAACTAAGATTAGCAATAAAAGTGGCGAAATTAATATAGAATTCAAAGTCTCTCTAGTACTGCCGTTTAAAGAAGGAACGTCAGAGGCATTACGTAGGATATTCAGTGAGACCGGAATTGGGATGGTATTCAAACCAACCAACCAATTCTCTCAGAGGTAAACTTTGTCAGCTTAAGGACTCAATAGATTCAACAAAGAAAAATGATATAATTTACTAAATACCATGTAATGTTTATGAGTGAGGTCAATTGCAAAAGTCAGTGAAACTAGTAGATCGGGGTCAACTAGATTATTGGAACATAGAAATTTAGCTATAGCTAGAATGATTGCTGACCCAGCTAAGTTAAATAACCTAGAAAACATCTCAGCCATTGTACTGCACTGCATTCACTTGCATATAATCACACACCATAGGGTGGTTGGGACAGAGTGAGAGTATTAAAAAGTAATATAGTTAGGTGGAGATGGGAGAGGTTAATCAACACAACTCACGTGCAATCGGAATGACACAACGCCGCCTATGATACCGGAGATTTGGAAAGTGGTAACAAACAACAAGGGGAAGTTGGAGAGGCAGAATATAGAGAAAATATATAAAAGACAAATTGTGAAATCATGTGACTAAAATCGAAATGTTCATAAGTGGCGTTAATTTATGCTGGACACCTTGTCATCCAGTTGTGTTAATACACTGCATCATCATCCCTGTGTGATATTTAAAATAAACTTATCTAAAATGGAATTACATTCTACCACAGTTCCCAAGTTCTACACTTAAATTAACAGTTAAGATACTCTGTTTGTTATCAACGAAACTAATTTGATCTCAGAGTTTGTCTACTTACTAAAACGAAGCAGACATAACAATATCGTATGCAACCATAATGAATAATAAAAAGATAAAAAAAGGCGAGTCACAAAGTATGTGGGTGGCTTAATTATACTTTCAGATAGAAAGAACGTGAAAAAAAACGAACTATAGATAATTTATTATTCATTAACTCCTGTTTGCTTTACTTATAGTACGTCAACTGAATCAGTTAACTATTTTGTATTATTATTATTACAATAGTTGATTTGTAAGGATTAGATTTGTTTTGACGAATTGATCACGGATTGATATCAGTTAGAGAACCATTGAAAACCAGCCACAGGGGGTACTGGACAGGTGTTTCATCAGCCTAGTTTGGGAATCATCGGCAGTACGCGCCCACCCACTGGGGTTCGAACCCAGGACCTTCCGGTTACAAGACAAGCTGGCTCGTATACCATTCAGCCACTGGGACCTGATTCAGTGGCCACCCCGTGAATTCTAATTTCTACCACTTCGTGATTTAGCGAATTTGAAAAAATTAGTTGATATAAACATGTTTAAAACAATTAGTTCCCTGTAATGAATTTAGACAAACCAATAAGAGGACGTAATTTGTCTGAATCGCGTAATGTATTTGCGCAACACATTTCAAACAATCTGATCACACACGGACTTGTCATAGGAATATATATGAAATTAATAAAGAGTTAAGAGGTGAGGAAATAGACTTAGGTCAAGTTAAAAGGACATATTGAAAGTCAAAATAACAATGAAGATCAATAAACCAAATAACAGAGGTACATCTGCCCTGACTGGCATCAAAACAAGGTTTACCAAGGAGGGTTTAATGTGATGACGAATTGTTTTTGAACGCATAAAGGTGGTTTAAACTTTCTAATTGCTAGCTAGGGCTTCCACAAACTTTAGCATACGCTCCAAACACGTTTTGTAGATAGGTTTAAAAGATCTGTTAACGTCAATTTTATGTCCTGTCTCAATAATATGTTTCGAAATAGAGGGACTAGGTCGGCGACTGTTCTCATCATTAATGGGTTCTGAAGATTCTATTTGTTTCTGGAGCCATTCAGGAATATTCTCTGAGGCCAGCCCTTACTTGCAGAGATCGATGAGTCCTCCATATATATGTGTGTCCACACGTACATTCAAATTGGTAAATACAGTGGGATGTGACATCATTTTTCGCATGTTCAAAGGGCTTAGATAGATATATTGGCTTTACATTCTC
Source organism: Trichobilharzia szidati (assembly GCA_944472155.2). Classification (NCBI taxonomy): domain Eukaryota; kingdom Metazoa; phylum Platyhelminthes; class Trematoda; order Strigeidida; family Schistosomatidae; genus Trichobilharzia; species Trichobilharzia szidati. Next base: position 184,490,696 of record OX235271.1, on the reverse strand, counting down.
TAATATAATGATATTAGCTGCATAAAAAGTCTTTTTAACAGCAGCGTTCAGTCTTTGTCTAGTTATCGAGCTGCCATGATGCCCCATATAGGGTAGCTTGATGTACACGTCTTTCTTAGGGGCGAGTTGTAGAGTGGGTCTAGGTGTCAGAAGAAGAAGTGCAACTGAAAAATTGAACAATGAGAGAACGAATATATTTGGTTTTTACTACGTGAGTCCTCTTCAGCTGCTCACGTCCTAAACAGAATTACGACTCATCTTGAACAGACTTGAATTAAGTCAGAAACCTGTTACTGCTGGTATATTGACGACAAGTCTGTGATTTACAGTAATACGAACCACACGTCCACGATATTTGGAAAACTCAGTGCGGTTCATCACCATAGTGCATTTACAATGCATCATATACATGACAATCAGTCCCACTTCTCAGATCTTAACATAAAAAGAAGAAATTTTGAGACGATTCATAAAATCCATCTATAGGAAATAAATGTGGACTGGTGAATATTTAAATTAACATAGATTTTTCCCAATCGGCTACAAATGGAGCCTGATAATAACTCTCTTTAGCAGAGTTAATGCTTTTCGTCGGATGACATCGCGTGCCAGACCATCTGTCGAGTGGAAGGTGAACGGGAAACGACTAGTTGGGCAAGGTTCTGAGGGTGACATGAAGGAGATCGTACCGGGAAGAGATGAGAGCATGTGGTAAATCATGCAGTAAGCTGAAGTAGACTGCAAGGAACAGGAAGAAATCAAAATGAACTGTCGAAGCTCTATGTTCCACTAGGAATCCAAGGGAATATTAATAATAATATGCCTTTGTAGGTGTATTGTTAACACAAGACAATGAATTAAAGTAATATGGATACATCATAGGCGGGTTTGTATGCAGAACTTCCCTTTAAACAATTTTAAGAATCATTTATTGATAAAGGGAAAAAATTACTCCGTTTTGGTGACAACCATTGAGATGGAAAGAGGAAAATAACAATGGGAATTGAATGGGATTATTTTTCTACCGGAAGGAAGTGTCACCAAGCAACATAAATTCTTTGGCCTACTTATATCTCTAAAATTCGTTTACCTTATATGCCTTTTTGCACATTTTTGGCATAAAGTTTTGTATTAATTCTAAACATAATGCCATATAATCATTGAATAATTCAGACAACTAACTCCTGTGCATTCAGTCATCCTTTGTACCACCCAGTTTGCGGTGAGGACAAACAGGAATAATGACTAAGAGTTTGTCTGTTTCCTGGAGAAAGTGTTGAGTGTATCATTGATAGGTGGAATTGTCTTTTCCATTCTTTCCACCATCAATATTATCAGTGAAATCAGCGAAGTTTTGCGGAAAAACGTCTAGACTGACTGATTGACTAACTGGTTTCAGCACAGAACTTTGCACAGAAGTGCACCAGTTCAAGTTGCTTCACTTCATTCACCGCGTAAAAATAGACTAAAGAAGAGAAAAACAACGATTCAGAAGTACCATAATGAGCAGAAATATGATGGAGAAGGAATAGTAACATGGCAAAACAAACAATAAGGTTTAATGAATACGGAGAATCATTAAAAGTGAATGCATCTGCGCCATTAGTGGTTGAGAACGATTTCGAGGTATATTACCAAATACCTCCAGTCATTAGTTCTTCCAGTCTCGAGAACTCCAACCAGTCAAGCAGTCCAACCCCCCTACACGGCTGGTTCAAGCTGACTGTTAAACATTTGAAGAAATGATTCCATGTTTTGCTTTTTGACCATCACTAGCTCTTCCCCAACCTGATCGATCTTATGTCAGCCAACACTGCTCGATGAACATCCAGCATGCTCCTAGGTTATTTAAACACGTAAGACAAATCAGCAGTCCGCTAATTCCTCCTTTATGGCTGTGAGCGAGAAATGGCCATTGAGAGTTGAAGGCATGAAAAGATTATGTGTCTTTGATCATAGGTGTCTGCGTTTTATCTCCCGTGTGAAGTGGTATAATAAGGTGAGTAATATTGAGGTTAGGCGTCGAGTGCTAGGTAAGGAGGGGAAATCAACCAACGAGACTGTGAAGCTACATCGACTGAGATGGTTAGGACATGTGTTACGTATGCCTAGTCATCGCCTTCCTCGACGGGCAATGTTAGCTGATATAGAGACAGGCTGGAAAAGAGCTAGCGGTGGTCAAACCAAAACATGGCACCAGTCAATGAAATCTACAACAGTTAGTCTAAGCCACGTAGGGAGGTGTAGACTACTGTCCGTTTGGGGTCCTCGGGACGGTAAAAACCAATGGTTGGAAACAATTGGTGACATGGCTCAAAATCGTTCTCAATGGCCGGAGCAGATGCATCCACTCCTTGTGACTTATGATTTCCAATTAAACTGTTTTGTTCTCCGTTATTACTATTCCTTTGTCTCACACCTCTGTTTACTGTTTCTATTATGCATTTCTTCTACTTTCTTCTCTTGCTTTGTGTGCTACATGGAGTGTGGCGACTTGACCTGCCGCACATATGTGCAAAGTTCTATGTCGAAAACAGACAGAGAGACAAGACAAATTAGGAATTTCAAATAGTGCTTTCTCATTTTACTTGAATAGAAAGGCAACATTTCGAATACTGTCACAAAAACAGTATACAGAATACTGCTGTACTGTATGATTACTTCACCGATTTCAATTTCTTAGCAACACAACTGGATTACATCAACCTTTTTTGCATAGAAAAGTTAATTACTTTTTTCATTCTTTTATCATTGAATGAGATTTTTAATCACGATATTGTCATTTTAAGTAAATAAATAAATGACAAATGATGTTTGAAGAATACAGGAATTAAATAAAAATCCTACATCCTTTTCTGTTTGTTAGTTAAAGGAAAAGACAGTTTTCATTTAGTGTAAAAATAATTTCCATATCGTTTTATTTCTTCTTTTTTAAAATGTAAAATGAGTTTTTTCTCATAAATTAACTTTATATCCTTAAAAAATAAATATAAAAAAATGAAAATATTGAGGTGATATCTTCAAACAAATTTGAAATTACCTCTTAAAATCAAATGGCGGTCTGCTTAAATTACTACCCTACCAAATTTTCCGCAGGGTGAAATGCATTACGTTTACTCAATTGTACTTTCTTTTAACCATGTTCCTGAAGAACATTCTGTACTCAAGTGGATTTTCTGAATGGCTTTCAACATACTGCTTGGTTCTTATTTTAAATGAGCAAATATGTCGGGGGTCGGAGCATGTTGCAGATAGAACAAAATCCCATCGAGTGATGTTCTACAGATTACTACTTTCCTTGAGGATTCTTAATAGGAAATAGGAGAAACCAGATATATTCAGAACAAAGCTGTTGGCAGTTTCACTGGATTTATTAAACAGCTACGGTTTCAGTCAACCTGACTGGTTTCAACGTAGAATTTTGCACAGATGTGTACCAGTTCGAGTTACCACACTCCATGTAGCACAAAAAGCAAGAGAAGAGAGTAAAGAGAGATTTGAAGGAAAGATAATAAACAGAATTGTGAAGGAAAAAGAATAGTAATACGGAAGAACAGTATGGTTTTACTGAATATAACAAATCACAAAGAGTGATTACATGTGGGCCCTTTGAGAACGATTTTCAGTCATATCGGCGATAGTCTCCAGCCAATGGTTTTCACACTCCTGAGAATCTCAGACAACCAAGCAGTCTACACTTACCTATTTGACTAAAGCTAACTGTGAAACTGCCTTTGTAAATGTCTGAAGAAGACATTTCAAGCAGCCACCTTACGTATCGAATTCTCCAGCAGACAGTTAATCCAGTCTAACGTTAAGGATAAGATGCCACTTTTGGCCACTTCAGTGTGTATTTATCAGTTTACTTGCTCATTTGGAGCAAAGTATATCGGCCGTACGCAACGTCAAGTCCACAGACGTATCCTGGAACATTGTCCAGCTTGGTTAGCTACAGGAAAAAAAAGAATACTAGCAACTCCATCCTCGAACATCTTGTCATCTCCGGACATTGAGCATCCTCACTTGCATGAATGCTTCACAATGCTACACACAGTCCTTTAATATCGCACAAAGGGACTTCGCATACGTCATCTGTACATAGCTGAAGCATTAGCTATTCCGGATCTGAAACCGTACCTCTGCAATCAGAAGCGATACATACATTCACTTTTCCTGCCGTGACCAGAGTAAAGTTCTTACTATAATTTGCTTCTTTTTATTATAAAATTGTCTTCCTTGCTTCCTTTTTTTTCTTAAGACTCAATATGGGAATATCCCTTTCATTGTTAAAAATTTCAAGGAATCATTACAATTTTGGTTTCACTACTACAACTACCTCTTTTCCAACCTAATCCTGTATCAGCTATCATTTCCCGGTGTACAAGCATGAGTAACATACGTCGTACTCATGTCAATCGATGCAATTTCACAACTTCATCAATTGATTTTCCATTCCTACCAAGCATTCCATGCCTAATCTCAATATTACCCACCCTATTATACATCCTAACGCGGGCGACAGAATGCATCCACCTATGATCAAAGACAGCTAGCCTTTTCATGTCTTCCACTTTCAATAGCCATGTCTTGCAGCCGTAAAGGAGGACGGAGTGAACTGCTGAACAGCACACACGTCCTTTGGTGGCCAGCCGGATATATGTATAACACAGTTTCAAGGATACATTCAAGCTGTAACAAACTTATACGGTCTTTCCTGCTGAAAAGTAGTGTTTAAAAGTTTCAGAACAATGCCCCATGGTTACCAGTGATCTGTTTAACTGACTTCGGTTCGTAAAGAATATGTGACAGTTGAGATGCCCACGAATCTCATAACCTGATTATCAATCTTCAACTCACTGATGGCTACTGGATAGATATCTTGAAGTTGCGGTGGGAATTCGTGACCAGTGGGGTTCACTAAGTGTCAGCGTGAAGCGAATGTTCAGCGAAGGTAGGACAGAGCTATTTAACACACATTAACAAAGTTAGAACTAAAGGGACGTTGGATTCTAGCCCAAGTGTCTGAATGGTCAACGAGCTTGGGTTCGATTCCTGGTGTGGTGGGGAGGGTCCATACTCCTGGAGGGACACAAAATAGATCGTAACAGCTGTCCAGTACCACGCGGTTTCCAGTGATCTCTCTAACTGATGTTACTGTATGATAAAAATTTAACAATTGAAACAAAATTGGGGTTTAAAAATCTCTGTACAGGTGTATCTACTTTTGAATAGTTTAGATAGTCTTTGTACCTTTGAATTAAGTAAACATTACTATTTCCATGGAACGATGATATGGTACTATGTTTTGGGACTATAGAAATATTAAACAAAAGTATTTATTACAAGCAAAATATTGACATACTTCCATTCAGTATATTTTGAAAAGAATTTATTGTCGGAAGATGTAAGCAGATCAAACTCTGAGAAGCAAAATAAAAGAAAAAATAGGTTATCGGAATTCCTGAAAGGATTTATGCATACAGGTTGTATTGTTGAGTAGTTCGAGAAAAAAAAATAAACAGGAAGAAGATTGAAGACAGAACATCATTTCTCTACATGGAGAAAATCAGTTCATGGACTGAAAAATCTCTGTACTCATTTAAATTGAGAAGAAAATATCAAAGAAAGACGATGGTGGAATATAAAATTGAAAAAAAAGTAACGGGCTAGTTTAGTGAACAACTATTAGGCAATAAGTCTTTTCGAATGCATAAATTAAGTTTGAATTGTTCGATTTCATTTACCGTAGCTCGTTTGCTTGTTAACAATAGTAGTGGAATTTAGATAATCTGTACAGCATCTTACTTCTCCTGTTTGTTTTCTCCTCATTTAAATACTCTGACCATCTGGAGCTCAATGAACTTCATAATAATATGAAAGTTTGAGAAACTTTGTGCATTAAAATGTCAGTTTTGATCACAGTTAGAAATACTATCAGGAATGGAAACTATGATGCAAGAATAGAACTTGTGCACTGGAGTAGAGTATAGTGCCATTTTGGATAAAATTTATTTTGAGAAAGTCTCACAGTGTTGTTATACAGTAAGTAATATTGACTGATGACAACAACGTTTTGAGCACAATGTATTCCTGCCCATCTTCATCACATCAAGTTACTCACTCAACTCTCTGATTTCGTTTATATGATTCCACTATCTCTCATCTCTTGATTTGATTGCTAGTCTAACAAACCGAGCAATAGCACTGAGTAGTACAAAGGAAAACCTAAATGATGAAATGAAACACATCTAAGAAGAAGCGTTGATGTTAAATAACTTAACTATCCTATAAAATTCATTAGGAAGATCACGAAAGGTCAAAAGCAAAACAGAAATAATGGGGAAACTAATAATGATAACATAAATAAGAAAGAATATAAGGCATCTACTGTTACACTATATAAGGAGGGGACATCTGAAACCCTAAGTAGGATGCTCATAGTAAAGTACGAATCAGGGTGGTGGCATTCAAACCTACAAACTCACTCTAACTGATGTCAGCTCATGATGAAATCATCCAACCAATCGCTCAGGTAGGACAAGCTCTTTAGATTAAAGGACCCTTTAGGTTTATCCAATGAAACAAAATAATGCAGTTTACAAAATACCTTTCAGTGACTGTCAGTTAAGTTAGGTATATAGGTCAAACTAGTAGATCAGGAGTGGTCAGCTGGTTAGAACATCAGAATTTAATGATAATAATAATCTACTTTATTCCAAAAACAGTACTTATAATACAGAATGGAATTCTCAGCATTTGTCACAATATTGAATATGATTTACTCAAAATTAAAGTAAAATTAAAAATTAAAACAAAATTAATCAGAGGAATTTGTCCACATTTACGATATAAAGTCAAAAATATTCGAAACATGAACTGAGAATATTAAATATAATAATAATAACGGTGAGTTTGTTTCAAACTGTATTGTCGATTCAGTTTGGAAATATTAGCATGCTATAGAGAGTATTGAATCTAATGTTCTGTTGATAAAGCATGGTGAGGGGAAAGGCAAAATTAACAGTTATAACACAGCTTAAGTGATGTGCACACTTATGAAAAAATAAACAAATAAAAACAAAATATTGAGAGGACAATAAATATAAGAAGTACAATAACAATAAAGGTGGATGTTGTAAGGGTAAAGGAAATGGTTTATTTAATAGTGCAAAGAAGACTAATTAGTTCATGCCTGACACTATTTTCATCACATAAAGTACGTGCCAAATATGGTATGGTGGAATTTTTATACTTAGACGTACGTGCATAATGTCTTCTGAAAAGACTTCTTGTTTTACCTGAGGAGACACAAGGTTGAAGCTGCGGGTGCTGTGGTGGATGCTCACAGTCTGACAAATCCCTCTAGCAAATTGTTTACATGAAATTAAGTGCCTGTCAATGATGATGTCAATGATATGGCCCAAAGGGATACCACTGGCCCTACTGACAGTCTTCAGTGTTCTACGAAGGAATAAGGGTGAATAGTAAAGAAGAATAGGTAAAGTACACGAGTTGACAAACTGTAAGAGGAGTGGTTGGGTTATGCCCGAGTGCCTCAACATTTTAATGTAAAAAGTCAAACGAAATATTCTTTTAGAAATCGCTAAGACATGGGAAGACCAGGATAGGTCAGAAGAAAGAATTAATCCAAGATACTTAACTTCAGACTTGGTTAGAATGATTGACCCCACTAAGACGAGTAATTTAGAAGCAAGCTCAGGAATTGCTCTGAATGCATTAACATACAGCCACACAATAGGGTGGGACAGAGCAAAAGTTGTAAAAAGAAATATAGGTAGGTGGAGATAGAGAGAGGTTGATTACTGAATGTTTGTTCATAGAATCTACACCCAACACGTACAATAGGAATGACTCATCACTCATACCAGAAATATGGAGGAAATATTACTACCAATCAGATCAAGAGATGAGAAATAGTGGAATCATATAAACGAAGTAGGAAAGTTGTGTGAGCAACATGATATGGTGACGATGAGCAGCTATAAATTGTGTTCGAAACGTTGTCATCAGTTTTATATTGCTGTATAACACTGTGAGACTTTATCAAAATAAATCTGATCTACAATGGAATGAAAACTATGACTTTCAAGTTAGAAGGAGAGCGCATACATGTATATCTATACACATATGATTCAGCCACTGGAATGGGATCCAATAGCCTACTAATGGGGTCATAGAACCATGCTGATGAAGAGTCCCAACAGCTCTCCACTGCTCCGTGGTTTTGAATGATTCTTTGACTGTTATAAGAATAAAACTTGGGCACTGTGGTAGAGTGTAATTCCATTCCATACCCATAATGGAATTCTTTGACTGTAGTTGATTCATGATAGAAATGGAAATCAATGAAATAGGTGCAAGCCAGCACTTGGTAACGCGGTTTTTTGGCCAAAAATTGTTACTCATGCAAATTTTATTACTGAGCTGCAGCGGAAATAACTCCATTCAAAATTGTAATGTTCTCAGGTTTACTTTAGGGAGTAACTTATATGAAAGACTTTACCATGGTTAAATTGTAACAATGTAATTCATTGGAAAATCCCTCCTAAAAAGATTTAACTGCGATGTTCATACTTATTTCAATGTTTCAAATACTATTATTATTGCTACTTTGGGTTCCAAATGGAATATAGGGCTTAAACAAGACATTTCCATTTTTATCCTTTTCTCTGCATTCCTCTTTTGCCGGTCCTATAATTGCTCATAAGCCTTCATTCCCTACTCGCACGTTCTTCTCGGTGTGATCTTTGGAACGACGCCCAACTCGTCTTTTCCCATTCGGATTTCAGTCGAGGGCTGGACTGGCACGCGACGTCATCCGACGACCTTCTCAGAGTATTCCCGGAACATCTTTATTTTCTTCGCGATAGTTTTTAAGCAACAGGTTCTTGAGTAGTTTGTTCCCTGAATTTCAGTTTGCAAATTCTTTCTGGCCAACCACTTGAACTTTAGAATGTGGTTAGAGAAGGCGAGTGTTAATAAAAGTTTATAGTGGCTTGTTGGGAGTGCTTTTCGAATGTTTCGACTAAATTTGTAGCCATCATCCGTTTTTCTTCTGTAATGTAAATGATTGTACTGACATTTGCATATCGTTTGTTTACTTGATCCTTATGATTTGTCATTGCTCCTGTTTATTCTGTAATTGCAATGCTTCTCTTTGTGGTTGTGACATACTTTGATAACGTATTGTTTAATAAAGTGATTTGTTTGAGTGGGTCAAGGTCATTCTCACCTTGAACTGTTTTCTGGAATCGTTTGTGTATGATTCTTGTGGACAGAGTTTTGATCCCACCTTGACGGGAGTATTCTGCTTGATTCTCAGTTAATTCTTACAGTTGTATTTTAGTTAACTAATTTTGTTCTACAGTACTTGTTTTGTGCTTAGAGATTTACCTTGTCTATAAAGCTGCCCAACGACATTGTTGATGAATTTTGAGTTTTCGATGTTATTTTTATTGAATAGAACCATATATAGGTTTCAACCACGAATAACCGTGTTTTCGCTGTCATTTGGAGCGTTTTGTTTCAGACAGTTATATGGTTGGACAGAGAGGTCGTTTTCCTGCGTTCAGACGACAACGAACCAGGTTTGGTCGTAACATATATTGTTTTCTGAAATGACTAATAACAGAGGTTGTCTGTTACGAAGTCAATGTTTATATGCAACATATTAAGGATCATTGAAACCTTGATGGCCAAGGTAAGGAAAGTGTCTGGGCCAACTTCTTTTAGGTACATAAGTCAGGTTTCTTAATGTAGATCCCAAATAGCCTCAGCAGTATGTAGTAGATGAACTCCTAAGGTAAATTAAGATTGGTTGATATGCAGCAGATGACTCTGAAGGCCTTGTTCTTGTGTTCTGTACCTATGGAATGTGATAGAATAGCGCTATGAATAGATTTTGTTTGTCCTTTACTTAACCACACAGAGTGATGTTCGGAAATCCGAAGATAAACATGTCTAATTGTACGGTCTATATAACTGGCTCTACAGGAGCAGTCAAAGAGGTTAATACACATAGAAGAGACGAAATTAGGCAGTTTATGTTTGACTCTCAAACTCGAAAAAGGGTGGTTTTGAAAGCACAGCATAATTTAGCAGCACTGAATGCTCTTTTCACCTCATTTCTTAGGCATTGTGTTAATATTCTATGGGTAAATTTTGTTTTGATAAAGTCTCACAGTGTTATACAGTAATGTTTACTGATGACGTTTCGAGCACAATTTATTGCTGCTCATAATCATATCAAGGTAATCACACGACTTCCTTAATTCATTTATATAGTTCCGTTGTTTTTCACTTGATTTGATTGGTAGTAATATTTTCCATATTTCGGGTATCAAGTGAAAATCAAGTGAAAAACAACGGAACTATATAAATGAATTTAGGAAGTCATGTGATTACCTTGATATGATTATGAGCAGCAATAAATTGTGCTCGAAACGTCATCAGTAAACATTACTGTATAACACTGTGAGACTTTATCAAAATAAAATTTACCCATAATGGAATTAAACTCTACCACAGTGCACAAGTTTTATTCTTATATTGTCTTAATATCTCACTAATGTTGTCCCCAAGGAACTGAAGTTGTAAAAATAAGGCCTTTTTCGGAACAGTTGGTAATTTGGCCTGCCTTGACTTTTGATTCATATTCTTATCGATCAATTTTTCTGGGTAACCGTTCTCACTTAGCAACTGTTTAATAATATTAAGTTCTTCATTAATACATTCATCAGAGTGAGATTGCTCTTGCTCTGTGGCAGACCAAGCACTTTATTAGATTGAGTTTGTATTTCAAAGGCACGAAGCTGAAAAAAATGAGTATACTGACCAGTAGATATAGGTGTGGTGGTGTGATACAGACAATGGGTTCCAACGGAATATTTTTCTCACAGTAAGAATCTTTGTATATGTTGGTGTTAACGTCTGAATACTATTCCCATAGTTCAATACTGCTTTAGCAACATAATATCGTGTATATTTGAACATTCTATTTCATGTCGTTTAATGTAAGCCAGAATCACATGCTCAATGATTGGTTAGAGAATATAAAACTGTATATATATATGTATATATATATATATAGCTGTTTGATCACTTAAAAATATACCTTGGCTTTCGTGTCTTGTCTTCTGCTGTTACAAAGACTTTTTATATACACTTCTTATTGTATCGTCCTTTTTTCTAGTCATAAGGACGTCTAGGAATGAAATAATAGAGTCTCTTTCTTTCTTTCTTTATCTAAGATAAAATTTATTGCAGGATGAACACCGTTAAATTTGTCAACAAGGATGTTCATTGCTTCATCCTCATATTTCATATTCAAAAATGTATCATCCATGTACCAACAACAGAATTCTAGTTCACCAATTACATCTTTCAAAGACCTATTCTCTAGATTATATTCTGACTGATATCTTGCCATCCAAAAATATTAGGCTTGATGTGTTAGTGACTGTTTTTAAAGTTGGTATTCATTTTTTTCATCAAAACAGCTAATGATCAAAGATGCGCAGATCATACAGATAAATTATTATCAAATGCTCATCTATTTAAGATCATATTTAAGATCAATCATTTGAGGAGGAATGTTTGTTGTTTTTCATTTTTTTTCATTTTTTTATTTTTCAAATCACTCACCAAGGAACTTTGAGCATACTCTGAAAGCAAGTTATCCAAATTGAAAAAAAACAACAACTGCTAGAATGTTTTTCAAGTAAACATAAAATATCATATTTTCGTACACAGATAAATTTTATGAATTCTTCAAGAATATTTTATATTTGTTTTGGGCATGAAAAACTTAATAATAATGATAATCTATTTCGTAAACTTGGTTACTTTGATAAATTTTAATAATTTAAATACTCCCATAAGAATAATTTCAGAAAACGATTTAAGCAAGCAAATAAATACGTATCCATTTTCGGTTAATGCTCATCAGGCCTTACAACCACATGATAAAATAGTAGCCATAGACATCTGTACCGATAGAATCAAGTAGAATCAAGGAAAAATGTAAAAAGACTAATAATAATTGTAAATTATGCGTCGGCGGCTTAGCAGTAGAATGCTCGCCAACCACGCATGTGGTCTGGAGTTTGAACTCCTGCCGACGCACTCCTCCTTTACTTCGCTAAGCGGTTAATAAGACTGGTAAAGACGGGGGGTTGTTGGGCGTGAGGCTATCAACTCCATCTCGTAAAAATAACACCACTGCTATCGAAACTTCAAGCCTCTAGCTTGAAGCCCTATGTTCGTTCCTCTTGGAAAGCAAAGGAATAAAACCAAATATTAAATTGTGGAACTAAGATTAAACTATGGAACTATAGCACAATATAATACTGATAAGAAAACAGCAGTACAAATAAAATAAAAAGTAATATTTACAGTCACCCAGTGTCACAGGAATATCTATCCTAGGTTTGGTTTGAAGGCCAGGAAAGGAAGGGGGAATGAACAAACGTTTTCCAAAGACAAAGATTGAACTGAAAAGTGTTACAGCGACTGCCTCAGTTATGCTTAGCAATTGAAGGTGGATAAACCCCAGGGAATTGAAGTGGCACCTTGTATAGAATTGCAAAAGTGGGATATTTTATTCAATCTTGTGATCTATATCCACAAGGTGTGCCAATATTGAAGTCCTAATTGACTTTACAGCTGCTTTACCTAACCACGGTGGATAGTGCTCAAGAAGGCGACGGTGGGCTTACCACTCGTTATATCCATGTAACTGTCTCTCTCCACGAGAACAGTTAAGTTTATAAATGCACATTGAAGTGGTCAGACTAGGTAGCTTATCCTTATCACCTGCATTGGAATTATACAACGAGTGGTGAATTTTAAACATAGTGTTGCAGCAAAGAATGTTTTATCTATTGCTTTTAGGAGTTTCAATGCCAGTAACTCAGTGGTACTTGCTTATAGTTGTGCAGATGCTGATAAATATACTTTCCATCCCATGTCGTTGTGTGTTCTTGTTTAGCTAGTGTGGTCTGAGGAAACAAGTAGCTGTTGTATAATGTTGTTGGCGTAATCAAGGGGTATTCATGATCAGTACATCAGCATCCAACTAGGCGTCCCAATTTCAGTCTCAGTGTTATTGTGAAACAAAATATTGGCGACATCATGGAGCTAAGTGATGTTGGCTTTCCATAATCATCCCTGTTGCAAGTGTTAAAGGACTTGTCAACTAGAATTATTATTTCCTAACAACATATTTTTCTTTAGTTATTGGTTCTAAATCTTGGCCCGCTTAAATTGGTGGGTTACCAATTTTTCCATGTATTAAAATGCATCTTATGCATTCTATTTCATGTTGTTTAAATCTTCTAATTACATCCTTGAATTCCAGTCTGTTTTCACACCCATTTTTAGGTAGGTTTCAACTTCTTGCTATGGAATTTTTGGAAGAAAATAATTGAGAATATAGCAGATTGGTAAAGATGCTTTTGGAAAGAAACATTTTTCCTCCAAATAATATATTACTGATTAGTATTATTATTATTGTTCCCTTGAGTTGCTAGTGGAACATAGGGCTTCAACTACACGTCTCCACTCGCTTCTGTCTTCTACTGTACTTTCCACTTGCATCCATGTTAGTCCATACTGTTTCAACTCCTCTTCACACGATCACCTCCATGTCACCCTTCGACGTCCCACTCGCCGCTTCCTTTTCGGGTTCCACTCAAGCTATGGCCTGACGCGCGATGTCACCCAGTGGCCTCCTCAGCCAGTGAGTGTCCAATCCATCTCCACTTTCTCCTGCATATTTGTTGAGCGATTGGTTCTTGTTTTGTTTGTTCCCATAGTTTCTTGTTGGTGACTGATTAGTATGCAACTTGGTTATCCTACAAAAGTTAACATTTCGCAACAAAGCATGCTGAGAAATTTACAATACGAAACTATGTAAGAGATCTGAGTGAATACAAGAATTATAAGCAACTAAGGAACAGGTAAAGAAACAAAATTAAGTTATCAAAATAAAATCAGCACTGATCATTGCATTTCAACGAACGCCTCCTTCAAAGTAATCTACCGAGTCAAGAACAACATGTCAAAGGCAATACGGTTTCGTCTCCTTTGTATCGCTGAAGCTCTAGCCATTCACATGGAAAAACCGGAGCTGTGCATACAAAAGATGATTACTCAACCACTTCTACTCTCATGGTAACAATGTTTTGATTTTTTTTCTGAGTTTTTATTTTAATTTTATTTTGATAACTTAATTTTGTTTCTTTGCCTGTTCCTTAGTTGCTTATAATTCTTGTATTCACTCAGATTTTCTATAGTTTGGTTTGTAAGGATTAGTTATGTTTTACGAATCAAACTATAGAAAATTATTCTGATGCTCGCTAGTGACTTGCTACAGGTTGGAGCTTCCTGGAGTTCTAGTGAGAAGTCGTGACCAGTGAGGTCCAATTAGAAGTCACGTGTGTGTGGATGGATGTCCCACCAACGACAATAGTTGGGGTCGCGCTAAAATCACGAATTGGTAGAAGTTAGAATTCATGAGACATTGAATCGGGTCCCAGTGGCTGAATGGTATACGAGCTTGCCTTGTAACCGGAAGGTCCTGGGTTCGAATCCCAGTGGGTGCGTACTGCCGATGATTCCCAAACTAGGATGAAACGGCAGCTGTCCATTACTCCCTGTGGCTGGTTTTCAATGGTTCTCTAACTGTTATCAGTCCCTGATCAACTCGCAATTCACTCAGATCTCTTACATAGTTTCGTATTATCTACTTTGTTTCTATATGCATCCTGAGTAAAACTCACTCATCAAAATTTACAATATACATGGATTCATTTTCCAGAATAAGGGTATTATTATTTCCATTGGAGAAACATGACTTTATAAGGATATTATTTTATTTTTTATTATTTTATTGCTTTACATTCCAAATGGTGGAACATAGGGCTTCAAGCTTGAGCTTTGAAGTTTTGGTAGCAGTGGTGTTGCTAGCCGAACCACATTCGCGGTTGGCGAGTATTCTACTGCTGTGCCACCGATGCTTTTATAATGACATTATTTAATATTAATGTTGGCCTTATTCCAAACAGTACTTTCGATGCAGATAACGAATTTGAATAAGCGGGTAATAATCAAACAAGATATTTACATTGATAATACTGTTCAGTAAGGTTTCAAGAATAAAATTTGAACTCAAATGGAAATATTAATAACAATATACTGTTGACAGCGTATTAATTATATTCTGCTCAAATATTTTGTGATCATTCTGTCTCACTTCCATTGACTTTTTCGACTGATTACATCCATATGTTCAATGTTCATTCGTGTCTGAATCCCATGCTTTTACCTTAGTTTTGTTTCAAGATTGACCACAGATTGATATCAGTTAGAGAACCACTGAAAATCTGCAGGGAGTACTGGACACTCGTTTCGTCCTATTTCGGGACTCTTTAGCAGTACGTACTCACCGGAGTTCGAACCTCGGCCCCTCTGGTTACAAAACAAGTTCGTAGGCCATTTAGCCACTGGGACTCGATTTAATGGCCCATGAGTTCTAACCTCTACCAATTCGTGGTTTTTGCACGACTGCCAACCATTGCAGTTGGTGAGTATTTGTTCTCACATCCAACCTGGAGGAACCGGTGTATGCCTACTACCAAGCAGTCACAAACTATGGCGAAGCAGCTCTCCAGTAATTCCTGGTTTTTAACGGTTCTCTAACAGATAGCATCCATTATCAAACTGGAAACAGATTAAATCCCAACAAACTAACTCTTGAAATTAAGTTTTGTCTTGGAGTTATACTCTACCACGGTGCCAAATTTTTATCCTTTTTTCTTGACTGATCATTCAGTCATCGAGCATTATGTGTAGCTCATTGCCAATTGAATGAACATCTTTCTTTATTACTTCGTGGAGTGTTTCTATTTGTTTAATGATTTTAAAATATAAGATTCGTGTTTTTTAGCTGTCTTCACTTAGGACACCATTTCCTACTTACTGATAAACAGATAAACCAGTGAGTTGGTTCCTTCAGAATTCCATATTTGAAATTTGGTCAAAAGAAAGAGTTGTGATGTTGAACACTGACTTGAAGTTATAGAGGATTGAAAGTACTTATATGAAATTGTTGAGTTATGAAAAACTTTCTTCCATTTCATCACGTTAAACTACTGACTTCCTAAATAGTAAGTTGAAGTGTATTGAGCTTTTTAAGGAGCCTAATCTGGAACGAAATATAGTGTATTAAACAGAACTTCAGTTGATTCTCCATAGTGATGTGCGCTTTTAAGCCCTAGCAACCTACATAACGTACGTTGATCTTTCAGAGTATTCACATAAACGTCGTTTTTATTGAGCCTTCGCTTTTCTGACCTTCGATGTTCTATTTGCGGTCACTTAAAAGCCACTTGATATTTTTGGTAGGTCTGTGTGCTATTGTGAGTCGAAGGCGCAGCGGTAGAATGCTTACCAACCACTCAGGTGGTTCATATTTCGATGCCCGGCCACCGACGCACTACTTTACCTAGCTAAGCCAGTAATGAGAATGGTAAAGAGGGAAGTTTGGGCATGAGGCTAGCAACTCCATCCCGTAAAAGTAAACACCATCGCTATCGAAACTTGAAGCCTGTAGCCTGAAGCCCTATGTTCCACCACTGGGAACGTAAAGAAATAAAAAAATTAATGAAAAAATCAATGAAAATGTTTATTTACTTATTGTTTCTCATTAAGTTAATATTTGTCATGCCTTACACTTCTCTCATCACATAAAATGCATGCTAAATAAGGTATATTGTAGAGTTCTTATACTTATTCGTCTGAGGATACAGTCTTCTATAGTTTCTTCTAGTCCTACCAGATGATACAGATGCGTGCAGGGAGAGAGGCTTGTGTATAGAGAAGATGCTCAGGGTCTGACAAGAAAATATCCACTAATCTCTTAAATGAGTCCATTTATCTACCTGAAACAGTTTTAAGAAGTTGGTATAGTGACACCCCGCTTGCCCTACTGACAGCTTTTAGTGCCCTCTACAGTGTAAACTGTCGTTCTTAATTGGCCCAGGAGGGATTAAGCTGGGAGAGAGCAATGAAGAAGAATAGGTAGGATACATAAATTAACAAATTATAATAATGGAGACTGTCTGAGTGATATCAGATTGTCTTCACTTCCTCATGTAGAACGTTAAACAATGGAAATATCTTTCTAGAAACAAACATGATATGGTAAGGTCAGGAAAGATCAGATGAAATACACAGTTAAAGGTAGTTTCAAATTCAGTGTCATCTATGATAGTAGAAAGATGCCAACGAACCAGTTCATGTAAGTCCCACTAGCCTGTCTAAAAGTGAAAATAACTACCTGACATTTCAAGGTGTTTGGACTAATACCATTTGACAAGGACTTCTGACTAATTTGTGATAAATCAAGTTATTCAAGTATTGGTTTGTAGGGATTTGAATGATTGGTTACAGGATTTTATCATGAGCTGACGTCGGTTAGAGAACCATTAGAAAACCTGGGAGTACTGGACAACTGTTCCGTCCTAGTTTGGGACTCTTCATCAGTACGCACCCGCTCTGCAGGGTTCGAACCCAGGACCTTCTGGTTGCAAGGCTGGAGAGCTCGTATACCATTAAGCCACTCGGACCCGATTCAATGGCCAGTCTGTGAATTCTAACTTCTGCCAATTCACGATATAGCGCAACCGCTAGCCAATGTCTTCGGCGAGTATTTGTCCTCACACCCGACCGGCTGCACCCTACTAGTCACGAATCCCCACTAGAACCCCAGGTAACTATCTACCTGAATAGGTAGGATGCAGCAGGTAGGGTGTGGGGACAAATACTCGCCGAAGACATTAGCTAGCAGTTGCGCTCTATCGTGAATTGGCAGAAGTTAGAATTCATCGGCTGGCCATTGGATCGGGTCCTAGTGGCTCAATGGTTTACGAGCTCTCAAGCCTTGTAACCAGAAGAGCCTGGGTTTGAGCCTCAGCAGGTGGGTGCGTACTGCTGAAGGGTCTCAATCTAGGACTAAACAGATGTCCAGTACTTCCTGTTGGTTTTCCAGTGGTTCTGTAACCAATGTCAGCTCATGATGAAATCCTGTAACCAAAAGAAGTTATTCATTTTGGAACAATCTGATGATTGAGAACTAACCAACGTAGAATAACCAGACATCTGGAAATAATTCAGCACCATTCGTGACTATGAGCTATACGTGAAATAAGCTGCTTATTGAGTCATATATATCATACCTAGTATTCAAAAACTGTTTGATCGTTGTTTTATTTAGATTTCTTTTTATATCAACTGTGAATGTGGAACTTTATGCATAGATCGGAGTGATCTATTTTATTCATTATTAGTCTTGTGAATTTGTGTCTCCTACTGAGTGAAATATTTCACCTTTAGCCAAAAGTGCTTTCAAATACTTTGAATTTTCCGGTTGGGTGTAACTAAGGAGCTCATGTAAACAAACACTTTATCGGTATTATAAGAAGAAAGAAACGATTTCTGGACATTTTACAAAGGGACGAAAACTAATTAAAAGACAATTGTGGAACACAGATCACAGTGGATAAGAGTCAGAACTTTTCAGATTCAGTAGTAACGTTGAACATAAAATGAGACAGTAAGACGCAAATAATGTGAACATTCGTATAATGAAGAAAAAACTGCTTTAATTATCTCAATAGTTAAAAAATTCCCAGTTTTTTATACACTTTGAAGTTTTCGTATTTTTTTGTTTTTTGTCAGCAGTTATCAGATGATAATAGAGTTTTAAATATTTGTGTTTCCGCCATGTTTGTGATTGCAAAAAAGTTCAATGGGACATTTCAGCATCTTTAGCATATGTCTTGCTGTATCAGTTCTCCGTCTTTTTACTGAATTAATTTGAATGGTATTTTGTTTTCGTAAATTAAAAACTTTCAAAGAAACAGGAGCTGCAGACGGACCACAAGCCAAGTTCAGTACTCAAAACCTGAAGGATCATGATACAAGGGATATCTTCACTGCAATCATAAGAAAAAAGGCCGAGACACAAATCAACACTAGCGAAGAGGTCAGCGTCGAAAAGCACTGGAACAACTTGAAAACAGTATGGAGTCAAACTTGCATGGAAGTTCTAGGCAGAAAGAAGAGACAGGACAAACAGGGGCTCACTACGGACACATCAAGACTAGTAGAAGAGAGAGGGATGGTGAAACAAAATATCACCAAGTACATCGACGAGCAACATAAACAGGAGTTAAATGCAAGCTACAATACATTGAACAAAAGAGTAAAGAAAAGTGCTAGGGTTAGACAAAAGAAAGTATAATGAAGCTATGGCAAGTGAAGCAGAACAAGCTGAAGTGCAGGCAAAGGAGACCTCGCTGCACTCTATGAAACAACTAGGTTGCTATCCAAGAAAGGTTCAACACAAATTAAGCCAGTGAAGGATGACAATGAAAAGAAAATCACCAAAGAGGGGTAGGAAAGGAAACATTGGGCTGAACACTTCAAAAGACTTACAAGTTGACCACCACCTAAAGTGCACCCAATAATATCAACAGTGGAAGCAGAACTACCAGTGGACACCAACCCCCCCCAACGAAATCAGAAGTCCTGAAGGCCATAAAGATGCTAAAACTGAAAAACCATCAGGACCAGATGGAATCCCAGCAGAAGCATTTAAAATGGACCCAGAAACATCAACCATCGGACTTGTTGACACCACAAGTCTGGAGGAGGTGTGGAAAGAGGGTAAGGTATCTGCGGATTGAATTGGAAGAAAGGCTATTTATTCAAACTGCCAAAGAAAGGAGACTCAAGTCAATGCAAGAATTGACTCGGCTTTAAGTTTCTGCCTATCCCAAGCAAAATACTAAGCTGCATCATCCTGGAGAGTATCAAACACGTTGACCTGGATGGAAAACTTCGACCAGAACAGGCTGGATTCAGGAGGAACAAGTCATGCATCGATCAAATCGCAAAACTACGGATCATCACTGAACAGAGCTTGAAATAGTAGTCGGCTCTCTATCTCAACTTGACTGACTTTGAAAAGGCCTTCAGCGGACAGCGTCGATCAAACTACTTCACCACTACTGAGGGGTGCTGCCAACAATTATACATCTCATCCAATAGTCGTACGAAAATGCTGCGTGCCAAGTAATCCAAAACAGGAAACTCACGGAATCCTTCGAAGTGAAGACCGGAGTAAGGTAGGGCTGCCTACTATCTCTAATGATTTTCCCGATTGTGGTGGACTGGATAATGCAACAGACAGTGGCGGGCAGCGAGGAAACAGGAATAAAATAGACCCACACAAAACATCTGAGGAGTCTGGACTTCGTCGATGATATATGTCTAATTTCCCACAAACTGGAAGATATGCAAGTGAAAAGACACAAGTTGGCAGAGGAAGCATCCAGAGAAGATAGGACCTCCTCCAAATGAACATAGAGAAAACTGAGTTGATGAAGATTCCTGGCAAATAGCTAGAACAACAGACAACAATCAGCCGGCATAAATGGGAGAAATCTGGAAGATGCAACCTCTTTCACTTTCGTACCTACTTGGGAAGAATCGTTTCAACTACAGGTGGACGGAACTGAAGAGGATACCAAAGCAGCGAGGACCATCGGGAAAGCAAGGAAAGCTTTCATTATTCTCAAGTCTGTGTGGAGGTCGACAGCACTCCTCAGCATGAAAAACAAGATCTGGATTATCAACTTCAATGTGAAATTAGTCAGTGCTACTTATGATACGGATTAGAGAGTTGGAACCTCGTCACGAAGGGCACTTCAAACAAACTACAGATCTTCATCAACAGCTGTCTTCGCTTGATACTCAAGATCAAATTACCGGCAAGAAAAGATCAGCAATAGTGAGGGATCTCTGGAAATGAGCAAACCAACCGAGCAGGAACCGATTGTGCAACAAATATGCAAGAAGAAATGGAGGTGGGTTGGCCATACTCTGAGAAAACAATCCATCAGGTGACATCACACGTAATGCAGGTCATCGCTCGAGTGGAACCCGAATGAGAAGTGGCGAGTTGGTCGTCAGTGGGAGGGTTACATGGAGGAGGTCATGTGGGCAGATATGGGGCCAGGTGAAAACGTTGGCAGAGAAGGGAATGGAATGGAGACGTGCGGCTGAATCCCTATGTTCCTCTAGGAATTAAGGGAGCAATAAAAGTAATAATAGTAATTTTGTTTTAGTAAGAATAAGTGTGATCATTTGATAGATTGTTTAAATTATTTCTTAGATTGATGATTAAGGGATTAGGAGGTTAAATAAACAGCATTTCATAAATATACATATGTTTGCATTTTACGTCGCATGAAACATACCTATTCTGTGTGTACTGTTGACTGGTATCGAATTTGTTCATCAGCTTCGGTAACGCTGATGTATATTATTGTCTACCAGTTTCACCCAAATCCGACTGCTCCAAACTGAATAGCTTTTTGTCGGACATAAGCCAATGGTTCAAGCTAAGTGGTCTTGCATTAAATCCCTCCAAACGTCAGATAGTTAACTTCACCTTCAGGCATAAACGTGATGTACGCAGACCGGTTCGTTCACATGATCCTTGTAGCACAGAGAGTACTAAGGAAATAGGAACTAAGTCGAGCATAAAATTATTTGAAAACAGTTCTACCCTTTAATCTTCGTTGGTTGTTCATTTCCAAGGAAATCTTGTGTTTAACCTGCTACACTGAGAAGTTAAGGCAGTCTGGTATCACTCAACATCTACGTTTACAAATAGTTAACTCTTGCGTCTCACCTGTTGTAATGTACTGTTCCACTTTAGTCTTTCCTAGGCTACTCAGAAACCACTATGCCATATTGTGAAGGATATTAAAGGTCGGTAGTAGGGCAAGTGGTGTACCACTACTAAGTCAACTTCCTACAAATGTAATTGACAAACATCTAAGCTAAAGAGTGAAGTTGTCTTAATCCATATTATCTGACTCTCAACACCGTTTTTATTTACAACTCTCCCTGCCTTGCATCTCATCAGTTAGGACTAGAAATTATTGTAAAAGATTGTATACTAGTACAACCTAGAATGAAAATTCAACAATAATCTATTTTGCCTTCCTTCAATGTTATGGAGGAAATGTTATGCGTGAAATTTACACCTAACTGGCTAAAATATAAGTGGCTGTCTGATCTTCGCGATTTTTTAATTTATAGTGACAGTATTTCGGCCATCATTTTTGTTATTAACATTATTATTATCATCATTACTTTAAACTTTTTGTACATTTTTGATTTTTACGAGTTGATCACGGATTGATATCATTTAGACAACCACTGAAATCCAGCTAAAAGTACTGGACAGCTGTTTTATCCTAGTCTATGAATCATCACCAGTACGTACACGCTGGGGTTCGAACCCAGGACCTTCCAGTCACAAGCAAGCTCGTATATCATTCAGCCACTGGGACCCTATTCAATGGCCCATGAATTCTAACTTCTACCGATTCATGATGTTTTAGCGAGACTCCAACCCAATGTTGTCGGTGAGAAATCCATCCTCACACTTGACTGGTTGGACCTCACTGGTCACGGCTTCTCACTAGAACTCCATGAATCTTCGTCCTGTAGCAAGTCACTAGCTAGCAACAGATTAATTTTCTATAGATGGTTTGTAAGGATCAGTTTTGTTTTTATGAGTTTTACCACGGATTGATATCAGTTAGAGAACCACTGAAAACCAGCTGGGAGTACTGGACAGCTGTTTCATCCTAGTTTGGGAATCATCGACAGTTTTTTATTTCTGCTAATGCCACAAAAGTCACCTTAGTTACCTTATCCCCTGTTAATTAGATGCAATATTGTACCACATGCTGGGTATTCCAAAATGTATCATAAGTACTGTTTTCGGTTTAAAACAAATCATTATTATTGCTATTTTATTGTAGATTGTAGAACATGATTAGGTTGTATTACATCACAAAATAAAATTTATGAGTGATGTGAGCATCCCACTTCATGTTTATAGTCATAAAATTGACTATTAACTTAAGATTTCTAAGTGTTTACATTTTCATCTATGCAGTTAGACAAGTATTTAGACAGTTTAGAATGTATTCCTGAAATTATTTTCGAATGGAAGTTATGAATTTTGCAAATCCAAGTTAAATGAATACAAGTCTGCAAGAGATTCTTTTAAGGAAAGAGTGATGCAACAGACAGAAAATTACCAAAAATCAGTGAGTATAAGTTTGGTTTTAATCTTTCCGATAGAATAACTTCAAATATAAAGTAGATGTGCATAGTTTTTGAGAACCTGCTGACTCAGAATTGTTCTGTTCGGATATTTTACTGATACTTGTGTCTGTCACCTGAAAGAATCTTGCTCCTTCCCCCCCCCCACTGATTTAAAGTATTATTGTGAATACAGTTGGTTTACTTAAATCAGAGTTCATGTTAACTACTTTTGAATACTTGCATAGATTGTAAAATAAGCACCTCTTGTAATAATGGTCGTTGCTAAGGTTATTAAATTTTCGTGCACGGGAACACCTACTAAATTGATTAAATAAATGTGTTGTTAAAATCATCGACAGTTCTCTTTTAGATCAACCCGTCTAAACAGGCCACGAAACTAGCTAGCATTGAGGATTCTTTCTCTGTCATCTATTGACTATCGAATAAACTACCAAACGCCTCTAGATACTGAACACTCCAAACAGAAGAGGACATCGTAGTTCGCCGAAATCAATCAGGGCTCTTCCTGTGAAAGGAAGAAACAGGTACAACCAGCCACTGCTGCTACCATAGCCTGCTGTCGAACCATGGAATTCACAATTTCCCTCTTGCTTCCCTCAGTTTATCAGTTGTTCACTCTCAGTCTGCCTCTTAATGATGCTCCTGCAGATACACGCAGTTACATTGGGAGAATAGAAAGAAAGGTGCACCTCGGATATTCTTAACATGCACCAAAAAGCCTAAGTCTCAAGGGGACAAACGCTTGTAATAGTGCCATTACCAGTCACCTCATTCGTACAGGTCATGAGGTGGAATACGCAAATTCCTTTGAAATTGTCAGTAGACAAAAAAGCTCAATTCTCATCAAGTTTGATGAAGCAATCTCTATCGAACGCCTGAAACACGATTTATATCTTCAGGAAGAAGCAGTTATCAGTCAATATTTCTATGCTCTGGTAACTGGATGCCTTTACTATCTTTCTCTTTCATTTGATTACGTTCTCTTTGGCTTTAACCTCACCTTCCTCCTTTGGTATAGTGTAATTTTGCTTGTCTCTTGTTTCTATCATTTGAGTTGTACTCAGTATATGTTTGGTTATCCAATTTATTATTTACTCATCATCTTACGCATCTCTCATCTTTGTTATGTAACTCATTTACCATTATATGCATCCATTTACTATTTTTAAACTTGAACTGCCTATGCAAGAACTAAATAAGCGTAATTTTCTGGACACTGTTCACTAGTTTTGGGACTTTCTGTCAACTGACACCATGTAACATTTGGAAGTGTGTTAAAACTTTTCTGTACATAAACTTAATAACAGTTTATTTAGATTGTAAGCAACTGATGAGAAGTCAAATAAATAAATGATAGTACCATACTATTCTGCAAAACTGTTGTTCTTGCTTTATTCAAATATTGCTTTCATTACTACTGTCGTGTAAACGTAGAAGCCGGTGAAGAACTGACAGAAACTAGTATTCTTTGTTCATGAATCAGTCTTCCAAATTTTCAGTGGATATCTCCAATCAATTATAATGAAAGTATGAATCTGGATGGAAGAACTAAGTTATTCCACATAGTTAATGAAAAAAACTCGTTAAGTGACAGTAGGGAGTGTGAGGTGTATCAAAAAGTGGCGTGAAAAGTGCATGAAACTAGCTTGACATGTAATTTAAAACATGCTTTAATAATAGCTTATAGCTATTGGCTACTGTCTCCCAGTGGCTCAGTGGAAAATGCTTTGGCGCTTAAGAAGATCAGTGCTAATTTCCACCAGCAGTAGGATCACCACCACTCGTAGGGGAAGCAATAATATCTAGGTGACGAAACCAAAACATGGCGAAATGCACAGCCTGAATTTCAATTCTTGTCAACATCAGCCGAATGATACTATGTTACTCTTAAAAATCGTGGAAGGCCTTGAAATAGAAGCCAACATGTCAACAGAGATCATGCATTTCTGTGTAATGTAGTCAAACTAGCTTCAATAGATATACGAAAGTTCAGGAAATATAATAATTAAGCTCATTCCGTTTTGCATCCTTTTATTTTCTCAAAGTAATCACAGTAAAAGGTTACAAGTACATACATGTATTAGGAGTATTAGTAAGGATTTACTTTTACTTAAGGTGGTTAATAGTAAATTAATTTTTGACATCATCTCTGGTGAGTATAAAGAAAATACATGACTAACTACCTCAACTTCATCGACTTTGAAAGGGCCTTTGACAGCTCTGTCCGAGAAGCGATTTAGAAAATACTTCAACACTATGTGGTGCAATGCCTCAAGTCTTTATTAACCTATATCAGCGGCTATACAACAATGCCTTATGTCAACTGGTCCACAACGAAAAAATCACTAAAACCTTTGAAGTGAATACAAACAGCAGTAAGGCAAGGCCGATTAATATCACCGAGAAAATATTCCTGACTGTGATGTCCTAGATTATGTGGAAGACTGTAGGGGGTTAGAAGAGAGGGCTATGTAGGACAAATAAGAAGACACTGGAAGATCTGGACGTCACGTATGATTTATGTCCAATGTCAAACAAACTCGAAGAGTCACAGGTGCTAATCAAAAAGTTGGCAGAAGAAGCGGCAAAGATAGAACTCCAAGTGAACATATTGAAGACAGAGGTGATGAAGACAACAAACCAACAAAAAGCAACAATCACTATCAACGGGAGAAATTCCTTCACTTATCTTACCAGGAAGCATAGTTTTAACTACAAGCACACAGCAGGAATGAGAGTGTCAAAACTAGAATCGGTGTATTAAAACATGTTTATCACTCTGAAATCAGTTTGGAAATCTTGTGCACTCGGTAGAATAAAGTTCGGATTCAAGTATTGGTTTGTAGGGATTTGATTGATTGGTTACAGGATTTCATCATGAGCTGTCATCGGTTAGAGAACCATTGGAAAACCTAGGGGTTCGAGCCAAGGCTTTTCCGGTTATAAGGTGAGCTAGCTCGTAGACCATTAAGTTCCCTTGGGTTAGCACTGCTGGAGAGTCGCAAACTAGGATGAAACAGCTGTCCAGTACTCCTAGGTTTTCCAATGGTTCTCTAACCGATGTCAGCTCATGATGAAATCCTGTAACCAAAAAATTCGGATTCTCAACAGCACTGTTTTGTGGTTCATTTCTTCTATACGGCTCAAAATCTCACAAAGCCTCACGAAGGGCATTTCCAGCAGGCCACCGCAGACCCTCGTCAACACCTTTCTTTGCTCCAAAAAGAAGACCAAATGACCAGAAAGAATTATTATTATTGTTCCCTTTAATTCCTAGAGGAACATAGGGCTTCAGCCGTGCGTCTCCATTGCGTTCGGTTCTCTGCTAGAGTCTTCACCTGGATCCAAGTCTGCTGACATGCTTTCATCTCCTCTTCACATGACCTCCTCCAAGTCACCCTTGCACTGATTTTTTTGTGATTTTTTTTTTTGTGATTTTTGATTTACAGCTTGATTCCACACAGTATTTTCAGTACAAGTGTGGAATTTTCAGCATGGATATCGGTAGCCCAAATTCAGGCCGACCATAGATATCAGGTGTGCGCCGGCAGGGGATCGAACCCCGGACCATATGCATGGTCGGCGAGAGTCCTAACCACTGTGCCAACTCGCAGCTTCCCTTTCGGGTTCCTCTGGAGTGATGACTTGTCTAGTGATTTCACTTGATGGTTTGTTTTCCCAGAGTATGGCCAATCCATCTCCATTTCTTCCTGCCTATTTGTTTGACAATCGGTTCCTACTCGGTTGGTTCGCTCATTGCCAGAGATCCCTGTTGCTGATCTTTTCTGGCTGGCCATCTGATCTTGAGTATTGAGCGAAGACAACTGTTAATGAAGATCTGTAGTTTGTTTGAAATGCTCTTTATGACGCGCAAAAAGAATTAGCAGCATAAAAATCTGAGGTGGAACCAATCAGGAATTTATTGTCAAACAAATATGAAGAAAAAAAGTTGAGACGGATCAGACATATTCTGAGGAGACCACTGGATGACATCTCGTGACAGGGCAGTCATCGAGTGGAAGCCAAACGGGAAACGAAGAGTTCAGAGTGTTTCCGAGGGTGACATGGATAAGACCGAGTGAGGAGGAGAGGAGAGACTATGCATAAGCTTACGGCCACCCGAGGAAGACCTCAGAGAACAGCACAAAATAGAGCCCAAAGGAATCATAATAATACCAATTTTTCCACCCTGAATTGCATATTACAATAGGCTACAAATGTCAGTTGAACACTACAAAATGTTAGCTATAACTTATATAGACAATCGTAAATAATGCAAATGTTGTATTAATCTGATTTATGAGGGGTGTCAGTGTTTGGCTCTAAATCTGGAATTGATTTTCTCCTCATTACTCAGTAAATGTTTTGAAAAATAATGCCATTCACTCAGTATTTTGTGTGACAAATGATTTAGGGGAGATAACATTGCATATATATTTATTTATAACCATTCTATTGTGTGATTTATAATTCATCATCTGTCTGAAATTACTTCTTATTCCTACGTCAATTTTCGTATCGGTTCGCTGTAGCATAGATTTGTTTATGATCGTCAACCTTGATAATACAGTCGACATGTTATTTCTCATTTGTAAAGCAGGATGATTTTAACTCCTCGCATAACGGAAATTCAGCTAGAAATGTATAACATTTCTGCTATTCCACGATATTCTTTTGATTCTTTACAAACTTTTTGTAATTAGATGTCTTATTACTAAGAAAAGAGGTAAAATTTAGAAAAACCCACACAATTTTTCTTTTACAAGCTTCAATGATCTTAATCTGCATGAATAAACACAGTTGTATATGAAATTATACATGGTTTAATGTGTCAGAAAACTCCACAGGTTACCGGTTTTAGGATTCATTGTGCTTTTTATTCAAAGTTTTATAAAGATGTGGGTGTAAAGTGTTGAATTTTAGGTGGCAAAATATTTCACAAATTTCTCGCAGGGAGTAGTTAATCTTATTCCACTGTAACGAAATAATTGTTTGGAAAATTCCCTCTAAACAATTTAATTACAATGTGTATACTCATTTCCATGTTTCAGCTAACTTCGTAATTATTATCGTCTTTTTTCCTAGACTGTATATCATTGTTCTGACATTTGCATGTGGTACGCCGACTTTATCCTTATTATTTGTCTTTGTCACTGTTTATTCGCTAATTTTAATGCTTCTCTCTTTGTGGTTGTGTGATGATATTTGTAATGTGTTGTTTTTTGATGTAATTGTGTTCTCTGAGCCGGATGGTTTATTTGCGAAGCTTTCAGTGCCCTACTAGGCAACATCTTCAGCGCATACTTCAGTTTGAATTGAAGTGAGCTTATAGAAATGAATTTATTAGTCTCATCTCCTGGTGACCTTGAACAAAAACAACCAATCATGTGAAAATTCATGGAAAAATTTAAAAGCTCACTTCAAATTGAAGTATGCGCTGAAGATGTTGCCTAGTAGGGCAATGAAAGCTTTGCAAATAAACCTACCACCTCGGAAAACACAACTACACCGAGATCATCCACCCTAGCTGCAAATCTTCTCCATCACATCTAAATCTTACGAGCGGAATACGCTTCTTTCTGTTCGAAAGTGGGAAGACTTCACCAAAAGGCAATAATGTGTTGTTTTGCTATGTGATTTGTTTATGAATGAGTCAAGATCATTCTGACCTCGGACTGTGTGTAGGAACTGTCGGTGTTTGATGTTTGCTTACAGAGTTTTGATCCCAACTTGTTGGGAATATTTTCAAATGCTTCTTACAGTTGAATTCTGGCTAACTAATTTGTTTCTACACTACTCGTTTTGGGTAGTGGAAACTTATCTAATCTGTAAAGTTGCCTAACAGTATTGCTGAATTAGTTTTAAATTTTTGGTGCCAGTCATGGTTCAATAGTACCACAGATTTTACTACAAAAAGCCGTTTGTTTGTTTTACTGTCTTCGGGACATTTTTGTACCGCACGTAATTCAAGAAAGTTCTGGTCAGCTAGCTATATAGCAGAACGTAAAGATCAGTTTCCGGTGTTCAGACCAGAACGAGTCGGTTTAGGTTGTTACATGAACATGTACAGGCATGTTGATATTTTGTGTCGATGTTGGTGATGTTCTTTTTGTTATTTCAAGCACTCTATTTACACTTAATATATGCATAAAACTTGGGCACTGTGGTAGTAAGTAATTCCATATTAGTTTGTTTATTAGATATATCACACAATGAAACAGTATTTTTTGCTAGATGACGCTTCGAACAAATTTATTGTTCATAATCATATCATCAATTATAACTACACAACTTCAAAACTTGAGTTTTATAGCTTTCTTTATTCTCTACTATTCGTCGTCGTGGGGGTAATAGACGTCTTTATATATCCACCTAGACAGGTGTTGAATCATTCCTGTTACACGGGTTGCAGTTGACTCGATAAACAAAGCTTCACTTATCAATCTATTCCTCCACACTGCTGTTATATTAGATTTTGAAACTGTTATCTGATCCCATCCAATCGTGAGTAGTGAGTGCTCTGGCTGAACTATTCTCCAGATTTCTTATTTTATTCGGGTCAACTAATCTGGATTTTGCTAAGTATTTATGCGCAGCTAGTCTGACTGCCCCTGTTCTACTACTTTGACCTATGTATTTGACCTGAACAATTTAGTTTACCTAATACCCTGCAATGGTTGTCACGTCAAATACGTAGGTCACAGTAGTAGAACGGCGTCAGTCAGTCAGACTAACCGAGCATAAAAGCCTAGCAAAATCTAGAATAGTTGACTCGAATAAGATAAGAAATCTGGAGAATAGTTCAGCCAGAGCACTCACTACATGCAATTACACACAACCATACAATAGGATGGATGGGATAAGATGACAGTTTTAAAATCTAATATAACAGCAGTGTGGAGGAATAGATTGATAACAGAAGCTTTATTTATCGAGTCAACTGCAAACCCGTGTAACAGGAATGATTCAACACCTGTCTGGGCGGATATATAAAAACGTCTATTACCCCTACGACGACGAATAGGAGAGAATAAAGAAAGCTATAAAACTCAAGTTTCGAAGTTGTGTAGTTATAATTGATGATATGATTATGAACAATAAATAGTGTTTGAAACGTCATCACTGTGTGATATATCTAAATAAACAAACTAATATGGAATTACATACTACCACAGTGCCAAAGTTTTACACACATATGAAACTGCAGTGAGATCTTACCTCCCTAAAATATGTGAATTGAAGATTGCAACATAATTTACAGATAACGAGTTTCATTTATGAGACAAATATAAAATATTATTATTTACGTAAATATTTTTATGGATGATTATCAAATTAGGCCGGGGGGGTGGGAAGGAGAAATAGACTACGTAGCGCTCTCGGTTATACCAACCGGAAGTTATAAAATGTCTGAAAGAAGATAAGATAATTACTCCGACAAAACTGCAATTAATACAAAGTTGTTTGATAGCGTTTCATATTGGATACAGTTGGAATAACTCGATCACAATCATATTATGGGATTGTACGAGAAAAGAGTCTGTAATTAGTAAAATTCGTGTTTAAATGACTGAATGAAGTGAAGTGGTTGGAAATGTGTTGTGAATGGAACTCCTTGAGATTCAGTTGTAATAAAATTACATATTAATTATTAGTAGTATGAAAAAAAGTATGAAACAAGGTTAGTAGATGGTATGGTGTGTAACCAGTTATTTCTGGGTGTGAATTAAAAGACATGGAACTATACATCTTTGCTGATTACAGTTCAAGATAGCGAATTATATACCTACTATGGAATTACGACTAATTCAGAATAAACTGTCATAAAGATATAGTTATTCTGAAATTTTTAGTCGGGTGCCAATTGTGGATGGTGTTTCATTCCACGTGGGAACTGAGTTCGAAATTAGTTCAAACTGTGACCTTTCGAAGTTATACAAACAGACAATCTTCTTACCAGTATTTTGAGCTTACTGTACGTTCCCAGTGGAACATAGGGCTTCAAGCTGGAGGCTTAAAGTTTCGGTAGCAGTGGTGTTTATTTTTACTTGATGGCGTTGCTGGCCTCATGCCCAACCTTCCCTCTTTATCACCTTTATTACTGGCTTAGGGAGGTGAAGGAGTGCGTCAGTGGCCGCGGATCGAATCCTGGACCATGTAAATGGTCGGCCAGCGTCCTAACCGCTGCGCCGCCGACGCAATCATAGGAAATACACTGAAAATTAAAAAGACTAGTTCATGAACAAAGATAAATTCGTCATCAGGTTTCACATTTATATGACCAAAATAATCAAAGAAATACTGGTATAAACAACAATAATGCTTCAGATTAGACCACGGATTGATATCAGTTAGAGAACCAAAGAAAATTAGGGACTACTGGAAACACATAGAATTCCTACAAACTAATTCTTGAAAATTAATCTGATGCTCACTAGTGAGTGACTGGCTACGGGACAAAGTTGCTTATAGCTCTTTGTAGTGAGAAGTCATGACCAGTGGCGTCCATCCAGTCGGGAGTGAGGAGGGAGTTGCCGCCGATGACACTGGTTGGTGGTCACGCTAAAATCACGAATCTGTAGAAGTTAGAATTCATGATCTGGTCATTGAATTGGGTCGCAGTGGCTGAACACTATACTAGCTTTCCTTGTAACCGTAAAGTCATTGGTTCGATGGGTCCCCAGCGCTAGGACGAAACATATGTACAATACTCCACTGCTGGCTTTCAATGGTTTTCTAAATGATATCAATTAGTGGTTAAGCCTGAAACAGACAGAATCCCCACAAACTAATTCTTGGAAACAATAATGCTGTTTTAAATTACGTTGAGTCAGTAGTCGGTATCAACAGACTACACTTCAACAGCATCCGTCAGAAAGAGAGAGGGAGAGAGATAATATGCATCCTATATAACACTAAACTGACTGAATATCAGATAAATTAAGGGAAGTAACACACAGAATTTATGAATTTACAGGTTGGACAGCAGTCCAGGGGAGCAGTAGTGGCTGGACTTGCTCAGAAACACACACCAGTATGGCTAAAAAATAGGTGTTGTTAAAGCCATCAACAGTTCGGTATTGGACCGCCTTGTCGAAACAGGCCACAAAGTGAGCATTGAATAACATTTGTCTATCATTTCTCGTATGTAGAACAAATTAACAAAGGCCTCTAGATACCCAACATTTCAAGAATATTATTTATTCATTAATCAGTCTTTCACATTTTTAATGGGTATTTTCGTTGTTTGACTAGGATATAATCTAGTTGAATAATTAATTATTCTGTTTACCCAAAAGACTTAAATATTTGAACTGAACAGAGAAAGGTTATTAAAGTTATTTATCTTTCTAAGATACAACTTTTGGTAACATAAATATCAATATTCTGGTACTGAGAGAAATAAATGAATTTTCGTATGACAAGTGATTACAACCTTCACCTGTTTGATTGTTTCAGGTTAGGCGGTAATTTGACCTGGTTTGTTTAATCTACGTGCTGTTTCATTTCTGCACTACACTAATCATCAATAAAAACAAACAGAAGAAAGTTGGTCTAGCAATTTTTTAAACAGTTAGCCAAAACTGGTGTTGAGCGATAACTGCTATTAGATTAGATATCTAAATTGAAGTTTGCATAACAACATCAACGAATTTAGGAGATATTAGCAAGTGTTAAAATCATGTTTTGTAAGAACTTGTTTGTTAGGAAAAGAAGGCAAATCCACTGAGTGGATGCAATGAATTCTTTCCTTCTTTTATTCCTTTACGTTCGCAGTGGAACATAGAGCTTCAAGCTAGAGCTTTTAAGCTTCGATAGCAGTGGTGTTTATTTTTACGGAATGGAGCTGCTAGCCTCATGTCCAACCTTCCCTCTTTACTAGTCTTATTAATGGGTTAGTGAGGTGAAGGAGTGAGTTGGCCAGGGATCAAACCCCAAACCACTTGCGTAGTTGGTAGACATTTTACTGCTGTGCCACCGATGCATTAAATGCTTTGGAGTATTTCAAATTCATGATGAAATTCACTAGGTAGGTTGCTTGCAACTTGAACTATTATTAAGAAATGCATTTAGGTATGTAGTATCTAGGTGAAATTGAACAAAAATGGAATCATTTTATGAATTTATCCACTATCATTATTCTTTTGTGTTTCGAATGGAGCATAGTGTGGCGTGTGCTTCCGATAAGATTTACCAGTAGTATATGTGTAAAGAGATGTTGATCGGCATTGAAACATCAAATATCAGGGAGACAGATTTGATGTCAAGCAAAGTAAGGAAGCAGTTTGACGTGGGCTAGGTTCACAGAATAATAAAGGTTTTTGTATGTCCCAATGAATGAATATATGCTGAGATTTTGTAAATTCCGGTTTAATAATACTTTGATAAAGCTATCAGCATTAAATAGCGAAATGTCAGTAAAAAAACAATATCGTTTTGTTTTCATTCATTGGGAAATACAAAAACCTCTATTATAATGAATATCATATACCCAACGCCCAAATTTTTCAAACTGTTAAAAGTGAACTTGGTTTGGACATATATAGGTTCACAGAAACTTATACTGAAGTGGCAAGTGCCGTACACTCACCGAGATACATGATCCCATTTATACCATCAAAAGAGGAAATGAGCAGAAACGCGTTAACTTAATCTAACTGTTCCATATCGAAACTGGCTGTCAAGGTCGACTAAGGATGGCTGGACCGGTCTTTGAGGGAAACCCAGCTGGCGAACGTCCCCACATGGTGCAGTAGTGGGATAGCCCTTGTGAATGGTGGCCGTTATACAGCTCGGTCGGCTCGTTGACCTGGACAACTGTGTGCATTTGCGATTCGGTATCTATATATAGAAAAGTCACCATTTGCACATATCTTCTGTGTTGTGCTACTTATGGCAATCATATTTTATTTCATTGTGTTCTTTTAACGTCTTCCACATATCTCCACAACGCTGTATCATTGGCTTTCTCTGACACCAAATCTATCTCCCTACGGTTTGATGTTTTTTATGCCAATAAACATTTCTTTACATATATATACTACTTGAAAATCTTGTCAGTAGCACACTCCTCAGTAGGGCTGAAACAAAACATCTCCATTCAGTCCTGTTCTCTGTAGTTCTCTTCATCTGGCTCCACGATGGCTAACAGGCTCCCATCTCCTCCTCACACGAACTCCTCCATGTTATCCCCAAACGAACTTTCAACATGTCATTTCCCATTCACCTTCCACTCGAGGGCTCCTTACAGTGTGATGTCACTTAACGGTCTCCCCAGCATGTGCCTAATGCATCCCCATTTTCTTCAGTATATTGGTCGAGAACTAGATTCTTGATTACTTCGTTCCTCGGGACCATTGTTGTTAATCCTTTCTGGTTGGCCATCTAATCTTCAGTCTGTAGTCAGAGAAGATAGCTGTTGATGAAAGTCTGCAGCCCATTGGAAAGGCTTTCCTTGGACGCCTCAAGTTTATGGACTTTATAAGAGATTTGATCGCCTCGGTATAAGTGTTGTTTATACTGAGTGCAGTGCAGCATATTTCTAAACTGATTTTAGAGTGATGAAGGTTTGTCTTGCCTTTCCATTCTGTTGGTTGGTTATCTTCATCAAATCTGTCTTCTCAACGTTCACTTGAAGTCTACTTTTCACTGCCTGTCTCTTCTGCTAACTTGTTAGCTTTTGCCTTTAAGTCTTTGAATCTGTGTGACATTAGACATAAATCATCCACGGAATCTAAAACTTCTAGAATTCTTTTGTCGCTTTAATGTATTCTTGTCCTCTCGCTCCCCACAGTCTGCTAAACATTATGAATTCACAAAATTCAATTGATTCCCCTAGAATGTGATCCCGTGTGGTAGTTGGATTTAGAGGAGGATAAATCTAATAACTGTTGTATATCTAAAATGTCTCTGAAAATAAATGATTAATATCTGGAACTAGATGTCTCACTCTTATCCACTCATCTTTTTGAATAAAGCAACAACAACAGTTTGTGCGGAATAAGATAGCACCGTCATTTATTTCGTTCGCTGCTCATCAGTTGCTCACAACCTAAATAATACCATTATTATAAGGTTGCGTACAGGAAAGTTTTAACATACTTGCAAAGTCAACATGACGTCAGTTGACTGGAGGTTCCAGAATTAGGGAACAGTGCTCAGAAATTTACGCTTATACAGTTTTTACATAGGGAGTTCAAGTTTAAACAATGTAAAAGAGTCACCTAACAAAGACGACAGATGCGTAGAATGATGAGTAACTAATAAATCGGGTAGCAATGTACTGAGTTCAACTAAAGTGATAGAAACAAGAGATAAGCAAAATAACACTATACCAAAGGGAGGGGATTTTAGGTTAAAGATAAGGAGTACGTAATCAAATGAAAGAGAGAGACAGTGAAAGTATCCACTTACCAGGGCAAGGAAAGTCTGACTGATCACTGCTTCTTCCTGAACATACAGATCGTGTTTCAGGCGTTTGATAGAGAATGCTTTGGCAAACTTGATGAGAATTGAGCTTTTTTGTCTATTGACAATTTCAAAGAAATTTTAGATTTCCACCTAATGATTTGTAACAAGGAGATGCCTGGTAATGGCACTATTGTAAGCGTTTGTTCCCTTGAGACTTAGGCTTTGTGGTACTTCTTCAGAAAATTGGAGGTACACCCTTCTTTCTGTTCTCCCAATGTAACTGCTCCCGCAGATACACATAAATTTGTATACACATTTGGAGTTAACATGAGAAGGGTACTTATGCTGACTTCTTTCTATCTTAGCTTTTCTTATGTTAAACTATCAACTGTTATTAAAAATCATTTTGAAGCCTACTTAGAGTATCTGTACATAATAAAGACAAATGACAATGAATATACATTGCTGAGAATACTAACTTTTGTAATGCTGGATCCCAGCATTAACCTTCTTAGGATTCATTTTTAGTAATCTCAGTTAGCAAACAGACTAGGAACAGAAATTTTTGATTGAACAATAGCCAGTAACTAGTGTAATGTGTCTAGTCCTATCTTCGGTGCAGATTGAATTCTATCAGTCATGTTTGCAATGTGGCCACCATGCTAGGTGGCTCGCCATTACGGTGCACTGTGAATTGTTGGTACTAGATGGTTGGAGGCAATCGGCAGGAAGCCTCGGACCTAGGTTTCGTGCTAGTTGGCACTCTCACCTGATGATGGGTGCAAACTAGCACGAAACCTAGGTCCAAGGCTTCCTGCCGATTGCCTCCAACCATCTAGTAGGAACAGAAATATATTCAATTTCAACTAGTAGTCTGAATGCAGAAAAACGATTTCTGCGTCCAACTGTATGACTAATCAGAACTTCCTTGAAACCTGCACAGTCACACATCGATCTAAAGATGACAAAAAGACCATTATTAGTTAATAAATTTACGTGGTTCTATTCAACACTGATAACGTCAAAAATTCAAAATCACCTCAACAGTACTGTTAGACGGCTATGCAGTCCAATTAGCACTTCAGAAAAAAAATAAACTTTCCAAAATTCAACAGTAAGTAGTATCTGAGAATTAAGTAGAATATTTCTAACAAGGTGGGATCAAAAGCTCTGTCCACAACAATCAAACACCAATAATTCCCGAAGGCAGTTCAAGGTCAAAATCACCTTCATTCACTCAAACAAAAGCACATCGTTCCACAACCCATTATAAATGCATCTCACAAACCTAGTGTTGACTGGATGGAAAAGAAACTGAGAAAACTAGCTGACTTAAGGGTCATTCTGAATGTTGTTACTGGACGTTGTGATTTAGTTTCACTGGAAATCCACAAGATTGTCACTAAGATAAGAGAAGTCGTCGGATAATTTTCTTGCCTTCTAGATCGGGTGTCTAGCTAGATTTGTTGGTCATACTCATCGTATGTTATCCAAACGCATCACTGAGCAATTACCCTCATGGTTTTATGAAGGAGTAAAAAGATCCCCTCGCAGCTCTGTCCTGGAACACAGGGGCGAATCTTGATATCTAGCTAACCGACAAAGGAACTTCAAAGTTATTTACAGAATACGAGCTTAAAATTCTGTCTAGAAAAAAATTATTTTACATTTAAAGGGAATTTATAAATTCCGGTTTAATAATACTTTGATAAAGCTATTAGCATTAAATAGCGAAACGTCAGTGAAAACAATATCGTTTTGTTTTTTATTCATTGGGAAATACAAAAACCTTTATTATAATGAATATCATATACCCAATGCCCAAATTTTTTCAAACCGTTAAAAGTGAACTTGGTTTGGACATATATAGAATACGTGGGAATCTTGTTAAAATTTTTAAGAGCCAAACTTCTAACCGCAGAAGCAATATCAATTCACATGTTAAATCCTGAACTCTGCATACTAAAGAAGTTTGTTCAGTCATTAAATCTTCAGTGGACGTGACCTATCTTAACACCATATACGTAGTTTTGTTTCATCCTTTTCTTGCTTGTTTGTTTCTTAATTGTAGTATTTTGTCCTCCCACCCTTTATTAAATCCCTATCCTTTATTACCACTGTTGGTAACTTGACTTTTGTTCAGTTTTAAGTTTAGTTGAGCTTTACTCAACTGCATCAATTAGATTGCGTCACTCGAATTGCTTATTTAGTCTTGTTTTAGTTTTTAACCCATTAACGAATTCTGTAATATAAGATTTACAATTCTAATAACACTTAATTGGAAATATTCCTTCTGCTGATAAGACAATTTACTATATGTATATATACATGTGATTGTACAGCTTGAGAATGATATCGCCTATAAGGGTAACTCTCTGCCAAACGCCTTTTTTTCTATAGATATCTTTGATTTCTAACACTGAACAGCTGAAGCTTCAGTAATGCGAATGAAGATAAAAGCATATTGTCTTTGGTAGGCTGTTCTTCACTTTGTAGAATACTTTGAAGGAGGAGGCATTAATTGAGATAAAATGACCAGCGTTGACAAAGTGTTCGATTATCGAACCCTTTATTAAGCAAATACTACTTTTCTGTGACCATCCCGCGTAGTGTTCGTGAACACTTTTAGACGGAAGACGCGTCGAACGACTGATACACCTGGCTTCATAATGACAGGTGAACTAATATATGCATATATAATTGGTCAGGTAGAGAGATCTTGTCTTTCAAAGTGCTTCAGATCAATAGATGACTGAAGAATACTGGTCTTAGTGTTGCTGTGAATAACGTTCTTCTCCAAGAAGGTGAAATCCAGCTTCATGTATGGTTTCTTTTTTGAACAATTTGGAAGAAAAAAGAAAATTATTTGAGCACTTCTATCAGCATGGTAGAAGTCCTAACTCCCTACAACGTTTGTATTTCTTTAGAACTCCTACATAATTCCATAACTGCCTTGGTTTTTATATGCATCCTGATTACAACTCATTTATCAAAATATATTCACCTTATTACAAAACTGTGATACGCTTATTCAACCCCACCTATTCAGTGAATAATATTAACAAGAACTATGACTATGACACCTCTTTCATGAGAGATTGTACAGCTAAAAGGCGGAATGAATTAGATAGCTGTTCCCTGACAGCTTCAAGGATTTCGGCTAGCCATCCAGCTACTGGATGATAGGGCGATCCAGACATATCCAAGATAGGGCGGAGTGGAAGGCCAGCTTTGTGTATTTTCGGTAGACCGTTAAGTCTTGGTATTAGAGATCCTGTTGGTCTGATCTTTTCGTACAATTCTTCACGAATGAGATGATTGTTCCCCATTCTTTTTAAAGCTTCTGTAAGTTGTTTCTCAATTAATTCCGTCTTATTTTTCTCGTCCGGTTTCGAGAATTTACTGATGTCTGAAAGTAGACATGACATTTTTTCGATACAATCTTTACGATCCATGATAATAATACATGCACCCTTTTCAGGGCGTGTTAGTCATATATCGTTGTTATGCGTCAAAAGTTTAAGTTCTTCTTTGTGCTGTTTGGTCAGAAGACTTCGCATTTTTATTCTAGCATTAAGGTATTGATTGCAAGAGTCAGTGATTGTAGATTTGAAGCATTGGAAGTCCTGTTCTGACGATGGTGTGATATCATAAGTTTGACTGAGTAGATTTTCAAACTGGACATCTGTATGTAGCTTGTTGACATTGAGATTAACATCGCAAAACTTCGAACCCATTGACAAGGCTTCCATTTGCAATTTTGATAGGGATATAGAGGAGTGATTGAACACGTATCTCTCAGAATTCTCAGGAAATTTTCGAAGACATTCGATAGATTTTAGGCTATTAGATAGCCACGTTGACATATTCATTAAACGTCTGACGTTCATCAATCGATAAGTCATATAGAGCAGAAGATCTTTGCGATATATTCCTTTCTAACTCAGGGACACATGAACTAATAGAGTCAATGTGATTTTTTGTGTGTCTCTTGAGAGATTTTGCATTAGGATATATGTGATTGCGTCAGAGAACTTTCCAATGAATCCACAGAAAAGAGATTCTTTGAGGAACCAGGCGTTCTCTTATTTCCACTAATGTCTGAATGGAGATCATTCATGAAGATATTTAATTCCAATATCAACTGAATAAAATATCAGCTAATGGCGATGCATATAGTGCTTGATTGTTGACGTTAGAACGCAGAAATTGAAACCATTGTATATATATAGACATATTAATAAAGTTTTTACTTCACCTCCTAACTGATGACCTTAAATATGTGGGAAAAATCACTCTAGAAATTACATTTATGTGTTGTATTACCTACCAGGTGTCAAATTATACCAATGATAATTTGAAACAGTTTCAAATGATGTTTGATATGAAAAGTCAAAGAAAAGAAATATATATATAAATGTATATATGCATAAATTATGCATGCCTTTGAGTAAAATAATCCTAATTTAATTCTCATTGTATTTGCTTACCACAGTGAACTCACAAATTTATTTATTTATAATGTATGATACCCCTACTATTTTATTAGATTAAATTAGAGGAAATTCATTTCTATTCTTCTATCTGACCTAAACTGGTCGGAATTTACTGTGTGATATATACATTATTTTAATAAATGAAATATACATATATGTATATGTATATACCTTACTTTGATTTAACAACTGGCCCTAAGGCTAATTTGTACGAAAATAAGAGATTAGAAATGAGATGTCATTAAAAAATTGTTTTGCTGTAAAGTGTATACTGCGATGAGTAGTTCTCATGAAAGTATTGTGTAGTTGAGAAATGTATACCATCTGACGCCTCCAGTGAAGTTTACTTAGAAGTGAAGGACGTGTAGGGCACTGACAGTGCTATTGATAAGCAAGATTCTACCAGCCCTTTCTGGATGGAATTTGCCTAGTTGATTATGGTAATAATAATAAGAAGAATAGTTTCCTTTATTCCAAAACGGTACTTATGATACAATATGAAATTCTCAGAAGTTGAGACTATATATATACATCACAGGGTACAGGTGACCGAAATCGATTATAGCAGCTTTCTGGTATTAGTAGTGACATTAAAGTCAGAAATGTACAGAAAGCGTAAAAAAATGGTAATAATGTTAATAGCGAAAATTATAAGTTAACTGAAATAGTTTCACCATAGATTACAAATAGGAGAAGCGGATAAAAGAGACATTTAGTTTGCTGATTGTTTGTCTGGTTTCAACATAGGACTTTGCACTGGTGTGCAGCAGTTCGAATCGCCAGACTTCACTCAGCACAT
Organism: Trichobilharzia szidati; assembly: GCA_944472155.2. NCBI lineage: Eukaryota > Metazoa > Platyhelminthes > Trematoda > Strigeidida > Schistosomatidae > Trichobilharzia > Trichobilharzia szidati. The sequence continues at coordinate 184,449,755 of OX235271.1, read as the reverse complement.
AAAGCCAGAGAAGAAAGTAAAAAGAAACACAAAATAGAGACAGTAAACAGAGATATGTGGCTAAAAATAGTAATGTCGAAGAAGAATATAGTTTTATTGGGTATTATAAGTCATAAGGAGTGAATGCATCTGCGCCATCCATGGAGAACTATTTCGAGCCATATCACCAATTGTCTCAAGTCTTCATTGGTTTTTACCATCCCGACGACCTCAACCAGTCTGGAAGTCTGCACCTCCCTACGCGATTGACCGGCTTAAACTAACTGGTGTGGGTTCACCTGACTGATGAAGCCAGGTTTTGGTTTGAACATCACTAGCTAACTCTTTTCCAACCTGATTGATCCTGTGTCAGCTAACATCGCCTATCGGTGGAGGAGGGCGATGATTAGACACGCATGCGTAACACATGTCCTAATCACCCCAATCGGTGTAACTCCACAACTGCATCGATTGATTTCCTCTCCTTACCTAGCACTTGACCGTAGCCTAACCTCAATATTGCTCACCTTATTATACCACTTAACATGAGAGATAGAACGCATACACTTATGGTCAAAAGCAGCTAGCCCAAATTTTCATGTCTTCCACTTTCAATGGCCATGTATCATTCATGGCCATAGAGGAGGACAGAGAGAATTGCTGCTGAGTGGTACACACGCCATTTGGTCGACAGCCAGAGATGGTGCAAACTGGTATATGCCAAACGAGCCTTCTGTATCCGTAGTGCGATTTTGCCAGCGATCAGCGCACTGACGTTGGCAGATGCAGCTTCCCAAATAAGTGAAGCGATCAACGGGCTCTATCACTACCTTATTTATTTACCTCAATGGTCACTTTTCCTCATACCTCATTCCACCGCGAACCATAAAATTGTGCGGCACGTAGCCCCCTACCGGTATATCGTTTAAAACATAATAATAGGTACAAAAATGAGTAATAAAAAAACAAAAACAGCAATAAGACACCACCACCATTTCTTCTTACATTTCGCTTTACCCCGTAACCATATAAACAGTCCCCCCGCTTAACTTAACCCTTTTCTTTCCTCTCACACTTGTTCATTACTCCCTTTAACCTTCCTTGTTCTCTGAGTGTTACTGCAGAAACCTCTATCTCTCATGGCTTTCATGTATTGAAGGCTGCCCGTATCCCACCAACCTTCTAAGGGGGAGGGATAACCTGTAGTGCACCTTGAATGTCTGAACTTTTGTTTTTAACGCATACGTGTACAAGCTGGCGCCAACGCCATTTTTGTTTCACTTTCTGCTTATGTAATGGACAGTTGCATTCTCTGAGTCGGTTGTACGGTCTTTCAAACTAGATAAGTTATTATACCGTTTTCCAGAATTATCTTGACTTCTTTGTGTATCCAAATATACCACGCGGAAGAGCACACTACTATTTATCAGTGCCTTTTTAATTTGCACCTTATCATCAGTACTTACAATATAGGTGGATTACTGATTAATCGAACACCAGGCGAACTTCATTTAGTAGAGCTGACATCGTTTGGCTTATCTACAGCATTACTAGTACTCTACGATATTTGATTAATTCTGGATTGAGTGTTAAATCTGGTCATTAGCTTGAATTCTTCATGTTTCTTCTGTTTACTTTTCTGTTACAGTTAGACTAATATCTGTATTTGTTCACATGCTTTGATATGGAGTAACATATGTTGTATCTTTTGACTGCTAGTTTGTATTCATGAATGTAGATATGATAATCATGTCCACTTTGGCGAATATTGTACTTTTTTGATATTGAAAAAATCTGTCTAACAGATAAAGATTGAGTCGTTTTCTTTTTTGTCGCTCATTCTATACACTATGGACTAAAGGGATGTTTTAGCTATGAGGAAAATAACTGCTGATAAAGGTTTTAATAGTCTAGACAGAGATTAAGAAATTTTGTTCGTTTATGTAGGAGAGAAAGGCACATAAAGACTGGAGGAAACGCTAACTTGTCAGACTGTCAAAGAAAAGTGACTTAGGCTCCTGCAAGAACTGGTGCGGAAAAATGCTCTCGTCTAAGCTAAGCGAAATGTTAAGTCGCGTCAACGTGAAGAGATGAAGACATGCATTCGATGCAGAAATCCCACTGGAATAACCTGGATTCAGAAAAAGGAAATCATGTGCTGATGAAAATGAAACATTATGCATAGTCATCGGACGGAGCATAGAGTGTCACTACTAAGTCGCGTAGTCTCGGAGAGAATAAAGGATGCACTGAATGCACAACTGCGCCAACACGGGACAAGCTGAATTCAGAAGTGGCAAATCATGTAGTGATAAAATTGCGACTGTACGCATCATCATCGAAAAAAGCATAGAGTGACAGTTAAACCTGTACCTCAACTTCATTGACTTCGAAAAGGCCTTCAACAGACAACATTGACCGAGAAGTAATATGAAAACGGCATCAGCACTACACAATGCAGTGTTCAAAGTCTTTATCGATCTCATTCAACAGCTGGCTATATGACAATGCAAAGTGTCAGGTGATCCACAGCGGAAAACAGACTCAGCAAGGCGTTCGAAGTGAATACATGAGTGAGACAAGCTGGCTGACTATTATCACCAACGATGATATTCTCAACTGTCGTGGAATGGATTATGCAGAAGACTGTGCGTTGGGAGAATGAAGACAGAAATACTAATTATTAGACATTGGAAGATCTTGAATTCAGGGACGATTTATGTCTTATGTTACCTAAACTCGAAAACTTCCAGATGAAAACCAGCCAACCCGCAGAAGAAGAAGCTAGCGAAGATAGGATTTAAGGTGTACACAGAGAAGACGGACGTGATGAAGACTATCAACCAACAGCAACAACAACAACCAACCATCAACGGGAGAGATTTGACAGAGGTCGCTTCATGACTTCACTCATCTCGCCAAGCAGCATCGTTTCAACTGCAAATGGCAGCACGGATGACGATGTCAAAAGCTGAAATCGTTTAAGTAAAGCAAACATTTATCACAATGAAATCAGTGTAGAGGTCTGCTGCACAGAACACAAAGAACAAGAGTTAGAATTTCAGTTATTATTACTATTATTTCCTTTAAATCCTAGAGGAACATAGGGCTTCAGCCGCACGTCTCCATTGCGTTCGGTTCTCTGCTAACGTTTCCACCTGGTTCCACATCTGCTCACACGCTTTCATCTCCTATTCACATGACCTCCTCCAAGTCACCCTTGCACTGACGACCAACTCACCGCTTCCCTTTTGGGTTCCAGTCGAGGGCTTGTCTACTGGTATCACTTGATGGTTTTCTCAGAGTATGGTCAATTCACCTCAATTTTTTCCTGCTTAATTGTTGCACAGTCGGTTTCTGCTGGGTTGGTTCGCTTATTGCGAGAGATCTCTGTTGCTGATCTTTTCTGGCCAGCCATCTGATCTTGAATGGTATTGAGCGAAGACAGCTATGGATGAAGGTCTATAGTTTGTTCGAGGTGCCTTTCGTCACGCGGCGCGGTGCCAAGAATCTGATCCGTATAGTAGCACTGACGGAATTCCCATTGGAGTTGAAAACCCGGACATTATTTTTGATGCTGAGTGCTGTTGATCTCCACACAGACTTGAGAGTAATGAAGGCTTTTCTTGTTTTCCCGATCCTTGCTTTGATATCCTCATCAGTTCCGCCTGTAGTTGAAACGATGCTTCCCAGGTAGGTAAAAGAGGTTGTTTATTTCAGGTTCCTTCCATTTATGCTGATTGTTGTCTGCTGATGTTGTTGCTGTTGTTGTTTCAATACTAGTGTTAAATCAGTCAATACTTCTATGTGGTTCAGAGACTTGTCGCATCACGAAAGGCATTTCCAGTGGGCTGCAGACCTTCATTAACAGCCACTATCGCTAGCTCAGATAGCCACATAAGATTCGAAACAAAGAACTTTAGTAATGAACTAACCAATTATTCAGTAGATATTCAGAAGAAAGTGAAAATGGATCGAACACACACCGAAGAGAACGTTGGGTGACGTCGCTCACTAGGCCAGCCGTCTAGTGAAACCTCACTAGGAGGCTATGAGTTTTATATGGTTTCGAGGATGACACGGAGGAAATCGTGAGTGGAGGAGATGATAGCTTATTGTCAGTCACAAAGGGGCCAGATGAAGAGGACTTCAGAGAGGAGGATGAAATGGAGGTGTAGTGTTGAAGCCATGTGTTCCACTTCAAAAGTTATTTTTTTTCTCATAACTGATTATTTTATCTGTATTGGCTGACTCTCTGTATATCTCAATCTTAGACGCTTGGCCTTTCTGCCAAGTCAACTTAAAATAGAAATTTGTTCTCTGATTCCTTTTTTTTCTTCTTGTTAATTTGCTGCGAGTAAAAAAAATCTGTTGATTAACTTGTGTTCTGTAAATCATATCTTTTAGTGCATCTTGCACGCAATGTGGAAAACTTTACGAAATACGGAAGTACGTAATCCTGAAGTTTTTACCCCTCCTGAGACAAACTAGTCAGCAATTCTAAAGGAAAAAAAAAGAATCCAATTCTCGGTTGAGTCTCTTTTTTCCCAATCCTTTTTCAGTGTTATAAACGGTTTCTGAAGCATGCTGCTATTTGTCCTTTATTGTGAAAAGTTGTGAAAAGTTTATCTTCCTATATTCAGTGTCGTTCTTTAATGATTCTCTTATACCAAAGATTATAGCAGCATGGAAATAAGTGCAAGAGAAATTATTCTTCTTGGAAAAATATATCTGATATAGAATCCGAATGTTTATAGATGTAGGAAGTGAAAATCAGCTGTCTTTGTGCTGAAGTCAAATGTAATTCAGTGGCAGTTTAGAATTTGTATTACCTATTTAAACTACACTCATTAAAATAACTTTTGCAGTGATTATTACAACTTATAATTATCATTCCTTAAGGTTCTGTGTGAAACACAGGGCTTCAAAAACACATCTCCACTTTCTTCTACTTTCTGTCTTCTTCATCAGCTGGTTGAGTCGACGACTGACCATAATCTCTCATTCCAACCCACCCCAAACGATCTTCTCCGCGTAACTCTCGCACCAAGGACACACTCGTCGCTTCTTGTTTGGTTTCCACTCGAGCAATGGCCTGCATTGTGAGCGATATTATTCGACGGTTTCCTCAATGTATGCCCTATCCGTCTCCATTTTCTCCTACATATGTGTTGAGCGATCGGCTCTCGCCTGTTGGTTTGTTCATAGCCACAGTTTCTTGCTACTAATTCTTTCCGGCCGGCCTGCCATTTGATCTTCAGTATGGAGCCGGCGAAGTCAGCTTTTGATAAAAGTCTGCAACCTGTTGGAAATGCTTTTCGTGACACTATGGCCAAGTTTCTGACCCATTTAAAGAAACTGAGTAATTTCACCTTCTTGTTGAAAATCCTAATCTAGTTGTTTTTGCTGGCTGAGTGCAGTGCAGAAGATTTCCAAACTGGTCCCAGGTTGATGAAGGCGTATCTTGCATTTCCGTTTCAGGCTGGCCTGCTTTCATCCATCTTCATCCGTTCCGACTGCCTGTGGTTGAAACAGTGCTGGCTGCCTAGATAATTGAAGGAGGAAGTAATCTCTCCCGTAGATGGTGATTGGTGCTGGTTGTTGTTGTTGCTAGTGCTGTTAGTTGGTTATATTCATCACCTTCGTCTTCTCTGTGTTCACTTGGAGTCCTGTCTTCACTGCCAACCTGCTTCTTCAGCCAGTTTGTTGGTTTTTGCTTGTAAGTCTCCGAGTTTATGTGATATTAGACATATATCATCTGCGAAATCCACATTTTCTAGAGTCTTCTTATCGGTGGTCCAGCGTATTCCTGTCTTCTCACTCCCTGTGCACTGTCTGACTCACAATTCATTCCACCACAATTAAGAATATCATCGGTGATAATAGACATCCTTGTCTTACTCCTGTATGCACTTCGAACTCCTCGCAGAGTCAGTTTTCTGTTGTGGATCACCTGACACGTGACATTGTCTTATAGCTAGTTGTTTGAATGAGGTTGATAAAGACTTTTGGCACCGCACTCTGCAGTGTTGAAGCTGTTTCCAAATTACTTCTCGGTCACTGCTGTCTGTCGAAGGCCTTTTCGAAGTCGATGAAGTTGAGGTACAGGTTTGACTGCCAATGACAGTACCAGCTGAAGAAATATTCTAATCAAGAACAATAATGTGATTTTAAATTACCTCAAGGCGATAGTATCGGCACAGTACATTTCAGAAGTATCAGTAAGAGCGAAATGACATGCGTCACATACAGCACTAAATAAGCTGAGTATTAGATTTATTCAGGGAGGTAAGATAGAATATACTAATTTATAGTTTCTTTTGCACACAGATCTCTGGTAGGCTAAAGCGAACTGCAGTGACATCTGTGACATTTGAAGTATTCCGTATCTCGAGAACTTTGATAATATCTCTTTGATACAGTATAGAAGATAGTGAAAGAATCTCCACTGCTAGTTGGCTTTATGACCTGTTTGGTCGAGGTGATCTAATGTGGAAATATGATGGACTTAAAAACATCCAATTTATCAAAAATTCAGCATGCATTTATTCTTTAAAATGGTTTTCAGTTGCAAATATACCAGTGTTATGAAGCTTTTATTATTGTTCATTTTTGATCAGATCGTGGAAAACACCCATATGCACATTAGAAAGAAGAGAACACGAAGTTCAGCAAAGATATCTTTTAGGCGAATTCATTTTCAAAAGCTGTACAATCGCATTTAAATGCATAATTTTACATGGATACAATTCTTGTTTGATTCTACATAATTACGACTCCGAATAAAAGGTGATAATTATTTCCAACTAGATATGGTTTTTTCAAGAGGTTTAGAAACAAAATTACACGGGATTATGGCAAATTACAGGTGAATAGAAAATGAGCATGGAAACAAAATTGAAATAATAATTTTAACTTGAAATGGAAGTTAGGAGGTATGAATATAGATTACAAGAGCCTTAGAAACACGAAAAATTGCACAGGATTTTTTTAAAACGAATTATAAATGTGAACAGGAAAAGCATGGAAACAAACTTAAAATAACTGTTTTTATAACTGAAAAAATGGGGTGAATCGAATGAAGACTGAGAGAGTAAGAATCACACACATAGCGAACGAAAAGGGATCAAAAAATAACAAAAATGGAAGCTTAGGTAACATACCGAACTAAGCCCATGGTAGTTGTAGAGGTTGGACTAATTTCTTTTCAACACACAGCTCTGGCTTCTCGATGCATATTGCGAGGGCTTCTGCAGTACAGAGAAGTCGGAAACAAACTGCTTTCGGTAGGTTTCTGTTGACTTTGTAAAATACTTTGAGAGAATCAGTTGAGATGTTGTGGGAGGTATTGATCAGATGCTCAATAATGGCACTTCTGATTGAACTGGTGCCTCCTCTTTGCAGCCACGCTGGGTAATGTTCTCTAACATTTTTGATCATCTTTGAATTTGGTGTAAGGATATTAAGAAGCATTGCTGTTACTAACTCAGAAATATCTAAAAACTAACTAAATCTTGAAAACTAATCTGATGCTCACTAGTGACCAGCTACAAGATGAGGTTACCTGAAGTTCTAGTGTAAAGTCGTGAATAGTTGGTTCCACTCAGTTGGCTATGAGGACAAATAGACGCCCATGATATTGGTGGCTGGCAGGTAGCACCGAGATCTTGAATTGACAAAAGTTAGAATTCATGCACCAGTCATTGAATTCCAGACAAAGTTGTTGAATGGTGAATCAGCTCGGTCTCCTAACCTGAAGGTCCTGGTTTCGATTCCCAGTGGGAACGTTGACCCAAACTACTGAGGAGCCCATAACAAGGATGAAATAGCTTTCCAGTACTCCCTGTTGGTTTTTAGTGTTTCTCTAACTGACAAGAATCCGTGATCAAACTTGAACACAAACCTTATCTTTGTGTATTCCGTAAGACTAGGACAACATCACGTAGTGATTTGATCCCTATAGTAATTTTAACTGTGATAACAGAAAACTCTGATCAATATTTCAATATTTCGTTTAGTATTTCATTAAAATCTAATGTATTCTTGTAGGCTGGTTAGATTTCTGCAGGTTGAACGGGGATTGTGGTTGTGGGTGGTGAAGCATATTATCCTACGCATAAAATTTTAATCATACCGTGCAAAAATAAATTAGCTAACACATCATTTTACTCCGCGCGATTGTCAGTTTACTGTAGCTTTGTTGTCACAGATATCAGATGGCTCAAAATTTTTCCTTTTCCTGATGAACAATAGAAATAAAATTGAAGCTGAGCGAATCTTTCAGAGAGTTAAATATTTAAAAAAACACAGCAACAACACGTAAAATTTAATTTTAGTTAGATAAAAATTTAAGTAAAAATAATCCGTAGTGTGAAAAAAAGATATGTGACGACAGTAAGAGGTTTTCTTCATTCCCATCTGTGTGAACTCAAAGCACTTAGCTCCATTTTAGCTATGTCTTTCAACGTATTATATGAGATTCTGTGATGCATTTCAAACACCGTCAGGTGATTAATGCTTTTTAAGAATAAAAATCATCATTAAAAAAAAATTTAATTACGTTTATTCCCTTAATCTCTCAATAATTATCTTAACTCTACTCACGTATCATGCAATTTCTTTTGTGTTACTCACTGGATTTTCACACCTGACTTGAAATAATTCTGAGACAATGGCGATTGATTTTATAGCTGTGTTAATGCAATCGTCGAAAAAAGGAATACCTTGCTATGGAATCTCAATTTTATTCTTTCCTTCACGTTCCCCAGTGGAACATAGGGCTTCAAGCTAGTGGCTTGAATTTTCTGTAGCAGTGTTTATTTTACAGAATGGGGTTGCTAGCCTCATGCCCAACCTTTCATCTTCACCAGCATTATTTCTGGCTTAACGAGGTAAAGGGGTGCGTCAGCCGGTTATCGAACCCCAGACCATGAGCATGGTTGGCGAGCGTCCTAACCGCTGTGCCACCGACGTCCATTGCGTTCCATTCTCTGCTAGGCTCCACCTGGCTTCATGTCTGCCCACACGCTTTCATCTCCTCTTCACGTGACCTCCTCCACGTCACACTTGGACGATCAACTCTCCGCTTCCCTTTCGGGTTCCACTCGAGCAATGGCTTGTCTAGTGATGTCACTTGATGTTTTGTTTCCTCAGAGTATGGCCAATCCATCTTCATTTCTTCCTGCCTATTTGTTTCACAATCGGTTCCTGGTTGGTTCGCTCCCAGAGATCTCTGTTGCTGATCTTTTCTGGCCGGCCATCTGATCTTGAGTATTGAGCGAAGACAACTGTTAATGAAGGTCTGTCTCAATGAGAATGGCTAAATCCATTCTTGGATAGTCTTCTAGTTTTTCTCACGATCGTTAATGTGAATCCAATGTGTAATATATAGACAAGAATGCCTTGTTCTTCAATGACATTATGTGCCCATCTTATATCTTGTTTCAACTGACACAGTAATAAGTATCTCACTGTCAACAGTAGTCTCTAAATAAGAAAACCTATATTCGTTAAAGCTACTCAGAGAAGTTTCTAAAAACAATAGTTCAACATGTGAATAAAGCAAGACTAACAGTTTGTACAGGATAAGAAGGTACCATCATTTATTTCTTTACAGGATTTCATTATGAGCTGACATTGGTTAGAGAACCATTGAAAAATCTGAGAGTACTTGACAGCTGTTTCGTCCTAGTTTGGGACTCTTCATCTTTACGCACCCACCGAGATTCGAACCCAGGACCTTCTGGTTACAAGGCGAGCTCGTATACCATTAAGCCACTGGGACCAACCCATGAATTCTAACTTCTGCCAATTCACGACATAGCGCGACCCATAGCCAGTGTCTCAGGCGAGTATTTGCCCTCACACTCAACCTGCTGCACCCTACTGGTCACGACTTCCCACTGGAACCCCACGTAACTTCCTATCTTATTAGGGCCGGTCGCCAGTGAGCATCTCATTGACATTCAAGTCACGCTATATCGTGAGTTTGCAGAAGTTAGAATTCATGGGCCATTTGATCGGGTCCCAGTGGCTTAATGGAATGCGAGCTCGCTTTGTAACCAGAAGATCTTGGGTTCGAATTCCGGTGGGTGCGTACTGCTGAAGAGTCCCAAAACTAGGGCGGAACAGCTGTCCAGTAATCCCTACAGGTTTTCCAATGGTTCTCTAACTGATGTCAGCTCATGATGAAATCCTGTAACCAATCAATCAAATCCCTACAAACCAATACTTGATTATTTATTTCGTTAGCTTCTCATCAGCAACGTACACAGTGAAGAAATGACACTCATATAGTTTGTATCCATAAAGTTTAAGTTTAAACAAAAATTAAACGCTGGCATACAATGTCGAAAGATTTACCTGATGAAGGCAAGAAGTGAATAAGATATTGATTAACTAATAGACTGAGTAACAACCTAATGAGTTCAACTCAAATCATAGAAACAAGAGACAAGTTACGCTCTATCAGAGGGAGAGAGAGGTTAAAGCCTCGAGATTACGTAATCAGACCAAAGGGAGAGTAAAGACATGCAGTTACCATAGCAAGGGAAGACTGATACCTGCTTCTTTCTGAACACAAAATTCGGGTTTCGGGCGTCTGGTAGCGATTGGTTCGACAAACTTACGGGGAATAGAAAAAATGTTTCTATTGATAACTTTAAAGAATCTACTGATATCTACCTCATGACCGGAATCGCTGAGATGTCTGGAGGTTACACTATTGTAAACGTTTGTTCCCTTGATATATAAGTTTCTTGGTACATATTCAGAAAATCAAAGGTAATCACTTATTTCTGTTTTCAAAATGTAACTGTTACTGAAGACACATGCATATTTGTTTACGAAGTTAGAGTTAGCGTGAAAAGACTGTCTGTCCTTCTTTGACTGCACAAAAGAGCATGTTGTCTGATAAGTAGATACGTTATGACTAGTGAGAGATTCAATCTTCTCTTAACTATTCCTGCAATATTATCGCCTTTAAAACCGAGTCGAATGAAGATACGCCTTTTCTCCAGAGTGTTTTGTTTGGCATTTGAGTCTTCACATCTTCCGTAGTTGTTTTTCTCAAGATCTTTTCAAGAATCACAAATCCTTCCTCTAATTTCTCTGTAAAGTATATTTATGAAGCAGGGTTTTGACTAGTGCTCGTTTATGGCTATTTGAACAAAAACTATTAAAATGTAAGTACTGTCTGTTCGATGTAGACTTTTGGTAAATTGATCCCTGTAGACTACTATCTTCCAGGTGTTGCGTGGTGATGTCAAGGAAACAAAACTTTCCATCGCTATCATGTTCCATACTGAACTCAATATCTATAGGTTCGTCGTTGGATAATCTGAGCAAGTAGGGAGCACTTTGATTATTGCATACTATAGTGATTTAGCAACCTGGGAATAATCCTTGAAGCTACTCATTCTTATTGCAGACTGACAACCATACCACGTTGAAAACACGGGTTTTCGTCCGATCACTGAAGTTAAAATCCGTTGTTGGACTTCAATTACCCTGGTGACTCACTTCTTAGTAACTCTTTGTTTTCTAATTTTGTTAACTTATCTTTTCACTCTCCCCCTTTATTTTTCGCTTGACTCTTTAGAGATAATTTTTCTTGATCTTCTGAATTCTACTCACCGTATTACATCATCAACTTCTCATCTGACCTCATGTGCACCAAAATTTTGATCTTCTCTTATCTAATTACATAACTATTACTTATTTTCTTTTGTTACCACCCCAACAACACAACTGTTAATTAATTTTTTTTCAAGAAACTTCTCTCTAACAAGATATACATATATATGTCGTAACACTTTAGACACCCTGTAAATCACAACGCCTTATTTTACTATGACGCTCTGACAATATGCTTGCTCATGGACAAAAGTTTGTTAAAATTGTACACTTTTTATTTTAATTTTATGAAAGAATTCAGGTTGTACACAGCTGATGAGAACCGACGAGATAAAATGGATCCAGATTATTCTGCGCCAATGTTTCTTCTCTCTCTGTTCACATCTTTATAAGCTGAATATTCCCCTTCAACCTATTTACTTATCATAACAGCCTATATTTTTTATGTTGGCCAAAGAATAAATTTCTTTATTAGGATTTTGCACAGATAATTTAGGCTGAACACGTCCCATGAAACAGAATTTAGAAAATGATGAGTTCAAACAAAGTACTGACACTAGCTAAAACTTTAAAAAAATGTCAAGCTGGAGTAGATGCTCGTTGAAGGAATTGATTGAGGGCAACGCTAAATAACGAGTTGACAAAGTTAAAATCCAGGAGTCACTGAATTCTAGTCTAAGTGGCTGAATGGTCGTTCAGCTTGGTCTCGTAACCTAAGGGTCCCAGGTTCGTCTCGCTAAATAATTCCAAAACAGAGCGGAACACGTGACCTATCTGTTTCATGGGAATTTAAAAAAAATAAATGTAATGCGATAAAACTAAATTTCTGGTTATTAGAGCAATCACATTTCGATAAGTCAGTAAAGGACAATATTTGAAGAGATTCAGTTTTGATCAAAGTCGCCGATAGGTGATGCTGACAAGTGTTGACAAGCTCTAAACCTGGGTTTGTTGCTTCTTATCCATGTCTATCGATTACTGAACATCAAGTAATGCTCATTTTACTCAGAATTAGTGAATGAAATATTTCCAAATTTTCAAATGAATGGATATTGAACGAAGAGTACTCTTTTCGATAACTTCATCATCATCATCATCAGGCTCTACAATTATGTATACACATAATAGTGAATGAATGAATTAGTGTTATTAACAACATTGATGTTGTTTAAATAACATCGAATCAATAATAATATCGATGGATTACAGTTCAATAGCATCAACATAACAATAAACTGAATGTCAGAAAAATTAGGAAAGATAATATTACAAATTCATGAATTTATAGTCTCTATTGAAGGCTGGCCAGGGCAGTAGTAGTGGCTGGACTTGTTTCTTTTGCACACAAAACACTGGTTGCTTCACGCGAATCGCAATAGTCTCTGATGTTTGGAGCATGCGGTGCTTCAATGTTTTTGGCAATTTATTTGTTACCCGGTAGGTGATGGAGAAGGACTCTTCAATACTGGCTTTGTGGCTGGTTCGGACCAGATGGTCTAATATCGAACTGCACATTTACTAAGCCTTATGGGGAGATGTTCTCGAGCACGAAAAATCAAGTTCCTAGAGCAACAGCCAATATGACTCGCTGCATCACAAGCGCAGTTGAATTGGTAGATACAATTTGAAGTGGCTAGTCTAAGTACTTCATCTTTCACTTGAGGAATCACCACCTGTCGTATAGAGAATAAAACGTGTAGTTTGCCAGCATTAAAAGTTCTTTGAACTGATTTTCTTAATTTCTTAGTAATTATTTCCCTAGGTATATCGCCCTTGAATTGCAGTCATATGTATAAAGGATTTTTGTTTACTTTTAGTGAGTAGACCTTTTCCGCTTTCTTTGTCATGTATTTCTTAATAAATTTGTCAAGATAGCTATTTTCAATCAAAATATCGTGTACAATACTTTATTCATTTTCACTTTCTTCTTCTGAGCATATAGCTCTGACTCTGTGGCTGAGGGTCTTTACTAAATTTCTTTTGTACTTGAGAGGAACGAAGCTGTGAAAATGTGTATATTGTCCTATCCATATACTTTTTCTATGCAAATTTCTTTTTATGCCACCATCTGGTTTTCTTGTAAGGAGGACATCCAGGAAAGCAATTTGTTCATAAAGGGAAGAAGTAAAGGAACATAGAATTTTATTTTAAAAAATGTTAGTAATAATGCTGAAGCTTTATTTGAAACAGAATGTGAACATTAGACTACAGAGATTTTCAGCGTATTTAATTTCAAAATATTTCCCCCTTCACACACAATTTACATGTAAAGTAATAATCTTCACTCCCTTAAAAAATTGTACAGCTTTTTGTCAAAAGCTAATTTAAAATGTTCGCGAATTCATGCAGTGATCATCTGATATAATTATGTGATTAAAACAATAAGAAATTTACAAGAGTTTTGGCATTCTGACTGATGGAAATCCTCGTAGCCCAGTGATTCAGGCAGGCTGTATCGTATCCTGTCAGCTTATAAATAAATAAAATAAATTTGATTATGTTAGGCTATTCCAGAAAACATTTATGTAATGAGAATTCAGAGTTCATTTGAAGAAAAAAAGAGGAGACCAAAAAGGTGAAACACAGAACTACCTAACAGATGTAAAAATGACTTAATTAGTGGCAGAGTAGAAAAATACAACACGTGGGTAAATGAAAAAAAATATTACTGATATCTAATTAGTGAACATGTAAAAAAAATTATAAGATGCAGATATTCGGCAGAATAAACTGAGGGCAACGTTGAAAGTAACGTTTATAATAATTTGCTTTATTCCAAAGCTGTACTAATGATTATTATTATTGTTCCCTTGGGTTCCTAGTGGAACATAGGGCTTCAACTGCACGCCTCCACTTGCTTCTGTCTTGTGCTGTACTTTTCACTTGCATCCATGTTAATCCATACTGTTTCAGTTCCTCTTCACACGATCTCCTCCATGTCACCCTTGGACGTCCCACTCGCCGCTTCCCTTTCGGGTTCCACTCGAGCTATGGCCTGACGCGCGATGTCACCCAGCGGCCTCCTCAGCGAGTGTCCAATCCATCTCCACTTTCTCCTGCATATTTGTTGAGCGATTGGTTCTTGTTTTGTTTGTTCCCATAGTTTCTTGTTGGTGATTCTTTCCGGCCATCTAATCTTCAGTATAGAACGAAGACAGTTGTTGATAAAGGTCTGCAACAGGCTGTTGGAAATATTCTTTGTGACACACTGGCCAAGTTTCTGATCCGTATAGAAGAACTGACTGACTTGACGTTTGTATTGAAAATCCGAATTTTGTTGTTGATGCTGAGTTGAGTGACGAAGATTTCCAGATTGGTTTCAGGTTGATGAATGTGTTTCTCGCCTTCCCGATTCTCGATTTGACATCCTCGTCCGTTCCTCCTGTAGTTGAGACAATGCTCCCTAGATAAGTGAATGAAGTAACCTCTTTCAAATCCCTCCCGTTGATGGTGATTGGCGCTGGATGTTGCTGCTGTTGTTGTTGTTGTTGGTTGATTATTTTCATAACCTCCGTCTTGTCTATGTTCACCTGGAGTCCTGTCTTTGCTGCTTCTTCGACCAGTTTGTCGGTTTTCGCTTGTAAGTCTTCGATTTTGTGTGACATCAAACATAAATCATCCACGCGCGAAATCCAGGTCTTCTAGGTTCTTCACGTTGGTCCAGGATATCCCTGTCTTCTCGTTTCCCACTGTCTGACGCATAATCCAGTCCACCACAATTAGGAATATCATTGGTGATAATAAGCACCCTTGTCTGACTCCTGTGTTTACTCCAAACGCTTAGCTGAGTTTTCCGTTGTGGATCACTTGACATGTGCCGTTGTCGTACAGCTGTTGAATAAGGTTGATGAATATTTGGGGTACGCCGTAGTACTCGAGTATTTTCCAAATTACTTCGTGGTCAACGCTGTCGAAGGCCTTCTCAAAGTCTATGAAGTTGAGGTAGAGATTTGATTGCCATTCCATGCTTTGTTCGATGATGATGCGTAGAGTTGCAATTTGGTCAGAACATGATTTGCCTTTCCTGAATCCAGCTTGTTCTGGTCGGAGTTCTGTATCCAGTGCGTCCTTGATTCTCTCCAGGATGATGCGACTCAGGATTTTACTTGGCGTCGACAGGAGCATGATTCCTCGCCAGTTCTTGCAGAGTCCTAGGTCGCCCTTCTTTGGTAGTTTCACGAGGTAACCTTTCCTCTAGTCAGTAGGCACCTTTTCCTCCTTCCAGATCTTTTGCAATAATGGAGTCAGCATATCTGCTGTCGTCTCTGGGTCCGCTTTCAGTGCTTCAGGGGGTATTCCATCTGGTCCAGTTGCTTTTCCAGCTTTCAGAAGCTTGATTGCATTCAAGACTTCAGCTTTCGTTGGAGGATTGGTGTCAACTTGCAGTTGTGTACGTGCTGTTGTTGGTATTACTGGACGGGTTGTAGGTGGTGGTCGATTCAAGAGTCCTTTGAAGTGGTCCGCCCATTGTTTAATCTGTCTTTCTTCTTTGGTAATTGGGTTCCCTTGGCTGTCTTTTATAGGTTTCACTTGTGTTGATCTCTTCCCGGATAGAGACTTGGTTATCTGATATAGTGTCCTCAGGTCCTTTTTGCCTGCTGCCTTCTCAGCTTCAGTAGCCAGGTTGTCGTAGAATTGTCTTTTGTCCTTCCTGGCACTCTTCTTCACTTCTTTGTCCAGTGCTGTGTAAGTTGAGTTCAGCGTCTCTTTCTCTTGTCCATCTTTGCATTGAATCATTTTTTCTTTCACCTTTCTCCTCTCCTCTATTAGTTTCCAAGTGTCTGTTGAGAGCCATTCCTTGTCTTGTTTCTTCTTTCTTCCTAAAACCGTTGAGCACGTTTCGTTGAAAATCACCTTCAGAGAGTTCCAATGGTCTTCCACGGATGATTCCTCAGTGGTGCCACGTAGTGTTTCCTGCTTTGCTCTGACAGTTGCAGTGAAAGTGTCCTTTGTGGTTGTGTCTTTCAGTTTTTGCGTGTTGAACTTGCATTGTGGCCTATCCCCAGGTATCCTCGAGGCTTACAGCTTCACCTTGAAAGTCCCTTGTACTAGATAGTGGTCTGAACCCACATCTGCTCCTCTCCTCGATCTTGTGTCCAGTAGGCTCCGTCTCCACTTCCTTGAGATTGAAATGAAGTCTATCTGGTTTTTGGTGTGTCCATCTGTTGAAATCCATGTTGCCTTGTGTATATCCCTGTGTTTGAACACACTGCCACCAATCACCAAATCATTGAAGGCGCAGAAGTCTGAGAAGAGTTCGCCATTTTCGTTCATTTCACCGAAGGCCTCACGACCCATAGTGAGTTCTCTTCCTGTATTGTCTCCTCCCAGTTTCGCATTCATGTCGCCCATCAGGATTTTGATATCGCTCTTTGGGACGTTGTCCATTACTGTTTGTAGTTGACTGTACAAATCTTCCTTTTTCTCTTCTTCTGAGACGTTTGTAGGCGCATAGCATTGAATGATTGTAACCTTTTTTCCTTTTGAGTTGAACCTGGCTGTCATTATCCTGGAGCAGATTGGTTCCCACTGCATGAGAGCCTTAGCCGCTGTTGGTGACATCATGATGGCTACTCCCTCGGTGTGCTCGTGATCGTCCTCTGGGTGACCGGAGTAGATTATTGTCTCTCCAGTTGGTAGTTGGCACCTTCCGCATCCGTTCCATCTGCTCTCGCAGATTCCCAACACTTCTATTTTATATCTCCTCATTTCTGCGGCTACCTGAGCAGCCTTCCCAGCTTCGTACATTGTACGAACATTCCACGTCCCCATCCTTATTTTTGCTTTCATCGAAAGAAGGCACATCGGCTGACTGGCTTCCTGAAGGCTTTCACCAGCCTGCGTTATTTCACTTCCCCGATTCCAGCGAAAAATAAGGTCATTGTTTGTATTTTTAGAATTTTGAATATATTTGTGCGTTGAAGTTTTAGTAACAATTTGGTTAAGTTTTGGGGGTGGAGTTGCTAGCACCACGCCCCAACCCTCCCTCTTTATCCGGGCTTGGGACCGGCTAGAATACTAGTGACCTAGTAATCTAGGCGAGGTTTGTACTAATGATACAGTGTAGAAACCTCAGCATTCGGTACAGTACTGCATCTAATTTACTCAACAACAGTAAAAAGTTACGTGGTATAAGTAAATAAAACTGATGACAGCAACCTTTTGGTACTATCAGTAAAAATGAATTCAAAAAGTATAAAATGCTGAAAATTATATATTAATAAGTAAGATGATAAGATATTGGAAATAGTGTCACCTTAAATTACAAATAGGAGAAGATCAAAGCGCCATATTTTTCATTCCTTTACATTCCCAGTGGAAAATAGGGCTTCAAGCTAGAGACTTGAAGTTTTTTGGTAGCAGTGTTGTTCATTTTTACAGGATGGGGTTGCTAGCCTCATGTCCAACTTTCCCTTCTTACCAGTCTTATTACTGGCTTAACGAAGTAAGGGAGTGCCTCAGCGACCAGGGATCAAACCCCCGACCACATGCATGGTTGGCGAGTATTCTATCTCTGTGACAACGACTCTTCTACAGAAATTACTTAACTTATATTTTGAAAAGCATCCACGAAATGAAACCAGCTCGTATCATCCTGCAAATATGTTCATTGTAATTTTTTCAAACGAATCACAGGAACCGGTTGTAGGAAATTCAAATTACGTTTAACATTAACACAAAAGTGTATTCTATGGTACTAATATTACATTTATTTTGCTAATTACACTATCTCTATCACATAGAAAGCGGACCAAATAGGGTATAGTTGAATTTTTATACTTGGTTGTGAAAGTTAGCATGTAATCTTTCATAACTTATAGTCCTACTTGATGAGATATAAGGTAGGGAGAGTTGAGAATACAGAGGGTTTTAAGAGTCATATAATTTGGATTTAGACTATTTTTCGCATGAGTTGTTCCGGTGTCTGTCGACCACACTTGTAACGAGTTGACTCAATATCATACCCAATGCCTTACTGACAAGTTTCAGTACCCTTCGAAATATGACAAAGTCCATTGAAAGTAGCTCAAAAAAGACTAAGGAATAGCAATAAAAAACAATAGGTAAGGTGCCAGAGTTAATAGACAGAAAACATAGAGGCTGAGTGATGCCTACCTGATTGTCTTAACTTCTCAGTGTAGAAATCAACAGGATATGAGAAGACCAAAACAGGTCAGAGGATAGAACTATTCCAAAGTATTATATACTAGACTTAGTTTCTAATTCAGTGCCATCTGTGCTGTAAGCATCGAGTGAATGAATCATAAGGCGATTCAGCTTGAAAGACTGGTTGAAGTTATTCGGTTGAAACAGTCAGATCGAGAATTTTATCTTGGTTGACTGAAGTTGTTGGTTCTCATTCAGGAGAAACAAGTCATGTATTGATCAAATTGCCACATCATGGATCATCATTGAACAAAGCTTGGAATGGCAGCCGCCTCTCTATCTCAACTTCATCGACTTTGAAAAGGCCTTCGACAGCGTCGATCGAGAGTTGCTTTGGCAAATACTTCGCTTCTACGGGGTGCCACCGACAATTATACATCTCATCCAACAGCTGTACGACAATTCTGCATACCAAGTAATCCACAATATGAAACTTACGGAATCCTTCGAAGTGAGGAAAGGAGTAAGACAAGGCTGCCTACTATCGCCAGTGATTTTCCTGATTGCGGTAGACTGGATAATGCGACAGACAGCGGCCGGAAACGAGGAGACAGGCACAAAACAGACCCACACAAAAGGCTTGGAGGATCTGGATTTCGTTGAATATATATATGTCTGATTTCCCACACACTAGAAGATATGCAAGTGAAAAGCAACAAGTTGGCAGAGGAAGCATCGACAGAAGATAGGACTTCAGGTGAACATAGAGAAAACGGAGGTGATGAAGATTCCTGGCTGACAGAAACACCCAACAGCAACAACAACAACAGACAATAATCAGCCGGCATAAATGGAAGGAACCTGAAACAAAAACAACCTCTTTTACCTACCTGGGAGGCTTCATTTCAACTACAGGCTAACGGAACTGATGAGGATATCAAAGCAAGGCGAGCTTTCATTACTCTCAAGTCTTTGTGCAAGTCAACAGCGCTCAGCATGAAAACGAAAATAAGAACCGGATTTTCAACTCCAGTGTGAAGTCAGGGAGTGCTACTATGCGGATCAGAGACTTGGCGCGTCACGAATACTGCACTGCAAACAAACTACAGACCTTCATTAACAGTTGTCTTCGCTCAATACTCAAGATCAGATGGCTGGCCAGAAAAAATCAGCAATAGAGATCTCTGACAATGAGCGAACCAACCCAGCAGGAACCGATTGTGCAACAAATAAGCAGGAAGAAATAAAGGTGGATTGTCCACACTCTGAGGAAACCATCAAAAAAGTGACATCAGTAGACAAGCTCTCGAGTGGAATCAGAAAGGGAAGCGGCGAGTTGGTCGTCAGTGCGAGGTTGACTTGGAGGAGGTCATGTGAAGAGGAGATGAAAGCGTGTGGGCATACTTGGAGCCAGGTGAAGGCTCGGGCAGAGAACCGAACGCAATGGAGACACTATGGCTGAAGCTCTATGTTCCTCTAGGAATTAAAGGAAACAATAATAATAATATAATAATACTTACTTAAAAAGCAATTTATTTAGTCTTAAAACACTATCAAAATGATAACTTGTCTAGAATTAAGTCCTATGTGCTTATTTTCGTGCTTAATTTCGTTTTCTATGCAGTGCTTTGATCATATGAAAAAGAAATATTTTCTGAGTCCTATTTATCTTTCTTATTTACACAAGTGTGAACAATATACATAATGCGTTTATTTGCTTTTATGCAGAAAGGACGGGATTATTCTTATTCTTATGTCATTTGTTTAAGTTTGCCATCACATTCAAAGCCATTTTTTGCAAATCTTTAAGTACTTTTTAAAATGGAATTGTGTAGGATTCTAGGCATCACCATAAGGTTTTGAAAAGACTGCCTTAAGTATTCCAAATATCCCTATTTTTGTTCATATTTGCTGGCACCTTTAAAAAAATGTGCCTTGTCAAGTGACTAATTATACTGATAGGATTTTGATGTAGATGTGTTCTTTGAGCTCAACAGTTTATTTGAGAAGCTTTCATTGCCTTACTATGCAACATCTTCAATTTGTTGAAGTCAGCTTTTAGATTTCTTCACGAGTTTACTAGTCATCTCTCTCGGCGAGTGGCCTTGAAAGTGATTGGTTGCTTTTGTGTGTTTTCACACTTTCTAGACTACTCGTATTGGTACTGATTGTTTCCTCGACCTGAAGCTTGATCCTTTGTGTGTACGATTTCCTTCTTATCGGTTAATAAATTTTGTCTATGTGAATGTGTCTACTGATTGATGATTCAGTGGGATACCAGGGTTCTGCAAATTCTCTAGCATTCTTGGTGTTTCCTATGTCTAATATTTGAACGTTGTCCCAGTCAGGTTGATGCCCGTAGTTTTCTGTATGTAGTGATATGAGGGAGTAGATGTCATGTCTTTTGACGACTAGTTTACGATCATGGATACGAAGACGAAGGGGACGTCCCCTTTGGCTAATGTAGTGGTTTTCGCAGTTGTTACAATTTATTTTGTAAATGATGTTGGTTTTATCTTCTTTCGTTGTTGAGTCTTTCGGTTGACATAGAACTGAGTGAAGTGACTTTGTTGGTTTGTGTGCGACGTCAATTCCTAAAGTATTGAAGAGTCTCGCAGTGATTTCTGAGATATCCTTAATATATGGTATGGCGATTTTCATTGTGCTTCCCTTGATGGCCTTTGATTTGGTAGGTTGGCATGGGGGTATATGTCTTCTCATGTAGTTTCGTGGATATTTATTCTTTTGGAAGACGTCACGGAGATTTCTTTCTTCAATTTTTCTAAAGGTAGGAGTGCCACAATGAATCCCGGCTCTCTTGAATAATGTTTGTATGCAACTGTTTTTGTGTGTTATTCGGTTGTTGCTGGTGTAACTGAGTATTTGATCTGTGTGTGATTTGATTTTCTATAAACTTGAGTTTCTAGTTTTCCTGTGTTTGTTCGCTTGACTAAGACGTCCAAAAATTGGATTTTGTTCTCGGATTCCTCTTCTCTTTTTTGAGTTTGATGTCGTTGAAGATGTTGTTCATTAAGGTGAGTTTTGTGTGTCATCTACATAAAGTATCCAAATTTTGGGTTAGATTTTTCGTAGGATTATGTTTTTGAGTCTTTGAGTCTAAGTTTCTGCAATCAGACCTGATATAGGTGCTTCCGCAGATGTTCCTTTAACGTGTTCATATATTTGGCCGTTGAATTGCAGTATGCACTGAAGATGTTGCCTAGTAAGGTAATGAAAGCTTCTTAATTAAACTATCGACCTCATAGAACGTAACTACATGAAACTCATCCACCTTTACTACAAATTTCCTCCATTTTATATGTACTGAGTTTCTTTCGCTCACTGTTTTCGGTGTGAGTTAGGCCATTTTAGGCTTCAGTGGTAGTGGGAAATTGGTTATATCATGTCATCTTGAAATTAAAATTCCTTCTTGTGATGGCTAGTAGTATATGAGAAACCCTTTTTTCAGCTTTAAGGGAAGCTAAGAGAAAGATTTCAATAGAGAATTACTTCTCAATGAATTTGACGTGCAACGATAAATTTCTGTGTACATGGTATTTAAAAAATATATATATACTCCAGGAGGTAATTCAAATAAGTGATAAAAACAAAAGGAAATGTCGAATTTCGCGTTGTACGTAAGTAACTTTAGTTGTCTGTAGAAGCCATTTCAGCGATTTCATTCTCAAAAGAAGCTATTCAGTCCCATTTTTATACACAAGTTTACATGGATGCAATTATTATTTAATTTCACATAATAACGAAGGCGATTCAATATGATATTAATTGTCAACTTGATATGATATGAGAGTCCGAAGGTGTGAATGCAGATTACAAGTGGCTTAGAAACTGTACAGGCAATTGTTGTATGTAAAATGAATTTTTATAACGAATGTAAGTGTGAACGGGATGAGCTTGGGAACAAATTGAAATGATATTTTTTAGACGTGAAGATAAAGAGAATAAAGGAAATGAAGAACGAACAAGAGAAAAACTAAGGAGTGAAACCGAACTAGATCCGTGGTGAATGTACAGGTTGGAATGGTTTCATTTTGAACACATAGCTCACGTTTTTCAACGCATAAGACAGGGGCTTCTACAGTTAAAAAAAGTTGGGGATACAGTGACTTCAGTAGATTTTTGTTTAATTTGTAAATGACATTGAATGATGAGTCGGTTGAGATGCTGTCACAGGTGTTCATGAGGTGTTCATCAATTATGGCTCTTCTACGTGGGCTACTACTTTTACTTTATAGCTATGCTTGGTAATGTACTCTTATACGCACGGATAGAACCCACATAGAACGACCAATGTACCTAACTCACACAAGCAGGTGACGTGATATGTACGAACTGGTGTGGTGATTTGCGCATGTCTGTTCTTCAGATTGCTTAGAAGCTGTCGGTGGCTAAGGAATATTACTCTTACGGTTTCTGCAGAAATGTGTTTTCGAAAGAACTACAGATTCTTCTCTCTAGGAGATATGATGCTAAGTGTTTTCTTGGTAACTGAAGTATATTCTACTCATTTTAGTTTTTGGTTTGGCGTTCTCCACCAAACGTTCCAGGTATCTAATTTGAGTCAGGATATTTTTGGGAAGTAAGAGCTCTTCATCTAGGCAGTCAATGCTTTAAATTATTCTCACACGGCTGGCCAGTCAAATGATGAGAGCTGTTCATCGACTGACAGGCATTTACAAGTATATAAAAACTTCCATTTCACTTTGTCTACAAGCACACCCGGTTCACACCTGTATTCGTTATAAAAAACCATTCCACATAAAAAGCAATTATTTTCTTATCCTGTACAAATTAGTTTCTAAGCCACCTGTAATCTGCATTCACACTTTCGAACTCTCATATCAAACTGAAAATTATTATCACCTTTAATATCCTTCGTTATAGTGTTGAATTAAAAAATAATAATTTTCTCCATATAAACTAATGTATAAAAATGGGATTGAATAGCTTCTTTTGAGAATGAAACCGCCGAAAAGATATCTTTAGTGGAGCTCTTGTTATTTTCTCTCTAATATCTTGATTGAAACTTTCCAAGGTCTGTAGAAGTATTCCTTCTTCCTTTGTTCTGACAAATGTGGGTGTATAGTAATGCATAATTTTAAATTTTGTTTGTTCTGTGTTGAGTCCTGCTGTTACCATACTGCACACGGAGACTGATTCCCACTGCATAATAACCCTGGCTGCTGTTGGTGAGATCATGGTAGCCACTCCCGTGTTGTGCTTGTGTTCCTGGTAATCAGAGAAGATTATTGACACTGCAGTTGGCACTTTTGACTCGCGACATCCATTCTCCCTATTCTTGCAGATTTCTAGAACTCCTATGCCGTATCTTCTCACCTCTTTGCCAACCTGGACAGTCTTCCCAGCTTTGCACATTGTACGAGAAATCCACCTCCCCATCCCTATTTTTACTTTCGTCGGAAGCAGGCACATTGTCTGATTGGCTTCCCGAAGGCTTCCACCTACCGACGCCATTTCATCTGTCAAACTCCAGGGAAAAATGCGTCTGTTTATCATATTTTTCATGTGCTTTGAAGTTCCTGTAATCATTGGATTAGTTTTCTGAACTAGAGTCATTAGCTCCACATTCACACTTCTCTGGTTTCTCAGGCTTGGAACTGTTTAGAAGACCAGCAGCCTAGTAGACTAAGCGAGGATGAAAGTTGACTTCAAACTAGGACTCTGAAATTCCAGTCACTGTAGTGTTATTCTTTTACACAGGTTCAGGCTGCTAGCATCACGTCCAACCTTCTCTCCTTCGCAGGTTTCTCATTGGCTAATTAAGGTTTAGGAGTGTGTCTGGAGGGAATCGAAAACAGACCAAATGCATGACTGACGAGCATTTTACCGGTGAACCACCGAATCACCCTGATGACGTATGTAACCTATTAAGAAGTGAAAATCAAGTAGGGGTGATAGATACAAGAAAGTCTATATGCAGCAGTTTTAGGCAAGTGGATCAAATCAAGATAAGTACTCATAGTAATACTAATAACAATAAAGTTTATTCTCACCCAAAATAATTATTTGTAACTACCTGAGACGTATGAATTGAAGGTTAAGAAATAGATTGCTGAAAATATGGATTTCGACAGTTCAACAGTATTTTATTAGTTTGAAGCAAATATTTCTTGAACCTGAGAAGCGCTTATCTAATAACTCAAATATGAATTAGATGTGTGTGAATAACTTGGTACTTAACATTTGCTATTTTTGGAAAATGCCATTTAGTGGATAAGAGATATATATTCTCCCTTTTACCGAGCTATTGTACGAGTGTAGTTTGAATATAATCAAAATGTTTGAAAAAACCTTCGAATTTCATGTATATATATATATATACATATAATATCGGTTCCTAGTGGCTCAATGGTCTAAGAGCTAGCCTTGTAATCGGGAGGCTATGGGTTCAAACTTCGGTGGGTGCAGACTCATGAAGGGCCACAAGTACTAGGATGACAAAGCTGTGCAGTACATCCTGGTGATTTCCATTGGTTCTCTAATTCACCACAATCCGTGATTATACTTGAAAAAACCCAAATCCCTACAAACCAACTCTTGGAAATTTAAATTTGCAATTGTTTTCTACAATGTTGACTTTGAGTAGACTTTGTTATAGATTAAAATGTTGTGATTAAATTATCGAAACGACCTAGTTTTATTTTGATTGTATACAGTTAGCCCCTATCATCAGTGGCATAGCGTGATAATGAGTATTTAAATAAGAATACTATTGTCTTATATACATACATATGTAGACGTTTATTAATTTATTTATGAAAATAAAAATAATAACAAAAGAAAAGGGAAATTATTTTTCAAACAATGTTAAAAGAATAAAATGGAAACAGAGTTCGCATGAAGACTTAATTTGTTCATCGGTCAGATCAGTAGGAACATAAACTTCCCTACAACACAGACAATATAAATCAATTTTGTTTTGGGAAATAGTATCTATGTCCATCGAAATTCATGTGAAATCTTACACTGTGATGATCTCACTCGGCGTTTGTTAATTATCAGTATCAAACTGTTTTATGGACATTTAATTCAATTTTCCCGTCGATTGATTGGACCGAAGTGCTCTGTCTCAGGTTGACATGTTGGCTTCTTCTGCAGATGCTTCAACGATATCTGAGCATGTAATTAGAAGTTAAATGGTGGGCGGTAACTAGCACTTGAATCCAGGATGCGCAGATACGTCCAGATGGCGAGTCCTAAATAGGATGAAATGCGCATCCTGGATTCCACTGCTAGTCACCATCCACCAATTAACTTCTGTTTTATGGACAGTTTAAAATTTCCAATACACATTTATCACTTATGTTTACATATGTACAGATCAGTCTGAAACCTTTCACCATCAAGAGTTAAAACTTCGTTTTTTCAATTCTACTAATTCTTACTTCGCATAGTAAGATGTTCGAAACATATTGGATACCTAACCTGTCACTTTTGTGTGTACTCTGTTAAAAAATTGATTTTCGTGGAAAATACCCTTCAGGAGATTAGAGAGAAAAGAGCAAGAGTCTTAGCAAACAAAATTTCACGTTTCAAGGGGTAAATATAGTCAATGAAGTGAGAGAAAGAGAGAGAGAGCATAAATAGTAGAAAGAAAGAACCGGATGAAATACACTGTATGTAGGCTCATGAGACGACAAAAAGACATAATGATGATAAAACAAAAATAATAACGTGACGCAAAGCATAGAAGTACTAGTGAAGGATTGCCAAGATTCTTTTATACAATGGTGAGAAAATGATTGTCTGACTAAGATAACAGATGTGAAAGTACTGACGTAAACCTTGGCGGACACACTTAATGAGAATGATCATGAAATCGTCAAACACCTAAAATAGATATTTAGGGATGTGCAAATTATTGAATAATGTCAAGCAGTTATAACCAGTTTTTATTTCACATAAAAAGGAAAAATTTTACAAAACATAATTTATTTTATTTATTTCCGCATGGGTTCCGAGTCAAACTAGGGCTTCAGCAACACGTCTCCACTACGTTCCATTTGCTACTGTCCTCTTCAGCTGGCCACATGACTGCCCATAATCTCATATGTCCATCTACCGCGATCTCCTCCATGTCACCCTCGGAACCACACCCAACTCGTCACTTTTCATAGGGATTGAACTCGAGGGTAGGCCTTTCGCGGAATGTCATCTGAACACCTCCTCAACGTATGCCAAATCCATCTCCATTTTCTTTTACATTTTTGTCGAGCGATCTAATCTTGGTTGGTTTGTCGCCTCTAAGAGTTTCTTGTTGCCAATTATTTCTGGCCGGCCTGCCATTTGATCTTCAGAATGGAGTCATCGAAGGTGGTAGCTGTTGATAAAAGTCTGCGACTTGTTGGAAATGCTTTTAGTGACACACTGGCTAAGTTTTCTATCCATATAGAAGAGCTCACTGGCCTAATGTTAGTGTCGAAAATCCGAATCTTTAGGCTGGCCTGCTTTGACATCTTCATTCATTCCGACTGCCTGTATTTGAAACGATGCTGGTTGCCTAGATAAGTGAAGGAGGAAGAAACCTCTGTGAAAACTCTCCCGTGGATGGTGATTGGTGGTTGTTGTTGTTACTGATGTTGTCGGTTGGTTATCTTCGTCACCCTCGTCTTTTCTGTGTCTGATCTTCCACTCTAGCTGCTTCTTCTGCCGATTTGCTGGTTTTTGACTGTGAGTCTTCGAGTTTCTGTGGCATTAGATATAAATCATCCTCGTGCAAAATCCATATCTTCTACAGTCTTCATATTGGTAGACCAGCGTATTCCAGTCTTCTCACTCCCTGCTCACAGTTTGACGCATAATCCAGTCTACCACAGTTAAGAATATCATTGGTGATAATGGTCAGTAACCTTGTCTCACTCCTGTATTCACTTCGAACACTACGCTGAGTTTTCCATTGTGCATCACCTGACACTTGGCATTGTCATACAGCCAGCTGTTTGAATGAGGTTGATGAAGACTTGGAGCACTGCACGCGTAGTGTTGAGGCAGTTTCCATATTAATTCTCGGTCAATGTAGTCTATCGAAGGCCTTTTCGAACTCGATGAATTTGTGGAAGAGTGAGGTTGGACTGCCATTCTAAGCTTCTTTCTCTGGTGACGATGCGTACAGCTGCAATTTGATCAGCACATAATTTGCTTTTCCTGAATCCAGATTGTTCCGGGGACTAAACATGATTAGCTCACTTTTAATTCAATTCTGATTTCCCTTTTTGACTGATCAGACCGAAATGTCCAGTATCTGTAGACATGTCAGCTATTAGTGCAGACGCTTCAGTGACGTCTGAGGACTAACTTGAAGTGATTTAGTGAGTGGTGGCCAGTAGTAGAATCCAGGCTGGAACAACATCAGTGACTGGGGAATCCAGTTACATCCATCTGACGAGTCCCAATCAAAATTCCACTGCTATTTATCATCCACCAAATCACTTCAACATAATCAGCTTAGTTGTTTTAATTTCAATAACTGTCTCCGCACTTTTCAAACTTTGTTTGTAATATTGAATATGCTTAGTTTGTCCATAGATTTAAAATATACTAAAAATCAAAGAATTATAATTAGAGATCTGGTCAGCTACAGCTTGTTATAATATAGAATTTCGCAGTGATTGTATCGGAACTATTCATCTTTGTATTCCTCATTTTTATTTACTTCTTGACAAGCTGTCTTAAGTACCGTTAAAACAAATTTACTCACGGTTATTTGTGAAACATCATAACATTATACCGTGTATCAAAAGATGCAGTAATTAAACAGTTTCTTAATCACCTTGTTCTCAACAGGTTGAAGTTGGCATAAGGTATCGCTTACTAACGCTGTCTAGTATTAAAGCTAGTTAGCCTCAAAGCTAGCTACTAATTCTCCCAGATAGATTAACACTGACCACACTTAGGAAACGCCATGAAAATGGCGAGTAAAGTTGCTTCACAACTAAAAGAAGGCCCCTCTAAAAACCACAAGGTTGTTGCGAGTTCTTTGCAACTTCCTGACCTCTCTCTGTCCATTCTGGTGAATAACAATCTGCCTAAGGCTTTTACATATAAGGTTACATAGTGCTTTCTGCATAAGGAACATGACGTGGCACCTTTGGATAAACAATAATTATGTCAGGTTAGTGTTCGTTAGGGCATCCATCACATTACTCTGGATAGGGTTCGAGAAATCAAATCAATGGCTCTAAATGTTAACAGATATGACTGTAAACTATGATCAGTGGTGAGCATGCTAGAATTTTATCCCTCCTCTTTCTGAAAGTAACATGATGCAACTGACTCTCTTGTCAATTCTGCTGATATATTTACATACCTCTTTTCGTGGTGCTGTTCCTCTTTAGTCCCATTTCTTTTTAGCTCATATTTTTGTTTTGTTATTTCCGTGTGGTGCATCTCTTGGAGCATACATTGCACCAAACATACGTTTACATGATGATGTAATTACGTTTAAATTGATCTTATCTGTATATTTCATCACAAAAAATTATTGTAGAAGGTAGGTCCAGACAAGGGAAAGAAGACACAATCAGTTAAGCAATTTTAAGATTCCCATTTACACATTTAGAAAATAACAAAAAATTGAGAGAAGAAGTATATAATAATAATTTGCTTTATTCCAAAACAGTACTTGTGATACAGAATGGAATTCTTAGCATTTCACTACAGTATTGCATCCAGTTAGTACATTATCAATAAATAGAATTCTACATAGATTGAGGAAACCACAGTTCATTATTACAACAGTACATTGGCATGTCAGTAGCAAAGGTAAAGCTGAAATAGTGTTTGAAGGTGTTAGAAAAGTGGGAGCTGTCTTATTAACTGGCGTAAGCGAGAGAAAGAGACAAAGCAGCACATAACGGAAAAAGAAGAGAGAGAAAAGGAAAAGAAAGAAAGAAAATGTTGTACATATTGATGATGTGGGTTGGAAAGACGAGATCCAGTTGTACTACTGACTATTTAATGAATTATAGGTGTCACGCCTAGTGCTTTCTTTATCACACAGAACACGAGCTAAGTAGGGTATGGTTGAGTTTTTGTACTTGCTAGTGTGAGCATATAGTTTTCTATATTGGCTTCTTGTTTTACCTGATGAGACGCAAGGGGAGAGTTGTGAATGAAGAGGGGGGTGGTGTGAGTTAGATAAAGTGGATTTGGCCCATTTTTCACATGAGTCCAAGTTCCTGTCAACCAGAATATTAACAAGCTGGTTAAGTGGCACGTTGCTTACCCTGCTGACAACCTTTAAAATTCTGCGTAATATGTTATAGTCTTCCTTCAGTAGCCCGGGAAAAACTAAGGGGGAACAATAGAGAATAATAGGCAGGATGCGAGAATTAACAAATTGTAGGAGTAAGTGTTGGGTAATACCAGAATGTTTTAACTTCTTAATGTAGAAGGTAAAACGGAATATTTTCTTAGAAATTGCTAAGATATGAGACGACCAGGAGAGATCAGCAGATAGAGTGACACCTAGCCTTGGGGGACT
Source organism: Trichobilharzia szidati (assembly GCA_944472155.2). NCBI lineage: Eukaryota > Metazoa > Platyhelminthes > Trematoda > Strigeidida > Schistosomatidae > Trichobilharzia > Trichobilharzia szidati. The sequence goes on along the minus strand of OX235271.1, from coordinate 184,419,511 downwards.
CCGGCTTCAGTGAGTACAGCAGAGGATGATTTACCTTTGTATACGGTGTACTGCATTCCGTTTAAGAAATAGGAATGCAACCAGTTAGTGACCCAGGACTCAGTTTGTGTCATCGAGAGATTATTTAGCAAGAGACACCTAGGTACAGAGTCAAAAGCAGAAGTGAAGGCGAGAAACGTGCAAAGAACGTATTTAGCGCCTTTATCTAGTGATGAGACGATGTTGTTGTGTAAGACAGCTGCAGCGTCTAATGTACTCCTACCCTGTCTATAGGCAAGTTGTTTGGGGTCGTCACAGCTTTTAAGGGAGGGTTCAAGTTTAAGAAGTTTTCGTTTTTCCATAAAGCTTTAGAAATGAGGAAGTGATGGCAATAGGTCTGAACTTTACGTTCTTGCCGTTTCCAGGTTTGGGGACAGGGACAATTTTGATGTCTTTCCATGCATCAGGTACGATATTTTTGGAGAAGGAAGCATTTAGGATGTTGGTTAGTGGAGAACACAACACATCTGCACATTGTTTTAGAACATAGGCAGGTATACCATCAGGACCAAGGCTACGTGAGGGCTTGAGCGTTTCAAGACATTTTAGAACATCGAGAGTATTAAAGTCATGAAAGTTTTCAGCTACATGATAGGTAACATTAGAAGTAGTTAAAGTAGAAGGACAGCGTATAAAAGACTGATTAAGAGCATTAACATCATAAGAAGGAAAAGCATTACAACGCTTACTATTACCAGTAATTTCATTGAAAAGTTTCCACATACTGATTGGAGATTCACATGATAAAAGTGTATCATTATAGAAAGCATTAAGATTTTTGATTTCAGATTTGATCTGGGCATTAATCTTTTTGAGTTCTAACTTGTCTTTGGATTTGTATAAAGTTTCTTTTTTCCTGCGAAGTTGTTTGAGATAAGGAGATGAGAAGCGGTCGAGGTGTTTGAATAGAGTTTGTTTGGGACAGCATATATCAAGGCAGAACTTAAGATAATCCGTTATATTGACAATTGTGTCATCTAATGAACTTTCATGGAATAAATCCCAGTTAGTATTTTGTAACATGCATCTTAGATTGAGTAAGTTTTCGGATGAGTAGCATCTTTGTTGTGCTTTCATAGACAGATGCGAGAAGACTTTGATATGTGTTTTGCTGTAAATCTTTGGTAGAACACGAACAATAGAGTGATCAGAGTTGAGGATCGGTGCACGTTTACGTGCTTTATAGATTCCTTCGTCATTTGTAAAAACTAAATCAAGTGTTTTGTCTAGTCGAGTGGGAAATTTGACAATGTTAGAGTGACCAAGTACTTCAAGGAAGGAGCAATCTGACGAGTTGAAGTCCCCAGTAATAACAGATAGAGAGTTATCGAAGTTGGCAGCAGCAAACATGGTGAATTTATCAGCAAAATTTGAAAGATTAGATAGTGAGCAACTTGGAGAAATGTACATGTTTGTGATAAAGATGTGTTTATATTTGGGGAGATGTTTGGGACGACATTTGACGGTGATGCAGTCTATGAAGTCATTTGAGAATGAGAAGCAAACATTGTTAGAAAAAGACCATTTTGAGTTAATGAAAGTTGCTACTCCACCCTCATTTTTCTTATTACAACATTTTTAGTCTTGTCTAAATAGGATGAAGTCCTTTAGAGAGATGAGATTGTCATCGTACAGTTCGTGTAACCATGTTTCTTGTAATGTGATTATCGCAGTATTGTGATAAGTGTCAGTGGACATCAAGGATTGTAGGTACATTATTTTGTTTGGCAGAGAGCGGCAGTTAGTGTTCATTATGACAGGGACCGTAGTTAAGTGTATTGGTGTACGTTTAAGAGCTCTTTGCCAGCCACTACGATGCTTCCTCCTTGATTTCTTGGGAATATGAAAGTCATTGGGTCGTAAATGATCAATAAAGTTATGAGAGTAAATGATCCTTTTAGAATTCATATTTGGGTGATAAATAAATATCCCCTTTTGTCAATTAGTCCCTCATCCTTGACTTGACATTATTATATAGTTTCTTTTGCATCAAAATTATACTGATCATGTGGCTGTCTTAAACAATAAGAATTATCAGTTTTAGGCATAGGTGGGTGAGTGAAGATAAAAGAATTCAAAATCACCAAAACAATCAAATAGTAGATGTCAGCAACAAGGCACCTTAATTTTAAAAGGAGAAAGTGGTGAGAATAACTGCGGAATTCAAGATGATGAATTAAAAGTCAATGTGAACGACGAATAGTATTTCCAACCATTTCTCCTCACGTTCTTACAAATATAAAATATGATATTTGCTGGCGTTACGATAATGGCCAGTTATGCGGCGGATACATTTTTTAACATAGAATAACAGATTAGTTATGAGGTGTAAAAATAAATAGTCGTATTCGTGTGACAAACTTGCTGAGCTGAAGTCGATTACAAAATATTGTGAAGTGGGAGACAGCGATGGTAATTATTAGTCATAATTGATTCGTAGAATGTGGTGTAGCAAAAATTGACCGAGTCAGATATAGTAACCCACGTTACAGTAAGTTTTCTAATATCTGTGCAATTGAACTGTCTGTTTTAATTAAAACAGTAGGTTGTAGGTCCAAGTGAAATAACATCATGAGGAAACTGTCATTGTGGATAAAATTTATTGTGATACCGTCTCACAGTGTTATACAGTAATATAAAACTGATGACAACGTTTCGAGCACAATGTATTACTACTCATCGTCATCATATCAAGTTACTCACACAACTTTCCAATTCGTTTATATGGTCCCACTATTTCTCATCTCTTGATTTGATTGCTAGTTTAACAAACCGATCAATAGCACTGAGTAGTACAAAGGAAAACCTAAATGATGAAATGAAACAGATCCAAGAAAAAGCGTTGATGTTAAATAACTTAAGTATCCTATAAAATTCATTAGGAAGATCAGAAAAGGTCAAAAGCAAAATAAAAATAATGGGGAAACTAAAAATGATAACATGAATAAGAAAGAATATAAGGCATCTACAGTAGATTTACCGTATAAGGAGGAGACAGCTGAAACCCTACGTAGGATTTTCAATAAACCAGGAATCATTGTGGCATTTAAACCTACAAACTCACTCAGAAAGGACAAGCTCTGCAGGTTAAAGGACCCAGTTGACCCAATTAGACAAAATAATATAATTTACAAAATACCCTGCAATGACTGTGAGTGATGTCAACTACATAGGTCAAACTAGTAGGTCAGAGGTAGTCAGATTGTCAGAACATAAGAATTTAGCTAGGGTCAGAATGGTTGACCCAGAGAAGATAAGTAATTTAGAAATAAGCTCAGCAATTGCACTGCATGCATTACCACACAACTACACAATAGGGTGGGAGAGGGTTAAAATTCTAAAAAGTAATCTAGGTAGGTGGAGAGAGAGGTTGATTACTGATTACTTGTTCATCGGATGTACACCCAACACATGCAATTGGAATGATTCATCACTTTTACTGCAAATTTGGAAAATATTACTACCGATCAAATCAAGAGATAAGAAATAATTGAACCATATAAACGAAGTCAGAGAGTTGTGTGAGTAACTTGATGTGATTATGAGCAGAAATTAATTGTTCTCGAAACGTTGTCATCAGTTTTATGTTACTGTAAGACTTTATCAAAATAAATTTCTTCCACAGTGGAATTATTTCGTTTCTCTTCTCTGAAATTTATAAATCGTAGAACAGATTTGAAAAATACAACCTTAAAGGAGGAAGTATTAGAATTAGAAGTTAATTTTGATTTAAAGTGATTTGGCAGGATGTTGCATATCATTTAAATTCTATAACAAACACATAATTGCATTCTTCAAGATTGATTAAAAACAAAATGAAGTTTAATATATTTCCAGCAGCAATCCATTTGTTTTAGTAATCACTTATAGTGTAAGTGTGAGCTCAATAGCTTTTAATCAAAAGCGGAAATACTTGAATTACTACAGCAGAAGTGGATGAAATAGATTTCGAAGTTAAACAACTGAATTCTGGAAATTTGACAACCTATGAAGTCTACTTTTAGTCTTAAACATTAGTATGAGTCTGTATGATATAAACAGGTAGCTGCCCCACAAATAGTGGCAGAGGACAGTTAAACTATCACTTAGGAAGTAGTTTAAAGTGTGATTAAATTTATACCGATCATTATTTCAAAAAATACAACTGAAGTAGAAATGGTGACGAATCCGGTGATGCATATTGAGCTGTAGATTGATGAGATCAGTTGAAAGAACTTTCAGTGCTGCAGAACTATACGTCATTTTCTCAACCAGATCGATAATGGCACACTACACTAAATCATGAAAGATGGCCACGTCAGTGTGTGTGTGTGTGAAAATTCAACCGCTCATGTGGAGCTAGTTATATAGGTCGAAATCAGAAGAATTTATCTTTACCTACTCCTGAACACGTTCACGCTGGGCCTAGAAAACGAGTAATCAAATCAGTAAATAGTGCCATTTTATCTCATCTAGTGGTTAGTGAACGCCGCATTAAAATAGATGAGTCATTTACCGTTGTATGTCGAGTACCAAACAATCTGCCTAGTGGCACACGATAACTTCTCTTAGCTATAGCTGAAGCTAAAGAGATTAATAAGGAAAAAGCTGACGTAAGTGAACGAAAAATTCACATTCATTCGATTTTTTACCCTGGCCTAGAATAAGGTCGTCAGGAACATAATCATCTCATGTTTTCATGTCACATTATACCTTTCTCATTTGTTTTCACCTAGACTATCTCACTCCATTATTATTTGCTAACCATTATGACTTAGACTAAGCTTATCATGTCTCTTATGCTTGACTGAAATTCACAACTTAACCTCCTTATAATTTCAGTACACTTGTTAACTTTCTGCCCAGAAATTTACATTCACTATTCCCAATTTGTTGATATTTGTTTGTATGTATTTTGTGATAATTATATATCGCGAATTGGCAGAAGTTGGGATTCACTAGCTGGCCCCTGGGTCGCGTCCCAGTGACTGAATGGTATATGATGTCGCCTTGTAACCTGAGGTCCTGGATTCTAACCCCTTTTGGTGTGTACTACTGAAGAGTCCCAAGTACGAGGAAGCAACATCAGTCAGTTCTCGCAGGTTTTCCAGTGTTTCTCTAACTGTTGCTAACTAGTGGTCAAATATGTCATCATATTTCTCTCATACCACTGGATATAACTCACCAACCTCTTCCCCTCGTCTCTGTGTTAATAAAACTTATATTCTGTTGACTCTAAATACATAAGTATGTCACACAGTTGTCTATTCACATTTTATCTCATGTTCTGAATGACTTAAGTATAATTATATTTCAATGATAAGTTTTGTTATTAGTAATATTTCAAGCAAAATTACTGCCCGTGTTCACATCACTGTTGAAACTGTTTTATTCACACATTAATGATTTGTACTCACACCGGATACATGTAACAAGGGTGACTCAGTACAACTATCAACAACTTGGAATGTAATTCTGAATACAAAAACATGAATGAACAAAAAATACTGAACTATATATATGAGTACAAATCATTAATGTGTGAATAAAACAATTCCAACAGTGGTGTGAACACGGGCAGTAATTTTGCTCGAAATATTACCAAAATCAAAACTTATTATTGTGTGTAAACTATTGAAATATAATTATACTTTATTTGATCTAATCCACAATGCTCAAACTTTTTAATGATATTAATTCTGAATGTCTGTACATTTTACATACATTCAATTGACAATGCTGACTAGCTGAATATCACTCCATCTTACATATTTACCTCAATACAGTTCCTGATAAAATTTTTATTTGCCTTTCCTGGCTATTTGTGTTTTAAATCACGAAAAATACCCATTTATTCATAAGTAAAAACACAGTTTTTTGTTCAGCGAAGAAATTTCTTTTCAACAACTTCATTTTCAAGCTGTACATTCGTATTTATATTACAGAAAAAGTTATTAAGTGGCACTAAATAATTGCTCAGTCAATATAAATATATAAGTGATAAGAATAACGATAATTAAAATGTTATAAGGGGTAGAGTTGAAGTGGATAAATTACAAAATTATTAAAGATTGTTTTATAAGTGAATTGATATCAAAGAATTTTTAAAAATGTCAAGTTTTGTCTAAAATTTTAAAAATTAGGAGTACGATTACGATAAGAATGAAGATGTGAAGTGAAGTGGAATGAATTCAAGTGGTGAAATAAAAACTAGAAAGAACATTACTATGACCAAGGTAAAGATAGGGGTTTGACAAAACATTTTTGAACACATAATTTAGGTTTCTGTTCATGTATAGCTAAAGCTTAGGCTATGCGTAAGTGAAGAAAATGTAAACTTTTGGAGCGATTCGATTTTGTCATGTAGATAACCCTGAAGGATGAATTTGTGTTTTAATAATCATTGACTTATAATTGTAGAACCTGAAGAAGAACCAATCGAAGACAGTTGTTCGCTTGGCAGCCATCTTGTTCTCATTATAGTATGAGGATATTTAATTTATTAAAATGGAAACTGTAAAGGTGTCCACTGCATAAGATTGTGTTTTAAAATTATCGGTACATAAACAGCACTCAGCATCAAATACAAGATCCGGATTTTCAACTGCAATGTGAAGTCAGTCAGTGCTACTATACGGATCAGAGACTTGCACTGCGCGTCATAAAGAGCACATCAGACAAACTACAGGCCCTCATTAACGGTTGTCTTCGCTCAATACCACTCAAGATCAGATGGACGACCAGAAAAGACTAGCAACAGAGATCTCTAGGAGAGAACCAACAGAGCAGGAACCGACTGTGCAACAAATGTGGAGGAAAAAATGGAGATGGATTGGCCATACTCTGAGAAAACAAGCCATCAAATGACATCACTAGACAAGCCATTGCTCGAGTGGAACCCGAATGTGAAGCGGCGAGTTGGTCGTCAGTGCAAGGGTGACTTGGAGGAGGTGATGTGAAGAGGAGATGAAAACGTGTGGGGAGACTTGGAGCCAGGTGAAAACTCTAGCAGAGAAGCAAACGCAATGGAGACGCACAGCTGAATTCCTATTCTCCTCTAGTAATTAAAGGAAACAATAATAATATAACAAATATAGGAAAGAGATATTTAATGTCATATGGCTGAAATCAGATAAAGTGGGTTCAATAAAATACCGACAAGTGAGCAAAGAAGAGTGGCTTTATTGCATATTCCTTGTAATTGTAGAGTCATGGTTTGCCGCTTATTTTTTATATGACTTTTGAGTGAAATACTGCAGTAAAAATTCTTTTCTGATGTACATATTATCATTGGCATTATATTCCTGAGCTGCGTTACATTTGGTGCACTTTTATCACAAAACGTCTCTTGATACTGATATCCGTGCAATGCGGTGGGTTAGACAATGCAGTAAGTTCAAAAGTTTAACATATATATATTTTCAGATTTCTATGAAATCAGGCAAGTAAGTTTATTTGGCCTGTTTATTGAAGTGCAACACAATAGCCGCCAGATAAAGCAGGTGGCGCCACTTTAAAAAAAATGGGATATGTCAGATTAATCGGCCTAAAATTAATGCTCTTTTCGACAAAATGTTTCATCAGCTTCCATATTTATATGACGATAATAATAATAATCAAAGGAATATTGTTACTAACAACACTAATGCTGTTTCATACTACAGTGAATTAATCAATATCGATGGATTACATGCGAAAATCTTCAGTAAGAGAGAGATAATATGCATTAATATAACACACTAAACTGACCGAATATCAAATAAATTAAGGGACATAACACAGAATTTATAAAATTAAAGGTTGGATAGGACGCCAGGGTAGAAATAGTAGCTGTCTGTACCTGTTTCTTTGGTTGGTATCTAGGGGTGTTTGGTAATTTGTTCGATACCTGATACGTGATAGAGAAGAACCCTTTAGTGTCAGTTGGTTTTGTAAGGTGTTTGAACAATGTGGACTAATATAGAACTATTCATGGTTTTTAATTGGTGGATGGTGACTAGCAGTGGAATCCAGGATGCGCGTTTCGTCCTATTTGGGACTCGCCACTGGATGTAGATGCATTTCTCAGTGAATGATGATGTTCCCACCGAGGCTCGAACCCGGTGCCCATAGTTTCAAAAGCCAAAGCGTTATCCACTAGACCATTTAGGCCACGAGAGCCACCAATTAAATACTAATTAAATGCCCAGACATCGTCGAAGCATCTGCTCAAGAAATCAACATGTCAACCTGAGACCGAGCACTTCGGTCCAATCCATCGACGGAAAAATCTAAAATTCAATTGTATTCATGGTTTTACCTACAATGATGGGTGTTCACGAGCAGGAAACATTCGGTTCCTATAGCGATAGCCAACATAACTGGCTCCACAAGAGGAGTGGTTGGACAGATAGGTACAAGGAATGATGGCTAACCTACTTACTTCCTCTGTCAATATCGGAATCACAACTGGTTGTGTTGAAAAAATATAACCTGCAGCTTATCGACATTAAAAGTTCTTTGAATCGATCTTGTTAACTTGTTTGTGTACGTCGGTGGCACAGTGGTTAGGACACTCGCCGACCATGCACATAGTCTGGGGTTCGATCCTCGACCGACGCACTCCTTTACCTCGCCAAACCAGTAATAAAAAGTCGGTAAAGAGGAAAGGTTGGGCATGAGGCTAGCAACCTCATCCTGTAAAAGTAAACATTGCTACAGAAACTTCAAGCTTCTAGCTTGAAGCCCTATGTTCCACTGGGAACGTGAAGGAAAACAAACTTGTTTGTAATTAGTTCACTTGGTATATCCCCTCTGAACTGTAATCATTTATATAGAGGCTTCTTGTTAAGAGATACAGAAGAATTCTTTGCTACTCCCCTGGTCATGTGTGTATGTAAACACATGTTGTTTTTATAATTTTATGCACTTATTAAATGCAAAAAATCTGTGCACGTTCCGTTATCTTTACCAATTTACCCCCTTGACAGCGTAAAAATTAACTCATGCTGAAGAACGATGATGAAGTTGTTGTATATACTCTGAGGTCTTTTTAAATTCTGGTTTAATATTGATACTTCGATAAAGATATTAGCAGCATTAAATAGCGAAACGTCAGTGAAGTCAAAATATAACGTTTCGTTTTTCATTCATTGGGAAATACAAATGCTGGCGAACTACACGTCTTATTCTCTACACGACCGATAGTGATGATTCCTGGACTGAAAGATGAAGTACCTAGACTAGCCCCTTCAAATTTTATCTACCAATTCAACTGCGCTTGTGGTGGAGTGAGTTATATTGGCCGTTGCTCTAGGAACTTGATTTTTCGTGCTCGAGAACATCTCCCAGTATGGCTAAGTAAAGGTGTAGTTAAAACCATTAACAGTTCAATTTTGGACCATCTGGTGCAAACCGGTCACAAAGCCAGCGTGGAAGAATCCTTCTCTATCATCTATCGGGTGCCTAATAAATTGCCAAAATCATCGAAGCACCGCATGCTCCAAACAGCAGAGGCTATTGCAATTCGCCTCAAACAACCAGTGCTCTGTGTTCAAAAGAAGCAAGTCCAGCCCCTACTACTGCCCTGGCCAGCCTTCAGTAGAGACTATAAATTCATGAATTTGTATTATTATCTTTCCTAATTTTCATGACATTCAGCTTATTTTATGTTGATGCTATTGAGCTGTAATCTATCAATATAATTATTATTTAAACAACATTAATGTTGTTCGTAACACTAATTCATTCATTCACTATAATGTATATATAACTGTAGAGCCTGATGATGAAGTTATCGAAAAGAGTACTCTTTGTTCAGTATCCATTCTTTTGAAAAAATACAAAAGCCTTCAAAATAATGATGAAAAACAACCTATTTGCTAACAATCTTTTAGAATTAGATCATTTAGCAGTGTTTCAGTTGACTGCTTAAGTAATGTTGATTGGCTAAATCTAGTCATTTCAGAAGTCTACGATCCCTGGGAGTACTGGACAGTTATTTCATCCTAGTTTGGGAATCTTCGTTAATAAGCTTACTCCGGGCTTAGGACGCAGGACATTCCAGTTACAAGTCAACCTCATTGACCATTCAACGAATGAGACCAGACTCAATGGCTGATGAATTCCAGCTCGTACGAATTCGCTATTTTAGCGCGACCACCAGCCAGTGGCATTGGTAAGTAAGTATTTATCTTGATGCCCAAGATGGTGAACCCCAGTGGTGATGACTTCTCACTAGAACCCAGTGCAACTTCGTCCTGTAGCCAGTGACTAGCGAGCATCGGATTCATTTTCAACAGTTAGTTTTATATTATAATAATAGCTTTATTCCAAACCGTACTTTTGCTACAAATATGGAATTTTCAGCATGTAATACAATTTTGCATCTAATTTTTTCATTACAGGGACAATAATCAAAATAGAGCATTTACATTATCAATAATTCACATTAATAATTTTGTTCACTAAGAAGTGAACATAAAATTAAATCAAGTGAAAATATTAGCGACAATATCATAAGTATCATAAAGCTTTTGCACTTAGTCGTTCGAGCATACAGTCTTCTACAGTTGCTCCTGGTTCTACCTGATGGATGAGGTGCAAGGGTAGAGTTGTGAATGGAAAGGATGTTCAGAGTCCGACAGGATAATATTTTCTAATTTCTGGCAGGAATCCAAGTGTAAATCTACAGTGGTATTAAGGAGTTGGTATAGCAGTACCCCACTCACCTTACTGACGGCTTCTAGTATAAAAACGTCCTTCTTAAGTACCCCAGGGAAGATTAATGGGGAACAGTAAAGAAGTGTAAGCAGAATACAAGAATTAACAAATGGTAACAGTAGAGACTGACTGAGTGATACCAGATTATTGTTTAACTTCCTTACATACAACGTCAAACGAAATATCTTTCTGGAAACTAACATGGTGTGGGAAGACCAGGAAAGGTGATCAGAAGAAATACACAATCCAAGATATTTAACATTTGATTTGATTTCAAATTCACTACCATCCTTGATACTATAAACATGCGAACTAACCAGTTTACGGAAGTCCCGATTGCATCTGACAGTGAAATTAACAACCTGACATTTGAAGGGATTAAGCTTAAGACCGTTTGACGAGGACCACTGACTAATTTATTATAAAAAGCTATTCATTTTGGAACAGTCTGACTGAGAAGTAACCACCGGCACAGAAACAGTCAGATCATTGGCATACTTAATAAAGTTGGCTTCGTCAGAATGGCACAAGTCATGTAAGGAGAAGGTGGAAAACAGAAAAGGAGAAAGAACAGCTACCTGTAGGGATTTGATGTGTCAAGGAATTGACCACGAGCTATCTAGAACTCTCTGGTTTGATAATGGTTATCTGTCCAAACTTGAAACAGACCGGATCCCTAAAAACTAACTCTTAAAAATATTTGTACTGACTGAGCAATTCACTGTAACTAACTACCACCTCTACATAATGTAAGCATAGTAGTATTTCCTAGAGGTGACGCTGTTTAGACGACGAAAACAATTTCAAGTAGGTGCATTTACTGTGTTTCTCGATGAATCCTTTTGAGAAAAAAAAAGAATTTTAGCCTCAGATTTATTCACTCTCTCCTCACGGAGGATTAGTCAGCTAAAAGTTGTTTAACCAAAATATCATTGAACAAGAAACACATCCAACGAAGAAATATTTTCATTCAAAACATTTTTCTTTCTTCATCAAGTTAAGTGAAATAGATGAAGCATCAGAAGACAAATGAATTGAGAACTTATATATTTATTTGTAGTCTGAGTTACAAATGCCATGATAACTACTCATAATATTGTCTATAATATTTCATTTACATGAGATAAAATGACATAATTGATCACATTTTAAATAAACTTTGTAACACGCAATATTGTTTTGACATAAACATGAATACTGATAATTATTTTCCTAGTATTCAGAATATTTTTCTTCTAATATAAGAAGTGGGACACATTGTGAATTTAATCATGTGTATTCAATCTACTCTGAGTACACACACTATAATAAAAGTTTTTTTGTATTTCCCAATGAATGAAAAACAAAACGTTATTTTGTTTTCACTGACGTTTCGCTATTTAATGCTGCTAATAGTTTCATCACTGTATCAGTATCAAACCAGAATTTACAAAATCTAAGCTAATATAACAACGTAATCATTATTCCTCAGCATGGGGTCATTTTCGCGTTGTAAGATTGGCCAATTGGTAAAGATAACAAAACCGGGTGTAGATTATTGGATTTGATATGTGTGTAAAATTTAAAAAAGCAGCGTGTTTTTACATAATGAAATTGCTTATCACATTCGTGTTGATTTCGTTATTTCATGGGGTAGGGGGTGTTGTAACCAGGTCAATTTATATTTTAGTCCACCATTCCTATTGAGAAAATTTGGATTCCAATTGATATGAAGTTCTTCTGATATTAGACGCTCTTCGTGATTTCTAAAATTTTTCTGGATGATGTTTTCAATATTATCAAAATCAATTTTGTGGCCTGATTCTATAGCAGGTAGACCTATGACTGATGATTTTTCAAACTTTCTTAGTTCAACTGGATTTTCTTGGTGGTCGAACAGATGCTCTATGGTGTTCATTTCTTCTGATTTTGATTTTTCTCTGGTGAGGTTTGTCCAGTGTATATCGCATCACATTCCAAGCATTTTATTTTGTAGACACAATTAGATAGAGAATCCTTAGGGTTTTGATCTTTCACATGGACAACGTTGCTTTGCAGTGTGTCTAATGTTTTGAACAAAACTCTGATGTCGAGCTTATTTAGTACTCTTCTGATATCGTCTGACGCGTCTGCTTTATACGGAATGACAAATGTTGAGGTAAATGTTTTCGGAATACGTTTTCGGCCATATTTATTGTCAGTTTTGATTTTTTTGATGAAGTTCTGTGGGTAGTTGTTTTGCTTGAGAGTCTCAGTAATGTTTGATATTTCTTCTTTTTGTCCTTTCTCATCCGTTATCAAAGAGTGTGGTAGTCTGAGAAGACATGAAATAACTAATACATTTGCACTGATGGGGTGTGATGATCCGAAGTCTAAATACTTGCTGGAATGTGTTTTGTTCTTGAATACAGTTTTACTAAAATATCCGTTTCCCCTCATCTTAACTAGGCAGTCTAGAAACGGTAGTTCACTGATGTCTGATTCTGCTTCCGAAGTAAACTGGATCCTGGGGGACAGGTTGTTCAGTTTCTTCAAGAATGAACTGTGTAGATCTCGTTTCAGCACAACAAAGGTATTATCAACATATCTCAGTCATATTTTAGGGGTGAGTCTGTTTGAAAAGATGTTATCTTCGGATCTATTCATAAAACGATCAGCGACTATTGGGGAAACTGGTGAACCCACAGCAACACCATTCGGCTGTCTATATAAATTCCCTTTAAATGTAAAATAATTACTTTTCAGGAAGAATTTCAATTGCCTAATTATTTCACTGGTGTCCAGTAGACACCTTCCTGACAGATCTGTGTCTGATTCTGGTAAAGTGAAAATGATACCAAGACTTCCGGTAATAGGAGTGTTAGTGTATAATGAGTTCATGTCATAGCTTACCATAATGTCTTCTTTATCAATTTCTCGGTGTTCTATTTGGGATTTGAAATCATATGAATCTTTTACTAAATTTTGAGTATCGTTTTGCAGTGGTTGTAGTATCTAAAATAAGTATTTGGAGAGGTTGTATATCGGTGAGTCGGTCAAATCTACTACTGGCCTTAATAAAACTGTGGGTTTATGTATCTTTGGTTGACCGCAGAATCTTGAAGGTACATAAGATTTTGGTTTTAGTTTAAACCAGAGAAAAATTCCAATTTTGGGTTTTAGTTCTTGAAAGAGTCTGTTTTGGTATTTCTTTGGATAAGGAAGACTTCTTCTCTTCTGTGATTACTTTCACTAAATTCTTATGGATAGTTTTGTTTTTCGTATTACTACATGCACAAGAAGTCGATGGACGATTTTAAAATCATGGTGGGGATTAGTAGAATGGAAGATATCGACCAAGTATTCTAGAATAGAACTTCACACACCCTTCCTCTCTCCCTCGTGAAACCATACTGGAATGTGTTCTCGTATCCGTGTGGAAAGCTTTATACGCCTAATGTATCCTGCTTCATAAGGGCAGGCGAATTGGTAGGTGTACTTGGAGGCGGCTAGATCAGGGAGATCATCCTCTACAGAAGCGAATAATGGCTTACAGTTGGTGAAGTTCATTCAAAGTTTTACGGCAAAGGACGTCTTACTGACCGATTTAGAGAGAAGATATTTGAGCATATCTAAAGTCTGATCACCTTCAGATTCCGAATTCATGAATATGGTTTTCTTTGGAACTGAGTTAGTGGCCAGTGTGAATCACTTATCTTTCGAAATTTTGTCAGTGAACTGGTTCGCGAAACAGTTTTCTGAGGGTATGGCTTTTAGGAAGGAAGGTTGTGAGTCAACACAGTCAGAAAAACAAGTGTTTATTGTCCTGAAGCACAACTAATGAATCAACTTTATCTTCCTGGAGATCAATTACTTGTCCATCTCCTGTACGATTTCGGTGGGTAGATTTCTTGAGGGATCCGACATTACATCTCCTGGGGCAGACATCAAGAGATGTAATGCTCAGTTCAGATTCCTTTTCTATGGTAAATTTCAAAGAAGAATGGTAGTTGTTGAATGCAAGCAACCTATCGTCAGAAATTACGTCCCTATCGCAGATAACGAAATTATCATCTAGGTATCTTCTATAAATATCAAACCGAACGATGGTTTTGTTAAGTTGAAGGTTTCGTATCTTTGCTATGAAACAATCAGCCAGCACTGGAATCAGTGATGATCTCATTGCAATGACATCTATCTGTCTTAAAATCTCCTTACTGAAAATGTACTGAACTGAACATTGAAGGTGCATCTTAATAAGAGTCTTTTGAGGTAGGTTGTTAGCAACCCTCATCTAAACTACATACATCATTGTAATAGCATTCAAAGCAGACAGCTTCTGTGAGGAGTGCAATAGTAGATAGTGAAATCTCATCTAATGAAAACACGACATTTTCTGAGACATTAAAATCTTTGATACCTTCAATAAATTTGGAGGCATTAGCACTGGAAAACTTAAATACTTGCCTTCTGAGTGGTTCCGGTGTTTCAGCTAGCCAATGAGCAATGGCGTGATAAGGAGGACCCGCCACATACAGAATCGGATGGAGGGATAATCCTGTGTTTTGAATTCCTCGCAGTTCATCAAGTATGGTATTACGCACTCAAATGATCAGAGGAGTTCGTTCAAATCTGAAGAGACTATGGATTCATTATTCATGTTTTTTGAAAAATCTGTCAGTTGATTCCCAATTAATTGAGTCTTGTTCTTTTCATCATTGGGTTCGGCGAATTTATTCTGATCTGAAAGAAACACAGAGATTTTCTCGACATCGTTTTTGGCGATTTATCACGACATCTCCACCCCTGTCATGGTTGCGTATGATATCATCATTCTCCTTTAATTATTTGAAATGGCCAAATATATGGTCTTTGGTCGGAAGATTATCCAAGCTAGGTTCTGGATTAGAAAATTGATGCAGCAGTCGAGAACTATGGGTCTTATGTGTTGGAATCCCTGCGTTAAGACGGCTATGAAATCAGAAGTCTGGCTAATTAAATCTCAGAATCGCTCTTGAGTTTAGATGAACTGTCACCGAAAGAGTGACAGAAGAATAATAAAATGCAGATTTATGGGGATCATTTAGAATTCTCCTTTCCGCTACTACCCGCTTGAGTCTAACAAGATGCTTGATATTGTCAGACTAGGACTACTTTTTGATAACAAGAGAAATATATTCCTCAAACTGTTGGCGTTCATCAACCGAAAGTCCATGAAGAACGTAAATCCCCATAGATATGTTCTTCTTTAAATTCACACCAGAATTGACTGCATCAATACGATTAAGCGTGTTGCGGTTTAAAGTTTTAGAATTGCGACAGATACGGTTACGCCTTAGCGCTTACCAGGGTAAATTTGGAACACACTTAGTACCTGCATCACTTATTCTCCTTGCTGAACATTTTGTTATTAATGCTACAATTGTAATCATTAAATTAATTCAAATATTGCTCAACACCTTACGATATTTTTTTCACTCATCGCGATCTAAGTGGAATGTAGGGCTTGAAGCTTTGAAGTATCAGTTGTGGTGGTGCTTTTTTACTACGACAAAACTTCCGTTACTTTGTAACCTTATAGAGGTTTAGGAGTGCGTCAACCGGTAACTGAACACAGTTAGATAGAGTTTGCAAAGTGATATCACTTCACAATGTTTGTCTTCTCAGTACTCTGTTTGGATTCTTTTTTCACTTCTGTCATCCTCAATGGTTATGCAATAGTATGTGGAATTTTTGATACAGTATGTCATTAAATTTTAATGGCAACCAGTTAGCCTGTGGAGTTTATTCTTCAGACTATAAGATTTCTGGGGATTTTGGATTATTTACGATTGTTAGATTTTCTCCTCCGACCAATGTCAGTTAGAAAGACCTTTGAAGACCAGGAAGAACACGACAGCTATTCCGTCTTATTCTCAAGCTCTTCAGCACTGTTCACCAACGACTTTGCTAAGGATCGAATCAAGAACCTTCATGTTACCAGAGCAAACTCATTGACTATTCAGCTAATCAGGCTGAAATTCGATGACCAGTGAATTTGAACTTTGTCGACTAGTGATATAGCCCCTCAAGCATTACCTTCAATGAGAATCCACTACACTGTGATATGGTGGAGCCGGGATGAAACTACCGTTCAATGCTCCGTGGTTTTCAGTGGTCGCTCTAAATGACATTGGATCGTGACGACTGTAATTCAAACTAATAATCCCCACTGAAACATAAAATAAAGAAGTCAGCGAAGACAATCCTCTTTTTGACGATTTCATTTTCATAGCTGCACATTCGTATGCATATATATGAATTACAGTATACAATAATGATCATTTTTCTTGTGTGTGTGTTAACGTTTAATAGTGAGAGGAAATACTAAGGTGCTGTGATAATATTGGTTTATCGGATCATGAGTCACAAGTGATTAGATATATGAATGAATAACTAAATAAATATAGGTCAGCCTTCTTAGTGATTCCAAGAGTTCTGCTATCCATTTTGCAACGTAATGATAGGCTGAACCTGCCATGTCTAATAGACGGGACGCACTAATAATCCAGATTTATAGATTTTCGGAAGGCCATTGTATCAAGGAAAGATTGATTCAGAAGGTCATAACCTTTCATTCAGCTCGGTTGTCAATAATGAATTATTACTGTTTAAAAATTAAAAATTATTAGTTCCTTTTATGAATTTAGATAAAGCAATAAGAAGACGTAATTTGTCTGAATCGTGTAATGTTGTATTTGTGCGACACATTTCGAACAATCTGATCACACATATGGACTTGTCATAGGAATATATTTATGTGAAATTAATAAAGAGTTAAGAGGTGAGAAAGTAGACTTAGGTCAAGTAAATTACGTTTTGATACCATAGCAGATATATTATTACCTCTGTTATTTGCTTTAGTGATCTTCATTGTTATTTTGACCTTCAATATGTTCTTTTAGGACTCTCACCGGCCATGAACATGGTCCGAGGTTCGATCCGCTATCGACGCACACCCGATATCTATGGTCAGCCTGCAAAATTTGGGCTACCGATATGCGTGCTGAAAATTCCATACTTGTACTGAAAATACGGTGTGGCATCAAGCTGTAACCAAAATAAAAAAAATATAAAATAAATAAATAAAAAATTAACTTGACCTAATTCTATTTTCTTACCTCTTAATTCTATAAATTTCACATATTTATATTCCTATGACAAGTCCGTATATGATTAGTATGTTCGAAATGTGTCGCGCAAATGCATTACACGATTCAGACAAATTACTTCTTCTTATGGCTTTATTTAGAATCATTCTTCATTCGTTTCAGAACCTGTATGATCCATTCCTCTATCATTTTCGCCTTGTTCTTCTCACGTTCAGGCTTCAGAGAGTTGTCCTCATCTGACAGGATGCTTTGCATTTTGTCAATCTAATCTTTCCGAACCATCATTTCAATCTCTGCAACTTTATTTGGTCGTATTAGTGGGATATTCTCATTTTTCTTCAACTCCTTTAATTGAATGAAGTATTCCTTCGTGAGATGCTGGAGCAATTCTGGTTCTCATTTCATGCACTGATCAGCACAGTTTAGCACTGATAAACTGAAGTGACTAAGGTTTTCTAGTCCTTTGTCTGATTGGTCAGATTTTCAAACTGGGCAAGATCATGCAGCGCCCTCTCATTTTTAATTGAGGGATACGGCATTTTGAGTCAACTGATAATATTTCTATCTGCACACAACTCAAATTAATCAAGGAGTACTTAAAGACGTATTTTTCAGGGTGTTTCGGGAATTTCCCACTTGATTCGTTCGTCTTTAGTAGATTCTTCAATCTGAGATTGGCATTGTCTCATCTGATTCTTATAACCATAGTAACATAGTCTTCAAATTGTACACGGATCTCTGGTAAAAGTTAGCTTAACATCTGTGCACTCCATGCAATGTTTCTTTCTAAATCATAAATCCAAGAACGGATGGCGTCTACATTATTAAGTGTGCGACGTTTAAGAGTTTTGGGATTTGAATAAACACAACTACGCCGGAAAACTTTCTGATATGCTTTCGGGTATTCATGACTTACGAGATTTTTTTCTGGAAAATGAATTTCATATCCTGCTAATGCAAGCTTGACGGTGTTATGTAAAACTGCATTTAGGTCTTTAACAGCTCTTTTTAATTAAATGGCTCCAGAAACAAATGGAATTTTCAGAACCTCTTAACGGTGAGAACAGAATACCTAGCTCTTCTATTGCGAAACATGTTATAGAGACAGGACATAAAATTGACGTTAACACATCTTTTAAACCTATCTACAAAAAAGTATTTGGGGCATATCCTAAAGTTTGTGGAAGCCCTAGCAATTTGAAAGTTTAAACCACCTTTATGCGTTCAAAAACAATTCGTCATTGCACTAAACCACCTTCCTTGGTAAACCTTGTTTTGATACCATAGCAGATGTGCCATTACCTCCCTTCTTTGGTTCAGTGGTCTTCATTGTTATTTTGATCTTCAATATGTCCTTCTAACTTGACCTAAGTAGTTTATTTTCACGCCTCTTAACTCTTTGTTAATCTCATATATATTCCTATGACAAGTCCGTGTGTGATCAGATTGTTCGAAATGTGTTGCGTAAATACAACATTACACGATTCAGATTAATGTCGTCTTCTTATTGCTTTGTCTAAATTCATAAAATGAACTGATTGTGCGTCGGTGGCACAGTGGTTAGGACTCTCGCCGACCATGTACATGGTTCGGGGACCGATCCCCTGCCGATGCACACCTGATATTTATGGTTGGCCTGCGAAATTTGAGAGAGCTGAAATAATCATAAAGTAATTCTGTTAATATAAAGCAGATTATTTGTTCATATGTATCCTGAAAGCGAAAGACCCGAATAAATAAGCCACGGTTTTGCTAGATCACCGTTACAACTATACATATAGGTTTATTTTACCGAAGTAACAACAAACTCCAAAAGCAGTGATAAATATAACTTTATTCTGAGAACAATGTACAAAATATCCAGCCGACATTACCGCACAATAGTTTCGCTTTCTCCAGGATCCTCAAGTAAAACAGTAAGTGATAATAAATCGTGTGACACACTGGTTCCTGACTTCTAGC
This sequence comes from Trichobilharzia szidati, assembly GCA_944472155.2. Lineage (NCBI taxonomy): Eukaryota > Metazoa > Platyhelminthes > Trematoda > Strigeidida > Schistosomatidae > Trichobilharzia > Trichobilharzia szidati. Next base: position 184,399,721 of record OX235271.1, on the reverse strand, counting down.
CGAAACCAATCTCTTAGGATATTTCCTCTTCTTTTCCTATCGCTTTCGAGAAATGCGCAACATTTGGTTGAAAGCCAATTAAGAAGGGCGCATGAGTACATTTTTATCGAATAATTGAAGACTGTGGGCAGTTAGTTTTATTTCTTAGGCAGTGACTGTTTGTACCGCAAATCTCAGCAACAGTTATCTCATGTACTGGGGTACGTTTCCACTTAGGTTTATGCTTTTTCTCAATGTTTAGCAGATAATTACAAATCAACAGGTTGTAGACATTTTAAATCCCCTTGAGAGTAGAAAACACCATTACAGGCTTTTTGGTTAACCCAAGTTGTAAACAGGCCGCCTAGGTTGAATACCCAACGGTAAATTTTCATAGTTTAACAATCGAATTTCAAACAAAAAAGGAGTACTAGTGGGTAGGGTTAAGTTCTAGCATCAGGTCAGAAACTTTACTACACAGTGATGAGAACAATGATCATTGAATGGTGGAAAAGTTAATCGAATTAAAGCATACTGACAATACATTTAAAAACCACTCAGTTTTACGATGAGTAAAACCAATTTTTTGTCAAAACTAGTATTTGAACAAGATTCTATGAAATAAACATACTTTTCGGTTTTTTCCCAACGTTCACTGATATTCTCTATTCTCTCTGTTACTATTCGTCAATAAAGGTGACATATGTAGACCGTAGGTCGTATTAAACTTTTAGTTGATGTGATCGGTCAGTTTAATCAGCCCAACACATTGGCAAGAGCAAAGTGATTTTGAATTGTATGTTACAGATAGAGTTGTCTCATAGCAGTGTATAGTTTCCTTTCACCTAGAGAAATTTAGTAATATTCAGTACGCCATATATTTCTATGATGCCATTTCGGAACCACACTTATGATAAAAGATAGCGGTAGAAAGGTTATCAGTCATGCACGTGGTTCGGGGTTCGACTCTCGGTCGAAGCACTCACATATCTCGCTATGACGGTGGTAAGGTCGGCATAGAGGGAAGGTTGGGCATGAGGCTAGCAACCCCATCCCACAAAATTAAACGTTCATTGCTACCGAAAACCAAAAGCTCTAGCTTGAAGACCTATGATCTAATTGGAACTTAAAGGAATAAAATCGTAGGTTTGATTTCTCTTAATCATTCAGTAGATAAGTTTGGTGGCCGCCTGTGAAATTAGTCTGCAGGAAACTTTTCGAATGAACCGTAAATGTTAATGTTACATTTATCACAACCATCAATAACAATCCAAATATGTATGGAAATTAAAGATTCATTAGATTTCTTAAATTATGCATTTCCAGCAAGCTGTAGCAAACTTTTATCAACATCTCTTTTCGCTTAATACCAAAGATTAGATAGCCAGAAGCAGGAACACAACAAATTAATGTGGTAATGAACCAGCCAACAATCTATCGCCTAATAGATATGCTTAGGAGTGGAGATGGATTGGACACATGCAGAGGAAATAGTCACGCACAAGATCTCCGAGTGGAAGCCAAATAGCAGGGGTGACTTGTGTTCGAGGGTGACATAAAGGATACCATGTGAGAAGAAGATGAGATCTTATGGCCAGTCATGAAGCCAGCTAAAGTGGATTGCAGAGAGAGTATGATAAAGTAGAGGTGTGCTGTTGAAGGAATCCTTAGTCTTCAATCGGGACCCAAGGGAATAATAAGAGTAATTTTGATTCGGTTAACCATTAATGTACGAAGATTTCGACGTCCTTTTTGTTTTTCCTAAGAAATGTGATGAGTCAGATAAGTCTGGTGGATCATTCTGAGATTAAGTTTGTAAAAACCAGCCTTTAGTAGCGCTCACATCAATTAAGTAGATTTGGAGTATTCAGTATTAAGATGCACTCATATACTATGAAGGTTTTCAATAAATAAAAGAACGTCTATTTAAAGGAAAATAATTTACAATTTTAATAAGATTTGTTCGTTGAAACACACTCAAATCAAAATGGAAAATAACAGTGATGGCAGCCAGTGCACAAACTAATCATAGAAATTAATGATAGTAAAATGTTTGAGCATTGTGGAATAGATCCAATGAAGTATAATTAAATTTCAATAGTTTCCACACAATGATAAGTTTTTGTTATTGGTAATATTTCAAGCAAAATTACTGCCCGTGTTTACAGGAACTGCTGGAATTGTTTTGTGTTTTAATTCATACATTTATGATTTGTACTCATATGTATATGTATGTATTTTTGTGTATTCAGAATTAAATTCCAGGTTGTTGACAGTTGTACTGAGTCACCCTTGTTACATGTATCCGGTGTAACCTTAATGAATATAGATTCTGTTATAAGTCTTGATTTCTATTTGTTCATATTAGTTTTTCGAATACAAACATTGTTACAATCGACAATTTGGCTTTTGTCCCATGCATGTGCAGCTAAAGATGATTTTTTTCTTAATTCTTGTAAGCCTGCGTTCCAGTTGGTTGAACTTTAGTTAGGTAGGCGTTTATGTTCATTCACTCTCTTTTTGAGTGATCTGGACGTTTGACAGACATATTTAGTCGGACACTCGGCACAAGAAATTTTGTAAATTAAATTGTTTTTATCCATCATTTTTATCATGGAAATGCAAGTTTATTTCAGTGATTCATCGGTGTACTTCAAACACTCTAACGACCAATACCGATTCGTTGTGGTCTGAAAGCAGGAAAACAATCTTGTGTCCCACTGCAGAGTTGACTGAAATGTAATTGAGATACGCAGAGTCACTAAACGCTCCAGAGAAAATAATAGGCAAATTCAGCAAAAAAATTTTCTTTATAGACGAAGTCATCTTTAGAGGCTGTACAGCCGTATTTATACTTACCAAAAAATATATATATAGTGGTCTATTATTGAGTAATAGGGAGTGACATAACTGATATAATTACTTGGAAGTGGCTTTAGAAGTGAAAGTTAAAAGTTGTAAATTACGTGGTACTCAATGGCACAAAGATAGAAATTTGATAAGGTTAAAATTGCTATTGAGTGAGAATAAAGGTGGTAGTTGAGCGTCAGTTTAACAAGTGTGAAGAGGGTGTGAAAATATACAAAAGGAGCATATGAGAGTGATAATAGTGAAATAATTATTGAAGCAAAAGTAAACTAAAAGTAAAATTAAAAATTAAAAAAGAAAAGAAAATATCAACATTTTTCCAGGGACCGACCAGTGCAGAGGTTAAGACCAAGGAAGAATGAGAGACTGGACAAACCTTTTCTGTATACAGAGTTTGGGGTTGTATTGACGAATTGCCACCGCCTCAGCCATTCACAAAACCGAAACCTGACACCTTTTGTACCATTTGGCCTCACCTTGTGGATGATCTCGAAAGACGACTCTGGTGGAGCTACGTGGCCTGAGTTCCACAAATGCTCGAGAACTGAGCTAGAAATTGTCTTGCATTGTCCTTTGCTAACCATGCATTCGGTGAATTCAGGCCACGTAGCTCCACTAGAGTCGTCCTTCAAGAAAATCTACAAGGTGAGGCTAAATGTTATGAAAGGCGTCAGGTTTCGGCTTTTTTGTATGGCTGAGGTACAAAGAGAACGTGCCACTGTGTCCAATCTTGGATATGACAAATTTCACATATCATGCTACTGCCAAATAGCTCGCAAACATCCTCCTACCTATCAAAAATAACCTATGCAAGCATGGTGTTTCTGATCCATTTGAATTCGTCGACTCAATAAGCGATGCTAATGCATCCAGGAAGAAAATCATATCCATGGATGTTACTTCCCTTTTCAACAACGTTCCACTCACTGAAACTATTTGCTTTGTATGTAAATTCCCTGAATTTGTCTTTTATTTTCTTGATGACTCATTGGTTATTTTCGGTGATTTGAAGCAGAGCTTCTGAGAAATCAAAACGACGATTGTTCATGTTTGGAATCTATGTGGTCTGTTCAACAGTGATAACATCAAAAACTCGAAATTACCTAAACGGTACAGTTGCACATTTGTGCAGATCAGATAATTTTCCAGTACGAAAAAGTACTTAGAATTAAGTAGAATATTCCTAATAAGTTGGGGTTAAAACTCTCTCTAAAACTATCGCACACCAACTATTCCAGAAAAGAGTTCAAAGTCAGAATAACCTTCATTCACTCAAACAAAATTGCATCATAAAAGAACATATTACCTATGTTATCACATAACCACGAAGAGCACCATTGAAATTAAAGATTAAATAGTGAAAAAGATAAGTAGTGAGGATCAGGTCAACATATTATATACAAATGTGAGAACAATGATATAAATTATAGGAGAAAACGGGGATAATAATTAGGAAGTTACAGGATTTCATCATGAGTTGACATTGGTTACAGAACCATTGGAAAACCTGGGAGTACTGAACAGCTGTTTCTTCCCAGTTTGTGACTCTTCATCAGTACGCACCCACCGCCAGAGTTTGAACCCAGGACCTTCCGGTTACAAGGTGAGCTCGTGGACCATTAAACCGCTGGGACCTGATCCAATGGCCCATGAATTTTAATTTTAGCCAATTCACGACATAGCGCAACCACTAGCCAATGTCTTTGGCGAGCATTTGTCCTCACTAGCGACTTGCCTTATTCAGGTAGGTAGTGTCCTGGGGTTCTAGTGAGAAGTTGTGACCAGTAGGTTACAGCAGGTCGGGTGTGAGGACAAATACTCACCGAAGACATTGGCTAGGGGTCGCGCTATGTCGTGAATTGGCAGAAGTTAGAATTCATGGGCCATTGGATCGGGTCCCAAAGGTTTATTGGTCCACGAGCTCGCCTTGTAACCGGAAGGTCCTGGGTTTGAATCCCAGTGGGTGCGTACTGACGAAGAGTCCCAAACTGGGACGAAACTGCTGGTTATCCAGTACTCCCAGATGGTTTTCCAATGGTTCTGTAACCAATGTCAGCTCATGATGAAATCGTGTAACCAATCAACCAAATCCCTACAAACCAACACTTGAATTACGAAGTTAGTTGAAACATCCAAATGAGTATAAATATTGCGATTAGGTTATTCAGCAGGAATTTTCTAAATAATTATTCCATTACAAACGCACCTACTAGTCTTACCTGAAATACAAGTTTGCATCAAGCTATTATCGGTAGTTGAGTGAGTGATTCTCAAAATAGTAAACAGGTAAATATGCCTATATGGATGGACACCCAGTCACTGATGCCACCAGTGTTTTTTCTATTCCTTTACGTTCCCAGTGGTGGAACATAGGGCTTCAAGCTAGAGCCTTTGGATTTTCGGTAGCATTTGTGTTTAATTTTACAGGAAGGGTTCGCTAGCCTCATGTCCAACCTTCCATCTTTACCAGTCTTATTACTAACTTAACCAGGTAAGGGAGTGCATCGGTGTCCAGGGATCTAACCCCGAACCACCTGCGTAGTTGGCGAATATTCTACCGACGCGATGTCACCAATAATAAGTTTATGTGTATAAATAATTCGCTTCTCTTTTAAGATTAACTTTCATCCTTCAAAGAAGCGGGTTATGTCTTATGTCAACAATCGTAAATAGTGCAAATATTATTCTATTCTGATTTATGAGAAGTGTCAGCATTTGCCTCCAAACCTGGAACAAATTAGTTTTCTCCTCATTACTCAATCAATGTTTTGAAAAATAATGCCATTCACTCAGTATTTTGTGTGACAAATGATTAAGGGGAGATAATATCGCATATATTCATTTATAACCGTTCTATTGTGTGATTTATAATTCATCATCTGTCTGAAATGACTTCTTATTCCTTACGTCAATTTTCGTATCGGTTCGCTGTAGCATAAATTTGTTTATGATTGCCAGCCTTGATAATACAGTCGACATGCTATTTCCTATTGAGTGCGAAAACAGAATGATTTTAAGTCCTGTAATGACGTATATCCACTTAAATTGTATAAAAGTTTTGCTTTCACACGATGTTGTTTTGATGCTTCATGAATGTTTGAAATAAAATGTCTTATTATTATAAACAAAAGATATGATTTAATAACTTTATTATGACTAGAAAAATAGTCATAATCGGCAAAGTCATGATACTCTGTAAAGCGGTTTCTAATGTGACAGTAATAAATAAGCTGCACAAATGAACTATAAGGCCTTACAAAATTATTAAGTCAATGAATGGTAATGTTTCAACAGAACGTCTCCAATTTGTTCTGTTCTCTTGTGTCCATTTTACCTGGTCCAAAAATTGTCTATCTGATCTCATCTCCTCTTCATATGATCTTTTACGTGTGTCCCTTGGTCCTATACGCCACCACCTTCTTCCTACTCGGGACTCACTAGATTTTATGCCTGGCACGCAATGTTACCTAATGATCTTCCAAGCCTCTGTCTGATCCACTTCCATTTTCTTCCCCATATCTGTAGCACTACATGATGCCAGAGTTTCTTGTTGCTAATTCTTTCTGGCTACTTGGTCTTCATTTAAGAGCGAAGACAACTGTTGATAAACGTCTGCAGTCTGCTAGAAATGCTCTTCGTGACGTGTCAAGTTTCTGATCCACATAGAGGAAATGACTCACTTAACATTGGTGTTGTGAATCGGAATCTTATGCCCTATGCTTAATGAAGACGCTTTACAAACTGATTTCAGAGTGATGAAGTTCTGCCTTGCCTTTGCAATTATAGTTTTGATGCCATCATCGGTGCTGACTGTCGGCAGTTGAAAAGATGGTTCGTAGATAAATACAGAAAGTGACGTCTTTCACATTTCTTCTGTTGATAGTGACTGGTGCTTGTTGTTGTTGGTTAATTATTCCAATCACCTCCGTCTTCTGTATGTTCACTTAAAGACCTTCCATTCCCGCTTCTTCTACCAACTTGATGGTTTTCACCCGTAAGTCTTCGAGTTTGTGTGACATTAGACGTAAATCATCCGTGAAATTCAGTCTACTACGTCTATCATTGTCAGTCTTGTCCTATTTCCGTATTTACTTCAGGGACATCATTTGATATGTGTCATTGCCATATATCTGTTGAATAAGTTTGATGAAGGTTTGAATCACTCCATTCCATAGTCTCCAAATTACTTCAAGGTCATGACTTTCGAAGGCTTTTTCTAAAATTGTGAAGTTGAGGTAGATATGTGACTGCTATTCTGAACTCTGTTTGATGATGATGCGTAGAGCTGCAATTTGATCGTCAGATGACTTCCTTCTGCTGAATATGCCTTGTTCTGGGTGAAGTTCTGATACATTTTTCTGAGGTCTGAGGCCGCCTATTCTGCTGTAGTTGCCCACCAGTGTGTCGTATAATTGCCTCTTGTCTTTCTTAGCCTTCTCCTTTACCTCTTTATTCGGTGCAATGTAAAGCGAACCCAGCTTCACCTTATTTCATTCATCTTCGCATTGGTTCATCTTCTGTAACACCATTTTCCTTTCTTCTGTTAGCTTCCAGATGTTTGTAGAGAGCCATTCCTTGTCTCGTCTCTTCTTTTCTTTTAACACAGTCATGAAAAACACATTTATTTCTTACCTTAGTCGAGAATATGTAACTCACAATTGAATTAAATCAGTATAACAAAATGAGTGATTACCAATCGGGTACTTTTGAACTATGGTTAAATTTTGAAAACATGAAGAAGTAGATAAATGCCTGAGGCACAACCGTAGATTGGGAATCCATAGGTTCCACTTCAACGTATCACACGTGTGATTCTCTTTTAAAAGATATACAGTAAAGAAGGGAACGAGATGAATATTCAAATATTAGACACTTCTTGAAACAAGGATTTGCTAAAATCCCTCTTTCACAAGCACTTTATGCAGCGAAAACGTTCTCAATTGTCATGAATACAAGTTTGTCTGATCTTTTTACATTTCCCCTTGATTCGTAAATGATATTCCCAAGAATACAATATATTGTATCCTTATTCCTTTTTGAAAACATTTGTTTCCCGATACGAATTAAAACAAGCAATAAAGGTTAATAAGACTTGTTTTCCTTAACACCACTAAGCGAGTGCTTCAACAATCTGGGAAAGACCAGTCGCCAATCCTCGACACTTCAAACTGTGTATATCAATTTGAATGTGTTTGTGGAAGCAAATACATAGGTCGTACAGAAAGGCGATTGTCTACTCGCAGGTTGGAGCATTTGCCAAACTGGTTGAAAACAGCTAAGTGTAAAGTGCCAAAATCCTCGATAACAAAACATCTTGTGGACAACGGAAATGATTTCGACGCTGTCAAGTCATTCACTATTGTCAGCAGACTAAGAAACAAGAAGATGCTTGCAATTGCAGAGGCTTGTGCAATTCGAGTTTATAAACCAGGTCTCTGTGTACAAAAGGAGATGGTCGTCACTCTGAATCTACCATGGTAATACGTTTTACTTATTATTCTAGCTCTAATTGTTATTATTCTTGATTCATTTAAAACTATCCTTCATCAGTAGCATTATCTTAACTCACTTCAACATTATTACTATTGTTATTATTATTATCATAACTATTACAATTGATATTACTCTGTTTGCAATTCCTGATATATTCTTTAATGACTAATTGTTTATCTAAGTGATGTAATTGAAGCGTAATGCATTTTACCTTGATTTTGATATCCCATACTCTATCTCTACTTATCTATTTGAACATAACCTGGAAAACATTCGCACCTGTCTTTCTGCATGACTAATTAATTCAATGTAGTTTATTTGCTTATCAGCCTTAAATCCCCCAACGTAATTTCAAAAGTATATATATATATATCCGTGTATGTAGAGTATTCAGCTGAAGAGTTCTACCGAAACTTGATGAATTCATTAAATTCTGCTTATTAACCTTTATTCCTTTTTAATATTCATCATGAGATAAGCAGAAAAACTGGAAATTCTTTCTCTTGAATAAACATAAAATTTATGTCAACAAATTAAGTTCACTTACAATTTTTTGACGTCATTGTTGATATGAAATTTCGCATTGAATATTTTCATCATAATGGCGTCTTTTTAACCCAACTAGATAAGTTGTAGTGTTGAATGTACGTCAAATTCTAAACATAACTTCCTTGGTATTATTTGTGCCTTGGTGCCATTCAAGGGGCAAGACACTGTTTTTGAAATGGAGATTAAAAATGATAGAGGCATCACATCTACCTTCAGTATTCTATAGAACTTTTGATTTACATGCTGACCAACTGTTTAAGTTAGGCAGTTACAATTAATAGGATTATGAATAATAAATTGCTTTCGAAACCTCATCAGTGAATAATATTGTTTCGTTGTATGACGTATCTTATAAAATAATACGGAAATGCGTACTATCAGAAAGTTGCTTACTATCGCCGATGGTATTCCTAATTTTGGTGCACTGGATTGTGTGCCACACCGTTGTTGGAGAGTGGAAAAAACATGAGTACGTTGGATCGATGACTAGACTCCGGAGGACATGAACTTCACAGATTACTTATGACTAATATCACATAAACTGGAGGATCTCTGGGTGAAAACCGAGAGATTGGCAGAAGATGCAGGCACTGAGAACTGCACTTCAAGTGAACATAGAGACACAACAAGAATTACCAGTCACTATCAACGGAAGAAACTTGAAAGAGGTCATTCCCTTCGCTTATCTAGACATCGTCGTTTCAACTACAGGCGGCAGCATGCATGAGGGTGTCAAAACAAGTATCAGAAAGACAGTCCAGACATTCGTTACCTTAATATCAGTTTGGAAATCTACTGCACTAACTATGAAGAAGAAAATTCGAATTTTAGCAGCATCAGTTCTTCTATGTGGCACAGTCACGAACAGCATTTTGAACAGCCTACAGAATTTTGTCAAGAGCAGTTTATGCCAACTCTTTATTGAACATCAGATGGGAGGTTAGAAAGAATTAGCAACAAGAAACTCTGGGAACGAACTTATCAAGAGTATATTTCTCAAAATATATCCTGTAGAGAACTGAGATGAATTAAACGAAGGCTGAGAACGCTGGTTGGGTGGCACTCGCTCCAAACCGGTCCTTGATTTAATTATAATATTTATACTTATTTCAACAGTTCACCTAACATCGTAATTATTATCCCCTTTATCTTCTATATTGTATATTATTGTCCTGACATTTGCATATCATATCTATCTTTGTCACCGTTTAATTCTTGACTCTAATGCCCCCCTTTCTGGTTGTACGAAATACTGGTAACATATTGTTATAAGATATGGGTTTGTTTGATTAAAGCTGAGGTCAGAATGACGTAGGACTGTCTGTGGGAGTTGTGGGTGTGTGACTCTTATGGATAGAGATATGATCACACCTTGGTGAGCACACTCTACTTGATTCTCAGGTACTTCTTACACTAGAATATTTGTTAACTAATTTTGTTCTGTATGGCTGTCCAACGATGCTGTTGAGGTAATTTTGAGTTTCTCATGTCATTACTGATGAATAAAATCACATAGTTTCGCTGTCTTTGGAGCGTTTCGTGATTATGCGTATCTGAAGGACGTTTTGGTCAGCTATACAGTAGGACGTGGAGATCGGTTTCTTGTGTTCAGACTACAACATGTCAGTTTTGGTCGTAACACACCATTCTTAGATTCATTCCTTTATTACAGTTAAAGTTGAAAAAATTCGACTGAGTCTGTATATTAGAGTGAAAAACAATTAGCCGAAATTTAATTTTAATAGGTTAACAAAACAAGATTTTGAGCGAACAATTGTTTTCGATAACTTTTTCTTCAGGCTCTACAGTTATAAATCCATGATTAATAATAGAGTACAAATAGCCAATAAAGCCACATGAAAATAATATCAGAAACTGTATTGGGGTGCATGTGTAGGTTGAGATGATAGTCCATTAGTTAACACATAGTCAATCAAATGTGTATAGAGTGTATAGTCAGAAAAAATGTGATGAAGTGTGAATGAACAATTGGGTGATATAGTGCTGTTTTATAGTCAACAGAATACAAGTGTCATTTTATCATTAGACATTATCGGTCAGCCCTCACATTCGGTGTCGCCTTTGTTAATGTGTGTTTGTATGTATTTTAGGGTTATCGCATTTCTCTCACCCCATTGACACTTGTATTCTGTTGACTATAAATAAAACAGCACTATATCACCCAATTGTTCATTCACACTTCATCACATTTTTTCTGACTATACACCCTATACACATTTGATTGACTATGTGTTAACTAATGGACTATCATCTCAACCTACACATGCACCCCAATACAGTTTCTGATATTATTTTCATGTGGCTTTATTGGCTATTTGTACTCTATTATTAATCATGGATTTATAACTGTAGAGCTTGAAGAAGAAGTTATCAAAAACAGTTGCTCGCTCAAAATCCCATTTTGATTTCAATATGGGGATATATGATTTACTGAAATAGGTTATTTCTTGAAAAAGCAACCATCACAAAATGACTGTCACTGAAATAATAAAATTAGTTGATTTTTGAAATTAAACAATGTCACCTGTCACTAAGCTTTCATTGATGCAAAGTAAACTTTTGAATAATGTCTTTCTTTCATGATAATGCAAACATATATTGAGTCGATTTAAGTAGTATTTGAATGTGCTTGAATCATGAAGGCATTAAGTCTCTTTTGATTCTCCATTTGCATCTGTTAGTTAGTTATACAACTCAAAAAAAACAATTTATCAGAATGTTTTTATCAGGAAAACAAAAATTTTCAAAAGAAATATCGTCTCATGATATGAATATACAGTACTGATAAGATAAGCCGCATAATTGCTACTTTTAATTGATTAAACAGTGTAACAATCAAGACCGACTCGTTGTAGTCTGAACGCAAAGAACCGATCTTCACGTCATACTGTTTGGCTGACCAAAATGTCCTTGGCACACGCACAGTCACAAAACGCTCCGAAAGATTGTCTGAAGACGGTTATTCGTTGAAAGATCAGTTTAGCTCTATTCAACAACAATAATAGCACAAAAACTCAAAATTACGTCAACAGCACCATAAGACATCCATTCAGACATGGTAACATTCTCAGTACAATACAAGTTAATATTATTATTGTTCCCTTGGATTCCTAGTGGAACATAGGGCTTCAACTGCACGTCTACACTTGTTTCTGTCTTCTGCTGTACTTTTCACTTGCATCCATATTAGTCCATACTGTTTCAACTCCTCTTCAGACGATCTCCTCCATGTCACCCTTGGACGTCCCACTCGCCGCTTCCCTTTCGGGTTCCACTCGAGCACTGGCCTGACGCGCGACGTCATCCAGCGGCCTCCTCAGCTCAGCGAGTGTCCAATCCATCTCCACTTTCTCCTGCATATTTGTTGAGCGATTGGTTCTTGTTTTGTTTGTTTCCATAGTTTCTTGTTGGTGATTCTTTCCGGCCATCTGATCTTCAGTATAGAGCGACGAAGAAAGTTGTTGATAAAGGTGTGCAACCTGTTGGAAGTATTCTTTGTGACACACTGGCCAAGTTTCTGATCCATATAGAAGAACTCACCGACTTGACGTTTGTATTGAAAATCCGAATTTTGTTGTTGATGCTGAGTGACGAGGATTTGCAGATTGGTTTCAGGTTGATGAATGTGTTTCTCGCCTTTCGGATTCTCGATTTGAAATCCCCGTTTGTTTCTCTTGTAGTTGAGACAATGCTCCCTAGATAAGTGAATGAAGTAACCTCTTTCAAATTCCTCCCGTTGATAGTGATTGGAGTTGGATGTTGCTGATGTACAAGTACTGTAGAACAAAATTAGTTAACCAAAATTCCAGTGTGAGAAGTACCTGAGAATCAAGTAGAATTATTCCCAACAAGGTGGAATCAAAACTCTGTCCACAAGAATCACACACCAACTATTTCACAAAATAGTCCAAAGTCCAAGTAACCTTCATTTACTGAAACAAAATCCTATCATGTATCCACACATTATCAATATCATCACACAACCACAAAGGGAAGGAGCATTAGAATGAGAGATTAAACTGGAACAAAGTTGAATAATAAGGATTAAGTCAATAGGTGACACGCAAATGTCAGAATGATGATGGTCTACATTCTAGGAGAAAGGGAGGGATAATAATTTTACGAAGTTATTTGAAACATCCAAATAATTATAAGTATTGCGCAATTGGATCGTTCAGGAAGGAAGGATTTTCTAATCAGTTATCCCGTTACACTCGGTTCGCCTTTCAATTATAAAATCAAAGTTAATCACAGTATATGTATTCCGTAGATTTACTGAAATGCTATCGACAATTTACGAAATGAGAGCTATTTTTAGACAATTAACATACAGATCAACCTAACGAATGCATATATATATATATGTATACATTTGTCGTAACAGCGCCATTAAGATGACATCTGATAATTTTTCGCATGACTTTATTCTGTTCATATCAGAAATTGTCTCATTTGAAGTGACTGCACGTCTTTTTTATATTCACCCAATTCATGCCAAACATGAGCAATATAAAGTTTCTCGTATGTTATAGATTCTTTATTAATCTGGGTACTTTCTTGCTAAATAAGGGGAATCCATTTGAATTATTATTAGAATTGTTCAGACACTGATGTCTTTTATGCTTCACAATTTAGTCGTACGTTACAACTTGTGTTCGCCTGAACAAATTTAATCTAAGGTTGACAACACTGACAAAAGATGTCTGCGAAGTGGAGCATTAAGTGTATTTGTTTCTTTTTCACTTCAAAGAATTTGTTTGGTTTTGGCTGTTGATAGTTAAAAAAAGTAAAATGTATGCTTTCAATTACTAGGATCAAAGCTTAGTTATGTAATGTAGCTTACGCCTATATGTGTGCTTGTGCCTAGTTGACTAGTTCGCTAGTCTTCTAGCTGGCCCTAAGCCCTAAGTGAAAAGAGAGAAGGTTAGGTGTGTAGGGGGAGGCTCTACCTAGAAGAATCAATCCATATGGAATGCGTTAAAACTAAACTTATTTTTCGCTGAAATTAGAAAAACGAAAGGATGAGGACTGGTGAAAGCCTTCAGGAAGCCAGTTAGCCAATTTGTCTTCTACTGATGAAAGCGAGAATAAGCATGGGAACGTGGAATGTCTGTACAATGTACGAGACTAGAAAGACTGCCCAGTTAGCCAAAAAATGCGGAGATATGGTCTGGAAGTGCTGGGTATCTGTGAGAGCGGATGGAATGGAAGTGGACTGTCAAAATCGTCAGTAGTCCACTCCAACCACCCAGACAGCAACCACAAACACACTGAGGCAGTGGCTATTATGATATCACCAATATCAACCAAAGGAGCTCTAATGCGATGAAAACCAATTTTATCTAGGATTGTGATAGAAAAATTCACAATTACCCAGTGCTAAGCACCTACAAAAAAAGCAGAACAAGAGAAGAAGGAAAAGCTTTACAGACAACTACAAAAGTGGTGGCATCAAAATCCTTATGGGCGATATGAATGCCAGCCGAAATGTGTGCAGATAAGACAGCAAGAGAACCCATCATGGGTCGAAAGGCTCTCACCTAGAGAAATGAATGAGAACGGAGAATTAATCGAAGACTTCTGCGCTTTCAATGATTTAGTGATCGGAGGCAGCGTATACAAACACAAGGATATACATAACGCAACATGGATTTTGCCTAACTGACACACCACAAACCAAATAGATTTCATCTTAATCTCAAGGAAACAAATTTGAGTAAGGGAACAAACGTGTGCTCAGACCATCATCATCTAGTTCAAAGAACCTTCAAGGTGAAGCTAAAATCCCCCAAAATAACTCTAGACAGCCACAGTTCAAGTTCAGCACTTGCAAACTCAAGGACACAACTACAAAGGACACCTTCACTGAAGAAAAACGTGGCATCACTAAGGGAACCGGTGTGGAAGAACATTGAAACTATGTCTCTGAAGGTGATGTTCTAGGAAGAAAGAAGGGACAAGACAAGGAATGGCTGCCAACGAACACCTGCGAGGAAGCTAATCGAGGAGAGGAGGATGGTTAAAGAGAAGATGAATCAATGCAAAGATGGACAACAGAAAGAGAATCTGAGTTCATTGTACACTGCACTGAACAAAGCAGTAAAGAACGGTGCTAGGAAAAACAAAAGACGATTCTACAACACACTGGCAACTGAAGGAGAACAAACCGCAGGCAACTGAGATCTCAGGACATCATATCAAATAACCAGGTCTCTATCCGGAAAGAGATCAACCCAGATGATGAAACCAATATGAGATGCTCAAGGGATCCTGGTTACGAAGGAGGAGAAACAAATAAAACAATGGGTTGATCACTTTAAAGGACTCTTGAATCGGTCATCACCTGCAACTCTCCCAGAAATACTACCAATATTACCAGGCATAGAACAGCTGGTGGACACCAATCCTCCAACAAAAGCAGATGTCTTGAAAGCAGTCAGGCTGCTGAAGTCCAGAAAGGAAGCTGGACATTTCATTGTCTTCTATGCAGAATATAATATAACCTCTTTTATAGACAGTGTTTATATAATCTACATAAATTGTAGCGAGGTTTATTGCACAGTATTTCCTCTTCGTTCAGTATCTTCAAATAAAAAACAATCATTGTTTGTAGATAGCGTATTGGGATGCGTTGCACCTACGATTATGCTTTTTCTCAAATTTACTAGAAACTAGTGAACCAGCATGTTGTAAGCATTTTTAACACTCTCAGGAGCTGAATAAGAGGGATTATATGCAATATCGTAATGGAATCTTTTGGGTAGTCCAAGTTTTCCGTGAGCTGCTAGTGTTTCCTTATTTGAGACAAAATAAACACCTATATTGAAAAGGAATTTTCGAATGAATCAGTTTTATCACCTTGAACGTTACTGGAATTGTCTACCTTGAGAAAAGGCCAACAAATTGGTGAACTTGAAGGCATCCTTGATTCAATTCAAATTAGTCAGTGTCATTCAACTCTTACTTTCGTTTTATGATGCTTCATTATCACTTAATCAACATCACTGTAGACGTATAGTCGTCATTGACCTGAACATTGAAATATAACGCTAAACATTCAATGGTTTCAATGTTTCAATAATATTCAATAGTTCTAAAGATTTTCAATGGATTGTGAGGATCACAGGGTTTTTATTGAAAGGTAATAAGAAAAGGGTTATTAATTAGTAAAGAAGATAGATAATATTTTATTCATCTAATAATAATAATAAATACACTTCAACCGTCATGTTAATGAGGTCATTTCTTGTCTTACTAATTAACCTTCGAATAAATCAATGAAGATAAAGAAAGATATTTGAACTAGAGTGGAATTTCACTATTATTCCCTGATGAAAAAAAAATATGAATGTGAATCAAAGCGCCTATTATAAACAGGTAAGTTATTAACATAGAGAAAAACAAAACAAATGATTCAGCGAAGAGACTCTTTTCAACGAATTCATTATCAAGCTGTACAATCGTATATATTATATATATGGTTTTTAAGAAGCTATATCCAGTGAGGGAATCGGACCGTAGGTGTGAATGCATAAAATAATAATAGTAGTATGAAATGCAATTCAAATGCTTGTGATTATAATCATAGTTAAGTATCAAGTGGCAAAACAAATAATGTCATACATAGAACAATTCATAGGATGTACAGAAGTTGAAAAGGGGTGTACAACTGTAGGATTAGTAGGAAAATAGAATAAAAGTCAAAACGTCACCTAACATTGTGTGAAATTCGATAACATAGCATCTAACTATGCAAAACAAAGTCGATTTAGAATGACAAGTGGAACGAGTGAAATAATACCGGGGAGAATTCGAAGTGAGAATAGTAAAAGTAACAATTGACGTAATAAAGGAAGTGTATACAAATTGAATAGACAAAATGAAAAAATATTGGTAGAGTCAAGATATGATGATTAGGGATTACCATACTTTAGCATAGAGGGATTAAGACCAGGAAAGTTGGAGGGGTTGAACGAACGTTTTCTGTATACAGAGATCTGGCTTTTCTGTTTCGATAGCCAAAGCTTCATCAATATAGATGAGTCGTGTACGTAGTGATTTCGGTAAATTACTTTTTGTCTTGTAGATGACTTTAAAGGCGGAGGCTATATAGATAGGATGATCATTATCGACGAGATGTTCAATGATCGCGCTTCTTATTCGTCCACATTTGCCTCTTAATAACCATGCAGGATAGTGTTCTTGCACTCTCTTGGACAAAAGTCTAGTCCAGCGATCGATATACCTAGCTCCATGCTAGCAGATGAATTGATAAACTCCTTTAAAGTCATATACAAAGAAAAAGGTAATCCGCCAAAATCACTACTAATCGGAGTCATCTGTATTACAGAAGATATGTCTATCACAACACAAAAGCCAGATCTCTGTGTATAGAAAAAGTTCGTTCAACCCCTCCAACTCTCATGGTTTTAATTCCTCTATGCTAAAGTATTGTAATCCCTAATTATATTTTGACTCTACCAATATTCTTTCATTTTGTCTATTTAATTCGCATAGACTTCTTTTATTACGTCATACAGTATTTTCTTGGGTGTGTATGGTAAGTCAAGTTTCATAGAATTTGAATGTATATTCTTGTCTATAAAACGTGGTGGAAATCCACTTTCTATTAGGACTTTCCTCAAAAGATTTAACTCATCCTACTTATCCTATAACTGCACACCCCTTCCAAGTTCTATACATCCTATGAATTGTTATACATCAGGTTTCAGGCGCTTGATGGAAATGGCTTCAGCAAACTTGAGGAGAATTGAGCTCTTTTGCTTATTGATAATTTTGAACGATTTTTCGACGTCCACCTCATGACCCGTGTGGAGGAGATACCTGGCGATGGCACTGTTTAAAGCATTTGTTCCCTTTAGACATAAGCTTTTTGGTGGATGTTCAGAAAATCGTAGATATGTTCTTCTTTCTGTTCTTCCAATGTAAATGCTCCCGCAGATACATGTAAATTTGTATATACAGTTGGAGTTAACATGAGAGGGATATCTATCGATTTTTGATTTCACCAAAGAGCAAGTTGTTCGATAGACGGGAACGAGCTTAGCTGCAGGATAGGCTATGGCCAGTGATGTACTCAGCCTTCTGTTGATCATTGCTGCAATGTTTTCACCTTTATAATCAAGCTGAATGTAGATTGGCTTTTTACCCACTGTGATTTGTTTTACATTTGTGACTTCAGATCTTCCATACTTGTTAATGAACCTTCTTTGCCCTGCTAACTGGATATTTTTTAAATCTCTCTTTCATCTGAATGCGAAATGCTGAAATGTTTCCATTGTGTATGATTATTGTTGTTCGGAATAGTGTTTAATATTTCATTATATTATTATAATATTATTATTGTGTCCTTTAATTCCTACAGGAACATAGGGCTTCAGCCGTGCGTCTCCATTGCGTTCTGTTCTCTGCTAGAGTCTTCACCTGGCTCCAAGTCTGCCCACACGTTTTCATCTCCTTTTCACATGACCTCCTCCAAGTCACCCTTGCACTGACGACCAACTCGCCGCTTCCCTTTCGGGTTCCACTCGAGCAATGGCTTGTCTAGTGATGTCACTTGATGGTTTGTTTTCTCAGAGTATGACCAGCCAATCCATCTCCATTTCCTCCTGCCTATTTGTTGCACAATCGGTTCCTGGTTGGTTCGCTCCCAGAGATCCATCACTGTTTCTGATCTTTTCTGGCCACCTGATCTTGAGTATTGTGTGAAGACAACTGTTAATCAAGGTCTGTAGTTTGTTTGAGGTGCTCTTTATGACGCGCAGTGCAAGTCTCTGATCCGTATAGTGAGTAGCACTGACTGAATTCACATTGGAGTTGAAAATCAGGATCTTATTTTTGATGCTGAGTGCTGTTGACCTCCTCCACACAGACTTGAGAGTAGTGAAAGCTTGTCTTGCTTTTCCGATTCTTTCTTTGATATCCTCGTCAGTTCCGCCTGTAATTGAAACGATGCTTCCCAGGTAGGTAAAAGAGGTTGTTTCTTTCAGGTTCCTCCCATTTATGCCGATTGTTGTTGTTGTTGCTGTTGGTGGTGTTGTCCAGGAATCTTCACCACCTCTATTTTCTCTATGTTCACCTGAAGTCCTATCTTCTCTGGATGTTTCTTCTGCTAACTTGTTGCTTTTCGCTTTCATTATATGTGTATATATTATTAGTGTATGCGTATATTGATCGATTGATTTTTGTTTAAAATGAACTCTGTGCGAGTATGTTAAAATTGTTTTTGTAGATATATTTAATAATGTCTTTGCCCTGTAAGCAGCTGACGAGAAGGCAACGAAATAAACAATGATGGTACCACTTTATTCTGCTAAAACTGTAGTTCTTATTAATTATGTTACTTTATCATTATTTTCCTTTTTTCTCGTAGGCTAAATATCATTGTCCTGAGATCTGTTATTCATACGTTGATTTGATCCCCATTATTTGTCTTTATCCTTGCTTGATTTCTAAATTTAATGCTTCTTTCCGTGGCTGAATGATGATATCGATACTGTGTTGTTTTATGACTGTTATTGATTCAAGATGGTTCTCACCTTGGACTGTGTGGGAGAATTGTTCAGTGCGTGGTTCCTTCGGAAAGGATTTTGATCTCACCTTGTAGGGAATATTCTACTGGATTCTCAGACATTTCTCACTGTTCAATTTTGATTGATTAATCTTGTTCCTCAGTATTTGTGTTGGATACCGGGAACCAGTTTGATCTGTATTGTTGCCTAACAGTATTGCTGAGGTAATTTTGAGTTATTCATATGTTTTTAAATGATACTTCAGGTGTCATCTTCTTCCAGACCATGACACTTAGTTTGTGATCGTTCCACCCGTTATATCTTGCATCATATGTTGTAACTGATTTCTTCGAAGACATTTCTTTTCAGTGATCTCATTCTGAAAAGCTGTATTGCAATCACCTCTTCTTTTTTGAAATTTGTGGAGAAGTTTCTCCTACTCAACTTTGTACCCTCTTTGAAAAGTTTTAATATATCCCAAACAGTTTGCTTATAGGCGGAGCAGAAGTAATTTAGATGCTGCCCCTGTATTACATCAAAATATTGTCTCCTCCTTAGACAAAGGGGCCAAATATGTATG
Organism: Trichobilharzia szidati; assembly: GCA_944472155.2. Lineage (NCBI taxonomy): Eukaryota > Metazoa > Platyhelminthes > Trematoda > Strigeidida > Schistosomatidae > Trichobilharzia > Trichobilharzia szidati. Next base: position 184,379,699 of record OX235271.1, on the reverse strand, counting down.
TTGTGCCTTCCTCAACTATATATCTACTTTTGACTCAGTACCTAGACACCTTAAGCAAACTGGGTCCTGAGCTGTTAACTGGTTGCATTTTTATTTCTGAAATAGAATGTGGCATATTGTGTATAAGGGTCAACCTTCTCCTGCCTTGCTCACTGAAGCTGAGGTTCTTCAGGGTGCTGTTCGCTCTCCTTTTCTTTTTTCTTTCTAGTAAAATCAACTTCGTCAGATACACTGATTATGTGACCATCTCGCTTCTTGTCAAGTCCTAATCAGACTGTTCTAAACTTAATGGCTTTTTGTTGGACATCAGTCAGTGGTCTAAGCTGAATGGTCTTTCATTAAATTCCTTAAAATGTTAGACTAATGACTTCTCCTTTAGACATAAAAGTGATCTACAACGACTGGTTAGTAAACACGATGCTTGTAGCATAGTCAGCACTGTAATAGAGACTAGATCTAACACAATATACCTAGGTATAGTTCTATCCTCTGACCTTACTTGGTCATCCCATATTTCATCGATCTCCAAGAAAATGTTCTGTCTTAACTACTACATTAAGAATTGGTAACATTTATTTCCCGATAGTACATTAAGAAGCTATAACAATCTAGATTCACTCAACCTCTACTTTTACAATTTGTTAACTCTTGTATCTTACCTGTGGTACTTTATTGCTCCACCTTAGCCTTTCCTGAGCTACTGAAGAAGAACTATGTGATTTCGAGAAAGTTAATAAAGGTTGTCAGTAGGGCGAGTGGTGTGCAGCTTAGTCAGCTTGTCACCACATTAGCTGATGGATATCTAAACCCATGTGAGAAATGGTCTAAACCTATTAATTAATAACATTGCTTTTTCATACAGATTTTATATAAAAACACTCTATCGCCTTTCCACTAGTTCCTGTTCTAAATGAGCTTATTGACTAGTCATTATCTCACACTTATTACGTCATGCCAACTTCCGCATCTTTTCTAACTTACAATTAGTCATCCCTTCTTACACTCAACGTTGTTGGCCATTTCACCTATTTGGGAAGTTGTATCAGCACGAATGGACTGATTGGCAACGAAATCTCAGCACGGATCCAAAAAGCTCGAGCTGCTTTCGCTAACTTACGCCATCTCTGGCGTAGGCGTGACATCCGGCTACCAACCAAGGGACGTGTGTACTGCTCAGCAGTTTACTGCGTCCTTCTCTATGGCTCTAAAACATGGCCAATACGAGTTGAAGACACGAAAAGGTTGACTGTTTTTGATCATAGGTGTCTACGATCTCTTTCTCACGTTAGGTGGTATAATAAGGTAAGTAATGTTGACGTTAGGCGTAGAGTGTTGGGCAAAGAGGGAAAATCAATCGAAGAGGCTATAAAGTTACATGGATTGAGATGGCTAGGTCACGTGCTGCTCATGCCTAACTATCGCCTCCCCCAACGGACGGGCATTACTAGCTGATATAGGTGCATGTTGGAAAAGAGTAAGTGGTGGCCAAACAAAAACATGGCCTCATCAATCCATGAAATCCTTGACAGTTAAACTGAGTCAGGTAGGGAGATGCAGACTTCCAGGTTGGGGCCCTCGGGACTCTAAGAATCAATAACTGGAGACAATAGGTGACATGGCTCAAAATCGTTGTCAATGGCTTACGCAGATGTATTCAGTCTCTGTAATCTTTCATATTTCTTTCTACCATTACTCATTCTGTTGCACTCTTACACTTGTCAAAACTCTGATTGGTCTAAAGAATTTTTTGTTTAATATAATTACGATTGTATACAGCTCATGTAAATGAATCGTCGAAAAGAAAATTTTCTTCGCTGTTTGGGCCTTTTTCTTATAAAACTATGTTGTCTGACTTTCAGCACCCCATCTATTCTCAATTCTTCGCTTGTATCTCATCTGGTAGAACTAGAAGTCAGTACAAAAGGTTGTATGCTCGTACTATCAAGCATAGGAACTCAACGATACCTTATATGGCCTGTGCTCTATCGAAGAGAGACAAAGTAAAGCGTGAAACTTATGAATTACTATATTGTTAGCAAAATAATTGGCTCATTTGTAACAACAGAAGACAAGGGCCAGGCAACAGATCGTTTATTAAGGAAATCAAAACATATTCATATATTTTCATGTACATTATTATAGTTTAATTAAGCAAGCAACACAGTCTTCTGATTGGTTGTTTCTCACTTAAAGTTAATCTTTCATCTATTTGTGACTGTTTCTTGAATGACAGATCATCTATATGTTAACTGTATCCGCCTACGCAAAGTCTGCTGTGGTCGGTTTTGAATCAGTCTTTGTTCATATTTTCTCACGACAAATCTTGAGAACGTAAACGTTGACGTAAATTACTGTCTACCAATTTGGCTAGTAGACAGCTCTCACCACACACGTCCCCCGTAAAACAGTTTGGACTGTAGTAGGCTTGATCTTCTTGGTGCTAGCGTCAACGTTGGCTTGTCTCGCTCTATCCATTTCTGGAGCTCGCTGATGTTCACCTGAATCTCTCTGTTTGCATTTTTGTTGGTATATGCGTGACGCCGTCTCGCGGTGACCGTGTATGGTCCTTCCCACTTTGGTAGCAGTCTCCACGCCCCTGGCACGTATCCGTCTGGGTTTCGCCTATCTCTACATTTGACCTCGAATGCGGGTAACTTCTCCTTTACCCTCAGTTTGGCTTTCACAGCGTCCACTTTCTGCTTTCGTTTTGCGTTGTTGATGGCCTCTTTCCGCTCCGTCCGCCATCTCGTTATACTCCAATGCTGATGGAGGGGCTAGGTCTTGTTATGAATCGGTAGTCATAGTTTCCTCCCGTACATCAACTGAAACGGTGCTTTCTTCGTCGTTTCTTGCGCGGACGCACGATGTGCTAGCAGAATCAGTGGAAGCTCTGTCTCCCAGTTACCGCCATTTGTGGCTAGCCACTCTTTCAGGGTGCGGTTATTTCTCTCCGTCAGTCCGTTTGTTTGTGGATGATATGGCGTTGTTCCTATATGTAATTAATCTATGGTTACACTATCTCAGTTAGCTGGCAATCTTAGCTACTAACCTTATTATCATTTACATTTTTCTTGCATATATATGTATGTACATGACTGCACTGAATCTACAAACACCATATAAAAATCGTCATTACCAATCCTGTAATATTATCTTCATAATTGTTTCAATGTTATTCGATGAAATTAGATGCAGTATTGTACCAAATGCTAAAAGTTCCACACTGTAACATTAGTACTGTTCTGGAATAAAGGAAATTATCATTATTATAGTCACAGTTTTTATAAATTAGTTAGTATAGTTGGAACAATTATTATTGATTTCGATGTAGTACTGTAGCGTTTTAAAATTTTGATTCAATGTTGCAAAGAGAGGTAAGTATCTTGGAATTTAAAGCTGACTTCGAGTGTAAGTTCAGGCAGTTACGCAACGATACATACAGGTTCATCCAAAAAAGAAAAAAATGAAAGAGGGGTGAAGAAACTGATTACAGAAATCAGAACAGATAATAAGTAGAAGTTAGCAGCAGATTATAAGTCAACAAGCTGTATCTATTTTGAGATATGATAAGGGTGAAACTCACGATTGGTTCATTTGCAGAGTATAGGAAAAATCGTCTTATGAAAAATGATTTCTCTGGAATAATAAGACAATTAAGAAGAACAGATGGGTAAATTACAAAAAATGACGAGCTAGCAATAGATTTAATGGAAGCAGCTAAAATGGCAATCGCAAAAAGTAAAAAAATGTTAAATAGTAGTAATAGAGATTAGGAAAAATTAATTTACAAAGCTCTATGCAACAGTGTCATGTGGACAACGACGTCAAAGAAAACGACAACACGAAATTCATCACATGATTAGTACAATTTTAATGAACTGATTAATGAACTAAGAATATTCCTTTCGATAAATTCGTCATCACATTCTACATTCCTATGACAGTAATATTCTTATTAACAACATTAATGTTGTTTCAAATTACATTAGATCAACGGTATCTACAGGTTACATTTCAAAAGCAACAGTAACCGAGAGATGATGTGCATTCATATAACAATGAACTGACTGAATATCAGATATGGATTCGACAGCAGGCCAGGGTAGTGACAGAAGCTGGTTGGACCTGTTTCCTTTGTACACAAAACTTCCGTTGATTTAAGCGAATTTCAGTGGCCTCGTCTGTATGGAATGTCCGGTATCTAAAGGCGTTTGGTAATTTATTCGATACCCGCCAGCTAACTTTGCGGCCCATTTTGACGAGACGATCTAATATAGAACTGTTGATGGTTTTAACAACGTCTTTATGTAGCGACACACACTGATAGATGTTCCAGAGCACGAAAAATTGAGTTTCAGCAAATATTTTCTACATGTTTAGTTGTGATTCGGAAACTGAAAGACTAAGTACCTAGGCTAACCATCTCTTGGTGTATCTACCAATTCAACTGCTCCTGTGAAGCCAGTTAAATCAGTCGCTCTAAACGCCTAAGTTTTCGTCCTCGAGAACATTTATTTTATTATTTTTGGTTACAGCTTGATACCACACCGTATTTTCAGTACAAGTATGGAATTTTCAGCATGGTGCATTTAATATCGGTGCGTCGGTAGGGGATTGAACCGCAGACCATGTGCATAATCGGCGAGAGTCTAACCACTGTGCACTGAAAATCTACGTTGTGGCCAAATTAAGGTGTAATAAAAACATTAACAGTTGGATATTAGCAGATCTGGTTCAAACATAGTACAAGGTAATCACGGGAGAATCCCCTTCTATCATCTTTGGTGAACCGAATAAACAGCCTACAGATCCTAGGTAGCGAATCCTACAAATTGCTTAAAACAACCAGAACTTTCCGTGGAAAGAAACATATAAAGCCACCCAGTATGGTTGCCATCGTGTGCTATGAAATGTATAAATGCCTACATGTTACATCACACGTTTTAGGTATGACCCTTCGTCCTGTAGGCATAAATTCTCTTCATCTCTGAAGTATTTTTAGATTTGTACAAGTACTGACACACATATACATATATACGTCTGTCCAATTTTCGCCCATTTTTCTATATCGCCATGCATCCCTATAAATTTTAAAATTGCTTTGAGTAAAATTCATTGTGAACATTATTTGTAGGCATTCATTCCATATTGGTCTGTTTATTAGATATATTGCACAGTGAAACAGTATTATTTACTGGATGACGAGGTTTCGAACAAAATTTATTCTTCATAAACATATCAATTAAAATCCCACGACTTCGAAACTAGAGTTTCTAAATACCTACGTCTATGAGCTCCAATTCCGACAGACGAAGTTAGAAGCCGAACAGAAAGCCTACAAAAATTATGCCTAAAAGAAGAAATACACAGAATTGCTAAAAAGTTGCACCATATCAGATATGAAACTGGGCAGTTTAAGCAGAAGCTAATGAGAATAGTTACCAATTTGGATTACGATCTCTTAACACAGTCTTAGAGCAATGTCAATTCAGCAACTTTCAAAAAGTCAAAGAATACTCAAATCAAAAAGTTCAATAAATTATTAGAAGAGAAATCTTCATCTCAGAACGATGATATCAACAATCTAAAGTCAACGGCGGTCGACAAAACAATAATAATAATTTACTTTATTCCAAAAACAGTACTTATAATACAGAATGGAATTCTCAGTATTTGTCACAATATGGCATCTGATTTACTCAAAATGTATATAAAATAAAAAATTAAAACAAAAATCAATCGGAGGAATTTGTCCACATTTACGACATAATTATTAGATATAATAATAATAATAAATACTAATAACAGTGAGTTTGTTTCAAACGGTATTGTCGATTCAGTTTGGAAACTTTAGCATGTTATGGATAATTGGGTCTAATGCTCTGTTGATATTGTATAGTGAGGAGAAATACAAAGTTAACAGTCATAATACAGCTTAAAATTATGTCCACGCTTATGAAAAATAAAATAAACCAAACGAAAAAATTGAGAGGATTATAAATATAAGAAATACAATAACAATAAAGTATGATGCTTTAAGGTTGAGGGAAATGGTCTATTTAGTGGTGCTGAGAAGGTTAGTTAGTTCATTTCTGACACTATTTTCATCACATAAAGTACGTGATAAATATGGTAAAGTGGAATTTTTATACTTAGACCTACGTGCATAAAGTCTTCTGAAAAGACTTCTTGTTTTACCTGAGGAGACACAAGGTTGGAGCTGCTGGTAAAGTGGGTGCTCAGAGTCTGACAAAATTCCTCTAGCGAATCTGTTGCATGACATCAAATGCCTATCACTGACAATGCCAACGATATGGCCCAATGGGATACCACTCGTCCTGCTGACAGTCTTCAGAGTTCTACGAAGTATGACATAGTCCTTTTTAAGCAATCCAGGAAAGAATAATGGTGAACAGTAAAGAAGAATAGGTAAAATACACGAGTTGACAAACTGTAAGAGGAGTGGTTGAGTTATGCCCGAGTGCCTTAACTTCTTAATGTAAAAAGTCAAACGAAATATTCTCTTAGAAATCGCTAAGACAATAGAAGACCAAGTTAGGTCAGAAGAGAGAACTAATCCAAGATACTTAACTTCAAACTTGCTTTCTATATCAGTATCATCGATTTCGCGAGGGCATAGGAACCAACGGCTTCATTTAACTTTCGTTTACATCGGAAACTGAAATTAACAGTCTGACATTTGGAAGGATTAAGTTTAAGGCCGTTAGACGAAGACCATTTGCTAATTTCTGATAGAAAGTCGGTTATCAATCTCTCAACACAAATATTAAGTCCTACAGAAATAAAGTTACTAGAAAAGGGACTTAATTTCAATGTAGCGGTAGATAAACTGAAACCTGAGGATGTCATCCCTAAAATAGAAATAGCACTAAGTGGGATAGACAAAACAAAACAACCGCTGACGAAGAACGGGCACAATGTGCACTGACATTAAAACGACAAAAACGTGGAAAGCCTAACCTGCATTGGTGGCACAGTGGTTACGACTCTCGTCGACCATGCACATGGTCCAGGGTTCGATCCCTCTGCCGACGCACGCCCGATATCTAGGGTCGGCCGGCAAATTTGGTCTACCGATATCCATGCTGAAAATTCCATACTTGTACTGAAAATATGGTGTGGCATCAAGCTGTAATCAAAAATAAAAAAATAAAAATAAAAAATAAAAGATGGAATCCCCAAAACAGCTGAAGAATAACAAGGATATAGTAATCACAAGGTCAGAATAAGGAAATGCAACAGTAATATTAGACAAATCAGACTATTTGGAGAAGGTGAATACCCTCACATACAAACAGGACCATATGAGGAAATTAAGAAATCAATAGACACTGTTATGCATCAGGTTAAGATATCCACAGCGGATCTTTACGCCTAATGAAGCCATTTCTAGGTGAGTCTAAAGGGTCTGATTTAATACCGAAAACTAATAACCTCATTAGGATGTATGATATTGGCAAAGTTCATAAGTCAAGATATCCTATGAGACCCATAATTGATTTTAGAAATTCACCTACTTATGAATTATTTAAATATTTAGCTATGGTATTAAATCCTGTTAGAAGTCAACCAAAATCAAGACTAACAAATTCCTAAGAAATAAAACATAGATTACATGATTTAAAATTAGATAGTGAGGAAAAAATGGTTAGTTTTGACATTGTCAGTTTATACACACGAATACTGATAAATATTGTTATAGAGGTAGTCAGAAACAAACTCATTTCTGACCAAGAACTTGGACTTAGAACAGAAGTGCCACTCTAGAGGACATAATGCTGGAAGGCGGCTAGCTATACCTGACTTCCACAGTATTTAAATTCCAATGAAAAATATACAAACAAACTGTAGGAGTTGTAATCGGATCACCACGATCCACGATTTTGGCAGATACATTCATGGATACATGGGGAAACATATCGATTGAAACGTTCAGTTCCAACTCCAAAGTGTGGTGGAGGTGTGTAGATGACAGATTCACTGTACTTAGAACACAGGATATATATGGATTTTTCGAACACATCAAATCAAAGGTGAAGGGAATTCAATTCACTTATGAATCGGAAAGTCAGGAAGGGGAGCTTCTAATGTTAGATTGTAGCGTAAAAAAACTTATTTCATAATTCGTTTTCTAGGCCCAGCAGGAATATGTTCAAGAGTACGTAAAGGTGAATCCCTCTGAGTTCCTATTTATATAACTTCCTTCACATGAGCTGGTCAATTTTCACATACACACATACACTGACGTGGCCATCATTCATGATATAGTGTATAGTGCCATTATCGGTCTGGTTGAGAAAATGACGTATAGTTCTGCAGCACTGAAAGTTCTTTCAACTGATCTCATCAATCTACAGCTCAATATGCATCACCGGATTCGTCACCATTTCTACTTCAGTTGTATTTTTTGAAATAATGATCGGTATAAATTTAATCACACTTTCAACTACTTCCTTAGTGAAGGTTTATCTGTCCTATGCCAGTATTTGTACGGCAGCTGCCTGTTTGCATCATACAGACTCATACTAATGTTTAAGACTTAAAGTAGACTTCGTAGGTTGTCAAATTTCCAGAATTCAGTTGTTTAACTTAGATATCTATTTCATCCACTTCTGTTGTAGTAATTAAAGTATTTCCGCTTTTGATTAAAAGCTATTGAGCTCACACTTACACTATAAGTGATTTCTAAAACAAATGGATTGCTGCTGGAAATATATTAAACTTCATTTTGTTTTTAATCAGTTTTGAAGAATGCAATTATGTGTATATTATAGAATTTAAGTGATATGCAACATCCTGGCAAATCATTTGAAATCAAAATTAATTTCTAGTTCTAATACTTCCTTCTGTAAGGTTGTATTTTTCAAATCTGTTCTGCGATTTATAAATTTCAGTAAAAAAGAAACGAAATAATTCCATTGTGGATAAAATTTATTTTGATTAAGTCTCACAGTGTTATACAGTAGCATATAAAACTGATGACAACGTTTTGAGCACAATTAATTTCTGTTCATAATCACGTCAAGTTACTCACACAACTCTTTGACTTCGTTTATATGGTTCAACTATTTCTTATCTCTTGATTTGATCGGTAGTAGTATTTTCCATATTTCCAGTAACAGAGATGAATCATTCCTATTGCACATGTTGGATGAAGATTCGACGAACAAACATTCAGTAATCAACGTCTCTCTATCTCCACTTATCTATATTACTTTTTAGAACTTTAACTCTCTCCCACCGTATTGTGTGATTAAGTGGTAATGCATGCAGTGCAGTTGATGAGCTTGTTTCTAAATTACTCATCTTCGCGAGGTCAATCATTTTAACCTTAGACATATTCTTATGTTCTGATAATCTGACTACTCCTGACCTACTGGTTTGACCTATGTAGTTGACTTAACTCACAGTCATTGCAAGGTAATTTGTAAATTATATTATTTTGTCTATTATTTGGTCAACAGGGTCCTTTAACCTACAGAGCTTGTCCTTGAGTGAGTTTGTAGGTTTAAATGCCACTGTACTTCCTGCTTTATTAAGAATCCTATGTAGGGTCTTAGATGTCCCCTCCTTATGTGGTAAAACTACTGTAGATGCCTTATATTCTTTCTTATTTATGTTATCATTATTAGTTTCACCATTATTTTTTATTTTGCTTTTGTCCATTTTTGATCTTCCTAATGAATTTCATAGGATAATTAAGTTACTTAACATCAACGCTTCTTCTTATATGTGTTTCATTTCATCACTCAAATTTTTGTTGTACTGCTTAGTGCTATTGCTCTGTTTGTTAGACTACCAATCAAATCAAGAGATGAGAAATAGTCGAATCATATAAACGAAGTAGGAAAGTTGTGTGAGTAACTTGATATGATGACGATGAGTAGTAATACATTGTGCTCGAAACGTTGTCATCAGTTTTATATTACTGTATAACACTGTGAGACTTTATCACAATAAATTTTATCCACAATGACAGTTTCCTCATGATCTTATTTCACTTGGACCTACAACCTGCTGTTTTAATTAAAACAGACAGTTCAAATGCACAGATATTAGAAAACTTCCTGTAACGTGGGTTACTATATCTGACTCGGTCAATTTTTGCTACACTACATTCTACGAATTTATTACGACTGATAATTACCACCATTGTCTCCCATTTCACAATATTTTGTAATCGACTTCACCTTAGCACGTTTGTCACACATATACTACTTATTTTGACATCCCATAACTAATCTGTTATTCTACGTTAAAAAATTTATCCGCCGCATAACTGGCCGTTATTGTAATGCCAGCAAATATAATATTTCATAATTGTAAGAACCTGAGGAGAAATTGTTGAAAATAATATTCTTCGTTCACATTGACTTTTAATTCATCATCTTGAATTCCGCAGTTATTCTCACCACTTTCTCTTTCAAAATTTAAGTGTCTTGTTGCTAACATCTACTACTTGATTGTCTTGGTGATTTTGCGCTATGTAACCTTGTACGTAAACGCCTTAAGCAGATTGTTATTCACCAGAATGGACAGGGAGAGCTCAGGAAGCTGCGAAGAACTAGCAACAACCTTGTGGTCTTTAGAGAGGCCTTCTTTTATTTGTGAAGCAACTTTACTCGCCATTTTCATGGCGTTTTCTAAGTGTGGTCAGTGTTAATCTATCTGGGAGAATTAGTAGCTAGCTTTGAGGCTAACTAACTTTAATACTGGACAGCGTTAGTAAGCGATACCTTATGCCAACTTCAATCTGTTGAGAACAAGGTGATTAAGAAACTGTTTAATTACTGCGTCTTTTGATACATGGTATAATGTTATGATGTTTCACAAATAACCGTGAATACATTTGTTTTAACGGTACTTAAGACAGCTTGTCAAGAAGTAAATAAAAATTAGGAATACAAAGATGAATAGTTCCGATAAAACCACTGCTAAATTCTATATTATAACAAACTGTAGCCAACCAGATCTCTACTAACAAGTCTATGATTTTTGACATATTTTAAATTTATGGAAAAACTAAGCATGTTCAATATTACTAACAAATCAGTTTCAAAAGTGCGGAGACAGTTTTTGAATTTAGAAAAAACTGAGCTGATTATGTTGAAGTAATTTGGTGGATGATGACTAGCAGTGGAACCCGGGATACGCAATTTCGTCCTATTTAGAATCCATCAGGTGGATGTACCCCTAAAATTCAGTGAGTGATGGTGTTCCCACTGAGTCTCTAACTCAACACCCATCGTTTTAAGCACCAGAGTGTTATCCACTGGACCAATTGGGCCACGACAGTCACCTCTTGTGCAATGGGTGTCAGTTATTATTTGTTTTACAAGCAGTTTTGGTTTTCCCGTTGGAGAATAGGACCGAAGTGTTCGGGTTCAGTTGATTTCTCGGCTCCTTGTACGAACGCTCCGATCATATCTTAGGATTGCCTCTCAATGCCAGTCAACACCAACGAAACTACTTCAAGTCAATACTCAAACATCCTCGAAGTGTGCGTACTAGGAGGTGACAGGTCAACAGAGGCCTGACACATCGGTCCGATGAGTCATTGAGAAAATCGAAATTGATTTCAAACAAATATCGTGCTAATTATGTTTCGCTGAATTATTTTTTCTGGGTGTGAAATAAAAGCTGATATAAATGCCTGATATTATTCAGTAATTTGCACATCCCTGAATATTTATTTTAGGCGTTTGACGATTTCATGATCATTCTCATTAAGTGTGTCAGCCAAAGTTGACGTCAATACTTTCACATCTGTTATCTTAGTCACACAATCATTTTCTCCCCATTGTATGAAAAATATTCTTGATAATCCTTCACTAGTACTTCTATGCTTTGCATGATGTTATTATTCTTCTTTTATCATCATTATGGCTCTTTGTCATCCCGTGAACCGACATCCAGTATATTCCACCCTATTTATTTTTTTTACTATTTATGCTGTCTATTACATTCACTTTTGTTGATTATAAACTCACAAATGCGTCACTTAATTATGTTATCTTATTTGATTCAAAGCTATTATTGATTATGTATTTCATCTGCATTTCAACGATGATTGATTCTCACTGGTTATTATACCATCTTCTACTTTTGCTACAATACATTCTGTGATAGGGTTTCAATTTTTCTTTCACTGGCTTTTATATGTTGATATTAATGCATTTACAGGTGTGGAGCGTGAATAAGAACTTATTGAAAACAGTTGCAGATACGTCTTGCTGACTGACGAATGCCAGTAAACACAAAGCCTAGGTGCAAGTTTTCCTGCTTCCAACAATTTAATAACAACAGTTCACAGTGGACTGTGATGGCTAGTCAACTATCATGGTAGCCATATTGCAACCTTCAGTGATAGATTTCAGTCTGTCTCAACGCCAAGGACTAGACGCATAATACTAGTTACTTACTAATGATTGTCCAATCAGAGTATCCAGTATAGTCCTACAGGAGGTCAATTGCGAGTTCTTATAGCTCAGTGGTGATGTCTCTTACTACAGCATAGGATGACACAGGCTCAAATCTCGGAGGAACTTGAGTTCCTCAGGGGTTCCAGATACATCAGTGAGGGTCAATCAAGGCTTCTTGTCGACTGCCTCCTACTATATAATAACAATTATTCACTGTAATTAATCTTATTATTAATATTGATTTTTAATTCCTAGACGAACATAGGGCTTCAGCCGCACGTCTCCATTGCGTCCGGTTCTCTGCTAAGGTTTCCACATGGCTCCAAGTCTGCCCACACGCCTTCATCTCCTCTTCATATGACCTCCTCAAAGTCACCCTCACACTGACGGCCAACTCCCGCTTCCCCTTCGGGTTCCACTCAAGGGCTTGTTTAGCGATGTCACATGATGGTTTCCTCAGAGTATGGTCAATCCACCTCCATTTCTTCCTGCTTATTTGTTTCAAAATCAGTTCCTGGTTGGTTTGCTCCCAGAGATCCCTGTTGCTGATCTTTTCTGACCGGCCATCTGATCTTGAGTATTGAGTGACGACAGATAATGATGAAGGTCTGTAGTTTGTTTGAGATGCTCTTTATGACGCGCAGTGCAAGTCTCTGATCCATATAGTAGCACTGATTTCACAATGGAGTTGAAAATCCGGATCTAATTTTTCAAGCTGAGTGCTGTTCACCTCCACACAGACTTGAGAGTAGTGAAGGCTTGTCTTGCTTTCCCGATCCTCGCTGCTTAGATATCCTCGTCAATTCCACCTGTAGTTGAAACGATGCTTCCAGGTAGGTTAAGGTTATGCTGATTGTTGTCTGTTGTTGTTGGCCAGGGAATCTTCATTACCTCTGTTTCCTCTATGTTCACCTGAAGTCCTATTGTTGATAATTTTTCTGCCAACTTGTTACTTTTCACTTGCATATCTTCAAGTTTGTGGGAAATCAGACATATATCATCGGCGAAGTCCAGATTCTCCAAGTTTTTTGTGTGTGAGTCCATTTTATGCCTGTTTCCTCATTGCCCGCTGTCTGTTGCATTATGCAATCTACTGCAATCAGGATAATCATCGGCGATAGTAGGCAGTTTTGTCTAACTCCCGTCTTTACTTCGAAGGATTCCGTAAGTTCCCCGTTATGGATTTTTTTTAATTTTTTTTTATTTTTTTGTACTTGGCATGCAGCGTTTTCATACAACTGTTGGATGAGATGTATAGTTGTTGGCAGCACCCCGTAGTAGCGACGTAGTTGCCAAATCACTTATCGATCGGTTTAGGTCAAAGGCCTTTTCAAAGTCGATGAAGTTGAGATATAGAGGTGACTGTCATTCCAAGCTTTGTTCAATGATGATCCTTAGTGTGGCTATTTGACCGATGCATGACTTTTTCCTCCTGAATTCAGCCTGTTTCGATCGAAGTTTTTCAATCTTTGATATTATTCAGTTGAAAATGAAGCATTGCATGCTAGTGAGGTTAGTGACGAAGTTATTCAAAATAAAATAATTTTAAAATCCTCAATTGATTATACTTTTAATTAAAAGCATCCCTTAATTAAGTAACACACCACTCTTCCTTCTACTTTCTACATAGCAAAATGACCCATGCTCCTGATGACTTTCTATTTTCAATTTACTCACCACACGAAACATTTCTATAGAAATTTAAGTTGACATTTGTCAAATCGTGAGAAATGCGCATCAGAAGATTAGACAGAAAAGCAGCTGTACAGTCACGTTTATATACATAAGTTTACATAGATAGAATTAGTATTTTCAAATTCTGTATAATAACGAAGGATGTTAAAGGTGACAATAATTTTTATTCAAAGGTATGCTTGTGAATATAGATTACAAGGGACTTAGAGACAAAATCACACAGTATTTAAAAAACAGTTGCGCAATGTGTAAAGTAGTTTTTTCCATAACGAATACAGTTATGAACGGAGAGAGCACAGAAACAAATTCAGATAATATTTTGTTTATTACTGAGAATGAAAAATGGTCGGAATGAAAAAACAAAAAAATGACAACTAGGGAGTCAAACTGCACTAGTATTTTTTCAACACATAGCTCCGGCTACCTATATTATTTTTAGAACATTGACTCTGTCCCACCCTATTGTGTAGCTACATGTTAATGCATGCAGTGCAGTTGCTGAACTTATTTCTAAATTACTCATCTTCGTAGGGTCAATCATTCTAACTTTAGCTAAATTCTTATGTTCTGACAGTCTGACTACTCCCGATCTACTGGTCTGACTGACCTATGTAGTTGACTTAACTGGCAGTCATTACAAGGTTGTCAAATTTCCAGAATTCAGTTGTTTAACTTAGATATCTATTTCATCCACTTCTGTTGTAGTAATTCAAGTATTTCCGCTTTTGATTAAAAGCTATTGAGCTCACACTTACACTATGAGTGATTACTAAAACAAATGGATTGCTGCAGGAAATATATTAAACTTCATTTTGTTTTTAATCAGTTTTGAAGAATGCAATTATGTGTATATTATAGAATTTAAATGATATGCAACATCCTGGCAAATCATTTGAAATCAAAATTAATTTCTAGTTCTAATACTTCTTTCTGTAAGGTTGTATTTTTCAAATCTGTTCTGTGATTTATAAATTTCAGAAAATAAGAAACGAAATAATTCCATTGTAGATAAAATTTAATTAAAAAACATAACAATTTCAACAGTGGTGTGAACACGGGCAGTAATTTCGCTCGAAATATCACCAATAACAAAACTTACCATTGAGTGTAAACCATTGAAATATAATTATACTTTATTTGATTTATTCCACGATGCTCAAACTTTTTACTGACATTAATGGATAAAATTTATGTAGATTAAGTCTAACAGTGTTGTTATACAGTAATATTTACCGATGACCATGTTTCGAGCACAATTTATTTCTGCTCATAGTCATCATATCAAGTTACTCACACAAACTTCCAACTTCTTTTTTATGATTCCACTATTTCTCATCTCTTGATTTGATCAGTAGCAATATTTTTTCCATATTTCTGCTATGAGTGATGAGTCATTCCAATTACACGTGTTGGCCGTAGATTCTGTGAACAAACATTCAGTAATCAACCTCTCCATATCTTCACCTACATATATTACTTTTTACAACTTTTAATCTGTCCCACCATACTGTGTGTCTGTGTGTTAATGCATGCAGTGCAGTTGCTGAGCTTGTTTCTAAATTACTCATCTTCGTGGGATCAATCATTCTAACCTTCAATAAATTCTTATGTTTTGACAATCTGACCACTCCCGATCTACTGGTCTGACTGACCTATGTAGTTGACTTCATTCACAGTCATTGCAAGGTATTTTGTAAATTTTGTTTAATTGGTTCAACCTACAGGGTCCTTTAACTTAAAGAGATTGTCCTACCTGAGTGAGTTTGTAGGTTTAAATGTCACCACTCTTATTCCTGCTTTATTAAGAATCCTACTTAGGATCTCAAATGTCCCCTACTGACTTGGCAAAACTGTACATGTCTTGTATTCTTCCTAATTTATGTCATTATTATTATTATTCGTTTCACCATTATTTTTACTTTGCTTTTGACCTTTTTGGATTTTTCTAATGGATTTATTCGGATGGTTATTTAACGCTAATGATGCCGCAGTGCTCAAGTTCTATTCTTAAATCAATAGTAGCTCCGGCTTTTCGATGCATATGGCGAAGGCTATTGCAGTACAAGGAAGTTGGAAACACACCTTCGAACTTTCCTATCAGCTTGAAAGTTATTATCACCTTCAGTCTTCTTCGTTAGTATGTGGAATTAAATAATAAAGGTATATGTGCATGCTTATGTATGTATATGCGATTTTACAGCTGCTTTTGAGAATGAAATCGTCAAATAGATATCTCTGATGAGCTTCTTGTTCCTTCCTCTGTAATATTTGTCAGTTAGGGTTTGTTTTATCATTTCTCTAAATATAGAGGTAATTATATATTTTTCTTTTGTGTCATACCCATAGTGGTTGTCGATCCCGTAAGTGTAGTAGGAGTGACTGTTCATTCGCAGTTGAAGAAGGTGTGCAGTGTGTAAGAGCAGTATGTGGCACCACTGGATTTGCACTGGGTTATGCCTTGCAGCATGTTTGCCGTTCTGCAAATTGAAATAGCACTAAGTGTGCAGAAAATGAGACTTTCCTAACTTGAAATTAATTAATAAGGAGTATGCATCATTATCCCTGTTGATAACTTGATTCGGAAGGGTGATTTAGAATGCATTTTAAATGATGAGACTGAGGGTATCATCATGAAAACTATCTTTCCAGTTATTCCAGCAACCCCGAATGAATGTCATGGCTTTAGAAACGCCTACGAAAACTCAGTGAGGCAGCTTCTGTACAAATTACTAGCACTGTACCTAACCCAGAATCTGCTATGAACATCTTTAGTGTTAACCCTGCAGGCAGTTTCATTCAGAGACATTTATAACAAGCTGCACAACCGGAAACGAACTACCGCTGTATTATGCTTAGGTGACTAAAATTTGATTAGGAAAACACGCACCTATATCAGTGGGTCAGAGATCAGTACTCCAGTAAATGATGAGCAGTCATTATACTTTGGTGTAACCATATGCAGCTTAGAAGAATTAAATCATGCTGGGTCTGTATAGAGACATTCTCATGTATCAGTTTTAGTCAGTAATCTCATTTGGAAAATGTTTAGGACAGATGCCCCTGGAATAATCATAAAACACAGGATAGCAACATTGTGGTGAGAGCTGTCTACTAGCCAAATTGGTAGACAGTAATTTACGTCAATATTTACGTTCCCAAGATTTGTCGTAAGAAAACGTGAACAAAGATCGATTCAAAACCGACCACAGCAGACTTTGCGTAGGTGGATGCAGTTAACATATAGAGGATTTGACATTCAATAAACAGTCACAAATAGATGAAAGATTAACTTTAGGTGAGAAACAACCAATCGGAAGACTGTGTTTGTTTACTTAAATATCCATAGTAATGTACATGCAAATATATAAATATGCATTGATTTCCTTAATAAATGATCTGTTGCCTGACTCTTGCCTTCTGTCGTTACAACAGTAGCTGCTGGTAAGAGTTTCTTTCTCCACAGACTCGGTAATGTAGCACTGATTTCTTTTGATATAAGAAATTGTTTGACAACTAACATGAATAGTTTCAGAGGATAGTATATATGTGTGAGACTAAAGTGGTCTTTGGAAAATAGGATGTAGGCCAAACAAGTTTTGCATTAGCTGGAAGGTAGATACAGAATGAAGAGGCTAACCTGAATCTCCTGGTCTTTAGGATAGTCAGATTTTTGGAACAAATGTCTTGATGTCTGTGTGAGCAAAGTGAATCCTTCAAAATCCTACCGAAAATGAATCCCTTGACTTAGGTATGATAGAGGACGCTCTGATTTCAGTCCTTGTAGCTGACGAAGAAACTTGGCTTGTTACTGATATAAATCAAACGCCTGATTTGTCAGGATTCAACGATAGAGTCATTTGAGGGAGAACTTCTGGACATTAAGAACTCCGTGAAGATTCATGCCTGACAATCTACAGCGCGTAGCAGAGCGACATGCAAATAGGTTGCTCGTAGGTTTGATTTTTTGTATTATTTGTTCTTAATTGGAGCTTTGTAAATAAGTTCGAATATTCAGTGTAAGGACTTCGTATTAGGACACATCGAGGAATGGATTACATACAAAAGCCTCCGTAGTTCAGTTGATTTTAGTCCACACGAAGTAAATTGAGTGGCTTCTCTCTTCCCAGATTCCTTAGTCCTAACGGCCATGGAGAATGCTTTAGTATACATCTTAGATAACAAATTCTTCAGGTCCATTCATAGTCCTTCTCCATTTCAGCCTGACGTTAACTCATGGCGTAGATAGTATAAATGGCGTAGTTCGTCATTCTTCCGTAGTTTTTAGTGAGCACGAAGTTGTTGTTAGACATAAATGCTTATGATTTCATCCACATTCAACTCCAGGACCATTCTTACTTAAAGCATAACAACTGTTAAAAAGTCTTTCAATTCTGGACTGGTTAGTCAGTAATCAATGACTGGTGGTGCCTTAAATAAATCCACGAATAAGCTTGGAATGTTTATATCTGAATTCATATTTTGAAGAGTTTCAAACAGACCGGCAAATCTTACAAAGTAAGAATAAGTTCTGAAATCTCTTTACTTCCACTAGGCTACAGCACTTCTAGTTAAAATACTTTGTAACTACCAATCAGTATAAGGACTTGATTTCCCAATCTAGGAATATATAAGAATTGCAACTAGTTATGAGGTCACAGGACTGTTTCAAAAGACCCCTCTCCTATATCAACAGGACGACTAGGAAAGGTAACTCTATCCTTACTCTTCTATTTAATGAAGGTTTGATAAGTTCGGCTGATAAGACTTCCTCAAGTTACTCTAATCTAGTATTTTTTGAGAAAGAATATCCCAGAAGTGACTTAAAAACGGAAACTCTAAACACTAACAAGTGAATTGCCTTAAAACTACTTCTGAAGTTTTATCCTGGTTTTCGTGACTGAAGGTCAAAATTTATTTATGGATTAATGTCGTGATAGCATAAACACTACTGCTGTTAAACTACTGAACTGAATCATCCTTGACGATGTTATTCATCATCTTGTGAGCAGCTAACTTCCTGTGAAGGAACAGCGTAGTTTTAAGTCAATCTTTTCACAGTTGAAGGTTTGCATCACTCAGATGATTCTAATTTTCTTGTGGATCTTATGTTTATCAGCTCTAGTAAAGCGTGTTGATATGGTTTCTCACTCAGGTTTTCTAGTCAACTTAGGTAGTAAAGAAATCAATGAAATGGTAAGATAATGAATTCAGGACTTCCTTAGGAATAGAAGGCGGTGTTACTTTTAACAGTATCCTGTCATTTAGGCAACCAGTGAAGACTGGCATGTCATGACGGACAATTTTAGGCCTTTTAATTTTTTAATTTATGTAAATAAATGGAAGTGGACAAAGGTTATATGTAATCATCTAATTGGCCTTAATGTCAGTAAATGGAAATCTATCGAGCGGCCTACATTTGGTTGCCATGGTGACACCAACCGACTAGTAGGTAACGTACATGTTCTATGATTGTTAAATTCCATTTTGCTGACATCAGGACTAGTCAAATGATTAGGGCCTTTATCTACCGTTACTCATAGCAACATGCAAAATTGTTTAATTAATGGCATTACCCTACCAAAGGTTACCGGATATTAAAATTCTGGTAATAGTTGTAAATAACTACCTGAAAATTACAGCAAACTGTAAAATAGTTGTAACAACAGAAGACAAGGGCCAGGCAACAGATCAGTTTTATTACGAAAACCAACAGGTATTTATATGTATTTTACGTACATTAATAGGCTTCTGCCCGCAGAAAAAAGGCGGTCTTCTGATTGGTTGTTTGCAAACAAACGCAGTCTTCCGCTTTCTCGTTTTCGATATTTCTCGGAAATGCGAGCCACTTGTCTGCGAATCATATTTGTCCACGTCTAGGTCAGCTGTGATCGGTTGTTGAATCAGCCTAGATTAATTTCTACCAATCAGCGTAGATCAATGTCTACCAATTGGCTAGCAGCTTGCTCTCACCACATAGTGACTTCAAAGAGTTTTTGTGTTTTATGGGTTATCTTGTTGTCGTTGTAAGCTGTGACGTTCTTACATTACCTTGGGGTAGAATTCCCAGTTGCAGCCGGTTATTTTTTTACAGCAGTGTCTTTTGACCTATTCAAAGCAGGATTGGATCTTCAATGCACTGTGAATTCGAAGAGTTAATACAACTTAAGGCCTACCATCCATAATAATCTGCAACATTGCAAAATAAAAGCAACCATTCTTTCCTGTCAGGCAATTTGCTTTTATTTTTTTAATTTTAATTTGATAATTTTCTTTTCTTTCATAGTAAGCTCTATTTGAATTCAACTTGTGGCAAAATGGAATAATAATATTAGCTTTATTCTGAGCAGTTTTTATGTAATGCGTAGGATTTTGTCTGGAAATGATTGTATAATAATTCCCTTTCGTTTAAGGGATTGTAAAACTACAGCTGATAGTAAATCACGTGACATAATGCTGTCTCACCTGAGGAGAAAACCAATCCCTCACGATATTTATTCTTCGTTTCCCACCTTCAAAAAATGCACAACATATAGTTGAAATCCAATTAAGAAAGATGCAGGAGTGCATATTTTAACTCAAGGCCATAATATCTATAATAAATAGATAATTTAAGACTGCAGGTTATTCGTTTTATTTCTCAGATAGTGGCCATTTATCTCATGTATTGGAATACATAAACGATTCTCAAGTCTGATTGCATGTAGGATTTCATCATGAGCTGACATCATTTAGAGAACCACTGGAAAACCTGGGAGTACTGGACAGCTGTTTCGTCCTAGTTTGGGACTCTTCATGAGTACGCACCCACCGGGATTCGAACCCAGGACCTTCTGGTTAAAAGGCAAGCCCGTAGACCATTGAGCCACTGGGACCCGATCCAATGGTCCTTAAATTCTAACTTCTGCCAATTCACGACATAGCGCGACCATTTCGCAATGATGTCAGCTCATGATGAAATCCTCCATGCAATCAAACAAAATCCCTACAAAACCAATACTTGAAGATTCTCAAGTCTAGCAGAAACTCTCTGAATCAGCTAGTCGTAGACATTTTAAATACTCGTGGTAGTAGAGAACACCATTAGACGTCATATTTCGATCGACTAAAACAAAGTGAACAGTAGGAATTATATGTAATTTAATGATGGAGTATTTTGGTAGCCCAGATTTTAAACAGGCCGCCACTAATTTTCAGAATAATTATTATATAGTTGTCAAAAACGTTTACCGCTTCACGATCTCAAAAAATTGTTTTTTTCAGTTAAACTCTTGAATACATCATGTAAGTTTACATAAATTAAAATTTCTGTTTTTATTTCTCATCAAAGATTAAAAAAACTTTTCTTTTTATTCCTCGTATGCTGCGAAATATGATTCATTACAACTCAGGCATGGTATCTGTTCAGTAGTTGACAAACTACATTGTGGGATTAAAGTGTCTGTGTCAACACGCAGAATTCCATTCGTTATTTCCAAATTACAGTGAAGAACGCAGGAAATCACTGATGTTACGTACGCACTAAGCGCTGGAAAAAGGCTTATTGTCTCATATTTGTAATAATTTGCAAAAAAGTAGAGTGATACAACTGCCCTCCACTGAAATTTATGCCTATTCGAGTGATATTTAAAGTGTATTATATTTCACAGTAGGATACTGCAGATTTCAGAGGTCATTTGTCCATTGAAACAGATTTAAAGTGAAATCCGAGTAGGAAACTGACCTCTAGTATATAAAGGCTTTTATGCACGTGTGACAAATTTTCACTTAAGACAGTAATGTATTGTTTTTTGAATATATACTGTGATACTAATATTCTTCCTAACGTGTCTTTGAGAAATCCTATCTTCTAACAATCAACATATAGTATGTGGAGTATTCAATCTCTGAATAATTTTCATTGGACACTAGTCAGTAACTAGTTTAATGTGTCTAGTCCTATCTTTGGCGTAGACTGAATTCTGTCAGTCACTTTCGTGATGTGGCCACCATGCTGGGTGGCTCACCATCACGGCGCACTTTGAATTGTTGACGTTAGATGGTTGGAGGCAATCGCCACGAAGCCTTGGACGTAGGTTTCGTGTTAGTTGGCGTAATGGCGAGCCACCTAGCATGGTGGCCACATTGCAAACTTGACTGATAGAATTCAGTCTGCACCAGAAATAGGACTAGACACATTGCACTAGTTACTGACTTGTGTCCAATAAAAAATATCCAATACAGTCCTACGGGAGGTGAATTGCGAGTCTGAATAGCTCAGTGGGAACGTCTCTGACTGCAGTTCTCACTGGGTGACGCGGGTTAGAGTGTCAGAAGGGACATGAGTTCCTTCAAGATTGCAGATAAGCCTTGCTGATGAGTGCCAACTAGCACAAAACCTAGGTCCAAGGCTTCCTGTGGCTGATTGCATCCAACCATCTGCTACCAACAATCAGTCTCCAAATGTCAAGTTAATCTGTCTCGTTATTCCAGATTCATACAATTTAGGAGTAATTTCGACGGAATCAACTGGGGAGAGGTCGTTTCCTTCACTTATCCCGGCAGCATCGTTTCACCAATAGTCACACAGCACGAATGAGGGTGTGAAAGTCAGGGTTAGAAACGCAATGCCGTCCATCATTTATTTTAAATCTATGTGGAAATCAGCTTCAATTAAGAACATAATTCGAATTTTTTCAACACCAATGTTAATTCAGTTGTTCTTTATGAGTGAGTCACTTTGCGGAAATGGAAATAGCAAAATAAACACTTTTAACAGGCTGCCGCCTTGATAATGAAGATCCGCTGGCCACCCAGTAACGATTAATAACAATAAACTCTGTAAACCAACCAAACAAAAACCTGCTACTCAACAAATTTGTAGAAGAAAGTGGAGTTGGATAGGACACACATTGAGGAGATAGTTGACTGATATCTCACACCAGGCAGATCCTTTAGTGGGACTCGAATAGGAAACGACGAGTTGGTTGTCGGTCCGGTGGCGAAATGGAGGAGATCGCGAGATGGGGAGTTGAGAACTTATGGACAATTATAGGGCCAGCTAAAGAGGCCTGCAGGGAGCAGGATGACATAGAGATATTCTTTTGAAGCTCTATGTTCCGCTCGGAACCCAAGGAAATAATAATAATAACACAACAGCAAAGTTCATATATATATAAACAGTGTGATAACCCCACTTCTTACCCCACTGAAGACGCTTTTAGAAATTATCACTAATAACAGTACCAATTATAGACATAATAAAATATGAGAAACTGATGAGAATTAGACAATAGACGATCGTTTTATTTGAATTTTTATACACAGGACATAAATTTCTATAAATACAATGGGTTAAATATTCACCTGAAACAAAATGAAATAGATTCGATTTAAACTTCAGCCACATCTGATCGTAAAGTTAACAGTCGTACAACAGATTTTTGCGTATTATTATTATTATTATGATTATTATTACTATTACCCGTCAGTTTCATCTCCCAACACGGGGTAATCACATGAATAAAACTTCTACGAAATTTTGCACCCATAACACAATATACAATAAAATTAACACTGGAATTGACAACAACTAAAAAATTCCTTATCTCTGATAATGCACACCAACCACTTGGCAGTACTTCAGGGGATACAATACCAAAATAAATGTTAAATATAAGCGCTGGCAGTTGACATGCAATAAACACACCGACAACAACAATAATCATACGTGTAATACTTTTATCCGCTTGTACAGCTAATCGTGTTGGACCATAGGGATTATATGAATTTCTTAGAGATTTACACGATTTACAATGATCACTTCGTTGAAAACGCAAGGTTAACGGTTTCAAGGATAACGATTTTCTTGATGCCGTTGTTGTTGTCGTTGTTGTTGTTGCTGTAAATGTATCCGGATATAAATTTGTATTAGAAACAGACAGTTGATGACAACTCGCTGCAACATTACCTGTATTATCAACAATATACTGTGTTGGATGAGAATTTTTATGTACAGCAAAATCTGATCGACGCAACGCGTACATTAAACGAATATTCATTACCAGTAAAGCAATAAATGGCAATAAGAACATAACAAGTATATATCCCCATGTATAATAAACAAGTCGAAACAGCGCATGCCAATCATAGCGTTGTTGTCTTGACGAGGAATTCTGTCCCACAGGTGTTTCATTAGTATTTATAGATTGATTGTCTGAAGCCTCGAACCATCTTGGAATATTGTAGACAACAGCGCATATCATACAACAACAGACAACTAAACGAGATTTTGGAACAGATGATAGTAGGTTCGCGTGTAGTGGATAACATCCAGCAATATATCGTTCAACAGTTAAACTGACTGTAATCCATATAGCTGCAGTTTGAGCTGTCAATGCAATTGGATAGACAAAGTGACCTTTGAGTATTGAATAAATACGATGAGCTGTTGATATATTCGTTGTGATATTATGAACATTTGAATGTTTATCTGTCCATTGTTTATGTGCATTATTGTTCAATGCTGAAATATTCCCTTGCTTATTATCATCTATGGAATCATTTACTGATAATGGTAATGATGGAGAAATGTCATCCGCAAAAGGATCTTCAAGGAATAATACAATAGCGCAAGCCAGCAACAGTATATCGAATACAGATAAACTGATTAAATAGATTGAAACTGAAGATTTCATACGTCGACTTCTCAGGACAATAATAGACAAAATATTACCAATGATACCTAGAACAACAATAACAGGAGCAACATATGTATTGAGAAATCGTAGGCATAGGCTGAAACACAGAAAGACAAGAAGAGAAATACATTAGTAATTTGAATAAGTGCTTTAAAATAAAATGTGATGACTTGAAAAGGTTAACTTTGTAAACCATGAAATGTAAGATTGTGTATGTGTGCTATCGCAAATCAAGCTTGCCACACTTTCCTTTCAGTATACTTTTATATTTAGAATGGAGGTGTCCAGTTACGAATTTTATTTTGCTCAGGTATTTGATTTTGTTTTATGGGTCCAAAGGAATGTTGTTATCATCATATGAGATGTTATGTTTGACTGTTTTAAAGGGGTCCTATCAAGTTTTGCTACGCAGTTCGAATATCTGTTCTGAATTTAATTGGTGGACGATAACCAGCAGTGGAAGCCAGGATGTTAATTTCGTCCTATTTGGGACTCGTCACTGGATGTACCTACATTTCCCAGTGAGTGATGATGTCCCCACCGAGGCTCGAACCCAGTGCCTCTAGTTTCAAACGCCAAAGCTTTATCCACTAAACCACTTGGGACACGAGAGCCACCTCTTGTGCAACGGGTTATATTAATTATTTAATTCAATTTTAGATTTTCCCGTCGATTGATTTGATCGAAGTGCTCGGTCTCAGGTTGACATGTCGTCCCAAATAGGACGAAATGCGCATCCTGGATTCCACTGCTAGTCACCATCCACCAATTAACTTCTAATTACATGCCAAGACATCGTCGAAGCATCTGTACAAGAAGCCGACATGTCAACCTGAAACTGAGCACTTCAGTTCAATCAATCGACGGGAAAATCTGAAGTTCAATTAAATATCTGTTCTGAAGTTTGTTATACTGTGCTTGGAAACCCGTTGCAGCAGGCTTTATCCTCACTCGATATGCAAAGTTTCGGTCTTTCAATTTGAGCACCATTGAACTGCTCATTACTGAAAAAAATTAACCCCAAAAAATGATCAGGCAATACTTTAGCTCTGAAACTGTTACGCAAAGAAATTATATGATGCACTGTGACTTTAATGAATCTCTTGTAACGACCAGGTATCAATTATGATGTCATTTCACGTAGTAAATCTTGATAATGAAACTAGCTGAACACTTATCGACTTTAATTGATTTATTCCTACCAACAAGATGATGATTCCTACTGGAATTAGTATTTAAAGACTACGCTATTACTTGACGAGACAGAATGGAAAACTCTCCTTATAATGGTAAAAACTCGCTCATTGAAGAAACATGGACTGACTAGGTATGACCAAATAAAACGAAAGCACACTAGTTGGACTTAATATCTGAAAGCAGACTGAACATTTCTATTCCTTGTATAACCTACATAAAACTTCTGTCTCCAAGCAGTTAGGCAAAAAATAATTATCAAGTGATGGTTTGCAGCGATTTGATTGGTTGCAAGTTTCATCACTTGTTCATATCAGTCAGAAAACCTTTGAAATACCTTGGAGTAGTGGACAACTGTTTCACCATAGTGCTTTGGACTTTTCAGCAGCACGTACTGACTGGCGTTCTAGCCCAGGATTTTCTTGTTACAAGGCAAGCTGATAAACCCTTCAGCCACTAGGATCCAATCCAATCGCCAACGAATTCCAGCTTCTCCCAATTCGCTATATATATATATGAAGTGCAACTGTTATTGAGAAGTTGTAACTAGTGGGGTCCACCAATTCGGGTGGGAGAACAGTTACTCTTACCTGTGACAATGGTCGACGGTTTCACTATAAATCGCTAATTAGTAGGGTCAGGAATTCATAGGCCATTGGATCGTTTTCTAGTGGCTGTGAATGATCCAGGAGCGCAACTTGTAACCGGAAAGTCATGGACTCAAAAAACATTGGGTGCGTATTGACTAAGAGTTCAAGGCACTATGACGCGGCAGCTGTTCAGTACTCAGTAGTTTTGCAGTGGTTCTCACACAGACAGACAAATATTCCACAACTATACGTATCATTCAGTTCTAAAGCTTCACATATATTGGAGATGAATCATAGAGTGAATGTTCTTTATGATCATACTAAATGTTTGAAATGACAGACTACATCATTTGAGGAGGCAAAGAAAGTTGGTTTTTGTTCCGTTTGGCTTAATGGCAGTAGATTCCTGGTAAGATTACAGTTTCCCAAAACTTTATTTGATGAAAACACTGGCGCGATAAAACAGTCGAATAGTAGGTTTGTATCTGCGTCAGAATACTATTAAACAAGGGGATATAGCTGCATTCAAATGATAAAATTTAATGATAAGAAATGCATCTATCAGAATTTTTACTGACTTCATCAAACAAATAAAAATTGAATGTTTTGAAAGTAAGCGCTTGATAGAATGTAATATGAAGTCTATATGGGTAACTGTTTTAATGAACAGAATGAACGAATCTTAAAATACCGGTCAATGAACACATTTTCACAAACTTTGTTCCTCTCTAGTATAAAATAAATTTGATACAATGCCTCAGCTATACGGTTAGAGATAATCGTACGGAAGATGCTTTTGAAGGGAGAGAGAGCTATTAATACTGATAAGCTGCAGGTTATATTTTTCAAAACAACCCATTGTGATTTCAACAATGAAAGACGAATTGCCTAGCCTAGCCATCTATAATTTTATCCATTATTTCAACTGATCCTGTCGAGACAGTCATAATACACATTGCTCCAGGGAAATAACTTTTAATGCTCTGAAATAACTGCCAGTGTGGATAACTTAATGTGTTGTTAAAGCCGTTTATAGTTCTATGTTAGACCGCCTTGTTCAAAACGGCCACAAAGCTAGCCAACATTGGAGAGTCTTCCTCAGTCCCCTATCGGGTATCGAGTAAATTAGTAAAGACCTTTAGAAAATTGAACACTCTGAATAGAAGAGACCATAGCAGTACGCTTAATCAACCGGAACTCTGTCTTCTAAAGAAGCAGGTCCAGCCAGCCACTACTGCTATCCTGGTCTGCTGCTAAAGCTATAGATTCATAAACTATGTGTCACTTCCCTTTATTTATGTGACATTTAATCAGTTTCATGTTACATTAATGCCCATTATCTCTGTCTCTGTTACTGATTTAATTTAAAACAGCATTAATGTTGCTAAAAAGAATATTTCTTCAATTATTATGGTCATACAAATAAATGTAGAACCTGAGGATGCGTTAATCTCGAGGAATATTCCTTGTTCATTAATCAGTCTCGCTTAAGTTTATTCCCCGTTTGTTTAACAATTTAGTCTGGTGTCAGTTATAAATTTCCTTTACGCTTAATATTCAACTCATAGTCGACTGTTATGATCTGGCAAACTGGGAGTGGTAAGTTTGAAAATATTTCGGTTGACACATCTCCACTTCATTTTCAACACGGTGGTGCATCAAAGGCCGGGCGTATTGAGTATTTCCACTGAGGAATGTTTGTTAGTGGGGTAAGTATATGATACTGACTGAATGGAAACTATGGAGACTGCAGTTATTCATCACTCACAGTACTTCAACGGACGACAGTACATGCTTGAAGAGATACAAAAGGCAGGATAAAAAGAATAGTATCCATGAAATTGAGGCATTTGTATGCTTATTCTACATAACTAGTAAATCACAAGTTTGACGTAAAAAACTATATTTTGACTAGTTAACAACACACCAGTGAAACTTCGGTGATACAAACCTTGATCTGGGCTACGGTTACAGCTTACACAGAAGACATTGGCACATAATATATCTTCCATCTCTACGAACTCCACTGTTTTCTCAATTAGTTTTCGACTCGAGAACCGCCTAAGGATACTGCATACTCTGATACTTAGACTGTCATTTACCTAGTTTTCTTCCGTATTTGTTTCTTGATAATATAGTATTTCCGAGGTTAGATTTATCTGAAGCTGGCTGCTGGAATCACCAGATTCTTTCTGGTTTCTTGATGTAGTTTACATGCCTTGCCAACATCAGTCCTGTGGCCTTTAACTAAATTCATATAAACTCAGCAACCAAAAAGTGTTTGAACTTTGTCGCTGGCCCCCAACATTTATTGCACCCTACTTCTATCTTCATGTTTCCTGGTGTTTCATTTTTGTGGGGTTAATCATCCAGCATACTATGAATATTTCCTTGAATGATAATCTGTTTATAATCGATGGATTCAGAGTTGGTCAGTAAACGAAAAGGAGTGTTTCGAGTACTTCTTCAATCGTCCCCTCCTCTCTACCCCTCAGAATGGTCCTTTTCAGTGTATCAACAAAGCGTTCAGCCTAACTATTCAGTTGTAAGTGACATGATGAATGCTATTACTTCGTCAGAACTGCTAAAAACGACTTGATGTAATCTGTGTTCCATTGTCTGCCACAACTACATTGGACGATCAATAGCGACAGAATACTCTTCTATGCTTCTAAGCGGTAGCCTTTGTAGAATCATTTTCTGGTCTTTCTGAAAGTGTAACAGTCATTATCATAAGTACTCTTCTTTGAAGTGAGCCAGTAAAATCAAAACCATGACTGTGTCTGCCCTATTACTGTTGGTGGCTTCTATGGCTTCTATATACCTGCCACAACTCCGAACATTGTGTCTCAACTCACCGTCTGAATTTGGCACCCAACAATTGCCTTCATTCTACTGACGAATTGGCAAGATGAGTGAAGCTGGTGGAGAACAGCATTCCCAGTGCAATCATCAACCACCAAGGGGAAATTCTCTCTTTGATATACGGAGTCCAATCCTGTTGAAGGAATCCAGTCTCTGTAAATATCAAGAGATCACTGCAACTAGATTTGCTTGAGCGTACAGTTGATAAGGATGTAGACGTAAGAGCATTCATCGACTCTTTTCAAATTCTCTTCAAAGTAAACTGCAGCAATTATCATAGCTATGATTTTCGCCTTCTATCTTCCTGAAGTTGCCAAAGTGCGGCGACATGACCGAAATCATGAATATACCTGTAGTTTGTTTTGAAACCATAACCCTTAAAAATAACTACTCATTGATGAGGACAATTCGTTGTGTGCTAGCAATCAAAGATTGGGAACGATGGTTTGTAATCAACAGATAGAGCAAAACTGCTACCATGACGCATCTTGCGGGACTTGTTAACTATAAATGTTATTGCAACTCCCTCCTACTCAACCTGGTTTTAATTCGTTCCAGATTTTATACCCAGAATTATAGACGACGATGAGGAAGGGTTTTATGGAGGCTTGCGTGCAACCTAGTCATTTGCGGGATCAGTTAATTCTCTGATGAACTTAACTGCCAGCAGATGATATTATATAGTATTTAGGCTACATTATTCTCCACAAAAATGTCGAAGAATGTGGAGACGGGTCGGATACTTGATATAAGAATAAAACTTGGGCACTGTGGTAGAGTGTAATTCCATTATGGGTAAATTTTATTTTTATAGAGTCTCACAGTGTTATACAGTAATATTTACTGATGACGTTTCGAGCACAATTTATTGCTCATAATCATGTCAAGTTAATCACACGACTTCCTAAATTCATTTATATAGTTCCTTTGTTTTTCACTTGATTTTCACTTGATTTGATTGGTAGTATTATTTTCCATATCTCGGGTATGAGTGATGAGTCATTCCTATCGCATATGTTGGGTGTAGACTCAATGGACCAGGATTATGTAACCAACCTCTCTCTCCACCTACCTAGATTACTTTTTAGAATTTTAACCCTCTCCCACCCTATTGTGTGGTTGTGTGTTAATGCATGCATTGCAATTGCCGAGCTTTTTTCTAAATTCCTTATCTTCTCTGGGTCAACCATTCTTACCTTAGCTAAATTCTTATGTTCTGACAATCTGACTACCCCTGACCTACTAGTTTGACCTATGTAGTTGACCTCACAGTCATTGCAGGGTATTTTGTACTTACTTACTGGTGAGATTATTGTGTTATATCACTCACCAGGCCCGCCATCGAGAGGAACCCAATTGAGAAATGATGAGTTGGGCGTGGGTGTAGGGGTGACACAGAGATCGTGTTAGGAGGAAATGAGAGGTTATGGTAAATCTTAGAGCAAGTTGAAGAGAACTGTAGGGAACAGAACAAAAGGGAAATGTGCTATTGAAGGCCTATGTTCCACTGGGAACCCAAGGAACTGGCATTAATATCAATATACTACATGATGTATTAAGAGTAGTTGCGAAGCACCTTTTCACCTGGACGTTTTGGATTTCAACTGATATATCCTTACAGACAAATGCTATTCTGGCGATCACAACTAAAACGACGAATCCATGAGCACTCTGTGTAATGAGATATTTGGACTATATTTGTAATATCGGTATTACATCCATGAAAAGGCTTTAATCTCAGCAATATTTTGAGCAACATTCCTTTCACTAACCTCAAAAAGAGATACAGTTTTCATAAATGGCCGTATTTGTACTCATTCTTTTTGTTAATTACTGTGCTTACTTAAAATGGACATCTCATTCGGTTGACATTTTCTATGAGATACGCTTTGATATGTTTTGGACATCTCGTGAAAAAATGACTTATTTATTCCGACTGCATAATCCATTGCGTCCAGATAATGCTTATATATGTATATATAGGTACTTTTTTCCTGTCGAACAGTGCTGTTCATAAAAATGATTACAAATCACATAATAATTAATAGACTTCCTAATCATAATTTATCAAATGTCATTACTGCTTTTTAACTGTCAATTTCGATGGCTCAGATTATTTCCGTAACAAATCAAAGTCAGCTGGAAGAACCAATAAAAACACTGTAGTTGGAGATCTCAATGTTTCCATTAAGTTCTATAGTTAGTATTACGTTGATTTTGCAACACACTGAAGTCCTACTTATCACAAGCTTCCGATTTCTGTCATCATCCATGCTTTCCTAACTGAACAGCTGTCTTCCGATGTACTTTTATTGAAGACATTATTCAAATATGTCGAAATAATGACTTCATCTTTAGATATGATGGAAAAGATTTGTAGCTCAGTTAGATGATTCTGATGTGGTTGTGTTCTCTGAGCTGGATAGTTAATTTGCAAAGCTTTCATTGCCTTACTAGGCAACATCTTCAGCGCATACTTCAATTTGAAGTGAGCTTTAAGATTTCTCCACGAGTTTATTAGTCATCTCTCCCGGTGGGTGACCTTGAACGTGATTTGTTGTTTTTGTGTGTTTTCACACCTTCTAGGCTACTTGTATTGGAACTGATTGTTTCCTTGACTTGAACTTTGACCCTTTGTGTGTGAGATTTCCTTCTTATCGCCTGATAAATTTTGTCTATCTCGATATGTCTATTTATTGACGATTCACTGGAAAATCAGGCAGTCTTCTAAAATTTTTCTAGCATTCTTGGTGTTTCCTCTGTCTAATATTTGAACGCTGGTTTTCCCAGTCGAATTGATGTCCATGGTTGTCTGTATGTAGTGAAATGAGGGAGTGGATATCATGTCTTTTGACGGCTAGTTTATCATCATGGATACGGAGACGAAGGGGACGTCCACTTTGGCCAATGTAGTGTTTTTTGCAGTTGTTACAATTTATTTTGTAGATGATGTTGGTTTTATCTTCTTTTGTTGTTGAGTCTTCTGGTTGACATAGAACTGAGTGAAGTGATTTTGTTGGTTTGTGTGCGATGTCAATTCCCAAAGGTTTGACGAGTCTTGTTGTGACTTCTGAGATGTCCTTTATATATGGTAGGGCTATTTTCTTCGTGCTTTCCTTGGGGGCCTACCATGGTAGTTTATATCTCATCATCACTTCAATGTATTGAAAACAATTCATTCAAATCTTTTGCTCCTTCACTAATACAAATCTCTGATTTAACAGACCAATGGTTACAGAAGTAGTCGAAAAAGGGGCAAACAATTCATTTGGTGCTCCAGTTATCCTAAAGGTACCGGAGTTCATCTCTTGTTCATTGCGATTTGTCATTATTCCTGCAGTTGATAGTATATTTTATCATTATTGTTCCTTTGGGTTCCGAGTGAAACATAGGGCCTCAACAGCACGTCTGCGTTTTGTTCTATTTTCCGCTGTCCTCTTCAACTAAGCCTACAACTTTCCCGTAGTCCCTCACGATCTCCATGTCACCCTCGAACCTACGACCAGAACATCGTTTCCCACTCAGGTTCCACTCAGTAGCCTGCCGCATGATGTCGTTTGATGGTCTCCTCATCGTGTGCCCTTTACATCTCAATTTTCCCCCATATATTTATTGAGTGACATTTTCTTGCTGTGAATTCTTTCTAAAGTTGATAGTGTTATTATAATATTTTCTACCCATCAAATATACACTAATCATATCCTTACAACATATGTTTTGATAACTAAATAATCGAAAATCATTCAGATAATAATTATTATTTCCTTTAATTCCTAGAGGAACATAGGGCTTCAGCCATGCGTCTCCATTGCGTTCGGTTCTCTGCTAGAGTCTTCACCTGGCTCCAAGTCTGCCCACAAGTTTTCATCTCCTCTTCACATGATCTCCTCCAGGTCACCCTTGGACGACCAACTCGTCGCTTCCCTTTCGGGTTCCACTCGAGCAATGGCTTGTCTAGTGATGTCACTCACTTGATGGTTTCCTCAGAGTATGGCCAGCCAATCCATCTCCATTTCTTCCTGCCTATTTGTTTCACAATCGGTTCGTGGTTGGTTCGCTCCCAGAGATCTTTGTTGCTGATCCTTTCCGGCCATTTGATCTTGAGTATTGAGCGAAGACATCTGTTAATGAAGGTCTGTAGTTTGTTTGAGGTGCTCTTTGTGACACGCCAAGTCTCTGATCCGTATAGTAGTACTGACTTCACATTTGAGTTGAAAATCCCGATCTTATTTTTGACGCTGAATGATGTTGACCTCCACACAGACTTAAGAGTAATGAAAGCTTGCCTTGCTTTCCCGATCCTTGCTTTGATATCCTCGTCAGTTCCGCCTGTAGTTGAAACGATGCTTCCTAAGTAGGTAAAGGAGGTAGTTTCTTTCAGGTTTCTTCCATTTATGCTGATTGCTGTCTGTTGTTGTTGCTGTTGGTGTTGGCCAGGGATCTTCATCACTTCCGTTTTCTCTATGTTCACCTGGAGTCCTATCTTTGATGCTTCTTCTGCCAACTTATTACTTTTCACTTGCATATCTTCCAGTTTGTGGGAAATCAGACATATATCATCAGCGAAGTCCAGATCCTCCAAGTTCTTTGTGTGAGTCCATTTTATGCCTGTTTCCTCATTGCCCGCTGTTTGTCGCATTATCCAATCTACTGCAATCAGGAAAATCATTGGCGATAGTAGGCAACCCTGTCTTACTCCTGTCTTCACTTCGAAGGATTCCGTGAGCTTCCCGTTGTGGATTACTTGGCATGCAGCGTTGTCATACAACTGTTGGATGAGATGTATAATTGTCGGTGGCACCCCGTAGTAGCAAAGTAGTTGCCAAATCACCTCTTGGTCGACGCTGTCGAAGGCCTTTTCAAAGTCGATGAAGTTGAGATAGAGAGGTGACTGCCATTCTAAACTTTGTTCAATGATGATCCGTAGTGTGGCGATTTGATCAATGCATGACTTGTTTCTCCTGAATCCAGCTTGTTCTGAGCGAAGTTTTTCATCCAGGGCTTGTTTGATCCTTTCCAGGATGATGCGGCTTAGTATTTTGCTTGGGATGGACAGGAGCATAATTCCGCGCCAGTTCTTGCATTGACTTAAGTCTCCTTTTTTTGGTAGTTTGAATAGGTATCCTTTCTTCCAATCCTTGGGTACTTTGCCTTCTTTCCACACCTTCTCCAGTAGTGGCGTCATCAAGTCTGCTGTTGTCTCTGGGTCCACTTTCAATGCTTCTGCTGGGATTCCATCTGGTCCTGCTGCTTTCCCAGCTTTCAGCATCTTGATTGCCTTCAGGACTTCTGTTCTCCTCGGGGGGTTGATGTTCACTGGTAATTCTGCTTCCGTTGTTGGTATTGTTGAGCGCGTTGTAGGTGGCGGTCGGTTTAGTAGTCTTTTGAAGTGTTCAGCCCACTGTTTCCTTTGCTCCACTTCTTTGGTGATTGACTTTCCATTGTCATCCTTCACTGGCTTAATTTGTGACGAATTTTTGCCTGAGAGGTACCTAGTTGTTTGGTAGAGTGTTGCGAGGTCTCCTTTGCCTGCTGCTTGTTCTGCTTCATTGGCCATGGCTTCATAATACTTTCTTTTGTCTTCTCTGGCACTCTTCTTTACTCCTTTGTTCAGTGTATTGTAGCTTGCATTCAACTCCTGTTTCTGTTGCTCGTCGGTGCACTGGATAATCTTTTGTTTCACCATCCTTCTCTCTTCTATTAGCCTCCAAGTGTCCGTCGTGAGCCACTGTTTGTCCTGTCTCTTCTTTCTGCCCAGAACTTCCATGCAGGTTTCGCTCCATACCGTTTTCAGGTTGTCCCAATGTTTTTCGACGCTGACCTCTTCACCAATGTTGATTTGTGTCTCGGCTTTGTCTTTTATGCTTGCAGTAAAGATATCCTTTGTATCCTGGTCCTTTAGTTTTTGAGTGTTGAACTTGGCTTGTGGTCTATCTGCAGCTCCTGTTTCTCTGAAAGCTTTTAATTTGAGTTGGATTGTTCCTTGTACGAGGTAGTGGTCTGAGCCAACGTCTGCTCCTCTTCTTGCTTTTGTGTCCAGTAGGCTGCGCCTCCACTTCCTTGAGATTGTGATGAAGTCAATTTGGTTTTTGGTTTGCCCATCTGGTGACACCCATGTAGCCTTGTGAATATCCTTTTGTTTGTATACGCTCAGATAATACTAGACAAAATACAAACTAGATGAGACCAAAAGTGCAGCCACACTGAAATACTTTCTTTGCACATTAGAATATAAATACACTACTATCGAATCTAAAACAAGATTCAGGTTTCGAGAATTTCAATCTCACAGTGTGAATCTGGCATTATGACAAAATGTTTCACTCAAATAACCTCAAAAGTAAAAACACCAAATTGAAATGTTGTAGACATTGTTCACTGGAGACATATCTACCGACTTGAATTAAGTGATTATTCGCATCTTAAGGAGTATCTTGTTTAGGTATTTGGAATACAATCTCATTTCATTTCCCACCGATTAACCTTCACACTCACATTCAACTTTCACGATAGGATTGATGTTCAACGAGCTATTTTTGTTTTGTAAACCTGCTTTGTGCAGAGGAATAAAGAATTATTATTTTAAGCACCTCTGTTTTCTCCATAATAAGGAACTATATCTATGTTTATTGAATGACTTCTCTTTGGGGTCCTTGGAATGCTATGAACCAGTGGCTAGAAACTATCGGTGATATGTCTCAAGATCGTTCTCAGTGGCTGAAATGTGTTCACTCACTGTGATATCCAACATCCGCTAAACCTTATTACATTTCCATTTCACTATTCGATTTCCATATCGTGGAAATTATCCATCAGGACACTGATGAGAGTAAAACAAGAAGTTCAGGAAACATATCTTGTCAGTGCTTTCATTCTCGATAGCTGTAAAGTCGCATTTATAAGCATAATTTTACATAGATATACATAATCTTACATACAGATTTTATGCAGTTCCTCATCATAGCGGAGGACATTACCGGTGATAATAATCTTCAACTCGATATGGAAGTTTATAGGCGAGAACATAGATTACAAAGGTGCTTAAAAACTAAACTGAAAAAGATTAGAAAACACTAGTGCGAACTGGTGAATAATTTCCAACAAAAGACAGGTGTGATGGAAATGAGTGTGGAAACAGAGTCAAATAATGCTTCTTTTTACAAATGAAGATGAAAAACATGAAAAGAGTGAAAAACGAACAACAGAAAACTAAGGAGTCAAACTGAAATACATCCATCGTAAATGTACAGCATGGACTAGTTTCTTCCAAACACATCGCTCCGGCCGTTCTACGCATACGACGGTGGAGAGGAGCTTCTACAGTAAAACAGAGTTGGAAACACAGTGACTTTGGTAGATTTTGTTTGCTTTGTAAGTGACAGTGAATAGTGATTTATTTGAAACATGTGTTGTGACGTCTACTAACGAGGTGTTTAGTTTTTGCACTTTTGACTAACTCAGTGCTTCTTCTTTGCAGCCACACTGGGTAACGTGGCAACATTGAAACATAACGGCCATGAGCTTTACTTTTTCTCTTCATACTGGGCATATATCTCTGAAGTGTTCTAAAGTGGGACTATCGAAATGGCTGTTGAAAACCTTTTGCCTTCCAGATACTCCCTATATGATATCAGTATGAGATAAACTCTGCGTTGAATTATCCTTACATAACTTGTTCGCGTTAAATTCTTTGCTTTCTGAATCACCCTGTTGATTTAGTAAATTTCATTAATAGGATAACTAGCGGATTGACTTTCACGGATCAGAATTGTTGCATAATGTTTTTTTCATTTTGTTTGTCTTGCT
Source organism: Trichobilharzia szidati (assembly GCA_944472155.2). Lineage (NCBI taxonomy): Eukaryota > Metazoa > Platyhelminthes > Trematoda > Strigeidida > Schistosomatidae > Trichobilharzia > Trichobilharzia szidati. The sequence goes on along the minus strand of OX235271.1, from coordinate 184,342,430 downwards.
TTAATTATTACTGTCATATAAATGTAGAACCTGATGACGAATTCATCGAAAAGAATATTCTTCATCGATAGGTCGGCTTTTTTAAACTTTTTGATGCGCACGTTCATTCGATGAAGATATGATTGATATGATATGATCATTTCACCTGTTAGCACTTACTTTCAGTATAATCACCCACCTGTCATACCTCTCTATGAAATGCTGTAGTTATTATTTTGTACTTTGTTGTACTTCCAGTTATCATATAATAATTGTCCAATGTGAAAGTTGTATACTGAAATCTATGACAAGTTACATACTACTAACAGACAGATAAAAGTATACTACACCTTATATATCAGCTTACATTTATTCATTTCATGTAACAATATCAACATAAAAAGTGCAGAAAACATGAATGATAGAAGACATATAGTCATAAGACAATGGCGAAAAAAATGACTGAATATTAAGTATCTAATATAGTATTACTAATTAGTTAGGTGCATTTGTACCATTGTTCTAGTTGACGGACAATATCGCAACAACCACGTTTTCATGATATTTTCTTAATTAACCAGACTTTACAAGAATACAGAATTTTTTTCTTTACAGTTTATACGTTTTAGACATGCACAATGTAGATACAACCATGCGACATTCTGCATATTATAAAATGAAGCATGAAAGGCAAATATGAAAGCTTATATTTTAATTGCTTATTTTTGATTCAATATTAACAGCGAATGAAGCCATGTACAAAATTTTCATGGTGCGTGCTTATTAGAAATATTGGCAAGAGATTAACTAACTAACTAACTAACTAACTAACTAACTAACTAACTAACTAACTAACTAACTAACTAACTAACTAACTAACTAACTAACTAACTAACTAACTAACTAACTAACTAACTAACTAACTAACTAACTAACTAACTAACTAACTAACTAACTAACTAACTAACTAACTAACTAACTAACTAACTAACTAACTAACTAACTAACTAACTAACTAACTAACTAACTAACTAACTAACTAACTAACTAACTAACTAACTAACTAACTAACTAACTAACTAACTAACTAACTAACTAACTAACTAACTAACTAACTAACTAACTAACTAACTAACTAACTAACTAACTAACTAACCAACTAACTAACTAACTAACTAACTAACTAACTTACTTACTTACTTGCTTACTTACTAACTGTATATGATATTTTTTGAAGGAATTATGGAACAAGTGTCAGTAGTCAGATGTTCTTAAAATTAACACTAGCTAGTGCCACTGGTGAAAATAATTTTCTCTCTGATTTGATCAGTTTGCACAGTCTCCTACAACATATAAATCGTGTTTCTTGTAGATATACAATGTGACTGACTGGGTTTCAGCATAGAAATATTCCTAAAAGTGCAGTAGTGCGAGTTGTCATATTTCGTGTAGCACAGAAATGAAAGACAATAGAGAGAAGGGAAGAGATTCGAAAGAACTAAAATAGGCAGAAATGTGAGGGAAAAAGGAATATTAGAGAGAAAAGAAATAAGAAGCTCAGCAAACAGACATTGTTTCGGCGATTTCATCGCTGAAATCAGCTGTACAATCGGATTTATATACATAAATTTACATAGATACAATTATTGCATTTCAATCCCACATAATAATGAAGAAGATGGAAGGTGACAATAATTTTCAGCTTGATATGAAAGTTTGAAGGCGCGAATTTAGATTACATGAGGCTTAGAAACAAAATTACACATTACATTGCTCCTAAGCAGTGGGAAGGAGAAACGTACGCGTATCATCACTCAGATGTGTAAACATCAGTTCACCTGCTCTGGAGGAAATAGGTGCACAAGTCATTCTATACGTGTTCTTTCAAAACGTGTTATACAATAATATCCAGCGTGGCTGCAAAGAAGAGGCACTGGTTCAGTCAAAAGTGCCAAAACTAAACACCTCGTCAACACATGTCACAACACATGTTTCAACTAACTCATCATTCACTGTCATTTACAAAGTAAACAAAAATCTACCAAAGTCACTGTGTTTCCAACTCTTTTCTATTGTAGAAGCTCTTCCCCACCGTCGTATGCGTAGAACGGCCAGAGCGATGTTTTCGAAAGAAACTAGTCCAGACTGTACAGTTACTATGGGTGTAGTTCAGTTTTACTCCTTAGTTTTCTGTTGTTCGTTTTTCATTCACTTCATATTTTTCATCTTCAGTTATAAAAACTTTATTAGACTCTGTTTTCACAATCAGTCAAATCATACCTGCTTATTGTTGAAAATTATTTCCCAGTTAGCACAAGTATTTTCTAATCCTGTTCGGTTTAGTTTATAAGCCCTTTTGTAATCTTTTCTCTCGCTTATAAACTTTCACATTCAGTTAGAGACTATCACTGTTAATCTAATCCGTATTACGAGGAATTGCATAATCCTTGTATGTATGTAAAATTATGCTTATAAATGACTGAGAATTAAATCAGCGAAATTATATTTTCTCTGTGTTTCTTTGTTCTTTTGTATTTAATTACTGAGAAGGCAACAGAGCCAGAACACAATGTTTAGTGACTTCCAACACTGTCGGCTGAAGATATATAGTTCGCTCTAAAAGCCAATATTCTTCTTCAGTGGTTCTGCGGTTGATGTTGACCAATAGATGAACCTACCTCGAAATCGATATTGATATCATCAGTTAATCAGTTTTCTTCATAGACCACCTAACTGAAAACATTTGGCTAGTGGTCATCTGCATGCCAAAATAAACAACAAATTCGACTTGAGTGTTTACGTGCTTCAAGATTAAAGCTAATCTTTTACTCTTGAGGCAAAACACAATGTTCAACACAACAATGGGAAAGGCATAACATTCATCTAGATGAAGTAAGTACTTTCAGATTTAAAGAGAGTGGTATTTAGCTGGTGCATGGTTAGAACACACATAAAGAAACATATACCATCATGTTGGTGATAGTAGTGAACGTATATCCGATTTATGTCCACCCAGAGTTGAGGGGTAGAGAATCAGGATAGTGCAAATTTTTAAAACACATGTTTAACACATACCCTGCCTGCGATAACTGTCAGGTCGAATACACAGGTCAATGTAGTAGAACGAGGTCAGTCAGTCAGAGTAGCTGAACATAAAAACTTAGCAGAACCTGGATTGGTTGATCCGAATAAGATAAGAAATCTAGAGAACAGTTCAGCTATAGCACGCCACATGCAGTAACACGCAACCATACAATAGGATGGGGTAGGATGACAGTTTTAAAATCTAATGTCACAGGGTATAGGGGGAGATTGATAACAGAAACTTTGTTTATCGAATCAACTGCAATAAGTGTAATAGAAATGATTTAGCAACTTTCCCAGACATCTGGAAAGTTCTACTACTCCTACGATGATGAACACGAAGAAATATAGAAAACTGTAAAATGGATGTTTCGAAGTTGTTTAGTTAAAATTGATATGATTATGAACAATGAATTGTGTTCGAAACACCATCCAGTAAATAACACTGTTTCACTGTGATACATCTAATAAACAAACTAATATGGAATCACTTACTACCACAGTGCCCAAGTTTTACACATATATTTACATTGCGTAAAGTGTAAAGTTTACATCCTAAACATTGCTAATTGTATTTTTACAACCACACAAAGAATATTCGAGCAATTTTCAGCCATAAAAATTAAGCATCATTATTTATTCAATAAAACGTGTGCTTCTCTAAATCAGAATGTTGCTTTCATGTGAATCCCACTGAAATATATATTCAGGCAATTGTCAAAATCGAAGTCAAGTTCACAAAAACCACAGCATATTAGAAACTGTTTTGACTAGTTCGATGTATAAAACAAAACAACTGATAGTTTACTACACATAAAGTATGTTATAAACGACATAAAAAGTAATAATAATAATAAAGCTTCATTTCAGACAGCATGTGAACACAGAGTACAGAGAACTACGTGTGTATTTGTTTCCAAAATATTCCCTCTTCATAAAGGATTTACGTGTGAAGTAATAATCCGAAGTATATCATATGATGCATAGTGTTATTGTATAATGAAAAGAGAATCAATCCTATAAGTTTTCTCGACATTTCTATTAAAAGTCGCACAGTATTTTGTTGCAAGCTAATTTAATTTGCGCGCGAATTCATGTAGTAATCATTTCATATAATTGGAGGATTTAAACAATAAGAAATGCAGAAAAGTTTGAGCATTTTGATGGATAGGAATTCCGGTAGCCCAGTGATTTAAGCAGGCCGATGTCATAAACATTGTATACTAACTTAAAATGCCAACCGTAAGAAATCACAATTGACACATTTAACAAACTAAGTGGAGTTTTAAAATGTCAACGTTTTACAGGTTTAATCTGATTTAAAAACACAGGCCGGTCAATAAATGCCTACCTACAATATATATCCCTTGACATTATAAAATTTTCTTTCTTACTACTTTGTTTCCAGACTGTTTGGTTAAACTCTCATATACATGCAAATGAAAGGTTTTGAGATACTATGAAAAAAGCTAAGTTGAGACAAACTATGGCGATCGAAAAGGTTTCCAATGAAATTACTTCCGCTTCTCAGACATTACAGTCCAATGCAAGACGTTCTCACGGGATTTAAAAAGGGAAGGCAGATTACCAGTATGAGCTTATTATTCAGAGATTTGACCGACAGAATTCATTCTGGGCTGAACAAAGGACTAGACAAATGATACTGTTTACTTATTAAGTAGTGTTGAACCAAACTATTCAGTAGAGTCCTACTAGGGATAAGTCGCAAGCCCGAAGAGTTTGGTGGTAACGTCTCTGACTACAGTATTGTATGATACTGTTCCGAGTTCCGGAAAGGAATATAGGTCCCCTCAAGACTGCAGATATGCCCTTCTGATGGGTAAGTTTCTACAAGCACGAGATCTATGTTAAGTACAGCTTCCCGCCTACTGCCTCCGACTGCCTAATAACTGAAATTCAGAGGTTATTGTGATGCCCAGCCACCTACCATGGTGGCCTTATTTCAAAGTTGACTGACAGAAAATCCAGTCTGCACCAACGCCAAGGGCTAGGTGCATGACAGTACTTACTCACTACTTGGTGTTCAGTCTTTTTTTTGGTTGCAATCTTTTTAGCTACACTCAATAAATTAGAAAAGCGAACCTTTCAGTCACATTCCTGAATCCTACTTATTAACTCATCACAAATATTTTGTATCTGTGAATTTTATCAATCACAAATTAAGTATAGAATTCCACTCCACGAAATGAATATTTAATGTAGAATTAAATTCCGGAGTATTTCACTGATATTCACTATCACACCCTCTAGTTGGGGTAAATATGCGTACATTTACTGGGCGCTGAGATGTAAGCAGAGATGAAACATATTCTTAACACGATGTCTTTTGTACTCAAAAATTTAACTTGTCTGTAAAATGTATATTCCCCCTTAAACTGCATATCAGTATTATTATTGGCATAGGTTCTGAGTGGAAGACGATCTCCTCCATGCCACCTTCGTACCTGAAACCAACTCGGCGTTCCCTATTCAGGTTCCACTCGAGGGCTGGCCTGGCGCGTTATGGCACTTTACGGTCTCCTCAGTGTTTGTTCGGTTCAATTTGGCATACTTGTCGAGCAATAGGATTTTGATTGGTCTGTTCTCACAGTTTCTTGTCTGCAAAGAACCGTTTGCAGAGTGGAAGGTGAAAACTGTTACGTGTTTCACAGAAGGCTAATAATAACACTTACCCTATATATTCTAATTATCGATATGAATTTTTTTGAATAACCATCACGAAGTGAATCTCGTATTATACAAATAAATTCTGAGAATAAATTATACAGGAATCTATGATTCAATTAACTGGACCTAAACAAGGGTGGAATGAGCATATTTACGGCACTTCGAAGTAAAATTTCACCAGTGTAACACAACCTTTAAAGGTAAATAATGACAGCATATTGGGTGACTGAGAAAGCACTTGTATGATGAAATTTTGACGAAATTATTATTCGTTAGAGAACCATTGAAAACCAACAGGGAGTACTGGACAGCTGCTGTTTCATCCCAGTTTCGGGAATCATCGGCAGTACGCACCCACCAACATGGTTTGAACCCAGGACCTTCCGGTTACACAAGGCAAGCTCGTATACCATTCAGCCACTGGGACCTGATTCAATGGCTCATGAATTCTAACTTCTACCAATTCGTGATTTAGCGCAACCCCAACCATTGTCGTTGGTGGGACATCCATCAACACACGTGACATCTAATTGGACCTCACTGGTCACGACTTCTCACTAGAATTCATAAGCCATTGAATCGGGTCCCAGTGGCTGAATGGTATACGAGCTTGCCTTGTAACCGGAAGGTCCTGGGTTTAAATTCCAGTGGGTGCGTACCGCCGATGATTCCTGAAACTAGGATGAAACAGCAGCTGTCCAGTACTCCCTGTTGGTTTTCAATGGTTCTCTAACTGATATCAATCAGTGATCAACTCGTAAAACATAACTAACCCTTACAAACCAAACTATAGGAAATTATTATTCACCTACTAATGAAATATATAAGTTCTCAACTTAGCAGCTTATCTAATTAGCTAAATAAAGGTCGTATTCATTTAATAAAAATGCAGTTCATCGAAAATAGTTATGATGAAAGTCAAATGAATGTGACCTTTATGGCAAGCTGATGACAGCTCAATTCCCAATGAAATAAAATAAACTAGACTGATACGAATCCATTTCTTTTGGTTTCTTGTAGTCCCTATTTCATAAATCAGATCACGTATATATGTTAGAAGACTGTAATCTAATATCTCTTTATCAGAATAATTATTTGGAAAGCCTCTCCTAAATAATATATTTATGATACTGATATGAAGATAATAGATGGTTGGAAGCAATGGGCAGGAAGCCTTCACTGACCTAGGTCTCGTGCTTGTAGGCACTCACCAGTTAGCAAGGCGTATCTGCAACCTTGAAGGAACTCATGTCCCTTCTGAGACTAGAACCCGCGTCACCCAGTGCTGCAGTCAGAGATGGGTTGACGATTGACCTCCTGTAGGAATGTAGCGAATACTTTAACTGGACACTAGTAACTAGTGCCTTCAACCAACTAATATCATCAAATCAATGTGCACCGTGATGGCGAGCCACCTAGAATGGTGGCCACATTGCAAACCTGACTGACTGATAGAATTCAGTCTGCATCAAAGAAAGGACTAGACACATCACACTAGTTACTAGTATCCAATAAAAGTATGATAATAATACTTGTCTAGACATTCTTAACTAGCTTTGTAATTATTGTTCCATTTTACCCCAGACTGTATATGATTGTTCTGACATTCACATATCACATGCTGTCTTCATTTTCATTATTTGTTTTTCTTCCTGTTTAATCTTTAATTTTAATGCTTCTTTTTCTGGTCGTGTGATACACTGATAATGTGTTGTCATGTGTTGTGATTTTGTTTGAATGAATCAAGGTGATTCTGACCTTGGACCATCTGCTAATATTGTTGATTTGTGAGTATTAATGACTGAGTTTCGATCTCACTTAGTTGGGAATATCCTTATTGACTCATAGGTTTGATTTTCGTTAAATAAACCTATTGTGTAGTACTTGTTTTGTACTCAAAAACTTTTTTTATTCCTTTATATCTCCAGTGGAACGTAAGGCTTCAAGCTAGAGACTTCAAGTTTAGTACAGTGGCATTTAGTTTTACGGGATGGGTTTGCTAGCCTCATGCCCAACCTTTCCTCTTTACTAGTCTTATTAGTGGCTTAGCGAGGTTCACGAGTGCGTCGACTGGGGATTGAACCCCCAACCACATGCATGGTCTGCAAGCATTCTACCTCTGTGCCACCCACTCCTGAAACTATTGAACGTGTATAGCTGCTTAACGGCATTGTTGAGGTAATTTCGCGTTCTGATATATCATGAGTGTTGGATGGTACCTGAGATATTATTATAAATAACTGTCTTTTTGCTATCATTGGGGTATTTTGTGACTGTGAGCAACTCAAGAAAGTTTTAGTCAGCTGTACAGTAGAACAAAGAGCTCAGTTCCCTGCGTTCAGGCCACAACACGTTAGTCTTGGTCGTTACAGTCTCAGACCGAATTGATCTTAGCCAATAAGGTTGATGAATATTTTCGACATACCCCAAATATTCATCAACCTTATTCAACAGCTGTACAACGACGGCACATGTCAAGTGATCCAAAACAGAAACCCCAGCGAGGCGTTTGGAGTAAACATAGGAGTCAGACAAGGGTGCTTATTATCACCAATGATATTCCTAATTGTGGTGGACTGGATTATGCGTCAGACAGTGAGAAACGAGAAGACAGGCATATCCTGGACCGACATGAAGAATCTAGAAGACCTGGATTTCGCGCGTGGATGATTTATTTTTGATGTCACAAAAAATCGAAGACTTACAAGCGAAAACCGACGAAATGGTCGAAGAAGCAGCCAGTGAAGACAGGACTCCAGGTGAACATAGACAAGACGGAGATTATGAAAATAACCAACCAACAACAACAACAGCAGCAGCAACATCCAGTGCCAATCACCATCAACGGGAGGGATTTGAAAGAGGTTACTTCATTCACTTATCTAGAAGGCATTGTCTCAACTACAGGAGGAACGGACGAGGATGTCAAATCGAGAATCGGGAAGGCGAGAAACACATTCATCAACCTGAAACCAATCTGGAAATCTTCGTCACTGAGCATCAACAACAAAATTCGGATTTTCAATACAAACGTGAAGTCAGTTCTTCTATACGGATCAGAAACTTGGTGGGTTACAAAGAATATTTCCAACAGCCTGTTGCAGACCTCTATCAGCAACTGTCTTCGTTCTATACTCAAGATCAGATGGCCGGAAAGAATCACCAACAAGAAACTATGGGAACAAACAAAACAAGAACCAATCGCCCAACAAATATGCAGGAGAAAGTGGAGATGGATTGGACACTCGCTGAGGAGGCCGCTGGGTGACATCGCGCGTCAGGCCATCGCTCGAGTGGAACCCGAAAGAGAAGAGGCGAGTGGGAAGTCAAAGGGTGACATGGAGGAGATCGTGTGAAGAGGAGTTGAAACAGTATGGACTAACATGGATGCAGGTGAAAAGTACAGCAGAAGACAGAAGCAAGTGGAGACGTGCAGTTGTGAAACCCTATGTTCCACTAGGAACCCAGGGGAACAATAATAAAACAATAATTACGTCGCTATATCAAAAATTCTAATACACACGTCTCACATGGAATTAGAAGCTGGTACGAATACTTTTATACAGTCCTCATCAGTTAGTGCTGATAATACTTCAAAAAGAATCAATGACACAGAAACCATTCATTTGAAAATTCATACCTCACTTCGTTAAATCACTTCACATGCCTAATCTGATTAAGGTGATTTGGAAAAAAAAGTATTTGCGGAGGAAAATCAACTTGACCGTAATAATTATTTCACTTCACTGAACACTCGTGGACTACCTAACACAAATTTCAACTTAAATGAGAGAATTAAAAAAGGGAAAACTTTTTATTTTTCCACTTCTCTTGTGTACATACATCTTTTACCAGTCGAAATGGTAAAATGGTGAGTTTCAGTGTGATAAATTATTATTATGGTTGATGTTTCAGCCACTGATTGCGTCACCGTAACCAGAATTTAACGTTTAACTGCACCTATGACAAACTATTGAATTGATTGGAGCGTTTTTTAAAATTTCTGTTTGCCAATCAGGTTAAATTTTTGACCGATATGAACAGCCTAGAAGATCTCTACTTTGTGGATTATTTATGTCTAATGTCTCATAAACCTGACAAATTATGGGCAAAACAGCCAAACCCGCAGAAGAAGTAGCTAGTAACGAAAGGACTTCAAATTAGTATACAGAAGACAAAGGTGCTGAGGATAACCAACCAACAACAGCAACAAGCACCAATCACTTTTAATAGAAGAAATTCAAATGAGGTCACTTTCTTCACATATCTAGGCAGAATCGTTTCAGATAAGGAAAATCGGCAAGGATGAGGATATCAAAACCAGTCAGGATCGGAAACGTGACAGAAACCTTCATCACTCTAAAGTCGGTTTGGAAACCTGATGCCCCAAACATAAAAGATGAAGATTCGAACTTTCAACAGTTCTATCAAGTAAGGTCACATGTATTTATTGGTCAGAGGCTTGGTGACAGCATCCATGAAAGTATTTCCAACAGCTTGCTGAAGATTTCCATGAAAAATTGCTTTCTCTGCCTAAGTGCTGAGTATCCTTGACGCGAAAGAACTACAACCAACCAAGAACCCTGACACTCAAAAAATATTTAGAGGAAAATGAAAACGGATAGGACACAAACTGAGGAGACCGTCAAGTGACTTCACGAGTTATCACAAGGAACGAATACGATGGGTTGGTTATTGGTGAGAGTGACATAAAGAAGATGAAAGCTCATAGGTTACCGTGGGGTTAGTTGAAGAGGACTGAGGAGAAGATGTTCTGCCTGAGGCCTATTTTTCACTCGGGAAGCAACGGAATAATAATTTAATAATGATTCAAGGTGTTAATATTTCACCCTGTTATGCACTTGAATGCTGACTTTGTATCTTCCTCTTTTTTGTACAATACTCATGAAAAGTAGGATAATTTTTGAAGTGCTGCATCCTGGACTTTTACCTAGTAGGTGGTAACGAACGTATGCACTTTTAGATTCAAGGATCACAAGTCAAATTTGAAAGCAGCAGATTTTCAGGCCTTCAGATCAGGCTAATATGAGACTGTCGTAAGTGGTTCTGACAATAATGAAAAGAGGTAGGTTTTTCCTCTTCTGTTATTCATACATTCTCCTAATTCGTATTCGTTTACAGTTAGAATACACATTTTCATCTGGTTTAGATCAACGTTAGAAAGGGAATTATGCAAATATATGCTGACATCAGAAAAGCTTAGTGTGTTCTTAGTAAATCTGCAAATTTATTTTGGCAAAGTAATTTTTAGACAAAAATTCAGGATGTTAGCCATTTACAACAACAAAACAACAACAGCAAACTTACTGGGATTTTACGAAACAATGATATTAAACAGTTTTTTAAAAAAAGGATTTTTTAAAGCCGACATTGTTAACTTTAATGTTCTCAGAAAGAAAAAAAGACAAAAGTTTTTTTCAAGATGAGAATTCAATATTCAGTCTCTTATAACCCCACCCAGACTCACAGAAAACAAAACGACGTAATGTAGTATTTTAAAAACTGAAAATAGAATTTATTGATGACGCAAGAAAAATGAAGAGCTTCCAGTCGCATATTTTGCAGCTTCTGTAATGCGGAATTACACATTAAGGAGGCTTTTTCAATGATTCATTAAGTCTCAGTCAGACTGTTTCAAATGAAATAGCTTCCTGTCGGACATCAGTCAGTGATGTAAACTAAATGGCCTCATGCTGAATCCCTCAAAATGCCAGACTATTGACTTCTCCCTTAGGCATAAACGAGATCTACAAACACTAGTAAGTACTCATGAAGACTGTTGCATTGAGGGTACTAAAATCGAAACTAAATCTAATGCAAAATACATATGGTCTAGTTTTATCTTCCGACCTTACTTGGACATCTCATATCCTAATGATTTCTAAGAAAGTGTTCCGTCTAACCTACTACATTAAGAAACTTAGACTATCTGGAGTCACCCAACCTCTACTTTCACAATTTGTCAACTCTTGTATCTTACCTATTCTACTTTACTGCTCCCAATAAGTCTTTCCTGGACTACTGAAAAAAGGACTATACCATCCTGAGAAGGAAGTTGAAGGTGGTTAGTAGGACTAGTGGTGTAAAACTCAGTCAGCTCGTCACTACATTAGTTGAAAGGCATCTGAATACATGCGAAAAATGGTCTAAAATCATACTCTCCGACCCCCAACATCCCCTCTATTCCCAACTCTCGCCTTGTATCTTATCAGGTAGAACCAGAAATCAATATAAAATAATTTATGCTCGTACAACCAAGTACAGGAACTCAACGATACCATACTTGGCCCGTGTTCTAAGTGACAGAGACAATGTTAAGCGCGAAACCTATGACTTGCTTTGTTGTTAATAACGTAATTTCAGGCTCTTTTATTTCTCTCTTATTTTGTATTCTATAGTGAACTTCTTCTTAAACATACTCAGCTACCTAAATTATTAATATTGGCTTACTTTTTTGTACTTTATTCTATTCCTTCTTTTGTGTATTTGCTGGTTCCGACTCTATTAGCACTATGAGTATTACAAAATTTTCCTGTCATTAACCATCATGTAATTATTTAGTTTTTGTGGTTGTTTTTTTATTTTTTATTTTTTTTCGGCAATATTAACTGACAATCCTGGTTGTGAAAACCATTATCACCACCTTAATATTTTGTATTATGCAGGATTACTCACACTACCACTACAAACACCGCATTAGAGCTAACAATAAAAAAACCCGAAATGTTATTTTATGATTGTTTAGTGTTGTTCAATCAAATTAACTGATCATCTTGGCGATAAACATTCTTAAATATCAATTCATAACTTCTTGTATGACTATAGCTTCACTGTCAACATGCATAATCATATCATAGCTTCCACTACCCAATACTGAAATATTATTTTATGCTGTTTATTTTGCTTTCTACCTCTTGGTATTTTTTCGCATTTAAAAAAATTATTTTGTGTTTTTTGAGTTTTTTTTGCTGTTGTTGTCTTTATTTTTTGAAATACTCCTTTTAAACGCTGGATAAAATTAGAGGCAAATATTGTGGATATGTGCTGAAAATTCCATACTGTACCACTAGTACTGTTTCTGGAATAAAGCAAATTATTATTATTATTATGCAGGTTATTTTCAAGAGTTGGTTTGTAAGCATTAGATTTGTTGTTACAAGTTTGACCACGGATTGATATCAGTTAGAGAACCATTGAAAACCAACAGAGGGTACTGGACAGCTGCTGTTTCATCCTAGTTTGGGAATCACCGGCAGTACGCATCCACCAACAGGGTTCGAACACAGGACTTCCCGGTTACACAAGGCAAGCTCGTATACCTTTCAGCCACTGGGACCCGATTCAGTGGTTTTCAATGCTTCTCCAACTGATATCATTCCATAGTCAAACTCGAAAAAAACAAATCTAATCCTTACAAACCAACTTTAGAAAATTAATCTGATGCTCGCTAGCCAATTGCTACATGACAGAGTTTCCTGGAGTTCTAGTGAGAAGTCGTGACCAGTTAGGTTCAACCAGTCAAGTGCGAGGATGGATTTCCCATCAACGATATTGGTTGGTGGTCACGCTGAATCACGAATTGCTAGAAGTTAGAATTCATGGACCGGCCACTGAATTGGGTCCCAGTAGCTGAATAGTATATGAGCTTGCCTTCTTTAACCGGAAGGTCCTGGGTTCGAACCCTGTTGGCGGGTGCATACTGCCGGTGATTCCCAAACTAGGATGAAACAGCCGTTCAGTACTCCTTGTTGGTTTTCAATGGTTCTCTAACTGATATCAATCCGTGGTCAAAATCGTAATTCAAGTTATTATCAGGCTGAGAAAAAATTTTTATTCTAGTTTTTGATTCATTAAAATATGACTCGTCGGTGCTATCCAGGTGAAAAGTTACAGGTAAATTATTATCACACCCAGTGTTAAATATGTAATTGGTAAGAATGAGTCACGTGGTTAAAACAGGAGATCTGGAAGATTATGGAACAGCTTTGAGTCTTCCTACTTACTGTAGGAAAACAAGTACTCGGTATTGAATTAAGAGCTGATATTACAAATGGGATAAGGAGTTTTCGTCAGCTGCATGCTGTTTATATAACCCATAAACTTATCAAATCGTGCAGTGTTATTATATCTCTACAATATATCAATTTGTTCACTTGAAGACTTAGAATTACCTTGTACTAAATACATTAAATCAAAAGAATGGTTGCTGAACAAAGAATATTCTTTTTACGATAACTTCATCATCATCACGTTCTACAGTTACAGATGCATGATAGTGAATGAATTAGCGTTATTAACAACATTAATGTTGTTTAAATAACATCGAATCAATAATATCAATCCTATTTTGGCAGATTTCTTTTTAAGTAAACTAGAAAATGGAGCTCTGAACAACCTTATAAGGAATTTTCTCATTTTATTGTCGGTATATGGATGACAACTTTATTCTTTGTGATAATGATTTGCATAGGAACACATTAATTCTCGAATTCAATGAAGTACAATCTGCTTTGAAATTTACAGGCGAAGAGGAATCTCCAAACAGAATTGCCTTCCTAGATGTCCCCCTTATAAGAAGAGTAGATGGTAGCATAAAGAGAAATTTGATTAGTAAAAGTACATGGACAGGACATTATACACATTTTCACAGCCTCGTTCCTCTGCAGTATAAAGAAAATTAAGTAAAGACCCTCAGCCCAAGGGTTAAAGCCATTTACTCAGAAGAGGTAATTCAAGATGGACTAAGGATTGTATATGATACCTTGATTGAAAATAGCTATCCCGACAAATTTATCAAGAGACGCATGACAAAGAAGATGGTGATTCCTCGATAAAAAGATGAAGTACCTAGACTAGCCACTTCCAGTTGTATCTACCAATTCAGCTGTGCTTGTGGAGCAAGTTATATTGGCCGTTGCTCCAGGAAATTGATTTTCCGTGCTCGAGAACATCCAGCAGCATGGCTACATAAAGATGTAGTAAAAACCGTCAACAGTTTGATATTGGACCATCTGGTGCAAACCGGCCACAAAGCCAGCATTGAAGAATCCTTCTCTATCATCTATCGGATACCAAATAAAATGCCAAATACATCGAGGTACCACATGCTCCAGACAGCAGAGACTATCACTATTCGCCTTAAACAACCAGTGCTTTTTGTGCAAAAGAAGCAAGTCCAGCCTTGGACGACCTTCAGTGGAGACTATATATTCATGTATTTGTATTATTATCTTTCCTAATTCTTTTGATATTTTGTGTGTATTGTTACGTTGATGCTACTATGAATTACAGAATCATAGTTATTATTTTTATTATTGATTCGATGTTATTTAAACAACTTTATTGTTTTTAATAGCACTAATTCATTCACTATTATGTTTATATTACTGTGTGAAGAGCAGGTTATCGAAAAGAATATATTTTTTGTTCAGTAACCATTCTTTTGAAAAATAATTATAATGGGCACATTTAATCAACTTACTGAGAATTCGTAGATTTCAGCTTACTATTTAATTTTAATAAAACTGTCACCAGTGAATAGCTTAGTCTTGGTAAGAAGCCATTTCATTTTCAAGTATTGGTTTGTAGGGATTTTGTTGATTGATTACAGGATTTCATCATGAGCTGGTAGTGGTTAGAGAACCGTTGGAAAACTTGGAAAATGCTCACTGGTGACTGGTTCTATTTAAGGTAGGTAGTTATCTGTGGTTCCAGTGGGAAGTCGTGACCAGCAGGGTGCACCAGGTCGGGTATGAGGACAAATACTCGCCAAAGACATTGGCTAGCGGTTGCGCTATATCTTGATTTGGCAGAAGTTAGAATTCATGGGCCACTGGATCAGGTCCCAGTGGCTCAATGGTATACGAGCTCGCTTTGTAACCAGAAGGTCCTGGGTTTGAACCCCGGTGGGTGCGTACTGATGAAGCTGTCCAGTACTCCCAGGTGGTTTTCCAATGGTTCTCTAACCGATTTCAGCTCATGATGAAATCCTTTAACCAATTTCATTTTATAAGGCTGATTAATAAACAAAGAATATTCTTTTCAATAAATTCTTCATCGTGTTATAAATTAATTTGACCATAATAATTAAACAAAATGTTGTTTAAACTTCCAACAGTTCTATATTCCATCACCTAGTTCAAACAGGCCAAAAAGTTAGCCAGCATTGAACAGCCTTTCTCTATTATCTATGTTGTATTGAACAAATTACCAAACGCCTCTAGATACTGAATACCCCAAACAGTAGAGACCATTGCAACTCACTGAGATCGACAAGAGATCTGAGTGCAAAGGAAACAGGCACAACCAACCACTAATGTTATTCTCGCCTGCTGTCGAGCCTATAAATTCATAAAATCTATGATGATTCCCTTAATTTATCTGATATTCGGTCAGTTTAGTGTTATGTGATGAATAGTGTCAGTCTCTTAGTGATGCTTTTCAAATGTAATCACCTGTTGATACTATTGATTTAATGTAACTTAAAACACCATTAATAACAATAATCCTTTCATTATTACTGTCATATAACTGGAGAAGCTGACGACGAATTTATTGAGAAGAACATTCTTTGTTGACTAATTAGTCTTTTAAATTTTCAAGTATTGGTTTTGTAGGCATTTAGTTTGATTGGATGGAGGATTTCATCATGAGCTGATATCAGTTAGAGAACCATTGGAAAACCTGGGACTACTGGACGGCTGTTTCATCCTAGTCTGGGACTCTTCGTTATTTCGTAACTACCGAGGTTCAAACCCACGACCTTCTGGTTACAATGCCAGCTCTTAGACCATTGAGCCATTGGGACTCGATCCAACGGCCAGCCCATGAATTCTAACTTCTGCTAATTCACCACATAGCTCGACCGTTTCGCAATGTTCTCTTTCGATGAGTTACTGCCTCATCTTCAACCTGCTGTGCCCTACTGGTCACAGCTTCACACTAGAAACCCAGGTCACTGCCTGAATAGGGCCAGTCGCTAGTGAGCATCAGATTAATTTTCAAATAATAATTTTGTAGGTTCGAACCGCGGGGTGGGTCACGAACTAGGATGAAACAGCTGCCCAGTGCTCCTAGGTTTTCCAGTGGTTCTCTAACTGATGTCAGCTCATGAAAAAATTCTCCATGCAATCAGATCGATCTTTGATTTCTGCTGTAAAGTTAACCTGAACTTCTTTGAGGTATTCAAAGCCACAAAATGCCCTGATATCTGCAAAAAGACAGTCATTTGCAATAAAATCTGTTGTATTAACAATAATATCATATCAAAAGGCGAGATAACCTACACAGTGCCGTTGGACTGCGACAAGTCCAGTAATCTCTTGAGTATAAAACAAGAGCACTGTAGAACAAAATTAGTTAACCGAAATTCAACTATAAGCAGTGCCTCCTAATCAAGTAGAATATTCCCAACAAGGATGGGATCTAAAACTCTGTCAACAAGAATTACAAACGCCAAAGAATTCCCAAAAACAGTCCAAGGTGAGAGTCATCTTGGTTCACTCAAATGAAATGACATCGCAGAACAACACATTATCAGTGTTATCACACAAAACACAAAGAGAATCATTAAAATTAGACACTGAACAGGAACAAAGACAAGTACTAAGGATGAAGTCAGCATGTGATATGCAAATGTCAGAATAATGCTATACAGACTAGGAGAAAAGAGGAAGATATGTCTAAAGTTGGCTGAAACATCCATATAAGTAACGGTATTCTAATTGGATCATTGAGGAGGGATTCTCTAACACAGTTCTTCCGTTACAAAGGAATCATCACACACATTACTATAAAAGACTAAAATTTGCTCAAAATCGTTTGTGCTTTCAACTTAATGAAAGTGATTTGTGCGCCTAAATAGACGTTATATTTTAGTACGAATTAACTATTTGTACAGTGTTGTGAGCCACTTTCAACCACTAAACATATTTTTTCTAATCCAACTAATGGGTTGGACGGATGTGATATTTATGCCTCAAAATATGTCTGCTCAAAAATAAACTTTACTTCAGTGTTCCCTGTAAGATATGCAAGAAATAAAACAAAAATGAATTGTATGCCTTTAAAGTCTGTCAGTCTTGTAATTTACGTCATGTAACTGACTCAAGAAATAGGAAAAATACACTTTAATAGTAATTATGCGTTATTGAGAAGTACATAAAGTGTACTTACTTCTTTAAACTCAGATGTCAGTCAAAATTCACAAAATGGTTACATTTCAGTGAATATCTACCTATGCAATTGATGGAAAGAATAAGTTTATATTCTTACAAAAGTTTTTTTTTTTTACTAAAAGTTATTTGTCATTTAGGTGTTTTGTCTGGTTGGTTACAAAAATTATTTTAGCTTTTTACCATAGTGAATTAAATATTAATTGTACCTATGCTAACATGAGTAATATAAGTCTCTACTGAACGACTACTGAAGATGTGAAGTTACTGAAAAGGTATCTCCATTGAACATTTTGTTTTCTCTCAGATCTCATAATCTATGCAATTCTGGTAGATGATGACGAAGAGTGAAATCTGCCAGGATGCGCATTTCGTTCTATTTTTGTGTCACGAGTGGTTCTGTTCCAGCTGAAACTCGAACTCAATATCAATCGTTTCAAACACCAAACCGGTATCCACTAGACCACTTGCGCCACAAAATCCACTTCTTGTGCAAAGGACATCACTTACTGTTTATTTTTTATTCCTGATGCATGAGAGGTGGCTCTCTTAGCTCAAGTGGTCTAGTGGATAACACCTTTAAATTTTAATCGATATGTACTAAGTTCAAGTCTCTGTAAGAAACACCGTCACTCACTGGGAATGTAGGTACGTCCATATGATGAATCTTAAAAAAGGAAGAAATGCACAACCTGGTAGATTTCACTAATAGTCACCATCCAACAAAATTACTTCAAGCTAATCCCTGGGCATCGTTGAAACGTCCGTACTGGAAACCGACACATCAACAGAGGCAGGACATTTCGGTTCAATCAGTCATTGCGAAAATAAAAATGGGATCGAAAAAGAAACAAAATGGTATCGCATAATTTAACTCCATATAAATAAAAATTCTTAAACGTGTACCCTTTTTAAATAATCTAATTAACCTTAGTAAAGTTAAAATGTGCGTGGATGGCACAGTGGTTAGGACGCTCGGCGACCATGCATATGGCCCGGGGTTCGATCCCCGGCCGACGCACTCCTTTACCTAACTAAGCCAGTAATAAGACTGGTAAAGAAGGAAGGTATGGCATGAGGCTAGCAACCCCATCCTGTAAAAATAAATACTGCTACAGAAACCTCAAGCCTCTAGCTTGAAACCTTATGTTCCACTGGGAAAGTGAAGGAATAAAAAAGGTAAAATATTTACCATCATACGAAATTCAATCATTTTGTTATCTGTTTGACACGAAAGTGCATCTAATACATGTTATGATAAATACACGAAAGAGTCGACCACTGAATGTAATTTTATAATCGATGGTAGAAGATGTAGTGGATATGGGACAAACATTTCTGCGGAGTTATATGGATCCGTCTGGTACGGGCGACCCTCAACAGTTGTGTACAACCCACAACATTTGATTAAACGTGTTGTAATATGTTATTTAAAAACATAATTTATTTGTCGACCTAAATCATTCTGACAGTGGGGAGTATTATAACAAAAGGTATAGTGAGGAAAAATATATATATATATAGTGGTAGACTGGACAGGGAACAGCAAGGAAACAAGCATAAAATGGACCCACACAAAACATCTAGAGGATCTGGACTTCGTCGATGATATATGTCTGATTTCCCACAAAATGGAAGATATGCAAGTGAAAAGCAAGAATTTGGCTGGAGAAGCATCCAGAGAAGATAAAACTTCCTTCAGGTGAACATATAGAAAACAGAGGTGATGAAGATTCCTGGTCAACAGCAACAGCCACAGCAACAACAGCAGACAACAATCAGCGTAAATGGGAGAAATCTGATAGAAGCAACCTTCAGTACTCACCTACCGGGGAAACACCGTTGCAAATACAGGTGGACGGAACTGATGAGGATATCTTGAAGGCGAGGATCAGGAAAGCAAGGCAAGCTTTCACTACTCTGAAGTCTGTGTGGATATCAACAGCACTCAGCATGAAAAATAAGAGGCGGATTTTCAACTCCTGTGAAGTCAGTGCTACTATACGGATCAGAGACATGACGTCACGCCATGTCACGAAGGACACTTCGAACAAACTACAGACCTGCATCAACAGTTGTCTTCGCTCAGTATTCAAGATCAGATGGCCGGCCAGAAAAGATGAGCAACAGGAAGAGATCTCTGGGAGCGAAGCAACCAGGAACAGACTGTGCAACAAATATGCAGGAACAAGTGGAGGTGAGTTGGCCATGTGTGTGATGTCACTTGATGGTTTTTTCAGAGTGTGGCGAATCCACCTCCATTTTTTCTTGCATATTTGTTTCGCAATTGGTTTCTGCTGGGTTGTTTTGCTCCCAGAGATCTCTTCCTGTTGCTCATCTTTTCTGGCCGGCCATCTGATCTTGAATACTGAGCGAAGACAACTGTTGATGCAGGTCTGTAGTTTGTTCGAAGTGTCCTTCGTGACATGGCGTGACGTCATGTCTCTGATCCGTATAGTAGCACTGACTTCACAGGAGTTGAAAATCCGCCTCTTATTTTTCATGCTGAGTGCTGTTGATATCCACACAGACTTTAACAAAATAACTCACTTCATATAGTTTATTTTACTGTTGAAGGATTTGCTTGTATTATTTGATTTGCTATCTCTGAAACTTTTCTATATCATAATGGCTATTTCTCAGTAAAGTTGAACTTTTTATCCCAATTTTATATTCAAATTACTCCCCTCTGTTTTTCATTTTCATCGTTCCAGCCTAACGTAACCGCTAGTTCTAAAGATAACTAGCTCATTAAATAAGGTCGTCTCATTCTAACAAAACCTTTGAAAATTCTTTAACTATTTACAAGTAATTAAATATATTTAAGGTAGTTCTCTGTTTAATTCATAAATAAAATTATGAGGAAAACAAGCAAACACTAGAAAAAACGAATTCTACTTGACGTAGATTTCATAATAATGCAGGGAATATGAAAGATGATTAGTTTAACAAAATGTAAACAATTATTATTTATGTTTAGAACAACACATTTAAGCAAACAATATTGTTTTCAATATGACCTTGTCAGGCCTAACTCTTATATACATAACTTTACAAATAAATATTCATATATAAACCAATTGCGGTGTTTTGCCAATAGGATAATAAGATTATGTATATAAATTGTGTAATTAATCATAATAATAGTAATGATAATAATAATAATGGTTTTATCAATAACAAGGATGAAAAAGTAAAGCGATCTGTGATAACAAGATTAACGGAAGACAGCATGATTAAGCAAACAAATGTTCCAGTAGAAGTAGTCGATAAAGGCTAAGAAAAACAAATGAACCGATTAAGTAATGCTAGATTGTAAGGGAAGTAAATGAAATACGTTTTAATGAAGATATGATAAGATTTAAAGATGATAAAAGACGGGTTGGAAATATATGTGAGGAGTGGTGGAGAAGTCATCAATTGGTTATGTATTAATAGGCCAAAGGAGGGATAATGGCTGTGCGAACTTAAATTTGAATGCATAGGCTTAGTTCAGGCTTAATAATGTGCGTCGGTGGCACAGTGGTTAGGACTCTCGCCGACCATGCCCATGGTCCGGGGTTCGATCCTTTGCCGACGCACACCCGATATCTATGGTCGGCCTGCAAAGTTTGTGCTACCGATATCACATGCTGAAAATTCCATACCTATACCAAAAAATACGGTGTGGAATCAAGTTGTAACCAAAAAAAATAGTTCAAATGCCTATCACTTCTGTTGTGAGCAGTAGACGAATACGAAGTCTTTTCGAAAGATTCGATGGGATACGATGAATTTCCTAGAAAGCCTTTGTTTCCTCCCCTGCTTGCTCACTATCAATAAAACATGAAAAAATGGAGCTACGGATTGCTTTTTCTATCCTTTACTTGATTGATGAACAAAGAATATTCTCTTGAATAAATTCTTCACCATGTCATCCTACACATATTTGCATGACTATAACAATTAAAGACATATTCCAACTAATAGCATTAATCTTTTTTAAATTACATTAAGTCAGTAGTATCGACAGTTGATTACATTTCAGAAGAAGCATCAGCAAGAGACAGATAATATGAATCAATATAATACTAAACTGACTGAATATCAGACAAATTAAGGGAAGCAACACGGAATATATGAATTTATATGATCGCCAGCAGATTAGGGTAAGAATAGTGGCTAGCTGAGACTGTTTCACTTGCACACAGAGCTCCAGTTGATTTAGGTGGATTGCAGTTACCTCTTCTGTATTGGTTGTTTGGTATTTGGAGGCCTCCGTTAATTTGTTCGATACCCAATGAAAGATTCAGAAAGACTGCTCAATACAAGCTTTGTGGTCTGTTTGGATGAGGTGGTGCCATATACAGCTGTTGATGGTTTCAACAACACCTTTGTTTAGCCAAACTCTTAGGTGTTCCTGAGCATGAAGAATTAAGTTCCTACAGGAGGGGCGAACATCACTGCCCCCCTCAGGAGCAGTTGAATCGATAAATACAACCGGAGCTCTGTGTGCACAAGGTTCATGTCTAGTCAGCCACTATTGCTACCTTGGCCTTTGGTGTTACTTATCTTAAACTATCCAGTATTCAGGAGGAAGTGATTGGGATGTGAAAACTGGAATCCGAGAGTCTAGATACACTATCATCAATTCGAAATCAGTGTGTAAATCTCCTGGCTGGCCAAGACTATTTCACTTTAACACAGATATCCAGTTGATTGAAGTGAGTATCTGAGTAGGTTTCGTATGCAATCTTAATCCACTTCTCTAAAAATTCTTTTCATAGAGTAACACAATATTTTTCGAACTTTTGTTGGCATTATCGAAAGTGGAACAAACTATTTTTTCTGTCTTATTAGGACGTGTGGAACAACAAATTTCATTTCTAGGCTCTCAATGCTTTCTTAATAAAATATACAGTGAGATTTAATTATGAATTATCCAAAAACATTTATTGGTAATCTTCAATAGTTTACTTATTCGTATGCTTATTTTGTGTTTTCTGTTGGAACGAAATGTTAGGCATCTGTTGATCTGTATGTCGTGGCCCTCATCATCTTGTAGGTGATGCCTGGAAGTTTGAAATGATGAGTGCAGAGAGTTGCAGTCCTAGTGGGAACACCATTAGGCAATGAGAATGAAGCTGCATTCAGCTGACGAATAACAAATAGGAAAAATGGTGTGTCCTAAAATTCAATGCAAGGAGAGCAATGCTTCAGAAGGACATAAAAAGATTTTTTGAATATATCAACTCAAAATTAGTGGCAATTCAATTCATTCATGATTTGGAAAGGGACCTTAGAATATTAGAATGTCTAGCATAAAAAGGGAACCAGATGGGGTGTGAGAGAGTTGTGTTCACAAACAATCCACATATTCAAACCTATATTTGAATTTCCGATCATCCTATCCTATATCAGTAAGAATTAGTTTGATGAAATTTTTAAGTAATAAGGCGCGAAAGCTCATTAGTACCTAGGAAAATCTAAGACAAGAAATGTGGCATATAAGAGAACGTTTGAAACTTAATAATTACCCTGAAAAATTGATCAGGACGTACGTAGAAAAATGTAAAAATAAAATTGATAATAGTAATGGTTCTCTAACTGATATCAGTCGGTGATCAACTCGTAAAACATAACTAATCCTTACAAACCAAACTATAGAAAATAGTAATAGTGGTGATAGTGATAATAATATTAATGCGACATGCATGTCAAACGTCAGTAGTACTTCCATACAAAGAAAAAGCCTCGCAAACCTTACGGAAAACTCTTAACAATGCAGAAACAAAAGTGACTGGCGTTCATACCGCGTACAAACTCAATTAGAAACAAGCATTGTCGGTTGAAGGATCAATCCTATGAAGCAAATTAAACAAAAAATTCAGTTTACATAATGTCCTGCCTGTGATGACTGTCAGGTCAAATACATGGGCCAAAGTAATAGAACGGTATTAGTCAGTCAGACTATTGCAGCATAAAATCCTGGCAAAATCTAGATTAATTGACCCGAATATGATGAGAAATTTGGGGCATAGTTCAGCTACACCACTCACTACATGCAATTACATACAACCAATCAATAGGATGGGATAAGATGACAGTTCTTAAATCTAATATAACAGCAGTGTGGACGGAGAGATTGATAACGGGAGTTTTGTTTATCGAAACAACATTTTTCCAGTCGGACATTTGGAAAATTCGAGGAATAGGACGGAATAGAGAAAACTTTAAGACGAAAGTTTTGAAGTTTTGAAGTTACAACTGATGATATGATTATGAACAATAAATCGTGTTCAGAACTTCGTCATCTAGTGTACATAGTACTGTTTCACTCTGTGTGATACATCTAATAGAAAAATTGATGTGGGACGGAAAACTATCACAGTGCCCAAGTTTTACACATAAACAAAATCAGTAGTTATGTCCCAATTTACAATTTTCTCTTTTAGTCAACAAGGATAAAATGAAACAATCTACCCTAATCGAAGACTTCAACAAATATGGTATCCACACATAAAGCTGTGGAAATCAGTGCAGAAATAAGCAAGTAATTCATTTGTTTATACACTGCAGAGTTTAACATATATTTAGCCCTTATCGAGTTTCACCTTCCGGTCACAGCTTTAGATGATAAAAATAAATTTATCAAAAATATAACATGAAGCTTACTGAAGGGATTTTTAAAGTTAAATCTCTATACTGCACGGAAACTCTCGATCAAAAAAAAAATAACAAAACAAAATCTGATATCTACATATCATAAATCAAATTGTTCGTTGTCAGATTGTATTAAATTTCCCACTGACACAAAACAAATATTCTTTGTTAAAAAAGCACAAGTACACAGCATTAAGAAAAAGTGTATTCTGACTGATTTAATGAAGAAATGTGGAATAATAGACATCTAATAATAATAAGAAGAACATAATCCCTTGGAGATGCCCATAAAACAATCTGAAAGACTGATTAATGAAAAAAGAATATTATTTCTGATAAACTCCCTATCAGGTTCTACATTTATATGACAGTATATATGACATTTATATGACAGGATCATTGTTATTAACAATATTCATGCTGTTTCAAATTATACTAAATCAATATTGATAACTAATTACATTTCAAAAGCATTAGTAGTGGAAAATATGCTCTCAACAGGACGTCTCCACTTTGTTCTATTTTCGTTGATCCTCTTTGGTTGGCTTCATGATTGCCAATAATCATTGATCTCCTCCTTACACGATCTCCTGTATGTCATCCTTGGACATACAACCAACTCACTACCCATTTGGGTTCCACGTGAGCAATGGCATAGAGTAAGATATCATTCGACGGTCCGCTTAGCTTGCATGCAATCCATCTTCATTTTTTTCTAAATATTTGTTGAGCTGTATGTTCTTGATTGATTTATTCCCATAGTTTCTTACTACTAATACCTTCTGGCTGGTCATATGATCTTCAATATAGAGCCATTGAAGACAGCTGTTGATAAAAAGTTTACAGTGACCTGTTGGAAATGCTTTTCGAGATGTAGTGCAGGTTATTAACCCATATATAGAACAACTGACTGACTTAACATCGGTATTAAGAATCTGAATTCCGTTGCTTACACTGATTTCAGATTGATGACAGTGTGTCTAGACACTCGGAGTCCGGTTTTCACATCCACATACTGCCCTTCTGAATACTGGGTAATTTAAGAGAAGTTACACTAAATATATAAGATTTTATAGTACTGACTGAATGCCAGGGTAGCAGTAGTGGTGGCTAGACGTGAACTATGTAAACACAGAGCTCCGGTTGTATTTATCGATTCAACTGCTCCTATACAGCCAGTGATGTTCGCCCTGCCTGTGAGAAATTAATTCTTCATGCTCAGGAACACGTAAGAGTGTGACTAAACAGAGGTGTTGTTGAAACCATCAGCAGCTCTATATCGCACCACCTTATCCAAACAGATTACAGAGCCTGAATTAAGCAGTCTTTCTGTATCGTTCATTGGGTAGCTAACAAATCACCGAAGGCCTTCAAATACCAAACAGCCAGTACAGAAGAGGCAACTGCAATCCGCCTAAATCAACTGGAGCTCTGTGTGCAAGTGAAGTAGTGTCAGTCAAACACTATTAGTACCTCAATCAGCTGTCGATCATATGAATGCATATATTCTGTGTTACTTCTCTTAATTGTCTGATATTCTATCGATTTAGTATAATATTGATGCATATTAGCTGTCTCTAGCTGATGCTTCTTCTGAAATGCAACTAATGTCACCTCATGATGAAATCCTGTAACCAATCAAATTCCTACAAAGCAACACTTGAAAACCGATGAGATGCTCACTAGCGACTTGCCCTATTCAGGTAGGTAGTTATCTGGGTTCTAGTGGGAAGTCATGACAAATAGAGTGCAGCAGGTCGGGTATGAGGACAAATACTCGCCAGAGACATTGGCTAGGGGTCGCGCTCTGTCGTGAATTGGCAAAAGTTAGAATTCATATGCCATTCTATCGGTTCCCAGTGGTTTAATGGTATACGAGCTCGCCATGTAACCAGAAGGTCCTGGGTTCGAACCCCTGTGGGGGGTGCGTACTGGTGAAGAGTCCCAAACTAGGACGAAACAGCTGTCCATTACTCCCAGGTTTTCCAATGGTTCTCTAACTATTGTCACCTCGTGGTGAAATCCTGAAATGTTATCACCTATCAATACTACTGAATCAATGTAATTTGAAAGAGGTTTAATGTTGTTAATGAAAATATTTCTGTAATTATTATGGTCATGCAAGTAGGCGTTGGATCACATGATGAGAAATTTATTCAAAAGAATATTCTTTGTTCAGTAATAAGTCTCTTAAATAATGCAGTCACTTTATCTTAAACATTAATAATTAAACAGAATTGAATTTACGATGTTTTGTACATATAGGAACCACTTAAATTCCCTTAAATAAATATGTTAATGCATAATTTACCAGAAATAATAAAACCACAAACAATGAAATTTATTGGAATTTAATGAATAATGAATAAATCATGTAGTAATAATTCATTTTATAATTTCCTGTTTATTTACTGACAAAAAGCGTTCTTAAAACCTTCGATTGGACACTAGTGATTAGTGTGATGTATCTAGTCCTTTCTTTGGTGCATACTGAATTCTATCAGTCAAGTTTGCAATGTGGCCACCATTCTAGGTAGCTTGCCATCACTATGCACTGTGAATTGTTGGTATTAGATAGTTGGAGGCAATCGGCAGGAAGCCTTGGACCTAGGTTTCGTGCTAGTTGGCACTCGCCAGTTAGCAAGGCGTATCTGCAACGTAGGTTCAAGGCTTCCTGTCAGTTGCCTCCAACTATCTAATATCATCAAATCAATGTGCACAGCGATGGTGAGCTACCTAGAATGATGGCCACATTGCAAACTTGACTGATAGAATCCAGTCTGCACCAAATAGAGGACTAGACACATCATACGAGTTACTAGTGTCCAATCAAATTATCCACTACAGTACTACAGGAGGTCAATTGCGAGCCTGAATAGCTCAGTCGTAACGTCTCTGACTGCAGTTCTCACTGGATGATGCGGGTTCGAATCTCAGAAGGGACATGAGTTCCCTCAAGGTCACAGATATGGCTAGCTGACGAGTACCAACTAACGAAACCTACGACCAAGTCTTCCTGTCGATTGCCTCCAACCATCTAATGTCATAATCTCTTTTCTGACATTTATCTCTTCAAACAAAATTCGTGTTAAATATTGTATGGTTGAATTTTAATATTATTCTGTACGAGTATAAATTCTTATGAAATTTCCCTTAGTTTTTCAAGAAGAGATTTAAGGAGGAAGTTGTGAATAATTAAGAGGATGTTCAGTATCAGACAAGATAACTTTAGCTATATACTTGCCAGAATTAAAGTTTCTATCAACAACAACGTCAGTTAGTTGAGTCAAAGGCACACACATCCCTAACCTTATTGACAGCCCTCAGGGTATCGCATTTTATGACATAGTCTTTCTTGAGAAACCCAGAAAAGAAATGTACAGTTACGTTGGAAATACTTTCACTAAAAGTATACTTGAATAAATTATCATAAATAGTTGTATATATGAAATTTCTGAACTTCTTGTATTGCCTACAAAAAAGCTTATTCAACTCTAAGACAATTTAGCGACCAAAACCAACAAGTTATCGTCTGAACGCAGAAAACAAATTTGTGCGTTCTTTTATGTAGTTAGCTGGAACTTCCCTGAGGAGGGGAGATCAATTGATGATGTTGTGTAGTTACACCGATTGACATGGTTAGGTCATGTGTTGCGTATGCCTAGTCATTGCCTTCCTTGACGGGCAGTGTTAGCTGACATAGGGTCAGTTTGGAAATGAGGTAGCTAATGGTGGTCAAACCAACACATGGCTTCATCAGTCACTGCAATCCACAACAGTTAGTTTTAGCCGGTCACGTAGGGTGGTGTAGACTTTCTCATTGGTGTCCTTCGGATGGTAAACACCAATGGCTGGAGACAATCGGTGATGTGACTCAAAATCGTTTTCAATGGCTGGCGCAGATGCATCCACTCCTTGTGACTTATAATACCCAAAGAAACTATATTGTTCTTCGTTATTACTATTCTTTTTGTCTCATATCTCTGTTTATTGTCTCTAGTTTGCATTCCCGTTTTATTTTCTTCTCTTACACAGCATAAATCACGAGAAAACCTTTTGCGAAAGTCGCTCCATCATCCGTGAAGGTGAATTTTGTATACCTTCATGTAATGTTCTTCAAATATTGGGAAGATTTCTGCATAATACAAGAAGACAGTATACATTGGGCCCATAGAAAAACTCTTGAAGATCTGAACTTCGAGGACACGTACTGTCTCGAAGATCTATAAGCTAAAATCAGAATTTGTCAGAAGAAGCAGTGAAGACAGGACAGAGAAGATGCAGGTGATGAAATTAACCAATCAACGACAGCAAGCACCAATCATTACGAACGGGGGAAACTTGAATGAGGTTACCCCTTTCACCTATATAGGCAGAATCACTTCAGTTACAGGCGCAACATGTGCGTCGGTGGCACAGCGGTTAGGACGCTCGCCGACCATGCACATGGTCCGAGGTTCTATCCTCGGCAGACGCACACCTGATATCAATGGTCAGCCTGCTAAATTTGGGCTACCGATATCACATGCTGAAAATTTCATACTTGTACCAAAATACTGTGTGGAATCAAGCTATAATAAAAAATAAAAAATAAAGATGTAAGAACCAGCCAGAATTGGAGAGATAAGTCACACCCTCACCACTCCAAAATCAGCATAGAAGTACTCTGAAATCATCATGGAGAACGAAATCCGTATTTTCAACACCAATGTTAAGTCGGTCAGTTCTTGTATATGGGTCGGAAACTTGGAGTGTCACGAAAAGCATTCCTAATCGCTTGTAGACGTTTATTAACAGATGCCTTCTGTTTCCCGATACTAAGGATCAGATGGCCCACCTGAAAGAATCAGTAACAAGAAGCTCCAGGGACGAACCAACCAAGAACCTACTGCTCAACAAATATGACGAATAAAATGGAGATGGATTCAACACACTCTGAGGAGACCATTGAATGATATCGCGCGCCAGGCCAGCCCTCTAGTGGAAGGTGAGTCAAGCACGACAACTTGGGCGTGGGTTCGAGAGTTACATGGAGAGGATCATATGAGGAGGAAATGAGAGACCATGGGCGATCATGAGGCCAGCTGAAAAGGACTTCAGGGAACAGGACAACATGGCGATGCTCTGTTGAAGCCCTATGTCAGTTTCCAGTTGACAAATGTCTTACCATTGAAGGAAGTTTGGAATGTTCTATAAGCTTAAAAAAACCTTTTAACTGATAAATTCTGTATCACTTCTCTAAGTCATGTCTCTCAAAATTTTTCCAGATACAGTAAAACAATCAATTTCGGACTTTTGTCAATATAATCAATAGTGGAACTAACCGGCTTTGTTTGTTTCATTAGAACTTTTATAACAACAAATTTTTTTTATTTCTAGGATCATACTACTTTGTGAAGAAATAAGCACTGAAATTTAACTAAGTATTATTCAATGAAATAAATGAACGTGGGCGACAACTTGGGCAGGACAATAAATTACCCTTTGATTTAGTTAGCTCATAAAAGAGAAAGTCTATAAAGTGTTTCAGCATTCTATTGTTATTAATTTTCGCATAATCTAATTAGCCCAAATGAAAATTAATGAAGTTGAGAGAGAGTGAAAGGACACTTTTGTCAGGTTGAGTCATTCTACTGTTCTTCTATTAGAAGTGGTGTATACCTGTCTCCATTTACCTATGTCACCAAACTAATATCAGTGTTATTTGCCTTTTTCAACGAAAGCTTAACATTTCAACGTAATTTAATTAGGTACGAAGCTGTTTAAATTGACTTAAGTTGTAGGTTTTTTGTAACAAACTAAATGAATGGAGTCATACTACATTATCTTGTTAGAATTATCATAGATATAAGTATAAAACTTGGGCACTGTAGTAGAGCATAACTCCATTATGGATAAGATTTTATTTTGATAGATCACACAGTGTTGTACAGTAATATTAACTGATGACGTTTCGAGCATAAACTATTGCTCATAATCATATCAATCATATCATATCATAATCATATGATTATGAGCAATAGTTTATGCTCGAAACGTCATCAGTTAATATTACTGTACAACACTGTGTGATCTATCAAAATAAAATCTTATCCATAATAGAATTATCATACTTGTTTTAGTGAGACCTATGAAAGTAAACAAAAGTTGTAAACAATAATTCAGCGCGAACTACTGTTTCAAAGTGTTCTCTATTTGCCAAGTCTTTGATCATAGGTGTCTGCGTTCTATCTCCTGTTTTATGTGGTACACCAGAGTGAGTGTTAGGTGCGTTGGCGACACAGAGGTAGAATGCTCGCCAACCACGCAGGTGGTCCGGGGTTCGATCCCTGGCCGACGCACTACTTCTTTACCTCACTAAGCAAGTAATAAGACCGGAAAGACGGAAGGTCGGGCATGAGGCTAGCAACTTCATCCCGTAAAAATAAATACAACTGCTGTCGAAACTTCAGGCTTCCATGTTCCACTGGGAACGTAAAGGAATAAAACAAAATCGAGTGTTAGGTAAGGAGGAAAAGACAATCGATGAGATTGTGGAGCCAAATCAGTTGAGATGGCTAGAATATGTGTAACGCATGACTAGTAGTGTTAGCTGACATAAAATAAGGTTGAAAAAGAGCTAGTGGTGATGATCAAGCCAAAACTTTGAATCAGTCCATGAAGTCCTTGATAGTTAGTTTGTAGCCACACAGGGAGGTGTAGGCTTCCTGGTTGGGATCCTCGGGATCCTAAGAACCAATGGCTGGAGACATTTAGTTGTATCCAATAGATCCTATTGTTTTTCCATGTTACGATTCTATCTCCCTCACATTTCTGTTCATTATGATCCTTTTGCGTATGTTTTTTTCTCACTTTTGTCTTGCTTTGTGTGACACATCGGGTGTTGCAACTCGAACTGGTGCGCCTCTATGCAACGTTCTATGTTGAACCAGTCAGTCTAATTGCCAGGTTTACAATAACGCCATAAATGTACTCCTGATACCTATAGTCTATAAATTTTGAAATTTCCTCAAATCTATCCGTCTCACAGTCGTCGCACAGAATAGTAAATCTAACTACACTTGTGTCAATTCACAATTTCACTTTTGTTATTTTTCTGAGGAAAGTTTTCTAAACAATCATTTATGTTATTATAAGCAGGAAAAGAAGCATTGGTCAAAAATGGAAACTAGTTTTACATTACTAACTAATGTTATAAGTGTCAATGTTCAATATCTGACCCAGAAGAACTTGCAGCATAGAATGATTAGACGAAGAGCTCTTACTTCTCAAAAATATCCTGGCTCAAAATGCAGACCCTGTACGTTCCATGGAGAAGAGCATGAAACCAAAGCTGAAAAGAGATGAACACGCTTCAGTACCAGAGAAATAATGTATTTGCGTGCAGATGTCAGGGGAGACATAGCTGTGGATATCCTGAAGAGACGAATCTCTAGTTCGTTAACGAAAGCCTTTTCTGTAGCAACACTAAAATTGACATTCTCTAGCTGCCCACTGCTTTTAAGCAATGTGAAGCACAGACTCTAGTGTGCATATATTGACTCACCTGCTCCTGTGGAGCTAGGTACATAGGTCATTGTATGAATGTCCTCTCGGAACATGGTACAGAGGATTACTCAGCATGGCTGCAATGAGGTGGTAGTGATTTTATCAGAAACACCATAACTGAACACCCCATCAGTACCTATGATAGCATCTCAAATGACTCATCACTCACTGTCATTTACAAATTAAACATAAATCTGGTTCGATCCTTGCCGACGAACCTGCATTTGGCTACCGATATCACATGCTAATACCAAAGATGGTGTTTTCCCGACCTCTCTGTACTGCAGAAGCCCTCACTATATGGATTAAAAATTCGAAGCTATGTGTTCAAAAATAAGTAGTCCAACACGTCTACATTTACCACGGGCCTAGTTCATTTTGACGTCTTATGTTTCATTCACTGTTTTTCATTCCAATCAACTTTTTACAATTTTAATTATAAAAACTGTTATTTCAATTTCCTTACACCTGTTTTGGTCATTAAAATGACTCTCTTACACGTTACGAAAGTATTTTCTAATTTTATGTACTTATTTTTCTAAGCCCCTTGTAATCTATATTCACATCTTTAAACTTTTATATTAAGTGGAAAGTTATTATCAGCTTTAATCTCGTTGGTTATAATGTGGAATTAAATAACAACCGTATTTATGTTAACTTATATGATTGTTGAACAAAGAATATTCTTTTCGATAACTTCATTATCATCAGGTTCTACAGTTATACATACACATAATAGTGAATGAATTAGTGTTATTAACAACATTAATGTTTAAATAACATCGAATCAATAATATGAATGGATTCAAGTTCAATAGCATCAACATAACAATACACTGAATATCAGAAAAATTAGGAAAAATAATAATACAAATTCATGAAGGTCGGCCAGGGCAGTAGTAGTATCTGGCTGAACTTGTTTCTTTTGCACACAAAGCACTAGTTGTTTCACACGAATCGCGATAGCCTCTACTGTTTGGAGAATGCCGTACCTGGATGTTCTCAGCAATTTATTTGGTACCCGGTAGATGATAGAGAAGGATTCTTCAATGCTGGCTGGCTTTGTGGCCGGTTTGGACCAGGTAGTCTAGTATCGAACTGTCGATGGTTTTTACTACACCTTTAATTAGCCATACTGGTAGATGTTCTCGAGCACGAAAAATCAAGTCCCTAGAGCAATGGCCAATATAACTCGCTCCATCACAAGCGCAGCTGAATTGGTAGATACAATTGAAAGTGGCTAGTCTAGGAACTTCATCTTTAACTCGAGGAATCACAATCGGTCATGTAGAAAATAAGACGTGTAGTTTGCCAGCATTAAAAGTTCTTTGAACTGATTTTCTTAATTTCTTCCTAATTATTTCCGTAGGTATATCGCCTTTGAATTGCAGTCGTATGTTTAAAGGCTTCTTGTTTACGGATAGTGAGTACAACTTTTATACAATTTTTGACGATAAAGTCTCTGAATAAATATTTTAGCTGAGTTTTTGTTCTTTTTATGCAAATTTTCATGTTAAGTTATCTTAGGCAGTCAGTAAAGTTGAATGCTGTTCAGACGAAAGCTACATGAATGCTTGAAACAAGTTAACTAGACCAAATATTATACATAAAGCTTTTCAAATAGGCAGTTTCACGGTCTTCACTATTTACCCTATGTTTTGGATTATTCTGATAGTAGAGAAAAATTTAAACATGCTACCATGAAATTTCTTTCCAATATACAGACAGAAGTTTATTTGAGTGTCATTCCGTCAAATATTAAGAGAATGAGGTTAACTAAAGCAACTGACAATATACAAAATACTTTTGACCTATATTCCAGTAGTTTTAAAGGAATAATGGGCTGTATTTCATCTTGTGAGACAGAAACCCTGAATGTACTTTTATGCTAAACGATAGTGCATGGGTGTGATGATTAGAATTCAGAGTATTCAAACAGTAACACGTCAGACTGGTAGTACAAAGGCTATTTGATGACTGAAAGGTGCAAAAAGGTATTTAAGTCATGTATAACACCGAAAAGTGACTAATCAAAAATATTGTCATTTGCCACAAAATGTTTGCCCTGACGTGAATTTCTTCACAGTTGTCGTAAAATACAGTTTCAAGGGTAATACACAACAAGTTCTGTCAGTTTTAGAATCATCTGGCACATGGAATAAGCACCGAGTATTCCTTTGTTTTTCACTTGTACTCTAACTGTGACCAATCAAATCCCTGCAAACCAAATGAAATCCACGAAAAGCATTTTACTTACAGCTGATGTGAACAGTTTACTGGAAGTATAAAGTGTTTCTTCTCATACTATGTAATCCAGTTTTTATTATTTTAGGTTTTGTAGTAGTTTAAATGATCTAAACCACAAAGTTTTACGCAGACAATTTTACTATATATATATACGGAGATTTCAATGGAAAAAGAAGACGAAAAAAATTGGTGGAATTATTCTCATTTTACTTATTTACCTATTCAGTAGTCTTAGTTCATCACGTGAGGTTAACAAATGGTAAATATCAGTAAAATTAGTAGCTTTCGAAGTTGATTTACCTATGCGTTTGCTAAGGATTTGTCTCTTTCGGAAGAAACCAACTTCGGTAAATACGCTGATAACCTCACTGTCTCATTGCCAGTTATGTCCTGATCTGACTGTGGGAAAATGAAAAGCTCTTTTCGTCGGACATAAGCCAGTGGTCTAAGTTAGATTTTCTCAAGCTGAATCCCTCTAAATGTAAGGTATTTAACTTCACCTTCAAGCATAAACGCCATCTACACGAACTTGTTCGTTCACAAGATGCTTGTAGCATACAGGTCACTGAAACAGAAACTAAGTCAAGCATTAAATAACTTGCAGTGGTTCTATCCTCCGATATTTCTTCGTCATTGTATATTCTGCTGAGTTCTAAGAATTCAAATTTGACTAACTTTCTGTGCTAAGAAATAAAAAATAATCAGGTTTCACCAAACCTCTACTTTTACAATTTGTTAACTCTTGCATTTAACCTATTGTTCCTTAATGCTCCCACTCAGTATTTCCTGGGCTATTCATAAAGGATTATGTCATATTGTGAAGGGTATTAAAGGTTATTAGTGGGGCAAGCACTGAGCCACTAAGTCAGCTAGTCAGCAGTGTATTCGAAAGACACCTGAATATACTCCTGAAATGGTCAACATCCGTACTGTTGGGCTCTCAAAATCCTTTCTATTCTCAAATCTCGTTTTGAATCTCATGAGGTAGGACTAGAAGTCACGATAAAAGATTATATGCTCACACAACTAAATTCAGGAACTCAACGATACCCTACTCGGCCTACATTGTATTTTATACGGAAAGCGTTTAGCGTGAAACCTATAATTTACAACGTAATTAATAAAAATAATTGATTCTTTTATCTTCTCCAAATTTGTAATTTATGGTGACACTATTTCCATTTTATCTTATCATTTTAGTTATCGATATTATTATTATTGTCATTACCCTTTTTATACTTTTTGTACATTTTTGAATTTATTGTTACTGCTAATGCCAAAAAGTTGCTGTCACCAGTTTTTTTGTTGTTGAGCAAAATAGATGCATTATTGTTCATTGGTTTTAGACACTCTATAATTTATAGATTTAATTTATTACGTAATGGTGCCAGTCTACTGAAGCTCACTGCTTTGTTCTTTGGAAAACAACACAACTGATGAATTTCCAAAATAAACACTTACTGATAGATTTCCTAACTTATTAATGAGCATATGACACTCTCTACTACAAATTCGTTATTACAAACAAGTTGGAATAATTTATAAAAAGAACTTTAGATGTCTTTAAGCTGTGGCCTATATTTTATTTAACCCAACCGTCTATAGTTCCGGAACTGGAAGACGCAGTAACCAGTCCAGCCAACTCCCTCTGTATCTATCAGTTCAGTTACTCCTGTGGAGATAGTTATCTTGGCCGTTGTTCTACAAACCCACTATCTTCTGCTTGAAAACATTTATCGGTGTGTTTAAATAAAAATGTTCCCAAAACCATTAACAGTTCTACATAAGATCATGTCATCCCAGCAGGCCACAAAGCCAGTTAGCATTAAAGAGTCTTTCTCTATCATTTATTGGGAATCGAGTAAATTGCCAAAAGCCTCTAAGTAGCAAATACGCCAAACAGAAGAGGCCATCACAATTCGTCTACATCAAATAGAGCTCTCTGTGCAAAAGAAGCTGGTCCAGCCAACCACTACTGCTATTCTTAACTGCTGTCTATCCTATAAATTTATACATTCCATGTTACGCCCCTTAATTTATTTGATATTCAGTCAGTTTAGTGCTGTATGTGATGCATATTATCTCTCTACTACAGAAGATTTTGAAATATAATCTGTCGGTATTACTGGTCGATTCAATGTGATTTAAAAACAGCATTAATGATGTTAGTAACAATATTCCTTTGATTATTGCGGTCATTTAAATGTAGAATTTGATGAAGAATTTATGAAAATGAATATTCTTTGTTCATTAATGAGTCCTTAAAATTCCTAATGAGCGTCTTCAGTGAATTGTACTTCCGCTTAATTTTTATATTGTATGTAGTAGTGCTTAAATTATCAAGGTGGATTTCATCACTTAGCGATATCCATAATAATAAATAATTATGCTTTCCTGAACTGTAAATATTCCAAATTGCAGAAATGTCATTAGGACAATTGCTGTTTCACTTATGCGTAATATCCAATACATTACGGACTCTACAATCCAACTCTGTAACTCCAACTGTGTATACAAATTTACGTGTATCCGCGGGAGCAGTTATATATTGGGAGAATAGAAAGGAGGACACACCTCCGATTTTCTGGGCATGTATCAAAGCAGCTACGTCTCAAGGGAACATATATTTATAATAGTGTCATTACCAGATATCTCTTTGTTATGGATCATTAGGAGGGGATCGCAAATTCATTCGAAAAAGCTCAAGTGTGCCAAAGTTATCTCTATCAAACTTCTGAAACTCGATTTGTTTATTCAAAAGGAAGCAGTCATTAGTCTTCTCTTGCTCTGGTAACTGCATGTTTTCACTCTCCCTTACATCTGATTATGTAATAGTAGGGCTTTAACCTCCCCCTCCTATCTGTAATCTTTGGGAATTGTTTTCAAGTCTGGAATCTCCTGTCAATAACTGACATCATGTAACATTTCCAAGTATTCAAGTGTTGGTTTGTAAAGATTTGATTGGTAACCAATCAAAATCCCTACAAACCAACACTTGAATATCAATGAGATGCTCACCAGCGACTTGTCCTATTCAGGTAGGTAATTATCTGGGGTTCCAGTGGGAAGTCGTGACCAGTAGGGTGCAGCAGGTCAGGTGTGAGGACATATACTCGCCGAAGACATTGGCTAAGGGTCGCCCTATGTCGTGAATTGGCAGAAGTTAGAATTCATTGGCTGGCCATTGGATTGGGTACCAGTGGCTTAATCGTCTACGGACTCCCTAGCCTTGTAACTGGAAGGTCCTGTGTTCGAACTCTGTCGGTGGGTGGGTACTGATGAAGAGTCCCAAACTAGGACGAAACAGCTGGCTATCCAGTACTCCCAGGTTTTCCAATGGTTCTCTAACTAATGTCAGCTCATGATAAAAATCCTATTTCTAGGTATGTTTAAATTGTTCTGTACATAAACCTAACTAATTCCTTTGCTGTGTATAATGCTGATGAGAGGGCAACGAAATAAATGATGGTACTATATTATTCTGTACAAACTGTTGTTCTTGCTTCGTTCATATTCACAATGGATAATGAACGTGTAAACTCTATAATCCGTTGGTCTTGGTCGATCGACAGCAGCAGGAAATCACTGTGAATCGAGAGGAAACAATTATTCATGAATCATTGAATTCTAGGTTTCCAAATCGTATCCTCTTCGTTTTGGATTTCAGTTTTGGTGAGATATACGTGAACATTACTGATGGTAATTACTGTCTGTAAAAGTATGTTGTTTCAGTTACCTAATCATTACATGCTCGAAAAGGTCTTCACATTGTACAATTCATAACAATCATACCATTTGAATAATTTTAGCAAATCTCGCAATACTGACTTAGTAACTATAAATTCAGTTTCCGTAAATTTGTTAATTTGCACTTTATAGTAATAAGTTAGAAATTATCTCACCTTACTTTTATTTAACCTTGTAAAACTGTTTTACACCGCTATCAAAATCATCCCTGTACCCAAGTCAGGTTCTGGTAATAATGCTAAGTTTAGACCTATCGCTATTACCTCTCCTTTTTTGAAACTGATGGAGAAATTATTGTCACTAAAACTTTTTCCTCCCTAAGCTTCTCAAATGATCCAAAGCAGTTTGCTTACAAACAGAGTAGAAGTACATTAGACGCTGCTGCTGTGTTTCATCACAACATTGTATCCTCCTTAGACAAAGGGGCCAAGTATGTCTTTTGTACGTTCCTTGATTATACATCAGCTTTCGACTCTGTACCTAGAGGCATTTTGTTAAGCAAGCTTAGCCTTACACAAACTGAGTCCTGGGCTATCAACTGGCTACACTCTTACTTCTCTAATAGGATGCAGTACACGGTATATAATTGTGTGTCTTCTTCTCCTTTGCCTACTGAAGCTGCAGTTCCTCAGGGTGCTGTTCTCTCTCCGTTCTTCTTTTCTTTCTTCTTACATGATTTACCCCTTTCAGACGAAATCAACATCGCCAAATATGCAGATGACCTGTCTGTATCGTTTCCCATTAAGTCTCAGTCAGACTGTTTCAAATTAAATAGCTTCCTATCGGACATCAGTCAGTGGTCCAAACTAAATGGTCTCATGCTGAATCCCTCAAAATGCCAGACTATTGACTTCTCCTTTAGGCATAAACGAGATCTACAAACACTAGTGAGTTCTCATGAAGACTGTTGCATTGAGGGGACTATAACTGAAACTAAATCTAATGGAAAATACCTCGGTCTAGTTCTATCTTCCAACCTTAGTTGGTCATATCATATTCTAATGATTTCTGAGAAAGTGTTCTGTCTTACCTACAACATCAAGAAACTTAGACTATCTGGAGTCACCCAACCTCTACTTTCACAATTTGTCAAAACTCGTATCTTAACTATTCTACTTTACTGCTCCTCGTTAGTCTTTCCTGGGCTACTGAAAAAGGACTATACCATCCTGACAAGGATGTTGAAGGTATTTAGTAGGACTAGTCATGTAAAACTCATTCAGCTTGTCACTACATTAGTATAAAAGCATCTGAATACATGCGAAAAATGGTTTAAAACCATACTCTCCGACCCCCCAACACCCCCTCTATTCCCAACTCTCTCCTTGTATCTCATCAAGTAGAACCAGAAATCAGTATAAAATAATCTATGCTCGCACAACCAAGTACAGGAACTCAACGATACCATATTTGGCCCGTGTTCTAAGTGACAGAGACAATGTTAAGCGCGAGACCTATGACTTTGTTGTTAATAACATAATTTTAGGCTCTTTTATTTCTCTCTTATTTTGCATTCTATAGTGAACTCCTTCTTAAACATACTTAGCTACCTAAATTATTAACATTGGCTTACTTTCTTGTACTTTATTCTATTCCTTCTTTTGTGTATCTACTGGTTCCGACTATATTATCACTATGAGTATTACAAAACTGTCCTGTCATTAACCATCATGTAATTATTAGTTTTGTGGATGTTTTTTCTTATTTTTATTCTTTTTTGGCAATATTAACTGACAATCATTGGTTATAACGCCATTGTCACCACCTTAAAAATTTTGTATTATGCAGGATTAATCACACTACCACTACAAATACTGCATTATACCTGACAATAAAAAACAACCCTGAAATGTTATTTTATGATTGTTTAGAGTTGTTTCAACGAAATTAACTGATCAACTTGGTGATAAACTTGCTTAAATATCATTTCATAATTTCTTGTATGACTATAGCTTTACTGTCATCATGCATAATCATATCATTACTTCCACTACCCAATACTGAGTTATTATTTTATGATGTTTATTTTCCTTTCTACTTCTTGATATGTTTTCGCATTTTTAAAATTATTTTGTGTTTTTCCTGTTTTTTTGCTGTTGGTGTCTTCATATTTATTTTTTTGAAATACTCCTTTTAAACGTTGGATAAAATTAGATGCAAATATTGTAGATATGTGCTGAAAATTCCAAACTGTACCATTAGTACTGTTTCTGGAATAAAGCAAATTACTATTATTATTATCATTTTTGAAGCCCAGTTAACTAATGTCTTCTAATCAAAGTACTATGCCTAA
This sequence comes from Trichobilharzia szidati, assembly GCA_944472155.2. Classification (NCBI taxonomy): domain Eukaryota; kingdom Metazoa; phylum Platyhelminthes; class Trematoda; order Strigeidida; family Schistosomatidae; genus Trichobilharzia; species Trichobilharzia szidati. Next base: position 184,302,008 of record OX235271.1, on the reverse strand, counting down.
TAGTGTTGAACACATTTGGTTTTTATGCCTTAGATTTATTTTCTCAACGGTTGTATGGGATTTGCTCCCTTTTATTGAGCGGCCTTTCGTACCTTATTAGCTATCTGACAGACGATCGGTGAAGTCCCACTTGGTGCTAGCTAGCTTCATGGCCAGTTTGGATGCGGTGATCTTTTATAGAATATCTTAATTTAGCCACATTGGCTGTTGTCCCTGAGGACCAAGAATGAGGTTCTTAGAGCAACTGACTCCAGAGGAGCATTTCAGTTGATAGATACATTTAGAGATGGATAACCTGTGTACTTCATCTTTGAATTTTGAAATCACGACGAGTTTTGTGTAAAATGTAAGCTAGTGCACACGGCTATTAGACATTATTTGAGTCAGTTTCTTCAAATTGTTATTATTTCACCTGGTAAATGGATTATAATGATACAAAGAGGGGCTTCTTTTCGGGAACACTTAGCAGTGTGTGTTTAAATAAAGCAGTTGTTGAAACCATCAACAGTTCAGTATTAGATCACGTCTTGAAAACGAGCTACAAAGCTGGAATTGAAAAATCTTTCTCTATCTTCTATCGAGTGTTAAGTAAATTACAAATCCCTTTGAATACCGACAAGTTTAAATATCAGAGGCTAGCGGGATTCAGCTGCATTATATATTACAGAAATCAAAGATGGTTTATTTTGAGGAATAATACAGAATACGGTGTTGATAAAAAGATAATGTAAAACCCTTCCTTTCGTATACTGAAATACATTTTCTGATGACCAGTCAATAGAAATCTTATAATGTTTATTATTAACATTTTACTATGTACTTTAGCTGTACAGTAAAATATTTTGGGTATATTTTATTGTATTGGCAATATGTGTGCCTAGTCTCAGTGATAGAATAACACAAAAACACAATAAATCTAGTGAAATGTAATCCTTTTTCCAATGTTTTTTTTTCATTAACATGATAGTTGAAAACAGAGCAGATTTACAAAAATGTACAGAACATGTAGAACATGAAACGAGAAACCAGTAGATTATATGAAAACATTAACCTGCTTGTTAACTTGTTTATACTTAGAATATGTCATGTTATCATACGCTACGAATATCAGTATAGCAGGTTGAAATAATATTACTACTGAGAACATTCTAAGTAGTATAAATTAGTGGTTTATGTAAAAGTGAATATGTTCTGTTGTTTACAGTGTTTCGAGGACATCAAATGACTTGCAGCAATGTAAATTCTGAGATGACACCAGGGTACTTCAACCTGATACCACTGAAGTACAGTTAGATGGAGATGAGTATATTTCCATTGTGGGTAAAATTTTATTTCGATAAAGTCACACAGTGTTGTTTTACAGTAATATTTACTGATGACCACGTTTCGAGTACAATTTATTGCTTATAAACTTATCAAGGTACTCACATAACCTTCTTACTTCATATATGTACATGAGTAAGAACTGGCTAGACATTTGAATAAAATCAATATATGACCTGCATGAAACAGAACGGAATATACTTTTGATTGCACACTAGTTGGTAACTAGTCGAATGAGTGTGTCTAGTGCTAGATTTTGCCAGTCGTTTGCAATGTGGCCATAATTCTAGGTGGCTTCATATCACGGTGCACTGTGAATTGTTGATATCGGCCACAGGAAGCCTTGAACCTAGGCTTCATACTGGTTCGCACTCACCAGTCAGCAAGGCATATCTGTCGCCTTGAAGGAACTCATGTCCCTTCTGAGATTCAAATCTACTTCATCCAGTGGTGCGGTCAGAGATGCTACCACTGAGCAATTTGGGCTCGCGATTAACCTCCTGTAGGACTGTATAGCTATGATTTAACCATCAATTGTACGTTTTATTTTTTACAAAAAATATCATTGAAAATGTGGAAAGTGGTCACTCCTCCACTTTGACTCATTGTTCTATTGCACAGGAAACAGACTAAATAATTTTAATGCTTGAGACTGCCGTGGAATTATTTTCTTATCAACCCTAATTAAAATATTATGTGACATAATAGTGGAAAGACTAAAAGATGCATTGGATGAGACACTTTACCTAGAGCAGACAGAATTCCTGTGTGAATCAAATTGTAGTGCTAAGCATTACCAACATCGACGGCAGCATAGAATGGTAGTCAACGCTTTATTTCATTTTCATGGACTCTGAAACGACCATAGATAAGTGATTTGAAGACTGCTACATGACAAGTTATTCATAACAGAAAGCTCAGCAAAGTCTTTGGAATGAAGACAGTATGCATACCAGTACTGATTATATTTCTGATTATGTTAGGCTCGATTACGTGTCGGTCCGTCTGCTGTGAGAAGAAGCAGCGAAGAAAAGACTCTGGAAGGTCTGGATTTTGCAGGTGACTTATGTCTAGTATCACGCAAACTATAAAATCTACAGACGAAAACCAGTAGGTTGGTACAACAGGCAGTGAAGAAAAGAATTAAATTGAATGTGGAGAACACAGAGGTGATGAACGCACCAACCTAACAACAACATGCAATAATTACCATCAGTGAGAGAGCTCATCTAGGCAAAATCGTTTCAACTACAGATGACACGGATAAATATCTCAAATCAGGTTCAGAAAAGAGGTAGATGAACCTTTATTAGTTTGAAATCCATATGGAATTATACTGCAATCATCATCAAGGATAATATTATGATTTTCAAAGCTAATATGGATTTATTTTTTCTATGTGGTTCAAGGGATCGTCACACGCGTCACGAAATGCATTTCAAACAGGCTGCTGCAAGCGTTTATCAACAGCTGCCTTCATTACATACTGCAGATAAAAAATAACTGAAAGTGATAAGCGATAAGGAACTCTGGGAACGATTCAAACAAAAAGATATGTAGAAAGAAATGGAGGTGAACTGAATATACTCTGAGGATATAGCACTCCAGACTAAACTTCGAGTAGAACACCAGTGGCAAACGCGGAGATTGTTATTCCTCCGACAAGATAGTATGCGAAGGAGATGAGAACTTATGGGGAACCGTGGAGCCAGGTGAAAAAGATTGCGGAAAAAAGAATAAAATTAAGATGTACTTCTGAAAGCCTTCGGACTTAAGGTAGTAGTAATCGGATTGGTTACAGAATTCTTTCAGGAGCTAAAATCAGTTAGAGAAACAATGGAAAACCTGGAAGTACTGAACATCTGTTTCGTCCTAGTCTGGGACTCTTCTGCAGTGCGCACCCATCCCCAGGGTTCGAACTCAGGAGCCTCTGATAACAAGGCAAGCTCGTAGAAAATTAAGTCACTGGGATCTACTGGTCACACCTAACTGAATAGGGCCAGGCACTAGTCAGCATCTCATTGGATATCAATATCGCCTAAGATATTGACTAGTGGTCGCGTAATGTAGTGAATCGGCATAAGCTGGAATTCATGAACAATTGCATTGGGTCTCACTGCCTTAGTGGTCTGTGAGTCAGCCTCATAACCAGAAGCTCCTGGTTTCGAACCCTGCGGGGGGCACGTACTAATGAAAAGGCTCAAACTAGGACGAAAAGGTTGTCCAGTAGTCCCTGGAGATATTCAGTGGTTCTCTAACCGATATCAAATCATGATGAAGTCCTGTAACCAGTCAGTCAAATCCCCACAAAATTGAATGATCAAATATTAAAAAATGACTAACACGTTACAAACTCTACAAAATCACACCAAAACGTGATTACTAATAATTTTGCTAACTTACTACTACAATTTCATTTAGAAAATATGAACTATGCAATTTGTATTAACAATCAAATACAATCAAGTCACATAATAATTTAATTTCTGGACGCCATAGGAAACTTACATGTCATCATTCATTTTATTTCCAAATTAACGAAAATTTTTTTAGTAGATTATAAATCCTCAGTTCAAATCGTCAAATAAGATAAACACATTTATAATTTGCCTATTTTAAACATTAAATTCTTCATTAAAACTTCCATATATCGAAATAATAATTATCCAGTATACTTTTAGATCTTAGTCAAAGTATCTTATGAATAAAAAAGTTCATAGAGAGTTTATGCCTAATATGCAATATGATTGGTGTGCAGAAGACAACCAATCAGATATTGCGTTAAGTCAAGCGGTAAGCCAGCTATTTATAATGCTATACACTTTTATGAATATTCTTCTTGTACGAATTAGGTGAAAGCCTTCTGAAAATGTTTGATCATATGCTGAAGAAAGTGACTCTGAATCAGAACACCCAAAAACGGTGATTCTTTTTAGGAGAAAAAATTCATCGAGTGCATTTACTGCTTATCCTTATGTCGTAGCATCGTAGAGCGGAGTGAGCTACTGATAAGATTTGTCATAAAAACAGCAAATATCAGGGAGATGTATTTGACGTCAGTGAAAGGAAATGATACAGCGAAGCAAAGATACATGGGAGACGTGAACAGGACACAAAGAAACACAATATGAACACCAGAAATAGCACAACACTGAAGATCTGTGTAAATGATGGCTTGAAGATAAAGTGCACATAATTTTGCTTTACAGAGATACCCGATTGCAATTGAACATTAAAAATATTTTTTTCTGGCCTATATATTATTGGTGGTGTTATATCCTTGAACTCTACATCTGGTGCAATTTTATTAGAAAATGTTGTTTAGTACATCTAATTTTGGACGGCCTAAGAAAATCCAAAATAACTGAATACATATTTCTCTGTCTGAGAATAAGTAATTGAAGCGTAATACCTTCCAAATGAGGATGTCACAGATCATCATTTTGCTAAAATAACATAGCTGTTGTTAAACTAGTGGTCTCAAACTGCCAAGGCCACCAATTATTTGTGTTTGCAGGTGACTACAATCACATCTGAATCGCGTACTCTAACCGGAGGAACTTTGTAGACGAAATTCTGAAAAATAGCCTTGAAATAAGTCACTATATATGTTCATCTATGATTTTATAGTCTTAAAACTCGTCGGTGTTAAGTAGTTTTTTGTAATGTATCCTTAGGAAACTCCCCTTTTATTTCGTGTGACATAAAGAATAGTTCATTATTCCAAAGTATCGTCTGGAAAAATGGATATCAGTTTTAGATATAATGTAGTGAAATGCGCCAGATTAATTATAAGACATCATAGAAAGTGACTGAAAATAATCTTCGTTATACGTACCCAGTAATGAATAGTTTCAAAGACAGAAATGATCATTATCCTGGCTTCATATACTCGCTACATCCATTTTCAAATTTTCTGTTATAAAATTCCTGAAAATAATCTCAGCATGCTTAGAAAATCAGAAATATTTTCCTGAATGTTTCTCTATGTAAGCCACGGATTTTCAGCAGAATTATTTGAATATTCATTAACCTACGAAATACACAGTCACAACTTACATAAAGTGAAAATGAACTCCTTTGAAAATCATTTGTCAGTAGAAATTTCCATGTATCCTCATATGTTAAGAGGAAATTACGACGTTTCATACAAATTTACGTGTGTCTGCGGTAGAAGTTACAGTAGGACAGTAGAAGGAAGGACAAACCTCGAATTTTCTGGACATGTAACAAAAAGCCTACGTCTCAAGGGATCAAACGCTTACAACAGTACCATTGCCATCCATCTCAGTGTTACGGATCATAAGTTGGAAATCACGAATTCTTTTAAAATTATTATTAGACAAAAAAAGTTTAATTCTGCTGAAGTTTATCAAATTAATCTCTTTTTAACTCCTGTGACCTTATTAATGTATTTAGGAAGAAGCAGATATCAATCTCTACTTGCCAACCTGGTAACTGAATGCCTTTACTTTTTCTCTCTGTTTCATTTGATTACGTTCTATTTGACTTTATCTCCACCCTCCTCCTTTGATATGGTGTAATTTTGCTTCCTTTTTGTTTCTATCATTCAAGTTGTACCCAGTATATGGTTACCCAATTTATTAGTTACTTATCGTCTTACGTATTTCTCGTCTTTATAACGTAACTCATTTACTTTGTTTAAACTTGAATTACCTGTGTAACAACTATATACGCGTAATTTTCTGAGCACTGTTCACTAATCCTGGAACCTCCTGTCAACTGGCATCATGTAAAATTTGCAAGTATGTTAAAACTTTTCTGTACATGAACTTTATAATGATTTATTTAGTCTGTAAGCAAATAATGAGAAGCCATATTTTTCCGCAAAAACTGTTGTTCTTGCTTTATTCATATTCATAAAGGGGAATAATTCATAATTGAAATTCATGATATGTTTCTAAATAACATCAACAATAGGAACAACAAGAGGGAACAGATGAAGATTGAAAAGTCTAGGGTGTCGACAAAAGCAATTGCATATCCATAGGACTTAGTTGAACAACCTCAAAGAGAGTCACAGAATGATAGTTTGTAAAATCCCCCTTCAATAATCCAACTACCTTATTGATACTTATTTGAATGTTCCAACTAACTTCATAATTGTCACCCCCTCTTTCTCCTAGACTGTGTATCATTGTTCTGGCGTTTGCATATCACCTGCTGCCTTGGTCCTTATCATCTGAGTTGTTCCTGTTCAATATTTAATTTTCCCGATTCCCTTCATGGTTGTGTGACGATAATGGTAATGTGTTGTGTTATGATGTGATTTATTTTGAGGTGATTCCGACTTTGTACTGTGTACGGAGATTGTTAGGTGTGTGTTTCTTGCCGACAGATTTTTGATTTCACCTTGCTGGAAATATTCCAGCTGATTCTCGGCTAATTCTTACTAATCTTGTTCTACAGTACTTGTTTTGTACTGGAAAATCATCCAGACTGTATAGCTGCCTAACGGTACTGTTGAGGTAACTTTGAATGTTTGATTGAATTATTGTTGAACGCAGCCATGCATTTTACGGTGAATACTCATCGTTTTGGTGTCCTTGGAGCGTTTCGTGACTATGCATGTTTCAAGAAAATTGGGACTAGCTATGAAGTAGGATGCAAGGATCAATTTCCTGAGTTCCGACCACAAAAGGTTGAATTTGATAGTTGAATAGTGTATTTCTCCTATATAGCACTAATTCTTTAGGGGAAGCTTTAGTTAATGTCGAAGACAAATTTCCCAAAATGACACTAAACAACTGTGCTAAAAGGTTAAAATATTCAGAATGTGAGGCTTGCTGTATCAGGGAAAGCAGCAGATAGGTGAAGGCCAGAATGAATGAACATAGACGTAGCACGAATCATCCACCCAGAAATGAAGTAGAATTAAAGAGTTTGGAAATACGATCAGCTTTAGCAATTCATGCTCTAGAAAGTGGGCGTAAGATCTCTTTCGGCAATGTCAAAATTCTAGAAAGAGACTTTGATTCACATGAAAAAACGCTAACTTTTGAAGCCTTCCATATTTTAACCAAATGGAATGCAATAAATAGGAGAAAAAGGGGAGGCATATCGCCCCTCCACCTTCCCATTGTAGAGGAGTCTAGTGAAGTTAAACGGGCAAAAATTCATTAAATGCTATTTTTAGATGTTTGAAAAAAATTATCATGATTTTCATACGTGAATTCAAGTGCTTTTCATTTAAAAATTAAAAATATCTATATTTTTTAGGAGAATCTTGTTCTGATCTTCTACACCATATGGGATTAATTAAAATAGTTTTGTTATGATTCAATCTGATTTCGCCACCGAATAATCCCCGGTAATTCATGGCACCTTTTAATGTGTATTATTATTATTATACCCATGGCTTCAGCTAACAGCATACACCTTCGACAGAATATTTCCATGTTTCCATTTTCTCTGAAGTCCTATTCCACTGGCTCCTCGATTGCCCATACGCTGTCACATCCTCTTCATACGATCACCAATACATCGATCTCATACCTACAGAAAGCTCATCGATCCTCATTCACTTTGTAATCGATGGCTGGCCTGACGTACAATGTCACCCGACGGTTTCTTCAGCATGTGTTCGATCCGTCTCCATTTTCCACTGCATATTTGTTGAGCAATAGGTTGTTGTTTGTTTTATACTTAAAGTCTCTTGTTTCTGGTTTGATATGAGATCTTCCATATGGAGTCAGCGAAACCAGCTGCTGATAAAAGTCTTCAATGGCCTTTTGGAAATGCTCTCTGGCACATACAGAAGAACTGACTGGCTTAGTATTGAAAATTTGAACTTTGTTGTTACTGCTACTGAGTGCAAATGATTTCAAAAATGAATTCAGAGTGATGGAGGTGGGCCTTTCTCTTTCCGATTTGACTGGTTTCGACATCCTCATCGGTGCTGTCGACTGTGGTTGAAACGATACTGCTTGGTCAGATAACTGAAGAAAGTCACGTCTTCAAATTTCTCCTGTTGGCAGTGATTAGGTCTTTTTGTTGTTTTTTGTGGTGGTTGGTTATCTTCATCACTTCCGTCTTCTCTATGTACATTTGAAGTTCCACCTCAGCCGCCTTCCTCTTCTACTAGTTTGTTGGTTATCGCCTGTAAGTTTTCGAGTTTGTGTGACATTCAACATAAATCTTGTGTGAAAACCAGATCTTCTAGTCTTCTTGTATGTCTAAAGTACTCTTGTCTTCTCTCTCCCTATCGGCTGACGAATGGTCAAATCCACCACAACCAAGAATTTTATCGGTTATCATGATCAGCCTTGTCTCCTTCTCCTTTATTTTATTCAGTTGTGAATTACTTGACACATGCCATTGTCAGATGGCTGTTGAATGAGGTCGATAAATATTTGCGTCATTGCACTCCAAAGCGTTGAAATAGTTCCCAAATTAATTTCTCCGTCAATGCCGTCGAAGGTCTTTTCAAAGTGAGTGAAGTTTACATCCATTCTATGCTGTGTTCTTTGATGATGCGTAACGTCGAATGTTGATCATCATATGATTTGGTTTTCCGGAATCAAGCTGATTCTAGTTGGACTTCTGCACCTTTAGTTTCCTACAAAATGACGCGGCTTTGTACTTTGCCTCGTGTGGAGTAAAGTATGATTGGGGGTCGACTGTTACAGAGGCCTAAGTCTTCTTTGTTTGATTGTTTGACAAGGCACTCTTACTTCAGATCAGTAGGCACCTTTTCTTACTTACAGACTTTTTGCAATAATGATGTTGGCATGTTCACTACAATTCCTGGGTCTATTTTAAATGCTTTGATGTTGATTTTATTAAATCGTGCTGTCTTCCAAGACTTCAGGAGCTTGATTACATTCAAGATTTCTGCTTTTGCTGTAGCACTGATGTTCACTTCCAGTTCTGGTATTTCTGGACTAGCTGCAGGTGAAGAAATCGATAGGTTGCTGTTTTGTCTCTCCTATCTGGTAATTAAGCTCCCTTGACAATCTTTTATTGGTTTCATCTGTGTTGATCCTTTTCCACATAGAGACTTGATTATCTGATATAATATTTTGAGGTCTGTTTTACTTGCCTCCTGTTCTATTTAAGGTTTTAGTGTGTCGTATAATTGTCCCTAATAATTCATTGTAGTCTTTCCTAGAACTCTTTTTCGTCTCTTTATTCAGTGAGTTGTACACTGAAATCACTTCCTCTTCGTGTTGTCTATCTTTGCATTAGCTAATCTTCTGTTTCATCATCCCTCATGACATATGGATTCTCGATACGTATAATATGTTTGTCGTGAGAGCTGGCTGCTTGCCAAAGTTGGTAGACAGTAATTGACGTCAATGTTTATGTCCCCAATATTGGTGGTGAGAAAATGAGAACAAAGGCTTTGCGTAGGCGGATACAGTTAGTATATAGATGATCTGACACAGCCACAAAGAGATGCAAGGTTAACTTTCTGTGAGAAACAACCAATCAAAAGACTGTATTTTCTACTAACAATAATCTACAATAATGTACATTAAAATCTATAAATATATGTTGATTTTCCTTAATAAACGATCTGTTGCCTGGCCCTTGTCTTCTGTTGTTACATATTAATTTACTTAAAAATTAAGTTTCTGCTTCGACGATCTCATGAGTGACTAATAAAAAAAGTGATCTTTTACTTTATCTGAATCCTTATTCGTTTCCTGCCACTTAGAATATTTAAATATACAATAAATTTTACAAATGCATTGAAAATTATGCAGACTTTCGTATATTCTCTCCCTCTTTGTCTCTCTCGAAATAATTGGCTTTTTGTGACCAGCTTTTGAAGAAAGATGACACATGATCATAATTTTTAAGTATCCTGAGAATGCGTTCAACTTTACTAGATGGTTAATTTTCCCTACTATTTAAATATAATACCCTGCAAAATATGATTAATGACTGCGTAATTCCCCTAGAAATAAAGTTTTAAAACACATAGTAATAATAATAATAATTTGCTTTATTCCAGAAACAGTACTAGTGGTACAGTGTGGAATTTTCAGCAAATATCTACAATATTTGCATCTAATTTTATCAAACATTTAAAAGGAGTATTTCAAAAAAATATATAAAAAAAGCAACAACAAAAACAAAAAAGTAAAGTTTTAATCATACAAGAAGTTATGAAAATGATATTTAAGAATGTATCTCGCCAAGATGATCAGTTAATTTGGTTGAAACAACACTAAACAATCATAAAATTACCATTTACAGGTGTTGTTGTTTTGTTTTTTGATTGTCGTCTCTAATCGGTTTTTTTGAGTGGTAGTTTAAGTAATCCTGCATAATACAAAAATTTTATGATGGTCGTAATGACGTCACAACCATCATTTTCAGTTAATATTGCAGAAAAAAAAACACCACCACCAACAACCTCAAAACTAATAAACTACATGATGGTAAATAACAAGAAAATTTTTAGAGCTACTCATAGTCGAATATAGTAGGAACCCGTAGAAAGACAAAAGAAGAATTACAGTAAAGTACAAAAGGTAACTAATTGTGAAGCAATTTAGGTAGCTATATGTGTTAATAAGGTGTTCACTATAGAGTACAAAAATAAGAGAGAATTAAAAAGGCCTAAATTATGTAATTAACAAGCAAAAGGATGTAATAGGTTTCACGCTTAACATTGTCGTCCTAGTTTAGAATCACGGCCTAATGATGTATCGCTGCGTTCCTGTTACTTGTTTAGTACGAGCGTGTTTTATTTTAGTATAGATTTCTGGTACTTCTTGATTAGATACAAGTAGAGAGTTGGGAAAATAGAGGAGTGTCGTTTAGTCGAAGAGTATGGTTTTCAGACCATTTTTTCGCATGTATCAGATGCCTATCAACTAAAGGTAGCACGAGCTGACTGAGATTTTACACCACTAGTGCTACTGACTACCTACAACATCAAAAGACTATCGGGGAGCAGTAAAGTAGAGTAGGTGAGATACAAGAGTGGTCAAATTGTGAAAGTAGAGATTTGGGGTGACTCCAGATTGTCTAAGTTTCTCAATGTAGTAGGTAAGACAGAACACTTTCTTAGAAATCGTTAGGATATGAGATATCCAAGTAAGGTCGGAAGACAGAACTAGACCGAGATATTTTGCATTAGACTTAGTTTCAATTTTAGTGTCCTCAATGCAACAGGCTTCATGAGAACTTACTAGTGTTTGTAGTTATTCATGATACCGTTGATTCATAAGTATTTGCATTGTAAATGTCCTAACGAAGTTAACCTTAACAGTTTGAAAAACTTTGGGCATTGGGTATATGATATTCACTACAATACAGGTTTTTTGTATTTCCCAGTGAATGAAAAAAAACCGGTGTTGTTTTTTACTGAAGTTTCGTTTTTTAATGCTAACAGCTTTATCAAAGTATTATTAAACTACAATTTAAAAAATCCCAGCCTATAAATAACAACTTAATCACCGTTCTTCAGTATGAGGTGATTTTCATATTGTTATCAAGTTGACCAGTTGGTAAAGATAACAAAACCAGGTGTAGATTGTTGGATTTGGTAAGCGCATAAAATTGCAAAAGCAGCGTGCGTTTACATACTGAAATTGCTTATCACATTCGTGTTGATTTTGTCATTTCATGGGGGAGGGAGTTGTTGTAACCAGGTCAAATTCTGTTTTAGTCCATCATTCCTATTCAGACAATTTGGATTCCATTTGATATGAAGTGCTTCTGAAATTAGAAGTTCTTTGTAATTTCTGAAATTTTTCGGAACTATTTCAATATTGTCAAAATAAATTTTGTGGCCTAATTCTATAACGTGTAGAACTATGGCTGATACTTTTCCAAGCTTTCCTAGTTCAACTTGATCTCTCGGTGGTCGAACAGATGCTCCACGGTGTTCATTTCTTCTGATCTTGATTTTTCGCGATGTTTGTCCGATGTATATCGCATCACATTCCAAGCAACTTATTTTATAGACACAACTAGATAGAGAATCTTTAGGGATTTGGTCTTTTGTATGGACAAGGTTGCTTTGTAGTGTGTCTGATATTTTGAAGAAAACTCTGATGTCGAGTTTAATGAGTACTCTTCTGATATCGTCTGACGTCTCTGCTCTATATGGAATGACAACAGTTGTGGTTCATGTTTTCGGAAAACGTTTCCGACCATACTTAATGTCAGTGCTGATTTGTTGATGAAGTTCTTTGGGTAGTTATTTTGTTTGAGTCTCAGTGATGTTTGACATTTCTTTTTCATCCGTTATCAAAAATTGTGCTCATCTAAGAAGGCTTGATACGACTGACACCTTTGTGCTAATGGGGTTTGATGATCTGAAGTCTAAATATTTGTTGGAGTAGGTTCTTTTCCTGAATATAGATATACTAAAATGTCCGTTTTCCCTCGTCTCAACTAGGCAGTCTTGAAATGGTAGTTCACCGACGTCTGATTCTGCTTCCGAAGTAAACTGGATTCTGGGGGACATTGTTCAATTTCTCCAAGAATGAACTGTGTCGATCCCGTTTTAGCACTACAAGATTATCATCAACCTATCTTAACCATATTTTTGGAGTGAGTATGCGTGAGATGTTATCTACACGCTACAGAATCAGGCCACAAAATTTATTTTGACAATATTGAAATAGTTCCGAAAAATTTCAGAAATTACAAAGAACTTCTAATTTCAGAAGCACTTCATATCAAATGGAATCCAAATTGTCTGAATAGGAATGATGGACTAAAACAGAATTTGACCTGGTTACAACAACTCCCTCCCCCATGAAATGACAAAATCAACACGAATGTGATAAGCAATTTCAGTATGTAAACGCACGCTGCTTTTGCAATTTTATGCGCTTACCAAATCCAACAATCTACACCTGGTTTTGTTATCTTTACCAACTGGTCAACTTGATAACAACATGAAAATTACCTCACTACTTAACATACACGAAGCAATTTTTCCGTTGTACGTATAAATTAATAGCTGGAATGTCGAAACGTATCTTCTGTCCTGAAAATCAATGCTTGTAACTAGCTTTACTCATGAATTTTTTTTTGAAAACACTTCCAATTTATTCAAACATAATTTGGAGTGTTAAGTGAGCGAGTCGATTCGATGCCAAGTAACACTCTGCATGTATTGTACCCACTAGGTGATTTAGTCTGGAACCGCATGTGCAGATCTGCATATCCTGTTTCAACCTCTGTCGAATTACTTCGCGGCGTATTCGTGTGTTATTGGCCTAATGATTACTTTGGATATTTATCCAGTTTTTACTCAACACGAAGTTTGATAGCAAGATGAGTTACCGCCAATTGAATGGCCAGTTCAAACATACCACCCGTCCTTGCAAAACGTTAGTATTTGGTTGAATGTCTCATTAGCAAATCCTCTGAGAGAGTCATGAGTGTTTAGATCGTATAGGGAATATAGATTTTGTATATCTCACTGGTGACTACGCACAAACACGGCATCTTGTTTTGGAGCTTGTTTTTGTCTAAGTCCTCTTAACTTCCAGTGTAACATTTCTGTATTGTCTATGATTTGTCTACAGTGCTATGGCATTTTGGGGCTTCCGATGATATTTTCATAATTTCTTTCCCTTTCACATAGTGCGTCAGTGGCACAGTGGTTAGGACTCTCGCCGACCATGCACATGGTCCGGGGTTCGATCCCCTGCTGACGCACACCTGATATCTATGGTCGGCCTGCAAAATTTGGGCTACCGATATCCATGCTGAAAATTCCGTACTTGTACTGAAAAGACGGTGTGGCATCAAGCTGTTATCAAAAAAAAGCTCATTTATGCCTTAGGGAGAAGTCAATAGTCTGGCATTTTGAGGGATTCAGCGTGAGACCATTTAGTTTAGACCATTGACTGATGTCCAACAGGAAGCTATTTAATTTGAAACAGTCTGACTGAGACTTAATGGGAAACGATACAGACAGGTCATCTGCATGTTTAACAAAGTTGATTTCGTCTGAAAGAGGTTAGTCATGTAGGAAGAAGGAAAAAAGAAACGGAGAAAGAGCAGCACCCTCAGGAACTCCAGCTTCAGTAGGCAAAGGAGAGGAAAATACACCATTAAATACCGTGTACTGCATCCTATTAGAGAAGTAAGAGTGCAGCCAGTTGATAGCCCAGGACTCAGTTTGTGTAAGGCTAAGCTTGTTTAACAAATGGCCTCTAGGTACAGAGTCGAAAGCAGATGTATAGTCAAGGAACGTACAACAGACAAACTTGGCCCCTTTGTCTAAGGAGGATACAATGTTGAGATCAAACACAGCAGCGTCCAAAGTACTTCTACCGTGTTTGTAAGCAAACTGCTTTGGATAATTTGAGAAGCTTAGGGAGGGAACAAGTTTTAGTAAGAAAAATTTCTTCATCAGCTTCAAAAAAGGAGAGGTAATAGCGATAGGTCTAAACTTAACACACTACATAATCAACTTAAAATTAGCGAACAAACTAGAGACAAGATATTTCTTCTTCTCTGTGCTATAAGGAAAGGCGATGGTGTGATTCACCTATTGATATTTTCCCTTGATTATATAAACCCACGTATAATCGATACTATTGCAAATTGTTTTTTCTAAACTCCTCTACAGGTTCTATTTCTTGACATTATCGTAAGCCAAAAATAGTTTCCCATTATAGCTACTTGGTTACACCACCTATATGCCGGCACAATACTAACTATGGATTAGTTTGTGTGTGTGTGTGAAATTCCCTCTCTTGTAGCTCCAACATATTAATAGAAACAAAATGAATGGGTGTATTCACAAAAGGCATTTCATGTATAGGCATTTAAGAGAAATTCGGATTTATTATTTGCGGAAATATATACATTAGTGGTTCATGAAAGATATTCATTACTATCAAAGCAAAATAATAATTTTTAATAAAGTCATACCATGTAACGGTTATTGCTTTAATAAAGGTATCAGCAAATTTTAACATACAAAACTTCATTTCAAATGTGATAACTCTACGAAGTTCTTTTGGGTTATCAGGTAGTCGAATTGATAAAGACAGCAGACACATATTATTATTATTGTTTCCTTTAATTCCTAGAGGAACATAGGGCTTCAGCCACACGTCTCCATTGCGTTCGCTTCTCTGCTAGAGTTTTCACCTGGCTCTAAGTCTGCCCACACGTTTTCATCTCCTCTTCACATCACCTCCTCCAAGTCACCCTTGCACTGACGACCAACTCGCCGCTTCCCCGTTTGGGTTCCACTCGAGTGATGGCCTGTCGTGTGATGTTACTTGATGGTTTCCTCAGAGTATGGCCAGCCAATCCATCTCCATTTCTTCCTGCCTATTTGTTGCACAATCGGTTCCTGGTTGGTTCGCTCATTGCCAGAGATCTCTCACTATTGCTGATCTTTTCTGACCGGCCATCTGATCTTGAGTATTGAGCAAAGAAAACTGTTAATGAGGGTTCGCAGTTTGTTTGAGATGCTCTTTATGACGCGCCAAGTCTCTCATCTATATAGTAACACTGACTGACTTCACATTGGAGTTGAAAATCCGGATCTTATTTTTGATGATGAGTGCTGTTGACCTCCACACAGACTTGAGAGTAGTGAAAGCTTGTCTTGCTTTCCCGATTCTTGCTTTGATATCCTCGTCAGTTCTCCCTGTAGTTGAGACGATGCTTCCCAGGTAGGTAGAAGAGGTTGTTTCTTTCAGGTTCCTCCCATTTATGCTGATAGTTGCAGACACATATGGGTTGCGGAATTTATTCAGCGTATAAATTAGGAAAGCAGTATATGATTATGTAATGAGGAATGATTATCACTTCCGTTTTGATAATGTTAATTTTTGAAAGTAGACTCTGGGATCCAATTCAGATTACGTTCGAATTATTCATTCATTTTTACAAAACATTTGGAATCAATTTTAGCTAATTTCCCTTCGTTTAAAGTTTGATCACAGATAGATATTAGTTAGGGAGCCATTGGAAACCAGCTGGATGTACTGGACGGCTATTTCGTCCAAGCCTGGGACTCTTCTGTAGTCGGCGACCACGGGGGTTCAAACACAAGGGTAATCATCTGGTTACAAGGCCATCTCCTACACCACGGAGTCACTGGGACTCCTATCAATAGCTCCTGAATTCTAGCTTCTAGTGATTCTTGGTTTAAGCTCAACTGACACCAGGCAATGTCATCGTCTAGTGTTTGTTCTCACTTCCGTCCCGGTGAAGTGCATCGGTCACGAATTCTCACAAGAACACCAGCCAACTCCGACGTGCAGCCAATCATTACGGAGTATCCGGTTAATTTGTTAGGCGACATTGTATTAGTTAGAATTCATGGGTCACTGAGCCGAACACCAGTGGTTGAATGGTTCACGAGCTCAACTTGTGACCGGAACGGACTGCCTTTGGAACTGGGATGGGTGCGTACAAGAGATGAGACAGAAAGTAGGATAAAACATCTGTCCCAGGTTTTCAAGTCGTTCTGTGACTGATTTCAACTCGTAATCAAACCTGTAACCAGCCAAATACCTATAAAACTCACTATTGAAAGTTAGCGAAGTATCTGAAAACTAGGAAGTACAGTGGCTCAGTCCTAGTAAGGGATTCATTTCTTTCCTTGTTTGACCTTTCTTCTTATTTTTACTTCTCCTGAATAACTTCCATATTACTAACTTCAGTGTTATGGCCGGAATACATACCGTATGAACATGTAACCAAAGAATTTTCAGCTTGGTCAATCACTACTGCACTTCTCCGTAGTTAAATACAGTTACAGCGAAAGAAATTTCTGCCAACCTTAATTTTTATAAATATTTAATAGTGGTATTTTGCATTAAGGTTCAAAATACCACTGAATTCACCATGTGACTATGCCTAAGAAATGAATGTAACGAAATAACTGTTGGAAAAATCCTTCACTGACAATCTAATTACAATATTCGAAAATCAATAGGATGTTCATTAGCAAATGACCCTATGCAGGTAGTTACCTATGGATTTAGTGGGAAGTCATGACCAGTAGACTACAGAAGATCGGGTGTGAGGACAATTACTCACCAAAGACATCGGCTAGGGGTCGCGCTAGGTCTTGAGCCCCTGTGATGGGTGCGTAATGACAAGGAATCCAAAACTAGGACGACATTTGCTGTCCAGTACTTCCAGGTTTTTCAATGGCTCTCTAACCGATGTCAGCTCATGATGAAATCCTGCAACTTATTTGAATATTTTGAATGTTTAGATCCAATTTTCTCGAGAAAACTTTACTTAATTCTCAGACAACTGTTCTACAATACTTGTTTTTCTTGCTTAGAAAGTCACCTCGTCCGTATCACTGTCCAGCAACAATGTTGAGGTAATTTCGCTCTTTAACGTGTTATTATTCTTAAATATTATCACAGATTTTATTGTAACGGATTTTCTTTTTGCTATCTTTAGGATATTATGTGACTGTGAATAACTCAAAGAAATTTTGGTCAGTAGAACACAAATATTGATCCCTTGCTTTCAGACCACATCCAGTCGGTTTTGACTGTTACACTTAGTGAACTATGAGCTTGAAAAATCGATTACTACTCAGCATTAAGATGAAGAGATTGTTTCTTTCAATTCGTGACGATTTTGAAACGTTTATTTACCATTAATATAAAAGCATGCAGATATTCAAAACACAAATATTTCTGATATTGTAATTTTAGAAACAACTTTCAGATGTTAACCGAAAATAACTATTAAGTTGTGAGAAAAAACGAATAAACATAACAGCAAGGAAGATACACTTTACTGATGAATTCCTCTTCACAGACTCTACAATAGTAATTATACTTACCGCGAACGCATAGTAGTTTAATGTTACTGAGTAATAGGGGTGTGTGTGTGACATCAGTAGTTAGAAGTGGTCTCTAAAATACAAAAACATTTAAAAATACATATTAGGCAATGAAATAATGGGTGAAGTTTTTGAAGTATTGCTTTTTGTAGGAATTTTTGTTTGAATGGTTGGAGGATTTCATCATGAGCTGATATCAGTTAGAAAACCATTGAAAAACCTGATATTAATGGACATCTAGCTGTTTTGTTCTAGTTTGAGACTCTTCAAAGTGCACATTCACCAGGGATCGAACCCAGGACCTTCTGGTTACAAGGTGAGCTAGCTCCTAGACCAATAAGCCACTGGGACCAGTGCATGAATTCTAACTAATTCTAATGCTTACTAGTGACTGGCCGTATTCAGACAGTGACCCGGGGTTCAAGTGGAAAGCCATGACCATTAGGGTGCAGCAAGTTGAAGGTGACGCAGTAATTCATCGAAAAAGACATCACGAAGTGGTTGCGCTATGTCTAGAATTGGTAGAAAATAGAATTCATTGGCTCGCCATTGTACTGGGTCCCAGTGGCCTAATGGTCTACGAGCTAGTTCGCCAGAAGGTCCTGGGTTCGAGCTCAGTGGACCCGTACGCCTAATGAGTCCTAAACTGAGACGGGACATCTGACTGTCTAGTACTCCCAGGTCTTCCAATGGTTTTCTAACTGACGTCAGCTCATGATAAAATCCTCCAACCAATGAATGAAATGGTTTGAAGCTTGATAAGGTTGAAATTGGCATGGAATAAGGAAAAAGGTAGTTGATTGTCTGCTAGAGAGTTGCGAAAAGGATCAAAAAGCGTCAAAATGCAACAGGTTCGAGGGATCATATTGAAATAACTACCAAAAGTAAAAGAGAATAAAACCATGGTGGAAAAAGACACTGAACAAACTTTTAATGCACACGGAAGTCAGAATTATAATAAGGTATCACCACTCACAAATGTCGAGCGTCGGTTGCATAGCGGATAGGACGCTCGCCGACCATGCACATGGTCCGGGGTTCGATCCCCGGCTGACGTACTCCTTTACCTCACTAAGCCAGAAATAATGCTGGTGAAGAGGAAAGGTCGGGCATGAGGCTAGCAATCCCATCCCGTAAAATAAACACTGCTAAGGAAACTTCAAGCCACTAGCTTGAAGCCCTATGTTCCATTGAGGAACGTTAAGGAAAAAAACTCACAAATGTCAAAACCTAACACCCCTATTGTATCATTTGGTATCACCTTACAGATGTTCCTAAAAGAAGACTTCGGTACAGCTGCGTGGTCTGAGTGTAACAGGTGGTCAAGAATCGCACTAGTAATTGCCTTACATTCTCTTTTTGTTGACCATTTAGGATGATACGAAGATATGTGTTTAGAAAGTACGTGAATTGTGCTCTCAACATAACAAGATCCACAGGAAACTGATCCGTAGCCCTGCCGAAAAGAAAGTTTTTCTCAACGATCTGGATAAGTGGTTCTTCAGAAGTTACTTTGCTCTATAAGAAAAGCCATATAATCCTCCATTATTCTTGCGGTACGAGGTAAAATTTATTTGGATATTCTTCTGAAAATTTGATAACTTGATAATTTGATATATCACTCACAGAATCATTGAAAACCACGGAGTGTGAATAGCAATTTCATCCCAATTTGGGACTTAGTGATAAACGCGCTCGTAGACTATTCAGTTACTGGCATCCTTTTCAATGACCAACTCATGAATTCCAGCATCTACTTATTCGGTATTTTAGCACAACCACCAGCAACTGGGGTTCACCTGGTCGGGAGTGAGGATACTTACTCGTAAATGTCATTGGATGGTGGTCGGCTGGGTTAAAATCACGTGTTGGTAGAAGTTAGGACTTTTAGGCCGATGAACCACCTGCCAGTGGTCTACGAGCTTATCTTGAAACTGGAAGGTCCTGGGTTCGAGTCCCTGTGGTTGGTGTGTACTGCCGATCGGTCACAACCACTAGAACTAAACAGCTGTCTAGTACTCCGTAGTTTCAATAGCTTTCCAACTGATATCAATCTGTGATCAAATTTGAAGTAAACCAAACAAGCCATTGAAAATTCTTCTTAAAGTCTACCGTCATCGAATAATTTACAAAAAAAGTTGATTCACCTAATTACAGACTTCAAAACAAAGATCAGCATTCGTAACTATCAGAGAATTATTAAAAAGACTTAGGGCTTTTTTTAATGCTTATTCCCTCAGGTCGGATTTAATGTGTGAATGAATTCTAAATTTTAATTACTTTGCTTTACAATTAGATTATAGTTTTTATGTAAACAGGAAAGAAGCTATTTTTTTTCAATCTTTTCGCCTGCCAAGTCACTCTATGTATTAAATATGAGTAAAAAGCTGTGCTGCGTCAATATAATTTCCAAACCTTTCCTTGCGATTTCTAATCATATTATATTTCTTGTCTCTTAAATGACGGAAATCAGCATTACCATATTTGACTACCCTACTCTCTTACTTTCATTATGACAAAAATCACCTTTGATTACTAGAAAATCTTTGCTAATCTGCTCTTGAACACAGTTATGATAATTCCGTCTGAAATTTTTAGACGCTAGAGACTTCAGGTGACCATAGATAAGACGGAGGTGATGAAGATAACCAGCTGACAACAACTACAACTAGCACCAGTCACAATGAACAGGAGAAATGTCAAAGACTTCACTTCCTCCACTTATCTAAGCATCATAATCGTCAGGTGACAACATAGATGAGGATTCCGAAACCAGCAAGAATCAGGAAGGCAAGAGAGACCCTAATCACTTTGTAGTCAGTATGGAATTCTCCGCTCAGCATAAACATCACTGATAAGTCAGTCACTTCTTCTATACGGGTCAGAAAATTGCTACATGCGTCACTAAATGGGTGGCTGAAGACTTTCATCAGCAGCTGCCTTCTCTAGCTCTTTAATGAAGCGGAAATGACAGACAAGGAAGAATTAGCAACAAGAAATTCCACGGATAAACTGACCATGAACCTGTTTTTCAGGAAATGTGTAGAAGAAAACTGAGATGAAGCCGACACACACTGAAGACACTGTTGAATAGAAGAGATAATGTGAGGAGGAGATGAAAGTTAATGGACAGTCGTGGGATCAGCTAAAAAGGACTACATCGAATAGGATGAAATGGAGAATTCTCATTCGAACACCCTTAGAGAGAAGACCAGTAGTTCAGCGAACAGTCTCTTTTCGGAGAATTCATTTTCATAGCTGTACAATCGCAAATATTGTATATGGTTGTTTTGTATGTGTGTGTACATTAAATTTGTCAAACGAAAATACAATTAGTAAGTTCAGATGAATTGGATGCTGATATAAGAGGGTAGTAACAAAAGTGATGAGTTGTCACAAACGGTTGTTAAAGAAGAGTTACGTAATAATATGAATAGTTTGATGAAAGAGTTGTACTCAAGGTGTACATGGAAGCAAAATATTCGGAATTACACAAGAGTGTTAAGTAGAAAAATAAGCATACAAACAAAAGTTAAGTCGAATCAACATGACCTTTTAAATATGATTGGTCATTAGTATGTACTTTTGTTTTTACTTAACTGAATAATTGTCATGAACTTTATTTTATTATTGTTAACCATTTTAGTTGTGAAGCGGTTGTAAAGAAACTACGAAATTATATCATCTCGCGAAATTTGTCTTCTTAATGCTTTATTCAAATCAATTACCCTCTTATATTAACATTCAATTCACCTGAACTTAATAACTGTAATTTCGTTTTATTACATAACTCTTCTTTAACAACCGTTTGTGACAACTCATCACTTTTGTTACTACCCTCTTATATCAACATCCAATTCATCTGAACTTACTAATTGTATTTTCGTTTGACAAATTTAATGTACACACACATACAAAACAACCATATACAATATTTGCGATTGTACAGCTATGAAAATGAATTCTCCGAAATGTCTGAAATGGAGAAGCCTTATTTTCCACTCGGAACCCGAAGGAATGCTACTAAGGTTTTTGTTGCTTCTTTTGTTAAATAATGAATTCATACGTCGGTTGTAATACTTAGACTTTAGCTTTAAAATATATTCACAGAATTGCACATATCCGAAACCGTCCTGAAGACATTTTCATTGGAATGGAATCCGTGAAATCAGTCACATCACAAAACACTTTTGTCGCTAAAGTGTAGTGATGAAATGAAGTCTTGATAACTTGAAGAAAGATCTGTTTCCTAGTCCAAAATAAATTGTGTACATTAGATGAAATGATATAAATCTTGAAGAAATTTAAAATTCAGTTAAATCGATCAGTTATTCAAAAGGTTATGTATTTAGTGCACTAAATAAGTCAAATAAGCTTTCTTCAAATTGCAAAGTGTTTCCGTTGATCATCAATCATTTTCACTTGACTGGTTAGGATTTCTGGCTCTTACTGAGGTTGCCTGGGTTCGACTTTCAGAACATCAGCGTTTTTGTTCATCTTCCTTTCAATGGCAAACTGCTTGCCAACTAGGTACGTCATCTGCGGTCCAGCTTCCGGCAGACGCACTCATAACACCTAGCCTAGTTTGCTGACCGATAATAAGTCTTGGGAAGAGAGAAGGTCAAGAATGAGGCTAGAAACCCTACTGCGTGAAGACCACAGAGCGCCTACTGAGACTTGTAGGCTTCAAGCATGAAGACGTATACCCAACTCTGGACATTGAGGATAGAGGGAAACGTTGGACAACATTTCTCACCGATATCTTGCCTCTCATCTTTTCAACACATACTACCAGTTATCAGCTTTGTAATACAAGGTTCCCTGACATGTTTAAAAACAGTCTACACTTTATACTTTGAAGTTTGGCCACGAACTGATATCTCAGTTACAGAATCATTGGAAACCACCGAGGACTACTGGAAAGTTGTTTAGTCCTATTACTTTGGACTCTTAGTCAGTACGCATCCATTGGATTTCCAACATAGGACCATCCGACCACAAGTCAAGCTCGTAGACCATTCACTCAGTGGGAACTACATCAATGGTCAATGAATTCCATATTCTACCGATTCGTGATTTCAGCACCACCACCAAGCAACGTCTTCGATGAGTATTTGTCTTGACTTCCAACCGGGTGAACCTCGCTCATGACGCATTATCATTAGAACCCCAGTTAACGTCATCCCATGGTCAAACTTGAAACAAATCATATACTTACAAATTAGAATTTGAACAAAGAAAGAAGAAACATTGGCGCAGAATAATCTGGATCCATTTTATTTCGTTGGTTCTCATTAGCTGCACACAACCTGAATTTTTTTTATTAAAAATAAAAGTTGTACTATTTTAACAAACCTTTGTCCATTAGCGAGCATTGTGTCAGAGCGTCATAGTAAAATAAGGCATTGAGATATACAGGGTGTCTAAAGTGTCACGACATACACATACATATCTTGGTAGAGAGAAGTTTCTTGAAAAAAAATTAGTTAACAGTTGTGTTGTTAGGGTGGTAAGAAAAGACAATTAGCAATAGTTACGTAATTAAATAGGAGAAGATCAAAATTTTAAAATTGCGTCGCGTGAGGTCAGATGAGAAGTTGATGATTCAATACAGTGAGCAGAACTCAGAAGATCAAGAAAAATTATCTCTTAAGAGAGTCAAGCGAAAAATAAAGGGTGTGTGTGAAAAGATAAGTTAACAAAATTAGAAAACAAAGAGTTACTAAGATGTCAGTTACCAGGGTAATTGAAGTCCAACGACGGATTCTTTTTGGACACATAAGTCAGGCTTCAATCGTTTTATTGCTATAGCTTCAGCAAACCTGAGAAGACTTGAGATACTTTGTCTGTTAATTATTTTGAATGATTCCAGCACATCTACTCGGTGTTCTGTGTCAATCAGGTGTTTGGCGATTGAAGAGCTTACACGATTCGGTCCCTTTAACCGGAGGCTTCTTGGTACATGTTCGCAGAATCTGACGTAGGCCCTCCTCTCTGTTCTTCTAATGTAACTGCTCCCACAGATACATGTGAATTGGTATACACAGTTGGAAGTAACATGTGGGGGGTACTTGTCAATCTTTGACTGCACCAGTGAAGAGGTTGTTCGGGATAGAGAGACTAATAACGCTGCAGGATACGTCCTAGACAGGGCTGCTCTTAATCTTTTATTTATCATTCTCATAATGTCGTCTATCTTGTAGTCGAGTTTGATGAAAATAGGCTTCTTACTAACTGTAGCAGTATCAAGCTTCTTGAGTTCATTCTTGCCATATTTGTTAATGAAACCTTGTGGGTAACCATTTTCTTTCAAGCATTTTTCAAGAAACATTAATTCACTGTCTAGTTTGTTTGGTAAACATATTCTCTTCGCTCTAGAGAGAAGCGTTTTCACCAGATTTCGCTTATATCTCATTACATTACATTACAAATTGACCTTCTTACTTTGTTAGAGTATATGTGCACAGTTATAATTCAGTAGCCATGACGTTTATTTTCGTATCTTTCATCTGATTATAAATGAGTGAAAAAGTGTTTACCTCAAGAATAGTTTTTAATTTTGTTTACTTAATACCATCAGCATAAATTTTTTTGTTTATCTCATGTCATACACTATGTTTCTACTGCATATTCTTGTTATATCTAATGTTTTTTTCCTTCCAATCGTCTGTGAAATGAATCGTATTCCATAAGACTGTTTACTAGTTGAAAAAAGTGCTTTCTTTTCTAAAAAAGAACTCTTATCAACAATTTCAATCCCCTAAAATGACTGTATGTTATTCAAAAACAAGTGTTTTGAAGTCAGCGTCTAGCTGTTTACAATTCAAAGATGATTGATTATCGAATCAACAATTTTGTCGGTAATAACAAACACAAATTACTCAACAATCTGTTCTTTTATTAGTTTCTTGAGTGGAAAATTGTTATCATCCTTACCGTTTTTATTCATTTGGGTTCCAAGTGGGACATAAGGCCTTCAAAAACACATCTTGATTGTATCTAGATGTCTGTGGGCCTCTTTAGTTGACTTTACGATTGGCCAAAAGACCCTTACCTCCGAACAGACACCCTTTTTTATTTTCTCATTCGGGTTCCGCTTAAGGGCGTTGTGTGTGGTGTCATTTTACTACCTCCTCAGAGAGTGTTTGCTCCATCTACATTTCTTTCGTCATATTTGTTGAGCTTTAGGCTGTTGATTGATTGTAACCAAGAGTTTTTCTGTTGATAATCATTTCGGGCCATCTAATCTTCAGTATGGAGCGTAAAAAGTTGATGAAAGATGTCTGAAGGCTGTTAAAATGTTTTAGGTGACGCGCTATTTTTCTAATCCATGTAGAAGAACCGACTGACTTAACTATGGTGTTCAAAGGCCAAATACTGTGCTTTTTGCTTACTGAAGAGTACTTTGATTTCAGAGTGATTAATGTCTGTCTTGCTTTTCAGTTCCCGGTTTTGACATCACACTTCGTGCTGCTAATCACGATTGGTTTTTAATTTAATGGAAAGTGCATCGTACCTGCGTGCTTTCTGTGAATTTTCTCTGTTTGAATAATAAAACTGTATCCAAACCGGATGGTATTTGTGTCTTTGAATGACGAAACCGACACTGTATGCGTCTGAGCTTTAATGGAACAAATTACTCCAAATCCTTTACATCCGTATTGTTAGACGTTTGTCTCATCGGACGCTTTATGTTCATCGAAAACAAACTAAAACTACCAGGTCGCAAAGCATGTTAATAGTTTGAGTATTTTTACCTAACTTTTACGTATTATAATAGCAGCTGCCTAATTTTAGTTTTGGTATTTTCCTATTTTTTCAGCTGCATGGTAAAGTGAATGGGAAATTCCGGTTATCTCTCTGAATATCTTCAGCGACAATGTCAGAGATGAGTTACATACATCTCAGAGAATACATGTATTACATCCACTTAGATGTTGCATATTCTAAACTGAAAAATTATTTCAAGATATATTTAGAGATGTCACCATCCACCAATTAAATACTAATTAAATGCCCAGACATCGTCGAAGCATCTGCTCAACCTGAGACCGAGCACTTCGGTCCAATCAATCGACGGGAAAAATCTAAAATTGAATTAAATCAATATGACCCGTTGCACAAGAGGTGGCTATCATGGCCCAAGTGGTCTAGTGGATAACGCTTTGGCGTTGGAAACTATGGGCACTGGGTTCAAGCCTCGGTGGGAACATCCAGTGACGAGTCCCAAATAGGACGAAATGCGCATCCTAGATTCCACTGCTAGTCACCATCTACCAATTAAATATTTAGAGATGCTTCATTTAGGTTACTGAAATGCTTGCTGGGATGTCATGCTGTTTGCTTGAAATGATTTTAAACTGAGCTAATTTATTAATATAAACGGCTTAGCCAATTGAATATCTGAATATCTGTACTACGACAGCTATATGACTACAACGCTTTTGGAGTGAAGACAGGAGTAAGACGAGGCTGCCTGCCTACTGTAACTGATGATATTCCTAATTTTGATGGGCTGGATTATGTGGAACTCCATACGTGGCGAGCTCAGAGGACAGGAATAAGTCTTTAGGAGACCTGGATTTCACGAATTATTTATTTCCAGTGTTATACAAACACGACGACTTACAGTCGATAGTCGAAAAGCTGGCAGAAATAATCACTGAAAGTGAAACTTCGTTGCAATCATTTTCTGCCTTTGCTAGCTCCATAGTCAAAACCTAAAGGCCAGAATAAATAACCGACAAGGAACTAACCAGCCAACAGCCCGTAGCCTAGCAAATATTCCGAAGAAAACTGAGATGGACTCGATTCAGGCTGACGAAACCGTCGGTTGACTTTACGCTTCAAACAGGACCTTAAGATGAACCGGAACGGGAAACTATGTGCCAGGGGTTGGTTCGAAGGTGATATGAAGGAAATTGTGTAAGGAGGGGACAAGAGCGTTTTAGAAATCATTAGGGTCACCTAGAGAGGACTTCAGAGAACAAGATAAAGTGGAGATATGCTGTTGAAGCCCTATGCTCCATTTGGAACCCAAACAGAACAGCGCAATCTATTTTTGAAAGGAACAGGTTTTCATCACACTAAGATTATTAAGTTCATAAAAATTGCCAAAGTTCACCTTACTGATTTTTAGCTTGACTGTTTCTTTTTTTTGCTATCTCTGACATTTTAAGCAGGTAAATTTCATTAGTTCACTAGTCACATATCGAAAAAACGTTTTCCAAAATCTTTAGATCATAGGATTTTACAGAGATCTCGATCAATTTCAATGTACCCTACCCTACCTGTCGAATCTAGGAACTTCCGGGCACGAAAACAAACTCGCCAATCATCCAGTTGCTCGCGTTAGAATTCAATGATCCGTTAGTTCTTGCTTCTGTCAATTCTGTCATAAAATATTGAAATAAGTCGTACACAAATCTAAGTCATTATACAGTGCATGCTTTTATGACAGTTCCGAAACTTATATCCTGTCACAATTTACGGACAATCAAATTCTAGCATGAGTGTATCCTGCATCATTTCAACTTCTACATCATTTCATGTTTGGAATAAATCATAACAGAATTAAATCTTCAAATTCAATACATTTGATTTAGTAAAGCCGTTAGTAATTAGTACTATGAATTCTATTCACTAGCAAATATCAGTTATATAATTGAGGAAGCCATTTTTTCTTGTTAAAATAAAACAATTTTGATCTGATTTTCTCTCCAGAAAATCCAGTTTCTCATATCACCTGATTGAAAATGAAAGTGTTCACTGATGGTATTATTTTAAACGCGAAAATCGCGAAAATGCACAAAATTTAGAAAAATCTAGTATACCTTGGACATTTGCGATTTTCCACTGTATTATTATTATTGTTTTCTTTAATTCCTAGAGGAACATAGGGATTCAGCCATGCGTCTCCATTGCGTTCGGTTCTCTGCTAGGGTCTTCACCTGGCTCCAAGTCTGCCCACACGTTTTCATCTCCTCTTCACATCACCTCCTCCATGTCGTCACCCTCGCACTGACGACCAACTCGCCGCTTCCCTTTCTGGTTCCACTCGAGCGATGGCTTGTCTAGGGATGTCACTTGATGGTTTTCTCAGGGTATGGCCAATGCATCTACATTTATTCCTGTCTATTGGTTTCACAATCGGTTCCTGCTGGGTTGGTTCGCTCCCAGAGATCTCTGTCGGTGATCTTTTCTGGCCGGCCATCTAATCTTGAGTGGTATTGAGCGAAGACAACTGTTAATGAAGGTCTGTAGTTTGTTTGAGATGCTCTTTATGAAGCGCCAAGTCTCGGATCCGTATAGTAAGTAGCACTGACTTCACATTGAAGTTGAAAATCCGGATGTTGTTTTTGATGCTGAGTGTTGTTGACCTCCACACAGACTTGAGAGTAATGAAAGCTTGTCTTGCTTTCCTGATTCTTGCTTTGATATCCTTTTCAGTTCCACTGTGATAAGATATTAATCAGTGACAGCGTGTGCTTCACAATAGGTGTTGATGAGGCACTGTGACCAGGGATGCATCGTGATACAATCAGATCCAGAATTCACTAGATTTTTCATGAAAGTGTCAACATAATCAGCCGTCTATCATTCATTCATGTAAATGTTCTACTAAAGTGCTTATTGAGTATAATGCTTTATGAATCAGTTGAAATTTTTCAAAGACCTTGTAAAGTATAACGGGTCACTATCGAATATCGTTATCTTAAGAGAATTCGACTTCGACGACAATGATGGTTTCAACTTTGAAAACTAGTGACTACAGGAGAGTTGTTTCATCCTGACGCCTGAGACTTTTCAGCAGAACGCACTGATAGGGATTCAGACTAGGAACTTTCCGACTACAAATCAAGGTCGTGCACTGTTCAACCACTGGGACCCGAGGCAATGGCCAGCCAATGAATTCTAACCTCTTCTAATTCGTAATTTCAGCGCGACTGATACCTGCCAATTTCACTGGAGTGTACTCACTCTCACTCCTGGCCTGTTAGACCTGACTTGTCACACGCTAGGATTGCATGTAACTTGAAACAAATCATATCCCCACAAGGTAACTCTTGAAAATGACTGTATCTAAGGTAGGAATCCTTGTGAAGGCATTTAACGCATACGATTGCGTTGCATTCTACAGGAATCATTTCCTATGCATACAAGTTTGCAGGCTTGCGAACATATGTTAGGAAGTAATACACCTGACTGCATTCAAGCTAGTTTATGATACATGTAGCGTTTTATCTGTCTAATGTTTTATATATACATATACGTATATGGCAAAATGTCTTAAATATTGCATGTGCCGTGAAATCGGAAACATTTATACAAACTACACGTCTTAACATTTACTAAGAGTTAGGCATTTACATAGTCACTACTAATATGTGCACGTACAAAGTAGAAATGTTTCAACTTGATGTAAAAATGTAATCCTAACATGTACTTTAGAATCTAGGTCAGTATATTTTTTGTGCAGTTATATACTACTCAAAAGCCACACAGATATACAGCATATGTAATAGTTCTTTATCTTACCTTCCAGTAGTATATCCGGGACAAGAAGAATGGTGCGCAACTAAACATGTTTTTAACTACCCATAAACACTTTGACCGCTCATTAGGCCGTATTTGGAAGGATGTGAAGCGTATTTATTTGTTCACAAGTTAATTTATCGTTTGCCTTTGTTTGGTTATGTTGGACTGAAGTCCTTCTTTTGCATAGATATATCGTAGCTTAGTATGGCGGCTGTCACCAAGTCAGGGGAACAACGTGAAACTGTTTTCATTACTGGTGACTAGTTGTAGAATAAAAGGTGTACAGTTAGTCCTTTTCGGGACTCATAGGTTGGATATACCCGTATTACCAATTAGTTGTTGTGTTTCCACTAAGTCTTGAATCCTACACCAACAGTTTGAAATGCCTTTTTAAAATGCTAGGCTACCTGCTTTTTCTATCCATCAAAATGCATTGCATTTACTCCGTTTCACATTGTTTTAATCATTTAATTACTACCAGCGTACAGTTTCAAATAAGATTTTGACTGTTACTAGGTATTGTTTTGCAGGATTGGTATTTGTTAAGCCAGCACCAATGCATTCAGATACCGAACCATGGTTTAACTCTCAGAGGGATTACCAAGACTCACTGGGAGTGGAGGCATATCCAGTCTTTTTCTTATTAATATACCTTTGAGTTCCTAGTGGAATATAGGGCTTCAACTGCACGTCTCCACTTGCTTCTGTCTTCTGCTGTACTTTTCACCTGCATCCATGTTAGTCCATACTGTTTCAACTCCTCTTCACACGATCTCCTCCATGTCATACTTGGACGTCTCACTCGCCGCTTCCCTTTCGGGTTCCACTCGAGCTATGGTCTGACGCGCGATGTCACCCAACGGCCTCCTCAGCGAGTGTCCAATCAAGCTCCACTTTCTCCTGCATATTTGTTGACCGATTGCTTCTTGTTTTGTTTGTTCTCATAGTTCCTTGTTGGTGATTCTTTCCGGCCGGCCATCTGATCTTCAGTATACAACGAAGACAACTGTTGATAAATGTTTTCAACCTGTTGGAAATATTCGTTGTCACTCGCCAAGTTTCTGATCCGTATAGAAGAACTGACTGACGTTTGTATTGAAAATCTGAATTTTGTTGTTGATTCAGAGTTCAGTGACGAATATTTCCAGATTGGTTTCAGGTTGGTGAATTTGTTTCTCGCCTTCCCGATTCTCGATTTGATATCGTTGTCCGTTCTTCCTGTAGTTGAGACAATGCTCCCTAGATAAGTGGATGCAGTAACCTCTTTCAAATCCCTCCCGTTGGTGGTGATTGGCGCTGGATGTTGTTGCCGTTGTTGTTGTTGTTTTTGTTGTTGTTGGCTATTTTCGTAACCTCCGTCTTGTCTATGTTCACCTGGAGTCCTGTCTTTGCTACTTCTTTGACCAGTTTGTCGGTTTTCGCTTGTAAGTCTTCGATTTTGTGTGACATGAAATATAAATCATCCGCAAAATCCAGGTCTTCTAGGTTCTTCACGTCGGTCCAGGATATCCCTGTCTTCTCGTTTCCCACTGTCTGACGCATAATCCAGTCCACCACAATAAGAATATCATTGGTGATAATAAGCACCCTTGTCTGACTCCTGTGTTTACTCCAAACGCTTCGCTGAGTTTTCCGTTGTGGATCACTTGACATGTGCCGTTGTCGTACAGCTGTTGAATAAGGTTGATGAATATTTGGGGTACGCCGTAGTACTTGAGTAGTTTCTAAATTACTTCGCGGTCAACGCTGTCGAAGGCCTTCTCAAAGTCTTTAAAGTCTATATCCAGTGATGAGTCTCAAATAGGAAGAAATGCGCATCCTGTGTTCCTCGGCTTCATCATAACCGAATTCACTGAATTTGCAATGACGTTTTTATTACTTTTCATATTTAAGGTTTAGCCTGCACATTTCCATGTCAGGCGAAATGCAGTCGAGTGAAGTGAACACATAAAACCATGATAAAACTGAATGTCTAGTCAATATTAAAACATTTTACGCTTACCCTTAATTATCTTCATCAAAACTAAAGGCACCAGATTTACAGTATAAAATGTTTTTCCTACCTAATTCTGACGTTATTCATTAGTTACAGATAGCCTAAAATATACATAAGCTTATTGAAATAAGACTATTTTTCTGCCTACACAAATAAGTGTGCATAAAGTAGTTTGTGTGCATCACTGGAACAGAGGTAGGATGCTCGCCAACCACACATATGATTCATGGTTTGATTCCCGGCCACCGACGCACTCCTTTACCTCACCTCGCTAAGGCAGTAATAAAACTGATAAAGGGAGAATGTTTGGCATAAGGCTAGCAATCAAATCCCGTTAAATTAAACAACACTGTTGCCCAAACTACAAAGCTTTAGGTTGAACCTCTATGTTCCACTAGGAACGTAAAGGAACGTTAAAAATAGGTAGTTTTGCGAAACATTACAGATCAAGATGATGACATAATAATTACAAATGAGATAAAAAGAAGATTTCAGGTTGTTGACAAATTATCATCCTCTCTTAAATATACTAGAAAGAAATTCTATAAGGATATAGACAAAAGCACGCAGTAGTGATTTGAAGCCGAATGCGTTAGTTAAAATCAGTTGTGGAGCGAGTTATATTGGCCGTTGCTCTGGGAACTTGATTTTTCGTGCTCATTAGAGAACATCTCCCAGCATGGCTAAGTAAAGGTGTAGCTAAAACCATTAACTACTCGATATTAGATCATCTGGTGCAAACCGGTCACAAAGCCAGCGTAGAAGAATCCTTCTCTATAATCTGTCGGGTGCCTAACAAATTACCTACCACATGCTTCAAACAGCAGAGGCTATTGCAATTCGCCTCAGACAACCGGTGCTCTGTGTTCAAAAGAAACAAGTCCAGCCCCTACTACTGCCCTGGCCCTCAGTAGAAACTATAAACTCATGAATTTATAATATTATCTTTCCTAATTCTTCTGACATTCAGCTTAATTTATGTTGATGCTATACAGCTGTAATCTATCAATTTTATTGATTTGATGTTATTTAAACATTAATGTCGTTCGTAAGACTAATTCATTCATTCACTATTATGTATATATAATTGTAGAGCCTGATGATGAAGTTATCGAAAAGAGTACTCTTTGTTCAGTATCCCTTCTTTTAAAAATTTTAATAGGCATT
Source organism: Trichobilharzia szidati (assembly GCA_944472155.2). Taxonomy (NCBI): domain Eukaryota; kingdom Metazoa; phylum Platyhelminthes; class Trematoda; order Strigeidida; family Schistosomatidae; genus Trichobilharzia; species Trichobilharzia szidati. The sequence goes on along the minus strand of OX235271.1, from coordinate 184,269,207 downwards.
TTTAATCAGTTAAGATCAGTTAGTCAAAAACAGCTATCGTAATTTGATCACTACTCGATGCCAGGTAGAGAACTCACAGAAAACCATCAGGTGATCCAGGTCAGCTGTTTCTTCCTAGTTTATCTGGAGTTCCACTGAGAAGTTGTGACCAGCGGGTCCACCAAATCAGGCAAAGGAACAGTTAGTCTAACCTATGACAATGGTTGATGGTTGCAATGCATATTTCTCTAACTGGCTCAATCTGGAATTCATGAGATCTCAAGGTAGGAAGAAATAGCTCTGTCCAGCGCTTCCTGGTTTTTCTGGGGTTCTCTAGCCGACATCAGCTCATGTATGAATTCCCTACAAATGAGCACTTGATTGTTATCACAGTAATCGATAATGGTGATGCAATAAAATACACCGTTATGCAATACACTGAATAACTGATTGGATTATCACACATGATGATTGCTTCACTCCATGGAAAGTTGTTTTTTTCATAATTCGAATAGTTTTTCACGAATTTCTATGCTTTTAGGATCTTCTTGTATTGTTTTAAGCGGGTTTGTCTAATATATGTTTATTTAAAAAAATGTGAAATATTATCCAGATACGTCGACATTTCCAAAGTATTTATCGCTACTTAGGTTGTTTCCCACTGCATTTCATAAACCTAATTATATAAAGTAAGCCTACAGATGTCTTCAAGTCATATGTCATATAACACAGTAAACTCGCTGTTTATTTCAGTTTGGTTGAACATGATATGACATTTAAGGGAAGAGAATTGGTTATTGTCCTTATTAGTCAATAAAAAGGATTATAAATCCATTATTGTTTGAAAAACTTTTGTTTTACACTTCATAAAATGCTTATTGCATAGAACACTTAGTGAAACAGTCATATTTATTGTATGACATTTCGAAAACAGTTTAACATTTATAATTATATCAATTGTTAGTACACACCTGGATTTCGTGGATGATTTATGTTTGATGTCACACAAAATGGAAGACTTACAAGCGAAAACCGACAAACTGGTCGAAGAAGCAGCAAACACAGGACTCCTGGTGAACATAGACAAGACAGAGGTCATGAAAATAACCAAACAACAGCAACAACAGCAGCAACATCCAGCGCCAACCACCATCAACGGGAGGGATTTGAAAGAGGTTACTTCATTCACTTATCTAGGGAGCATTGTCTCAACTACAAGTGGAACGGACGAGGATGTCAAATCAAGAATCGCGAAGGCGAGAACCAAATTCATCAACCTGAAACCAATCTGGAAATCTTCGTCACTCAGCATCCACAACAAAATTCGGATTTTCAATACAAACGTCAAGTCAGTCAGTTCTTCTATACGGATCAGAAACTTGGTGGGTCACAAAGAATATTTCCAACAGCCTGTTGCAGACCTTTATCAACAGCTGTTTTCGCTCTATACTGAAGATCAGATGGCCAGAAAGAATCACCAACAAGAAACTATGGGAACAAACAAAACAAGAACCAATCGCCCAACAAATATGCAGGAGAAAGTGGAGATGGACTGGACACTCGCTGAGGAGGCCGTTGGGTGACATCGCGCGTCAGGCCATAGCTCGAGTGGAACCTGAAAGGGAAGCGGCGAGTGGGACGTCCAAGGGTGATATGGAGGAGATCGTGTGAAGAGGAGTTGAAACAGTATGGACTAACATGGATGCAGGTGAAAAGTACAGCAGAAGACAGAAGCAAGTGGAGACGTGCAGTTGAAGCCCTATATTCCACTAGGAACACAAGGGAACAATAATAATAATATTACACACCTCCGAAAGTTGATTTATATAGTTCCCGTCTTTACTTCTTTCTCATATGTCGGAAAGGTAGTTGAATTTTACAGACGATCAGAATGTATCTCCAGCTGATTCGATAAGCAAAACATAAGTTAATTAAAACAAAACATGAAGTCCAGGGAAGAGACTCTTTTCGGCGAATGAATTTTCTTCTTAAGTTGTACAATCGCATTCATATGTAATTTATTTTTCATGAAAGAGGACAGTAAGTGGAAGGATGAGTGGTCACAATCACAATTGTTTATATTAGTCAATACATAAGAAGATTCGGATTGTGGTGAGAGCTGTCTACTAGCCAAGTGGTGGACAGTAATTGAGGTCAATGTTTATGTATCAAATATTAGTCATGTTGTGGGGAGAGATGGTTGCTAGCCAAATTGGTTGACAGTAATTGAGGTCAAAGGTCAAGGTGGACAGGCGGTTACAGTTAACATATAGATGAACTGACACAGCCACAAGAGATGCAAGGTTAACTTTGTGTGAGAAACAACCAATCAACAGACTGTATTTTCTACTAACATTGACCTACAATAATGTACACAAAAATCTATAAATACGTGTTGATTTTTCGTAATAAACGATCTGTTGCCTGGCCCTTGTCTTCTGTTGTTACAGGATAAGTATGTAAGAATCACATAATATGATGAAGAATTTCATGGATGAGTTCTAATCATGGTGCATATAGATACGAAAGAAAATATAGAGTAAGACTCCACGTGTCTGTAGAAAGCCATATCTTGTTTAACCTCTTCTTTCCTAAAACGGGTATACAGGCTATCATCGGCATCTCTTATAGAAACTTTCAGTTTTCCTTCGCGCAGATCTCCTCAGTGATGTTACTTAACGTTATTGGCTTTGCTCTGATGTCTGTGGTAAATTGTTACACTGTATTTTCATTCTTCAGTTTCTGCGTACTGAACCTGAATTGTAGTCAGCCTATAGGTGCTTTGAAGGCTTTTAACTTGATCTTGAAAGTCTCTTTCATTAGACAATAATTTTAGCCTACATTTACTTCCCTTCTCGATTTTGTTTCCAGAAAACTGCATCTCCGGTATCTTCATATTAAAATGATGTCTAGTTTGACCCTCGGGTGAAGCCCACGTCTCTTTGTGTATGTCCTCGTGCTTGTATATGCTGCCTGCAAATACCAAATCACTGAGATAAAAGTTTTCTGCATAGAGTTTTCCGTTCTCATTCATTTCTCTGAAAGCCTCCAGACCATGATGATTCTTGTGCCTGGGTTGTTTGCTCCCAGTTTCGCACTCATATTACACATTAGCATCCTAATGTTGCTATTAGAGGTCTTGTCAATTGCTGTTTGCAGTTGTCTGTATAAACCTTCTTTTTTCTCCAGATCTGCCTTGTTTTCAAGTGTGTAGCATTTAATATGTAACTTGCCCACCTTTTGAGCTGAGACCTGCTATCATCATCATCCTGCAACCCCGCCTAGTTAGCTAGCTTGCTACTTTCATAGCCGGTCAAAAGACCGGGTAAAGAGGGAGAGTTGGGCGTGGGGCTAGCAACCTCACACCACTAAACCTATCAAACCGCTAGAGAAACTTCAACACACAAACAGTATAATAAAAAAGCAAAAAATTCAAATAAAAATCTTATTCTTTGCTAAAACCGGAGAGGCTGATGATGGGCTGGTGAAAGCCTCCGAGAAGCCAGTTAGCCAGCCGATGTGTATTCTCTCGATGAAAGCAAGAATTAAAATGGGAACGTGGAATGTCCGTAGAATGTTAAAGACTGGAAAGGCTGTCCAGGTCACCAAAGAAATGCGAAGATATGGCCTAGAAGTGCTGGGTATCTGTAAGAGCAGATGGAATGGAAGTGGACTGTCAAAATTGTCAACTGGAGAGTCAGTAATCTACTCCGGCCACCCACACGAAAACTACAAACACACTGAGGCAGTGGCTATTATGATGTCACCAGTGACAGTCGGAGCCCTAATGCAGCGGGAACCAACTTCATTCAGGATCATGACAGAAAGATTCAACTCAAAGGGAAGGAAGGAAGGTTACAGTTGTAACAGCAGAAGGCAAAACACGGAAGCCGAGGCAAATTTTCCATTTATAAAACTGCTGTTTATATATATACAGTTTATATTCTTCAACCAATCACTTAGCGTGTGATTTCGGTTTACATCAAACGACATGAAATAGAATGTTCAAATATACATAATATTCTTTTGTTAGTGCAGCATAAAAACGTGAGAAATGTATTGTGTCTCTAACATCAAATAGAATGTTCAAACAGACATATCGTATTCTGTTTCTACTGCAGTATTGAAGTGTGGGAATATGTGAGAATTATATTCCGTTGGCACACACTGTCTGTATCACACCACCACACAGTTATAATGCATTACTGTGCACAGTGCTACAAACGACACGGAACAAGGGAAGAAGGAAGACTTCTACAGAAAACTGCAAACAATAAAGGACAACATCCTAAATGGTGACATCCAAATAGAACACCAATGTCAAGTCGGTCCTTCTATACGGGTCAGGAACTTGGCCACCATGCCACGACAAGCATTCCTGACAGGCTACTGTAGACTTCAGGCAATATCTGCTTTCGCTGGCTGCATAATGAAGATCAAATGGCCTGTTAAAAAGAATTAGCAACACGAAACCTTTTGCAACAAACCAGTCGAAAGCCAATCGCTCAACAAATATGTTGGAGTAAGTGGAAATGGATTAGGCATACTTTGAGGAAACCATCGTAAGACATCAAGCACAATACAAGCCATCGTTTGAGTGAAATCTCAATGGGAAGCGACGAGTGGATAGTCCGAAGGTGACATAGATCGTGTGAGTTTGGAGGAGAAGATGAGACATTATGGGTAATCGTAGTTCAAGCAGAAAATAGAAGAAAGTGGAGATGTTTTGTGGAAGCCCTGTGTTCCACTCGGAACACAAAAGAATAATAGTAATCATCCTGGAGGAGGGAGATTGATTCTGACTGCATAAGAGATTTCAATATTGTTGGTAACACCCTGACAGCCGCTCCATCAATGTGTTGCTGACTGTCGTCTGGATGACCAGAGAAAACTACTGATTCTCTAGTTAACACTCTAGACAGTCCACTTCCATTCCAACTGTCCCCACAGATTCCTAGCAGTTCGATGTCTTATCTTCTCATTTCTTTGGCAACCTGGGCATTCTTCTCAGTATCGCGTCATTAAGCCTCTTGAATTTCAGGCAAGAATAGGATTATCTTCTATGCTTTTTCTGTGCTTTTAAATTTCTGAAGTGGCTGAGCTGATTTTCCGGTATAGGCTGGCTGGCTGCACCCCCAGCCTACTTTCCTTTCTCGGGCTTAGGATTTATTGGTGAAGTGATGAAGCTTATATAGCCATTATTAGGAGACAGTTTAATTATCTTTGCTACACCAAATCCAAGAGTGAAGTATTTAGGGTTATATTTATGATTTTCTTTCGGATTTTGGATTATAGCTTGAAACCACACAGTATACTTTTGGTACAAGTGTGGAATTTTCAGCATGTGATATCGGTAGCCCACATTTTGCTGCTCTACCATAGATATCAGGTGTGAGTCGGCAGGGGGTCGAACCCTGGACCATGTGCCACCAACGCACATATGGGCACTACTGACTAAGCTTAAATGTTTCAGGATTCTGTTTATTACATCTTCATACACACATAAATAAGAATTAGAAAAAATCCAAGATTAAATCAGACATCTGAGTAATGAAAGTGCAAAATGACCAGAGAAGCATTGTTTTCATGAGCTTTACTGTCCTTTGCTGATGTTGCAAGATGGTTTTATCTTTCATTCTTAATAGTTTTGTCCAATTAGCTGTGAGTAAACAATGGACAAATCTCTGTTTTATGGAGTCTCTTCTACGGAAAAATAAGAGGGAGGATTTCTGTTTGTCGAAAAGGTGTTGGAAAACGACGGCTACCCTCAGAAATTCATTAACAAGAACGGAAGATGTAGTTAGAAATACCAGAAAAATCGTGATGGAAAAGAAGCTTATCTTCATCAACTGTGACGATATTGTAGGAACTGCTAACAGAAGTTTGAATACCGCACTAGCCGGAATCTATCCTGTAGCTAATTTGACTGCCATTTATCGGACAACATGCTTGCCTTCCGGTGCAGTCCGAAGATGATAGATCCCCTTCTCATGGCAATATCAACTGTGTAAACAAACTTATTTTCATCTGAGGTAGCAGTTCCACTAGGAGAGTAGAAAGAAGGAAACACTTCCAGTTCTCTGGACATGCAAATATATACAATAAAGCCGTTGTCAGATATCTTCTTGACACGAAATCCTTTAAAATTATCAGTGGATAAAACGGTTAAGTTATCGTCAAGTCTGCCGAAGCAATCTCTGTCACACTCCAGAAGCCGGAATTATATGTTCATGAAGAAGTAGATATCAGGCTTTCTTTACCCTGGTAACTGGATATCTCTACTCTTGCGCTTTTATCTGTTTACGTAGTCTTTGGCCTTAACCTCCTCTCCCCAATGATAAAGTGTAACTCTGCTCATCCCTTTCTCTTATGATTTGAATTGAGCCCACCAAATTGTTACTCAATTAATTAGTTACTCGTCATCTTGCTCACGGCTCATCTTTATTATTTAACTACTTCGCCGTTGTTCTCAAGCATTTATTTTTGTTTACACCTGAACTTTGTTGGTACAGACTATGCAGTGTAATTTCTCAGCACTGTTTATGAAGTTTGGAGTCTCCTGTCAGTAACTGGCATGTTTAAATTGTTCTGTGTATAAACTTAATAATTTTTTCAGGCTGTACACAACTGATCAGAAGTCGATGAGATAAATGATGGTACTATCTTATTCTACGCAAAATGTTGTTATTATTGTTCTCTTGGGTTTCAAGGGGAACATACGGCTTCAAAAACACACCTCCACTTTTTTTCTTTTTTCTGCTATCCTCTTCAGCTGGGTCCATGACTGCCCATAACCTCTCCTCGGACGGTTGCCCCCATGTCATCTTCGGACAATCCAATCGTCGTTTTCCATTTGGATTCCACTCGAGGGACCGGCTGGCAATACTATTCAACAGTCTCCTCAGCGTGCGCCCACTTCATCTCCATTTTCTCCGACATATTTCTTAAATAGACTATCTATCTCCATTTACATTATCCTATTTCTTGAGCAGTGGGTTCTTGGTTAGTTTGTTCCCAAAGTTCGTTGTTGCTAATTCTTTCGGGCTATTTGATCTTCAGTATAAAGCAAAGACAGCCGTTGATCAAAGTCTGCAGTGGCATGTTGGAAATGCTTACCGTGCCGCCCAGAGCTGGTTTCTGACCCATATAGAAGGACTGAATGACTTCATATTTGTGTTGAAAATCCAAATCTTGTTGCGCTTATGCTGAGCGCAGAATATTTCCAAAAAGATTTTAGTTTGATGAAGGTATATTGTGCCTTTCCGATCTTGACCTGCTTTATGATCTTTCTCCGTTCCGCTGACCTGTGTTTGAAACGATGCCTCCTGTCAAATCTCTCCTGTTAATGATGAGTGTGTGCTGGTTGTTGTTGCTCTTGATTAATTATCTTCATTACCTCCATCTTCTTTATGTTCACCTGCAGTCCTGTCTTCGCTTATTCTTCAGGCAGTTTATTGGTTTTCGTCCGTAAGTCTTCTAGTTTGTGTGACGTTAGACATAAATCATCCACGCACGAAATCCTCATCTCATACAAACTTCTTATAGGTCGGTGGCACAGCAGTTATGACTCTCACCAATCATGCACATGGTCTGGGGTTCAATCCCCTGCCGACGCACACATGATATCAATGGTCGGCCTGCAAAATTTAGGCTGCCGATATCGCATGCTGAAAATTCCATACCTGTACCGAAAAATACGGTGTGGAATCAAGCTGTAATCAAAAATAAAAAAAATAAAAAAATAAATAAATTGTTGTTCTTGCTTTGTTCTTCCAGAATAGTTTCCCCTTAAGTTTAAAAATATTTCTTTGGATGACAACATGATCACAACTTCTTGGATTAAAAGCCACAGAAAGAAATTAAATTAATCCAAGTTATCTACAAACTAATAAGTGGGTCACTGGCTGTTGAGAGAAAAAAGTTAAAATCATAAATGACCCAAACATGTTAAAATATCTCAGAAATAAATTTTTTGTGGAAAATTTATCTATCTTAAATGTCAGCGGAGATATAAAACGCATGTTTTCTGTTCGGAATTTTTTTCGATAAAAATCATGGTATGTCACTCTGATATAAGATGCCACTAATTTCTTTGGAGAAAAAGCATTAGATTTTAACAGGAACATGCATTCATATTTCCTTTTCAGGGATTGGGAATATTTCGTTTTCTTTTGAAAATAACATGACATTATTAGGTCAATAATTGAAATGGAAAATATCATGGGTTCTAGTTAAACTGACATCATTGTTATACGGTAATTTAACAATCAATAACTGTTTTTATTTTTTGATTATAGCATAATTTTTCACCGTATTTTTGGTACAAGTATGGAATTTTCAGTATGTGATATCAGTAGCCCAATTTTACAGGCCGACCATTGATATCAAGTGTGCGTTGGCTGGGGATCGAACTCCGGACCATGTGCTTGGTCGGCGAGTTTTCTAACCGCTGGGCCACCAACGCTAGTAGTTTTCTGAATGAAATGTGGATATTGTATATGGTTGTAAAAGCTGATGTCTTCTACTTGAATTAAATATCCTCATTATAAGTAGTAGTAACGACCAAAACCGCCTCATTGTAATCTGAACACAGAAAACCGATCTCTTAATCTTACCGTATAGCTGAGCAAAACATTCTTATGACACACATACTGTAAATGAATGTGAACATTGAACGTTGGTTCATTGGCCTAGGTCGCCATTGGCGGGCAACTTGAAGGCGCAAATGATTCACTTGTGTACAAGTTGGAAGAAGACGAAGGAATACGAATAAAAGTACAATACATTCCTTGTAAAACATTTGTTTATAGAATTTGTACAGAGTATTGTTCTTAACTGCCAAACAATACAATTTATTAGAAGCCCATGTATTTGGAGTTAAGGTCAATATTGTGTATAGTAATTGTCAGTCTGAGCTTTTTTGGAGATAATAGGAACTTAGGGTTAAGTTCCTTGACACACACACACTTACAAAGTTCTCCGAGGATACCAGAAAGACAGTCACTCTTAGTTAGATCTGTAGTTCAGAACTACAATAATAATGCCAACAACTGAAAATTACGGAATATACACATTAGGTCATAGGGGTTAATAAAAAGACAGTTGCAGCGAAGAAAATTTTCTTTTCGATGAAGTCATCATCTAGGCTGTACATTCGTGTATTTATATCAAATGGATGGGAAAGTTCCAGAATAATTTCTGGTTAGGGGTCAAATTAATAAAAGTTACAATTAGGAATTAGAATGCCATAATAAACAGGGGGATGGGTAAAACTCAAACAAAGTAGCATTATAATAACCAAGAAGATTGACATTGTGCAATTGGGGGTTAGAAATGTAGAAATAACAAAATATACAAGATGTTTGGATAAAAATTAATATGATTAATTAATATATCCAAACATCCTGTATATTTTGTTATTTCTACATTTCTAACCCCCAATTGCACAATATCAATCTTCTTAGTTATTATAATGCTACTTTTTTCGAGTTTTACCCCTCCCCCTGTTTATTATGGCATTCTAATTCCTAATTGTAACTTTTATTAATTTGACCCCTAACCAGAAATTATTCTGGAACTTTCCCATCCATTTGATATAAATACACGAATGTACAGCCTAGTTGACAGTGACTTCGTCGAAAAGAAAACTTTCTTCGCTGCGATTGTCTTTTTATTAACTCAAAATTACCTCAACAGTGCCTTTAGACAATTTTTCATTTATTTATTTTTTTATTACAGTTTGATTCCACACCGTACTTTTTGGTAGAGGTATGGAATTTTCAGCATGTGATATCGATAGCCTAATTTTACAGGCCGACCATTGATATCAAGTGTGGGTTGGCTGGGGATCGAACTCCGGATCATGTACATGGTCGACGAGAGTCCTAGCCGCTGTGCCACCGACGCACACAATGATACAGTCAAGAGAACATTCGAAGTACAAAACATGTGCCGTTAACAAAAATTCAGCTGTTAAAGGTATCTGAGAATCAAGAAGAGTATTCTCAGCACGATGCGATCAATATTCCGTCAGCAAGAATCACACATCAACAATTCTCGAACACAGTCCAAGTTCAGGACCATCTTCATTCACTCAAACAAAGTCAAATCTCAAAACAACACTCTACCAGTGTATCGCACAACCACAAGGGGGGGGGGTAAAAATTACAAAAAGCCAGTTGGAACATTGAAACAAGCATAAAAATTATAACTGGATCGTTCAGGTGAAACTTTCCATGCAGTTTGATTGTGCATGTCTCGCTTAACTTTGTGAAGCAAGGCTCATTGGTGAATATTAATGATGCAATACACTGAACACTTCTCACTTACTCTTCTCTTTAGTTAGATAAGTTTATTCTAAATATCATACAGTGATGCAGTATTACCAATACGATGACGTTTCGACCATACATTATTGTTCGTAGTTATATCGATTTCAGTCACACGGTTTAACAATTTGTTTTGCATATTTTTTTCTGTCTTTCTGTCTCTCCACCCTCCATTTTCTGTTTGCTGCCAGTTTCCATATCTCCGGTATCATAGGTATTGCGTCATACCGATTGCACGTGTATATACGTTTGTATGCGTAGAACTAGAACACTATGGTAGTATGTAATTTCGTATTATATTTTCAATTGGATATATCATACAGCGAAACAAGATTATTCACTGACGAAGTTTCAAACGCAATTAATCATTCATAATCATAATAACTGCGACTGCAAATATCCTAAATTCAATCAGCATGTGCGTCGGTGGCATAGCGTTTAGGACGCTCGCCGACATGCACATGGTCCGGGGTTCGATCCCCGGCCGACGCACTCCTTTACCTCCCTGAGCCAGAAATAATGTTGGTGAAGAGGAAAGGTTGGGCATGAGGCTAGCAACCCCATCCTGTAAAATAAACACTGCTACAGCCTCTAGCTTAAAGCCCTATGTTCCACTTGGGAACGTGAAGGAAAAAAAATGGAACCCAAGCGCTGCAAAGAATTTTGAAGTAACATAAATTCTCATTATCCTTTGAATCCTGCTTGTCAAAACAGTATCAAGCCTCTTAATTGATACCAAGGTGAAATTCACCGTATTTTTGATTTAACACTAGCCAGTAACTAGTTAAATATGTCTGGTCCCTTGTTCGGTGCAGAATGAATTCTATTAGTCAAGTTTGCGATGTAGTAATCATGCTAGGTGGCTGGACATCACGATGCATTGTGAATTACTGGTATTAGATGGTTGAAAGTAATCGTCAGGAAGCCTTGAAGGTAGGTTTCACTCTATTTGGCACTCATCCGCTACGTGTGGCTGGATTAATTGTGTATGGAAATGGTAGAAAAGTGATATACTTTCTGTGAGAAAAAGGGATAATAGTTACAAAGTTAGTTGAAACATCTACGTACATGGAAATATTGTGATTAGGTCGTTTGTCAGGGATTTTCCTAACAATTATTTGGTTATGTAAGTATAATAGAACCACTGTAAGATATCCAATGATATTTGTGGGATAATCGAGGCTATGAGTGCTAAATATTAGCTTCGTTTAGCATGATTCAATATATTACTCTACGGACTAGCTAATTAGGTACACCCACGATCTGAAGGTTTCTGTTAAGCCTGTTTCTGCACAAGATTGTTTCAATATGAATGAATAATTACTGATGCGACTTTAAACAATGATAGTGACCATTGGTTAAGTGAATCTCTCTACATTTCCAATTATTCATTTATTAGTTTATTATTTATAATAATTAGGTGAGCTCGTATAACATTCAGTCACCTGGCCCTATTCAAAGGCCTGTGAATTCTAACTTCTAACACTTCGTGATTTTGGCGCACTCACTAGTCAGTTTCATCATCTGCAACCAAATCCTCACTCTCAACCTTTTACACCCCACTGCTCACGACTTCTCAGCAAAACTCCTGGCAAATTCTGCTTGTAATCAGTCACTACTGAGCATCCGATTAACTTTCAACAACTAGCTTGTAGGGATTCTATTTGTTTCAGATTAAACAACGAATTGATATGAGCTAGACAGTAAGAGTTGTCTCAACTACAATAGGGACGGAGGAGGATGTCAATTCGAGAATCGGGAAGGCGAGAAACACATTCATCAACCTGAAACCAATCTGGAAATCTCCGTCACTCAGTATCAACAAAAAATTCGGATTTTCAATACAAACGTCAAGTCACTTCTTCTATATGGATCAGAAACTTGGTGTTTCACAAAGAATATTTCCAACAGCCTGTTGCAGACCTTTAGCAACAACTGTCTTCGTCCTATACTCAAGATCAGATGGCCGGAAAGAATCATCAACAAGAAACTATGGGAACAAACAAAACAAAACCAGTCGCCCAACAAATATGCAGGAGAAAGTGGAGATGGATTGGACACTCGCTGAGGAGGTCACTGGGTGACATCGTGCGTCAGGCATAGCTCGAGTGGAACTTTTAAGGGAAGCGGCGAGTGGGACGCCAGTACAAGGGTGACATGTAGGAAGAGGAGTTGAAACAGTATGGACTAACATGGATGCCGGTGAAAAGTATAGCAGAAGACAGAAGCAAGTGGAGGCGTGCAGTTGAAGCCCTATGTTCCACTAGGAACCCAAGGGAACAATAATAATAAAAGACAGTTGGTAGAAGTTAGAATTCGTGGGCCACTGAATTGGGTCCCAGTGGCTGAACGTTCTATGTACTTGCCCTGTAACCGGAAAGTCGTGGGTTTATAACCCAGTGGGTGCGTACTGACGATGAGTCTCAAACTAGGACGAAACAGCCATCCAGTACCCCGTGGTCTTCAAATGTTCTCTAACTGATAGCAATCCATGGTATAACCTGAAAAGATTTAATCGTTACAAACTAATTACCGAAAGTTGTAATGATAGCTTTCTTCTGGACAGAGAATTTTCAAGGTGTACACAATCCTCAGCAGAACTCATTGCATGATACTTTCTCTTCTCCACGATCTTCAAGTAAAATATCAATTTGTGGTATATTATGTGACTCAGTTTTGTTCAGCCTGAAGCATATACCAATGCTTTGTGATATGTTTCCATCGCCTCCGAAAGATGCTCATCAGTGTTTTGAAAACCAATGAAAGATATGCATGGTTACACTATGCAACTCAAGGATATCGCTGAATGATTAAAACAGTAAGAATGAGAAAGATTCAATTTCCGAAATGAGTAAGACATTTACGAACTGACCTAGTACTATGAGTTGTGTATTATCAGCTTTATTGTTATAGCAACTAAATCAAATATTCTCTATTTCGGTGTTATTTTGTCTTTTAAGCTTTTTTGGTCGTCTCATATGTTAATTTCGAAAAGAATCTTTTATTTAACCTCCTGCTTAAGGAGGTTAAGATTCTGTTTTTAAAAACTATTCTGTTAAAATCCACTTAATTTGGATCGTTCTACCCACTATTCTTCTTTATTGTTCCGCCTTATTCTTTCCCTGACATTTCCAAAAAGATTGGCATATAATTTAGGACTGTAGGCTGTAAGCACAGTTATTGGTGTATATTTAAGCCAACTAATCGAGTCTGTTGTTCACAAGCATTTGAATTTGTACAAGCCGTTGGCTTTGATCGTATTGCCAGCGGTTGGAACACTATTCCATATTACAAAAGTTTACTGATATCAGTTGACATTACTGATATGGGGCTTCGGTGGCACAGCCAGAGAATGCTTGCCAACCACGCAGGTGGTCGAGGGTTCGATCCCCAGCCGCCAACACATTCCTTTACCTCGTTAAGCCAGTAATAAAAATGGTAAAGAGAGAAAGTCGGGCATAAGGCTAGCAACCCCATCCCGTAAAAATAAACACCACTGCTACCAAAACTTCAAGCATCTAGCTTGAAGCTCTGTGCTCCACTGGAGACGTGAAGGAATAAAAAAATCATTGATATGATTATGAGCCACAGTGCTCAAGTTCTACACTTACAATAATTTTAACACTATCTTCATTCTAAACCTTCTCCTTGTATCCATTTTGGGAGAGCCTGAGAATAATTTCGTTAGAATTTATGTCCATACTGTTTTGTATCGAAATTTATTCATACTACATTTAGCACTTGTCCTATGTGAAGCAACACACGTGAAGTGAAAAACTACCAGACTGTCTCTTTTACAGTCGGCAAATAAATCGCCTCAGGTTTCTAGGAATCACTCATGAATTATTATTATTTATTCGCCTAGACTAATATTTCTATTTACTACAACTTTATTGGTTATTTATAAAAAATGTAAAAATGAAAATGTCGAAAAATCAATTCCATCATTTTCAAAAAAAGGATACTGAACAAAGAACACTCTTTTCGATAACTTCATCATCAGGCTCTACAGTTGTATATGCATTATAGTGAATGAGTGAATTAGTGTCATGAACGACATTAATGTTGTTTTAATAACATCGAATCAATAATATCAATAGATTACAATTTAGTAGCATCAACATAACAATAAACTGAATGTCAGAGAAATTAGGAAAGAAAACATTACAAATTCATGAATTTATAGTCCATACTGAAGGCGGGCCAGGGCAGTAGTAGTGGCTGGTTGGACTTGCTTCTTCTTCACAGAAAGCACTAGTTGTTTAGGGTGAATCGCGATAGACTCCGCTGTTAAAAGCATGCGGTATCTCGATGTTTTTGGCAAGTTGTTTGGTACCCGATAGATGATAGAGAAGGATTCTTCAACACTGGTTTTGTGGCCGGTTTGTACCAGATGGTCTAATATCGAACTGTTGATGGTTTCCACTACACATTCACTTAGCCATACTGGGAGTTGTTTTCAAGAACGAAAAATAAAGTTCCTAGAGCAACGGCCGATATAAATCCCTCCATGTGCGCAGTTGAATTGGTAGATGCATCTGGAAGTGGTTAGTCTGGGTACTTTATCTCTCAATCGAGGAATCACCATCGGTCGTGTAGAGAACGTTGCTGGATATTTATTCTTTAAAGTAGAGTTGGCATGTCACCAAAAGCATTTCTACAGACTGCAGACGTTTATCAACAGTTACCTTTGCTAGCTCAAAACCAATGATCAAATAGAAGGCCAGAAAGGAACTCTGAAAAAGAAGGAACTAACAACACACAGACCAACAAATATGCCTAAGAAAAAGGAGATTGATGGGACACAAGCTGAGGAAAAAGTTGGGTGACATTACGCCCCAGACCAGCCCTCATTTGTATGAGACGAGCTTGGCACAAGTCTGAGGTTGACATAAATGAGGTCGTGTGGGTAAATGCAAACTTATTGTGGTAAGGTGTGCAACCAGCTAGAGAGGACTGCAGAGAACAGGGCGGTATGTAAATGTTCTGATGTAGTCCCATGCTCAACTTGGAACAATGGAGATTAATGATAATGAGGAACACATTATATTCCTTATCCTGTGTACAAGCAGGTATCTAGAGTGTAACTACTTAATTTCACGAAATGGACAACCGACCAAACAGGCAATGATATTATTATTATGTTATTGTTTTCTTTAGTTTCTAGAGGAACCTAAGGCTTCATCCTCACGTCTCCATTGCGTTCGGTTCTCTGCCAACGTTTTCACCTGTCTTTTGATCTGCCCATATGCTTTCATCTCCTCTTCACATGACCTCCTCGATCTCACTGTTGCAATGACGACCTACTCGCCGCTTCTCATTCGGGTTCCGCTCGAGTGATGGCCTGTCGTGTGATGTCACTTCGTGGATTGTTTTCTCAGAGTATGACCAGTCCATCTCAACTTCTTCGAGCATATTTGTTGCACAGTTGGTTACTGCTGGTTCGGTTTTCTCATTGTTGGAGATCCCACCCTGTTGCTGGTCTTTTCTGGCCGGCAACCTGATCTTGAGTATCGAGTGGAGATAGCTGCTGATGAAAGTCTGTAGTTTGTTCCAGCAAACTTTCGTGACGCGGCGCCAAGTCTTTGATCCGTATAGTAGCACTGACTGACTTCACATTGGAGTTGAAAATCCGCATCTTGTTTTTCATGCTGAGTGTTGTTGACCTCCACACAGACTTGAGAGTAATGAAAGCTTGCCTTGCTTTCCCGATCATCACCTTGATGATATACTCATCAGTTCCGGCCACCTGTAGTTGAATCGATGCTTCCCAGGTGGGTAGATAGGTGGGTAAAAGAGGTTGCTTCTTTCAGATTCCTCCAATTTATAATGATTGTTGTCTGTTGTTACTGTGGCTGTTGGCCAGGAATCTTCATCACCTCTGTTTTATCTATGTTCACCTAAAGGAAGTCCTATCTTCTCTGGATGCTTTCTTTGCCAACTTGTTGCTTTTCGCTTGTGGGAAATCAGTCCAAATCCTCCAGGTTTTTTGTGTGTGTCCATTTTATGCCTGTTTCCTCATTGCCTGCTGTTTGTCGCATTATCCAATCTACTGTATTCAGGAAAATCGTTGGAAATAGTAGGCAGCCAACCTGTCTCACTCCCGTCTTCACTTCGAAGGATTCTATGAGTTTCCCTTTGTGGATTACTTGCATGCGGCATTGTCGTACAACTGTTGGATGAGACATATAATTGTTGCCGGCACCTCGTATTAGTATATATGTGGATGCGAATTCGAAGACAGTAAACTGAGATTCATTCACGACCAATGCTTTTAGCAGTCCACATGCTTGTATCAAAACAGAAAAAACTATTTATTTAGAAACTAAGACCACTCATATTAAGGTATACATGAAGAACTCAGTACTACTTCAGTTAGAGTATTTTGTCCTTGGTCTCATGCTCACAACTTTACAGTGTCATCACAACCAATGAATCTTAATAAATAAATAAATGAAGAATCAATATTCTCAGGGTTGCCTGTTACTCACCCCTTTAAAAACAACTATTTGGATTTACACACCTGTATGGTTCAGTGACAGTAGGTTCTTCAACCACTTAAGAGGTCCGGATTCAATACTCAATCAACGCACTCCGAAATTTCAACCAGAAATTCCATTATGGGTAAATTTTATTTTGATAAAGTCTCACAGTGTTATACAGTAATGTTTACTGATGACGTTTCGAGCACAATTTATTGCTCATAATCATATCAAGGTAATCACACGACTTCCTGAATTCATTTATATAGTTCCATTGTTTTTCACTTGATTGGTAGTAATATTTTCCATATTTCGGGTATGAGTGATGATTCATTCCTATTGCATGTGTTGGGTGTAGATTCGATGAACAGGGATTCAGTAATCAACCTCTCTCTCCAACTACCTAGATTACTTTTTATAATTTTAACCCTCTCCCACCCTATTGTGTGGTTGTGTGCTAATGCATGTATTGCAATTGCCGAGCTTTTTTCTAAATTACTTATCTTCGTCGGATCAACCATTCTTACCTTAGCTAACTTCTTATGTTCTGACAATCTGACTACCTCTGACCAACCAGTTTGACCTATGTAGTTGACCTCACAGTCATTGCAGGGTTTTTTGTAAATTATATTATTTTGACTAATTGGGTCCACTGGGTCCTTTAACCTACAGAGCTTGTCCCTGAGTGAGTTTGTAGGTTTAAATGCCACCCTAATTCCTGCTTTATTTAGAATCCTACGTAGGGTCTCAGATGTCCCCTCTTTATATGGTACAACTGTAGATGACTTATATTCTCTCTTATTTATATTATTATTACTAGTTTCACAATGGTTTTTATTTTTCTTTTGGTGTTTTTCAATCTTCCTAATGAATTTTAGAGGATAGCTATTTAGAACCAACGCCTCTTCTATCTGTTTTATTTCATCATTTAGGTCTTTTTTTGTGCTACTTAGTGCCATTGCGTGGTATGTTAAACACTTAACTAAGCCTGCCTTAACAGTTAAAGGATGAGATGAATTAAAGTCTAAATATCTATTAGAATGCGTTGGTTTTCTATAAACACTAGTGTGTAGTTTGCCTTCTTCTATTCGTTTTATTTTACAATCTAACATAGCTAATTCTCCTTGCTCATTTTCGGCTTCAAATGTGAATTTTACTGCCTCCACTAGTTAGTTTATGTGTGTCAAGAAGCTAGAGATATGTTCTGTTTTTAGCACTGTGAAAGTGTCATCCACATATCTGCACCATATTTTTGGAGTAGGATTAAACCAGAAAACGGAAAGGATGGGCTGGAGACAAGTAGCCCCTCACTATGTAAATGACACAACTGCTACGGAAACGTCAGCTGTTTGAAGCTCTATTTTCCACTCGGAACGCAGTGAATGAAAAACAAACGAATTTTGATATGCATAAATTCAGCGGAACACTTCTTGAAAGAAACTGTTATTTTGGTCATTGTTAAAGTTGACTGGTGTTACATGGTTGGATGCAACTAGTACAACGTCTTGGACCTTGGTTTCGTACTTGTAGGTACTCACCAGTAAGTAAGGAGCTCATGTCCTTTCTAAGCTCAACATTTCACTCAACCTGCAGTCAGATAAATTTTTTTATTACAGCTTGATTCCACACCGTATTTTTTGGTACAGGTATGGAATTTTCAGCACGTGATATCGATAGCCCAAATTTTGCAGGCTGACCATAGATATCAGGTGTGCGTGGACAGGGTATCGAACCCCGGACCATGTGCATGGTCAGCGAGAGTCCTAACCACTGTGCCACATTACTTTTAAGGAGTCATTTGGTCTCGCGATTGATCTCCTGTAGGACTGTGATTAATGCTCTTATTGAACACTAACTAGCGACATGCCTCCGACGGTTTGTTTGGTGCAAAGTGAGTTCCATCAATCAAGTTTCCAATGTAGCCACCACAGTTCGAGTCTTACGGGGGACATGAATTTCTTCAAGGTTACTGGTATGCCCTGATGACTGGTGAGTAGCAGCAAACCCAAAACCCAGACGAAGGGCCACATTCTGATTGCCTCAAACCATCTAATAATAACAACAATTCAGAGTGCAACGTGATGGCGAGAAACCTAGTGGAATGGTGGCGACATTGCGAACTTGACTGAGATAGAATTCAGTCTGCACAAACGTCAAGGACTATATGGATGACACTAGTTACTATTGTTCAATCAAAGCAAAAACCTCACGACCATAAATACACGTAATAGTTCTGTCATTTACCGCTAAATATTTTGTGGCTAATAAAACCAGGAAGTCATCAAAAGTGATATTTTAAATCCCATGGTTGAAACATCGTTTTGTGTTTCGTTATTATATATGATAATAAACAACAATGCATTCCCCTGGAGATATAACCCTCAAAAGTTACATATTCACATTTAGTTACACAGTTTTATTTTTATTTTTTCGGTGTCTAGACAGCAATTTTCATGAAATCAAAACATTATAATCTGTTATCGAAATTAGTATTTGTTTTTTTTCCTTCAGGGTATCAGATATCGCAAATGTGCTAAGCAATAAGCTCCTTTTTTGTCTAAATTTTGAGAGACATGAGATTGTGTTTTATGATGTGACCTGTATCTGTCAACGGAAGTGTTAAAAGTTGTAGATAACATATTTACTTGTCTAACTGCTGATATGAGGTCACACTGATTTAGCAGTTTTTTAGCCGACAGCTATGCTGTATAATTATTTCTACCACAAATACTTTTGTTTTTGTAGGGTAATGCTGATCTTCTTCAAAAGGATAAATCTGAAGACCTTACCAGTAGTTTATTTCAAACGTTTTTTGATCAAAATTGGGAGGATGATAAAAATCTTAGTTTGTGGTAAAAGGTCGGCTTTCATGCATTGTCAGTTTGGAATTCTATTTATTAACTAATCATTCAAATATGTACGGAAAGGTAGCCCAGGTGTCAAACAGGCTGCATGAAACCTATGACTTGCTTTGTTGTTAATAATATAATCTTAGGCTCTTTTATTTCTCTTTTGTTTTGTATTCTATAGTGAACACCTACTTAAACATACTTAGCTACCTAAATTATTAACATTGGCTTACTTTTTTGTACTTTACTCTATTCCTTCTTTTGTGTATCTACTGGTTTCGACTATATTAGCACTATGAGTATTACAAAATTGTCCTGTCATTTACCATCATGTAATTATTAGTTTTTTGTGGTTGTCTTTTTAAATTAAATTAAATTCTTTTTCGGCAATATTAACTGATAATCATTGGTTGTGAACGCCATCATCACCATCTTAAAGTTTTGTATTATTAAGGATTACTCACACTATCACTACAAACACCGCATTAGACCTGCCATTAAAAAACAAAACAGCAACCCTGAAATGTTATTTTATGTTTGTTTAGTGTTGTTTCAACCAAATTAACTGATCTTCTTGGCGATAAACATTCTTAAATATAATTTCATAACTTCTTGCATGACTATAGCTTTACTGTCACCATGCATAATCATATCATAGCTTCCACCACCCAATACTGAGATGTTATTATATGCTGTTTATTTTCCTTTCTACTTCTTGGTATTTTTTCGCATTCTTTTAAATTTCTTTTGTCTTTTTTGTGTTTTTTTTCTGTTGTTGTCTTTATATTTATTTTTCGAAGTACTCCTTTTAAACGCTGGATAAAATTAGATGCAAATATTGTAGAAATGTGCTGAAAATTCTACACTGTACCACTAGTACTGTTTCTGGAATAAAGCAAATTATTATTATCATTACTAATATTATTATTAATAAAATATACAAAAGTTATTCTGCAAGGATTTGATTTGTTTCCATTTTAACCACGGATTGATATCAGTTAGAGATCATTTGAAAGCCAAAGAGTATTGAAAAACTGTTCCGTCCTAATGCCTTGGATTCATTGGCGGTACACACACACCGAGCTTTAAACACAGGATAGAACAGATTTGCTGATGTCAGTCGCGCATAAATCAAGAATCGATAAAGGTCCAAATTCATGGGATGCCCACTGGATCGGGTCCCAGTGATTGAATAGTTTGCGAGTTTCTCTTGTAACTGGAAGGCCATAGGTTCGAACCTTAGTGATTAAATACTGCAGATGCGTCGCCAGCTTCACTGGGTCAAAACAGCTGCCTAGAAGTACTTGGTTTTCCAGTGATTCTCTAAATGATAACAGATTTAGTCAAAGTCGAAATATTGAAAATATCTTTCTATTTAATTATGAATTTTCGCACGGAAATATCGACATTATTAACATAAAACTTGATATTAAGTAAAAGTGATTTAATTTGTAAATTCTCACATCTGAATACTAATTAAAAGCTAAAGCAACGAAAGGTAAGGCGCCAAGAATTTTTAAAATTTCTTAAGATACAGGGATAAAAATAAAAATGGAAGGCAATTTGGAATACCCAACCATTTACTATACCTTAATCTGAAGCATCTCATTGTAATGATTAACCACATGGCATTATTTACAGCTTCAGGAATTTAGATGGCAATACTGACCCTTGAAATTCGAACTGTCAGTTTTCACGTTGCTACTCAACAATAACTCATTTCTGATGGAAGTGATAATGGGTCGATAAACAATTGCCGCCTCACCCATTTCGCTAAAAACATGAATTAACTGAATGGTTTCTACAGCACACAGAGTGTTATAAAGGCGGTGGTTTTGGCCTGAGTTTGTTTTAATGGTTTTTCCTGAAAAAAAAGTTCACTGACATTCTGGTAGTCTTTTTCAGTGTGATATGGGGAGTACTGGGCACATCATTTCATTGCCCACTTCAGCGTTTTGAAAGTGAGTAGGGTGCATTGACCAAATTTATTCGGATTTGGTCTGAATGCAAGAAACTGATCTCTATATTATTTTTATTAGTAGTTTTCATGTTTAGGCTAGGTTTTAGCTTCATGTTTACTATGCTGGGGCATTTGGGGACCATACGGTCATAGTTTGTTTAGGGATGCTCTGGCATAGGAAAGCTATATATCAATCGATAGCTCTCGACGAGATCTACCCATTGGTACCGGTATCGCACCTTATAGCTTCTCCTCAGCCGCACAGGGAATTTTTTTTCAAAGGCTACAGGGGAAACCTGTTTCTAGGCCTAGAGGTCATGCCGCTTGCTGTTCTCTTGACATTTTCAGCTCTGCGACCTCAGGTTGTATGCCGTTGTGTATGTAGCTAGAGGGCATTACCAACCATAGGGCAGCAGGAGGGCAGAGACTGCTAGGCAGGCAAATCCTCGTATTTTTCTTAGGAATAGCTTTTACCCTCTGATTTATATACCATTGGATGTCTCTCGACGAGACAAATCGATTGGCACCTGTTTGTCCCTGTAGGACTTACAGTTGCGGAGCTATGGCTTCTTTAAGTTCAGCAGTTATCCTCCTATTTTAGCGTTTCTTAGGGTGAACATGCTCGTTCATTTCATCCACGATGTTATTGGCAACGGGGAGCTGAAACTTGACGATCGCTTGACAGCAGATATCATCACTTCACCGCCTCACCGATACATCATGGTAGCGGAATAGTAAGGTAAGATTAGTTGTAGTTCTCTCTCTCATCCATTGGGGATACAAAGCACATGGTAGCGAGGTAAGGAAATTTAACCGGTTCGACATGAACGGGTACGGTTTCGTACTTTTGGAAAATGGCCCAAGGCTACCCCCCCCCCAAGGTGCCATTTTAAGATATATGAACGGGTGTAAATCATTGGTCCGAGGAAGTAGTCGTATTGCTGGGGCAGTAGGGGATGTGGCGGCAGTAAGGTGTTCTCCTCGGGCGACCGGCATGAGTTCAGGCCGTGGTACACGGTTCTGGGCGCGTCCCATGCTGCCTTTCTCGGAAAGGGGGGTTAGAAAAGGTAGGCCCCAAAAAGTGTACCAACGTGGTCGAAATCAAACTTTGCCCGCTCAAAATGATAAGGAAACCGAGGCTGACCGGCAGCTTAACCGGACTTCTACTGATATGACTGTGGCGTTGGTATCAGTAGGAGATAACTTGGGTCGTCACACCGTTCCTTGAGTAGCTACGTTGATAGTAGCAGCCGGCGCCAACCAAATTTGTCAAACCTCACAACCTACTGATACATTGGCGACGGTATCAGTGGGGGCTGGACTTAGTCGTCATCAATCCAACCCCATGAACCAAACGAATTCGTCAAAATATCATGCCGGATCGGCCGTGGCCCGGATCAACAACGACCGCGCTTTCTGCTGCCGTGTCACAGGGCAGAAGTGATAAGTACACTACTGAGACACACCAGGCCGCGTGTGACCGGCCTCAAGCAGATGTCCCCTGGGCTCTGCGGTCACGCAACACTAACCTTTCTTCCATTTCAGGTACCCGAAGACGAAACTCAGGCGTGAGGCCAGCAACCCCACCCTGTAAACAAAGATGCTACAGAAACTTCAGCGTGAACAATCTCCTTGCGTCAAAAGAAAAAGTCTGTGTGGGGACATGGAATGTCCGCACCATGTACGAGACTGGCAAAGCTGCCCAGATCGCAAGCGAAATGAGGAGATACGGAATACAAGTATTGGGGATCTGCGAAAGCAGATGGAACGGAAACGGACTCACCAAATTGTCAACAGGTGAGTCAGTGATTTACTCCGGTCACCCAGAAGACAACCACACACACACCGAGGGCGTGGCTATCATGATGTCACCAATGGTAACCAAGGCTCTGATACAATGGGAGGCGATCTCACCCAGAATAATGACCGCCAGATTCAACTCCAAAGGAAGAAAAGTGTCAATTATACAGTGCTATGCACCCACAAACAACGCAGACCTCGAAAAGAAAGAAGAATTCTACAGACAACTACAGGCAGCAATAGACAATACTCCAGCTGGTGACATTAAAATACTAGTGGGAGACATGAACGCCAAACTTGGGCCAGACGACACAGGAAGGGAACTCATCATGGGTAAAGTAGCTCTGGGAGAGATGAATGAAAATGGAGAACTCTTCACCGACTTCTGCGCCTTCAATGAACTAGTGATTGGTGGCAGCGTATACAAACACAAGGATATTCACAAAGCTACATGGGTGTCACCTGATGGGCAAACCAAAAACCAAATTGACTTCATCACAATCTCAAGGAAGTGAAGGCGCAGCCTACTGGACACAAAAGTAAGAAGAGGAGCAGACGTTGGCTCAGACCACTACCTCGTACAAGGAACAATCCAAATCAAATTAAAAGCTTTCAGAGAAACGAGCTGCAGATAGACCACAAGCCAAGTTCAACACTCAAAAACTAAAGGACCAGGCTACAAAGGACATCTTTACTGCAAGCATAAAGGACAAAGCTGAGACACAAATCAACACTAGCGAAGAGGTCAGCGTCGAAAACAACTGAAACAACTTGAAAACAGTGTGGAGTCAAACCTGCATGGAAGTTCTGGGCAGAAAGAAGAGACAGGACAAACCATGGCTCACTACGGACACTTGGAGGCTAATAGAAGAGAGAGGGATGGTGAAACAAAAGATTCTCCAGTGCACTGATGAGCAACAAAAACAGGATTTGAATGCAAACTACAAGACACTGAACAAAAGAGTAATGAAGAGTGCCAGGGAAGACAAAAGGAAATATTATGAAGCCATGGCAAGTGAAGCAGAACAAGCAGCAGGCAAAGGAGACCTCGCAACACTCTACCAAACAACTAGGTACCTCTCAGGCAAAAATTCGTCACAAATTAAGCCAGTGAAGGATGACAATGGAAAGTCAATCACCAAAGAAGTGGAGCAAAGGAAACAGTGGGCTGAACACTTCAAAAGACTACTAAACCGACCACCACCTACAACGCGCCCAGCAATACCAACGACGGAAGCAGAATTACCAGTGAACATCAACCCCCCGAGGAGAACAGAAGACCTGAAGGCAATCAAGATGCTGAAAGCTGGAAAAGCAGCAGGACCAGATGGAATCCCAGCAGAGGCATTGAAAGTGGACCCAGAGACAACAGCGGACTTGATGACGCCACTATTGGAGAAGGTGTGGAAAGAAGGCAAAGTACTCGAGGATTGGAAGAAACGATACTTATTCAAACTACCAAAGAAAGGAGACCTAAGTCAATGCAAGAACTGGCGCGGAATTATGCTCCTGTCCATCCCAAAAAAAATACTAAGCCGCATCATCCTCGAGAGAATCAAACATGCCCTGGATGAAAAACTTCGACCGGAACAGGCTGGATTCACTAGGGTCAAGTCATGTATTGATCAGATCGCCACACTACGGATCACCATTGAACAAAGCCTGGAATGGCAGTCACCTCTCTATCTCAACTTCATCGACTTTGAAAAGGCCTTCGACAGCGTCGATCGAGAGGTGATTTGGCAACCACGTCGCTACTACGGGGTGCCACCGACAATAATACATCTCATCCAACAGCTATACGACAATGCTGCATGCGAAGTAATTCACAACGGGAAACTTACGGAACCCTTCGAAGTGAAGACGGGAGTAGGACAAGGCTGACTGCTGTCACCAATGATTTACCTGATTGCGGTAGACAGGATAATGTGACAGACTGCGGTGGGCAGCGAGGAAACAGGCATAAAATGGACTCACACAAAAAAGAACTTGGAGGATCTGGACTTCGCCGATGATATATGTCTGATTTCCCACAAACTGGAAGATATACAAGTTAAAAGTAACAACTTAGCAGAAGAAGCATCAAAAATAGGACTCCAGGTGAACATAGAGAAAACGGAGGTGATGAAGATTCCTGGCCAACACCAATAGCCACAGCAACAACAACAGACAGCAATCAGCATAAATGGAAGGAACCCGAAAGAAACTACCTCCTTTACCTATTTGGGAAGCATTGTTTCAACTACAGGCGGAACTGACGAGGATATCAAAGCAAGGATCGGGAAAGCAAGACAAGCTTTCATTACTCCCAAGTCTGTGTGGAGGCAACAGCATTCAGCGTCAAAAATAAGATCCGGATTTTCAACTCCAATGTGAAGTCGGTCAGTGCTTCTATACGGATCAGAGACTTGGCGCATCATAAAGAGCACCTCAAACAAACTACAGACCTTCATTAACAGTTGTCTTCGCTCAATACTCAAGATCAGATGGCCGGAAAGGATCAGCAACAGAAATCTCTGGGAGCGAACCAACTAGGAGCGGACTGTGAAACAAATAGGCAGGAAGAAATGGAGATGGATTAGCCATACTCTGAGGAAACCAGCAAGTGAAATCACTAGACAAGCCCTCGAGTGGAACCCGAAAGGGAAGCGGCGAGTTGGTAGTCAGTGCAAGGGTGACTTGGAGGAGGTCATGTGAAGAAGAGATGAAAGCGTATGGGCAGACTTGGAGCCAGGTGAAAACTCTAGCAGAGAACCGAACGCAATGGAGACGCATGGCTGAAGCCCTATGTTCATCTAGGAACTAAAGGAAATAATAATAATATAAATAATAATATCCTACAGTATGCTCAACAGATCTTCAATGAGACACGCACTATCACGAAACGTACGAAAAGTTGGGAGAAGACAAGTATTCATCAATATTTTAGTGGTTCCATCAGACAGTAAAAATACCAAAACTCAGGTTTACCTCAACAGTAATGTGAGGCAGTTATACAGGCAATGAATGTTTCTAAATGCAAAACAAGTACTGTAAGACAAAATTAGTTAAACAAAGTTCAACTGTAAAAAGCAACTTAGAATCGAGGAGAATATTTGTACCTATGTGGGATCAAAAGCTCTGTCCACAAGACTCACTTAACAACGCCTCGTGCAGACAGTCCAAGGTTGGAATGACCTGCATTTACCTGAATAAATCCATACTGTTAAACAGCACATTGTCAATGTACAAACCACCACAAAAGAAAAGTACTATAATTAAAGACTGAACAAGAACAAAGGCGAATAATAAACATCTAAATCAACATGGGATATGCAAATGTTATATTAATGATAGACAATCTAGAGGAAGCGTCTAAGCATAGATATTGTGAATAGATCGCGGAGGTGAGTTTCGTCAAACAATGAGTACATTACTTAGTGTTCAGACACCTGGAAACCTCTCAAGAATTCTGCTCTCCTCAGCAATATTATACAGTCAAACTGAAATACAGAGCTCCGCAACGTGAGAAAATGCAACCGTGACAATTATGAAGTGGTATTTCACAACGTAGTGAGGCTGCATATGAAATAATCCACGTTATCTCTGGAAAGGCGAAATGCAAGAAATTTCGACGTTTCCAAGACCCGCCTTCATATCACAGAGGTTTCGTCAAATGAAGAAGCATGAAGGTTAAAAGAAATGAAATAAATATTCTAACAGAATAATTGTTTGGGAAATCCTTTCCCAGCGACATAATTACAATATTTATGCGTATTTCAAAGTTTCAGCTAACTTGGTAATTATTATCCTTTTTTTCTCCTAGAACGTGTATCACTCTTCTGACACTTGCGTATCATTTGTTAAACTGATCCTTAATATATGTCTTTGCTTCTGTCCAATCTCTAATTTGAATGTTTCTCTTTGTGATTGTGTGATGACATTTAAATGTGTTGTTTTATGATGTGATTTTATTTGAGAGAATGAAGGCGATTTTTACTTTAGATTGAGTGCGGAAATGATTAGTGAGTGAGTTTTGTGGACAGAGTTTTGATTCTAATTTGTTGGAAGTATTCGTCTTGATTCTCTGGTACTTAAGTTGAATTTTGGCTAACTAGTTTTGTTCAACAGTACCTATGTTGTAACTGAGAGCTGATTTGACCTGCACAGCTGCCTACTGGCATTATTATTATTGTTTCCTTTGGTTCTTAGAAGAACATAGGGCTTCAGACGCAAGTCTGCATTGCATTCGGTTCTCTGCCAACGCTTTCCCCTGGCTCCACATCTGCCTAGCTCAGTGGCATTGTAAGCGTACACTTGAGTACTTTATGTTCTTGTTGAATATAACCACGAAGATCTAACCATGAAGAGCCTGTTGTATGGGTATCTCTGGATTGTTTAATGACTGTCCATCTCTGGAAGAAGTCTTGCCAGCCATCAAGTAGGACGCAGAGATCGATTTCTTGAATTCGGACAACAACGAGTCAGTTTAAGCCATTTCAAATATTTTAGTTGAATTGTGAAGGGATCATTAAAAAAACGCGTACATGTTTTTTTCAGATGAACCACGGTATGTTAATTAAAATATTTTGAACTAAATTAAGATCAATCTGCTAAGGATGATTGTCAGATTTCCAGATCACAGAGATCTGGACATATCGCTGGTTTCAGAAGACTAAGCTTAATACGTAGAACACTGTGCACCATTACCGACGCAAAATAACAGAAAATGGTAGGACAACACCATCGTTTGTTCTTCAAGAGGTAACGAAATAGATTTACAATAGTTAATCAGTGCTAAAGTCTGTAAATAAACGTTAATACAATCCAATCTTCTGCCAAACAGTAAACAGTTAAGCGATGACAGCCTTCTTGTCTCCTGCCAAATGGAGACCATTTCGAACAAACAAACTATTAGATGTTCACCAACATTGGCAACGATGTGGATAATTTTTGTGTTTTCCCTTCTCCTTCAGTGTATATAACAATGAAATATAATTCCATTTCGGTTGAATTTAGAAGATTATTAATTACGAAATGCTCTTCATCAATTGGTAGATATATAAATGCAACTTCTGATCGATACATATAAGCATTCTGTAATTAACAAAACCAACTCGTTGTGGTTTCAATGCAGGAAACCAATGTCTGTATTCTGAATCTTCATTGAGACACCCACAGTCACAAAACAACAGTCATTCGTGATTAATCTATGTGGAACTGTTCAAACATGTTAAGGCCGAAACCCCACAATTACCTTAGTTGTGTCGTTAGGTAACTATATAGACAAGTTGGAGTTCTAATTACAAAACAAGTACATAGAATCAAGTAGAATCAACTGTCATCAAAATTGCGTCCACCCACACCACACACACTAAACAGTTTTCACCCCGACAGTCGAAGATCGGAACCAGCTTAACTGATGCAAACAAAATTGCCGTCAAAAAATAACACATTATCACACAACCACAAAGAAAACATTAAAATTAGAGATTAAAAGGCCACAAAGACAAATAATCATCATTAAGCCAACATTTGATAAGCAAATGTCAGAACGATGATATACATTCTAAGAGAAAAATGGGATAATGTTTAAAAAAGTTAGTTTAAATTTCAAAATAAGTAGCGACATCATAAGTAGATCGTTCTTGAGGGATATTTCAAATGTTTATCCCTCTAAAGAGTATATCACCCATCTCTCCGAAATGAACAACAAGACGCCTACTGGAAAAATATTTATGGTTTTACTTATATGACTAATATTGCCACTTGTTTTCAGTAGATTCTGTTTGTTGGTGTTAAGTTCCCTGCAAACTTTATAAATGTTGTTTGAGGAAATATGAGACGTGTGTGTGTGTGTGTGACAGTACCTCAAGTAAATAAGATGTGGCATTTTGAACTTTTCTGTTTTTACTTAAAGACTTTGAAGTTTGCAAAAATAACATCTTCTAAGCAATTTGAATGAGAAGTAATTCCAGTAGATGATTTCTTGAAATAAAGACGGTAAACAAAATGAGCAGGATATATTTATTTATTATTGATGAAATGTTTACATCTAAGTGGCCAATCACCTTACAAGTGTAAGTTAAACATGAAAGGAGAGAATTATTTGCTTACAACAATGTCTATATGAGATTCGAAATATTATTTGGGTTCTGATATTGAAATAATCACCGTAGTTGTCAGTTAATGATCTGTTCTTAACTGAGAAATAATTTCAAGGTGCTCAAAATTACATCTAGACTTATTATTATTGTTTCCTTTAATTCCTACAGAAACATAGGGCTTTAGCCGTGCGTCTCCATGGCGTTCTGTTCTCTGCTAGAATCTTCAACTGGCTCCATGTCTGCCCACACGTTTTCATCTCCTCTTCACATGACCTCCTCCAGGTCACCCTCACACTGACGACCAACTCGCCGCTTCCCTTTCGGGTTCCACTCGAGCAATGGCTTGTCTAGTGATGTCACTTGATGGTTTTCTCAGAGTATGGACAATCCATATCCATTTCTTCCTGCCTATTTGTTTCACAATCGGTTCCTGGTTGGTTCGCTCATTGCCAGAGATCTCTATTGCTGATCTTTTCTGGCCGGCCATCTGATCTTGAGTATTGAGTGAAGACAACTGTTAATGAAGGTCTGTAGTTTGTTTGAGATGCTCTTTATGACGCGCAGTGCAAGTCTCTGATCCGTATAGTAGCACTGACTGACTTCACATTGGAGTTGAAAATCCGGATCTTATTTTTGATGCTGAGTGCTGTTGACCTCCACACAGACTTGAGAGTAGTGAAAGCTACATGGGTCTCACCTGATGGGCAAACCAAAAACCAAATTGACTTCATCTAAATCTCAAGGAAGTGGGGGCGCAGCCTACTGGACACAAAAGTAAGAAGAGGAGCAGACGTTGGCTCAGACCACTACCTCGTACAAGGGACAATCCAAATCAAATTAAAAGCTTTCAGAGAAACGAGCTGCAGATAGACCACAAGCCAAGTTCAACACTCAAAAACTGATGGACAGGGACACAAAGGACATCTTCACTGAAAGCATAAAGACAAAGCCGAGACACAAATCAACACTAGCGAAGAGGTCAGCGTCGAAAACAACTGAAACAACTTGAAAACAGTGTGGAGTCAAACCTTCATGGAAGTTCCAGGCAGAAAGAAGAGACAGGACGAAATGTGGCTCACTACGGACACTTGTAGACTGGTAGAAGAGAGAGGGATGGTGAAACAAAAGATTGTCCAGTGCACTGACGAGCAACAAAAACAGGATTTGAATGCAAGCTACAAGACACTGAACAAAAGAGTAATGAAGAGTGCCAGGGAAGACAAAAGGAAATATTATGAAGCCATGGCAAGTGAAGCGGAATAAGCTGCAGGCAAAGGACACCTTGCGACACTCACGACTTACCTACCTAAAATATTAATGAAAGCCATTTCAAGATGTAATCATCAGAGTATTTTCAGATGACTTCTACGCCTTGACTCTCCTGAATTCTATGAGAATAAAACTCATTTTAGCTGATCTACCGACGCCATTTTGATGACAGTCGCTACGTCTATTAGTATGGGGACTGACTGAAATGATTCAAGTTTATTCACATTAGATTTGTGTACTGTAACGACTTTGCAGTAACGCCAAATCGTCATTCAGCCCAATTCAGTTACATCCATTTGCCTTCCCAGTGGAACGTGGGGCTTCAAGCTTGTGCTTTGAAGTAACTATAACGTTATAGGTTATTTCTGCGCCTTACGCCGAACTTTCCTTCTTTACAGGGTTTACTTCAAGGTTAATAAGTGTAGTAGTGCGTCAGCCGGGGATCGAACCCCGAAACACATGCGTGATTGATGAGAATTCTACCGATGCACTAGTGACGCACAAACAACCCTGTTGGAACACTAAAAAAGCGACTTTTTCGAGATGATATTATTTAATTATAAAAAGGGTATTACCGAGCCATCCAATCGCTTTCAAATGTGGCATAAACGGATCAATCATAAGCTCATATAGTTGGAGTCTGACAGCGACAACTTTAACTATTTCAGTTAAATCCTTTTATTTACCGGGACAAGACACTTAGAGGTTTGAAAGCACTTGATTAGCTTTCCATTGCCACCTACTGACTTTAGTGATCTCTTCAACTGAAAATTTCCAGCATTTCCTTAAATTCCATACTTTAAAATTCAGTGGTGCGTAACTGCACATCGAACACATTTCTTTTATTGCTTTCCAATTATAAACATCTTCAGCTTTATGTGCCTACAAGTGACACAGGTATGAGTGGCATTTCATATATTTATTCCCCTTAATGAATTTGAATGAATCAAGCACAACAGTTTTTGCAGAATAAAACGGTACCAACATTGCTTATTTCGTTGGCTTCCCATCAGCTGCTTACAGTGCAAAGTCATTATTAAGTATATCTACATAAACAATTTTAACATACTTGCACAGAGTTCATTTTTGAACAAAAATCAATCGGTCAATATATGCATACAGAAATTATATATATATATATTTATATAATATTAAACACTATTCCGAACAATAATAATCATACACAGTGAAAACTTACCAGTATCTCGCATTAGGATGAAAGAGAGATGAAAATATCCAGTTACCAGGGTGGCAAAGAAAGACTGATAACTGCTTCTTTCTGGACGCATAAATCAGGTTTCAGGCGCTTGATGGAAATGGCTTCAGCAAACTTGAGGAGAACTGAGCTCTTTTGCCTATTGATAATTTTGAACAGTCTTGCGACATCCACCTGATGACCCGTGTCGAGGAGATGTCTGGCGATGGCACTGTTTAAAGCATTTGTTTCCTTTAGACATAAGCTTTTCAGTACATGTTCAGAAAATCGTAGATATGCTTTTCTTTCTATCCTTCCAATGTAACTGCTCCCGCAGATACATGTAAGTTTGTACATACAGTTGGAGTTAACATGAGATGGATATCTATCGAATTTTTATTGCACCAAAGAGCAAGTTGTTCGATAGACGGGAACGAGCTTAGCTACAGGATAGGCTCTGCCTAGTGACGTCGTCGATCCACTGTTGACATTTGCTGTAATATTTTCACCTTTATGATCAAGTTGGATGTATGTTGGCTTTTCCTCCACTGTGATTTGTTTGACATTTTAGACTTCAGATCTTCCGTACTTGTTAATGAACCTTTGAGGGTAAACGTTGCGTTTTCAACATATTTTCGAGAAACATAAATTCTTCCTGTAATTTTTTTCCAGAGCATAATCTCCTAGTTCTATAGTATAGAGTCTCGACTAGTCTTCGTTTAAAGCTAATTGGAAAAAAACTATTGAAATATAGGTATTATCCTTTCCAAGTAGGCTTTCGGGAAATTGACTTCTGAAGACTACCATCTCCTAGGCGTTGCATGGCAATGTCGAAGAAGTAGAACTTTTCATTACTTTCATTTTCCATAGTACATTCAATATTGGTATGTGTGTCACTGGATAATTTTCATAGGTGAGAAGCATCACTTTCATTGTTGCACACTACAAATGTGTCATCGAGATATCGACGGTAAGAAGTTGTTTCATCGATTGCATGCTTCAAGTTTGTTATCTTGAGTTTGGGCATGAATATATCTGCTAAAAAAACAGGGCTAAGTGGACTGTCCATAGCTACACCATCTATTTGGTGGAGAAGAGTGTTGTCTAATTGGAATTGCACATCAGTGGTACACGTTAGTAGTAGGCGTTTGAATTCCTATTCTGTAGAGGGGAGAAGATCAGACTGATGACAAATGATCTCAATAGTTTCATTGATTGGAATCATTGTGAACAAGGAGGTTGCACCAAATGACACCATGAACTTATTTAAAACGTTCATGTAGTTCACACTTTCAGTGAAATGAAATGAGTCTTTCATTTTCTGGTGATTTCAAGTTTCCATTCCCGTGAACTCTGATTATACCACTTTGGAAACCATCTAGAAGATACCTTCTTCTATCACTTTATGAAGAAATAAACTTCACACGAACATGTTCTCTAATATATGATACCTTATATGTAGTACTTTCAATATTTCGGCTAACAGTCATTCTTCAGAAGAAACATCTCATGTATCTAAAAAGCGACGGTTTTGAAACATGTAGATTTTTAGAGGACTGTTACAGAATAGTTATTTGTAAAATCCCTCCCCCCCTCAACGATCGAATTCTAATATTGATACTTATTTCGATTTTTCAGCTAACTTTGTGATCATTATCCGTTTTTCTCCTAGACTGTATATCATCGCTCTGATATTTGCATTTGCTGGTCTACTTCTTATTATTTCTCTTTGTTCCTGTTCTATCTCTAATTGTAATGGTTCTCTTGGCGATTATATGGTGATCCTGATAGCATGTTGTCTTTCGAAAACGATTTTTTTGAGTAAATGAAGGCACATCTGACGATGGACTGTTTTCAGGAATTGTCGGTGAGTAATTCTTGAGGAAGGTGTTTTGATCTGCCAGTGCTGGGAATATTCTACTTCACTCTCAGGTACTTCTTATAGATGAATTCTATCCGACAGTACTTGTTTTATAGTTAGTAGTTTGTCTTGTCTGTCTAACAGCATTGCATCTCATAAGGTAAAACCAGAAGCCTATATAGAAAACTATATGCTTGCACCAGCAAGTACAAAAACTCAACCATACCCTACTTAGCTCGTGTTCTGTGTGATGAAGAAAGCATTAGGCGTGACACCTACAATTCATCAAATAGTCAGTAGTACAAGTGGATCTCGTCTTCCCAACTCACATCATCAATAGGTACAACATTTTCCTTCTCTTTTTTTCAGTTATGTGCTGCTTTGTTTCTTTCTTCCGCTTACGCCAGTAAATATGACAGCTCCCACTTTTCTAACACCTTCAAACACTGTTCAGCTTTACCTTTGCTACCGACATGCCAATGTGTTGTTGTAATAATGAACTGAGATTTCCTCAATCTATGTAGAATTCTATTTATTGATAATGTACTAACTGGATGCAATACTGTAGTAAAAAATGCTGGGAATTCCATACTGTATCACAAGTACTGTTTTGGAATAAAGCGAATTATTATTACTATTATAATTATATGGTAATATATTTTTTATCTCAGGCAACAGTGTTTTTGTTGTCGTTAGAATATTTTATGACTGCGCATAACTCAAGGTAATACAAGCTAGTTATACGGTAGGGCGCATAGACTGTTTTCCTACCTCCAGGCCAAATGTCACATGGGTTTTGGTTGGTTGCAGGGATCAGTGAAGCAGTGTCTACAGTGCTGACAGTCTAACAATGAAAAACATTCCCCTAATGCCTGTTATCACATTTTCTCAAAAGATACCAGCTAAATGAGTAAAGTTAAACAGCGCCGTCCTTTTTATTTCGTAGGCGTATTGAAACAATTCATTGACATTGAATAGTCAATAAGATATGGACTCATGAATGGAATACCTTTGATGTTTTTGCTGGTATTCAATACTCAGACAAGAATATGATTAATCACCGAAAGTCTGATGACGTGACTAGTAAGATGACGAAATAATCTATAATTTTTTGAAATGTAATTTCAACTTTGATGAGTTATTTGAAAATTCGGCCTAAATTTCAACATAATTTATGAAAGTGATGATCAGCTTCTTAGACTGGAAGGACTGAAGGACTTTGATAAAGGCATTACTAAGATTTATTACTCAGTGTCATTTCCATCTTTTCGTTTTTGTCAACATTTAGAAGGATTCTCTAACATAATTATTTTGAATAAAAATTCCTCAAAGAAATGACAGCAGTTGAGTGTGAATTAAGTGAAAAATAGACTGTATTCTGAAGAATCTGATGACACTAAAACGTGGAGACAAAAAACGGGATTTTCCA
Organism: Trichobilharzia szidati; assembly: GCA_944472155.2. Lineage (NCBI taxonomy): Eukaryota > Metazoa > Platyhelminthes > Trematoda > Strigeidida > Schistosomatidae > Trichobilharzia > Trichobilharzia szidati. The sequence continues at coordinate 184,233,969 of OX235271.1, read as the reverse complement.
GTAATTGGATCAAAAATAATTAGAAGCGAACAATTGTGGTTTTAATAAATTGTTATTCAGGACCTACAATTATAATGTCAATTAATTTCAGCATACAATCTATCTTATTTTTTTAAGTTCCCATTGGAACATTGGGCTTCAAGCTAGAGGCTTGTAGTTTTGGTAACATTGGTGTTTCTTTTTACGAGATGGGGTTGGTAGCCTGATGCCCGACCTTCCCTCTTTACCAGTCTTATTAATTACTGGCTCAGCGAGGTAGAGGAGTGAGTCGGTGGCCGGGGATTGAACCCTGGACCACCTGCGTTGTTGACGAGCATTCTACGGCTGTGCAAAACCGACTCCCCAGAATTCACAAGACAGTAAAATTAAATTACAACCATATGATAAGGTGTATTTTAAAGTGTAATGTAGAATAGTATTCAGTTTAAGAAAAAAAGGATTGAGAGAAGAAATATTCAATTTTCAATTAAGTCCTCATCTCTGATTCTACTCTAAACATTTTTACCAATCAGGTCGCGGTATGTTTATGAAAAATAATTAGTCAGTATCAGTATGTCAAAAGGGCAATAATTAAAGAAGAAAATTTATATACGTGCAAACCAAGTTCACTCTTAACAGTTTGAAAAGATTTAGGCTTTAGGTGTATGATATTCATTATAATAAAGTTTTTTTGTATTTCCTAATGAATGAAAAACAAAACGATATTACTGTCTTTACTGACGTTTTTCTATTTAATGCTATGTAACAGTAGTTCTATTAAACAAGAATTTACAAAATCTTAGCTCATATACAACAACTTAGTCATTATTCCTCAGCATAGAGTCATTTTTGCATTGTCGAATTGGCCAATTGATAAAGATAACAAAACCAGGTGTAGATTATTGGATTTGATATGTGTGTAAAATTTCAAAAAGCAGCGTGTTTTCACATTATGAAACTGCCTTTCACATTCGTGCTGATTTTGTCATTTCATGGTGGAGGGGGTTGCTGTAATCGGGTCAAATTCTGTCTTTGTCAATCATTCCTATTCAGACAATTTGGATTCCACTTAATGTGAAGTGCTTCTGATATTGGACGTTCTTTGTTATTTCTGAAATTTTTCTCGATTATTTCATTATTGTCAAGATCAATTTTGTGGCCTGATTTTATGGCTGGTGATTTATCAAGCGTTTCTAGTTCAACTGCATTTCCTGTTGGTCAAACAGATGCTGTACGGTGTTCACTTCTTATGATCTTGATTTCCCATGAGGTTTGTCCAATGTATATCACATCACATTCCAAGCACTTTATTTTATAGACACAATTACATAGAGAATCCTTAGGGATGTGATCTTTCATATGGACAAGGTTGTTTCGCAGTGTGTCTGATGTTTCGAAGAAACCTCTGATATCGAGTTGATTGAGTACTCTTCTGATATAGTCTGACGTCTCCGGTCTACATGGTATGACAAGTGTTGAGGTCCATGTTTTCGGGATACGTTTTCGACCATGTTCAGTGTGAGTGTTGATTTTGTTGATGAAGTTCTTTAGGTAATTGTTTTGCTGGAGCTTCTCAGTAATATTTGATATTTATTCTTTTTCTTTCTCATCCGTTATCAGAGAGTGTGCTCGTTCAAGGAGACTTGAAACAACTGATTGCGCTTATGGAGTGTGATAAACACAAGTTTAGATACTTGTTGGAGTGGGTTTTCTTCCTGAATATAGATATACTAAAATGTCTGTTTTCCCTTCTCCTAACTTCTACTTCTGGAATTAACTGTATTCTGGCCAATTCGACAACGCAAAAATGACTCCATGCCGAGGAACGATGAATAAGTTGTTAAATATAAGCTAAGATTTTGTAAATTCTTGTTTAATATAGCTACTCTGACAAAGCTATTAGCAGCATTAATAATAATGGCTTTATTCCAAACAGTATTTGTGGTACAGGTATGGAATTTTCAGCGTTCATTACAATATTGCATCTAATTACCTCATAAGTTTTATAAGGATTTAAAAATATAAAGCAACAACAACAAAAAGAAAAAAGAGAAATAGAAGAAATAAAAAAGAACAGCATTGCATTCACATATTTAAACAATGCACTACAGGATATGATATATAAAATTAGTCTGTAATAGAATATATGAGCAACAATATAATAGTAACAAAGAAAGGAGAACAAAAGCTAATGGGAACTATTTGTTAGAGTGCCGCAGTAAGTTGATCGTGTCATGCCTAACAGTTTTCTCATCACATCTTACATGACATTATATGTCTATCCACAATTGTGTTAACCAGTTGGTTTAACGAAATCCCACTTCCACTACTAACAGCTTTTAGTGCCCTACGTAGTAAAGCAAAGTCTTTATTAAACAGTCCAGGAAAGATTAAAGGGTAGAAGTAAAGAGGGATGGTTAGAATACAAGAATTGACAAACTGAGAAAGCAAAAACTGCTTTATACCAGACTGCCTTAACTTCCTAACGTAGAACGTTAAGCGAAACATCTTTCTAGTCACTAGCAAGATGTGAGAGGACCAGGAAAGATCGGAGGAAATACTCAGTCCAAGGTACTTGACATTAGATGTAATTTCAACCTCTATGTTGTCAATGATAGTGGGACCATGTGAGCTAGCTAGTTGTTGTAGGTCAGGTTTTCGTCCGGAAATGAAATTTACTACCTGACATTTAGACGGATTCAGCTTAAGACCGTTTGAAGAGGACCACTGACTAATTTCCGAGAGAAAGTTACTTAATTTGGAACAGTCTGACTGAGAGTTGACAGGCATGGAGATAGAGACGTCATCAGCATACTTTACAAAATTGGCTACATCAGAATGGGGCAAGTCATGTAAGAAAAAAGAAAACAGAAAAGGAGAAAGAACAGCACCTTGAGGAACACCAGCTAAAGTAAGTGAGGTAGTGGAGGACTTTCCATTGTAGACAGTGTACTGCTTCCTATCAGAAAAGTAGGAATACAACCACTTATTTATCCAGCTCTCACTCTGTGTTGCAGCAAGCTTACTTAACAAGAGAGACCTAGGTACAAAGTCAAATGCAGATGTGTAATCAAGGAACGCACACCGAACATATTTGGCTCCTCTATCTAAACTAGAGACTATATTATGATATAGAACAACAGCGGCATCTAAGGTACACCTACTATGTTTATAGGCAAACTGGTTGGGGTCATTAAAAGGCTTTAAAGAGGGTTCAAGATTAAGTAAAATAAGTCTTCCCATAACTTTTAAAAAGGGCGAGGTAATAGCAATGAGTCTTAACTTGACAGTAGGTTCACTTGTTGATTTGGGCACTGGAACAACCTTGATATTTTTCCGTGAGTCAGGAATAATACTTTTGGAAAAAGATTCATTGAAAATGTCGGTTAATGGGTAACATAAGATGTCAGCACACTTCTTAAGGATAACAGCAGGAACTCCATCAGGACCAAGGGACTGGGTAGGTTTGAGAGATTGAAGACACTTGAGGACATCATTCGTGTTAAAACATGAGAAGCAGTCATTATTCATACTATTAGATTTGGGAATCATAACATCTGCAGGGATACATATGAAGGATTTATTAAGCATATCAACATCAACGGAAGTATCATTAAATAGCGAAACGTCAGTAAAGATAGTAATTTCGTTTTGTTTCTCATTCACTGGATAATACAAGAAACCCTTTATTATAAAATGAAGGAAGAATATTAATACACAGAATTAAAGGGTAGAAATGGTTACAACAAGTTTATTGATTGCATAGTGCGTAATTCTGGAAAAATGTAGAGTAATTAAGGAATATGCGAGTGTTCAAGTTGATTATGTAACAAGCAACTGAAGATAAATAAGATTTTTTGGACACTGATGACTTGCAGTTAAAGATAAATAAAGTAGTCATTATCATTATATAATTCGGGCAATTTTAATTTTTAAAAGACTTATAGGGAGGTCGAAGTTGTCAGGATTTTAGAATCAACCTAACATTGGTGGAAGTAAGTGAAGTGACTGAACTAATTACTTATGAACCCACAGGTTTGTTATCTTCAGGTGGATTCCGGTGGCTTCAACCGTACGTAGAAGATAAATTCATAAAGAGATTTTAAGATTAGTCGGAATGAGATATATAATCCTGAACTCTGTATTAACATCATCAACTTTATACTTACAGTACTAAAACGCAGCTTCGGATGGATCATGTTTGTCCCTTGCTTAACCATGCATGATGGTGCTTAGAAATACGATGATTATCACGAAGCATATGATGAAATAATTCATATATATATATATATATATATAGTCAACAAAAGCACGGGTTTCAAGCGTGAATGTAGTCACTGGTGTGTGAAGTGGAACGAACAAGATTACGTAAATATAGAAACACGTTTGACAGCATTACGTAAACCTAAGGTAATAGATACCATAAGAATGTTCATGAAGTCACAAAAGATCTTAGATAAACGTTCTCTAATGAAAGGAAGGAAAAAGAGGAGGAATATGCGGTGAGAATTTAAAGTGCCAGTGTTTATGAATGATTTGCTGACCTTATTGTAATTCAATATAAACATGGCTGTTGAACATTATTTTTTCTGTACACAGACAGCAAGCCTTCTGGCACTGATTGTTACGACCTTAGTTATTAGTAGAAGACGTGGTCGAGCTCCATTAGATAGATTACTAAGAATTTGGTAGATAACCAACAATACCGGTTCTGGTTCTATTGAGTGTCCAGTATCTACCATGTTGGCTGACTGCACTGTTTACGCAAGTCCAGTCTAGCCTATTTGTTGGTTTATTTCTCTGAGATATTCATACTGTCTCACACACCAGTGACTACACTCACCCCTGAAACCTGTACTTTTATTGACCCTATGTATACACACACATATCACTGAGTTATTTCATTTCATTTTATCTCATTTTCCTATTGAGCATACATATCCTATATAGTAATCAAAACTAACTAACTATTATTCCACCTTTTACTTCTCCTACACAACACAGTTTCTGACATAATTCTAATGTGTCATTACTGTAGTTATTGTATGCTGAAATCAATGAATATTACAATTGTACATCCTGAATAAGAACTTATTTAAACCAAAATCAAAAGAAACGAGTTGGATAAAACTCACAGCTTAATAAACAACGTCTTCAGCAACATCAAATTCACAAAAATTGTATACAAACACTATTCAAGAGGGCCAGCCAGAATTCATTGCAGCACTCCCACCTTATGGAAAATTGAAGAAAAATATCTCATGGACGTCTTCCAAAAGAATGGATATCCACGAATTTTCATCCAAAGAAATCTACCCTCAAGCCAACCAACCAAATTAAGTGCACCCAAGGAAATCACGAAGAAAATAGGCCTTCCATATATAAAGGATATCTCAGAAATCAACACAAGACTCTTCAAACTTTTGGGAATTGACGTCTCAAACAAACCAACAAAATCACTTCACTTGGATGGCTCTGTGTCAGCCAGAAGACTCAACAACGAAAGAAGATAAAACCAACACCATTTACAAAATAAATTGTAACAACTGCAAAAAACACTACATTGGCCAAAGTGAACGTCCCCTTCGTCTTCGTATCCATGATCATAAACTAGCCGTCACTACATACAGACAACCACGGGCATCAATTCGACTAGGACAACCAGCGTTCAAACATTAGACAGAGGAAACACCAAGAATGCTAGAGAATTTTAGAAGACTGTTATTCCAGTGAATCGTCAATCAATAGACACATCAACATAGACAAAATTTACCAATCGAAAAGAAAGAAATCTCACACACAAATGGACAAACTTCAGATCAAGGAAATAATCAGTTCCAATACGAGTAGCCGGTTAAAGGCCACCCACCGGGATAGATGACTAATAAACTCGTGGCGGAATCTAAAAGCTCACTTCATTTCAAAAATTGAAGTATGAGCTGAAGATGTTGCCTTGTAGGGCAATGAAAGCTTTGCAAATTAACTATCCAGTTCAGAGAAGACAAATACATCAAAACCACAATTGTTTGTTCACTTTAATTAATTTTCAATTTAAGTGGTTTTTGTTCTGTTTTATATATTTCACAGATCAGCCACGTGAATTCTAGTGACTGGGAATCTACACACACTAGACACAAAATAAACTTTGCATAAACCTTCTGAATGAAAAAACAGCGACAACAAACAAAAAAGTGAAATAATGTCACTAAAATAAATAACAAAACGGAATTTACCGCTAATGGACAATATTCCTCTCTATGTGTATGTACAACACAATTTTTCATTGTTCAAAACACCACATTCATCAAAACAATTTCAAGCTCTATTCAGTGTGGAATGAATTGACATATGGTGTAAATCAAATCGTACTTATATAACACTTAATAATTGTAAATGACATGAATGTGTTTTGAAGAAATCTCTGGATATGCATATTAGGATAACTTAACAAGAACAACAACATGCTTACTTTTAAATATACAAATATGTATGTTAAATATATATTAAAGTGCAAAATAAGCATAAAAACAACAGCTGTTTCCAAATCCTTACCTTGGGAAGTATTTATTTTTTCACAGATATGAACTCTTATTTTGTAAATAACGCAGTTATGGGAATGAATAGAACATAGTACATCTCAACAGATTGATAGTAGTGTAAACTGTCAATCTTTAATGGCTACGGGCACATTTCAACAACCACAGAATATATATATGTATATGTGTTTCTTCATTCAACCCTTGTGTTGAACTCTTATTTCTGAATTCGCCAACGGTATATGGACGACGCATTCATAATATGCAGAAGTAAGGTCAAAGCCAAGAGAATGTCAGTAAGATTTAATTCGTACCAAGCTAGTGCGAAAATTTACAGTGGAGCATAAAGATAATGACAGCTTTTTGATGTGGTTGTGTTCTCTGAGCTGGATAGTTAATTTCCGAAGCTTTAATTGCCCTACTAGGCAACATCTTCAGCGCATACTTCAATTTGAAGTGAGCTTCCATATTTTTCTCCACAAGCTTAATAGTCATCACTCCTGGTAGGTGACCTTCGACTTGATTGGTTGCTTTTTGTGTGTTTCCACACCTTCTAAGCTACTTGTATTGGTACTGATTGTTTCCTTCACTCAAAGTATGATTATTTGTGTGTGAGATTTTCTTATTATCAACTGGTGAAATTTGTTAATGTCGATGTGCCTATTGATTGAGGATTCACTGGAATACCAGGCCAGGCTTCTAAAATTTCTCTAGCATTCTTGGTGTTTCCTCTGTCTAATATTTGAACGCTGGTTGTCTCGGTCAGATTGATATCCGTGGTTGTCTGTAGGTAGTGATTTCAGGGAGGGGGTGTCATGTCTTTTGACGGCTAGCTTATGCTCGTGGATACGAAGACGAAAGGACATCCACTTTGGCCAATGTAGTGTTTTTCGCAGTTTTTACAATTTATTTTATAACCTGGAGAGACGGTTTATAAACTCGTGGAGAAATCTAAAAGCTCACTTCAAATTGAAGTATGCGCTGAAGGAATATGTCGCCTAGAAGCTTGATGAAAGCTTCGCTAATTAACTTTCCAGCTCAGAGAACACAACCACATCAAAATCATCCACTTGAGCTATAAATCTTCTCCATCATATGATAATGACAGTAGACATTCATTGGATGTAAATCTGCCTAAACCGGCTGATGGAACTGTGGGGAGACTGATTTACAGAAAGGCAGCTTGGATGGCACAGTTCATACATCTCAAAAGCTTTGTCCCAATCCAATACAAAAGGATATGTTCAAGCAGCAGATTAGACTATGGAGGAAATTTTTTAGGGAGACACTAGTGTTATGCTTCACATAAGATATGAAGAGGGACAACTTATGCATGACGTAATATTTGAAGTACAAAAACAGATTTTGCAATAATTTTTGTGCCCATTTGAAAATGAAGTTGGATGAAAATCGGGCAACTTTCCTAACGTCACTGTCATTTAACCGAAAATCTTATTTTCGTTTATTAGGTAAATAACCGCGCTGTTCTAAATCCCGGCATTATGACAACAAGGAATGTAGAAAATACATTCATAAATTAGACGCCAATCTGGAATATTTTATTTATCATTCTAAAGGTAGTTTTCATAAAGTAGCTTACACTGTCTTATTTGACATTTCACAGAAAAAATGATAAAATCTGTTACTACTGTCGATATGTGGTTTTCTATTAATATACAACTTAGATGAGTGTACCATGTGACCAAGCGAATTTGTGTTTTTCACTCTCCTATTTCAAAAAGGAACACATATCATTCAACTTCTGTGGCTGAAAAACAAATCATGATCAGACGGAAACATTAAAAGCTTGAAGTTTCTTTGGGTTTTGACAAGGTGTGTATCTGTTTTTCTACATTTTTACTACAAAGTTGGATAACACATGATTATGTCTTTTTGAAACGTAATTAGCAATATTAGAGCTTTAAAATTTGTTTTTCAAGTTTCGTGATGGATTGATATCAGTTAGAGAACCAGAGAGGACTGGATGGCTGTTTCGTCCTAGTTTGGGACTCGTCGACAGTACCCACATGCATGAGTTCGAACCCAGGACCTTCCGTTTATAAGGCAAGCTTGTAGACCATTGAGCCACTGGGACTCGATTCAATGGCCAGTCCATGAACTTTAACCTTTATTGATTCGTGATTTTCGCTCAGTCAGCAGCCAGTGTCATTGGTGGCGAGTATTCGTCTTCACTGTCCACCTGGTGGACTCCACTGACCACGACTCCTCTCTAGAACCCCAGGAAAATCCGTCCTGCAGCCAGTCACTAGCGAGCAAACAGAATAATTTTTAAGATTTTACTTTTTTTCCATGCTCGACTGTGGTTAAATGTTACACTAAAATAGAAATCCAGGAAATTCAGACGATGTAGATGGACTGGACAGAAATGATCTGGCATTGAGTCAATTTCTTGGATCTCCACTTCCAGGCTTCGTATTTTCCCTCGTCTTCATCAGTGTGTCACATTCCGTTGGTTTCTCGGTGTTTTGAAGGTGAAGTTACTCCCCATACACCAATCATCTTTACATATACATGTATGGCTGTCCGAAATTCGACAATTATCTCAAGGTTATAATTATTATTTAACATGGGAATATATAATAACTTCAGCTGCTCATCTAGACTGTCTTAAGATACGAAAGGGTTGCACAGCCAAGAAAAGCATCTACTTTTTAAACGTATAGTCTGATCTGTATTCATTTATTTTTTTATAGAAATAAGTATGTAAGGGATAATTAAAAGTCATAACTTAAATAAATATCAGATTTTCGTTTAGCTAATAAATAGGACAAAAAAATAGTCCACAGGATTTTCACGTAGGATTGTTTAGTGGAATAATCCTTTGAAAAATCTTACCTGAACTATATAATTACAATATGCATAGTTATTTCTCTGTTTCAACTAACTTCGTGATTATCACTCGCTTTTATAATAGACTGTAAACGATTGTTCTGACGTTCACATGTAGTATGTTGACTTAATCCCTATTATTTGTCTCCGCTTCTGTTTAATCTCTAATTTCAATGTTTCGCTTTGTGGTTTTGTGAAACTGTGATAATGCGTTGTCTGACGATGTGATTTTGTTTGAGTGAATGAAGGCGATTCTGATCTTGGACTGCTTTCAGGAATTGTCGGTGTGTTATTCTTGTGGACAGAGTCTCGATCGCACCTTGTTGCGAATACGACACTTGGTCCTGAGGTACTTTTAAAAGTTAAAGTTTTGTTGACTAATTTTGTTCTACAGTACTTGTTTTATACTAAAAACGTTTCTAGCCAGTATAACTGTCCAGAGGTATTAATTAGGTGAATAGTGGCTAGCAGTCGAATCCACGATGTGCATTTCGTCCTATATGGGACTCGTCATCTGGACACACCTGCATTCAGCAGTGTGTGATGATATTCCTACTGGGGCTCGGAAACAAGTGCCCATAGTTTAGAACACCAAAGCGTTATTCACTAGGTATATCCAGATGACGAGTCCCAAACAGGACGTAATGCGCATCCAGGGTCCCACTGCAAAGGCACTATCCATCAAATGAACCTCTTATTACTTGCTTAGACACCGTCGATGCATCCGCACGAGAAGCCGACATGTCAATCTGAGACTAAGCACTTCGCTTCAATCAATCGATGGGAAAATCTAAAATTCAATTAAACAGTCTAGAAGTATTGCTCACAACCATGGATTTTATGGCGGATAACCATGTTTTCACTGTCATTGGAGCATTTTATGAGCGTGCATGTCTTGGTTAGTCATACAGTATGATGCAAAAATCACTTTACTGCGTTGAAACCAGAACGATTAGGCTTTAGTCGTAACACTGTGTCACTTACAAAGCAAATAAAAATCTACAAATGGTAGTGTGGTTCCGACTTAGTTTTACCGTAGAAGTCCTCATCATATACATCCAAAAGTCAGAGCTCTGTGTTCAGACAAAACCAGTCCAGCCACTTTGTTTGACAAGGGTCTGGTTTGGCTTGACCCAGTATTCGCTTTTTGATTTTTATTGAGACCACTTGTTCATCTTCAGTAATAAAATTATTATTTAAATTTGTCTTCATGCTTATACCGTTTACAACAAACTTCGTTAAAATCTACTTGACATATTAGGCAACCACTTATTTAATCCTGTGTAATTTTGTTTCTAAGTCCCTTGTAATCTATATCCGCACTCATACTTTTAAACTCTCATATCGAGTTTAAAAAATTATCATCACCTTTAATCGCCTTCGTTATTTTGTGGCATTAAAGGTTAATCGTATCTATGTAAACTTATGTATAATAATGCGATTGTACAGGTGCCCCTCGTGAATGAAATCGCCCAAAAAGAAATCTATTTGCCGAGGTTCTTGTTCTTATCTGTCTAATGTTTTGATGGGTATTTCCCACGATTTGACAAATATCAAGTTTAAATTCTATAAGAAAATGTTTTTTGTGGTGAGTTAATTGAAAATAGAAAGTCATCAAGAGCATGGGCCATTTCGCTATGTCGAAGGTAAAAGGAAGAGTGGTGCGTTACTTCAGTAAGGGATGCCTTAAATTTAAAATATCATCAATAGAGAATTTTAAAATTATTTTATTTTGAATGATTTAATCACTGACCTCACCAGCATACAATGGTTCATTTTCAACTGAATAATATCAAAGCAAGATAAATCGCGGTGAATAATTGTCATTATATTGTAGAAGGCAGTTGACAAGAAGCCTTCATAGGCCTAGATTTCGTGATTGTTTGAAATCACCAGCTAGTGAGACGTACCTGCATGAATGCTTCACAATACTACACATAGAACCCCTCAATTTCGTACAAAGGGACTTTGTATACGCCATATGTACATGGTTGAAGCATTAGCTATTCGAGATCTGAAGCCGGACCTCTGTATTCAAAAGGGTTATATACATCCACTGGTCCAACTGTGGCCATAGTAAAGTTCTTACTATAATTTTGCTTCTTTCTATCACGTGAGTTTAAGTTTAATTATTGATACTACTATTATTTTCTTGTTATTATTGTCCCTATTATCTGTATTTTATTACCACTCTATTATTGTTTATTAAGAACATTGCTTTTTCATACATATTTTACATAAAAACACTTTATCGTCTTTGTGCTAGTTACTGGCCATTCTATACGAGCTTATCAATTAGTCATTATCTCACACTTGGCAACTACTTCGCTACTACGGGGTGCCACCGACAATTATACATCTCATCCAACAGCAGTACAACAATGCTGCATGCCGAGTAATCCACAATGAGAAACTTACGGAACCCTTCGGAGTGAGGACAGGAGTAAGACACAGCTGCCTACTTTCGCCAATGATTTTCCTGATTGCAGTAGACCGGATAATGTGACAGAGAGCGGGCAATGGGGAAACAGGCATAAAATGGACTCACACAAAAAACTTGGAGGATTTGGACTTCGCCGATGATATATGTCTGATTTCTCACAAACTGGAAGATATGCAAGTGAAAAGCAACAAGTTGGCAGAAGAAGCATCAAAGACAGGACTTCAGGTGAACAAAGAGAAAACAGAAGTGATGAAGATTCCTGGCCAACAGCAACAACAACAGACAACAATCAGCATAAATGGAAGAGACCTGAAAGAAACAACCTCTTTTACCTACCAACCTGGAAGCACCGTTTCAACTACAGGCGGAACTGATGTAGATATCAAAACAAGAATCGGAAAAGCAAGGCAAACTTTCATTACTCTCAATTCTGTGTGGAGGTCAAAAGTAAGATCCGGATTTTCAACTCTTATGTGAAACCAGTGCTACTATACGGATCAGAGACTTGGCGTCACACCGCGTCACGAAAGGCACCTCAAACAAACTACAGACTTTCATCGACAGCTGTCTTCGCTCAATACTCAAGATCAGATGGCCGGCCAGAAAGGATCAGCAATAGGGATCTCTGGGATCAAATCAACCAGGAACCGATTGTGAAACAAATAGGCAGGAAGAAATGGAGCGGGATTAGCCATAGCCTGAGGAAACCATCAAGTGACAGCACTAGACAAGCCATTGCTCGAGTGGAACCCGAAAGGGAAGCGGCGAGTTGGTCGTCAGTGCAAAGGTGACTTGGAGGAGGTCATGTGAAGAGGAGATGAAAGCTTGTGGGCAGACTTGAAGCCAGGTGAAAATTCTAGCAGAGAACCGAACGCAATGGAGACGCGCGGTTGAAGCCCTATGTTCCTCTAGGAATCAAAGGAAACAATAATAATAATTACACTTATTAAGTCATGGTACACCTGCTTCTTTTCTAACTTCCAATTAGCCATCCATTCTAGCTTGCAACTTACATTAAGTAGTGCACTTTTCAGGGATAAAGTTTACCAGTATCTAATTGGTCTAATGATTTCTTTGTTGAATATAATTACGATTGAGCAGCTTATGAAAATGAATCGTCGAAATGAAAATTTTCTTCGCTGTTTCTTCCTTTTTTATGTATCTGGAAACCCCAAGAAACTCTTATGCCTTTCGAGATTTGAGCCGTTGTTATCCTGTGCTGTGGTGACGAACATTAACACTCAGCTATTCGGGCTCACGACTGACCTCCTGTAGGACCATACTGGATATTTTGATTCGACAATCGTTAGTAAGTAACTAGTTTCATGCCTCTAGTCCTTGGCGTTGATGCAGACTGAAATCTGTCAGTCAAGGTTGCATTATGGCTACCATGATAGTTGACTCGCCATCATAGTCCACTGTGAACTGTTGTTATTAAAATGGTTGGAAGAAATCAGCAAGAAAACTTGCAACTAGGCTTGGTGTTTGCTGGCACTCGTCTGTCAGCAGAACGTATCTGCATTTGCTTTCGATAAGTTCTTATTCACACTCCACAGTTAAAAATGCGTCAATACGAATATATATTCGCCAGTAAAAGAAAAATCGAAATCCTATCACAGAATGTATTGTATTAGAAGTAGAAGATTGATTAATAATCAGAGAGTATTAATCATCGTTGTAACGCATACGAAATATTTAATCGGTAAGAGCTTTGAATCGAATAAGATAACATAAAATAATTAAGTGACGCATTTGTGAGTTTATAATCAACAAAAGTGAAAATAGTCAGTGCTATAAGAGACAGCAGAAATAGTAAAGAGAGATAAATTGGGTGGAATACGCTGGATGTCGCTTCACAGGACGACAAAAAGCCATAATGACAATAAAACAAGAAGAATAGCGTCACACAAAGCATAGCAGTACTAGTGAAGGATTATCATGAATATTTTTCATACAATGGGGAGAAAATGATTGTGTGACTATAATAACAGATGTGAAAGTATTGACGTCAACTTTGGCTGACAGACTTAATGAGAATGATCATGAAATCATCAAATGCCTAAGATAAATATTGAGGGGTGTGCAAATTATTGAGTAATACCAGGAATTTAAATCAGCTTTTACTTCACACGCAGGAAAAATAATTCGGCGAAACATAATTAGCACATTGTCTGTTTTAGATCAATTTTGATTTCCCCGCTGACTCAATGGACCGAATTTTCATACCTCTTTTGACGTGTCAGCTGCTAGTATGGACGCTTTGAGGACTTGAAGTAGCTTGATTGATGTTGGCTGGCAGTGAAAGGCAATCCTCAGACACATGGTCGAAGCGTCCCTACTAATAGCTGACATGTCAACAGTGCTTGAGCACTTCGGTCCTACTTACCAACGAAAAAACCAAAAGTGAATTTAAGACAAGTAACAACTGACATTTATTGCACAAGAGGTGACTGTCGTGGCCCAAGTGGTCCAGTGGATAACACTTTGATTATTATGTGGAATTAAATATTTAATAATAATAATAATCACTTTATTCCACAACAATAACATATTACAGCATGGAATTTTCAGCGTTTCATTTTTACATATTGCATTGGTTTAGCTCTTTTTATAATTATATAAATATATAAAATTTTAAAAATATTTATAGTTAACAGGAAAAATAAAAACCCCAACAAAATACACCATTTCTAGGTCAAAGTGTATAATAAATAAATAATATAACAAATCACACATGCAATAATATGCATCATTACATTTTATAGTTTAGTTAATGATTTAAAAGTTGTAAAAGTTCTTTTCTGATATTCGTCTCTTCACACAATACTCGTGCCAAATATGGTACGGTCGAATTTTTATATTTTGTAGTACGAGCATAAATGTTTATGAAATTTCTTCTGGTCTTACCCGAAGAGATACAAGGAAACAAATGTGAATAAAGAGGATGTTCACTATCAGACAAAATAACTTTAGCTAAGTGTTTACAAGATTTCATATGCCTATTGACAACAGTGTCGGTTAGTTGAGTCAAAGGGATAGCACTGACCCTACTTACAGCCTTCAATGTCCTTCGTAGGATTATGTGGTCTTTCTTGAGTAGCCCAGGGAAGAATAATGGAGAACAATAAAGAATGATGGGCAAAAAACATGAATTAATAAATTGTATGAGAAGAGATTGGGTTATACCTGAGTGCCTCAACTTCTTTATGTAATAAGTCAGACGGAAAACTGTCGTAGAAACTATAAGAATGTGAGACGACCAGCAAAGGTTTGAAGAGAAACTAATGCCAAGATAAGAAACACTTGACTTACTCTCTATCATGATACCATCAATATTACAACAATCATGAGATTGGATCAATCCATGCATGTCTTTTTCACTTCTCAAGCTGAAATCAACTGTATTACATTTAGTTGGATTTAGTTTAAGACCATTTGAGCCAGACCAATCCTTAACTTCAGCTAAGAAGCCATTCATATGGGAACAATAGGATGTGAAAACTACAGGGACAGAAACGGTCAGATCATCAGCATACTTAATGAAGTTAACTTTGGGTGAGTTCGGAAGGTCATGCAAAAAGAAAGAGAAAAGAAATGGAGAAAGTACTGCACCCTGAGGCACACCACTTTCAGTTAGCTGGG